>CM068365.1:7477854-8767854 GCA_034769755.1 Odontamblyopus lacepedii
GACTTTTTAGTGAATCTTTCCTCAGTGAATCTAAAACCTATAAATCTGTTTTTTGCCTGGGTTATTTTTTCTCTATTAACTATAATGGAATCACCTACATGTCCCGATTAAAAAATAAGTAATTTGTGTGTCTTGTAGGCCTAATTTAGGTTTGATAATCTCAAAAGAAACAGGTAGAAATGTCCATGAGCAAGTAAAGCTCTCATAATCATGTAACACCTGCATCCACCCCCTCATACAGGCAGTTGCTGTAATCCCTTGTTCAAGCACACGAGGGCAGACTGTTTCTTTATGTGCACAGCTCACCCTTTTTAGTTCAGTGCACGTCGCTGTGATAGTTTTTATAGCCGTAAGCTTGCATGCATTCGCTGATGTTCTTTCAGTAAATAATAAACCACTTCACACGCTGTTTAGTCCCAGTTTAGTCCTGGTTTTACTCCTAGTTTAGACTCGTTTCTGTAATGTTTTAGTCCTATTTATTTTGAGTTTTAGTCCTTGAGTTTATTCCAGGTTTAGTCCTGGCTTTGTCCTTGTTTTAGTCCTAGATTAGTCCTGTTTTAGTAATGTTTTTAGTCCTGGTTTAGTTCTCTGTGTTAGTCCTAGTTTAGTCCTTTTTAGTAATGGTTTTAGGCCTAGTTTAGTCCTGTTTTAGTAATGGTTTAGTAATGTTTTTCGACAAGCAATGTTGCTTCTAATCTCTTAATTTATTTACGAGTGAATTATATTTTTGGAAAAACGTTAAAAAAATAAACATCCCCGAACCATTTTTTTCCAACAACTTTCAGTTTCTCTTCTTCTTCACCGGGGCTGGAATCGATAATCGAGTCCTTTGGGCTTTGGCCTGTGCAGTGGGGAAATCAACAGAGGGCAGCTGCATACGTTTACAAAGCCGTTTTCTAACATTTCCAGACACTAATGAGTGAACCAGGCAGAGCCGTTTTGTTTGTTAGACTCGTGGGCTGTTGTAAGATATAAAGTGGTGTTAAGTTTCTTCAGTGTGAAGCTAAATTGGCGTTTTATGTTAGAAGTTAAGAACTTTCCATCACTTACACTAGACAGACTCACTGCCAAGCAGTGAGATCTCCACCGAGGAAACACTGATCTGTGCCGCTTTTTTGACTTCTGACAGAATTCAACCACCTCTAGAAAAGGACTTTAGCTTCAAAACGTACCAGAGTTCCCCTTTAACTGCAAACACAGAACATATTTAGATCACCATGTTACCGTTTATTGTTTTGAAAATGTTTTTTGCTGAAAACTACATACTCACATGTTTTCTAAGCTTCACTTGCATTTCCTGAAGCTCTTTGTCCCTTCTGTCTCCATACATGGAAGTCATTCCCCTTCCTTCAGAGCGCCATCACAACACAATCAGTGAGCAGTGTGAAACTACTGCACATCACATCAGGTTTGTGAAGTTGTAGTGTACAGTTTTGTATCATGTTTTTGTATTTTTATGGAGATTTGTCCTGTGGGAGCACACTATCGCACAGGATCTTAGCAACTGCTCTGTAAGTGAGAGGGTTTGAATAGGTCTTAGGAGAGATCAGCTTAGATAACTCAAACATGCAAGGATGACATCTAAAACCTTCTTCAGGTGTATTTTTTTTTTTTTTTTTTTAGAATATATTTATTGAGCAAGTGCAACATGACATATGAACAGAACATGTAAAGGCTCATTTTGTTTTGAATCAGACAAAGAAAAAGAGAAAACATCAACCACATCCTCCCGGCCTCACTCAACCCGCCCCTCCCAGCCACCCAACCTCTCCCACCCTTCCCATCAACATCCTTTAGAAAAGAAAAAGAAAAAGAAATGAAAATAGAACAAATTTACCAACAACCTAGGGAAAGAAAAAAAAAGAGAAAAAAAAAAACCTCAGACCTATTGTAGACTCTCTCTGGTTCAACAGTCAGTGTGTCCAAGATGGACAGCAGGGGGTCCTAAGTCCTCTCAAATTTACTCAATGAACTCCCTTGAGAGAGAATCTAAGCCTCTCCAGCCTCAAATTGAAACAGAACTTCCTGACTCCATCGACTATGAGAAGGAGGTGCAGCATGTTTCAGTTACAAAATTAAGCGCTTCTTGGCCAGGTAAAGAAGAACAAAAAGCCATACAGTGTTGGGCTTTACTTGAAAAGGGTCTAGCTTGAATAGAAACCAAAAGAGCTTGGAAGAGGATGGGGTTCGGCCCTCTAACATCAGTAGGCCCTGTGGAGGGTCTCAAATATTCCAGACCAAAAGTTCTCAATTTGGGGCAAGACCAAAACATATGCATGAGGTCAGCAGGAGATTGGTTGCATCTATTGCAGGTGTCTGCAACATTGGGGGTAGAATTTTGACAGTCTCATGATTTGTATAGTAGATCCTATGTATTAATTTGCATTGGATTAGACCATGTCGTGTACAGATAGAGGAGTTGTGTACTCAGTCTTAAAATATTGGCCCACTGGTCCTCCCCAAGGGTCAGACTCCAGATCCTGTTCCTATAGATTTTTTAGTTTGTTGGGGGAAGATAGAAGTAGGGGAATCCAATAACCCTAAAAATATGTGAAATAAGGTTGCTCTTTGGCTGGGATCAATTAATGTAAAAGTTTGTCTAATAAAGTTTGTGCAGGAAGATTTGGGAAGTCAAGTAATTTTTTCTGAACAAAGTCTCTGATTTGAAGAAAACGAAAAAGTGGGAAGAAGGAAGCCCAAATCTACGATAAGCCAGCAAAAGACATAAAAGTGCCATCATCATAAAGATCATTGATTGAGGCAATGCCCCGCTTCAGACCACAATTTAGAAGTGCAGAATCCATAATAGATGGTTTAAAGTTGTGATTACTTAATACTGGCGCTAGAAAGATCGAGTGCAAAACTTTCAAGCCAAAATGCCTCCTGAATTGTAAATCCAGGATTTTGAGTGACTGTTTGACCACTGGGTTTTCACTTGCTGTTTTCAGCAGGTGACAGAGTAAGGGTAAGAGGTGAGCCATGCCCTCAATGAGGACTGAGATGAAGATATTTCCACCTTGCCCATGCAGGTTGGTTAGTCACAGATGTGGCAACTGGTCCAATATAACAGTTTGTGAATGTTGGCTACCCAGCATGTTAATAATGTAGAAAAATTAGGGAGAGCAAGACCCCCACTCCTTTAGGAAAGCTGCAATATTTTTTTCCGTGATTCGCACAGGTTTACTTAGCCCAAAGAAACTTAGACACTGATTTGTCCAGTTTATCAAAAAACTTTTTCTGAAGTTAATACAGGAATATGTTGAAAAAGGTAAAGAAACTTCGGGCAATATGACCATCTTAATGAGGTTTACCCGCTGCTGAGCTAGTGATAAGGGCAGAGTGGACCATCTGGCAAAGTCATCCTTGACCTTACCCAGCAAGGGAACAAAGTTTTTATTGGAAAGTGTCGGTCAGGGTCTTGGTCATGATTATACCTAAATATCTAAAACTATTGTCTGCTCCTTCTAAAAGGAGCCACGCTGTCCGGTAGAACTCCCAACCGACTCATTCAAAGCAAATAATTCGGCTTTTCCCTGAGATTGAGTTTCTGTAGCCAGAAAGTTGGCTAAAACTGTTTAAAGATGTCTAAGATGCGATTGGGAGTGATGTGGATGGGTTGGCCACATAGAGGAGCAAGTCATCCGCATATAAAGATAGTTTATGTTCAGTGTTGTGGCTTAAGGATACCTGAAATCTTGGTTCAGATCTCAACCAGATTGCTAATGGTTCAACAGCTATGGCAAACAGTAAAGGGGATAGTGGACAGCCTTGTCTTGTGCCACGCTGAAGTTGAAAAGAAGGTGAGAATGTATTGTTTGTTTGAACCGATGCAACTGGGGATGAGTATAGCAGTTTTACTCCATGAAATGTAGCCAGAAAACCCAACCCAAATCTATCCATTACCTCGCACATTAGGAAGTCCCACTCTATCCTGTCAAAAGCTTTTCTCTGCGCCCAGCTTAATACACCACAACTTCTGGGACGCTGGTGCTGGGGGTGGCAAGTATGTTGAGAAGCCTTCTGGTGTTAAGTGAAAAGAGTGTCTGCCTAACATAAAACCTGTTTGATCTGAAGAAATAATATTTGGCAAAATCTCTTGAGACGAAGGGATAAAAGTTTAGCAAGTGATCTTGTAATTCGACATTTAATAGTGATATGGGTCTTGAAACTACTGCAAAAGTAAAGGATCCTTTATCCTTTAACAGAAGGGAAATGGTGGCATTATTCAAAGTTGATGGTAGTCGGCCTGTAGACAGTGCTTCGTTATATACATCACTTAACACCTTTGAAAGAAGTGGGGCAAATTCCTTGTAGAATCTCTACTGTGAAACCATCTGGACCTCGGTGACTTACCGCTTTTGTAAAGCCTCTGATGGCACTAGCAACCTCGGTTGGAGATGTTGGGTTGGTTAGATGCTGCACCCATTTCTCATCTATTGTGGGAAATACAATATTGTTAAGTATATTGGGTGTATTAAACTGGAGGGCGCATCAGAAGTGTATAGATCAGAATAAAAATTCTGTAAATGTTTCCATTTATGCTTTTTGGGTCAGTAATGGTGACACCGACGGCGCATTTTATGCTTGTGATTAGTCTAGAGGGCAGCAGTGCAGCTCTGGGATTGCTGGGCGAGGAGTTTACCAGCCTTGTCCCCTGATTCAAAAACTTTTTGTTGAGATTTCAGCAGTCGCAGTTCTGCTTCATTGGTGGTTAAAAGAGACAGCTCAGAATGAAGTTGTAAAATCTGGCTCTTTGTAGAGCAACAGGATCTGGGCTTGTAGGAATATTCATCATCAACTTCCCTGCAAGATCATTTTGTAGCCAACTCTGACTGTCTCTTCACATTCGCTCTTTTTAAGGTAAGTGCTGCATAAGAAATTACATGGCTCCCTCAGATATGCCTTTGTAGGTCTCCCCATAAATGCCTCCTTGGACACATCTGGAGTGTCATTAATTGTAAAAATGGCCATTGAGAGGTGGCTGTCACGGACTGTACAAAAGGGTCATTAGCTAGTAGAGCTTGAGCTGAATCTCCATGGCCTTAGAGGACGCTCTGTAAGTAGGAAAAATGTATGTCTAGAGAAGTGGGAGCATGATCTGGAAATTATAATACTATGGTAGTCAAGCATGTGCAAAAGTATATTAGAAAGTAGTCTGGGCTATCTAAGAGGAAAAGAAGTCTACTCTAGAGTAAGAATGATGGGACAGGTGAGAAAAAAAGAAAAGGCCTTTTTTGTCTGGAAATTTGAACCTCCATGGATCTGGAAAGACTCCAACCGAGATGCTGTGGACGCAAAGTTGTTTGGCAGATTTCTGTCAAGGGCATATGGTCTGGTTGAAGATCTGTCTAAAGTAGGATGCTGAACAAAATTGAAACTCTCCCTATAATTATATGGTAGGTCTCAATATCGGGCATGGAGGTGGAAAAACCTGGATATGGAACTGATCATCATCCCAATTCTGGTGCATAGATACTGGCCAGGATGACTGGGGTGTTAAGCACACAATTGCCGTTCTGGACACTATAACAAACCTGCCAGATGAGTCAGCTACAAGTTTTTCAAGTTTAAAGGGAATATGGCTTTGAATCAAGATTGCAGCCCCCTAGCCCTGTCCTCTGAACTTAGAATGATATAGTTGGTTGAACTTGCTGCCTTTAATACGCAAAGTTTCCTCTGTACGCAGAGATGTGCTCTCTTGTAGAAACACCACATCCCCTTCAACCCTTGGAATATGAGACATAATCTTATTTATTTTGTTGCTTGGTTTGACCCTTTGACGCTCCACAATGAAATGTAGAAACGGTAATATCAGTCACTGACTTGTTATTATCCATGCAGGCCATGAGCTCATGGCGCGATGTATGCGAGTGCTATAGGCATATTAGCATGCATGGAAAGTAAGCACATGTAGGAGCACAGTGTCTGAGAAATGAAGAAAACAAAAAAAAAGGAAAAAAAAAAACCCGCCCCCAGCCCAAACCCATCCCTCCGACCTCCCAGATAACTCCACAAACCCCTGCACAAACGTGCCGCCTTCTCTTAGCAAAATTCTGCCGGGGCAGCACTCTACTCTCCTCTGCCCCACCACACAACAATCATGAAGTGTTATTGAATACAAAAGTGATTTCCAACCATCATACACAGCGTAACATTAAAAAAATAAAATAAAAAAGGGACGTAATGAATAGACTAGACAGTGCAACAGTAGCCTAACTCCAGAGAAACACAGAACAGGCTCTAGGTAAACTTCCCATCAGTCCAATTTAGCTTACACGTTGTAAGGCTTCAGTAAGTAATTAAACTTCAGCCAACAAAAACCCAACAGTGGGTCAACAGGTAGTGGGTCTCATTTACGCCACTCAGAGGGATATATAATGGGAGTAGAACAAATGAACTCCACTCATACGAAAGGGACCGTAATCTCTTCTTTCACACTCCACTTTTCTTTTTCTTTCTTACCCCTTGAACTCTACCTCTTCAGGCGTATTTTTGACGAGAGGAAACATTATTATACCTGGAGCCAAGTCAGTTAAGGGATTTCCCAGTGCTCTTTTGTGTGGTCTCTGCACCGTGGTGTGTGGTGTTTATGCGGTACTGGGACACCTGGACCCCACTACAAATACTTCACACGGCCTAATGTAACAATGTGGATGAATAATGTTAAAACAAAATTGGCGCTCTCATTTATTTTATTTTAACATTCAATAACATTCAAACATTTCATTGCTGCAAACTCAGCCAGAACTCCATCAGTGCTCAGAAGGACCTGGATCCCAGAGGATCGACTTGAACGCTTTTTGGTCCATTCTTAGAACCAAAACATCCGGATAGGATATGTACTAGGCTATGTAGAGAAAAATGAAATACAATACATAATTTTAAAAACAATCTGTACTACAGGTCCTGCAGATGAAACTAGATTATAAAACATGGTCCGTGGTCCTAATGTTTCTCTCTGATAAATCAAAAGAAAGTGCACTTCTGCCTGATTGTTTCACTAGGGGGCAGAAAATAACAGGACGAACATGTCTGGAAAGTGAGTCTTGGAAGTTTCACACGGTTCCCAGGCTCTTTTTTATTCATAAACACACATGATCAGTGAACTTTCAACTTGTTTTTTTGCTTCAGGCTACGATACTTTTCTCATGTGGTGTGCAAAAATGAGCCACACAATCAGGCTGAAGTTGTCTAGTCATATTTGGGAATCATTATTAACGCTCATCTGTAGAAAAACATGTTGTTAAAAGTTTATTTGTACAAAAACATCTGCTTCTACACGGTGTGTGAGTTCGAAGTGGAGCGCTCTGTGGCCGTTACATAAGTAGTTATAAGTTCATTCTATGCGCTTTTTTTTCTCAACACGCTTTCTACAATTTTTGACTCTTTTCACAGTGAATTAAATCTATTTTTGGCCCATTTCGCCTGAATAAAAAAGCGTGTAATAATTCTGCACACGTTGATAAAGGGTGTTGATCTCCTTAGGCCACACCCTCCTTCGTTAGGACAAATACACATCACCAGATCTGCTTAAATCCAAGAAGAATTCAAGTTTATACAGCTTGGAGTTGGAGAATATGCATAAAAATCATGATGTGGTCAAAATACCATAATGCCACACAGAGTATTTGGATTGAGCTCATATTTACACACAAAATGACCACTGTAAATGCACTGAGTAGAAACAAACTCATAATGAAGGAATTGTGTTGAAATGACACACATTCTTTCATTTTAATTTGTGTTTCTTGTCCCTGGGCTGCGCTCTGAGGCGCCTGCACACAACATCACAAGCGCCACCAACTGTGGAGAAGCAGAGGTCAGAAATGATTCACTTAAAACTGTGTTAGGCTGTGTTCACACCTGGAAACACATCACGTCCAAAACTCAACTAAAATGGGACTAAACTAGACTAAACCAGGACTGGACCAGGACTAGACGAGGATCAAACCAGGACCAAACCAGGACAAGTGTTGAGCACAGCCTTAGATGCACAGTGCAGGTGGAAGATAAATGGACCGAGCTCACACACAAACAGGAAGTTCACATGTGGCTCTTCCGGCTCCTTCTGACTCTGGCTCCCATTGACTTACATTAGAATATTGTGGCTCCTCTCACTGCACCTGCTGCTGTGGCCTCGTTATTTTGGGCTTAAAATGTTCGTATTAACGCGCTTCTACATGATCCTGTTTTTTCTTTCACTATTTTGTCTGTCAAAAATCCTGTTCATAATCGAAGTCTGACTCCAGATTCACCCTGTAACCGTGAGCATCACTTAGCTCCATTTGAGTGGAGCCGAATGCTGTGGGTGACACACTCACATACTCCACTTTTTATACAGTCTATGGATACAGCACACACAGAGCAGTGAAACATAACACACATCGAGGAGAACGTATGCATAAAGTGTAAAGGCTTCAGTGGATTCAAGTGCAGTGAGTCCAGAGCTCAGGTAACGCCCAATCTGCCCTAAGTACAGCTGTGCCAAAGATCAAGCTCGATAGATCACGACTCTGCTTTGGTCGATCTCTCCCTGCTCCTCTCTTTCTCTGATCCAGTCACAGCTCTTCACCTTTTCTCCTCTTTCTTTCCTTTTGTGCTTCTTTTCATTATAATTCAAGTTATAAAAGTAAACAACTATTTTCTCACCATTTATGAGTGAATCTTAAGTCCTAATTTAGTGCAGGGACATCGACGTGTTTCTGTTGCAGTAGCGTGCATTATTTTAGGTTTAATATATTGTACAAAGTCATTCCAACCTCTAAATGTGAATTTCCCTGAATTATTGGAAATAAAAACTGTGATGATCCTGACACCGATCCTGTCTGTGTTTTTGATAAGATGGAAAAAGATCGAATGGGAAATTGAGATTGTTCAATATGGGGGACAAATATTGTGATTCTTTTGTCCCCATATCGCCCAGGCCCCAACCCTAAGCCCCTCGGCCCTTTGTCTGAGCAAAATGATGTCTTTAAAATACACTTCACTACAGCCACATAAATGTCACTGATATGATTTCATTCTCCTTTAAGATGAGGAAGTGTTTGCTGTGGAATATTCTAGAAAAAGGAAGCACAGGTGGAGGCTCTTCTCCAGGACAAGGAACAGTCGGGCACATGTTTTTCTGAGTTTTCCAGTGCAATAAAAATAACTCAGATGAAAACCTGCTTTTACTTGAGTCGATTTGTCTCACACACACAGGCGGCGCAGGGTCTGTGTGTGTGAGACAAAAATGTAAACTTGGATTGTATTTTGGATGGACGAGGGTCCTAGACTGTGACCCAGGGCGCGGCAGTTTGCTGCTCTGGCCTGCTGGGAACTGGGAGCACAAGTGACCCGAGCCTGGTGCAGGGCCTCTGCTCGCTCTGCTTCTAAACGCTCTTGCAGTGTGTTTGGGGCATAAGGAGCCAGTCCATGTGTCAGTTTGAGAACAGAAGGAATTGTGTGCGACTGCTCCTGGCTCAAAACAGACCCCTAAAGTCACTACTCACCTCAGAGTCTCCAGTCGACAGTGAGGACTCCGTTTAAGGTCCAGGAGCTCTTTCACATCTGATTTTCTCAGATTGTTCAGAGAACAGCTCCAAGTATTTGAGATGTGAGGGGTTGGACTTCAGAGCTGAGGCCAGAGAGAAACAGCTCCTCTCTGTCAAACCACAGTCCCACAAACTGAATAAAGAACAAATGATGTGGTTAAAGTCCAAACAAATATAAACTGTGCTTATAGAGACATTCTGAATAATTAAAGAACTCAAATATAACACGGCAATAATAAAACATATGAAACACAACTGAATGTTTCTGCATCATTTAAATCATCAATACTTTTCACTCTTGCACTTTGCACTTTGGCCTGTGTTTGTGTCGTATCATTTAGAAGTGACACTTCTCTGACCTCCACCAGGCCAAATAACAAGTCAGATCTTGTGGAGAGGCGAGCCCACTCACAGTAAGAATACATGTTTTTAAAGGTATTTTTAGCAATGAAACACCAATAACTGAATAAATGTGTGATAAATATGTTTAAGCCTCAAACTGTGGAACATTCTAGACAACACAACAGCATCTCCATGGAGACGAGCAGGTGGCAGAACCCCAGCAGAAAGTTACAGTGAACTTTGTTTGAATATAATTATTGTCCACCTCTGAATCCAAGTCCAGAGTAAATCCTAGAGCTTATTATGGCCGAGCTCTTTAGTGAAACACTTACACAAATAAGAGACAGAACTGACCTGAGAGTCTCCAGTCGACAGTCTGGACTCTGCAGAAAACCACACAGATCAGACACTCCTGAATCACACAGTTTGTTATCGCCCAGCTCCAGTTCTATGAGATGTGAGGGGTTGGACTTCAGAGCTGAGGCCAGAGAGGAACAGCTCCTCTCTGACAAACCACAGTCCCTCAATCTGAATAAAGAACAAATGATGTGGTTATACATCTTATATGACAGGTTTTCTCCATTGTTTACACATTATTTGTCATTCACTGCACCAAGTCCCAACAACTTCAACTCATTTCTCCAAAACTTGACTTTAGTTCAAACCTTAAACCAGTGGTGGAAGGTAGTGAAGTATGAAAGTAAAAGTACAATACTGAAGTACAGATTTTAGGTATCTGTACTTTACTTAAGTACATTTTGCAGTACATTTTTTACTTTATTTCAGTACATTTGAGAGCAGGTATCTGTACTTCCTACTCCACTACATTTTAGACATGGAATGATGAGTAAAAAGTACTTTTCTTTACAGTGTGAGACCTGCTGAAATGGCAGAGACTTTATGTTTTAACACGTTTAGTTTGTGTTAACAGCCCAACACTGAGCAAAACCAAATACACAAAACACAAAAGCGGCTTGAAAATTAAGAAATCAATTGAATCACTTAAAATCAGCAAAATTATTTTTCACAATCACCAAATTTCATCCTTTAATTGTTCTAAAAACAACTACAAAAGACTTTTACTTTTTATTTTTTAAGTACATTTTTAAACAGGTACCTTAAACTTTCACTCCGCACGCTTGAAGCTAAAGTCCGTTTCTAGAGGTGGTCGAATTCTGTCAGAAGCCAAAACGGCACAGATCAGTGTTTCCTTGGTGGAGATCTCATTGCTCGCGAGCCTGTCAAGGCATTTATTTACGAAAGTGAATTCTACTTTTTGAAAAACACTGTGGTTAATTATTTAAATCATCACCACAATATTGCAGAGCCTGTAACAACATGGAGAGGCACTGGGAAGTGCTTTCGAGCTTTTGCAGTTTATTTATAGTTTTATAACATTTCCAGACACTAATGAGTGAACCAGGCAGAGCGTTTTGTTTGTTAGACTCGTGGCTGTTGTAAGATGGGTTAAAGTGGTGTTAAGCTTCTTCAGTGTGAAGCAAATTGACGTTTTACGTGGAAGTTAAGAACTTGCCCCATCACTACACTAGTTTGTTGCCTTGACAGACTCACTGCCACAGTGAGATCTCCACCGAGGAAACACTGATCTGTGCCGTTTTTTGGCTTCTGACAGAATTCGACCTCCTCTAGAAATGGACTTTAGCTTCAAACGTGCCGGAGTTCAACTTTAATGGAAGAAGGTTGAATTCATCACTTCTCGGACTCATTACAGATGCAAAGTACTAAAGTGTTTCTTTCTGATGTTTATTTGTTGCAGCTCAGGTTTTTTTTTTTACAATATTGTAGATTTAGAATAGTTTTTGTGGTTTAAATCTGCTCTTGGGTTTTTGTGTCAGAGGCATAAATGTGTCTCAATATTATCGCTTATCGCCTCTATTTTCTTCAGCGATATATCGCATTTCAAAATGTGTTATGGTAACAGACCTCCATAGAAATATAGATGGTGCTTATAGAGACATTGTGAATAATCAAAATAAAGACATGATAATATAGCATTAATAATAATACAAACATATGAAATAATGTTTAAAGTCTTTTCTGGTTTTAATGCCAAATAAATACACAACACATTTCTTTTTCATGTAATAGTTGAGTTCTTCATGTGTGCGCTTTAATTAAACTTATCTATCGCCATGGAGACAAGCAGCTAACACCACCAGGCCAAATAACAAGTCAGATCTGTGGAGAGGCGAACCCACTCACAGTAAGAATACATAAGTTTTTAAAGGTATTTTTAGCAGTGAAACGCCAATAACTGAATAAATGTGTGATAAATATGTTTAAGCCTAAACTGTGGAACATTCTAGACAACACAACAGCATCTCCATGGAGATGAGCAGGTGGCAGAACCCCACCAGAAAAGTTACAGTGAACTTTGTTTGAATATAATTATTGTCCACCTCTGAGTCCAAGTCCAGAGTAAATCCTAGAGCTTATTATGGCCGAGCTCTTTAGTGAAACACGACACAAATAAGAGACAGAACTGACTCCGAGAGCCTCCAGTCGACAGTCTGGACTCTGCAGAAAACCACACAGACTCAGACACTCCTGAATCACACAGTTTGTTACGACCCAGCTCCAGGTATGTGAGATGTGAGGGGTTGGACTTCAGAGCTGAGGCCAGAGAGGAACAGCTCCTCTCTGACAAAACCACAGCCCCACAATCTGAATAAATAACAAATGATGTGGTTATACATCTTATATGACAGGTTTTCTCCATTGTTTACACATTATTTGTCATTCACTGCACCAAGTCCCCACAACTTCAACTCATTTCTCTTTAGACTCTTTAGACTTTAGTTCAAACCTTAAACCAGTGGTGGAAGGTAGTGAAGTATGAAAGTAAAAGTACAATACTTAAGTACAGATTTTAGGTATCTGTACTTTACTTAAGTACATTTTGCAGTACATTTTTTCTTTATATCAGTACATTTGAGAGCAGGTATCTGTACTTCCTACTCCACTACATTTTAGACATGGACTGATGAGTAAAAAGTACTTTTCTTTACAGTGTGAGACCTGCTGAAATGGCAGAGACTTTATGTTTTAACACGTTTAGTTTGTGTTAACAGCCCAACACTGAGCAAAACAAATACACAAAAACACAAAAGCGGCTTGAAAAATTAAGAAATCAATTGAATCGCTTAAAATCAGCAAAATTCTTTTTCACAATCACCACATTTCATCCTTTAATTGTTCTAAAAACAACTACAAAAGACTTTTACTTTTTATTTTTTAAGTACATTTTTAAACAGGTAACCTTAAAGTTTCACTCCGCACGTTTGAAGCTAAAGTCCGTTTCTAGAGGTGGTCGAATTCTGTCAGAAGCCAAAAAACGGCACAGATCAGTGTTTCCTTGGTGGAGATCTCGCCGTGCTCGCGAGCCTGTCAAGGCATTTATTTACGAGTGAATTCTACTTTTTGAAAAACACTGTGGTTAATTATTTAAATCATCACCACAATATTGCAGAGCCTGTAACAACATGGAGAGGCACTGGGAAGTGCTTTTGAGCTTTTGCAGTTTATTTATAGTTTTATAACATTTCCAGACACTAATGAGTGAACCAGGCAGAGCGCTTTTGTTTGTTAGACTCGTGGCTGTTGTAAGATGGGTTACAGTGGCGTCAAGCTTCTTCAGTGTCCAGCAACTGGCCGTTTTCCGTGGAAGTTAAGAACTTGCCCCCATCACTACACTAGTTTGTTGCCTTGACAGAGTCACTGCCACAGTGAGATCTCCACCGAGGAAACACTGATCTGTGCCGTTTTTTGGCTTCTGACAGAATTCGACCACCTCTAGAAATGGACTTAAGCTTCAAACGTGCCGGAGTGAAACTTTAATGGTAGAAGGTTGAATTCATCACTTCTCGGACTCATTACAGATGCAAAGTACTAAAGTGTTTCTTTCTGCTGTTTATTTGTTGCAGCTCAGGTTTTTTTAACAATATTGTAGATTTAGAATAGTTTTGTGGTTTAAATCTGCTCTTGGGTTTTTGTGTCAGAGGCATAAATGTGTCTCAATATTATCGTTTATCGTCTCCATTTTCTTCAGCGATATATCGTACTTCAAAATGTGTTATGGTAACAGGCCTCCATAGAAATATAGATGGTGCTTATAGAGACATTGTGAATAATCAAATAAAGACATGATAATATAGCATTAATAATAATACAAACATATGAAATAATGTTTAAAGTCTTTTCTGGTTTTAATGCCAAATAAATACACAACACATTTCTTTTCATGTAATAGTTGAGTTCTTCATGAGTGCGCTTTAATTAAACTTATCTATCGCCATGGAGACAAGCAGCTAACACCACCAGGCCAAATAACAAGTCAGATCTGTGGAGAGGCGAGCCCACTCAGAGTAAGAATACATGTTTTTAAAGGTCTTTTAGCAGTGAAACACCAATAACTGAATAAATGTGTGATAAATATGTTTAAGCCTAAACTGTGGAACATTCTAGACAACACAACAGCATCTCCATGGAGACGAGCAGGTGGCAGAGCCCCACCAGAAAAGTTACAGTGAACTTTGTTTGAATATATTTATTGTCCACCTCTGAGTCCAAGTCCAGAATAAATCCTAGAGCTTATTATGGCCGAGCTCTTTAGTGAAACACGACACAAATAAGAGACAGAACTGACCCGAGAGTCTCCAGTCGACAGTCTGGACTCTGCAGAAAACCACACAGATCAGACACTCCTGAATCACACAGTTTGTTATTGCCCAGGCTCAGGTATGTGAGATGTGAGGGGTTGGACTTCAGAGCTGAGGCCAGAGAGGAACAGCTCCTCTCTGACAAACCACAGCCCCACAATCTGAATAAAGAACAAATGATGTGGTTATACATCTTATATGACAGGTTTTCTCCATTGTTTACACATTATTTGTCATTCACTGCACCAAGTCCCCACAACTTCAACTCATTTCTAGAAATATAGATTTATTCCGAGACATTCTGAAAAATAAAGACATGATAATATGGCATCAATATAATTAAAAATATGGCTGGGCACGTTAACGTATTTTATCTCATTTACTTCAAAAATAATTCATCACAATGAATTATTCTGTCGCCTGTTAACACAGGTCAAGTGTATCAGTCAAAAACCTGGATCAAAGAGCCTCGCCTCCGGTCTGTGAGTCTCTCAGCACAAACACACACATTAGTCTCTCAGCACAAACACACATTAGTCTCTCAGCCCAAACACACACATTAGTCTCTCAGCACAAACACACACATTAGTCTCTCAGCACAAACACACACATTAGTCTCTCAGCACAAACACACAGATTAGTCTCTCAGCCCAAACACACACATTAGACTCTCAGCACAAACACACACATTAGTCTCTCAGCACAAACACATTAGTCTCCTCAGATCTCAAGTGAAAAGGCCGTTAAAATCTGCAAACCGAAAGTGACGCTTAAATACATAATTCAAAATGCACATGGAGGATTAGCATCTATCAGCGCAGTTTTCCACTTGTGTCAGTCGTGTTTACTCTGAGAACTACAGAGATATTAACATCCCACATGTTTAGAAGCAGAGAGCTGGTCTGAACTAGAACTACACCAGGACTAAACAAGGATTACGAGGAGTCTGGAGGACCAAATCTGAACCAGGACTGAAGTTGGACTAGATGGTGCAGTCACATAAATATCTTGGAGTCCATCTGGATAATAAACGGGACTGGTCTGTACATGGCAGAGAAGTGCACAAAAAGGACAGAGCAGACTCTTCTTTCTGGAGAAGACTGAAATCTTCTGATGTCTGCAGTGAGATGCTGCATGTCTTTTATCAGTCAGTTGTAGCAGGTGCTCTTTTCTTTGGGGTTGTGTGCTGGGGCAGTGGTCTGACTGTAAGAGACAGTAGCAGGCTTGACAAGATCATTCGTAAGTGTGGTTCTGTCATGGGGGTGAGAGTGGACTCCAGTGGGGGCCATTGTGGAGAGGAGTATGAGGAGCATGATCCAGTCCATCCTCAACAGCAGGCGTCCTCTCCACCAGATTGTTGCTGCTCAGAGAAGCAGCCGCAGTGACAGGCTCCTCTCCCTGCGATGTAGAACTGAGAAGTTCAGGAAATCGCTTATTCCTGCTGCTATAAGACTGTTTACCAGCTCTGGCTAATGGGCACCTTATTACTATTGTTAGTAGCTTTTAACTATTAACTTATTTATTTTATTGTTAATGTATTTATGTTTGTAGGTTTTTTACATTTTAAATGGTTCTTTGATTTGTGCGTCTTGTTTAATGTTTGTCTATGCTACTGGACAACTTGAATTTCCCCTCATGAATAAAGTATATCTATCTATCTATCTGGACTAAACCAGGACTCGGCGTTCTTCCAGGCTCTTAGTGAGCAGAAAGGAGCAGCACTCTACACAGGACAGCATCAGGAGACTTCATCTGAAAACAGGTTCAGCTTCAAAAGGTCAAATAACATTATTTGAATTTATCATTAGAAGAAGAATCAAACAGGCGAATACTGAGCGTTTTCATATTATTTGACTTGATTTTGAAATAACTTGGTCCCAGATACATTGAAAACATATCCAGGTCAAATAGCAAAGCACTGGGTGATTTGTATATTTGTATATTTAGGCCTCAAATTGTCATATAAAGAGGTATTTAGCAGCTTAAAACCTTTTTTTTTTTTGACCATTTTGCACATTTTTTCTCGCCCTCGTTTTCTTGTTTGGGTTGACAGTTTTTATTATTATTGGATGAAGACTTGTGGATCATAACAGAGAAATCCCCTGTGTTTTGTTGTTTATTCTGATTCTATGAGCAGCATTTGATTTAAATGCTTTTTGATGTAAAAAGACGCTTAAGAATAAACTCTGCTGTAATTCTGTGAAAACCATTTCACCAGCTTCAGACCCTGGTCCAGGTCCATATCCAGAGTTTCCCAAACACTGAAGAGACGATGATGCTCTTAATGAGGAATGATAATGACACTAGAATAATGCTTTGGTGATTCCATTTAAATGACATTTATCCCATTAACACTTTACACTGTGTTTAATAGTGTGATTTGTGCTTAAACGGAGGAGACTGACCTGAGAGAGGAGAGTTCACAGTGAGGACTCTGCAGTCCAGCACACAGCACAGACACTGCTGAGTAAAGCAGGATATTCTCACTCAGATCGAGCTCTTTCAGGTGGGAGGGGCTGGACTTCAGCGCTGAGGCCACCACTTCACAGTGAGTCTCTGAGAGTCCACAGTCAACAAGCCTGTAAGCAGATGTTTCATTTAAATGTGTTTGATTAGTCCTAACACAGGTCTGTGAAGCTGCTGTTTGTGAGTGAGGACTGACCGAGCCTTCCTGCAGTTCCCCACCGCTGGGATCAGTCTCTGTCGACCCCCTTTAGACGTGTTGTACTTCTTGTAGGTCCAGTTCCTCCAGGACCTGCTCTGACATCTGCAGCATGTAGGCCAGAGCCGAGCACTGGAACTCAGACAGTTTCTTTCTGTGATCCTCCTGTAGACTTCAGGAGGTCCTGGATCTGCTGCAAGAGAGACTGGTCCTTCATTTCCATCAGACAGTGGAAGATGTGGATATTCTGGTCTAGAGAGACTTTCCCTGAGGTCATCTCTTTCAGGTTTTTAATGACTTTGGGGATTTCTGATCGCTTTACTGGACTCAGCAAACCTCTTAAAAGTCTCTGGTTGGAGTCCAGACTGAGGCCATGAAGGAAGCGCACAAACAGGTTCAGGTGGCCATTGGAACTCTTCAGGGATTTGTCAAGAGATCTTTTGAGAATCTCACTTTCACAAAATGTTTTGTTAGACTTTTCACCAAGAAACTTCTGAACGACATCTGTGTCACTTCCAAAGCAGTGGAGCAGGTAAAGCGCTGCCATAAACTCCTGGACGCTCAGGTGGATGAAGCAGTAGACTGATTTGTTGAAGAGGACACTCTCTCGTTTGAAAATCTCTGTACAGAGTCCTGAGTAGACCGAGGCCTCGTCAGGTCCAGACCCACCTGCTCCAGGTCTTCCTGGTAGAACATGATGTTTCCTTTCTGCAGATGTTCAAAGGCCAGTCTGCCCAGCTTCAGGAGCAGCTCACACTCGTCTGTGCTCAGCTCTGGACCGCTGCTCTGTGCTCTGTACTTCCTCTTCCTGTTGGTCTGCACTAACAGGAAGTGGGCGTACATGTCGCTGAGTGTCTGGGGCAGCGCTCCGCTCTGATTGGTTCTCATCATGTGGTCCAGGACTGTGGCTGTGATCCAGCAGAAGACTGGGATCTGGCACATGATGTGGAGGCTGCGGGAGGTTCTGATGTGGGACAGGACTGTGTTACACTGCTCTTCATCTGTGAACCTCTTCCTGAAGTACTGCTCCTTCTGATGGTCAGTGATGAAGCCCCTGACCTCTGTCACCCTGTGCACGCACTGGGCGCTGGGATCCGATTGGCTGCTGCTCGTCTGGAGGTGATCCATATAAGGGCAGTAGGAAGCAGAGTGCCTTTGATGAGGTTCACTAACAGCACGCTGACCTCTGACCTCTGTGTGACCTCAGAGATGACCTCACAGTCAAAGTCCAGAGACAGTCTGCTCTCGTCGAGGCCGTCGAAGATGAACAGGAGTTTAGAGACGGACAGAGTGTGAGCTGTGAGCGTCTGTGGACACAACAAGAACATGGAACAAGAGGAGACTTTTCAATGTCATCAGGTTTATCCAAGTAGAAGAAGTAGAAGAGCAGATAAAGGAGCGCCACCTGTTTTACTCAGCGCTGGATGGAACACTTGTATCAGCTCCATCAGACTGTAGCGCCCCCCTCTGACCAGGTTCAGCTCTCTGAAGGACAGCGGCAGCACCAGGTCCAGCTCCTGGTTCTCTGAGCCCTGGGCCCAGTCCAGAGAGAACTTCAGGACTAAGAATGTTTTCCCCACTCCAGCTACGCCACAGGTCAGCACCGCTCTGATGGACTTCTGCTCCTTCTGCTGTGGCGCCCTGCTGCTCCACAGTGGGCAGTGCTTTAAAGATGTCCTGACACCTGATGGAGGTTTCCTGCACACTCTTCTTGGAGAGAGTCTTCTTGGAGAGTTTCTCCAGCCTCCTCTCCTCATGTTGGGCTGTGGCCTCTTCACTGAGGCCCTCGGTGATGTACAGCTCAGTGTAGATGCTGTTCAGAGGAGTTCTACTTCCTGCTCCTTCAGTTCCCTCTGTCACACTCCCACATCTGCTGCTCAGGCTCAGCTTATGGTCCTGCAGAACCTTCTGGAGCTCTTCATCTGCTGTGAGAGGAACGCTGATGCATCATGTAACATGTATTTTGTGTGTCATCATAAATAGTGTAATATAGACTCACTTTGTGGAGTGTTGTGGACCTGCTTTTCATTTGTCACGCCAGTGTGTTGAGCCCTGGGCCTGGAGTCTCGTAGTGACTTTTCTCTATGGATGAAAACATTGAACTCATTTGATTTAAACTGAAGTTTTGGATCAGTTTTATTATGTAGGTGTTATCCTCACTGTGAGTCTGAAGGAGAGGGTTTAACACTGAAGTTTAGAGGATCATTTTTAGACCGGTCACTTCTTCATGGACACAGCAGCACTGGACACTGAGGCTGTGGATCTGTGTGTGGAGAGAAAACATCATGTGTTGTTACTTAGAAGACTTTGTTACATCAGCTTGGATCAGTGTAACAAAGGCACATGTAACTTGGCGCTCATGATGGTCATGACCGTGGGCTCTCATGTCTTTATATTTCTCTACTTCATACAAGTGACAGTTTTATGACATAAAAATCTGTTGTACATCTATACAAATAAGGACAGAGAAATGTCTTAGGAACAAAAGGAAGCTCCACTTTAAATGGAAACTTGAACAACAGGTGCAGTAGAGCGGCAACAATGAGACAACCTCTAAAACACGACTGGTTTTGCATGTGGAGGTCATTTCAAGCTTCATTTCAAGTTTCTCTCTCTTGGTGTTTCTTGGCTGTTTTCCACTAGTGCTGCTTTGGCTAGAGTGATTATCACTACTGGGAGTATGAGGCCATTCCTGAACCCCACAGAAGTTGTCCAACTTCTCCAGGATGCCACATCCGGACGTGCAGCTGCAAGAAAATTTAATGTGTCTCCAGCACAATCTCCAGAACACGGAGGAGATTTCAGGAAACAGGCAGTTACTTTAGGAGAGCTGGACAGGGCTGTAGAAGGTCCTCAACCTATCAGCAGGACCCATATCTGCTCCTTTGTGCAAGGAGGAACAGGTTGAGCACTGCTCATGCCCTACAGAATGACCTCCAGCAGACTTCTGGTGTGAACGTCTCTGTCCAAAAAATCAGAAACACACTTCATGAAGTTGGCTTGAAGGCACCACATCCTGTCGTGGGCCCTCTGCCCATCGCCCAGCACCTCAGAGCTCCATTGGCGTTTAAAGACAACACCAGAATTGGCAAGACCTCCACTGGTACCCTGTGTTTTTCACAGATGAGAGCGAAGTTCACCCTGAGCACCTGTGACAGACGCCAAAAGGTCTGGAAGTAAACAAGGAAAATGCTCTGCTGCTGCAACATGGTTCAGCATGAGCGGTTTGGTGGTGGGTCAGTGATCAGTGGTCTGCATACATGGAGATACAGAACTCTACTGGCTAGAAAACAGCAGTCTGACTGCCATTAGGTATCGGGGTGAAATCCCTGAACCCACTGTCAGACCCTATGCTGGTGCAGTAGGTCCTGGGCTCCTCCTGATGAATGGCCGGCCTCATGTGGCAGAACCTGGAGGATGAAGGGATTGTTACAACTGAATGACCCTCACGATCACCTGACTTTAACCCGATAGAACACCTCTGGGACATTATGTTTGGGTCCATCAGACGCTGCCAGGTTCCTCCTACATCCCACAAGACTCAATCCATCGTCTCATCAGGAGCGGCCACGATGTTGTCAAACATGTGCACAAGCACGTGGGGATCACACAAGATAATGAGAAAGATTTTGAGTTGCAGAAATTAGTTTGTCAAAATGGACAAACTGCCACATCAGTATTTCACTTTGATTATCAGGGTGTCTCTGAAATTAAGCTCTCTGTAGCTGAAAATGAAATTTCCATTAAAAGAGTTGTCATCCTTTTGTTTGACATTGCCCCATCCATATTTGTACAGATGTTTAGCTTTTTTTTTACTTTGAGATCTGAGGTGTTACTTAAATTTTTTTGAGCAGTGTATTTTATTTTGACCCTGTTTGACTTGTAAATGAAGTGATTTTTTAAAAATATAACAGAACATACTGTTACTTATTATATTCTATTTTCATTATTATTCACTAAAGTTTTTATGCTCTAAAAATGAAATCTTATTTATGTTAAACTGTGTATGTTATATGATTGTACTTCTGTTATTTCACACAATAAAAAAGATGGTCTCCACTGTTGTGAGTGTAATTGTTCTCTGAGGTGTGTCTCTGTTGGACTGTGTAAATACTAACAGTAAAATATGTAAACAGTGTAAATAAATATAAGCCTACTGCTGTATTGGATCCTTTTTTGGTTTTAGGCTCTGTCCCCAAAATAAATCAGTACATAAGCTGATGGGTTTAACAGTGAATGTCAAATGACTGGACTCACTTTGTCCCACAGAGATCCGGCTCAGTGCTGCCCCCTGGAGCTTCTTTTCTGATAGGACGTCCTTTTGTCTGCTCAGCCCCTGAAGCCATTTCCCACTCGCTCAGCCTGGAGGAGAATCCACAGAGAGACATGTTTCCCTCTTTACATTTAACTCTGCTCCATTTGAAACAGGCTTTAGTCATTTTAACAGCACTTCTACTAAACTGACAGTAGCTCTGGTCACGACTTTAGGAGAACCTGTGACCCAGTTCTGCTGGATCAAAGTGAGTATTAGTAGTACTTAGGCCTGTCATGATAACACATTATACTGATATATTGCTACAGAGAAATAGAACGATAAACAATGATCCTGAAACTACTTTAACAAACAATAATTAAATAAAATAGACAGAATTATTTAAAGGCAGAGCTGCAACTAAGAAAAAGTAGAAACTCACCTTGGTTCAGACGACGTCTCTGCTCCAAACACTTTCACTTCGAGCACAAAGCTCAGTCACGTCACCAGCCTCTGTGGAATGTGAACAGGTAAAAACACTTACCACACCCACACGACATGTGTTTAATATCTCTGCTTGTGATCTCTTTGTGAGAAAATGAACTTATGAAGCTCTATAATTATTTAGGTTGGCACAATTGCTGTGAAAAAGGACATAAGAGTCACATTTGAGTTCAGCTGGAAACAAAATATGACTTTTTGTAAAACCCCAGTTATGGAGCTCAGCAGTAACAGCCTGCTCTGACTCTGGAAGTAAAATTTCCATTAATTTTTGTATTTTTGTAAATGTAAAATATTCAGAGTTCAAAGACATGGTGAAGGCTAAACAGCCACGTAATAAGTTCAAAAGGACGTTTAAAACACAAGATTCTGCAAAATACACTTGAATCAAAAAGAGATCCATATTTTAATGATCCATAACCTATACCTAATATATATATACTATAATATAACTGCTATAATTGAAGATCTTTGAGGAGGTAACAACATTCTGACATGGATTAAAATTCTCAAGCATCAATTCTGCATAATGTACGACTTTTAAACTGCCACTGAATGTCCTCCAGCTCAGTTTGAACCCACTTTTAGAATCGCCATAGTGATTAACAATTTATAACCAAACAATATCTTTTGAAAGGGAAATGAAAGTCCTCCTCAAGTTGCATTCAAAAGTTGCATGAAGCATGAAGCTGAAACCCACCAGTAGAGATAGACTGGTGCGATGTCCCGTGAATCTTTCTCATTCTCCACATTTTCAGTCCGAATCAAACCAAAAACATTCAGGGACATTTTTTTAAAGAGTTTAGTCTACAGACATAGGGGCAGAAACAGTACATCTCTTTAGTCTGTGTGAATATGTGAAACCGGGGACAGATGCACAGACAAGGGACGGTGTTCTGTCGAAATGAACTACCTTACGTTTTTGTACAGAGCCAATAAATTGAAATTCCCAGTTTTACAACGTATTTGTTTGGATTTGAGACAGCGGGTTTGATGCTGTTTGCACTTTATCCCATAGTTATGTCACATTTCACCTCATTAATACAAATATGCGTAGGTAGTTCATTTTCCCGGACAGTTGTATTACGCTAACAAACAGGGCTCTGACCATAGACCTTTATATGAGTGGACAAAGCTAACCTGTTAGCTGCCGGGAGCCAAACAGGAAGTGCTCCAGGAGGCTCTTCCGGTTCCTTCGCTCCCTTTTTCTCATTGACTTACATTGAGATCTTATTGCCCCTCGCTGGACCCGCTGCTGTGGCCTCGCCATTTTGGTCTTAAAATATTCGTGTCAAGCCGCTTCTATATGATCCTCAATTTTTCATTTCTCTGTTTTTCCTAAATCAAGATATGAACATAAATAACGGACCAATCGGACGCCTTCATTCCCGAGGTCGCTGCTGACTAGTGTTAGCAACAGGTTTGACTGACAGCTAATTGTTGTTCGTACATCACAGAACATATAACATAAATCAGTGACTTAAACTTACTATTTAAAGTTTGATGATAAAAGCTAAAAGTTTCCTTATTATTCTCAAGAATCAATGAAAACGAATGAGCAAGAAAAAAAAAAAAATAATAATAATAATGCATCAGTTTTATATAGCGCTTTTCTGACACTCAAAGACGCTTTACAGAGCATTATTCATTCACTCCATACCCAGTGGTGGGAAACTACTATTGTAGCCACAGCTGCCCTGGGGCAGACTGACGGAAGCGAGGCTGCCAATCTGGCGCCATCGGCCCCTCCGACCACACCACCAACACTCACTCACACTCCACTTTCATACTAGGCAATGTGGGTGATGTGTCTTGCCTAAGGACACAACGACAGTTTTTGCAACTGGCGCCCCACTGTGGCACCTGACTTCCCAGTGGTCTCCCATCCAAGTACTAACCAGGCCCGGCCCTGCTTAGCTTCTGAGATCTGACGGGTTCAGGCTTTGACGAGCCGGTATGGCCACCGGCCACTGGTGAAAATCAGTGTATGGTCCGTGTACTTTTTTGTTCATCACTATTAGGACACATTCAGGACAGCAGCAGACAGCGGGTGCAGGAAGCCAGATGCAACCAGAGGCCTCACAGGTCTTCTGCAGGTTGTGACTCTGCAGGTTGTGACTCAGAGGTTGTGACTCTGCAGAAGTCCTCAGTGACTCTGGACATGGACAGTGGAGACATCTTGTATCTTCTGAAGGAGGAAGAGCAGAATGAACCTTACGTCTGATTGGTTCTGTTGGTTCAAAGTCCTGTCCTGCAGAGTGAAAACCTGTAATGACACATTAAGAAAACTATCAACTATTACAGGAAAATGAGGTCCACAGAGCAAAGTACATTCACATCCAAAGTGTGTTGTGTCCTCATCCAGGAAGTTGCAGATGAGAAAAGAAAATTCATATAAAACATTTCAAACAGTTTTCTCATTGTTATATTAAATGTGACTGGCCTAACAGACACAGGTGTCAATATAATGTATTCCCAGTATGAAATGCATGTGTGGGAGGCTTATATTACGTGATTTACAAGCAAATATTATTATACTGCATGAAATAATGCGTGTTTTTACCTTACCTCCGAGCTGCCCCTGTCCGTGAAAACGTGGCGTTTCTTCCTCTTTAATCACTCCATGGTCTTTTCCCCTAACAGTAAAAAAAAATTAGTGTTTGATGGAAATCTGTCCAAATATGAAAGTCTGAGCGGACTTGCTTAGCTGTAAATTACTAGCCAAACTTTTAGCTCAAAGCTCCAAAGTTCACGCAGTTAAAAACAACCTTTTTTGACTGTTTTGTGGGAGTTATGGCCATATTTTAAGTTTACCGTTGTGTTAGTGATGATTTCCAATAGTTAAAAGTGTGTACTCACATGAATCCATGTATCATTTGTTCATTCGTTTTTCAATATAAAACCAAAAATAAGAAAACGAAGAAAAAGAACTGTTTTTTTTCATTATTTGTCTCTAAAACCAAAATCCATCCATCCATCCTCTCCCGCTTAATCCGGCTGGGTCGCGGGGGCAGCTTGCTGCCCAATACTCATAGCACCTGACCCCCCCTATGAACCCCTCTGCAGGTGGTGAGCCCACAGGAGGGTGAACAACATGGTCCTTGATGTTAGTTCATAGGGGTGCGGGCATGTTTTAGGTTGATGGGGGAAACCGGAGCACCCATCCAGACACGGGGAGGAACATGCAAACTCCACACAGAAAGGCCCGGGCGACCTGGGGATCGAACCCGCAACCTTCTTGCTGTGAGGCCTGAGTGTTGCCACTCAGCCACCGTGCCGCCACCAAAATAATTTTAAACTGATAACGATTCGCTTTTTCAGTTTTCGAGTTTGTGTTTAAATGAAAATGGAAAAAATGGATAACGGTTTATAGCTTTTCAACAGGCCTCAAACTATTATATAAAAAATACTTTAACCCTTCAGTCCAGTTAAAAATGTAGTGCAGTAGAAAGTACAGACACCTGCTCTCAGATGTAGTGAAGTAAAAGTAAAAAAGAATCTACTTTAAAATGGAGGCAAAGCAGCGGCACAGCGTGAGGAGACTTTTTAGTGAATCTTTCCTCAGTGAATCTAAACCTGAAAATCTGTTTTTGCCTGTTATTTTTTCTGTATTAACCATAATGGAATCACCTACACGTCCCGATTAAAAAATAAGTAATTTGTGTGTCTTGTAGGCCTAATTAGGTTTGATAATCTCAAAAGAAACAGGCAGAAATGTCCATGAGCAAGTAAAGCTCTCATAATCATGTAGCACCTGCATCCACCCTCATACAGGCAGTTGCTGTAATCCCTTGTTCGTCCACACGAGGGCAGACTGTTTCTTTATGTGCACAGCTCACCCTTTTTAGTTCAGTGCACGTCGCTGTGATAGTTTTTATAGCCGTAAGCTTGCATGCATTCGCTGATGTTCTTTCAGTAAATAATAGACCCCTTCACACGCTGTTTAGTCCCAGTTTAGTCCTGTTTTAGTCCAGGTTTAGTCCTGGTTTACTCCTGGTTTAGTCCTGTTTTTTCCCAATTTAGTCCTGCTTTAGTAATGTTTTTAGTCCTGGTTTAGTTCTCGTTTTAGTCCTGGTTTTGTCCTGAGTTTAGTTCTAGTTTGATCTTGGTTTATTTCTGGTTTACTTCTGGTTTAGTCCTGTTTTAGTCCTGTTTTAGTAATGGTTTAGTCCTGGTTTTAGTTGGAGTTTAGCCCTTTTTTTAGTAATGTTTTTAGTCCTGGTTTAGTTCTGGTTTTAGTCCTAGTTTAGTCCTGTTTTAGTAATGGTTTTAGTCCTGGTTTGTCCTGGGTTTATTCCTGGTTTCGTCCTGGTTTTAGTCCGAGTTTAGTCCTGTTTTAGTAATGTTTTTAGTCCTGGTTTAGTTCTGGTTTTAGTCCTGGTTTTATCCTGGATTTAGTTCTAGTTTGATCTTGGTTTATTTCTGGTTTAATCCTAGTTTTAGTCCTGGGTTTAGTTCTAGTTTAATCATGGTTTATTTCTGGTGTAGTCGTGGTTTTAGTCTCTGTTTAGTCCTGGTTTCAGTTCTAGTTTAATCTTGGTTTAATCCTGGTTTAGTCCTAGTTTATTCTTGATTTAGTGCTGGTTTATTCCTGGTTTTAGTCGTAGTTTAGTCATGTTTTAGTCCTGTTTTAGTCCGGGTTTAGTCCGGGTTTAGTCCTGGTTTAGTCCTGGTTTAGTCCTAGTTATGTTTGTGATGAGGAAACATCATAACATAGAAAATAGTGTAATATAAACCCTTTAACACCACTGTTCCCTTTTGGGACTTAGTCTGAATCAGTTCAACAGTCTCTTTTTGGTAAACGCGTGTCATTCCAGGCAGTCATTCCCAGCTGCGATTCCCGGCTCCTCGCTCCAGGGGAATCCAAGAGAATACCTAATGTTCTGAGCAGATTCTTCTTTGATTCCGTGCCAGATATTCAGCGGCAGCAACAGTGTGAAACCTGGAGCTCTGTGTGAAACCAGAGCCACACGAGTGAAAGTAAAAGCGAACGACTGGCCTATAGTGATGTTTGAGTTATGTAGAAAATTGGTCCCATGATATGAAGAGGTGCGTTCACTGGCCTCACGGAAAAGACTTGGGTCATTGGAAAGGAATGGGGCTTGGGGAGATACCGTAGTTAAGTTGAGCTTTTAAATATTTGTATTGGAATTTCATATTTAAAGCTGGATATTTTTGTAGGTTTTTTGACTCTTGTGAGCTTTAAAGTTTCACTCCGGCACGTTTGGAGCTGAAGTCCGTTGCTGGAGGTGGTCGAGTTCTGTCAGAAGCCAAAAAACGGCACAGATCAGTGTTTCCTCGGAGGAGATCTCGCTGTGGCAGTGAGTCTGTCAAGGCAACAAACTAGTGTAGTGATGGGGGCAAGTTCTTAACTTCAACACCACTTTAAGCCATTTTACAACAGCAGCCACGAGTCTAACAAACAAAACGCTCTGCCTGGTTCACTCATTAGTGTCTGGAAACGTTATAAAACGACTTTATAAGCAGCCTTACACTTCCCTCTGTTGATTTCCCACTGCACAGGCCAAAGCCCAAAAGACTCTATCGCCGATGTCGTTTCTAATCCCATTTATTTACGAGTGAATTATATTTTTTGAAAAATGCTTTAAAAAATGCACTCCTGAACCATTTTCTTTCAACAACTTTCAGTTTCTCTTCTTCTTCACAGTCAGTAGTCGATCTGCTTATAAAGTCGTTTTATAACGTTTCCAGACTAATGAGTGAACCAGGCAGAGCGTTTTGTTTGTTAGACTCGTGGCTGTTGTAAGATGGGTTAAAGTGGTGTTAAGCCTCTTCAGTGTGTTTTACGTGGAAGTTAAGAACTTGCCCCCATCACTACACTAGTTTGTTGCCTTCACAGACTCACTGCCACAGTGAGATCTCCACCAAGGAAACACTGATCTGTGCTGTTTTTTGGCTTCTGACAGAATTCGACCACCTCCAGCCTCTTCCCCTTTTAGTCACGTTAGAATGTTGTTACCTCTCGAAAACAGACCTGGAGTTGTGTTTTGTTTCATTCACACGTTTAACATACAAACAAACCTGGCGATTAAAGCTGAGTTCTTCTCTCAAACCAAAAACACTCTGTTCCACCTTGTGATGTCATGTGGTGATACAGGAAGTGCTCCAATCCACACACCTTCACTGGAATCATTTGGATCATTTGGTAAATTCTAGCCCTGGAATTCCCGATCTCTATTGAACTAGCAGTAAAATGGGGCTGTTAACATGAAAAAACTACCGCTTCATGACATCACAAGGTGGAGCAGCGCATTTTGAGCTTTTCAGATGTAGACAGACTGATAATAAAGTGTTACTCAAACATGTTTGAATGAAACAAAACACAACTCCAGGTACGTGTAGTGTAGGAGCTTTAAAGTGCATATTTTTTCTTCATTTGGTGAGATTGTACCTGTGGTAAATATATATGGTATAAGCAGCTCTTGGCGTCAATATAAGTTCACTGTATACTGTCTGCATCTGATTATGAAGTGTTTTAACATCCAGTAATCAGGAAGCACATATTAGCATGCTAGTTGTCAGCATTACTGTGACCGCTGAAAGTCTGTGAAACATGTTTATAAACTCATCATGGTGAATAATTAGGATGCTCAGAACGCATAAGTTAACCTTGGACCACTGCAAACTCAGGGACAGCGAATTTAAAGGTGCACTGTTTAACTTTTCTGGTGAAGGATCCGTTATTACCTTACATTTATTCAATTACAGGTGGTTTTATCGCTCAAAAATACCTAGAAAAGCATTTGACAGATCCTCCACCAGGAAAGTTACACAAAGCACTTTTAAATTAGAAGACGCACCTTAGTCTAAAATTGTTTACAGGCAGATTTATTCTTAAATGACCCAAAAGAGCACTTAAACGTGTCAAGAAGTTGCTAACATGATGTTTTCTCTCCTCTGTACACATCACCAGACCAGAGCAGACCTCATTTGGAGATTGGGGCTGGAGAAGAGGTCTGGGGCTCAGGGGAAATCTGCTCCTCGGTGCCCCTCGGCTCATTACGCTCTGGACTAATTGGGCGACTAAGTTTAGCGAGCGCAGCCTACTTCCAGCTGTCTGAAGGAGAGGAGGAGGAGGGGACGAGATGCTTGAGACGAAGTTTCTCAATATTACCCTTTTTTAATATTACATGTCTATGGGGTATTATCTGTTAACACATATTTAGATCACAGCGTTTTATTGTTTTGAAAAATAACATATTAACAGGTTTTATAAGTTTCTGTTTTGTTTGCTGATGCTCTAACTCTACCTTTACATGTTAACTGTCGGAAGCAAAAACGCGTTTTTGTTCTGCAAAACTTTCACTCTGCATATGACCCTTGTACAGTTGTGCTCATAAGTTTCCAGACCCTGGCAGAATTTATGATTTCTTGGTCCAGAAGCTGCACATGGGACGTACTTGGATATTCCAACATGATAATGATCCAAAACACAAAGGCAAGTGGAGCTGTGGCTCCAGCAGAATAAAGTGAAGGTTCTGGAGTGTTCGTCTCTTCTGACCTCAGTATCACTGAGCCTCTGGGCAGATTCAAGCTGCAGTTCAGACAAGAGCCCAAGAATTTACAGGAACTGGAGCCTTTTGTCAAGAAGAATGTGCAGCTTTACCATCAGAGGAAATAACACATCCACAACGATCACAAAAGACTCCAGCTGTCACTGGGTCATTTGTGTAGTTTCTGTTTCATTATTATTTAAAAAGAGTAAGCACAGTTTGATTATAAATGGCTTCACCCAAGCACTAACCATGAGTGAAAGATACGTTTTTGTGTTCTCATTCATATTCTCTGAAAGATGGATAAGAAATCAATCAAATTCTGTCTGGATATGTAAACTTATGAGCACAACTGTATATAACCATTGTATTGTGTTCATAGTTGTGTCTGTGATATGTTGAAATTGTCTTCTCTGCTTAGAATGACTCAGTTTAGTCACTTTCTGACACGAGTCTTGTGGCATTTGCAGCTACTCGGGAAAGTTGAAGCTCTGCCATACGCCAAAAATATTCGTCATGTCTTCTTAGAACTTTAACTTCTTGGGTTCTTTTTGAAGACAGTGTAGTCAAGTGTATTTACCTTGTTGACATGTTCCGGCTGCTGCTGCTGCATCTTCAGAACTGTCCCCGGTGTTGGTGGTGACATGCCGTATATCAGCTGTTGTTATTTCCTGTAGGCGTGGTCGGCCTGATGGACCTGCAGGTCGCTCAGACTGACCACGCCTCCCGTTGCCCGGTCTCTCTGGAGGAGGGTCTCCCAGGTGTGTGAAAGGAGGAACGCTCCGTCGTCACGGTTAATGCCGTCCACGACTCGTTTCCTGATTTCAATGGCCTCCCTGATCCAGCGTTTGAACTTGTTGTTCTCTGATCCTGCAGGTCCATCAGGCTGACCACGCCTACAGGAAGTAACAACAGCTGATGTACGACACGTCACCACCAACACCGGGGACAGTGGAGATGCAGCAGCAGCAGCCGAAACGTGTCAACAAGGTAAATACACTTGACTACATTGCCTTAAAAAAGAACCTAATAAGTTGAAGCTCTGCCATGTTTGTTTTTTTCCTGAACTGACTCGTGTTTGTAACGTAATCTCTACGTCACGGCCCACGAAAACGCAGTTACACGGCGACGTCAAGGTGGAGCATTTTCAAGATTTCCACTCCGCCGTTGCCGTCTAAACAATATGGGCACCTGGCAAAATGTTTTGCGTTTTCCACCCGTTACCGCTGTCGTGTAAACATCCTCTGAGTCTTCCCTCCCTTTGCTCCCTGTGCTAAGTCACTCCCCCTTCAGAGCGAATTAGCAACACAGTTCGTCCTGCTAATGAAACAACTGCACGTCGCATCAGGTTTGTGAAGTTGCAGTGTCTCGTTTTCTATCATGCATTTGTATACATATAAAATATACATATACATACATTTATGGAGTTAAAAACTGTGCAGAGTCTCTATCACATCACAATCCTGGAAATATTCAAACAGATTTTTAAAGGCGAACTTGTTACAGAGGATTACTGGAATCAGCGTGAATGACATGAACCATAATGTATGTTTTTAATGAGAGAACAGTATTCTAACATGATTAAAAGCCCCTTTAGCATAATATGTGTTCTTTGAGATTATTTGAGACCACAGATGAACACTTGAACTCGCTGTTGAACTCCAAAATCCTTCCAAAGCCCTGCAATATTTGAAGTATAGACAGTTCTTTATGGAAAGTAAAGTTTGCCTGAGGTGAGTGGGTCTGTTGGGGTTCATTGAGCTCCCCTTGTCCCTGTGGTTCCAGTGATGAGATAAACAGAAGTCGCCCCCCCTCACATATCACACACTGAGCCCCGTCTGCTGCTGCTCGAGAGGCTGTCGTACCTGCCATAGCTTCTCTGTTCACTGGTGGATTTTATTTAATTTTTTTTATGCACACAAACCGAACCTCTCCTGTGTCATAAATCAGGCAGGTAAAATCACAGGTAGAGTCTAGAGTTGTCAAAATAATCAAAAATCTGATACTAACCCATAATAAAACTAGTATGGAAGCTAGATACTCATTTGAGCAGGTATCAGTACTAAAAAAGTCCCATTCACAGGACAGAAAAAGCTTTATAATGATCTTGAGCTCTGTCAGAACAAGAATAAGAGCACACAGACGAGTATACGCCCATGGACCACTGAGGAACAGTGTTTTTAAATGTGTTTTTTATGTGACTGTTATGATGAACATCGAATCATATTTTCTCACTTTATTTTCAGTTATTTATCATTGTCCTCCCCTAAAAAGGTTGATTAATAAGGACGTATCAATAACCGAAATATGGTGATATCGTGTCATCAAAGTTCTCACAATAATATCGTGGACCATCACAATATATCGAATCACAAGTCTCTTTGCTTAAATGAATAGTTCTGATGCAGAAATAGCTGATTTAAAAACAGAGGGAACTACATAGACCATGATCCTTTGCTCTGTTTCAGTGCAGACGACATGAAGAAATAACTGTTCTAAGCACTTTTACATCTTCATTCTTTGGATTAAGTCTTGTGAAGGCATTTTTAGAGCAAAAAGTAGCAGATTCACAGTCAAAATATTGCAAATATCGTACTGTGAGATGTTTATGATTTTATTGCATTTTCTCATCATTATCATCATTTATTGTCTACAACTACTGCACTTTATCTACGTAGTGTTACAGCCACTGCACTTTCGAAATATTTTCTACATTCATTGCACCTTACTTTCATAACTGATTGTTGTTATCTTAATTGATTGTTTTCTGCTCTTGACGTGCGCTGCTGACCACTTGACCAGGTCACCCTTGTAAGTGAGATCTGGATCTCAATGGGTCTTTACCTGGTTTAATAAAGAAGGGAAAAGAGAGAGAGAGAGAGAGATTTGGATATTGTTCCATCCCTAATGACAATAAATGTTGTACCAAGTGACTGGTCAAAGCATTTTATAATATCACTTGTGTTATTATGTAGTATATCGTAATATCGTGAGCTTTCCCACGATATCGCAATAAATATCGTACTATGAGGTTCATACCATGGTATCGTACAGAGACTTGAACTTCTTTACACCCCTATATAATTAATAATAATATTCAAAACATTATCCATCTGCTTTTTTACATGGTGACAGTATTACTTTGGACATTCCACAGTATGACATTAAACAAATATAGCTTGGTTATATTCAGGAACGTGTTTTTATCCATCAAAACTACCGCAAAAACATGCATTATTTGTAACTTGGCCTGGTGATGTGCCGTGGTTGTCTCCATGGAGATAAGGAGTTAAATTAAATGCCACACTGTAGAACATTTCAGGAATAAACACTATGGAGTCAAGCAGGTGGTGGACTCTGTGCCAGAAAAGATACACAGTGCACCTTTAAGCTGCAGATCGAGGACATATACATGTTTTTAAATAAATAAATGAGAATAAATTAGCTTTACAATCATTATCAGTAAAAGCTTTATGCTATTTGAACATGTTTACCTCATATATGGTTTCAAGTTTATAAAATTCAGTCAGAAAAATCAAATCAAAGTTAAAGTATCTGAGCACGCCAAGTCAGATAAGACAAACTCAAGCCTGCAGACCATCACAACCATGTGTCTGTGTATTTTTACAGTCTGAATATGTGCTCTGGGCTGGACTGCAGAGTCTGATCCAGAACAAACAGGTCCTTTGGTCCAAAACAAAGAGGTGGTCTCAGTTTTTCTCAGGTCACAATGGTGATGTATGAATTGATGGATCCCGAGAGGAAGGAGAGACATGAGGCTGAGTTCTATCACAGGAGATGTTTAGTGACCATCAGTACGAAAGTGTGTCGAAGCAATTTCCCTTGTACATTCCCTTCGACATGAAGACTCTGTGGCTGTAGGGGTTTGGGTGATATGGTGTTAAAAACTGAATCTTGATCTCATCTCTGTCACGATCGGCTATTTTAAAAAAGTAAAGTAAAGTCATCATGTTTAATACTAGCCAGATTCATCAGCCCGTTTCACTTTATGGAAACCGACCTCACAGCATTAGGATTTGTTTGCTCGATTGTAGGCGGGTACTTTATTTATTTAACAAATCGCTGTTATTTGGTGGTGACGTATGTAATGCACCAGAACGCTCAGTGGTGTCCAAGTAATCACTGGTGCAGCAGCAAACAAAGCAGAGAGTGAACACGTCTGTCCACAAGCACTGTCGTTTCTGTGAAGTGAACTTGCAAATTAAAGGTACGATAAAAAATGCAGTTATTATTTGACAAAGGAAGTCCAGAGGAGGAGAGTGCCTGCAGTCTGCTGTCGCAACTCGGAATGGTTCTGGCCAACACACCGCTTCACTGATTGGCCTTTGTGCCGACTACAACTTCAAGGGTTTTTGCAAACCACTGAGTTTATTCTGACTCCTGGACTATTCACTGAAGAGAAATGAAATTGAGCTGAGGCACTAGGTGGTGCCAGCCTGGCTAGTTTAATACAACTTTAGGTCAAAAACAGACTTTTCTACACTCACTCCTCCAATTGGTCAACCTCCATCAGGCTCTGAGTGACTGACAGGTGGATACATCACAGTGAAGAGTAAACTTTCAGAAACAGTCGCTTTAGTTACCTCTTAAAGACTGTAAAAGATACAAAGAAAACATGAATACATGAAAATACTATATTAATTCTTTTGCAGATCACTCAAGTGACAGTAATGTCCATTCCAGTCTAGTTGGAGGAGTATTATACCTCCGATAACATGGGCCATGATAACAAAGGAAAGATATTTTCTTGTCATTGTGACAGAGTTCCTGTTCCTGGGTAGTAATGAGTAGTCATAGTCAAGCTGAGAGCTTCTTCCCTGTCCACAAATGCACAAAGCTCAAACCTTCAGCATGTTTTTCACAAACTAAACAAATAGTGCTGTAGTACTCGAGACTGGCCTGGAGACTGTTGTTTTTGCACTCTCGCTCCTCTCTGCATATAGCACACACAGGCTCCCTCCTCAGTGCACTGATTATAAAAATAAGACCAAATGCGAAACAAAAACTAATCCAAATTTATGTTACAGTGTTGGCACAAAGCAGTCCTACAGCACAGAGCAGGCCTACCTTGACACATGGTTGAAGTTTGCCTAATAAAAGTGCGCAAATGCATCTGAATTTGTCACAAAGTGCATTTGGTAAGTGTGCCGAGGCTGGTAAATAAGATAATGTAACTCCAGTTAACCTGCCAGTGGACATTATCTTAACGAAGGGGTTCTCAAACTGTGGTTGAAGGTCCAATAAAGGGGCACAGAGTGTAAAAGTGCAGTGCAGTTTTCTTGACTTATTTTAAGCTTAAATTAACATTTACCAGATAAAATGTCGATAGATCTGTAAAAAATAATTGTAATATAAATGTAGAAAATTACAAAAATGGTGTTGATTTGGGCTGTGGTCTCGGTCTTGTCTCGGTCTCAACCTTTAAAAGTCTCAATTAGTGCGGTCTTGACTACAACACTACTAAATAGTCTGTATTGGTGCTAAAATAGACTGATGTACGTCTGTCGGCATCACCGCTGTTTCGTCAGCATTGTTTGTTTTGGTTCGTTTGGGCCGTTTGCCTTTGGCTTCTCCACGAACCTCGATGCTACAACATGATTGGTCGCCCAGTCCCTACCCTACACATTCCAAGATGAATTCTCCTGTGTGTGAACTCACAAATATCACAAGAATCCATCTTTCTGTGTAAGATTATCTGATAACTGGACCCAGCATGTTTTAGACTATATTTTATTATAAACTGTGTTACCAGTTTTGTAGAACATTCTTTTGCCTGTAGTGCATAACAAACCGGTTACAGACGGATAGCCCGGACTGTGGGAATCTCTGTTGACGGGTTGTACGTTACAGTTACAGCATCCGTCATGGGAAAAGCGCAGGAGCGGGCCGTCATATAAAAGCACTGTGGCTTTATACACGTCATGTTCAACTGAGCGGCCTGACAAATGGCTGTAACTGAGACGTGGTAAGACAACACTACTGTTTGAGAGGGAGTCCCGGTGAAGGTGATGAAGTTATGAAAAGCACACCGAGTCTGAGCTACTTCCACCACATGACATCACCGGACACCTGATACCGGGAAGGGACTGAGCTGGAAAACGCTGGAAAAATACATATGATAAACTAGAGGCTGAAGTTTTGAATGGTCGGAATTGAAAAGATTAAACTTACTTCTAAAACTTCTATGAAACTAGATAGTCATTTGAGCAGGTATCGATACTAAAAGAGCTCCATTCACATTCATAGGACCGTTTGTTCCACCTTGTGATGTCATGTGTTAAACAGGAAGTGCTCCACTGTATATTTACACTCTCCATGGCAAATTTCTCTGATCTGCCCAAGATTTTAAAACTTATATCAGGTTGTTCATCTTGTTTTCAGATTTATGATCGACTTGCTCATTCTGAGACTGCGTCATTCTAGTCTAGAGGTTTATTTTAAGATAACTTGTCAAGTAAAAGTCATTTTCTGATAGATTTAAGTGTTTATATCTTAAGCATTACTGCAGTGTATACCTTCCCTAAAATGATTTGGATCATTTCAGCCCTACTTAAGCCAATCTCTATCAGACAAAAGGTATAAGATAGGGGTATAACGATAACAAAGTCTCACGATACAATATTGTTACGGTATGAACCTCACGGTACGATATTTATTGAGATATCGTGGGAAAGCTCATGATATTATGATATTCTACAGAATAACAAGACTGACATTATAAAATGCTATGACTACTCATTTGGTACAACATTTATTGTCATTAGGGATGGAACGATATCCAAATCTCTCAATATCTGTACGATATTTTCACCATATACATCTCACCGTGTAATATTTATTGCAATATTTTGTGGAGGCTCACAAAACTATGAATATGCTACTTTTTCCTCTAAAAATGTAGATTTCAAATTGCTTAGAACATGGCCTATTTAGTTCCCTCTGTTTTTTAGCTATTTCTGCATAAGAACTATTCATTTAAGCAAAGAGACTTGGGATTCGATATATTCTGATGGTCCATGATATTATTGTGAGACCTTTGACGATACAATATCACCATATTTCTGTTATTGTTACATCCCTAGTATAAGGTAACTTGAAAACTACCACAGCCTGACATCACAAGGTGTCATGCTGAGCTTTGGAGATGTAGACTAATATGAGGAATGAAACAAAACATAAGTCCAGGAATGTTTTTGAGGAGAACAACATTATAGCATGACTTTAAGTGTGTAATATAGGACCTTTCATCTTAGCATTTGTCCCCATGTTAAAAAACAAATTCAGACCAGACATACATATGAAATAAAGAACGATGATATATTGAGTACGGTAGTTTTTAATTGCAGCTCCACTATACAATATGGAGGTCAAGTGAGTTCCATTGTGCCGGGTGAACCCTGTCAGAGAAACATAAACCATTTGGGATTTGACTAATGTTTTGCACACAGCCTGTTTACGCTGATAAGACTCAAAATGGCTGACACTGCGTTTCAGGAAACAACTATAGGGAATAACACATCAAACTGTGATGGAGAATTGCACATGTATTAGTAAAAATGTGTTTTGTTGGGTGACATTTACAGCATTTATTCACTTGCAGGTGTTTTGCGGCTAAACCTAGAATGGGAATTTATGCGTTTTATGCCATACTATGGAATATTACAAGCATAGAAACAACATCACCATGGAGACAAGCTGGCTGCAGCTCCTGTGTTTGCACTAAGACGCAGAGCAACCTACATTCGGTTTGTCGATTAAAAATGAACGTGATCAACGAAATTCTTAATGAACAATTATCGATTAGTCGACTAATCGTGCCCATCCCTAGACTTAGTGTAATGCAGATGTTTGTATTGCAATCTTTACTATATGTTTATGCAGGATATCTGAAAAAATATATTGGCTGTGTTACTATTTTTGGTATATGCTCGCGAGCTGCTGTTTAAAGCTTGAGCCACGCAATGAGTATCACTGATGTAGTATGTGTAGGATTATTGTTTCTCTCTCTTGGCACAAACTAAAAATAAAATGAATCAGTCAATCACCCAGACACAAGAAGAACATGTGGAGTTATTCTCATATAATTCATTTTGTCAATATTGCTCCTAATAATTCTGACATGTATAACTCTGCACATCATGCTTGACATACAACCATTAGTTATCTCAGAGAATACATCTTTTTGTGTCTCCGTATCACTCTTCATAATGTGACGGTCTGACCCACCCTTTAAGGCATTTCCTGTGGTTTTGCGTCTCAGCTGATGGTGCAGAAAAAGTCAACTGTTCAAGCAAACACTGTCTTTATGCTGGGCCCGTGGGGACAGAACACCAGAGTTCTCACACAGCAGATAATGAAGATAAGAGTAAAACAACAACAATCGCTCATATTCACACACTGCATCTATACATAGGGAAGGCGCATTAAGTGTCTTGCCTAAGGACACAGCAACAGTAAGCACCAGAGCCACTGCTGCCCCACTGTGGCACCTATTCTCAGAAGTCTAACCACCCCAGCCCTGTCTCGCTGTCAAGTTCAGACGAGATCTTGCTTTGACCAAACATCCTGCTAACAGCTATGGTTTTTAGCCTTATTTAAACAGAAGAAAGCAGTCCTTTAGTAATACTATGTGATTAAAGGTACAGTGTAACAAACAGCCTGGTTTGTTACTAGTAAGCACTCAGCACCTTCACCCTTCACTAGAGCACTTTAAATAACTGCACATTTTAATAGCACACAGCACTTGTCTTCCTTTTACCATTTTTAATCCTGATGCACAGTGGCACTTTGATTGGCAGCTGCTAGGCTCTGGAGGGAAAGGAGACGAGTGTTAATTAGGTATTTTAAATTGGTTAGTGCAATATTTCGTGCAATAAATCTGTTTTTAGAATGTTATAAGTGTAGATGTGTGTGTAGTGTGTTTTATTGTGCTTTTAGTGAAGTAGTGTGTGCTGTGTCTTACCTCCTTTCTGCTCTTCTGTCCAGGTCCCAAAAGAGTCCCCCGGAAACAACCTCCTCCTTTTATGGTTCCGGCCTGGACCAAAGTGTAGATTTGTACAGGGGTAGTGGTAGTGGTGTTTTATTGGTTTATGGGTTTTAGAGTTTATTTGGTTAATGGTTTTAGGTTTTTTATGTAGATAGTGGGTGTTTTAATAATAATTGGGTTTTGGTTTATTTTATGGAGGATCAGGCCACTGTTTTAAAAGCTAATGTTAATTTGATCTACCCTGCTTTTATCCAGTAGTTTTTACCAATTAGTCAGAACACTTAAAAGGCACCTGGAGAGATCACTCGGGGTTCTGCTGTTGGAGAGAAAATACTGCCTGCCTCCTATTTATTTGCACCTTGCACCTTTTTGCACCTGCACTTTGTAACTATTGAAACAAAGTAAACCTGTGGACTGCCTTTTCTGCCTGTCTGAGTATTTTTTAACCTTTTTTCACTGAAACCCAACCCGCTCACGGCTAGCCTACGTCACATACAGTATGGAATTTCTTGGAGTTGGCACAGGTTAGTAAGTTAAAACTAAGCTTCAGAACAGTCTCCATGAAGATAGATGTTTTATACCAAACTGTTATAGCCACAGGAGCATTTCCAAGGAAACAAGAGTCAGGTTTGTGGAGATGCAAGCCCACTCGGAGTAAATATGCAAGTTTTTCAGTGCAGTAAACACAACCAAAATGAAATAAATATTGTTTTAGTCTATTGTTTAGCTTAAAAGTTACATACTGCTGCTTTAAAGTGCCCACATTACATGTTAAATAAATGGGATTAGAAATGACATCTGCGATCATTTGGCAGTTGTTGGGCTTTGGCCTGTGCAGTGGTAAATCAACAGAGGTAAGTGTAAAGCTGCTTATAAAGTTGTTTTCTAACGTTTCCAGACACTAATGAGTGAACCAGGCAGAGCGTTTTGTTTGTTAGACTCGTGGCTGTTGTAAGATGGGTTAAAGTGGTGTTAAGCTTCTTCAGTGTGAAGCAAATTGGTGTTTCACATGGAAGTTAAGAACTTGCCCCCATCACTACACTAGTTTGTTGCCTTGACAGACTCACTGCCACAGTGAGATCTCCGCTGAGGAAACACTGATCTGTGCCATTTTTTGGCTTCTGACAGACTTCGACCACCTCTAGCAACGGACTTTAGCTTCAAATGTGCTGGAGTTCCCCTTTAATATAGGACCTTTAAAAACTGCTCAATGTGCCATCCAGTCAGCCACAAGAGCAGCCAAGTACGATCAACAATATCTAAGAAAATCAACTTCTGTCTCTGTGTATTTTTGCCCTCCTTTCACTATTATCACATGTTGAATAACTGTTTACAAGAAACTGTAAGAGTCTTGGTTGTTACTGCTGACATCTTGAACCTTAAACTATGTGCAGGATGAGTTCTTCTGTCCAGACAGGCCCTCACATGTCTGGAGAAAACACTTATTATGTGGCCATCATTTGTGAGAGGGGCTATGGGACTGACATGTGGTTCGCCCAGCCTCGTCCTCAGCCTGTGTTTGTGTCTGTGGCTCTGTCCCTGCGGGGCTCAAAAGGCTCACACGTCTCGGGATCGGGAGGTTTCACTTGACAATGAAGTCATGGGTCTGTGGGAAACACCATATAGAATAGCAGAGCATATAGAATAGCAGAGTCAATGGAGAGCCTTGTCTGAGGTGTTAGTAATCATTTGGCACGAGCACGGCTGTACAATGCTGTGGAAATAAGGCAAACCCAAGACAGTAAATAAAGCTACAATAGAGCTATGATTCCATGAAGAGAAAAGAAAGAAACATTCTCTGTGGAGGTAAGTTTTATGCCATACAGGTGAAGATTAAAGCCAAAGGAACACCATAGATAGATTGGAAATATGAAGCTCGCTCACAGTAACAATGCATCTTTCTATACATTTTCTCAGTGCAATAAAAGCAACCAAAATGGAAGAAAACAAGCTTTAATTTTAGTTTATGTTTTGCTACAAAGATACATACTGCGGCTTTAAGTATTTTTACCCCAAAATTACAACATAAAGTTACCCACATACGTTTGTTGTTTCCTCCGCAGACTGGCTGGGCGCTCCCTTAGAGACAGAGTGAGGAGCTCAGTCACACAGGAGGAGCTCGGAGTAGAGCTGCTCCTCCTCCACATCAAGAGGAGCAGCTGAGGGGAGAACATCTGTTCCTGATGCCTCCTGGACGCCTCCCTCGGGGGGTGTTTCAGGCATGTCCCACCGGAAGGAGACCCCGGGGAAGACCCAGGACACGCTGGAGGGACTATGTCTCTCGGCTGAACTGGGAGGAGCTGGAGGAAGTGTCTGGGGTGGAGGAAGTCTTGAGAGTCCCTGCTTAGACTGATGCCCCCGTGACCTGGCCCCGGATAAGCAGAAGAAAATGGATGGATGGTATGTATTCTGCACTCTTACTGTTTGGAGAAAACCGTCACAACTGAATCCGTGTCACCAGAGCCTTAACCTGCAGACAGTGGACTTAGACTTAGACTTTGACAAACTTTACTGATCCACAAGGGACACATCCAAATTCATCAATTCTCAGTACATGGATAGGCCTCATGTGAAGCTCAGAACCTTCAGAATTCCCTCCCTGAGCTGCAGAGGCTGCACTAGCACTGAGTCATGTTTGGCTGCAGGTGCAGGGGTTTAGGTAGTGACCGTTCAGATCGAGAGACGCATTTTAGTTTGAATGAACTGGAAACCGTGAACGTATAATAAGATCTGGAAGATGAACCAAAGATGGCTTCATGTTAATTTTCAGTGGCCTGTGCTCATGATGCAAAACAGCTAAAAAGTTTTTTGTCCTTCTGCATTACTTCCTGAATTCTGACGTCGGACTTCCTGCTTTGTGATGTCAGAAACGTGCACTCAGAGGCTGAATGTTACAAGACGAACCGTTGGGCGTTTTGAGGATTTAAAAATTCTACAAAAGTTCATGCGGTGAAAATACAGAAGAATCACTACAAAATCTGACCTTTACGACAGCTTTAAATCTGATTTTACGCTCACTGGAGTCCATCCCAGACTCAACTGGTAACATCACTTTACTTTTAACGATTCTCATCACCAACATTACATTAACCTAAAAATACTAAGGCAAATACTTGAAGAAATTGCGTGAAAAATGTATTATCCGAAAGTTTTTGTTTCCATTCACTTCCCCTACAGGCCGTCCTCTGCGACCCCTCCGCTGGCCCCGCCCTCTCTTTACACTGTGTCTTTGTGCACTAATGATGGCTATTAATACAACAGCAGAGGAGCGCAGTGGTTTAGGGTTTCCTCAAAGGTTACTGCTGGAATCACTTACCTCCAGAGGCCAGTCCATTGAGCCCACACTTCAAAGGAACAATGTGGCCGCAGATGTCCCCCGATAACTGAAAACATCACAGTATGATCCTGGAGTTTAGTGTTTAAGTCTGCAGCAGCTGAGCTAATACATGCTTAGATCTTAGAACGTTTCAATATAAGCTGATTGGGATAAGATTACGTCGAATACAAAACAGCCCACTCAAACTTGAACCATTTACGTGCTTAAAGGGGCCTGTACTCGTGTCTTCCCCCAGTACAGACCTTTATGTAACAGTTAATACTCCCTACAACTGTACAACTCACCTTTATGTAACAGATAATACTCCCTACAACTGTACAACTCACCCTTATGTAACAGATAATACTCCCTACAACTGTAAAACTCACCCTTAGACGCAATTTAGACCTGTTTTAGTCCTTGTTTAGTCTGCCGATACGATACATACCTCGATACATAGGCCACGTTGCAATACATTAGGGGTGTAACGATATCCGAGTCTCACAATAACATATCGTCACGGTATGAACTTCATAGTACGATATTTATTGTGATATCGTGGGAAAGCTCATGATATTACGATATTGTACATAATAACAAGACTGACATTATAAAATGCTTTGACCAGTCATTTGGTACAACATTTATTGTCATTAGGAATGTAACGAAATCCAAATCTCTCTGTACGATATTTTCACCATAAACATCTCACCGTACCATATTTATTACAATATTTTGACTAAAAATGCCTTCACAAGACTTAATCCAAAGAATGAGGATTTCAAAGTGCTTAGAACAGTTATTTCTTCATGTCGTCTGCACTGAAACGGAGCAAAGGATCATGGTCTATGTAGTTCTCTTTCTGCTACTCTGCGTCATATGGTCCACGATATTATTGTGAGCTCTTTGACAATTCAATATCATGATATTTTGGTTAGTGTTACATCCCTACGATACATAGCTCAAGCGAGTTAGCTCGACACGATATGTTTCAAATAAATTCAGTACAATTCTATAAAAATAAAGGCTAAATTGTGGCTGTGATACAAAGTCTTTGTTAAACACTTCTTGTGCAAAGTTAATATGAAACACACCCATTTTACTCATTAAAACAGTGAAAATGTCAATTGTGTCGCATAAAATAAGTTTCCGTCCTCTGAACAAGCAACAAAACTGTAAAATATACCAAAAAATCCTCTTGCCGATATATCGATACAGCAGCCCATGCTATCGATACTGTATCATCACATTAAACGACACGATATATCAATATTTCGATATTTTTGCACACTACTCCTATAGACAATTGCATATGGTCCATGGGTGTATACTCGTCTATGCGCTCTTATACTTGTTCTGATACAGCTCAAGGTCATTCTAAAGCTTCAGGAAACATTTTTGTCTCATTAATGTGACTTTTTTAGTATCGATACTTGTTCAAATGAGTATCTAGTTTTGTAGTTAGTGTCTGATTTTCGATACCCTAGTCTGGGGTCCTGTTCCAGTCAGATAAAAGCCCCGGCGTCTGTGCACAGCCAGTGAACGATGACAAAGCCTAATTGGTGCGGCTTTTCAATTGCATAATACTGACAAATAATGGATAGCTGGTGTCTCCAAACATTGTTAGCATGACGGGCATCGAAGAACGCGCGGGCCGGCTCTCAATAGAGTTATGTCCCCCTGACAAAACCCAGTGAAAAATGACAAAACTGACCCCAGACGTTGCATAACCCGAGCTTCGATTTACCAGAAGGTCACTGAGGGAAAGACGATGTTGTTTTTGAAGACCTATCAGATTTGACAGGATTCAAAGAGCGTTTCTTGGCAGATGGAGCTGGTGATGAGCAGGTTTTTGCAGGTTATTTTCACACTTTAAAATATTCCACAGATGAGTAATGTGGAGCCGGCAGGTCAAAGGGCTCGCGCTCTGTCTGACGAGGAGCAGCGTGATGTTTTGCATGAAGATTTGTGGAACATTTGGACTCTTTTCAAGGTTACGTGGAGTCATGGATGCGCTTCCTATTTTAGATGATGGACACTGTGGATGGGCACATTTTTTAAGACCTGATTTGCAGAATACCAAAGATTATGGGTGGGCAATATGGACAAAAATCAAATTTTTTGAAAAATCTATTTTTTCCTCTCAATTTGTTATAGGGATGGTTTTAGATGTATTTTTTGAGTTAATACTAATATCTGATATTTGCTGAAACTGATATTTAGCTTTTCAAGTCCATGGCAAAGACCCCAAATTTCTGCTCAGTAATAATAAAGCTCACAAATGTTCTGTTCACTTTGGTTAAAATTGTGAAATGTTTTTTTTATATGGGATATAACATACAGACACATTTTTACTTATGAATCCATTAGGGGTGTAACGATATCCAACGCGTACGCGGTATGAACCTCATGGTACGATATTTATTGCGAGATCGTGGGGAGGCTCACGATATTACAGTGTTCTACAGAATAACAAGTCTGACTTTATAAAATGCTTTGACCAGTCATTTGGTACAACATTTATTGTCATTAGGGATGGAACGATACCCAAATCTCTCTGTACGATATTTTCACCATATACATCTCATGGTACCAGATTTATTGCAATATTTTGTGTGAATCTGCTACTTTTTCCTCTAAAAATGCCTTCACAGACTTAGTCCAAAGAATGAAGATGTAAAAGTGCTTAGAACAGTTATTTCTTCATGTCGTCTGCACTGAAACGGAGCAAAGGATCATGGTCTATGTAGCTCCCTCAGTTTTTTTTAGCTATTTCTGCATCCGAACTATTCATTTAAGCAAAGATACTTGGGATTCGATATATTGTAAAGGTCTACGATATTATTGTGAGATCTTTGACGATACAATCACGATATTTCGGTTATTGTTACATCCGTAGAATCCATGAATCAATTCAAAAAGGCAAAATGATACAAGATTTAATAGCAAATTTTGATACTTTCAATGAAAAAAAAAACACGTCCAGAAGAACTGACAAAAAAAGTTACATATGAACTGACAAACCAACACAAGAGTCACATTTCAAAACATGTTTGTGCAGGTCTAAACTACAGGGCTTGCAGTTTGTATGCACAATAAGAAAGGAGATTTTGTTTGAGGAAACATGATCTGCGATTTGTTAATTGCATCCATTCAAATTTCGGTTTCGATTAATCTTTGAGCCCTACTCACAACCCCCTCAACTGTACTCTTGTATAACATAACAGCTTTAAATTAAGCTTTAGTAACACTTCAGTGCAGTTATATAACTACATGATTTGTGATTTAAAAAAAAAAGACCTGTGGGTGAATTTATAGCAGATAAAAACTACATCATTTGAGGAAAATAATCATACTTGGCCAAAAATAATGACAGCTTGCCGACCATTGGTTGCTCTGGATTCTAAACATTTGCAATCAGCATCGGCCATGAAAACTCATAGCAGCAGTTGCACAACTTATGATCCCTCCACCACAGATTTAATTACCTACATTATCTAAATAAGTTGTGGCTTACTGTATGTATTTTCTGCATTGTTTTAGCACCTATAGTTATTTAGACTGTCTTAAAAATGTATAAAGCAGGACTCATTCATTTTAAATGGGTCGCAGTGGTCCAGAGTTTTTCCTCACAAAACCTTATGCATTCTGAACATCCTAATTATCCACAGTGATGAGTTTATAAGAACTTTTCACATCCCATTTCCTTCTGACTGGGTGCAAACAGCGCACAGCAAACTTATTTTGACCTCAAGAGCTGCTTATACAATACATCTGTACTGAGGCAAGACAAATTTTGTTCAGAAAAAGATAAAGTTAAAGCGCCTTTGTGACATATATCTGTGAAAAGTGCTATATCAATAAAACTTACTTATTTACAGATACATAGGTAAAGATACATAGAAAAAAATAGGTAGCAGGGCTTTTAATTACTAGACAAACTTAAACACTATTCAGCTTTTTGACCTGCGACTAGTGGTTTTGCTCCCGAAATGAGACAAAACTGTATCAAGAGCGTTCTGTGAGTAATGCATGTTGACGTACGATGGTTAACCTTAGGGTGCAGGACTCTACAATAAGCACGTCTAAATCTCCTCCCATTCCTAACCCAGCAGCACATTAACGCGTAGCTTCAGTCGTCCATGTTTATTTGGGTCCTGCTGCTGCTCTCTGAAGGTGACAGGTGCCGTGGATCTGGGGAGGAGGTAAGGCGAGATGCTTTGACCTCCACACCTCCACAGCCCAGAGTGGCTCCTGGTAACGTGACTCCGGGGGCAGGCGGCAGGGGCTCTGGCTGATTTATAAGGTCTGCACTTGACTTCGTGGCCCGTGTTTTTATATAGCACGCTGTGTTCGTGTTGTATGTTCAAAGGTGTGAGCTCCCAACATGGCTGTAAAAACGTAGGTACAAGTCAACATAGTTTGAGGTAATCCTGGTGTAATCGCTATATTACTTAGAAATAATTGGTTACGCGCTACTATTCCGCTATTTAGACATTGACGTCTAATTGTCGGAGTTATTTTTTTCATTTGACATTTTATTTTTTCATTGTCAGAGTCGTGGCACTTTCCTCTTTTTCAAACATTCCGCTTTTCCAGCATGAATAACGTTAATGTGATATTACAGTCGTGGCCAAAAGTTTTGAGAATGACACAAATATTACATTTTCACAGGTTCTGCTGCTTCATTGTTTTTAGGTGATTTCTCACATGTTTTTATGGTTTGACTGAAATACAATTACAAGCATTTCATAGGTATCAAAGGTTTTATAGACAATTACACTGAGTTCATGCAACAAGTCGATATTTGCAGTGTTGACTCTTCTTTTTCAAGACCTCTGCAGTTCTCTCTGGCAGCTGTCAATCAACTTCTGGACCAAATCCTGACTGAGGACGTCCATTCTTACATAATCAATGCATTGAGTTTGTCAGAATTTATGTTGTTGTTTTTTTTTTGTCCACCCGCCTCTTGAAGATTGACCACAAGTTCTCAGTGGGATTAGGATCTGGGGAGTTTCCTGGACCTAAAATCTTTATGTTTTGTTCCCCGAGCCCCTTAATTACTACGTTTGCTTTATGGGAAGGTGTTCATCATGCAGGAAAAGGCTTTGCTCATCATCAAACTGCTCTCGGATGGTTGGGAGAAGTTGCTCTCGGAGGACATTCTGGTACCAAAATGAATATTTGTGTCATTCTCAAAAGTTTTAGCCATGACACTTTGCGCTCCCGTATATAATAAGATGCTTGAGCCGGTGCAAAGCTCTTGATCAGGAAATACTTTAGCCACAGACGATATCAGACAGTGGGGAAATGGTGTAACAGAGAGCCTTGGGAAACAGAACACTCATGCATTTTAGAAAAGAACATAGGCCTTCGGGAAAATATCTAATCATAAGTAATAATAATCATAATAAAACGGAAGCTGTATGGGCTCTTTGTGCTTCATCCATTTCATCATGTAGGTTATTTGCACGTGTCGGAATAGCGATAGTAAAAAGTGTCGGAAAACCGGCACGTCTAAATAGAGACATGTCCTAATGAAGAATGAAGGGATGTCGGAAAAGGTGGAGGACCCCGAAATAATTGTGTTTGGCAGTGGTGAGAATTCAGTGGCCTTCAGTGACTATTGTACATTTTAGTGTTGTTAAAGGCTTTTATTTTAATGTATTTTTATGCTTTATCAGGAGAAAAAACATGTTAGTGAATAGTTGGCCTATGGACCTCAGAGAATCAGTTTTAATGTAGACGGATTATGCCTTTGTCATTTATATACCATGTGTTTTTTATACTCAGGTGCGACTTGTGTGTGTGTGTGTATATATATATATATATATATATATATATATATATATATGAAATGATATGTTAATGTGTAACTGTTAATCATATTCTGCTCATTACAAGCTGCAGGTAGTGAAATATGCAGCTGAAAATGGTAATCAAGCAGCAGAAAGAAAGTTTGAAGTGAGCGAGAAACTTGTGAAAAGTGGAGGCAAATCACAGGCTAAAAGCTGGATTTAGGTGGAGTTGGCGGAGTTGCTCAGAAGTGACACCGAGGATGAAGAATTCAGTGGATTTAGTGATTTGGAGCGAGAGTTTGGTAAACTTGGAGCGAGAGTTTGGTAAACTTGTTCTGTGGTTTCTGCTCCAGTTTTGTGAATAACTTCATATATGACATGAACACACCAGACACATGTTCAGCCTGTTCTTCTCTGTTCTGTTGTTGTTACGATAACTCGCCTTTCAAGATGAAATGTTCCTTGTGTCTGATTTTGTAAAATATCTTTCCCGATAAAATCTGACTTATCGTCCAGTGTGACATGTTTTTTCTTTTTCATTGTGCATTTTTTGGCAGGTGCAGCTTATACTCCAGAGCGACTTATAGTCCGGAAAATAAGGTAAATATAATGAAACCATTGAACATTATCATTCAATCAATCCATCAAACTTTATTTATAGAGCGCGTTTCATACAAAAAATGCACCACAAAGCGCTTTACAGTGATTAAAAAAGAACAATTCGACCCCCCACCACCACAAACAATCCCACGTAAAGCTAAACTAAACAGGTGAGTCGATCTTTAACATAACTGTTTACTTTTTTACTACTAACTGAATCAGGAAACTATGAGATTACTAAAAGGAACGAGTCTGCTGACTTCAAGTTGAAAACTGAAACCTGGATTTGCACTGACGCTTTACGATATATCACCATAATCACCACAACAAAGTCACCGCTACTGTGATGACCACCCCACCTACGGATATATGTATACCGCAAAAAGGTGAATGAAGTACGTACAGAGAAAATAATGCGTATGGGGAGGTACAGAAAAACTGGAATTTTTGAAACAATGGCATCTTGAATGGAGGAAAACCGAGATTACTCAAACTTGCATGAATTTCCCTACATGAAACTTAAAAGTAGATAAATGAAGTAGGTAAATTCTTCAGATTCGACATTGCAGAATATCTTTAAAGTAATGACGCAAAAGGAAATTATGAATCAAACTCTGTGGCTGCAATAAAGCAAATGTCCAAGACCACAGAATGTAATGTTCTGTAAAACTAAATCTCATGTCAATACCAAACCTCGTCCTTAAAGCTCTACTGCGTAACTCCAAATAGACCAAAATAAATGCCATTTCCACAGTCTTTAAGTCGCCGTAATCATACCGTGCTGAATTTTGCAAACAGCTGCCATGCGGATGTCTCTCTATCCTTACTGACTGATGTCTTTATGGCAGACTTCGAGATGGTCGCCTCCGCAGGAAGTCTCCGGTATCGCCCTCCTCTCCTCCGTCCTAAATCACTCCTCGTCCTGCTTGTACTTCCCTGTATTCTTCCCCCCCGTCCAGATGTGTGCGTCGCTGCGTCGCATTTGATGGCTGCGTTTTATTGGGAGCAGGGTTTCCGATGATGATACGCTCCTGTCCAGTGTGTAATCGAGGACTTCATAGGTCTGCTCCTGCCCCGGGCCTGTGCATGAGGAGTTCAAACGCCGAGGAGGAAGAGGCCCGCTGAGCTTCAGAGGAGGCAGCAGCTTCAGGGTCTGGGGGGGGAGAAGCGGTGATCTAACAGCTGCAGGGAGAAGTGCAGTGAAGGGCACGCTGCACGGTTCAAGCTGGGTCAAGTCCATTCAGTTAAAAAGCACTTATATTTTATGCTTTATATCTGGTATTTACTAAGTTTTTACATGTCGTTTCACATGTTATTCATTGCTGCTGGTCTCTTGATACTGACTCGTCACTTTAGCAAACAGCATTTTCATTTATACTGCATTTATTTTAGTAGTTTAGCATTTTTGAACATAAGTTGGATATATGACCCCGAGCCTGGATTTTTCAAAGTGCAGAGCAGTGGGCAAATGAGGAACACTCCCTGTCTAGAAACAAGAAAAAAAAATTAGAAAAATTTTCTTGTTTTAAGCAAAAAAAATCTTTAAAAAAAATCTTATTGTTTTAAGAACTATTAAGAACACTTAATTTAAGCAAGTTGCAAGTCAAATTTAAGCAAAATGTTCTCAATATATGGTCAAATTTAATTAATCAATCAGACTTTATTTATAGAGTGCTTTTCATACAAAAATGCAATACAAAGAGCTTTACAATAAGAAAGATCATTCTTATTTAAAAAACATTCTAGATAAATGGGCTTAAATGTAGCTTAAAATAAGCAAAATGTTCTAAATTTAGCCTAGATTTAAGCATAACTTGCTCATGTACTGTAAAATCTAAGCATTATTTTCTAATTATATTCAAATTTCAGGTCAGTGTTGCTAGTTTTAAGCAAAATTTACCTAGAAGCATTTCCTTAATTTAGTCATAAATCAGAAGAAAAAAAATCTGAAGATTACAAAAACATAAGATTTAGTTTTTTGTTATTATTTCCTAAATTAAGAAAAAAAAATTCTTGGTCTAAAGCTGAAGATAACTGAAAGTTATATTTGCATCTTGTTATAAGAAAAAATATAACTTTTTTCAGCAACAAAATGTTAAGAAAATGCTAGATTTAATGTCTTGAAATAAGCAATATTTTCTTAAGAAAATTTTGCTAGATAAGATATTCCTTTTTAGACAAAAAATAAGAATTTTTTCTCATGAGACTTTTTTACTTTCTTGAAATTAACTTTTTGCAGTGAAGGTGAAAACAGAAAATTTCAGATTCAACCCACTAAAGCTAAATAATGGCTCAAACCTGTATATATGATATATGAGTAAGCTAATGATGAGAGACAACTGTGATAACATGGCTAGAAGTTAGTTTTTTCACCAATTCCCCTTTTACTATTTTTTATTTATCCATCCATTCATCTTTTTTTTATTTATTTATATATGTTATTTTGTTTTTAGTGGGGCAGTGTACAGTAATGAACATTATGGCCTTGTAAATCTAAACAAATTACTCAAAAATAGATACTTTATTGAACCCACAGGAAAATAACTTTTTCAAGAGCAGCAATGGAACATAGTAATAGTAATAGTAATAATAATAATAATAATAATAATAATACATCAGTAATTCATCATTTATGGTGATGCATTGTGCAGCCGTATGGTGTGTGGAATAAACGACTTCCAGAGAGTGTTGAGTGGAGCACAGGGATGACAGCCTGACCCCAAAGGTCCAGGGGTGCTGGGTGTCTTCCAGGATGGACAGGGGCTTGTTTAGGGCCCTTCTTCTGTGAGTGAGTCAAGCTCTGCACCCACTACAGATCCAGTCCAGTCTGTGGTCGAGCTGTAGGCCCAAAGACTTATAATTCTTTACCACCTCCACGGTGTCCACTTCAACGCTCACAGGTTGCAGCTGTGGCCCCCTCCTCCTAAAGTCCACCACCATTTCTTTGGTCTTTGCAGTGTTCAGCTGAAGTTTGTTAGTCCTGCTCCAAACCACAAAGTCCTCAGTGCGCTGCCTGCACTCCCCTTTCTCACTGTTCCACATTCACCCCACAATGCCTGTGTCTTCAGAGTTCTTCTGCATGTGACTGAGTTGTACTTAAGTCTGATGTGTACAGGGTAAACACATGTGGTAATACACTCCCTTTAAGTAGTTACTGTAAAAGTCACATGCATCACAATAAAAACAGAGCTCATATTTTTGCGATTCAGTGAGAGACACTTTTTTGGCATTTGATGAAATGATGGGTTCTCCCTCACTGGTCGGTATATTCCCAATTTGAGGTTTTGTGGCACCAGGGGAAAGAGCGGCTCCATAAACGCCTCTTGAGAGTGAAAGCGTCACTAGACCTGACCCAGTATTCAACAGTTGGCCTAGAAACAGCTCTCCTCTGGTTTCCACTTGAGTTTGTTTTCCCTCCAAAGGCAGGGATTTTCTGCTCTTTCTGAGCTCTTGTGTGATGTGATATCCCACTGTCGGGTTAATCTGTACTTGGGGCTGAGCCTGAGCTTGTGTATGGAGAGATGAGGAGGTGACCTTATACCTGCTGCTGGGGTCAGTCTGGAGCTGAAGGGTGAGGACCCCTGACTGGACCATGGGGCTAGGGCTGTGGGAGAGACTGAGGGGAGTTAGGTAAAGGGCGAAAGGTTAATTCTTTGTTAGTCAATGTCCACATATGCCACATTTACTCAGTGTTTGGGGGGAGTCCACTAAGTGCTGTAGTTAACATAGTGGAGAATATCTTTACTGAATTGTTTGAAAGGCAAGTATGTTAAACTGGCTTCACCCAAAACAGACTTTGTTTCGATTGTCCATGTTGAAGGCAGATTTAGGTCACCTCGTTCTGCAATGTTCCTGTGCAGTTTTCCATTTATTTAATTAAACTATAATCTGTGTTTCAAGACAGGACAGCAGTTTCTGAGAACCTCTCACCCCCACACAGTTAAGCTCTGGAGTACAACAGCCAAAAGAGGGAACCTGGTGATATCTTTCTTTCTTTCTTTCTTTCTTTCATTCATTAAAACAAAACAAAATTGATAGTATACATTCAACAACAAAAACGCAATCCTCTTTTTACACAGAGGTATTATATCGTTTCAGTAGTGCTACTTTCACACTTCTTAAAAACTTGCATCGACTTGGAAGTTTTATTTTCACAAGCGAGATGTTTAGAAAAAATGAGTTCCTCTTAATTTATAACGACTTTCACTCTTTTTGGATCTGTTTCGCGAGCTGTTTGGTAATGTTATTTGGAGAGTTTTGTACATAGTTTTGAGGCAGATATATTCTGCCAATTCTTTACATTTTTTTCTTCTTCTTCTTCCTTCCTCCCTCCCTCCCTTCTTCTTCTTCTTCTTTGTCTTCTTCTTCTCCTCCTCCTCCTCCTTCCTCCTTTCTCTTTTTCTTCTTCTTTTGTCTTCCTTCTTCCTCCTCCCCTCCTCCTCCTCCCTCTTCTTCTTCTTCTTCTCCTTCTTCTCCTCCTCCTCCTTCTCCTTCTTCTTCTTCTTCTTCTTCTTCTTCTCCTTCTCCTTGTCCTTGTCCTTCTCCTTCTCCTTCTCCTTCTTCTTCTTCTCCTTCTCCTTCTCCTTCTTCTTCTTCTTCTTCTTCTTCTTCTTCTTCTTCTCCTTCTTCTCCTTCTTCTTCTTCTTCTCCTCCTCCCCCTCCTCTTCCTTCTTCTTCTCCTTCTCTTCCTTCTCCTTCTTCTCCATTTTTTCTTCTCCTTATCCTCCTACTCCATCTCCTCCTCTTCTTCTTCTCCTCCTCCTCCTCCTCCTCCTCCATCGCGCTGTTGTGTGATTACAGAAAATGAGGCATCAAAACAAACTTTAAGCCTGTCCAACCCAACACATGTTCAGCTCAGCATCTGATTTCGATTAGTGTCTGGTAGCGATGGATCTTATGCCACAGGTTGTTAAAGCTAAAGCTAAAATTGTTAGGAGATTATCCACACATTACGAGAGGAACTTTTGAGTAGAGCCGCTGCTCCTCTGGGCTGAAATTGTCAACTCAACTGCACCGTTTATTCTCGTCTTGTCTCATTCTTCGTCCTATCTCATGTTTCAGCTCGTTTCAGCCTGTCCCGTCCATTGTATCTGGATGTCATTTTTCTGGATAACCCATAACATGCCCACATTATGTCATTTTATAAAAAGAAACGCACAAAGTTTCAGTGGCAGGTTTACTACTGTCATGACTTTACATGTAAAAAGTCATGTTTTGTGTTGAGTCCAAGCGAGCCTTTTGTGATGACTGTCAGGACCCTTTAATTAGGGGATTTGTGTGTAAAGCTGTCCCACATACAGATGTCAGTGTAACACAAAGGAGCACCTGTCCTGTAGTGTTACTCCCGTGAGAAGTGCTCTGGGCCCGGGCACACCATGCAAATCTCTGCCCCTGTCTCATGCAAAACACCCGAACCTCACAGAAGGAAGAAAGGCGGCTGCTAATATGGCAGCCACAACAAGGAGGGTCTATATCATTTATATCAGCATGTATGGAGTTCTGCAACCAGAGGTGTTCTTTGTAGGTGAGTTTTGATGTTTATCGTCCTTGTAGCTGAATACGTATGCGACGAAGCAAAGTTTGATTGTGGTAAATGCGTTTAACAGAACGCAAACTTGACGGGTTTCAGGTGATCACAACATCACAACACAGTATTATGTAATGCAGACGGGAAACCTAAAATTATTACTATTAAAATGCAGATTTGTTGTCATACAGTGAGTTATTGGGACCAGTCAATTAGAAATGATCCAGTTCAAGTTGTGAATTTACATTTTGGATATTTCTTGGCAACGTACAGTAATAGTAAAACTAGGGTGACCAGATTTACAAACTAAAATACTGGGAAACCCCAGTTTTGGGGTGGTTGGTAAAAGTAAAATTGTGAAACGAAGAGCGTAATTAAGGAAAACAGTTCCTCACTTGGCCCAATTATGACTAATGTGAGTCAGTATAGTCACATTTTCTTTGTGTTTTTGTCATTTTTAAGCAGCTTTTCTGTATTTTACCTAAACAAGTAACAATTTATGCCTCTCTTTACTGTTGGCATGGATCAAATTGGTCAAAAATAGGGACACCAGGGACATTTCTTGTATAAAACTGGGACAAATCACTGATTTTAGATAAATCTGCTGGGACAGGGGACACGGGGCTCAAAACTGGGACTGTCCCGGGTAAAAAGGGACGTCTGGTCACTCTAAGTAAAACATCTCTGGTCGTCCATCTGGGATAATAACGTCATCACATTGTAGGATCTGAAAATCACCCATTCATATTCTGTTCATACCGCCTTTTAACCTACACCTCGGTGTAGATGTAAGAATAATTTTGTGAACTCTTGTTGTAGTTTTGGAAATATTTGAGTCTTTCAATCATAGGAGTTTAGTTTAGTCAAAAAAGATCTGAAAAAAGACCAAATAATAATGAGTAATAACGAGTACAAATAACAAGTACCAATATTTTATGGCACAATTGATATTTTTTCTTTTTTGTAAGGTGTGCTATTCTGCGTTTTTTTAAAGTACATTGATTAGTAAATTTTCTGGTTGGAGTAGTTTTCAGACACCATACTTCTACTCATACTTAAGTAATACACTCGTCCCTCACTATATCATATATCTTTCGTGGCCTCGCTGTTTCGCTGATTTTTTAAGTTACATTTTTTTTGTATAAGTGTATGAACGTGCATTGTGTTCTGTGTTCTGATTGGCTAAGGGAGAACCCGCACATTGTGTTCTGCACAATCAAAGGCGGCATATCTGTTTATAGGTATAAAAACAGCGCCAACAACTACCTGTAACTTTGTTTATCACCCTCGCCCACTCCTCAGTTTAGATCGTGGCTGATTTGCGCAGAGCGATCCCCCTCCTGCCTTAAAACATATATAATAATTGTAAAAAATCAAGCTGACTACATCGCATATTTCGCCTATTGTGGGTTATTTTTAGAACGTAAATAAACTCGCAATAAATGAGGGACCACTGAATATTAAAAGTTAAATATTTTCTATTTTAAAACGCCACACTTCAAATTATAAATCAGGTACCACCCAGACTCTTACACTTGCTCATTCTTGCTCATTGAAGATTGATGGATATTTGTGTTTCTTTTTCTGTATGAACCATTTGGCCTCGTGTTAAGAGCTGAAGGATGTCGTGTACAGACCTGCCCTCAGCTATATTTACTTTACTCCGACTGCAGCAAAGCAAATGATTTTCCACAAAGACAACTCTGGCTTATTCGGATTTAAATTGTTCATGCAAACGTTTGTTTACTTACAGATGCTTGAATCAGGTCAGTATTTTGTGCGTAAAAACATTAGCATGCAAATTAATGGACTTGACCTCCTTAACTTGTGACTAAATACAGACAGCCCACATACAGTTGTAACCTTGACACATAAATCTGCAGAGAAACCAAATGGGACTGAGGTGGTAGGTGCAAGTTTAATAAGTCTTTTGAGTTATATTTGCTCAGCTGGTTACTAATGGTGATGGTAATACAATAAAACGTCATAATGAAGGAGGTTGCCAATTGTTGTTTCGTTTGTTTGTTTCATGATGAACACCAAAATGAGCATAAATGCAACATCGTAATGAACATTTCTTAAAGGGACAGGAGAATTTTGGACACAGGGCCTCATTTCCTCGTGAGCCAGAGTGTTTTAGACGTGTGGAGACACTTAAATAAACTAAATATCCATCCAGTCCTTGTATTTGGACAGGTTGCTGGTGCTAGGCTAGTGCATGTCAATGTCTTACAGTCTTACCCACTCCACAGACCTGAGGCAAAACTATTATAACTCCAGACTGTCCATGTGGACGCCTGTGTCCATAGAATAATTTTAGAAGTAAAACCAACCTCTTGCATTTGAAGGATTTATGTCTGAGCAGCAGCAGCGAGTTGTACTTCCTGATAGAAAGCTCGGCAGTGGCGGACTGATATATGAGAAAATAGTCCCTCAACATGCGATGATTCATGCGACTCAAGGTTAGTTTTATTTCAAACATGATTCTATGGACACAGACGTTCACATGGACAGTCTGGAGTTCTAATAGTTTTGCCTCAGGTGCTCTGTGGAGTGGGTAAGACTGTTTTTAGTGGCAGGACGACTATGCCCATTGACATGCACTAGCCTAGCACCAGCAACCTCTGCAAATACAAGGACTGGATGTAAGATTTTAAAAAGTTTCTCCACACGTCTCCGACACTCTGGATCACAAGGAAATGAGGCCCTATGTCCAAAATTCGCAACTGTCCCTTTAAAGATTTTACTTGTATGGGATATTAACACTTAACACATAACTTATTTATATCATCATGTTACCTTTGAGTGTTTTGGATGCTATATTTGCTGAAAATTTGGTTTCTGCTTGAAATCTTCACCATCTGTGCTCTGTAGCGCCGTGTGCCGTTCCCTCTAGCTTCTGTGGCAGTGTAGACGTTTATTTGCCTGGTTTCTTTTCATTATCGTATACATCCGTGCTCTTGTACACGACTTTACGCTGGTGGATCTAAATACACTCCCTGCAGAAACATGCTTGTCTGTGTGTCTGCGTGCGTGACTTTGGCTCAAGTTGGCTCAGAATTATTATTGTTTTCATTCACGTCATAGTATGTCAAGCGTAATTAGGCTTGCACAAAACCACATATTTTTCTAGTGTAGCCCATAGTGAATAATCCTTTTCCTTTTGCACCTGTAAACACGCTAATGGAAGCGTGCTATTTTATAGTCTCGGCGGAGCTTATTAGGATTACAATGTGTCGTAAACGTGCAACTGTTAAAAGGTTCACTGCAAGGTTGTGTTTACTCTTCATCAAATTTGACATGCAGCCATCACAGAAACCGTCGTTAAACTCATAAATTACTCCTATTTTGACCAATCGGAAGCACTTGGGCAAGATCTGTGTTTAGACTACCAGTTACGCAAAGCTTATTTCCTTGATAGTTTTGGGCCACAACATTACAAATCGTCTGCAGAATTACCCCTTCTGTCGTTGTACCACTTGACACACATTGCGCAGTAAATCTCGTCTTCGCGGCGGGACCAGAACAGTAGTGCTCTTAACCGCCGCGCTATGTAAACCAGATGACATGTCTGACTGGCTCATGTGATGCATTTCTGTGTGTGCGTTCCAGCGTTCCACTTCGCATGTCAAATAGAGTATGTAAAGAGAAGGATTTGTCAAAACAATTACCGCTGTCTGTTCCCTACGGCGTTCCTCATTCCTACCAACTTGGGCCGACTCAGAATGGAAGAAGTATCTGTTCAGATTTAACTAGTTCGAAGCTCTCTCAAACTCTTGATATTTTTTTGGCGTGAGCATGGATTTAGAGCAGCGTTTTCAGAGGGAGAAGCGAAACAGGGTGAACTGCCAAAGCACAATCAAACCACTCGTCCCAAAGTGTGAAACATACTGGTGCAAAGTTTCACAATTACAATTTGTCACACAGCGCTTTTACAATATATATACTCTATGATGGGAAAACGAAATGCTATCATTCATGACATGTATATTTATCTTCCAATCTTGTTTGTGGAGCCACCAAAACCTTTATATCTAAACAAAAAGTAGTCATTTGTAAATAAACTATCCATCTGTATATCTATTTTGGTTTATTAGTCAGTAGACCACAGGACAAGAATGCCTTTACTACAAAAAGTAATTCACGAGCAAGGACCACGCCAACAACACGTGTGTGAAGCGAAAAGCGTTTAGTATATTGAGACGAGGCGGGTCGGCTGGGTTGAGACTCAGGGTGGGGGTACAGTCTCAATCTTCACATGGCCCAGCAGGAACGGGACCCCCCTTGTAGGCGTCTTATGTCTGGAAGATGAACAGATTTGGGTTGGGAGGGTGGGGTCGAGTTATTTGGGATGAACTGCGTTCCTGGGTTAGGCTGCTATAAATAGGCTTCTGGGAAATTGAGGTGTGGTAGAAGCGAGCTGTGATTCGCCGGAGAGGAGGCGAGGGCGGTGGAGGCGTAGTCCTGCTCCCGAACCTAAGTTAATCATGTTAACTACATTTGTTATTAAGCATTAGGGGTGGGACATTAAAGCATTAATACGATTAATTACTTACAAAGAAAATAATGCATTTAAAATATGAAGGCATTTTATCTCAATTTGCATGTTAAACAAAGCTGAACATTTGTCTTTGCAGCAACAGGGCATCAAAACGCTCTGGGGCTGCCGGACGGTAAATTTCTATTAAAAAACGACCCGATTTTAGTGTTGTCAAAGGTCTTATTTATTGTAAACTGTGCAGAAAAGAGTTTCATATCACAGAAGCACCTCAACCCTATGAGAACATTTAAATGCAAAACGTGTGACGGCGAAAACAGAACCTGCTGGAGCTGTTCTGGTTCGAGTACAAACAAAAAGTGTCAGCGCCCAAACGTGAACAAATTACTGACTTTAGGAAGAAAATGAGTAATGAATTTCCTTTGTCTACTCTTTTGAAATGAAATGCAATTTATTTCTTCAAGACATCTTTCCAGACATTAAAAGAGCTCGAGTTTGAAAGTCAAGTCTGTGTATTATTTGATTAAATCAGCCACTATAATCCATTTAAATGAAATAAATGCTGCTTTGGGGGCAAATATTGTTATGTGCTTGAGATGAACTAATTACAAAGCCTGTAATTAAATTACATTTTTAATCAAGTCCCACCCCTATTAAACATTTCAGTTGTTTGTGTATAGCCTGGGCGATATGGCCAAATAAGAAACTCTTCATTTATTTATTAATTTTTTGCAGACACTGGACGATTAGGATTTTAATCAAAGTCAGAACAAAGACTTTGAAACCTTCTTCCAAACATGGAAGCTCTTTACAATAACCCTGCTTTTCCATTAAGAAAGTCAGGCGTAAACTTGTTTTGTAATAGTCCTCGTTTTCACAATTTGTCAAAGTAAAATCTCAATTATTAAAAAGTCGAAACAATCATTTTCAAGTAACATTTGATTAATTCCCGGCCTTGTGTGTGTGTGTTTTATTTTATATTTTTTTCAAGTGAAAGGTGGTGAATTGAGATCTACGTTGCTATTTAGAGAAATAATAATATATGGAGAATCAGTGGCTCTACAAACTCATCCTCAACTTTCACAAAAAGCACAATAACTATAAAGATTTGCATATAAAGGAGAACATTTCAGTGTTAAATAGTGTTATACATCTGATTTGAACTCAGTTTTTAAGGTTTTTTTTAATCCCTAGATCAGCTTTGGTCATTACTTGGGTCATAAACAAAATGATCTGGCTTCTGTCTTGGCTTCTTACATCAATATAAAAGTGAGCCACTATTTCAAACTGTTTTTTTGAAGATTTGCAGATTCCCAAAACTCTGCTCCCATGAAGAGCCATAAATCCGCGGTGAGCTCCAGACGTTGTGCTGCACAGCCTGTGATTTAGCCTGCACTTATCAGGCTTTAAGAGGGGCACTGCCTAAGCATGTCTCCCCGGGGAAAGTCACACTCAAATCATAACCGGGTTTAATGGCTGCCTCTGCACGCTCAGCTGGTTTGACTGAGATTCTCGAGTTGTTTTGTGGGATTACTCCTCTGTTTTGGAATTCTATTCCAAAGGAGTGCAACGTTCAAGGGGCTTATTATAAATTGGTAGTCTCATAATAAAGTGCTGTGTTAGAAAATTGTCTAAATTGATCTTGTGTTGTGATTCGGATTTAAATGAATAATAGTTTACATAGAGAGGCTTTTGCAGGATTTCTGACGCTTCTTCCAAAATGTGTGAGTGCATTGTCTGACAGAGCTGAAATATTCCAAGTAAGAGTTGTTGCCGTGTCTGGAGCTTCAACTTGGCAACGTGCGCAGTTTCCTCAGAATCAGAAAGGTTTTCCTGCAGGATTTAGCTAAATTTTGTTCTGCCTTTGACTAATCTGCATCGTACAGGACATCCTTCGGACAGGATTCCTCTGGAGAAGGGCTGTAGTTCTTTACTCATTACGTAGATTATTTGGTGTAGTCAACCAAAATTTGTATTGGTTGACTATTATTTTATGTAGATTATAAGGTGAACATTTGGTATATTTTGGTATTTATATACAAGAAGTCAAAGTAAACTCATTATTCATAAATCTGTCTTTCTATAAAGACATTGTTTTCTAGTTTTTCCATCCTTTTTTTCCCTGCTTATCGGGGGCTGGGTCATGGGGGCAGCAGTCTAAGCAGAACTCCTAGACTTCCTTCACCCCAGACACTTCCTCCAGCTCCTCCCAGGCGAGAGACATAGTCCCTCCAGCGTGTCCTGGGTCTTCCCCGTCGCCTCCTTCCGGTGGGACATGCCCGGAACACCTCCCGAGAAAGTTGTCGGGGAAGCATCCGGAACAGATGCCCGAACCACCTCAGCTGCTCCTCTCGACGTGGAGGAGCAGCGGCTCTACTCCGAGCTCTTCCCGTGTGACCGTGCTCCACCCCTATCTCTAAGGGAGCGCCCGGTCACTCTGCGGAGGAAACTCATTTCACCGCTTGTATCCGCGATCTCGTCCTTTCGGTCATTCCCCAGAGCTCATGACCACAGGTGAGGAGAGGAATGTAGCTTGAGGTAAATCTACTTTCCCTCTTCACCGCAACGGTCCGATTCAGCGACCGCATCACTGCCGACACTGCACCGATCCATCTGTCAACCTCACGCTCCGTCCTCCCCTCACTGTGAACAAGAACCTGAGATACTTGAACTCCTCCGCTTCAGACACGGAGTATTTTTTTTGCATAAACAGTTTTTGCACATACTCTCCCTGCAGGTCAGATACACAGAGATGCATAATAGTTTTGAGAGCTTTTGCCACCTCCCCTTTTTAGTCGACTAATACATTCGCAGAACATGTCCAGTCCAATCTAGAATGTCTTTAGTCGACTACAGCTCTACTCTACACAGTAACATCTGACTCTATTCATGGACCTTGTATACTGGACCCGTGCACTTGTTTCACTCAGTGCTATTTGAGCATGTAAACTGCAGCAGAGGTCAGAGGTCAGGGCCAGTGTGAGCCCAGAATACCCCTGCTGTGATGCGGACAGGCAGAATGTGGACACTATGGCAAGAATTCACGTGGGACCGGCTCAGGTATTACTGGACAGTGCTATCTCTGTCAAACCCCGTGTCACCAGGAGGACTCTGCTTAAGACATGTTTGTTTGGGACCGCCTTGGTTTGTCGAGTTTTTAAAACAAATAAAATACAAATTGTACCTGAGTTATTACGAGTATTATTTCAGCAATTCATATAACTAGAAACTTCTTCTGTTTTATCATCATCTCTGCAGCTCTCCGTTGAGTTTTAACCTCTCTTTATGTAATGCAGTGAGACTGACTAATGACTAATAATTATGTACTGTAAATATCAGATTTTCAGTACTGTGATAAATAAAAACCTGTTGTTTAGTGTACATTCGCTTCGATTTGCAAAGTATGGAGTACGAAAGCTTTCAGAAATATTCATGTGCATAGGATAGAAATCAAATCGGTGCATATTTGTGCTGTAAATGAGCATAAAATAAAGTAAAATAAAGTCCAGTCGTACATAAAATGTGTTGTGTGTATTTTCTCCATCAGAATACGAACTGAAAAGTTACGACATCAAGAATTACAATCATGAAATGAAAATGTACAATTCAGTATGAACACGAATTCACAGACGCGACTCTACTGTCAAAAATACTTCAGACATTATTTATTGAGCAGAAAAATCGATCGAGGTGCCAGACTTGATGTCGTAACTTTTCAGTTTGTATTCTGATTAGGGCCCGACCGATATATCGGTCGGCCGGTATTATTGGCCGATACGGGCTCTTGGGAACATATTGGCTATCGGCCTAAATCTTGCCAATATGGGCCGATATTCCACGTGGACAGGTTTTACCTTGTTATAAAGCTCAAACTCTCTATATTATGTCCATTTAATCAAATTTACAGACAGATAAATGTCCTAATATGTGGCGCCGCATCAGTATTTATCTGAGGAGTTATTTGTCTGTGTCCATCCCGCCCCTGAACGCATCATGATGTGCACTTGGTTACACCCGCAGCCGTAGATCCATGTGCACAACACTGAGATTATATTCTTTTTACGGACGCTCAATTTGAGTCTGGATTAAAAGGACAGTTCGTAGTGCAGACTTGTGATCTGAGAGGAGCCTGTGTGAGGCTGAGTGTTGGAAATGAGCAGTGAATAGAAGTGTGACTTATCGGCATTTAGCATCTCATTAATTACCGCGGTGCACACGCATTTACCACTAAAAGCTAATAGGGGTAGTTTACTTGCAGCACTTTCTTAACTGGCTAGAATATCATGCAAAAATGCCATTAGGCCGACCTATTGTCTTTAAATATGACATAAAGAGACAGAATAACAATAAATGTCGCCTAAATAAACCCAACTGAAAATCCAATAGAGCCAAATCTAAGTTTTATAAACAATTGAAGATTTAGAATGAATTTTTACATCACTAAATATATCAACGATTATATCTGCGATCGGCAGCTCCAACTCCCAGTTTATCGGTATCATATCGGCTGCAACAAAATCCATATCGGTCGGGCCCTAATTCTGATAATAAAAATAGACACAACCCATGTTAGTAGTTTGGTTTTATTCAGTCATGTACTTAATCATGTACTTAACAGACAGTTACAAACGTTTCACAAAAACTATGACCAAAGGGGTTTAGGCTGAAGCGAAACCACTGGGCTCATCCGAGAGTTTACGAGTATTTATTTTATGCTCAACTACAGCCAAATATGCAAGGATTTGAGTTCTATCCTATGCACAGGAATATTTCTGAAATCTTTCATACTCCATAGCGAAGCATGTCAGCTGAGGGTACAAATCAGAAGCTCACCTGTTGTATTTCCACCTAAATCAGCTCTTTTTGTGCTAAATAAAGCTCAGATTAAAGTCTAACTTGAGTAACAGAGCTTCAGACTGAGCCTTCAACCTTCACACCCCCAGGAAATGCTGAGGACACGCTGCGAAGTATCAATTACGTGTCTGTGGGGCGTTAATTGTCATTTACGCGTAACATATTTAGATCACCTTTTACCTTTGTAGTATTTGATCAGGCTATAATTGCCGAAAACTACACATAGCATCTTTTAATTGGTTTCGGTTTCAGAAAGCGGAGGATGCCAGCGCTCAGCAGCCACGGAAATATCTCTGCAATCCCGCTGCAATCAGGACATTAGTTCCCGCTCAAACGTCTGAACAATAGTCCATCGTTATTCCATGGTATCTATTTATAACATATACATTGTCTTCGCTTTCATCAAGACAATTTCCTCCATTCTTCTACTTCCCTGAATCCCGGTACAGGCAATTCCTCATTAGTTGGCCGGGCCGTGCATGTCATCGGGTGGTTTGCATTACCCCGTTTGCAGACGAGGGGATTTCTGTGGTAAGGTTGTAAAGATAGTTGTATCCAGTCTGCGCTGATAAAACCGCGGGACCTGTTTGACTTTCATAATGAAGAATGTGACGTGTTTTATTGTTTTACTGTGGGTGATATCAAGTGTTTGCTTCAGTTTAACCTTTGGACTCAGGCTCTTTGATTTATGTAGGAGGACGGCTGACAGCGGCGCAGTGGGTTAAGCGTTTGAATCCGTGTATCATTCGTTTATTTGTTTTTCAATATAAAACGAAAAATAAGAACATGAAAAAACAACTCTTTTCTTCATTATTTGTCTCCAAAACCAAAATGGAAAAACAGATAACGATTCATGTTTTCAGTTTTTGTGTTTAAATGAATAATAGAAAAACGAATAACGGCCGTTTCCTGAACCAAACTCCTGGTCTTGATATCCAGTGTGGAGCGCCCATCGCCAGAACTGGACCAGAACTAAACCAGAACTAAACCAGGACTATACCAGGACTGAACCAGGTCTAAATCCGGTCCTCACTTTCGCAGGCAGTCCCCCTCCCCGGTCACCGCCTTGACTGATCAATTTTCTGCAGGAAACACTGGGTTCTGGTCCAGTCCTGGTTTAGACCTGGTTTAGACCTGGTTTAGACCTGGTTCAGTCTTGGTTTATATCTGGTTTCATCCTGCTTTAGACCTGGTTTAGACCTGATTAAGTCCTGGTTCAGTCCTGGTTCAGTCCTGGGGTTCAGTCCTGGTTCAGTCCTGGTTTGGACCTGATTCAGTCCTGGTTCAGTCCTGGTTCAGTCCTGGTTTAGTCCTGATTTAGACCTGATTCAGTCCTGGTTCAGTCCTGGTTCAGTCCTGGTTTAGACCTGATTCAGTCCTGGTACAGTCCTGGTTTAGTCCTGGTTTAGACCTGATTCACTCCTGGTTCAGTCCTGGTTTAGACCTGGTTTAGACCTGATTCAGTCCTGGTTCAATCCTGGTTCAATCCTGGTTCAGTCCTGGTTTTGTCCTGGTTTTGTCCTGGTTTTGTCCTGGTTTTGTCCTGGTTTAGTCCTGGTCCTGGCACACACGTTTGTATAACCCTGTATTATTAGTCTGTCCCCAAAGATCAAAATTTTAATCATAAAAATGACTCTAGTGAAGGTGTATTACCACATTACCACTTTTATTTTTGGATTTTGAGCGACGAACTCTGAGCCTAAACATGCACGCAATTCCCAAAGTCTGTTTTTTGAAGAGGTTCACATTATAATACGCCCACACGTCAGCAGAAAAGACGTATCCAGTTACCTCCCTGTTTTCCCTCCAACAGTAATAACACCAACAGGATGTGGAACTTAGACCACTATATACTGAACCTGAATGTGTTTTTTTTGTTAGTTCTGGTCCCTCCGCCTCCCTGCGGATCTATACGTCTGCCTTTCTTCATCATTTTGTTGTGTCTACGGTCGTGCCCTCGAAATACGCGGCACTATTTATGGCACCGCCGCAGTTTCGACACCAACGCGCTGGTCGACGTGGTGAGGAAGTTGCCGCACTGGACCGGGTTTATAGTATTAAGTAACAAGCAGTTTTAGAGTGTCTTTGCAGTGTCTTTTATGGCGCCAGCAGCTGTATTTGGGGGTTGCTATGGACCGAACCAAACAGTGCTGCGCCAAATGGTCAAAAAGTAAAAAAAAAATATTGTAACTAGCTTTCGTACAAGACCAATTTAAAATGTATTAAAAAGTTGAGTTATTGTCATCGTGGGTGTACTGTAATTGCTTGTTAAACGGCCTGTACTGCGCTATTTTCTGATGTTTTATGTCGTTTCCTCATCAGAAACAGCCAGAGTTGTGTTTTGTTTAATTCACACATGTTTAACACACAAACCCTGCAGATTTAGACTGAGTTTGAGCAAAAAAAAACAAGGGCTACGATACCATATATATCTCGATACAGTGCACTTCCGATTTGATACGATATATTTCAAATCTATTCGATGTTGTTTAATACAAAATAAAGGCGAAATCATGGCTGTGACACTAAAAGTCTTTGTTAAACCACTTCTTGTGCAAAGTGAATATGAAACACGCCCATTTTAATCATGAAAACAGTGAAAATGTGTTGCATAAAAGAGTTTCCTTCCACTAAACTAACAACAAAACTAGCGTTGTAACAAAATAACTGTGAAATATACCAAAAAATCTCAGCTGAGGTCCAGTTTTTTTCCTGGGGTTGTCAGTCTTTTGAATGGCACACACTGACTTCCTGCTTAGACCATCTCTCTATCTTGCTACACTTTTTACTTGTACTTGTCTGGAAGTGCTAAATGCTCTTGATGTACTTTTAATATTACTCATTTATTACAGTTTTTATCTCTCTTGGTCACTGCGCCTCGAGGAACACATTTTGTTCTGTTGTGTTTCTTTCACATGCTGAAACGACAAATCGATAAAAGAACCTTGATGTCGATACTGTATCGTCACATTAGGCGATTGATATTTCAATATTTTTGCACACCCTTAGCCCCTAATACTCTGTTCCACCTTGTGATGTCATACAGGAAGTTCTCCGCTGTGTTTTGAAACTCCACACATCTTCACGAGAATCATTTCGATGATTTCAGCTCTTTCAGCCGATCTCTACTGAGCTAAAGGTAAAAAGTAGTTGTTAATTTAATGTGGTCAAACCGGTTTGTCAAAGCCTCGTCAGATCTCAGGAGCTCAGCAGGGCCGGGCCTGGTCAGGACTTGGATGGGAGACCACTGGGAAAATCAGGTGCCACAGGGGAATCGTTGTGTCCTTAGGCAAGACACTTCCCCCGCATTGCCTAGTATGAAAGTGGTGTGTGTGTGAGTGTTGGTGGTGGTCGGAGGGGCGGATGGTGCAGATTGGCGGCCTCACTTCCGTCAGTCTGCCCCAGCTGAACAATGAACTGTAAAGCGCTTTGGGGAGCTTGAAAGGCGCTATCAATCAATCAATCCATCAAACTTTATTTATAGAGCGCTTTTCATACAAATATGCAACACAAAGCGCTTTACAGTGATTAAAAAAAGAAGTCCCACATTTCCCCTCCACTCCCCACAAAGCTAAACTAAACATACGAGTGTAGAGATTACAACCCCACATAAAGATGAACTAAACAACTGTGACATAACTATCTTTATTTACTACTAACTGAAACAGGAAACTATGAGATTACTACTGTGACAAACTATCTTTCATAACTCTTTCTATCTCTATACTATCTTTCTTAACCCTCTATACTAACTATAATAACTATAACTAACTACTACAGAGAAAGAAGGAAAATAGAGGAAGAACAACAAAAAGAACACATATACACATTATGACACGACATTAAATTATGACACGACATTGCAACCGGGAGGAGGGAGGTGGAGACGGTCCAGTAGGCAGTGCCCAGGCCGGGACAAAGCTGCGAGGGGTTTTTTGGGAAAGTGGGTCAGGCTCTCTCTGCCGCACTCTCGGGGCGGCTGAGACGGCCTTGTCCGGCGCTGCGGAGTCCAAAGAAAAGATTGATATATAAATGCAACGATTCATTAATTTGGAAACAACTGCTTCATGACATCTCAAGGTGGAGCTCTGGAGATCATCATGTTACTTTTTTATTCCAATGAAACGACGAGTTTAATTAGTTTTCTCTTGAGTTCCTTCTCCCTTTACTTTTTGTGCTAAGTCACTCTTCTATTTAGCGCTTTCACAATCTGTGCGTCCCACTACTGCACATCACAACAGGTTTGTGTAGCTGTAGTGTATTGTTTATTAGGTTTTTGTATATTTTTGTAGAATTAACCTGTGGGAGCCTTTGTCACGTAGACTTTTGGGCTAAGTATTGCACAGAATCTTACATCTGACCGTAAAGGAGGGTTTGAATAGGGCCTGGGAGAGATCACTAAATTACTCAAACAACATTAAAGTGGTTTAATGTTGAAATCCGATACATGAAAGTTTGGGGGTTCGATGGGCAGGCTGCACAGTAGTGAATTAACCAAGCTTTTCGAAATAGAGCCATAAAGTCTTCTCAACCTTCAAAATGTGTTATTGTAAGTACAAAACGCAGCCGTAATTTTCTAGCTCTGAAACATGAAATCCTCTTTATCGCTCCCATACTTCATACTTCATATAGGCCTGTTGTGCCGAATGGGAATTGTTGACATTCCTGGTTTGAATCTGGCTGCAGTAAATAAACCGAAGCACCGCAGCGTAATGAGCCTGAGCCGTAAAGCATCTGTACGAACGGCTGATGTACGACCACATGTGTTTGGCCCGACTCCAGCATTCCCGCTCCGCCTCCCCACGCGCTTTTTAAAGGAGCTGTCAACACCAATACGCCGATACGAGTGACTAACAGGAGTGTGAGGTGATCTGCGGCGCGACGGAGAAAAAAACTGGAGGAAATGAGAGAAAATACACAGATTTTAAAGATTTGAGAGGTGTATTTAGTGCAGTTCTCACATCTTTCTCACTTCTTTCCTTGGAGAGATCAGAATGCCCGCTCCCACTGCATGATGTCAGCAAGTGGTGCTTACAACTAGTATCAGGGTTCGCACTCTTTTTCACTGAATTTTCAAAACTTTTTCCATTACTTTTTCATGAATTTTCCATGATTTTACGGCGCCTACATGTGTAGAATTGAGCACTTTTAGGGCTAAATATGAAATGTGAACCTTTCCACTCACTTTATGGTTTGGTATTTTAGTTTTTTAACATTCAAAATCCTGTCAGAGTACTTATCGTCGTCTCTTTTAAACAAAACACCTTATTGTGTGTTGTCCTGCTGGAGCGACTGGTGCAGACATTCGGAAATAATCATAACAGCCTCATGAGAACATAACAGAACGCTTTAGTTGCATGAAAGAGACACCAAAATTGCAAGACTTTTCCAAAACTTTCATTGAATTTACAAAATTCCGTGACTTTTTCAGACCTGGAAACTTTTCCACTTTTCCAGGATTTCCATGACCGTGGGAACTCTGTAGCATGCAAACAACGCAGACCATAGATGTTCATAGACGTAAAATTTCCTACGTGTCTGTTGCTACAATTCACTTGGCTTGTCGATACCTGATGTTGCGTCACGTTGAAGGTTCCATTAAATATGTAAGCATTAAAGAAGATGTTGTTTGTGCCGCTGTACAGTTATAATCCAGTACACCAGTGGATTATTTTATAATTTGGACATTTTAAATTGCAGTTTTCATCTAAAATGTATTAATAAAAGAAACAAATCCACTGACCTCTGCATTAGAAAACTGTTGTGCCCAATGGGAGCTGTAAACGTTATCACAGCACAAAGCCACTGCAGCTGCCGACACCTCTGATCAAACTAGTGAGGTGATATTTTTCCTTTTTCATCAGATTAAGAAATTAAACTTGGAGAACAAAGTAAATACAGAGCAGTGGCAGTTAGGGATGCAACAATATTTGATATAATAACGTTTAATAATGGTCTCACGATTCGATACATGTGTTCGGTCAATTCTCATGTGTCCCTCCATGCGCTCTGTCTTTTCATTTATTTTTGTCCAATAGCTATTGCAGCATCCTCCTCAGATGCAGCAAGAAAACAGCTCCACAGGGATTTACAGCTGAAATATTCTAACAGAGGAGGGTTTTATCTTTCAGTCACTTTTTATTTTACACTGATAGACCCAGAAATGACAAAGATATTCACTTTTAAATACTTTAGAATCGCTTTTGGCCTTACGTCGTTAGAAAAAATTACATAAGATTTTTGAAATGATCAAAATCGAATCGATATCTTGACCCCGATTCGTATCAAATCGTGGGAATACCGTATCCTTATTTATATATGTATACATTTTTTGCCTATTTTTAAGGGAATGTTTGTCTGCATTGTTGAGCTAATCTTAAACTGTGATTATTGGATTATTGAAACTACTATTGAATTGTATTGTATGACTACTGCATGTCTGACACTGCTGCACAATAATCTCCCTCTGGGATAATAATAAAGTTAAACTTGAAGTGTTGTTGCGTCATTAGGGGCAGAGTTAAAGATTAATCTTAAAAGTTACTCAAATACGCACAAGTCCAGTCCAATCCAATCACCAATCAAACTTTGAGAGTGGAGATGAGAAGGAGAAACAACCATAACGTGCTTAAAACCTCTAAAAAGTTCTGAAAAGTAGGTCTGCTTTACACAACAAAGGTCTAGGTTGTTATGCCGAGTCGTTGAACACCACGACACACACAAAACTCAGAGTCGTTCGAAATTCTTTGAGTTTTGGTCCATCATGTCGGCGCTGGAGGCTCGCCCCAAACTCACAGTGAACATTAAAGTAATTTATTTCACCGACACAGAATAGAGAGGCGCCCTGCTTTTCTCTTCCCCCGTCTTCCTCCTCCGTGCACCCCCTCAGCAGCTGTCCCTCTCACTTCCCTCAGACGGCCGCTGTAGTGACCCCCTCCCCACAGCGACGCCCCCCCCCCATCAGGGCTTTGTCTCATGGCAGCGTTTGGGACAGGGAATCCCCCATCTGAAGTGGAGCAGTGTGCAGGGACAGATGCAGCCGGTGTTCGGGCCAAGAGAACGTTGGATTTACAGTTTTGGCACCACCTTTCATTCTTGCAGCCTGTTAATGTGAAAACGAGGGATCATTACTTTTAAGGGTCCTATATTACACAAAACTGACTCTTGTGAGCTTTAAGACGCGGTTTAATGCTGTTGTCAGAGGTGTAACGATACCCAAGTCTCACAATACGATATCGTCACGGTATGAACCTCACGGTATGAAGCAAATCTTCATTTGTGCCGCTCTGGTGGGAGGCGCCAACGCACAGAAGCGCTGGAGAAGCTGATACTCGACGTAGATACTCAGCCGAGGGCCAGATTAAAGGTTTTGGAGGGCCCGATCTGGCACCGGGCTGCATGTTTGACACCTGTGGTTTGAGAGAAGAGCTCATCCTGAATATGCAGGGGTTATGTGTGAAATATGTGTGAAACAAATCAACCAGTATGTTTTTTTTTCATGGCCAATAGCTATAAAGACTGTGTAAATGAAACAAAACACAACTCTAGGTATGTTTGTGACGAATAAACTAGATTACAACATGGATCAGAGAATATCTTAATAGTTTGGGCCCTTTAAATTGCAGATTTGCCCCACGTTTTTTAGATTAAAGGTCGTATTTAAACCAAGACGTTACATTTATTATGGTTGAGATTGTGAGGAAGTATTTCCAGATTGGCAGTGACAGATAACTCCCTTATGACTATATTTTATCTTCCACAAATACCACTTCTGTCCTTATTCTGGGATTAGGAAAACATGTCTCCTGTATCAGCAGTCCAGATCCTGTCACGCTCCTTCTAAACTGTCTGAAAAAATCCCCGCAACGGAAACGGGAAATAAACAGCGCTGTCAAACCACCTCCTTCCTGAGAGTTAGGAAAAAAAGAAGATGGAGCTGTCTAGAGATCCCAGCCAAAACTAACATTTGAGAAGAGAAATTAAGAGTGCAGATATTTGTGATTTAAGATATTTATATTTTGCGTCTGTTTTGAGTAAAATTTAATGTTAAATTAGAATCTAATATCCTCCATTTATTTAGACTTAGGTCTCCAAAATTCTCACAAGCTTGTGGCTGCAGCCTAAGGGGAGCGCAATGATGAGTTGAATTAATTTAATACTCGATTATTGACCCCTAACCTTAACCAGTGTCATCCAGTCCACTTTATTTCTATAGCACATTTCATAAACAAATGGTTTCCAACGTGCTGCACAAATAGATAATAATAACAATAATAATATAATGATAAAATTAATGCTCAGATTTATCATTCTAGTCTTAAAACAATAAAACCAGTTAAATAAAATAAGAGCAAAACCACAGAATAGCAATAAATAAAACCAATAAAGTAAAATAAAAAATAAATAAAAGAAACAGAGGACCACACAACTTGCACAGTATTAAAAGCCAGAGAATAAAAATGTGTCTTAAGACGAGACAATGTAACTCTGTAGCTATTGATCGTTAATGATAACGATGAAAATAAAGCCGTAATGCGCTTCACAGGGTTGCAGAAGCTTCTCAAACTAGAGATCGACTAAGGGGCCGTTTACACGACAATGGCAACGGGTGGAAAATGCAAAATGTTTTGCCAGGTGTCCATATCGTTGAGACTGCAACGGTGTTTTGTGGTGATGAAAATGCAAAAATCTGATTTCCAACGCTGTGTAAATGGTTGAAAACAGAAAACTTCACCATGTTGTTTTGAACTGACGCGCTGGAGAAGAGGAAGTAGAGAAGCAGAAGGGTTATACGCAGGCATTTGGTCTTGGTGGTGCTGCCACCTACGCTCTGGGTGTGCAAACTACATCGGCAAACTGCAGGTTTTGTGTCTCTGTGTGCAACAGAATTCCCCACACAAAACACTTGTGTAAACATGGAATACGAGTGAGAATGAAAACACACTTTTGCATTTATGCTTCAGACCGTTTCCATGTAAACGTAGCCTGATATGGGGTTTTTTTCATGACTGATGCCGATACCGACGGTTTATAACTCAGAGAAATCAATGGTCGATAAGCTCTGCCGATATTTTTGGGGCAATATGTAGAGCTGATGCTTCTACTGCTGCATAAATCACTGGAAGATGAGGGGCACAGGGTGTGTTTAGTTTGTTTATTTGAACAGGGACCATGTGCAAACACATTCATCTCATAAAAGAAGAGATGCTTTACACCAGAGTTAACATACTGTAAAATACCAAATAAGAGCCGGGGCATTTATTTATTTCAGTCACTTAACAGACCAGGCGTTTATTTGAGACCAGGTGGCAAATTTCCTTCCTCATAAAAATCTTCTTCAGCAAAACTGGGAAAATATGGAACTCAAATTCTTTTAACCAGTATGACTCTAATTTAGGCGACTTTCTATACAGACTAGTTCATTTGAAATGTTACAAAAAACAGCAGTGTTTTTCAGCGCTTATAGTTTATGCAAATGAGGAAATCAACAGAGGTAAGTGTAAGGCTGCTTATGAAGTTGTTTTATAACGTTTCCAGACACTAATGAGTGAGCCAGGCAGAGCGTTTTGTTTGTTAGACTCGTGGCTGTTGTAAGATGGGTTAAAGTGGTTTAAACTGAAGCAAATTGGCGTTTTACGTGGAAGTTAAGAACTTGCCCCCACCAATTGCTAGTTTGTTGCCGAGGCAACACTGATCTGGGCTGTTTTTTTGGCTTCTGACAGAATTCTACCGCCTCTAGCAACAGACTTTAGCTTCAAACATGTCAGAGTTCCCCTTTAAGTTTGGTTTGTGTAGAGATGACGTGAGCATCAGTCTTGCATCTTGTTGTTGCTTCACAACTTCTGTCTTCCAACACGTACGACTCGGCGTTTATTTGGAACTGATGGTTATTTTTTAAAATATACACCTGCACCCGGCGTTTAAAGGGGGGTTTAAATTGTAACCAGCTCTTATTTGTTATTTTACAGTAAGCTCATTTCTACCTACAGACTGAGAGATCCTATGCAGAATATAGAGAAACCATGACCGACTGAAAAATCTTGTTGTGAAACTGCATCCAGCCTGATGTTGTTTGCACCATAACCATGTGCTTTTCCACACTCATTTCTGCGGTCAACCATACACGTACACGCAGCACTTTTACTGTGTGGTGTCCAGCAGAGAGGCCTTTACAAACATGTGGCCTGCTTTCCTGTTCCCCTGAGCATTTTATAGAGACAATATTACACCACTTTTTACGCCTCGGTCAGACTGCACGCGCTCCAGCTGCAACTCCTGTCTCGGACCAGTTTGGCTGTGGTGTGACACTCGCATGAGGACCAGCCTGTGGTCTCAGCTGCTCTTGTTACTGTAAATTATACACAGTAATCATGGCCACCGGATCCGGGCTGTCACACGTGCAGTCTGAACATTGTTAAATAAAGTGAGGAAGAAGGAAGTGAGTAGACATCACAACTCTCCATTTGCCGCTAAATCTACATTCTTAGCCTCAACTATGGTCCTGACCGAAAGAACAAGTTGGAGGTGTCTGGGCACTCAACTGCAACTTCGTTTTAAAAGGTTGTGCAAAATGTATTCTGTGTGACCTCGTTAATGTAAAGAGCGACTCAGTTTTTTTTCATTGGCCAGAGCATTTCCTGGAAGTTTGTCCGAAGTGAAGTGATCGACTCGGTTATTAGCGGCACGGAGCCTCAAGGCCACGGAGGTGAGCACGAACCTTGAGACTTTAAAGCTTTTAACAGACTTCCTGTGGCATTAACGGTGACACCAACAGGCTGCTCGGAGCTGTCGTCTCGCTCACTCCTCTTCAACGCAACAGGCCAATCTGCGCAGTTTGTGTAAGGTCAGGAGAGCCTCTTATAGCAGAGGAGAAACTTTAATGACGAAGTTTTGTAAGTGGCATCACGGCAGCTGAGGACAGTTAAAGGGACAGTTGGAAATTTTGGACATAGGGCCTCATTTCCTCATGACTGTTGGAGTGGAGACACTTTTTAAAATATTCCATCCAGTCCTTGTATTTGCAGAGGTTGCTGGTGCTGGGCTAGTGCATGTCAATGGCCATAGTCGTCCTGCCACTAAAAACAGTCTGACCCACTCCACAGACCTGAGGAAAACATTAGAACTCCAGACTGTCCATGTGAACGTCTGTGTCGATTAGGCATTCGATTAAATTACCTTAGTCGATCGGAAAATTAATGATCGATTTTCGATTAATCATTAACATTTTATATTAAAATTATCATCACTATTATTACTATTCCTAATCTGCATAAATAAACTCAACTTTACAACATATAAACCATAATCACTACAGAGCCACATCAGCCCGTGTGACATTAGAATGTGTTTAATGCAGCTTTGGCACATTTGTTTACGTCTTACAGAAACGAAACTTAAAACCGCATGGCTCATTTGCATAAACAGTAAGTGGAAAAAAGCAGCTCTTTCCTTGTGCTGATGTGGTTCAGCTTCTGTTGGACTAAAGAACACGACTCAGTGGAATATGAGTGTTCTCTCTGTGACAGAGGATGTGATGAGGCAGGTAAACACTCTGAGGAATATAGTGATCTCCACGGAGCCAGAGCCGAGACATGGGACTGTGGGGCTCCAGTGTTTGTGCTGTGAGACGCAGCCTCGACTCCTTACGCTACTTTATGCAAGGTTACCTACATTCCTACAAACCTACATTCGTTTTTTTCGGTTAAAATGAATGTGATCGACGAAATTCTTAATGATCAGTTATCGATTAGTTGATTAATCTTGCCCATGTGTCGATATAATAATGTTTGAAATAAAACTAACCTTGCATCGCATGAATCGTCGCATGTTGAGGACTATTTTCTCATATATCAGTCCGCTGCTGCTGAGCTTCTGTCAGGAAACTCACACAACTCACTGCTGCTCAGACATAAATCCTTCAAATGCAACGGTGGGTTTTACTTCTTAACCTCTTGAGACCCTGTGGCCCCATACGAGGACATTACATTTTTGCCTCTTAGCACCATGATTTTCAATTATTTTAAACTTTCACCTGTAATCAACTAAAAACCTTTACAGCAGCTCCCGAAAGTAAAAAAAAACTGCCTGGTAAAGTTCAGATGCAAAATTTATTCATAAAACCAATGTATTTATGTACAATAATGTCTCTTCATGTATCTCAATGTATCTTCATTTGGCATTAAAATTTGACACATTTTATTGACCACAGCAGATGAGAGCATCAGGAAATGTCATGTCCTCGTTTGAAGACATTGGGACTGTGTTATATTATTGATTGTACATGTTGTTAGGTAAACTTGGGAATATTTAGATGAGTTTACAGTTATAAATTGCTGGACGTTTCTGCTGCTATAGGGAAACTGCTGCCTGTCTCCACTTTTTGCACCTCTACTTTTTTTGTAACGATTGAAAACCAGAAAAAATTGAAACTGTGGACCACATTTTCAGGCCTTTTTGTGTGTTTTTAACCTCACTCACTGAACCCCAACCCGCTCACGGTCGACCTACGTCACATTTGGCAGGTTTAGGGCTTGAAATAAACAGCTAATTGCTGTTTGTTTGTTTTTTGTAATTTATTTATACATTTTAATGTTTTTACATTTTTTAACCAATGGTGTCATACAGAAGACTTACTTAGTAGGTCCTACTTATCCCAAATAGCAAGAAGAAATGAAAAATGCACACCAGACAAAAGCTCGGGTCTCAGGAGGTTAAATTAGACACAGAAATTCACATTGACAATTTGGAGCTCAAGTGCACTGTGGAGTGGGTTTTTAGTTTGTTTTTAGTCTGTTTTTAGTGGCAGGACAACTATGGCCATTGACATGCACTAGCCTAGCACCAGCAACCTCTGCAAATACAAGGACTGGAGGGAAGATTTTAAAAAGTGTCTCCACACGTCTCCAACACTCTGGCTCATGAGCAAATGAGGCCCTATGTCCAAAATTCCAAACTGTCCCTTTAAAATTACCTCATTTCAACCATGAGTGAGAAACATATGTTAGTTTGAACGTTTAATCTGAGTAATTTCTCTCACTGTGATATCGCAGCATGACAGAGAAACAGCTGTCTGGGATCGTGTCAGGCATTTGGTTTCCCATGACTCTTAATAACAAATTGCCTGACTGGATGAAAAAAATCAGTATTTGTATGATTTAGGCACTTGGATATGTAGTAAATCATTGTGTTGGTGATGACCGGGTCCATTTTAATGGTTTATCTTTTCTGGAGGAAGGTCCAACACCTGCTTCTGTTTTGGAAATATTGTGTATACATGTTGTATTGCATGCAATGTTCCACAGTATAGCTTTTAAAGGTCTTATATTACACAAAATTGACTCTTGTTAGATGTTACTTCATTAAAAACATACCTGGAGTTGTGTTTTGTTTCATTTCTTATGAGTCTGTTTACATTTCCAAAGCTCAAAATGCTCTGTTCCTTTGTTCCGGACTTTGTGATGTCATGTAGTGGTAGTTTTTCAAGTTAAGTCTATAAACATGCAGGGTTTGTGTGTATGTTTTTGATGAGGAAACATTAACTCAGAAAAAGTGCTATATAAATCAAGTGTGTTTACTTACTTTCCAAATTACTTTACTTACTTACTTACTTTCCAAATTTGTTATGCGTTAACAGTTAATACCCCGTAGAAGTGTGAAGAAAATGTCTACTTTCAGTCTCTACTCTGGTTCAGTAGATATTTAAGCCCTAAGTATAGTATTGGGGCAGAAAACGCTGGCTTGATAAATCTAAATTAAACTTGTGTGTTTGTGTTCTGTCTTTGCCAGTTGAGGAATGCCATTGTGTAACAGGTGGCGAAAGCACAGAGATATTTACTCCAAAACAAGAGCTATTTCCTCCTGGCGTCTGCACCTGCTCGTGGCTTAGAATCTCAGAGAGTCGTGAGGAGATGTGCACAGGGCAGATGGATCCCAAATATGGTTTAAAATAATCCTAGGGTCTATACAAGGTGATGGAAACACACAGAGCCAAAATTGTTTTACTTACCTATTTTACACTCCGCACTGAAATAATAAAGTGTCAGGAAGACTTCCTTTTTCAAAAATATTAAAGTAAAAAGATTTGAGGAAGAAATGTCATTCAACAACAAATCGATCTTGAGGAGAAAGCTCTGGGTTTCAACTTCCTGTTTTAGGCGACAACACAAGGCCTTGACCATGCAAAAGATTCCAGATTCAAAACTGGGACACAGCCGGGTTGGGATGGTTGGTATAAATTAACTGTGAAAAGAGAGACCCATTCATAATGTGAGGGACTTCTGACTGTGCTTTTTTTTCTTATGGGCATTTTCAGACTCAATTTTCTGTTTTTTAGCTAAACAATTGACAATATATTCTCTTTGCTGTGGGCAGGTATCAGAGTTTTCAAAACAGGGACACGAGACATTTCTTGTATGAAACTGGACAAATCCCTGGTTTTGGATAAATCTGCTGGGACAGGGGACACAGGACTCAAAACTGGGGCTGTCCCATATAAATAGGGACATCTGGTCACTCTAGCAATATTAGTTCTTTCTGGTCAGATTGAATATTAAAATATTAAATCCTATCTTATCGTATCTATCTTAAAATAAAACTCTAAAAGTCAAATTTAGAGCTTCAGACACAGCAGTGCCTATCAGCTGCACAGTATCATTTACATTGCGATTAATCGGTTAGGAGCTCAAACTTGGAATTGCAATGTCCCGATGAACCTTTCAGCCTTGCTGTGTGTGGTCAGTTCTCTGCAGTCGCCATTGTCCCTCGGCCTGAGCAGATGTGTCCTGGACAATACAAAGGGAAGTGGTTTAAAATAGGCCTGACCTCCCCTGAGTGCAGCTCTCTGTGTGTCGTGGTATTTGAGTTTTGAACTGTAATCCAGGAAGTGCCACTGTACTGAGCGCACATGCACTGAGCTTTCTGACACTTATCGATTAGCACTGGAATATAATAATAATAATAACAACAACAGCCACCACAATGCGGCTGGACGAGGTCTGTGAGGTATGGAGGGGCCTGGTTATGGAGGGGCTTTGTGGGTAATCAGGAGGCTCTTGAAACTGATGTGGTGTTGGATGTGGAGCCAGTTGCAGAACGAGGGTGATATGGTCTCGTGTGGGTGAGGAGGCGGACGGCAGAGTTTTGAACATACTGAAGTTTTTGAAGGTCAGTGGAGGGAAGTCCGTAGAGGAGGCTATTGCAATAATTGAGTCTGGAGGTGATGAAGACATGGATGAGAGTTTCGGCGAAGGCAGGGAAACAATATTTTTGTTTTAGTTAACCTGAAAAGCAAACCCATATTAGGCTATTTTCTTACCTATTGTATGTTATAATGCTGCTTCCTCAATGCAACATTTAATAGGAAACACGCCCATTTTAATCATCAAAACAGTGAAAATATCAAATGTGTCGCATAAATGAGCTTCCGTCCTCTGAACAAGCAACAAAACTGTAGCGCTGTAACAAAATAATTTAGTAAAATAATTTAGTGTTGATGCAGCCCACGAGATCGATACGTCATTTAATATATCACAGTAAACGATACAGTACCAAGATTTTGATATGCTTGCACGCCCCTTTTCTTGGCCAATGGGCAGATAAGGTTCTCTCATCTTGGTAAAGAGAAATTAAACTCCTGAACGACTGAGGGATTTCCACAACATCACATCTTGATTTTTTTTTTCTCACATTTTTGCACAGACTCTGTAGCTTATTTCTTTGCCCAAGTATTTGAGAAAAATTTGTCTTGCACTAGTACGTATATATTGTATAAGCTGCTCTTGTGGTCAAATCAAGTCCGCTGTGTACTGTCTACATAAAGGTGTTTTAATCTCAGACGATCAGGAAGTGTGCAGTTAGAATGCCCGTTGTTAGCTTCACCATCCTGGCAAAGCTCTGGTCTGTAAAAAGCAAGAATTAGGATGCTCAAACATGCACAGTGTGAGTTAGGAATAAATTTGGACCACTGCAAACGGTTTAAAATGAACAAATTCAGCTTTTTTAAAAACATTTTTAAGGAGTAAAAATCAGCCACCGTGCCTTTTAAAGCATTATAACCTGCCACTTTTCATATTTGTCTTGGAGCCCACAAGATTCCCACACTACTCTATATTTGATGAATGTGTAATTCACAAAAACACAGCGCTGTAATCACCGTGTTATTTTGATATGGTCCACTGCAGTCACATGTACACACGGCCTGGTCTTACTGTGACCTCAGCACACTCAGCAGAACATGGCCCGGTGCAGCCTGCATATTGGCTTCCTACGTGTTGCCCTTGGGTGCTTCCTCTGTCGGCCTCGGGTGCTTAAAGTGCTGCGTCAGGACGTCCGAGGGTGTTGAAGTCTTTATGGGACGGTCCTTCTGCTCACATCTGGAACCGCAGGAGTCCGAACATCTGTATTTATTGTAAACACGAGGAGACGTTTCACTACTAGTGTTCCTCCACTGTTCAGACATATTCGTATCAGCGCAACTTGACGCCTGATCCACCTTCTGTTTTGAATTCAGAAAGCCACTGTCTCAACACCTTCAAAGTCAAAACCTACCGGATTTTTATGGTCTTTGTTAGGGACCAACAGAGAAAACAAGGAACAAGGTATAAAAATAAGTTTAAATTTAATAAAGTCCAAAGTAACACAAGCAAACCATCAACAAAAACTGGGCCCAAACTGAGGGAACTTAAAGTCAGCTGAACACAACCAAAAAAAACCCACCAGACAGGGGACAGGTCTCCTTAAATAGCCCAGGAACAAACTAACTGAACACAAAAACAGGGGGGAGGGTTTAGGGTAACTAAACTACTAACTTATTTAAAGCAACACAAAAACAAATCATTATACTACAGAAAATAAACACTAATAAAGTAACCTTAACTAAACTAACTTAACAAAACAAAGTAAATAGTGCTCCCCCTTGGCTCAGCGGTGGTCTGGTCTGGTCCATCCGGGTGATTCAGACAGAAAAAAATTAAAAAACACAAGTGTAAGTAAATTAAACTATGGGGTATACATGCACATGTAAATATAAACTTAATAAAATACTGACACTGTGGCAGAGGTGTCCACCACAGTCTTAAAAACATGAAAAACAGAATGAGTTCATTTTTAAAGGTTACAGTGGTCTCAAGCTATACACTTACCTCATGCATTATTCACTGTGACGGCTTTATGAGTGTTTTTCACAACTTTCAGAGGTCACAGTAATGCTAACAACTAGCATGCTAACACTCATTTCCTGATTATCAGTCAATACAATGCTTGATAATTAGATCAGACACAGATGACTTATTTTGACCTCATCAGCTGGTTAAGCAATACTGGGACAAGACACATTTCGCTCAGATATAAAGACTGATGCTTTGAGCTGCATATATTTTATAATGAGTTATAAGAAATATTTAATTTAGAGTTGATACCTGTGCATATGACTGAAAGGTTTTCATTTTTCATTCTGCACTCTTCTCTTCTCTCTAATTCTCTCTAATTTAATGCCCCATCCCTATTTTAAAATTTTATGATGATTATTGATGTTTTGATTTGTTTTTATTGTGATTTTAATGTATTTCTTATTCTGTAAAGCACTTTGAATTACTTCGTGTACGAATTGTGCTGTACAAATAAACTAGCCTTGCCTTAATAAACCAAAGTTGTGCAATCAGTTTTCTCAAATCATCTGAGTTCATCTAACTCCTCAGGTTTTGTATGGAAGGAAATCGTGTACATGCCCTACAAGCACAGTTTTTCTTTAACACATTTATGTCGGATGCTGCTCAGCACAACTTTGAGTCTCCTGCCTGCTGCCGCCTAGTGCAGCATTGTTGTGGATTTGTCCTAATTTTCATGACGCAAATTTCATTTCATTTTTTAATTTCATCAAATTTCATGATGCAATTTAATCAAAGCTGAGAGTCTTAGCTTTTAATTTTTTTTTTCATGTTTTATGTGCTTCAGAGGCAATAATAAGGTTTTAATAAACAACTAAATTCTTCAAAAACCCTCAGGCGATAAGGACATTTACCCTAGAATAGCAGAGGCGTAAGTGGGTTAACAGTTCAAAACCTGGGCTGTGTCTGATCTTAAGTATGTTAAAATCATATTTTCATTTTATTAAGGACTATGTTGTAAAAAAAAACACATTTTTTTCAGTTTTAAGAGTTGTTTATGCTTGCATGTTGTTTTGGTTTTGAAGCAGAAAACAGAATATGCTCCTTTCTTTGGGTAAAACCAGTTTGCAATAAACCCGAGATCTGTTTATGAGATGTGTCCTCAGGGTATGACGGCTGATGGCATCCAAAGTTCAGTAGTGTTCAGTTGCATACTGCAGATACCAACCAAGAAACTCAGAAGGATTTATATTTGGTGATTTGTTTTTGCAGAAATGTTTGTATAAAATCTGGACCGGCTACCTTATGGTCAGAGGGCAAAGGCTTTTTGACATAGTACAATACAAATTCCACTGCAGATTTTAGTCATAAACAAAACTGGTGTTGGCAAAGTATCTGTAGACATTGGGACATCACGCACCCAATTTGTCACTGTCGGCTTGTCGAGTTGCTAAGAGACTATTTAAAAGCTTTTATGCTAATCTCTGGAAATATCTGAGCAGATTAATCATTTAAATTGTGCATAATAATCATTTGCTTCATTACCATTTGAATGCCTATATGCCAGGGCTTAAAAGCACTGTACATTATCAATTGGGGCCTTTCAAGTCCAGTTTCCTTTGTAAGCTCATTCAGTATGGAAATGCATTCAACCTCAAAGACAGTCAAACCTACTGTTAGTGTCGTCACAAAACCTCAAACTTAATACTCAAGACTGATTCTGATACCACGAAACATTATTTATTTAGACAACAGAATGTGATTTTCAGTCCTTTTGACAACCATATCTACTATTTGACAAAACTAGAGCGATGTATGGTCACTTTGGCGTCGCCTCTTGACCAATTTTGGTGTTTTTTGGGGGGGGTTTTGGCAGGATTTTTACACCGCATTTACACAGCTCCATAAGGATCTGCAAATCCCCTCTCCTAATTTTGGGCTTAGCGGATACAAAACCCACTATTTGGCTTTTTATTGTGACCTGGCATGGGGGCTGCACCGATGGTTAGGAAGACGGACAGACCGATGGGACGGATAGCGAGACGGGAGCTGAGAAAAGATCGGAAAAGAATTGGGAAAAGTAGCAAGAATTACGAGCAGAAAGAGAAGTCGGAGGAGGGGAGGTGGGGGCGGACATTTTTCTTTTGGTACTGTAAATAATAGCCCCTGCTTGAGTTGGAAGGCTTTCACGGAGGCCTTTGTCCACGCTGACATCTTAGGTTCCCCGATAGGCTGAGGAGGCAGACGAGGCCGGAGTTTTGGTGCCATGGGAAAAGAGCACTGGGGGTGGACGAGGGGGAGGAGGACTAACAGGCTGTCAAGGTGAAGGGCAAATAATGACGTTTGTGTTAATGGTCCTGTATTAAGCAAATTGACTCCTGTGAGCGTTTAGCCATGTCATGAAAAAACAGAACCTTGTTTCATTCGCGCATGTTTGAGTAATCCTTTATTAGAGTTAGAGTTAAAGTTGAACTCCGGCACGTTTGAAGCTAAAGTCTGTTGCTAGAGGTGGTTGAATTCTGTCAGAAGCCAAAAAACGGCACAGATCAGTGTTTCCTCGGCGGAGATCTCACTGTGGCAGTGAGTCTGTCAAGACAACAAACTAACGTAGAGATGGGGGCAAGTTCTTAACTTCCATGTAAAACGACAATTTGCACAGAAGAGGCTTAACACCACTTTAACCCATCTTACAACAGCCACGAGTCTAACAAACAAAACGCTCTGCCTGGTTCACTCATTAGTGTCTGGAAACATAAAATAACTTTATAAGCAGCCTTAGCGTTAGCTTGTCGATTTCCCACTGCACATTACAAAAGCCCAAAAGACTCGATCAGCGATGTTGTTTCTAATCCCATTTATTTACGAGTGAATTATATTTTTGAAAACGCTAAAAAAATACATTCCCAAACCATTTTCTTTCAACAACTTTCAGTTTAAAATTTTCTTCACCGTCAGTAGTCAATGGACTACTGGAGTCGACAATCGAGTCTTTTGGGCTTTTGTAATGTGCAGTGGGAAATCAACAAGCTAATGCTAAGGCTGCTGATAAATTTGTTTTATAACGTACGACTCGTGGCTGTTGTAAGATGGGTTAAAGTGGTGTTTAGCTTCTTCTGTGCAAATTGGTGTTTTACGTGGAAGTTAAGAACTTGTCCCCATCACTACACTAGTTTGTTGCCTTGACAGACTCACTGCCACAGTGAGATCTCCACCGAGGAAACACTGATCTGTGCCATTTTTTGGCTTCTGACAGAATTCGACCTCCTCTAGAAACGGACTTAGCTTCAAATGTGCTGGAGTTCAACTTTAATGACATAACAATGAAATTGGTCATTTGAAACAAGTTTTTGATAAACTATGAAGTTATTTATGTTTTCATGTTTTCATGACAGGTGGTCTAATACCTTTGTAATCACTGTATATGGAATTATGAAGCAAAGAAAAAAGTTAAATAACTAAATAAAGCAAAGGGTGGCTACTTTGAATATTTGAGTGGAAGAAAAAGTGCTTCTCTTGAGATTCTGAGTCTCCTGAAATAGTTTTCACTTCACAGCTGTGCCTTGTCAGAGTCAAGAAATGCCAAATTACCCCACTTTACCTCATCCTGGTGTTTTTATTTTGCTATTTTGTCCATAATCCATTTCTAAATATGAAAACTCTCTCACACTTTTCCATGACCCACATTGCGAAAGTGATTCTGCCCCATTGCCTGTCGTTTAGATTGGAATTGCCCGTAAGCCCTAATGCTAGCACTCTGTAAGCTTCCACTAAAACCTTCAACATCTTCCATGACCAAACCACGAATCCGCGCACAGACCATGGCGCCTCGGATCAACCCCCCCCCCTCCTTCTTCCTGCAGATGTCTTCACTCGGCCCGCTCCATCTGAACAGCGCCCATAACGGAGCTCTGGCTTGGACTTCAGACAGCAGCTAATGTCAGTCTTTTCATCTTAACCTCAAACACATGCGGACGAGGGATGGCCCATTCGTATTTATAGCGTAAGAGTCGGATCAGTTACGTTAAATATGAGTCAAAATGGGTTTGGGCGATGGCATCTTGGAGCTAGAGATGTTATTAAGGTTCAGGAGTCAACAGTGATTTAAATGTCTAAATGTCTAAAATCTAAATGTCTGTTTAAAGTGTGAAATCAAAGAGAGCGAGATAAGCCAGAACAATAACAGAATCGTGCAGAATCTTGATGGACTTAAAGGCCGTGGTCCCCGGTTTGCTTTTCAAGTATTTGCAACGTTTGTCTTGTCTATAAGTGCAGATATATATTGTAAGTCTGAAAGTGGTGAAAAAAGCTCTGAATGTATAAGAAACTAGTCCTGTTTTTCACGTTTTGAGACTGAAAACTGAGCACTGGGCATGTTCTAATGCTGTTTAAATCCTCAAAAACAGACCTGGAGTTGTGTTTTGTTTCATTCACACATGTTTGAGTAACTCTTTATTGGTCTGTGTGCACTTCCAAAGCTCAAAATGCCCCGTTCCAGCTTGTGATGTCATGAGGTGGTGGTTTTTAAGTTAACAGCCACATTTTTACCTTTTGAAAACTGGGGCTGAACTTATCCAAATGATTCTAGGGAAGGTTTTGAGACCAGAACACAGCCTAAATATGCAAGACTTATGCGCGAATGAAAACACAACTCCAGGTCTGTTTGTGATGAGGAAACAGCATTATAAAATAGATCAGAAAATATATGGTCCCTTAAATGTGAAATATATAGGGGTGTGATGATATCCAAGTCTCACGGTATGATAGTTATTGCGATATCGTGGGGAGTCTCACGATATTACAATATTCTACATAATAACAAGACTGATATTCTAAAAAGCTTTGACTAGTTATTTGGTACAACATTAGGGATGGAATGATATTAAAAAAACCAAACAAAACAAAAAAACACGTTTCTACATCGAATGCTGTCAGGAAGGTCTCAAAAATCCACAAATGCAGAGGTAGTCACAAACATATAGGGTGGTTTGTAAATGCAGGTTCATCAGTTTGCAAATCAATGCAACTCCACTGAAGAACAAAAAAAAAAGAAGGGATGTAACGATATCCAAATCCCTGTGTACGATATTTTCAGCATATACATCTCACTGTACCATATTTACTGCAATATTTCGACTGTGAATCTGCTACTTTTTCCTCTAAAAATGCCTTCACAAGACTGAATCCAAAGAATGAAGATTTCAAAGTGCTTAGAACATTTATTTCTGCACTGAAACGGAGCAAAGGATCATGGTCTATGTAGTTCCCTCTTTTTTTTTTTTTTTTAGCTATTTCTGCATCATAATTATTCACTTAAGCAAAGAGACTTGTGAGTCGATATATTGTGATGCTCCACGATATTATTGTGAAACCTTTGACGATACGATATCATGATATTTTGGTTATTGTTACATCCCTAGAAATATAACTTTTCAGAACATGTTTGTACAGAGGGATAGAAGGTTTTATGCAGAATAAGACGCTGTTGTTGATTCTGAAGGAAATGATGGTATTGCTATTTGCGTCTATTCAGATTGTGATTTTGATCTTGCTCTAAAATACAGTAATTGCTCAGAAATACAGTAATAGACATATGACACCATTACTAAATATTCCCTGTCATTAGCAGTTCTGCGCGGCTCACCAGGAAATGTGTGCATACCTCCCGAGATAAAAAGCTCCATTAGCGCCAACTGCAGTGTGACAAGGCAACATCACATGATCACATGACTCACCTACAGCATGTTGTCACTTCCTGTTTTCCCCATGTGTAAACACGGATCAGGCAGGACGGGAAATGGCCGCCGGTCCCTTCCTGTTGGTGATTAGGGAAAGTCTGTGGCTGTTTTTCTGTTGCACTCACCCCTCACACAACAACATGTCCATCTGTATTCCTCATGTCCGATCAGAAACAGTTTGGAAAGATACTTAGATACAGAACTGTGGAAAAGTTTGAGGCAGGTGTGGAAAAAATGCTGTAAGCTAGGAATGCCTTCAAAATGGAAGTTTTAATCATTTATTTTCATCAATCAACACAAAGCAGGGAATAAACAAAAGAGAAATCTAAATTAAATCAATATTTGGTGTGATTTTTGCCTGCTTTTAGGGATACTTGCAGACAGTTTTTGCTAGAACTCAGCTGGTAGGTTGTTCCAAACGTGTTTTTTTTGTTTTGTTTTTTTGTTTATTTCATTCATAAAGCATAAAAAGACATTAACATAAAAAGAAATGAATGAAAAGGAGCAGAAAGAAGAGTCATCTTATGTTATCTGTCGTCTTTTCCAGACACATCCACACCGATAAAGCTGTGAATCATTTCAAATAAGTTAATTTCAGTCACAATTATTAATTAATTGCAAACAGAAAACTTCCCTTTTATGCACAACGACTTAGTTTCCTTTTTCATACATACACATTGCACTGGATTTTATGTGTTATAAAATGCCGTCATTGTACTTGATTCTTTGATCTTTTTCATGACTGAACTCCTTTCACAGTGACGCGCCGCTCCATAACTTTGGTTCTGAATCTGGGTTTTTTAAACATGTAGGTTCTTTTTAAATTGTAGTGGCTTGTTCTTATCTCAAACAGTCTTTGAAGAACGAAGCATAGATCTTCTGTGGATGTAGCTTCTTCTGTCTTCTGTCTCTTCATGTAATCCCATGTTGGTGACATGTTAGTGCCCTATAATCCCCCAGAGGAATCTATTCCCTCCATTAAGAGTTCATCTCAAAACACTTAAAAGATCAACTCAATGTCCACTATAAAGGACACAAACAAATGGGCCTGATCTTAGGAGGATTTACCTCTCACGGTAACATATTTATTGCAATATTTTGACTGTGAATCTGCTCCTTTTTCTTCTAAAAACGCCTTCACAAGACTTAATCCAAAGAATGAAGATTTCAAAGTGCTTAGAACAGTTATTTCTGCACTGAAAGGATCATGGTCTATGTAGTTCCCTCTGGGTTTTTTTTAGCTATTTCTGCATAACTATTTAAGCCAGTGGTTCTTAACCTTGTTGCAGGTACTGAACCCCACTAGTTTCATATGCGCATTCACCGAACCCTTCTTAATTGGAAAAATACAATATGTTTTTTTCAAATTCAAAACATAGGTATATATATTTTATTGGTGCACACATGAGTCCATATTGCACATATTCGTCCGACCAATTTCTTTTTTTGCTCGACATAGTTAGTATGAAGGGAAAATATTAAGAAAGAAATTACACAACATTATCATGACAGTCACAAGACGACTGCCCTCACAAAATTTCCTACAGCCAATAACGGCCAAACGGGGCATGTCATCACCAATCATATGAGTTGCATGTGAGTCTTGACTCCTGCTGAACCCCTGAGATTGACTCACCGAACCCAGGTTAAGAACCACTGATTTAAGCAAAGACACTTGTGATTCGATATATTGTGATGGTCCACGATGTTATTGTGAGACCTTTGACGATACGATATCACCATATTTCAGTCATTGTTACATCCCTACAAATCAGACTTGTTTCTTTAATATTTTGATTTGAAATGATAAAATAATGATCCACAAGTGTAATAGATTATCACTATAAATCAGACACAAGCACAGTCTTCTTTAAGTCTGCACATTTGTATCTGAGGACTCCAGACCCGCCCTCGTGCCCTCTGTGGAGACAAACGCCTGTCTGACCGGGGCGTATCTGACCGCTCTTCCTCTTGGCCCACACTATCGTCTGTCGTGGTGCCTGTGTTTCTGTGTTTTTAAGCGTGAGGTGTGGCGTTCCATTACAAAGCCGTGTGTGTTTGGGTTTTTATTCGGCCCGCTGACCCACATCTGCTCTGTTTGTGTGCAGGCCAGGTCAGAGAGCGGAGCCGCTGATTGACGCGCTGCTATTTTAACACTATTTTCGGATTCTTCTTACTTATCAAAGGTCAGCGAGGGGCCACTATTAACAATCGCTCCAGCTCACGTGCCTGTGTGTTATGCTTGGAAAGGACAAACAGTAATTTCTTGAAGTGGCTAAGTGTGGCAGGGCGCTAGCTAGGAGGGTCACTGAAAATATTGGACTTAAAGGGATTTTAAACGATTTCTTTCATGTAATAAAGTAAAATTTGTTTTGCCTCAGCACATATATGTTATAAAATCAGTTCATGGGGCAAAAATAAGCTGTGCACTGCCATCAAATTATAAAAATAAAATACCAAATAAGAGCTGGGGCGTTTATTTGTTTCAATCACTTAACAGACCAGGCTTTTATTTGAGACAAGGCGGCAATTTGGGGCGATTAATTCCTTCCTCACAAAAATCTTGCTCAGGAAAACTGGGAAAATCTGGAACTCAAATTCTTTTAACCAGTGTGACTATAATTTAAGCGACTTTCTATACAGACGTAGGCGAGTTAATTTGAAATGTTACTACAAAATATCTACGGAGCGGAGAGTTTTCCACATTTGAAAGCGACTTCAGAATTACAGAAAGTCATTAAAATCCTCCCACAACATGCAGAAATATCTTTAGAAAGTTAAAACAAATGAGAGAGGCAGCGAGTGTGGAGCAGCAGAGTGAGAACATTCAGCCACCGCATCAGGGCACAGGGAGCGAGCTGGTTTTATCAGCGCTTATAGTTTATGCAAATGAGCCATGTGGTTTTAAGTTTGGTTTGTGTAGAGACAACGTGAGCATCAGTCCTGCGTCCTGTTGTTGCAGTACGACTTCTGTCTTTCAGTGCGTAATTTAGACTCGCCGTTTATTGGAACCGACTGTGATTTATCAAAATATAAACCTGCACCCGCCGTTTAAAGGGACCCAGAGGTTAATTGAAACCCAGCTCTTATTTGGTATTTTTCCGGGCGTTATAAGGCGTTCTTTTAATTGACAGCGAACCAGGAAGTAATGCTAGTGCTCGGTTAGCAGGGTAGTTGTTGTATAAGCATTACCATGGCAGCAAAACACTTATGAAAGTTGTAAAAAAGTGTATGCTGCTCTGCACTAGTTTCTGAACTAGTTTGCAAACCCCTTGCACTTAACACTATTTATATCACAATACACATGCAGTGCTTTTCGACCTTCAAGACACTCAAAGTGCTTTACATCAAGGAACCGCTCACCCATTCATGCATCAGTATAAGGAGACACTGGGGGTGAGTGGGGTAAGGTGTCTTGCCCAAGGGCACAATGACAGCATTCATCTGTGGGAGCGGGAATCTCACCGCCGACCTGTGGGTCAGTAGATCTGACTGCTCGACCAGGGGTGTTTATTTTGACCTTCAGATCAGTGGACAAACACACACCAACTGAGCTACTGTCACACTAGTTCGTATTCGAGTCGTTTTCGTTGCAGATTCAGTGTTCATTCACACTAATCCGATGGAAAACCGCTCCAGAGACGGAAAGATCTGGACACGCCAGCTCCCACATATTCACCTGAGTACGGATCTGATCCGGCACTGTGTGGACACATGAAAACGCTGAAAATGCTGATACGCTGACGTCGGCGGTCTAGCTGCCGTTCTTATTAATGCTATTGTGGAAAACAGTTTAAACAAACCATAAACAATCACAAAACAGCATTGGTCCACGAAAAGACTGTTTTCACACTTCCCATCTTCCTCGGCTCGAAATCAGCCTCTGCAGCTTACATAGAACTACGGCAACTTTAGATACGGTGCTCCACTTCCTTTAACAAAACTGAACAACAGAATCCAGCACAGCATAGTCCGTATAAAACTAAATAGGTAAAGATTGTTGCAAGGTCTGAGTCAAAGCTAAAATGACTGAGAAACACACATTGTACAATTATTGATTAAAATTTTAAATAAAATGGGAGCCGCCTTTATGAAGTACATGAGCCAAGTCCTGAGGTAGATGGTCCAAAAAGAGTTGCCACATTTTATAGAAAGTATTTGAATGGCCTTTTAACAGGGCACTGAGGCGCTCCATTGGAAAAATGTTAAAAGTCTCTCTGTACCTTTGTGTAACAGATGGAGGTTGTGCTTGTATCCACTGAAGCAGGAGGCATCTCCTCGCCTGGTGTAAAAGTTTACGTAGTAACATCATCTGCACCGGTAACACAGGCAGCCTCTCTGACAGGCCAAAAGAAATAAAACAGCCCCACTTCTTACAGCAATGTGGACAGAATTTAGTTTATATTGACCAGTTATTCCTGCTGCTCTGAAGGACGGGTCCAATGCAGCTGGCAAATGTTCATCGCAGTGAGTTTAAAATAAGATAGTTCTGTTTTTCATATTTTTAATCCAGTAAAAAGTACAGCACCTTTTAATTTAGCATGTTTTTGTCTTGTTTCGTTAAAATACTTGTAAATCCTTGAAGCGTTGAAATGAGTTGTGTGCACAGAGGCTGCAGAGCTGCTGTTTGAATCCCAGGAAAGAGGCAGGAACAGCGGGGTGAGCTGGCCCGGGCGGTGGGGACTTTCCTCCGTCCGGTCTGGCTCTGCTTTAACAATGGCCCTGAGTCACAGCGTTGTGAGTGGCGGTGCAGATATGCGGTTGGCTCACGGCGATCGCAGCAGGTGCTTTAGTAGTTTTGTGGTGTTTACTTTGGGCAGTGTCACAGGTCTATACTCTCATACTGGAGCTTTGATGTGGAGAAATAAGCAGGGTGGGTATGTGGAAAACACTAGGCTCTTTGATAGAATAACGGTCTAATACAACCTGGAACTTGCAACGACTTAAAGGTTTCTAAAGTCTTAAGTGGTAAAAACCATTCGAACTTTCTTATGGAGATGGCCAGGGGTTATTCCATACTGTATATTTTATTTTTGGTCAGCTGAAGTTGTTTTAAATGTGCTATATAAATAAACTTGGATAGAATTGAATATTATAACCCAAGGAACATTTACATGGAAACAAGCAGGAGCGCCTCCTTCTTTCATTTTAGTCTGTTTTTGCCTAAACATTACAAACGGTGGCTTTAAAAGTCCTATATTAAGCAAAATTGGCTACTTATAATGTTGTTACCTCCCCAAAAACATGCACGGAGTTGTGTTTTGTTTCATTCACACACCTTAATTATTAATGTCTGTCTACATCTCCAAAGCTCAAAATGCTCTGTTCCACCTTGTTAGTGCAAGTTAACAATTACCGTTTCAAGATTCAAGATTCAAAATTGTTTATTTGTCATATGCAGGTTCAACACAAGGTCTACAGTGCAATGAAATGCTAAGGATGAGAAGAACCGTTGACTTGCTAAGATATTCAACCTTTTGTTCTGTAGAGAATGGTTGAAATCAGAAAATGGCGTTGGCATTGTCACTTAAGTCAAGAAATGAAACTCCATAATCAATAATAATGATGAAACTAGTCAAAATATCTTGAAATGAATAAAAAAACGTTTATAACTTTATAAGCAGCTTTACACTTACCTCTGTTGTTTTCCCACTGCACAGGCCAAAGCCCAAAAGACTCGATCGCCGACTCCAGAAGCAACAATTGAGAATCGACCACTGACGGTGAAGAAGAGAAACTGAAAGTTGTTGAAAGAAAATGGTTTGGGAATGTGTTTTCTTTAAAGCGGTTTTCAAAAAATATAATTCACTCTTAAATAAATGGGATTAGAAACGACTTCGGCGATCCAGTCTTTTGGGCTTTTGCCTGTGCAGTGGGAAATCAACAGAGGGAAGTGTAAAGCTGCTTATAAAGTTGTTTTCTAAAGTTTTCAGACACTAATGAGTGAACCAGGCAGAGCGTTTTGTTTGTTAGACTCGTGGCTGTTGTAAGATGGGTTAAAGTGGTGTTAAGCTTCTTCAGTATGAAGCAAATTGGCGTTTTACGTGGAAGTTAAGAACTTGCCCCCATCACTACACTAGACAGACTCACTGCCACAGTGAGATCTCCACCGAGGAAACACTGATCTGTGCTGTGTTTTGGCTTCTGACAGAATTCAACCACCTCTAGTAATGGACTTTAGCTTCAAACGTGCTGGAGTTCCCCTTTAATGTCAACCTGAGTAACAGAGCAGTGCTTTCAGTTAGCGTCACACCCCCAGGGAACATTGATGGCATCAGCTGCAAAGTAGGAATACATTTAGGCCTTTGCGGTCTTTCCGAACCCCCTTAAAGCCTTAAACATATCCTTTATTTTCCCCTGACTGTTCTTCAGCCTGCCCCAGTTCTGTTTGGAGAGACGATCGGAGTCGGCCTCAGTCGCGATGCTGTAATTGGTCAGGAAATGGGCTGCCCTCCCCTCTCTTCTCCTCTCCCCTCCCAGCGGACATCTGCTCCTCTCTCTCCCTCCCTCCCTCCCTCTCTTCCTCCAGTGTCTCTCCATCGCTCTGAAGTGGACCACGCACAGACCCGAGCGCACTTCAGTCGGCCCCCAGACAGGTCTACCCCGTCACTGTGTTTTGGAACCTAAAGGATATGGAGCTAAGCTGGAATAGGAGACGGCCCAGTGATTTTCTGTTCATGGGAATGGCCAGTGTAAGGTAAGTGACAGGAGGAGGATAGCTTATTATTATTATTTTATATCATTACAGGCAATATTTTTATTTTCCGCCAAGTTTAATACCACATTTAAGTTGAATTCTGGTGTTTTTTTGATCCATATTCAGTGCTACTGTTTTGAAGAATTGATTCGAAGTCTGAACAATGTTTTAGTCATTGATTTAGTGTATAGTTTAGTCCTGGTTTAGACTTGGTTTAGTCCTGGTTTTATCAGAAATTTTAACCCAGTTTTGGTCTTTTAGTTAGACCCTCATTAAGATCTGGCTTGGTCCTTCTTTGACCTGGTTTAGTCCTTGATTTGTCCTGGTTTAATTCTTGATTTAGTCTTTATCCAATTTCTATTCTACTGTTTTGAAGACATTAGATGACTGAACTCCATTTTAGCCTTTTGGTTAAGATCTGGTTTGGTCCTGCTTGGTTTGGATCTGGTTTGGACCTGGTATAGTCCTGATATAGTCCTGGTATAGTCCTGGTTTAGTCCTTGGTATTCCCTGATTTAAATCATAGTCTAGTCCTGGTTAAATTCTGGTTTATTCTGGTTTTAATCCTGGTTTCATCACATTTCGGTGCTATTCTTGAAGAATAAATTAGGAGTTTTAACTGGTTTATTCTTGGATTTAAGTTATTTTGGTGAAACCCTCATTAAGACCTAGATCTGGTTCTGCTTTGACTTGATTTAGTCTTTTTTTCTTCAGCAGGGATTTACTTTTGGTTTTATTTTGGTCCTCTGAGTCTACTTCTAGTTAATCCTTGTTTAGACTTGATTTAGTGCTACTTTACTCCTTCTAACTTTTGTTCTGGTTCAGTCTTAGCCTTACTACTTACTCTAGTCGAATGTGCTCCTCCAGTCTTTGAAACTGCCTTCTCTCGTCAATAGTAATCACAGAGTTCAGTTCCTGGTGCCCATAAATTAGCCCGCGCACCGTTTCATTTCAGGGTGTCTGTGAAGGCACCTCTTCCTCACTACTTCAGACGCCGCATGTCGGTATTAGGGAGACGACAAGAGTTCTCAAAGGAGGCCTGTCACGAGTGCAATATATCAGTGTAAAAACTTTGTAAAAACACTGGCGCGTGTTTGTCTCCATGGAGCTGTTCCAAACTGTGACCCCGCTCACAGCAAAAACACACCTGTAATCGAACGCAAGACTCAGTACCTCAGCGTTCCAGGGTCAATGTACAGTCATGGCCAAAAGTTTTAAGAATGACACATAAGAATGACAATATTACATTTTCACAGGTTCTGCTGCTTCATTGTTTTTAGGTGTTTTCTCAGATGTTTTTATGGTTTGACTGAAATACAATTACAAGCATTTCATAAGTATCAAAAGCTTTTCTTGACAATTACACTGAGTTCATGCAGCAAGTCAATATTTGCAGTGTTTTTCAAGACCAATTCTCCCTGGCAGCTGTCAATCAACTTCTGGACTGACGGCTCCTTTCTTGCATAATCAACGCTTTGAGTTTGTCAGAATTTGTGTTTTTTTGTCCACCCGCCTCTTGAGGATTGACCACAAGTTCTCAGTGGGATTAGGATCTGGGGAATTTCCGGCCACGGACCTAAAATCTTTATGTTTTCTTCCCCGAGCCATTTAGTTATTACGTTTGCTTTATGGTGAGGTGCTTCATCCTGCTGGAAAAGGCTTTGTTCATCACCAAACTGCTCTTGGATGGTTGGGAGAAGCTGCTCTCAGAGGACGTTCTAGTACCAAAATTAATATTTGTGTCATTCTCAAAACTTTTGGCCACGACAGTACACAAGCGGGTGACAAACAGACTGATATTATGGCGCTAATAAATTCGCTCTGTCGTATAAATCTGGAATTGCACCCAGTGAAATAGATGGAGAAGGTAAAGGACTTCCAGCATTTTAGCCGATCACGACAAAGCTTCAGTCGTGAAACACTGTGGTTTGGGCTAAATCAGTGTGCAGCATCGTGCAGTTTTACTTTTGCTTTCTTGTTAGCGAGTATTAATAGAATGTTTGTGTTATGCCAACGCAGAACTTAGCACCTGGAACCTGTATGAGATGGATTCTTGTGAGGCTGAAAACTGCTTTAAAACTATATGATGGTGTAAAACAATAACACAACTCCTGTTCTAATGTAATACAATGTGAGCTGTAATTTAAAAAAAATGGTGCATATAAAATCATTTAACTATTTTCTGTATCTTTTCAGAGCTTTCAAGCATTCCTTATGTAAATTTTAGGTAGAGATATCGTTTGGGCGATATCTAGGGCCCAATATTTGGACTTTTTTTTAGCGTATTTCGGCCTTAAATCTGCACAGACCAATGTTTTATTTTGGACGATCTGCTGCTTAAAAACACACACAAAACATTTACACATTAGCGCAAAGAGATCACTTCACAAAACTCCACAGCTCTCTTACAGGTTTGTGATTAAAAATGACCGTGAATGAGTTTGTAATACATTTAAATTATGTAATTTCAGGAAAATAATATAAATCAGCCCTACGCATCAGCCCAGAAATATCAACGTAGTTTATCGCTCACCGGTTTCTAAATAATTCTAAACATTGTCTCCATAGAAATGTTATTGCTTTGCTTCGAATGTTCCACAGTATTGCCTCATCAACTTAATTATTATTATTATTATAGCGCTTTGTGTTGCATTTTGTATGAAATATATATAAATAAAATTTGATTGATTATCTTTTATCTATTTAAAAGCAAAAATATCTCGGAAAAACATGCATTCTTACTGTCACTGGTGTTATCTCTGACCTGTAACTTTTCCTACTGCCATAATATGGAACATAACAAGCTGAAAAGTTCCGTATTGCACCTTTAAAGGAACCATATTAGGCTAATTTCTGATCTATGTTATAATATTGATTCCTCATTTAAAAAAAAACAATCTAGTTTTTTCTTTTTCACACGTTTATCACACAAAATCTGCATATTTAGGCTGAGGTCTCGCAAATAGGAAACACTTCTTTTACATCTTGTGACTTCATGTGGTAATACAGGAGGTGCTCCACTGTGTTTTTAAACTCCATACACCTTCACTGGGATCATTTGGATAATTTCAGCCCTGGAATTGCCAAGCTTTATTAAAGAAAAGGTAAAACATAGTTGCTAAATTGAAAACTATGACTTCATGACACCATGAATGAAACAGGGCATTTTGAGCTTTGGAGATATAGATAAACTAATAATAAATTATTACTCAAATGTGTAAATGAAACAAAACACAACTCCAGGTCTGTTTTTGAGGAGGTAATAACACTCTAACGCGTCCTAAACCTCATTAGAATCCGTTCTGTGTAATATAGGACCTTTAAAATGTCCTTCCTCATTGCAGATACTTCTCCTCTTTGCCATCAGAGTGAAAGTCCTTGGTAGACTCGTCTAACCTGACACACATGCTCCTCTGTGGGCTGTCCTGGTTCAGATTGGGCTAAATTCAGCTGTGGAGGCGAGCACTCGAATGGGTGAACTAGTTTGTGGTGGTCCGCTTTGGCCCGGCTCCGTCTCTTTTATGTAATCTTATCGGCTGCCAGATTTGAGGTTTTGGTATGGTCAATGGGTTTCCTGTGCCTGGTTTTGGCTAGAGACCAGATATTAAGTCATAGGTCTCGTAAATGACTTGTAGACGTTTTTGGAAGAGAAAAACTGCAGCGCGTTTCGAGAAATCTATATTTACGTTAAAGAAGGGGGTATTTTATTTCTATGGGGTATAAACTGCTAACACGTGACATATTTAACTCACCTTGTTACCTTTTATTGCTTTGAAAATGCTGTATTTGCAGTAAACAACGTATTGTCGCCTCTCTTTTTGCTCCCCGCACTAAGTCACTCCCCTGTCAGAGTGCTATCACAGCACAATCAATAAACAGTTGCATTGTTTTGTATCCTGCTTTTGTATATTTATGGAAAATTGGCGCACAAGGGCATGGATAATGTAGATGCTGTGGACTATTGGATCTGATTGTACACCCAACCACAAGGAGGAGTTTGAACAGGGCCCTGGAGAGACCACTAAATTACTGCATGCATGGATGATTCTAAAAATCTAAAATCTCTTCAGGCATGTTTTTGATGAGGGAACAATGTTATAACATGGTAGAAAGCTGCAGAAAATGCATGATACCCCTTTGTTAATTCAGTCATTCATGGATCCTGATATATGCAACGGTTTTTCCTGTTCAAAAGAATATTTTCTAATATTTTGTTTAAATTGTTAGTAGCTATGGTAATGGTCTCAATTCTGTCATTCAGGTAACATATTGGTCCAAGGGTGGATAGTCTGTCTGTTTTTCTAGTTTTTATTAGTTGTGGTAGTTGTAGTTGTAGTAGTAGTGTTAGCTTTAGTAGTTGTAGTAGTAGTTGTGGTTGTAGTTGTAGCTTTAGTAGTTGTTGTTGTAGTAGTTTTAGTAGTAGTAGTAGTTGTAGTTGTACTAGTTATTGTAGTAGATTTAGTAGTGGTTGTAGTAGTAGTAGTTGTTGTAATATTAGTTGTAGTTGTTGTAGTAGTTGCAGTAGTAGTTGTAGTAGTTGTAGTAGTCGTGTAGTTGTCGTTGTAGTAGTTGTTGCAGTAGTTGTAGTAATTGTTGTTGTAGAAGTAGTTCTAGTAGTAGTAGGTGTAGCAGTAGTTGTTGTAGTAGTTGGAGATCTAGTAGTATTAGTAGTAGTAGTAGTAGTTGTTGTTGTTGTAGTAGTTGCAGTAGTAGTAGTTGTAGTAGTCGTGTAGTTGTCATTGTAGTAGTTGTTGCAGTAGTTGTAGTAATTGTTGTTGTAGTAGTTGTAGTTCTAGTAGTAGTAGTTGTAGTAGTAGTTGTAGTAGTTGCTGTAGTAGTTGTTGTAGTAGTAACTGTAGTAGTTGTAGTAGCAGTACTTATAGTCGTCATCGCAGTAGTCGTTGTAGTCATAGTAGTTGTTGTAGTTGTTAGTAGTAGTACTTGTAGTCATCGTCGTTGTAGTAGTCGTAGTATATTTGGTCCTTTTCAGCACTAAATGGATATAGAGCACAACTCCATTTGAATCTTGTCAATTATTTATTATTATCATATTTTTGTACTTTTTTGACTACCCTAGTACTAATACATGAAACCCTTGTAGTAGTAATCGTATATTTGGTCATTTGCACCACTAGAAGGATATAGACACCAACCCCATTCGCGTCATGCCTACTGTAGTATGGATTAGCATCGGATTTTCATTACTTTTGACAATCCATAGTACAAATACACGAAATCCTTGCAGTAGAATAAGTGCGTGTAGTTGTTGTTGAAAAGTCCCTGAGCACCGGGGTCTCTTCCTGAGCCGTGTACATGTTAATCTGGGGCCAAGCACACTTCCTGCTCCCGCTCCACATCCGGAATACAACTCTGTCCTCTACGCACAAACCTTAAAGTCAACACAAACACAGTCAAATCACTGCGCTTATACTTCAAATATCTTTTACTCCGATACTAAATATGGCTAATAATCTCAGTCAGTATAATGTTTTGTTTTGCGTGGTATGTCGTAATTGAATCAAGATTGCGATTCGGATGGAGGCACTTAGCAAATTGCAAAGGCTGCAGTTTTTTAAGTACCATCATTTCCTCCATAAACAACACAATCTCCCGTCTTAAGGCCGCCACACACTACAGCAGAATTTGCCTGATTTTGGCTGCGAATTTTTTCTCCCAGAGTTTGAAGAGGCCTGACCCGACTTTTTGTCTCCGTGTGCGATTTTGAAGCCGCTGCTCCTCGTGTGTGTGGAGTCAGTGTCGGATCAGAACCACCAAACATCAACAACGCTACAGTAACAGCCGATAAAACAGAGCGTCAGGGGCAGAGGAGCGACGGACACAGAGACGCGACATATAAACTCGGGATAAAATGAAAATAAAGACTTTATTATTACTCACGTCTCGTAAAGAGGTACATTTAAAGTGCAGCATCTCGTCCACATTATCCATAGAAATTGTCCTCCGCAAATAATGACATCCAGTCCACAAAACCGCTATTAATCCAGTTTGAAGCGTTCTTTAACAGTAAAAAGTTAGTGTTTCCTCACATGTGTCTGTTTACATCCACACAGCGTGCATTGAAGCTACATATTAGCGTTACTGACTCTACTTCCTGTGGACTTTAGCGCCTCTTTTATGCTTTTAAAATCCTGTATCTGAAGTATTGTTCCACATTTCACAAATAATAATAACACAGTTTTGACTTGTGTCTAAACTGGAAGTGCAGAACTCTGATCTTTGAACACTTCAGAGTCTCAGAGCGAGTGGTTTTACGGCATTGCGCTCACAGCTTCATATCCTGTGGTCCGCAGACAGATCCCGCTGCAGTCTTTGATTTAAATCTCATAAGTTTCTCTTTGTGTCTGTGGTTTGTGCATTTTGTCGCACGTTTGAAAATCGTTTAAGACCAAAAAATCCTGTAGTGTGTATCGGCCTGTATTCTGCATAAAACTGCCAACTCTGAAGTTTAGATCTGCACAAACATGCTCCGAAATGAGTCTTTTTGTCGTTCTTCTGGACACGTTTAGAATTTTAAACTAACGCAAATGTAATCACAGTCACGATGGGTGTCAGAAAAATCGCAATTACATATTTTTCACAAATGATTCAGTCCGAATTCTGACAATGACAAACATTTTATGCTGTATTGCTTTTTTTGGGGTGACTTCTTCTGTCTTTCAACCCACCATACACTACTACTCTTGACCTAAACATCATCGCTTAAGCGCTCAGACGCTGTTGTTGGTAAATGGTCACATCTTTATATAGCGCTTAGTAGTAGTAACAGGCTTTATTTGTCAGTTTCTTCACATGTACAAGACATACAAAGCAATTGAAAATGGACCTGTCACCCCATCCATACATTTAAACACATAATACGTGACATGGGGGTGTTAGACATGGACCGGACTGGAAGACAAGTAGCAGAGGAAGAAACAATGCAGCATCACATGAGCATCCAGGCCATGCTCCATAACTGGGACATAGTCTGGTGTGAGTTCCAACCTTTTCCACCTTCAAGATGCTCAAAGTGCTTTATAACAAGAAAACACTCACTCACTCATTCACACACCTCCAACCTTCAAATCAGTGGACGAACGCTCCACCAACTGAGCTTCTGCCGCTATTGTTGTGCCCATGGGCAAGACACTTAACCCACCTCGCCTCGTATGCCTGCGTACACTGGTGTGTGAATGGGTGAGTCGTTCCTTCCTTTAAAGCGCTGTATAAAACCATTTACTATTACCGTTTACTAGTATTCAGGCCTTTGACAGGGATATGGGGCTGATTGAGAATTCCTAATATGGATTTTCCCAATAGTATTATCAGATTATCTTATTTTTGCAGTATAAATGTTTTAGAAATGTGCTAAAATGTTCCTGTAAATGGTTTAGTTTAGGTTAAAGCTCCTAATCGACTTTTGTGAGCTTTAAGTCACGTTGGAACGTCGATACCTCCTCAAAACCATACCTGAATTGTGTTTTGTTTCTTCACACGTTTGAGTAACTCTTTATTATTAGTTTGTCTACATCTCCAAAGCTGAAAATGCTCTGTCCCACCTTGTGAAGTCATTTTAACTCAGTAGAGATGGGCAATTCCAGAGCTAAAGTCAGTGTGAGTGTTTTCTGCTTGAGAGATGAAACAAAACACAACTCCAGGTATTTTTGTGACGAGGAAACTACATTTTAACATGACTTAAAGCTTCAAAAGAGTCAATTTTGCGTAATATTGGACCTTTGAGATTTCTATAGAGGATTGCCTTGCCCAAAAACACAAGACAATCACGCTTTTCAAGGTAAACAAAAACTTTTGGGGTTGCTTTCTTCAAAACGTTGGGTTTCGTGGCTCACTTTGTCTCACTTTTGTTTTGAAATTTGAACGCTTATTGAAATTTAATTGCTACTTTCGGAACCAACATTGTCCATTGCCTCTTTGTTTTCCCAAATGATCCAATTCACAATCCTGTCCACGGGAGCTTTGCAGTTTGGTTTTGAGGCATTTCTTTTGTCAGAGGCTCCATTTGGCTTGATTTCCGCCTAACCCACATCTCTCCGCCGTTGCCAAATCTTTTCCTGGACGGAGCTGGAGATTCCTGGAGTTCTGCTGGCATTGAACGCACCACTTAAGCCCCAGGGAAGACCTAGAAGAATGTGGAAAACCCTACACAAACACAGCTCAGGAAAAGGCATATTTCACACTTAATCAACACTGTTAGTTTAGTTTTATTAGCTTCACTTTGGGGAATAATTTGGCGTTGGAGATTTGTTATTGTAAAAGTCTGCGCGTGATTTATGGACTCGCTCAATCGAGCAGCCCAAGGTGGCATAACTTCTAGAGCTGGGCAGTCCGAACGCTTTAGGATTTTGCAAAGTGGGTCAGGTCGTGTATTTGAGCGCAATTAAATAAGAAATGAGAAAATATAATGAAAATCAGTTTATATTAAAAGGCGCTTTGTGTAGATTTTACGGTGGAGGGTCCGTCAAACGCTTTTCATCATGGTTTATGTTCTTGTATTGTTTGGAATGTTTCACAGTATGGCTTTAACCTTTCTACGCTGCAAAAAAGGATTTTCTAGCATAGTTAAACTGACTTGAATTACGCAGATTCATCTTAAAAGATCAATTTTAAGATTTTTTTACTTAATAAGATCTTTTTTTTTTTTACTTGTTTCAAGATATTCCATCCTGATTTATCTTATCTCGATATTACAACTTATTCTAAGCACTTTTTATATTAAATCAGTCCAGGTTAAGCCTCTTTAACTTCCTTCTCAAACCAATAAGGTGAAAAATCTTGCCATAAATACTTGAAACTAGTGTTTTCTGCTTAGGACCAGATTCGTATTTCATCTTGTTTTAAGAAAACTTGGTAAGTGGAAATTTCTTACTGCACTGGCAGATAATTTCACTTTAAAATAGGGCATTTTTACTGTATCTTCATGAAAACCAAACCAGGCCAAGTTACAGGTCAGATCTGTGGAGCGGCGACCCCGCTCACAGTCAGGTTCTAGGTATTTTTGAGCTAAAAAACACCTGTAATTGAATAAACGTAAGTTAAAGCGGTTTAATGCCATACTGTGCATTGGCATCTCCATAGTGTTTCTCTAACAGGTGACTGACTCTCCACCAGAAAAGTTACACAATGCACCTTCAAAGCCACAGTATGTAAACTTTCAGCCAAAATAACATCTCTACGGAGAGAATTTGATGGATGCTCCACCAGAAAAGTTACACAATGCACATTTAAATTATAAAAATGTGTAGCTGACAGCAGAAAACAATGCTGAGTTTGTGGGAGTGAATAATGAGTTTGTTTTTGCACTTACATATATATAGTTTACGGGTACTTTTTGTTTTGTGAGCCTGTGGTGTTAGAGTGCAGTTTAGGTCAGACACGGTCGTAAAGATACTGAAGAACTATTCTGGGCCACACATCTCCACCCTTTTACTCCATTAACTGATTTCTTTAGTCTACAGTGGCCTGGGGTTGTCAAAAGTGGCCAAAATCAGACACTAATTGATGCTAAAAGTAGTACAGAAACCAGGTACTTATTTGAGCAGGTGTTGATACTAAAATGTCACATTCGCAGGACGGAAATGAACGTTTCCTGAATAGTTTTAGGATGATCTCGAGCTGTAGCAGAACAAGTATAAGAGCCAGAGACAGGTATACGCCCAAGGATTTCACAGATATAAGACCACATGGGAATTGAAAAGAAATTACTACCATTTAATGTTTATAATCTCATTCTATTGTCTAAAGAAAGACTTCTGTATTTCTCATCTTGGTATCAGAATCCGTATTACCGTATTTTCTGGACTATAGAGTGCACCTGCATATAAGATGCATCCACTCTATTTTTAAACAAATTAAAAAAAAAAAAAGATTTACAAGCCGCACCGGGCTATAAACCGCTGATATCCATGTTGAAAAGTGACATATTTACTGCATATACAGAACGATTTTGTACGATTTTGTGCCTTTTAACACGGCAGCCACTGTGCTGATTAAAACGGGTCAAAAACAGAAAAGAACCGGTAATTGACCTTCATTTCTCCTCTGCAGTGAAACCACAAGTCACTTTAATCATCTTCATGAAACCATTGAACAGCCTCAGAAGCACTTTTACAGTCAGTAATTTGTCGTGCGTGTTATATCTGCTAAATAAAAAGTAGCGTATTCTTTTTTGCATTCATTTTCTGTCTATCTTGTTTTTGTAATTCCGGTTAGAGCGCCCCTAGCGGTGGAAGAAAAATCCACAGATTAGCTGCACCTTTGTAAAAGCCGCATGGTTCAAAGCCTGGGAAAAAAGTAGCGGCTTATAGTCTGGAAAATACAGTACATATTCTAGTTTAGTCTATTCTTTAGTATGACCAGGGTCCCTTCTGGTTGTCTTGTGTGAGTATTTTTAAAGAAATGATTCAATCACTGTAGTTTAGTGTAGTATTTATTTTATTTAGTTATTGGTTTATTTGACAGGGACAGTGCACATTAATAGCATCACTGCAAATGCACCAGAATTAGCTAAGAGGCGATTTTTCATCCGTTGTCCCTGGACAGATGGTAAAATTGTCTCCCTAAAAACAACAGTAAAAAAAACATTAAACAGTGAGTAATACAAATAAAGAAGAACAGCAAAATAAATAAAACGACTACTGTTGATAAAAGTGTGCAGATAAAAAAGCATAATACAGGCATTACGTAAGAAGTCGACAGTTATTACGATATTTAAAAGTAGTAGTAGTCAAAACCTCCGTGAAGTCGGCCCCGCATCAAACGCAAACCTACACAAAAACTGTGTCAATCGTTTGTGCTTCATTTGTGCTGTTTTGTGCTGCAAAAAGTTTATTTTGTGCTGCAAAAAGTTTAATTTGTGCGATTCTGGTTCTTAAGATATTTGCAGTTTTATTTTCGGCCGATGACGTCGTCCAGAACCTCAGAATGTAAAATAGAGCTCAAAACAGGAAGAAAATTATAGAAAACATTTGTATTTGGTTTGTGCTGTTTTGTGCTGTGACCGTTTTCATTTGTGCGAGTTTATTTCTAAAATTATTAATTATTATTTCTGTGGTAATTATAGGACGTCATTTCCGCTCAGCTGACGGCAGCAAACTCCACAAAACTAGTGAAGAGAAACGACCTCAGGCTGTGGAAAAGTCTGTGTCGGTCTTTAGTCATTTGCTTTTGATTCATATTTTATAGAATAATGCAGACTTTTCCACAGCCTCAGATCGTTTTCGCCACCGGTTTTGTGGAGTTTGCCGCCGTCAGCTGAGCGGAAATGACGTCCTATAATTACCGCAGTAATAATAATCATTTTAGAAATAAACTCACACAAATGAAAACTGTCACAGCGCAAACGAAATGTAAACGTTTTCTGTAGTTTTCTTCCTGTTTTGAGGCTGTTTCACATTCTGAGGTTCTGGACGACGTCATCGGCCGAAAATAAAACTGCAAATATCTTAAGAACCAGAATCGCACAAATTAAACTTTTTGCAGCAGAAAACAGCACAAACAAAGCACAAACGATTGACTCCATTTTGGATGTTTTTGAGCATTTTTAAGCTTCCTGTGGCGCTGGCTGACCCCAATTTGACCTATAAAAGAATCGTTAATTTCTCCAAAACTAAAGAAGCGCAAACAAAACTTTCTGCAGCACAAACGAAGGACAAACGATTGGCATAATTTTTGTGTAGGTTTGCGTTTGATGGGGGGGTGTAGTCAAAGGCTGGATGAATACTAAAGTCGTTCCTCATTCAAACCCAACTCTGAGTGACGGGCACGACTGGACCCATCTTATTAAAATAAGCTTTTGGCTGTTTTTGTTTTGGTGTGAAGCCTCATGCATCACTGACATGAACAGAAGCAGCTGCTGTGTTACATCCAGACATGTCCCACATGTCCACTCCCAGGACACTTCCTATGACATGACTAATGAGAGTTTTACTGAAACCAAGCAGGAACGTGGTTAGTGACAATGAGTTTCTCTGATTCACTAATCCACAGATAAATCACACCCATCTGAACTAGAGGAGCTGTGATATGTTGCTCAGACAATATGTCTTTGTCAACTAATGGAAAAGTGTGAATACTTTACGATATTTTCACTATATACATCTCACGGTACCATATTTATTGTAATATTTTGTGCTACTTTTTCCTAATCGAAAGAATGAAGATTTCAAAGTTAGAACAGTTATTTCTTCATGTTGTCTGCACTGAAACGGAGCAAAGGATCATGGTCTATGTAGTTCCCTCTATTTTTTTTTAGCTATTTCTGCATCACAACTATTCAGACTTGGGATTCGATATATTGTGATGGTCCAGGATATTATTGTGAGACCTCTGACGATACGATATCACCAGATTTACGTTATTGTCACATCCCTAGTACCTAAATATTCACAGGTTTTAAAAGAAATCATAAAGAGTTTTTACTTTCATGGTATAAGGGTGAGTGACAGCACTGGGTGATCTTAAAAATAATAAAAATAAATGAAATAATAATAATAATAATAATAATACAATAATAAATTAATAATAAAATATAATATAATAAAATCAGTGGGAGCAAACTCGTGGAAAGAAGACGCCTGATTTGTTTGTTATTAATATGTTAAAATACTGTAGATAGAGTAAATAGAGCCACTATTATTATTAATAATAATAATACATATACATATACATATACTTATACATGAATAATAAAATATAATAATAAAATAAATGAAAAAAATAGATCAAATAAAACAGATGAAAAAAAAACAAATAAAATAACTCGAAATAAAAACGAATCAGTTTATCAAACTTGTTGCTAGCTCTAGTGGGAGCAACCTCAGGGAAAGAAGACGCCTGATTTGTTTGTTATTAATAAGTTAAATACTGAAATAAAAACCAGGATGACAAGTTTGACAGCAGCAATCACAGAGAGACGGGATCGTTTTGCACTAGAAAATGAACTGGAGCTGGAGTTTATGGAGCCGGAAGTCCCCTCCGCGTCCGTTTTTTGCAAGAAACGCGGCGGCTCGTGGGTTATACGTCCATTTACATGTACAGTCCCATATTATTCTTCACACCGCACACAGTTGGACCCTCTTCGGACCCCTGCTTTTGTTTCCGAAGACTCCGACCACTTCACTTCACTTCTCTTCACTCTCCGGATGCCATTTTGACCGAGTGACCATCTCCGTAGGCAACAGGGCAAACTGCACACGCCTCCGAGGCAGCTCCGGGTGTGTGAAGAGTGTGTTTGTGAGGGGCCGAGGGGCCGGGGACAGTGCAGAGGACAGAGGGAAGATTGGCCAATGTTTTTTTCAGAGAAGAGAGGAAGAAAAGAGCAGGTTAGGTAATACTGGACAGTCGAGATAAACATGGCTGAATCCCTCTACTGTCAGGAGTAAATATTATGACCGGAAACCTATTCAATAAATGATAGTGTTGGATTAAGCAATATTAAATCATGGTCTATGTGTTTGAGAAGGTTTCTTGAGCTAGAAACTTAGGGATGTGCAGTTATATCAAAATATGTAGTGATATATCGTGATACTAAATGTGGTGATGCAGTATCATTATCGTGTCTTTTAGCAATTTATTTTGTGACTGGGCGACAATTTTGTTGCTTATTTAGTAGAAGGAAACTATAAGGAAAATATATTTTGTGGTTTAGTCCTGGTTTAGTCCCAGGTTCAGTTCTGGTTTAGGACCAGGTTTAGTCCTGGTTCAGTCCTATTTCAGTCCTGGTTCAGTCCTGGTTTACTCCTGGTTTTGTCCCTGGTTTAGTCCTGGTTCAGTCCTGGTTTAGTCCTGATTTAGTCATGGTTTAGTCCTGGTTTAGTCCTGGTTTAGTCCTGGTTTAGTCCCTGGTTTAGTCCTGATTTAGTCATGGTTTAGTCCTGGTTTAGTCCTGGTTTAGTCCTGGTTTAGTCCTGATTCAGTACTGGTTTTGTCCTGGTTCAGTCCTGGTTTAGTCCTGGTTTTGTCCCTGATTCAGTCCTGGTTTTGTCCCTGGTTCAGTTGTGGTTTTGTCCTGGTTTTGTCCCTGGTTTAGTCCTGAATTAGTCCTGGTTTAGTCCCTGGTTTAGTCCTGGTTTAGTCCTGGTTTTGTCCCTGATTCAGTCCTGGTTTAGTCGTTGGTTTAGTTCCTGAAATTTTGAAGATACCAGTACTTGAAATACTGTTACTGCTTCCTGAACGGGACTTTTTCTGGTCCAAATTCCAGTATTATGATCATCTAGAGAATAATAAATAAGAATTATAATGTTCATAAATATGGGACAGCATTTCTTGGAGGGAAAAACTGTATTTTCCCTTCATTCAGTTGTGGTCACACTATCCAGGAACTTTCTATAGTTTCTTCCAGCTCAGACCACCAGCATAAACATGGTTATCAAGGGAAAAATATAGTGTTTTTGGTACCTCCTTTTTCTAATATTTTTTACCTTGACTCTTCCTTAAGACAAAACACTGCAGTCAAATAATTATTTTTCTTATTTTTTTCTTTCTTTTTGTTTTTTTCATCAGTTTTTGAGCATATAAGTTTTCAACACAACAACAACAAAACTGTGCTCTTAGCTGTTTGTTAGTTACAATAACATGAGACAAAACTTTAATATTTCGTTTAATAAATTTTCTTCCATTAGAGTTATATGGGACATTGCAACTTCAAATGCTGTTTTCTCAAAATACACTATATACACCACAATTCCCAATAAACAGAGGAGATGTAGAATATTTTATTTAGTATTTGAGCAGAGGTGACTAAAAAATTGCCTAATAATTCAAATTTTCCCTCATTTTTTATAGTTAAAACTTGGAAACTAGACTTGGAATTTGATATTTTAAAAAAATCTTCTTAGCATTTCATCAAAATGCAAGAAACTGGAATGTTTGTTGCATGTAGGTGTTACTTTAAGAGCTGATCTTTATGTCCCTATGGGGGAAATTTATTGTATTATTTACAATGTCCCATATAACTCTATGGATGCAGATTGATTAAATGAAATATTAACACATCTTTCAGTGCAGAGTTTAGTTCTTTCCACATGAAAACCTGCTAAGAGACTAAACTGACCAAAAAAATAAAATAAAAAATAGCTTTGCCTGCAGTGTCTCGCCTTAAAGGTTCAATATTACGCAGATTTGGCTATTGTGACCCATTATCCATGTTAAAATCCTGTGTTTTAAGTCTCGTCTTAAGACCCACTTTTACTCTTTTAACACCGTGTGAGTTATATAGTCCTCTGTGTCTTTTATTTATTTTAATGTTTTAATTTGACCTTTTTATTATTTTATGTATATCCTTGCTCTTATTTTGATTGTACTAGTTTTATTGTTTTTACGAGGACTGGTGGAGGCAAATAGAGCTTTATTTTTATGAGATGTGCTATAGAATTAAAGTGGATTGGATTGGAAATGATCACAAGGCCTAAATATTTAGCCCTGTTTGTGTGTTAAACATGTGTGAATGAAACAAAACACAACTCCAGGTCTGTTTGCGATGACAAAAAACATACCGCAGATCGGAAAATAGCGTAAAACGGGCCCTTTACGTCGGCCTCTGTGAACAGTTAATGAAAGCGGAGCGGTGCTTAGTTAGTTTCAGCTGAAGGAAAAACCCAAATGATTCGCCCTGTTGGCGCTAGAGATATGCTAAACTAACAGGAGTTGTTTTGCATGCTGTTGCTGCTGTTAGTACTGGACTCGACTCGCTTGTCCGTGCACATGTCCGAGCTCTGACGCGTCGAGGACCTTGAAGGACGTCTCGTTTTGGTTGGAGTCCGGCCCAGAAGCCCCGAGCCTTATCCAGGTTTTTCTAACAGCTGAAACTCACTTATCACCTTAACGTACCGCGGCTGTTTGTATTCGAGATCATAATCAATCCGTATCCTGAAAAGTATCCTTATGTTACCTGCGGTTGTTAAGTCTAAGCTACAGCTGCTCTTGTACCAAGATCCCTGGTGATTTACTGTACTGAAGGAGCAAAGTTATCCTGTGGAACGAGTAAAAAGAAGTAAAAACACTCCAGTTTCCCCCATCACAATAGGTTAAATCCTCCAGCTAAGGAAGTCCGGACCAAGACTAGACCAAGATCTGGAGATGGGTCCCACTGCTCCCGGCTGGTTCACTGCAAAAATAATCTTCCTTAAAACTAGAAAAATACTAATTCTAAGAAGAAATTAAAATGAAAAATCTTAAAACTAGAATATAGAGCTTGTTATTGACTGTTTTATTCTTGATTTTAGTTCATGAATCTTAATGAAATTCTTTATTTCTTTATTTTAATTACCACTTGGTAACCTATTGACAAATTGCAGCGCTCTCCTAAAACTTGAAATCTTTTATTCTTTCCAGGAGATCTCACTGTGTCAGTGAGTTTGTCAAGGCAACAAACTAGTGTAGTGATGGGGGCAAGTTCTTAACTTCCACGTATCAAATCTTAACACCACTTTAACCCATCTGACAACAGCCATGAGTCTAACAAACAAAACGCTCTGCCTGGTTCACTCATTAGTGTCTGGAAACGTTAAAAAATAACTTTATAAGCAGCTTTACACTTCCCTCTGTTGATTTCCCACTGCACAGGCCAAAGCCCAAAAGACTCGATTGTCGACTCCAGCGGCGGCGAGAGGCTCGAGCCTCCAGAAGCAACAAGTGAAGATCGATTACAGACAGTGAAGAAGAAGAGAAACTGAAAGTTGCTGAAAGAAAATGGTTTGGGAATGTATTTTTTTAGCATTTTCAAAAAATATAATTCACTCGTAAATAAATGGGATTAGAACAAACATCGGCGATCGAGTCTTTTGGGCTTTCGCATGCGCAGGAAATCAACAGAGGGAAGTGTAAGGCAGTTGTAAGAAAGTTGTTTTCTAACATTTCCAGACACTAATGAGTGAACCAGGCCGAGCGTTTTGTTTGTTAGACTCGTGGCTGTTGTAAGATGGGTTAAAGTGGTGTTAAACTTCAGTGTGACGCAAATTGCCCCCATCACTCCACTAGTTTGTGACCTTCAGAGGCTCATTACCACAGCGAGATCCGAGGCAACATTGATCTGTGCTGTTTTTTTTTTGTTTTTTTGGCTTCTGACAGAATTCGACCATCTCTAGCAACGGACTTTAGCTTCAAACATGCCGGAGTTAGGAAACCCGGCTCTAAGGCATTTAATTAAATCACATTTGAGTTGTTCAGCACAATACGTATGAATCAGGAATCCCTTGATGAATTACTCTGAAGGGGTTAGAGAGCTACTGGGAGCTCCTGAGCTACAGGTTGGAGACCCCTGACTTAGACCATCTGTTGCTCTGGATTGTAAACAATCGACATCGTCCATAAAAAAAAAAACATATTGGTCGATCTCTAATTTTAATACATCAGTATCATTTTGTAATTCCTGTTTTAGAGCCAACTATAGATGTTCTCATAACCTGTTGACTTTGTCCTCCTGACTGAAACTTGACTCACTGTTTGTGTGGCCCAGTATTTCTTTGCTTGTTGAAGTTTTCCGGGGTCATCAGATAAGCCCGACTGTTGCTGGAGGTTTCTGTCATCGCTCGGTTGCGCTTGCCTGCTCGGGGAGACTGTTTGCCCAGGCGGAGGTGCTCATTATGGGATGCCCCGAGTGTGAGGAGGGGGTGGGGGACAGATTGTGTTTGGGACCAGGGTTTAGGGGCGTCACGGGTCACCGGGCGCTCAGCAAGCAAACTAGCCCTACACTAACAGGATCGGAATGGTGATGTTATGGACCTTTGGGTTGAATTGAAATGCAGATTTAATGTTTTTATACGGCTGCTGTAGTTAGATTAGGGTTTAGCTAATCGTGTTGTATGTTTATATGGACGTTATGTTGTTTATTGAGAAGTAGCAGCCTTTTCCTTTTCCATACAAAGAGCGAGTTTGTTGCTCATAGTAACTTGAGCTTTCAGATTGGTCGAGTGACATTTTGCTTGAAGTAACAATTGTTTTTTTTTTAAGTTTTGGTTCCTCTTCCCACTGTGAATCAGTCTAAAGTGACAGTTGTGCTCATAAGTTTACAGACCCTGACAGAATTTGATTGATTTCTTGCCCATCTTTCAGAGAATATGAATTATAACACAAAAACTTTTCTTTCACTCATGGTTAGTGCTTGGGTGAAGCCGTTTATTATCAAACTACTGTGTTTCCTCTTTTTAAATCATAATGAGAACAGAAACTACACAAATGACCCAGTGACAGCTTGGAGTCTGTTGTGATCGTTGTGGTTGTGTTATTTCCTCTGATGGTAAATCTGCTCATTCTTCTTGGCAAAAGGCTCCAGTTCCTGTAAATTCTTGGGCTGCCTTGTCCAGAACCTTCACTTTATTCTGCTGGAGCCAGTGACAGGTCCACTTCCCTTTGTGTTTTGGATCATTATCATGTTGGAATATCCAAGTACATCCCATGTGCAGCATCTGGACCAAGAAATCATCAATTCTGTCAGGTGATGTCAACTTATGAGCACAACTGTAAGTGACAATATGAAATGATTTGAACATTTGTGTTTCTTGCAATGCTCCTTCAGATATGATTTAGTTTGCCATATTTTAATAAAAATAATAATGCCTTACACTTAATGCACTTTACAGGTTTGTCGAAGCCTTTCAAAGCTAAACTGTAATCCACGGATCACCAAACTTTTTCCTCCAGTGACCTTTACAAAACGAAAAATTACGAAAAATCGAGTATAAGAGCCACAGCCTTGGAGGGGAACAGTTGGATGCCAAGGAAACATAATCATAGCATATCTTTATTTGTCATTGTAACAAATACAACAAAATTAAGTACATTCCTCGTTCAGTGCAAAGGTAATAAAACAGTCAAATAGACACTATGTACGGTACATAAAAAGTGCATAACAACCTCACAAACCCACACCTGTCCCAACCACACACTTCCACATTCATAAATATAAAAACTATGCTTTAGTGGCCCCATTTATTAGTGCACAGAGTTAGACTTCAAAATGACACATGTACAATCGTAATGGGCATTTAGTTAAAACTGTAGTTAATTTCAGCACAATAGATGTTAATTCAGAAACCCCTTTGTGAGCGACTTGGAAGGAGAGCTCCTGGTATCTCCTGAGCTCCAGGTGGAGACTCCTGCTGTGCTCATTACTCATTCACTCCACACTCGCTGGTGCTGAGTTACAGTCCTGGGGCAGAATGACTGAAGCGAGGCTGCTGGGGCAATGTGGGTGAAGTGTCTTGCCTAAGGACACAACCACCAAACTTGAATTGATCCTCCTCAAGTCCCTCTAGTCCCAGCTCTAACCACTCAGCCACTATTTATAATAATAATAATAAACAAATCCACTTTATTTATTAGGCGCCTTTCCGGACACTCAAGGTCACCTTAAAACAACATAAACAAATTAAGTATGATTAAAAACATACAGTTAAAAGCCTCCAGTTAAAGTGGGACAGTATTTAATTGATTAATTGTGTTTAGTATTGTATTTATTTATTTAATTTATTTATTTATTTGGCAGGGGCAATGCAGTCAGACATAGATACAAAACAGTTTGCAGCAGATGTGAAGCATACAGAGTGTTAGCAAATGCTAATTTTCAACTCCCGTCCCCGGCTGGGCTTTTCTAAAATTACATTACAATAAAAAAAATACATTAAAACATGTTTCCATTATATAAATGACATGTATAACACTCACTCTTTCCCTCGCTCATAACTTTAATACAATTTATTTATTGGTGGGTACAGTTTTGATTTGTTTTCAGCCACTGCATAACACTATTGTATTTTATTAGTATTTAGTATCTAGTCATGTATTAGACAGTATTTGAATTGATTAATTGTATTTAATAGATTTACAATTGCCTCATTTTGGTGATTATCATTCACTTATCAGTCTCATTCACGTTACAGAATTCTGTGTGAAGTCAAGATTTACTGATTGATTCAAATTGTATTTAGGTTAATTTCGTGAATAAAACAACTCTCAACAAGGTCTAGTAAGGAGGTAAGAAGGATTATGAGGCATTGCTAAGGTTAATATGACTTGTAAAAGGAAAATTTGAATAAATATGTTGCCAAAGTTGTGCGTGGGACGATGCCTGTTCATGTCCGTGTGGATTCTGGGAGGAGGGGGGCATTATCTTGACTCGGGGGGTGGGGACTTGGTGGGACCCCTGCCGCTGGGACCAGTGCGTGTCCTGAAAGAGTCTTGACTAATGGCTGACACATTTGTTTTGGAGATAGACTGAGGGCCATTGTGTCACGTGTCCTCCCTGTGTGCCCCTAATGCCCCCTGTAGTGGTGCCTTTACTGTCCTGCTGTAGATCTGCCCGATATGAAACCACACACGAACAGTCGGGGGAATGACCAGGGAGGTAACAATAACCGAAATATGGTATCGTCAAAGGTCTCACAATAATATCGAGGATCATCACAATATATCATATCACAAGTCTTTTTGCTTAAATGAATATTTCTGATGCAGAAATAGCTAAAAAACAGAGGGAACTACCATGATTCTTTGCTCCGTTACAGTGCAGACGACATAAAGAAATAACTTCTAAGCACTTTGAAATCCTCATTCTTTGTCCTGTGAAGGCATTTTTAGAGGAAAAAGTAGCAGATTCACCACAAAATATTGCAGTAAATCTGGTACAGTGAGATGTTTATGGTGAAAATATGGTACAGAGAGATTTGGATATCGTTACATCCCTAATGACAATAAATGTTGTACCAAATGACTTCAGGTTAGTCTTGTTTTGGGGTTGCAGAACACACCAGAGCGCCGCAAACTCAGGACAGGCAAACTCCACACAGAATGGCCCCACGCGATCCGGGAATCCAACCCAAGACCCCCTGCCGCGGGGCCAGAATGCGAACCACAATACCGCCGCGGCACCAAAATACATCTCCCTTTTAATCCAATCAGCGGCCTCCAACATGGCCGACCAGCTTTCAATGGACCCGAACCCGCGAGACAAAACGCTAAACAAGTCTTCAAAATCCCATAACGATTGGAAACCCGGACAATGGCGCTCTCTGGACGCTAAAGTGTATTCAGCTCGTCTAATTGCCACGGTTGAACACGGCCGACGTTCTTTGACAGCTCTGCGTTCTCCTCGTCGCTCTGATGTTCTGCACAAAGCCGGCGGGAGGAGGGGGCTTTGGTTTAGGCTCGTCTCTTTGGCGGAATTGAACCTTATGTTTCTCTTTGTGCACGCGATCTATAGAGTCGAACACCGTAGGATAAAAGTGAGCCAGCTGCCTGTTATGTCTGGTGGGCCTATAGTTCAGCGATACGAGGTTGGTTACTTTGGGTTTTGAAACGTTTAAAGGTCCTGTATTGCTCAAAGTTGATTCTCGTGAGCTTTAAGTCATGTGAGAATGTTGTTACCTCCTCAGTAACAGACCTGGAGTTGTGTTTTCTTTCTTTTACACATGTTTAGCACACAAATCCTGTGTAATTTAGGCTTTAGGAGTTCATCTCTCAAACTGAAAACTGCAAACGCCGCAACACAACAAAACGCCACAAAGGATGTGGCCACGGGACTCTATTTTTCCAACAGACCAAGCGAGGAGGATCGAGCGGGATATTATTTACGATGGTCGTTCACTTCTCTGTTCATTTACTTTTCACATTCTTCTTGTTCTTCTTCAACTTTTCCCCTTCACTTCCCACTTGATCCTCCTCACTTGGTCCACCGGAAAATAGAGTCCCCGGTCACTTCCATTGCGGCTTTTTTTTTGGTGTGTTGTGGCTTTTTGTTGTGTTGTGCCGTTTGAATTTGTGTTGTGGCATTTGTATTTGTTGTGAGCCCCCTCGGCTTCCATACCAATCTCTACTGAACAATTAAAAGGAGCTGTTCACTTGAAAACTACTGCTTCATGACATCACAAGGTGGAACAGAGAATTTTGCGCTTTGGCAATGTAGATCAATAGACCAGGATTAACAAAACACAACTCCAGGTATGTTTTGGAGTAATATGAGACCTTTTAATAGAAAAGTAATGAATCAGGATGCCCAATTTTCTAGCAGATCCTCACCGTTTCGGATCAAAATTTGTTTCCCTACACAAATTTTTATCTTTACAATTTTTTATGGACTCATCATCAAAGGACAATTTTATGCATGTGGATTTCACTGGCCAAAGAGTGACTGTTGGCTGCAGTTACTTGCACACTCGAGATCAGATTAATATCAGATATCGATTTCAATTTCTCTATGATCATGGTCCCTCTGATTCCTCACATCTGATTTTGCGGTTATTTAAGTTCAATTCAATTCAATTCAATTCAATTTATTTTGTAGCGCCCAAAATCGCAACAACAGTAGCCTCTAAGGGCGTTCCAAGATATGGATGAGTAAAACATACACACAGACATATCAAAACAGGAATAAACAACATTCATGTAAAGCAGCAAATGAAACATTGTCCAGTCATCCCCTGTCCTTAGACCCTCCTTCTCAGCAAGGAAAAACTCCAAAAAACCCAGGGTCCTGGGAAAAAGAAGAAACCTCAGGGAGAACTACAGTGAAGGAGGGATCCACTCCCATGGACGGACAGGCTATAGATGTCCAGGCCCGTGGGCCAGTTCAGTATGACCACAGCTACCCAGGTGGGGAAGGAGCCGGGCGAGGAGGAGGAGAAGAGGGCGAGGAGGAGGAGCCGGGCGAGGAGGAGGAGCCAGGCGAGGAGGAGGAGCCAGGCGAAGAGGAGGAGCGAGGTCCAGCTGCCATCAGGCGTCTGAAAGAGTTCCACTCCACAGGGGCAGTGGGACAGGGGACAACATGTGAATAGCAATGAACAAACTACAGATGAGAACATAGTGAGTGATGCTGATGAGAAAAAGGAGGAAACAGAGGACAGTGCTCAGGTTGCCACACTTCCCCCAGCTTGTTATCTCCTGCGGCAGCTTATCTTAGTGACATCAACTAAGTAACCTGGTCATAAGCTATTCGAAGAGGAAGGTTTTAAGCCTGGTCTTAAATAAAGAGACTGTGGGTGCCTGTTTAACATCAACAGGGAGTTGATTCCATAACACAGGAGCTTTGTAACTGAAGGCTCTCCCCCCCACTGTACTTTTAGACACTCTAGGAACCACTAATAATCCTGCATTCTGAGAGCGAAGTGCTCTATTTGGCTGATAGGGGACAATGGCATCCTGAAGATATGATGGGGCCATATTGTTTAAGGCTTTGTATGTCAGGAGGAGAACTTTGAATCTAATTCTAAACTCGACAGGAAGCCAGTGAAGTGATTTTAACACAGGACTGATGTGATCACGCCTTTTAGTTCCTGTTAGGACTCTGGCCGCTGCATTTTGGACCAACTGGAAGCTTCTTAAAGTACCTTTAGTGCAGACGGTGAGCAGAGAATTACAGTAATCTAGTCTGGATGTAACAAATGCATGGATAAGTTTTTCAGCATCATTTAAGTCACGTTAAAGGTCCAGAAACCAGGTTATCATCAGATTTGGGTGTGCAGGTGAACAAGGCTAGTGTTAGGATGTCATAGATGAATTTATGTGTACACAAATGACAATATGTTAAATCAGAATCAGAAATCAGAATCTGTTTTAAAAGTTTAATCACTATTTTCTTGGGATGGGACAAGATCTTGTGCCGCAAGATCTCGCCAGACAAAATTGCCACGAGATTATGCACATGAGAAAAATTATCTCTTTTCCTTCTTTGGCTGGGGAAAAAAAAAGAGTTTAGAGGTGGTGAGTTACACAATTTGAGAAGCTGTAGTTCCAAAAAGCAGTACTACAGTGACTGCTAAAGTATTACATAAAATAAATAAAAATAGTGAAGTCAAAATTGTGAAACTGATTGCACTACGTTATTTATTACAAATTATGTCAAAATCTCATTTTGCCTCATTCTCGTGGTGTGTCTCGTCTTGTGAAAATTGTCTCGTCCGACCCCTACTGTTGTCACAAACTAGGAATGAGTTTCAGCAAGGAATAATAGGACAAATTAAACTAATCACTTCAAATATTAAATTAAAATATTAAAATTCTATTCCAACATCTACCATAAAAGAGGAAAAGACATTACTCTGTTTGTAAATGCCGTGATTACAGTCCCCTGACGGGTCTTAAAAGTTGTCCCAAACTTTAAGGTAATTTCCCAATGTAGTTTGGTACTGTTCTAGTCCTGGTTTAGTTCTGGTGTAGTCCAGGTTTAGTCCCAAATCTGTTAGCAACAAGAAATACTTCCTTAAATATCTCATGATTTTACCTCAATTTTCTGTATTTTTTTACTTTTACTCTTCAACTTTTTGGAAATCGTGCAAGTGTTAGAGTCCTCTAACAATTCTTAATAGTTGCACAAACTTTAAAGTAGCGAATATTGTTTTTTTGTTTTTTTTGGTTGTTTGTAGTTCCTTTTCTACGCTCACATATTCCACAAATCAAACATAAAAGCACAACTCAAAAAGGGCTCGCGCAGGAGTAGAAAAAAATGCAGGGAGCGGGGATGAAAGCGGAGCTGCAAATGGCCTTAATGTGGAACTCCTGTGCGGCTCCTTGTAATTTGCAGCTGGGGCCCGAGGGGGAGGGGCCTGCGTGTGACGGGGGCGGAGCTTCGGGCCCCGGGGGGAGGAGCCAGAGTGCAGAGAGCAGAGGCTATTCACTCCCATGCAAACATACAACTGAGGCAGGCTCGCACTCATGTTGTCTCTAGAAGTTTGGCCAGACGCATTTTGCTGGACGTTTGGGATATTTACAATGAGCGGAAGAAGTACGTGAGGACTACTTTGCCAAACTACTTCTCCTTCAACTACTACTAGTACTGCAGTTTGTGCCTGGGAGCTTGCGTTTGGAAGTACTTTGGATATGTGTACTTGGATATTCAAATCAGAGGTTGACAATTGAACTCTGTGACTGATACTGGTGAAGGAAGATACAATGCCTACCGGTAAGCAAAAAAAAAAAAAAATCATGAATTTGTAGAAAAATTGCAGAATTTTTCACTTTTTTAGGTTTTTGTACAATTTCAGTTTCAGAAGTGCTATTAAAATCTGAAAAAAAAAATCATTACTCAAACAGTTGCTTATACTGTGCCTTAATGACTATTTCAAGTGGGCTAGAAGTGTTAACAGTGTTTTAAACTGTTTAAAATATGATTACAATTGCAGCTTGTATGGTGAAACCTTTATGGTCCTCCTCCTTGTGTGGGATTTTTCACAGCCGGAGCCTCAACAATAGTGGTGGAGTGGTCCAGCCCATTTAAAAGTCTAGGCTACTTGTGGTCTTGAATGCACCGCTTTGTTGCCTTCTAAGTTTAGTGACAGTCTAGTTGCTTTTTTGTACTTTTAAGAGCCGTACTTTAACTTCTGCTTGAGTAATATTTTGGAAGTAGCAGTAGTCTTGCTCCAGGACAAGTTTGGGTTACTCTTCCCAGTGTAATCTTAGCTGTTTTTGCACTTGTCTTGGTTTGATCCCAGTTTAGTCTTGTTGTAGACTTGTCCGGTCCTGTTCTAGTCCTGGATTAGTCCCAGTTTAGACTTGATGTAGACTTGTCTGGTCCTGTTCGAGCCCTGGTTTAGTCCCAGTTTAGTCTTGGTTCAGTCCTGGTTTAGTCCCAGTTTAGTCTTGTTTTGGACTTGCTTTGGTCCTGTTCTAGCCCTGGTTTAGTCCCAGTTTAGTCTTGGTTCAGTCCTGGTTTAGTCCCAGTTTAGTCTTGTTTTGGACTTGCTTTGGTCCTGCTCTAGCCCTGGTTTAGTCCCAGTTTAGTCTTGATGTAGACTTGTCTGGTTCTGTTTTAGCCCTGGTTTAGTCCCAGTTTTATCAACTCAAACCCAGTAGCAACAGGATCTGTTTTATGTCTCTCAAACTTCACCTTCAAATATGATTTCACCCTTAAAATTTGTGTCAACTTTTTAAAAACGCCAGAAATTGTGGAAGTTTTGTCTCATTACATCAACTCTACATATGTCCAGTGACTTATGCTTAAATAGTATTTATCCCAGATACTTTTACACTGAAGTAAACATTTGAACTTCTTAATTCTACTTTTATTTTAGCACTTCTTGGCCACTTTGTTCCGTCTGATCTTTTAGTCTTTTATTACCCCCTATAACGTTAACAACATCACATGCACTGACTGACCATAAAACTCACTATTTGACTAGCTCCCCTCTTCATTGCTCATTACCAAACTTCTAAACTGGACAGGTTAGAAATCGCAGGTCGAGTTTGCCGTGTGGCTGATTTGTTGACCTCATTTACGGCCCATATCTCTGTGATTAAAAGGCCTGTCCACACGAAACAAAAACGGGCACAAAGTTCAACGTCTTCTCTCTCAAACAAACAGTCTAATTAACAGAACTAGTTCATTGTAAACAGTTTCCTCACTTATCTTATACATTCAGAGCGTCCTGATTACTCACTGGGATGAGTTTATTAATGCTTTTCACAAATTTTAGAGATGAGAATGTAGTTTTGCTGTGACAGTAAAGCTAACAACTTGCATGAGCGGCACTTCCTGATTCTCAGACAATAAAACGCGTTATAATTGCAGACGGCATGCACCGGACTTATTTTGTCCTCAAGAGCTGCTTATGGGTCAGTGATATCACGCTGTCCAATTGCAATTTCCTCAGTTAAAAGGGTTCAAATTTCATATTAATTCACCGCATTTCTGTAGCACCTCTGACCTCTATAGAACCAAATCATTTTTTCAGAAATCATGAGTTATTCTGCATGTTTTTTGTACTTAAAGTGTTAAAATGTCATGTGGTGCGACCGTGCATCATGTGGTGTGGCTTAGATTAATGTCCCAACCATGTTTTAGAAAATAAAACAATTTTAAGGTTTTTCTCAGTCGCACCACATGACATTTTACACTAAAAATGCTTCATATAAATGTTAAACATAGATTGATGCACCTGACACTGTAAAGATTTGAAAAAGTTCAATTGACACGAATATTTTTTTATATTTTGAAATTTTCCTGTTGAAAATCCTTATACGTCATTGATCCATATACATTATATTTTTGTACTGGGCTAAGACACATTTTGCTCAAATGCCGGTGGAAAAAAAATCAGATATGGTTGTGAACCCAAACCCTAACAAATAATAATGTTCAGTGGTTATTCATATTTTGGATATTTCTTTCTAAAACGCTGAATTTCCAATAGGGCCGGGAATAACAGGGTCCCTCATGATTCAATACGATACACAATACACGGGTAACAGTTCGATATTATCACAATATGGCGATACATGGTGATAATTGTTATATTCCACATTATAAACTGCTGTTTTTTAGCAGCAAATCTATTCTAGCAACAATGTTTCTTTGTTAAACCACTACTTGTGCAAACTAAATATGAAACACCTCCTATTTTACTTTCAAAACAGTGAACATGTCAAGTGTTTTGCGTAAACAAGCTTCCTTCCAACTGTTACAAAAAAAACCTACTACATAGTGATACAGTAGCATGATAAGGACACTCTATCACCAAATTTAGTATATATATCGCTTTTTCAGTGTTTTTGCACACTCCTGACTCATCAAACCGTAGAATGTGAGTGATCCCTGCCTGTTGTGTTGTTTATGGTGTTCCCTGTGCAGCTGTCAGCGCGTCCTGTGTGTTTGAAGCTCTTGTGTCTTGTGTGGACAGGCTTGTTTTCACTCCAGCCCCCGGCCCATACGTCCCCTCTCTTGTTTGCTTTCTCGCACCGAGCCCGGGCCCAGTCCTGGTGCATGTAAAGACCCCGTACACTGCCCCCTGCTTGGACTGCTGTCTGTAATGCGAGGAGATTGACGTTTTAGAGGTCCTATACGACGCAAAATTGACTCCTGTGAGCTTTAAGACATGTTATATTGCCTCCGCAAGAACATACCTGGAGTTGTTTCGTCTCATTCACACAACACACAAATTCTGCATATTTAGGTTATAACATTAAAAAATAAAGCATAATATAGTTTTTTTTTAACAGTTTGCAATGGTCCAAAGTTATTCCTCGCTTCCCTTTTGCTTTTACAACATCTAATATTATTTAAAAAACAGTTTATACGCATTTCAAAACTCTTAGTCTTACTAATGTGGAGTTTTGCCCTGATGTTAAAACTAACCGGCATGCTAACTGTGCAGTTCCTGATTACCTGTTTTGAAGAATAGAGTGATCTACCTCCAATCCTCTGTAAAAGCTTGTGGTTTGGAGTAGACAGAAGACTTTAGAGGAAGAAATTTGAGCTATTTTCAGTGTTTGATTGACATAATTTCAAGTCTGCCTTGTTTCTTTAGTCCTAAGTCTACGTTTAGGTTTGAGAAATCAATATCGCAAGACTTTTTTTAATTATTATTTGTGTTTAATTTAACAAAATAAAATGCAAAATCGCTATTGACCAGTATGAGGAATAAATTGTGATTCATTTTTTGTCATAATGTCCAGCCCTACAATCTTAAATTCTCAACCGTTTTGGTAATTAGTCAATGTTAGTCATGTTCCAAAACAAAATGAGGCTTGTTGTTTGGTATGAAATGTCACTTAACAAAAAATGTCTACTAGGTTCTGCACACTCAAAACTGTTACTGACTTCCCATTACTGTAGTAGTTCCCATTACTGCAGTACTTCCCATTATTGTAATACTTCCCATTATTGTAGTACTTCCCATTAAAGTAGCTTCCATATGTTGTCTGTTTAATACATCTTTGTTAGTGACAATTGTTTCAGTTCTCATAACTTGATTAAAATGCCTGCATTTCATTACTTTTTGTTGTTGTTGTTGGTTTGTTTTTTTGTTTTTTTGACTGTTTATTTAATTTCCATCCATAGTCTCACGGATCAGGGCCACAGGGGTCAAAAATACACCAGTAACAACAGTAAAATTTACATTAAACAATAATCAGACCCTTTGTACACTTTTCCATACTCACCAACTGCACAATCATACAGATAACCAGACAATTCACAGTCACTTTTACACTCAGAAATCAAACAAATCACATTTTGTTACTCTTAAATCCTTCAAAAATATAGATATCAGGAGTTTAAAGGTGCTATATTATGCAAATATTCACTCTTGTGAGCTTTAAGTCCTGTTATAATGTTGTTACCTCCTCAAAAACACACCTGGAGTTGTGTTTTGTTTCGTTTTCAGATGTTTGACTCCCTAAAATATGCAGATTTTGTGCATTAAACATGTGTGAATGAAACAAAACACCACTCCAGGTCTGTTTGTGATGAGGAAACGGCATTATAGCAGAGATATATAATGTTTTTTACTTAAGAATACCTGTTTATGTATTGATTGTAGGTCCAGGATGTTTTGGTTTGTTTCTTTGCACTGACCGCTGTCTCCTTCTGCACAAACGCACTGAACCTGGCCAGCACACATGTTTCTGCTTTGCTCCTTCTCGGGTAGATTTGATAAAGTATTGGGATGCCAGTCTGCGGCCTGTGACCTAAATTAGAGGCTGGGGGAGCGGGTGGGAGGGTGGGAGAGGCTGAGGGGGGTCGGTGTTGTGTTGTGTTGGCTACAAATGGGAAAAGCCCTCAGTGAAGAGAGGCAGGAGAGCGAGAGAGCATCGGGGGTGAATAATGACTGTTTAGAAGTTTTGATTTGAAGGTGCAAACAATAGACCCCCTCCTCCAGTGCTACGCCCACTCTCCCCCGGACATCTGCCCCCCAAGAAGCCGTCACGTGCAGGGGGGTCGGGACTGGAGCACTAAACTAGCCTGAAATGTTGTCTAAATAAGAACATTTTGAAGATACTCTCAGATGCACTGCACAAAAGAATTTTCTAGCATAGTTAATCTGACTTGAATTGGGCAGATTCATCTTAAAGGGTCAATTTTAAGATTTTTTTACTTAATAAGATGAGATTTTTTTATTTGTTTCAAGATATTCCATCCTGATATATCTTATCTGGATATTATAACTTATTTTAAGCACTTTTTATATTAAATCAAGCCAGGTTAAGCCTCTTTACCTTCCTTCTCAAATCAATAAGGTGAAAAATCTTGCCATAAATACTTGAAACTAGTGTTTTCTGCTTAGAACAAGATTCGTATTTCAAATTTCTTACTGCACTGGCAGAGAATTTCACTTAAAATAGGGCATTTTTACCTCAAAATTTGTATTTTTTCTTATTTTTTGATAGTGCGGAGGCAATAGGCATATTTCCCTAGTGATTACATTACATTACTTTGCCATCAAATGAAAAAATGCACAAAATGATCATAAATTCCACCCATTAGGGCCTCAACCCAAGAACTCACTGCATTACAACAGAACTCTGCACTTTAACTATATTCATGTTAGCTGCCCAACGTCTGCATTGGCCTATAGAAAGTTGTGATGCCATCTGAAAACCCAGCTGTCCATGTATTCCACGCCTTGAACAGACTTCAGGACATTTCTTAGCAGAAATGCACAGCTCTAGTCTCTGAAAGTTGTGAAAAACACTTCCGCTCATCATGGTGAATAATTAGGAAGCTCTGCCTGCATAAAGGTAAATGAGGAAGAACTTTGAAGCACTGCAAACCGATGGGAGTGAACTAGTTCTGTTAGATGTTTTCAGCTTCTTTACCTTGCATGGACATCTGCCCCCCAAGTGGAGGAGCCCTCATGTGCATGGGGGGTTGGGGGCAGTGGGTGGGTGACGGTCTGGGAGGGAGGGGGGGCTCCCTAAGGACTGGAGCAAAACAAGTGTAGTTTACATGATGGATATAGGGAAAGAGCAGCGGTGGACAAGTTTAAGTTGGTGGGACTAAGAAAGGAGGTGATCAACAGAGTCAGACTAGAAAGAGGTAAAAAAAATCAATATTTGAACAAAAGACAAAAAGCACTTGGAACAGGCAGGATATCGGCTGAATCTATCGTTGGAATCCAATATCCGATCCAGAAAGTTCATCAGGATCAGCAGCTACATCCATAACCATTATTGGATCGCTGCATCCATAAAGAATCCTTAAAACATTCAGACTTTATGGAAATACAGTGTTGTCATTCCTCTGTCTAATGAGTGTAATTTTTTAATGGACTAACATTTTACATGGAAATCTGTCTTTAAACTTTGCCGTGGTAAATAAGTTTCCAGGGAGACCTCGTTTAGAACAGGTTAAGTTCTAGTTAAGACCTGGCTTAGGCTGGTCTACATATGGCTTTCATGTTTTGTCCTTTTTTTCTTCAGAACTAGCCCTGGTTTAGTTTTTTAACACTCAATTTTGTCAGTTTATGTAAAAATGTAGGTTTAATTAGATTATAATGATTATCCATCCATCCATCTTCTCCCGCTTAATCCGGCTGGGTCGCGGGGGCAGCGTGCTGCCCAATACTCATAGCACCTGACCCCCCCTATGAACCCCTCTGCAGGTGGTGAGCCCACAGGAGGGTGGACAACATGGTCCTTGATGTTAGTTCATAGGGGTAATAAGGGTTATAATGATAATGATTATGATTATTATAATTATTAAACAGTTTAGTGCTTCGCTCTTTGATTCTGTAGAAATCAGCAGTGTTTTTCGGTCTCTTGTCATTTTTATTTTCCTTTCTTTTTTTCTCGTAAGCGGCCATATGGGGCTCAGCAGTGACTGCCCACTCTCCCTGGTTCTGGAAGTAAATTTGCCAATCAATTATCCCACAGACTTTCAGAAAAAATAAAAAGTTTATAAGCTTACTCAGGGTGAATCAGCTCTGCGCTACCTACTTTATAAATTGCCGACATATGGAAGTATTTTTGGCAAATCCTGTGTTTTAAATTAGCTTTTTGGGCTATTATTATTATTATTATTAGTAGTAGTAGTAGTAGTAGTAGTAGTAGTAGTAGTAGTAGTAGTAGTAGTAGTAGTAGTAGTAGTAGTAGTAGTAGTAGTAGTAGTAGTAGTAGTAGTAGTAGTAGTAGTAGTAGTAGTAGTAGTAGTAGTAGTAGTAGTAGTAGTAGTAGTAGTAGTAGTAGTAGTAGTAGAGAGTCCGTCAAATGCTTTTCTTTGTGCTGATGTTATTGCTTTGTCTGGAATGTTCCACCGTATGGCATTAAACCTTTACATCTCCATGGAGACCAAACCAGACCAAGTTACGGGTCAGATCTGTGGAGAGGCGACCCCGCTCACAGTAAAAATCCCTGTTTTTCTAGGTATTTTTGAGCTATAAAACCACCTGTAACTAAATAAATGTAGATGTAGAAAATGTAGAAAAGTAGATCTGTTTAAGGTCACACTGTGGAATACCCGAACATATCAATAGAAACAAGCAGGTGACGGACCCTCAACCAAAAAGTTCCACAGTGCACCTTTACAGCACACAGTTTTAAAAGACTTAAACACTCTATAAGTTAAATATCTGAAGTTTCTGTGCCCAAATGAGTCTCGTGTCGACCTCTCGTTGCTGCTTCAGGGGCTTCAGTTATCGGAGGAGGGTCCCTGCAACCCAAGCGCGGCATCCCAGAACGGGGTTAGTGTGTCGGGGCGGGCGCGGGGCTCCCATGGGCGGGTGCCACGGTCCAGAAATAGGTCGAGAAATAGGGTGTTGTAGGTTCAAGGGGGAGGACATTTTCCCACAGACGCTAAACATGGGGCCTGTCATCTATCAGGCTTTAAACGGCACATTCCTACAGCATGTCGCTCGTGCTAACGTGAACTCTAGCTAGAATAAATAACCGCGGGGACGAGAAGAGTGTTAACCTGCGCCGGAAGTTGTTCAGGTGTGAAAAAGAACGTTAAAAGCTCCTGTGCCTGATTTTTACTGTCTCGAAAACGTGACAAACCGGCAAACGGAACGATTCAAAGTTATTTCTCACTTTCCGAACTCATTCCCAGCGTCCGAATTATTCACCGCAATGATTTTTGCAAGTTTCAGAGGCCAGACTAGAGTGCTGCAGTCACGACTAGCATGCTAACAGCGCATTTACTCATTCTCAGGTAATGATTAAAGCTCCATTTGATCATTTTGACCTCGAGAGCTTTTGTAATATTATAAAATACTACGAGGGAGAAAACATATTTTTACTTTTTACATGTAAAGATCTGGTGGAGGGTCTGCCGTTTGCTTGTTTCCATGGTGATGTTACTGCTCTCCCTGGGATTTTCCACAGTGTGGCATTAAACAAATATATCTTGGAGGGTTAGAGTTATGGTTATTAAATTACAGGTCTTTTTATGTCTCAAAACTACTGCAAAAACACCCCATTCTTACTGTGAGCCGGCCCACTTCTCCACAGATCTGACCCGTGATGTGGCCTGGTGACGTGGCTGCTTGTCTCCATGGTGATAATAGTTAAATTAAATGCCATACTGTAGAGCATTTCAGGAAAAATAGTCGTAAACTTACACAGTGCACCTTTAAGATATGATTTTAACCTTACTGAAAAAATAAAAACTGAAAGCACAACGGAAATATTTGGCAAATCTTTAAAATTATTGGAATAAACCTTTTTTAAATTGCCAAACTAACACAAATATATTAACAATAAACTAAATTTTAAAAAAGTCTTATCATTTACGAGATATTATTGCCATTGTTAAAGATTCACTGTGCAACTTTTCTGGTGGAAGATCTGTCAACTCCTTTTCCTTCCTCCATGCAGATGCTTAATGCTTTGTCTAAAATGTTCCACAGTATGACATTAAACCTTTCTGTCTTCACGGAGACCAAACCAGGGCACGTTACAGGTCAGATCTGTGGAGAGGCGACCCTGCCCGGCCTGTTTTTCTTAGTATTAGCTATAAAAAACCGATAAGCACCTGTAATTGAATGGAATAAGGTTAAAAGAGCTGTTTAATGTCACACTGTGGAACATTCCAGGCAGAGCAATGACGTATCCATAGAAACAAGCAGGCGACGGACCCCCAACCAAAGCGTCAATAGTGAAGGAGCAGGTTGAGGCGGCTGTGACATGTGGAAGTGCTCTGTCTGAGTGAGCAGCTGTGTCTCCTGCTTCCACAAATAAAGTTGGAAGGTTTGAATTCCCCATGGCGACGTGGAGCTGGGAATCATTCAAGAGTAGGAGTAGGTGAAATGGGAAAGTAAAGGGAAAAAAAAAAAAAAAAGAGTAATGGCTTTGGATGCTTTTGGAGTGTTTTGTCATGTTTAGAAAAATTTCACTTTTCTTCTACTTGGATGCTTGGATTTTATGGATTTTTCTCTTTTTCCTTATATTGGAAACACTGGGGTGGAGATGTTCCGATCAAGATTTTTTGGCACCCGATCCGATTTTTATAAGGAGTGCTCTTTCCGATGCCGATCTGATTCCTTTTCTTTATAGCTCCGGTAGCGGCGTCTCTGTAATTTAGTGTCGTGAAGGAAGTTCGTACCTTACCTCCAAAAAGTCCATTAGACGACGAAAGCTTTACCGACTTTACCTTCTGTGAAACGCCTCCTCCAGTGTTTGCTGCTGTGGCTTTTCCGCTTTGCGCTTGTAAATCTCAAACTCGTTCGGATGATTCTTCTGTAAGTGACGAATCAAATTGGTTGTGTTAAAGCGGCTCTGCTGGTTCCTCCACGAGAAACTGTTTGTTTGTAGCGATTCTGTCGCTGTTTGACTCTCGTTTTGTTGTAGTGAAAAGTCCCACACAGACATGGCGGCGTTTTGATTTACAGCTGCCATAAAGCGAGTCAATCCCGCAAAAACATGTGAAACTGGATCAGTCCGATCGGACTAATCTAAAAAAAATCCTCAAATCTAAAGCAAGTTTTGAAGTATTTTGAGTTTATATTTTGTTTACATTCTGTCATTCATAGTTTTGATGCATTTTTTGATATTTTAAAAATAAATAATTCGTCATTGTAATAAAAAATTAAAATGTATATATTCATAAAAAAAATAAGAACACCTTAAAAAATAGTCATAATAAAATATAATAAAAAATATAATAAATATAATAAAAATAATAAATAGTGAATGAATTAATGTTTATTTGGACAGCAGTACACACAACCGATAAAGATATTTTTTTGAGTTTCATTGTCATAACTTCATTAAAAGTACAAAGAATAGGATTTGTGTGTTGTATGTCCAATTTCGCTTTCTCAGTTTAAAACAATAACATTCTGAAGCGTATGCGTTTCATTTCCGACCGTTTTCACAGAAGTTGCGTTGCTTTTTTTCTGCTTTATTTGCCTTCGAACTCTGGCGACAGCTCCTGACATATGGTCGAGGCAGCTGCCCATTGTTTTGGCAGCGACACCCGCCGAGGCTGCCCCCTCTCCCCTCGCTTATTCTCCTCAGCTCGTCCTCGCCCTTCGCCTTTTGGTCATTTGTCCGCCCTGCGAAATCCCCGTGACGCTTTCTGCGGCCGTCAGCGTCAGTGCGGATCAAGCTCGCATCTCTATCACCGGCCGGCGTCTCAACAAAAGGGAGGATTCAGACGTGGAAGAGGACGAGAGACGGAGAACGAAGAGAGTCGCGGGCAGTGGGTGGTGTTTGACCTCTGGCCCTTCATCTGTTCGTCCTACTTTGTCATTCCGCTGCATCGTCCGCCTCGTTTCTCATTGTCCAAAATCCTCTTGTTTCGAAAGAAAAAAAAAGAAAACAAAAGAGGAGAATCTAAATAGAGCTGCAAATTTACTGTTTTTCACTCATGTCGAAGTGATATAATACATTTTTGTACATTTGGACACAATAAGCATTAAACTGACCATGTTATTTGGAAAACATTCTTAAAGGTGCATTGTGTAACTTTTCATGAGGAGATACACCACCCGCTTGTTTCTATGACGACATTATTGCCTTCTCTGGAACCACAGTACGCGCCATTAAATATATCCATCTTACATTCCTTCAGTTAAAGTTGTTTTTAGTGCTCAAAAACACCCTGAAAATCTGCATTTTTACTCTGATCGTGGCCTCCTCTCCCTAGATCTGGTCTGTAACTTAGCTTGGTGGCGTCATATGCTTGTTTTTATGGAAAAGGACAAGTCTAATGCCATATTGCGGCACATTCCAGACAAAAAATAGCACCAATCAATCAGTCAAACTTTATTTTTAGAGCGCTTTTCATACAAAAAATAATGAAACACAAAGCGCAATATCAAAAACAGCTCCATGGAAAGAAGCAATGAGCAGAACCTCAACCAGAAAAGTTACACAGTGCACCTTTAAAGAGTTGTACTTGATTTTTACTGTATTAAAAATGTGAAAAACAGAAGTAGTTCATTGTAGTTTGCAGTAGGGATGTAATAAAAAATCGATTCAGTGATATATCACGATAGTACACTGCACAGTTCTTGAATCGATTCAAAATGTGTCTGAATTAATTTTTAAAAATCACATCAACATTTCAGAGTTACATTTACTGTTTTCATGGCTTAAAACAAAATTCATTAATGTAATATAAGGTTGTGCTTGTGAAAATGTACATGACTATATTATTAGAAGTAATTATTAATAAATCGCAATATATTGTCCTTTTAATAATAACAATAATACATTTTATTTATTGGGCGCCTTTCTGGACACTCAAGGTCACTTTACAACAACATAAACAAATTAAGTACGATTAAAACATACAGTTAAAAGCCACAGTTAAAGTGGGACAGTATTTGATTGATTTTACTTTGTTTTAGTACTGGGATATATCAGTATAGTTATTCCTCACTTATCTTATGCACTCTGAGCTTTAACTTCTCACCATGATGCGTTTATAAGTAATGTATCTGCAGTGTTGGGGAGTAACGGACCACATGTACCGTTACATAATTAGAATACAAATTATGAGTAACTGTATTCTGTTACAGTTACTGTTTCAGTGAGTGGTAATTGGATTACAGTTACTTTGTTGAAATAAATGGATTACACGGCGGTATTTTCCCGTTTTCACATTTTGGGCTATATTTCTGGGGGTATTTTTATTCGGTAATTCCACTCATTGCCCGAAATCCAAACTCCTGTGCGCCTCTAAACCAGGACTACACCAGGACTAAACCAGGACTAAACCAGGACTAAACCAGGTCTAAAACAGGTCTAAAACCAAGACTAAACCAGGTCTAAACCGGGTCTAAACCAGGGCTAAAACAGGTCTAAAACCAATAATAAACCAGGTCTAAACCGGGTCTAAACCAGGGCTAAAACAGGTCTAAAACCAATAATAAACCAGGTCTAAACTGGGTCTAAACCAGGGCTAAAACAGGTCTAAAACCAAACAAGAATTTGCAGGATGTGGTTGCCACATTCATGTAGTTTTTAAAAGCCTGACAATAAACGTAATCCAAAGTATTCAGATTACGTTACTCACTTTAAGTAATTTAATGGATTACATTACAAACTACATTTTGGGGAATGTAATCTGTAATCTGTGGGAGATACATTTTAAAAGTGACCTTCCCAACACTGTATATGTGAAGCTCATTCGTTCTTTTATTGTTATTTGAACAATTTAACACAATTTTAATAAAATACAATTTTAATAAAATACAAAAAAAGTGACTACAGTGCTCAAAAGGACTAGGCAGAAGCAAAGACTTATTTGAGCCTCTGACGTTTCACATTGAACATTTACTGATTGTTATATCCAATGCTAACAACAACTAGCATACTAATGTGCACTTCCTGCACTTTATCAGACAATAAAATGCATTCTAATAAGCTGCAGACAGTACACAATGGACTTATTTTGACCTGAAGAGCTGTATATGTAATAATCATTTGACTTTAAAGGCCAATATTACGCTATTTTCTGATTTATGTTATAATGTTTTCTCATCACAAACAGACCTGGAGTTGTGTTTTCTTTCATTCACACACGTTTAACACCTAAAACACTCCGAAAACACACTGGAAAACACTCTGGAATTGCCCATCACTAATAAAAATAAAAAATAAAAAGGTAGATATTATTGCTTCATGACATCACAAGGTGGAACAGAGCATTTTGAGCTTTGGAGATGTAAACGGACTAATAATAAAGGTTTACTCAAAACATATGTAAACAATTCCAAGTATGTCTTTGAGGAGGTAGCAGCATTATAACGTGACTTAAAGCTCACAAGAGTCATTTTTATTAATATTGGACCTTTTAATTGTTTTATTTGGAAGGAAGAGTTGGATTAAACTCCTGCTTTACATTCATCTAACAATGATGGAGTGTTGCTTTCATAACAAAGCTTATAATATTATACTTTCTTCTAGTTTTACGTGCGTGGGAATCAGCGTTGAGATGATGACATAAACAAAAGCCCTTTAAAGCTCTTATAGCACGCATTATTCGCCATTTTCAAAGACAGGATTCCCAAAGCCGAGATCTGGAATTTGAACTTTTGATCACCGCGAACCCATCCGTCAAACCCCACGGTGATTTTTGCGACGTGAAATGGTCCGTGGAGGAGGAGGAGGCCGGGCCTGTTCTGAACACATGTGCTCCAAATGCAAAACCCAGCTGCGGTGGTCTGAGCTGCCAACGGCTGTGTATTTTTACATAGAAAAGTATATGCTGGGGAAGGCATGGGCCAAGCCTATAGGAATGTCCTGCTCCAACGGGCCAAAAGGTGTCGAAAAAAAGTGGAAGAAGATCATGGAGGATTATGGAAACGATATTGGTGAGTTTTTTTGGATTTGGATTTGTTGGAAAGCGTCGATAAACCAGAACAAAAGCACATTGTTTGGAACTAAAGTGATCTGTTTTTCTTGAATACGGGCTGAATTATTTGAAGAAATATCTAATTGTGATTTTACTGGTTTGAATAATAGGATTCTGTTCAAAGTTCACATTTAAAGAGCTTTTTTTTACGCTATTTTCTGATCAATTGTGTTTTGTTTCATTCCCACATGTTTAACACTCAAATCTTGCATATTTAGGCTGAATTCTTCTCTCCCCGGGATGTTTTTAATGAAGGAACAGCATTTTAACATGGTTTAAAGCTCACAAGAGCCAATTTAAAAGAATATAGGACGTTTAAACCACTACCAGTATTGACAAAAAGACTGAAAAAGGAACTGGCAAATCACATTTCGGGACACGTCTGTACAGATCTAAACTTGCACCAGTTTTAATGCCGAATAAGACGGGAGATTTTGTTGTTTGCCGAGGAAATTGGTGGTATTTGCAAATAGCGTCGTTTCAGATTGCGCTTTCATTTCAGTTGTGATTAATGTGGCAGCCTTAGTTCTACTTAGTTTACATTGTAAACCTAGATTAGCCAGTGTTTAGTCCTGGCGCAGTGCAAATATAAAGCAGTATTTTCGATTCACGTGAAAAACTCTTGAAGATACATAAACACTGGATGCAACGTGAGTGTCTTGCCCAAGGACACAGCGTCAGTATCCATCGGCCTCGAGTGGGAAAAGTGTTCTTACCACCGAACCACTCTTGCTCCACTATTTCCTCTGGTATTCCAAGCGGTTTCCCATCCCAGTACTTACCAAACCCAACCCTGCTCAGCTCCTGAAATGAGACAAGATTGGGCCATTCTCTAAACGGTACGGCCTCATCAGACCTCATATAAAACTATAAAAGAGCTTTTAGTTTCATTTTTGGACCTGATTTTTGCTTCTTAAAAATGTGAATAACAGAAATGTAAACAGTTTGCAGTGGTCCAAAGTCATTCCTCACTTACCTTTTGCATTCTGAGCATCCAAATTATTCACTGCAATGAGTTTATACCGTATTTTTCGGACTATAAGTTGCACCAGCCAAAAAATGCACAATACAACAAAAAAACATACAAGTCGCACTGGACTATAAGTCGCATTTTGGGGGGAAATTTATTTGATCAAATCAGAGACCAGGAACAGATATTTCATCTTGAAAGGCGAGTTATAGTAACGACAACAGAACAGAGAAAAACAGGCTGAACATGTGTCTGGTGTGTTCACGTCACATATGAACAGTTATTCACAAAACTAGAGCAGAAACAACAGACCAAGTTTACCAAACTCTCCATCTCGCTCCAAATCACTAAATCCACTGAATTCTTCATCCTCTGTGTCACTTATGTCCGCCAACTCAGCTGAATCCACCTTTTAGCCCGTCGTTTTTTGTTTTCTTCATTGCAGTTCAAGTTTCCTTCGCTTTTCGTCAATCAAACACAAGTTTCTCGCTCAATCCAAACTTGCTGCTCGATCATCGTTTTCAGATGCAGATTTCAGGACTTGCAGCAGGACGGCGGCTCTTTCTGCAGGAGACATGCGCAGCAGAGCGAGAAGTGACAGTGGTGTAGGAGCAATAGTATGATAAACGTAGCAGATACTGGCACACAAGCCTAGAGCGCCCTCTCATGGCTGTTTTATATAAGTCGCACCCGAGTATAAGTCGCAGGAAACACCCAAACCATGAAAAAAAGTATGACTTATAGTCCAAAAAATTGTGGTAATCGCTTTTCACTACTTTCTGAGACCTGAGCGGAGTTTTGCTGTGACAGTAAAGACGACAACTAACATGCAAATGTGCGCTTCCTGTTTATCGGACAGTAAAACGCTTCATAATCAGACGCAGACTACACAGCAGATGTATTGTGGAAAAAAATCATGTACTCCAACCGCCCATAGTACAAGCAAAACACATTCATGTGTCAGTGCGGTCATCCCATTTTTACTTATGGGTATTTTCCAGAGTCCATTTTTATGCCGAAATTCCCTTTTTTAATGTCCCAAAGTTGTGTTTTTTATTGTCACACTACTAAACTAAGCTATACGTCTGTTTGGTCACTGCACATTTTATTACTCCGGCTCAGACCCAGTCATTACATCCACCACACGAGCAAAAATACGCCTATTCGCTGTTATTTTCGACCCGACATCTGTGACATAAGGCATATTTTGCGACGGTGAAGCCTGCATGTGTGTACACGGCTATTACCGAGGCTCAGAGTGGTGTTTTAAGGGTCGCTGAGGTCACAGGGGTAGGTCTAGGTGTTTGTTGACAGCCTGAAGCTAAAGTGCACTTTGTAGGGAGTGTCCAGTTTGAAGTGGACATGTTAAATATCTTTGAAAACGTATAGGCCTAGATTCAACCGTCCATATAAGGGGTTATATACGTCATCAGCAATGCGGGGTCACAAAAGGAGCCATTCAGTTTATATTCTGTCTACATTTAAACTGCACTTAAACTGTGAATGAAGGAAAACCAAATCTGTGAACACACTGAATCTGGTGTTTTATTGTTTTGTGTTATGTCTCTTTGAAACTGTTTTGTTTTTGTATTGTTCTCTGCGTTAGAGAACAGATGGAAGTGAGAATTTTGTGCAATAATCTGGCATATTTACACTACAATTACCAAAGTTCATTAATATGGACTGTCAAAGTAACGTAAAAGTACAGGTAAAAGTACAGATTAAAGTAAAATAATGCTAAAAATGCTAATAATATAATGCTTTTCACAGACACATGTCCCCAAAGATGCTTTACAGAGCATTATTTACAGATAATTTGTTTATTCACTCCATACCCGGTGGTGTTAAAGGTTAAAGTAAAGGTTAAAGTAAAAAGGTGCTTGAATGGTATCCAGAGAACTGAAAAACACTGATGCAAAACCAATGAACAAAGCACTAAACTGATAATCTAAGAAAAGATAAATGCGATTTTATTTGTTCACATGCGTCACTGAAATAAACAAATCTGATCCGACTGTGAGTGAATGTGGCACAGGGTGAGAAAGTTCAAATTGCAGTTTTATTTTGGAGTAAAATTGTCTAAAAAGGCTACATAATAAACAAATACAAGATAAAATACATCAAATATGGGTGTTATATGTGTACATCTTTGAGCGATTCACGTTTTCTGCAATACTTAGACTTCAAGCAAGACAATTTATGACATTTTTGTTGGATTGCCATAATATTGTGGTCATCCTGTTGGGTCGCTATAGGGATAACATCATTGCAGTATTTAATAGGGGTGGGACGAGATACAATTTCCACAAGGCAAGAGGTTTTGACATTATTTAGGCTGTAATAAATACACTGTGCACTTCAGTTTGCAGTTTTAGCCTCACCATTTTTGATTTACTTTAATATTTCTACTGTCACTGTAGCTAAACATTCTATATCTAAACATAAAAACATGAGGAAAAGATCTCACAAGATACTTTTTACTCTGTGTGCACAATCTTGTGGCAATTTTGTCTCGAGAGATCTTGCGGCATGAGACCTTGTCCCTTCCATAGTATTTTAAATCGCCATAACTTAGTAGTGTAATAGTCAAGACCGCACTACTCGAGACCAAGACCAGGCCGAGACCAGGACAAGACCAAGACCTCTGAGGGTCGAGACTGAGACCACGGCCCATCGAGACCAAATCAAGACCACCTTTGTCATTTTCAACATTTATTTGTACTTTACAGTTATTTTGGCACATGTATATATCAATGTTTTTATAGATTTATCTCCATTTTATCAATCATCGAGGGTCAGACCTGGAAACCAAAAGACCGAGTCCAAGCTCCTTTAAGACTGAGACAAAACGAAGTCCAAATGCAGTCAAGTCCAAGACAAGAACGAGTCCAAGTGCCTTCAAGACCGAGACAAGGCCAAGACTAGTCCAAGTCCAAATGTGGTTGAGTCCGAGACGAGACCGAGTCCAAGCGCCTTCAAGACCAAAACAAGACCGAGTCCAAGCGCCTTCAAGACCGAGACAAGGCCAAGACTAGACCAAGTCCAAATGTGGTTGAGTCCGAGACGAGACCGAGTCTAAGCGCCTTCAAGACCGAGACAAGGCCAAGACTAGACCAAGTCCAAATGTGGTTGAGTCCGAGACGAGACCGAGTCCAAGCGCCTTCAAGACCAAAACAAGACCGAGTCCAAGCACCTTCAAGACCGAGACAAGGCCAAGACTAGACCAAGTCCAAATGTGGTTGAGTCCGAGACGAGACCGAGTCTAAGCGCCTTCAAGACCAAAACAAGACCGAGTCCAAGTGCCTTCAAGAGCGAGACAAGACTGAGACTAGACCAAGTCCAAACATGGTTGAGTTCGAGACAAGAACGAGTCCAAGCGCCTTCAAGACCAAAACAAGACCGAGTCCAAGCGCCTTCAAGACCGAGACAAGGCCAAGACTAGACCAAATCCAAATGTGGTTGAGTCCGAGACAAAACCGAGTCCAAATGTGGTCAGGTCTGTGACGGGACCAAGACCATAAAAAACCAGCTCGAGGCCATTCTCTAGACCAAGACTTGTCTCGAGTACTAAGACACTAGTCAATACTAACACTATCTATTTATTTACACATAATGGATAAAAAAGAAAAAAACATAATCCTCTGTCAACATTTCTGCGATATCCAAGTCTCTCCAAATATGGGAACTGGTTTAGCTCATTTTGACATAATTTCACAATCTATTTTGCAGATTTACTCCCTGGTTTCAACTTGTTTTACTCGGTTGTGCCATGGAGAGAAACTGCTGACATTTCTTGATCTATTCCCAGGATCATTGCTCATCCCTTTGACCGTGTTATGCCTTTATGACTTTTTACGGCTCGCAGGAAATGATTCACAGTTTCTCAAGGCAACTCAAGGAAATGAACGAGATGACCAAAGCAGAAGTGACCAGCAGTATTATTATTTAGACAAAGGGCTGTTCAGAACATGGGCGTCTGCGTGGTTTAAAAGCGCCGATGGAGCACGGGGGGAAGGGGCTCACCGTGGTGCTGAAAGAAAGTAAATGAGATGTAATTTTAACTGCTAAATCAATATCAGGGTTCATAAATCACGTCGGGATGCTGGCGTAAAATTAGGGCGCTTTGTCTTAACATGGAGTCGTCAATAGAAGGTGTAAAGTGTAGCACAGTGGGGTAGTTAAAGAAATCAATACCCAGATACTAGCAATACATAAAACTAATGGGGCTGTAGGTCTTAATTTAGTCGGATATGTCATTGCAGATGGTTTTACGGCTCAAAAATACGTAGAAAAACAGGCAGCGGGGGTTGTCTCTCCACGAATACCAGCTCGAGCGTCCCATTCTCTCAGCGCGAGTTAGAAAATCAGGTTTCGATATAATAAAATGAAATGTAAACGCACCGAGACCAAATGTCGGGCCTTGTTTACGTCATTTTACGGATCCTTTGCGCCTCACTTGTCGACTGTTCCTGAGGAGTAATTTGACACACTGTATTTACTCTGCTTGTGTTTGAGACCACATCATTTTTGCATGTTTTGTTTATATGTATATGAGCAAATGTGTCGAGATTTATTGTAACTTGCGTGTGGAATTAATACAATATACAGCTCTGGAAAAAAATAAGAGACCACTGCATTTTTTCCCTGAAATCAGCGTCTCTACATGTGTGACGGCCACTTCCAACACAAACACACCTCATTCTGCTTCATGAGGCACTGATGAGGAGATCACCTGAACCAAATCTGATTTAAGGAGGAAAAGGAGAAACACCACTGCTGTGTTCATCATTATTATTATTCCACCAAATATTGATTTCTGAACTCTTCCTAAGTTCAAACATTAGTATTGTGTTGTTTTAAAATTAATATGATCTTGTTTTCTTCGCATTATTTGAGGTCTGAAAACATTAAACTTTTTTGTTATTTTGACCATTTGTCATTTTCTGCAAATAAATGCTCTAAATGACAATATTTTTATTTGGAATTTGGGAGAAATGTTGTCAGTAGTTTATAGAATGAAACAAAATTTTTATTCAAACACAAACCTATAAGTAGTGAAATCAGAGAAACTGATCATTTTGCAGCGGTCTCTTATTTTTTTCTGTATATAATAAATTTTGATTTATTTTTTAAATGGATTTATATGCATATAGTTTAACTAGCTTAGTTTCATAAAGGGCATAATTCAGGGAGACCAGCTGATTCCCCTCTCCACAGATCTGACCTGTAACTTTGTCTGGTTTGGTCTCCTTGAAGATAGAAAGGTTTAATGCCATACTGTGGAACATTCCAGGCAAAAGAATAACATGTTCTCGGAAAAAAGCATTTGACAGACCCTCCACCAGAAAAGTTACACAATGCATCTTTAATCGGTTGATGGATAATAATTTATAGCCTTTTTATTTGGACGATAAGGATTTCTTTGGAACAAGAGCAGAAAGGGGAAGCGAGTGAGTCAGTGAGCTGGTATTTAAAAAGCAGATTAAACAATTTGTATCCGTCTTTGTATAAATACTTTGTGCAAATAGTAGTTTTTGCATGAACTCCAGTGCTGGTGTCGTCTTGTGAGCGCAGGTTTGGGTACAGTTTTAAAAGCTTTTGTCGCGGTTTTGCACATTTTAGTCGACCAAGAATTTGTTCAGTCGACTTCAGCCCTAAAAACTAGTAACAATAAACTGAACTGAAGTGCTGATACTGAAAAAAAATCACGTATATGAGATAAGATTTTAGCTTTCCTGAATAGTTTGAGAAAAATAATATGATTGCAACTCTGAGCACTCCGTAATATTATGAAAAATCGGCACATTTTATTATCATTTAAGTTAATATTGAGCCACATCTTCAGTACTGAAAGCAAGTTTGAAATTTCAGGCATGTGACAGCACTACAGGACAGTGTAGAAACATTGTGGAAATTGTAAAAATTCTCTCTTTCATTTGTTGTTTTTTCAGCAACTGCTCCCATTTTCTACAAAACCTGCAACCCTATAGAAGAAGGGCACTTAGGTTTTAGTAGTAGTTTATAATATGGATGGTAGGGGGGATCACAGTGAAAGGTTTTGCAGCAGTGCTATGGAAAACACTGTAGTTTAGTGTAGTAATGACTAGTGATGGTACAATGAGTTGTAGTAGTTGCAATTTGTAGGATTAATAGTAGTAGCAATACTAGAAGTAGAAGAAGCAGGAATAGAAGTAAGAGGAGTAGTAAGAGTAGGAGTAGCAGAAAGAGTACTAAGAGTAGGAGAGAGGAGTACTAAGATTAGGAGATGGAGTGGTAGGAGTAGAAGGAGAACGAGAAAAAGTAGTAGGAGTAGGAGAGATAAAAGGAGGAGTAAGGAGTAGTAAGAGTAGGAAAAAGAAGCATAAGAGTAGTGAGATTAGAAGGAAGAGAGAAGAAGTACTAAGAGAAGTAAGTAGGAGGAGTACTAAGAGAATTAAGAGTAGAAGAAGTACTAAGATTAGGAGATGGAGTAGTAAGAGTACGAGTAGTAGGAGAAGAAGTAGTAAGAAGAGTAGGAGAAATAAAGTAGAAATAAAAGAAGGAGTAAGAGTAGGAGGAGTAGTAAGAGTAGGAGTTAGTAGGAGAAGGAGTAGGAGAAATAACGTAGAAATAAAAAGTACTAAGAGTAGTAAGAGTCGTAGGAGTAGAAGGAAGAGTAATAAGGGTATGAGAAGGAATATTAATAGTAGTAAAAGTAGGAGAAGGAGTACTAAGAGGAGGAGATCGTGTAGAAGGAGTAGGTGAAATAAAGTAGAAAAAGAAGTATTAAGAGTAGGAGATGGAGTAGCAGGAGTAGGAGAAAAAGTAGTAGTAGGAGAAATCAAGTAGAAAGAGTAGGAGTAGAAGGAGTAGTAATAGTAGTAAAAGTAGGAGAAGGACTACCAAGAGTAGTAAGAGTTGAAGAAGTAGTAGGTGGAGTAGAAAAAATAAAGTAGAAATAAAAGTAGGAGAAGGAGTCGTCGTCGGAGTAGGAGAAATAAAGTTGAAGTAAAAGGAGTAGTAAGAGTAGCAGGACTAGAAGGAAGAGGAGTAAGAGTAGGAGGAGGAGTACTAAGAGTAGGAGATCAAGTAGTAAGAGAAGGAGTAGGAGAAATAAAAGTAGAAGGGAGTAGTAAGAGAAGGAGTAGGAGAAGGAATAGTAATAGTAGTAGGTGGAGTAGTAGTGTCCATTTAAAACCCATATGGTTAAAATGAATAGACACTAAACTTGGACGCATTTTGGATCGCTTTTCCGAGAAGTACTTTCGATTCTCTTTTATTTCCACTGTGATTGGATCAAGGCAGTTCCCGAAGACTACTTTCTGTAAAACACGTGACTTATTTGTCTGTTTTGGCTCCAGTCGGCTTCCCCTTTGTGACCAGACAAAACCTGATGTTCGCCGTGTTAAACTTGGACGGACGGCCAACGCGTCGCGGCTCTCTGAAGTTAAACAAGAGCCAGAGTCGAACTGGAAGCCGGCCATTTCTCTCGGCTTCCTCCTCTGTGTTAACTGGCCCGTAGCGCTCCTCTCGCACGCCCTGCTAATCCCTGTACACAAACACCAGAAAATAGTGCAGGTATTATGGCTCATTTACACAGATCAGGTTCAGAGTAATCTTGCAACAAAATCCTGTCATTTGAACTACAGCAGCGTGCAAGAGAGATACATGGGAACTACACCTGAAAAACATTTAGGGTAATGATTGATATATAAATAAAAAAGTAAATTGAAGTAGCAACGGATCTGGTTTCAGTTTCACAGAGAACGCTTGGATTACTCCCATAGAAAAGGCTTCTGTGCAAGCTCAAGTGTCAGGCGAACACGTCTGGTCTTTTGTACGTCTTTTGTCGTCTTTGTCAGTGGAGCAGTGCAAGAGAATGACAAGTTTTGCCTGAATTGAAGGGATTAACTCAGAATTATAGATTTAGATCATTTAAATTGCGTATTTTATCGGTAAATTATGCTTTTCTGGTATTTAACCTATCACGTGTTGAATTTAAGTCTTCATAATATGCTTTTTCTTTCAGATAACATGCACGAATCACATTACAAAATCAGTGCACACCACAATCTCAAATGTATTGGAATGGGTCGATGTTATGTTTGGGTTTTGGCCTTTTGCAGTGCAATAGAATGACATGATTTGCACAAATTAAACATTTGATCGAGCGATTATTAATGATTTAGTTGATTCAAGTTTTTTTTTTTATGTATCCATTATGGACAAGTAAGAAATGTACGTTCTTTTACAATGGAACATATAACATTAGTGAAATCATAATAGAAATAACAACAAAAAAAGGAATGGGAAGAAGAAAACATATTTAATCCCACCCACTTCTTCTAATCTAACACAATGAGCTTTCTTTTTAAATTTTCAGACATTTTACATTAAACAGTATGACTTATTTACAAGTGCGGACCATGAGTAGCAGTTCTAGCTCGGTAACAACTATCATCAGGCCGGGGCAATTTAAAATTTCACTACCCTCTTAAATTATGAGTTCTCTCTCATTTTGAACAAGCTTTGTACGTTACTTGGTAGTAAATTGGGGTCACCAGACACCCCTGTTTACCCGGGACAGTCCCAGTTTTGAGCCCTGTGTCCCCTGTCCCAGAAGATTCATCCAAAATCACTGATTTGTCCCAGTTTTATACAAGAAATGTCCCAGTTGTCCCTATTTTTGACCAATCTGATCCCTGCCAACAGTAAAAAGAGGCATTCATTGTCATTTGTTTAGGTAAAATACAGAAAAGCTGCTTAAAAATGACCAAAACACAAAGAAAATGTGACTATACTGACTCGCACATTAGTCCTGAATGGACCAAGTGCTGAACAATTGTCCTTAATTGTTTCATAATTGTATTCCCAGTCCCAGTTTTTAGATAGTGTATAATATTTTACAAGATCAGGAATCTTTAGGAGCACATTTTTTTTGACTAAAACAAGAAAATAAGTTACAAAATCTTAGCACAATAGCTTTTCTTGTGAAGAGATCTCCACCTGCTTGTCTCTGAGAAGTTATTGCTTCACCTGGAATGTTTAAACCATAAAATCACCATAAAGACAATCAGGTGGAGCCTCCCAAGCCAAGTTACTGGTCAGATCTGTGGCGCGTCGACACTGCCTCTCTAAATTACACTCTTTTTACACGTTATATGAAAAGCATCGGTCCTAGTATGGAGCCAGGGGGCACGCCACACTGTCAAATATGTCGGAATTGTCCCGTATCAGTGCTCGTGTTTGGGTTTCACTGTGAGCGGAAACCCATGCGGCCCCTGTATTTGCTCTGCGGTGGGTTTGTTGCACGTGCACACACTGACCCGGCTCCTATCAGGTAGCATTAGCCCGCCCGGGACCCATTAAGCTATTAGCTCACTTAGCCTTATCTGCGCGTTGATAAAAACGAATGCATTTTCGGTGAAATATACACATACAGTTTTCAAACACTGCCGATAAGACGGGAGATATCGGGGTTAGATATTTACTGTGAGAGGCAATAAGGGAGCTTTGTGCTGATGGTAACAGGTGGGTCTTTAAAGGAGCTGTAGCGTGTTTTTACTGTCCTAAAGGCGCATTTACGCTATTTTCTGATCTGTTATAATGTCGTTTCTTAATCACAAACAAACCTGGAGTTGTGTTTTGTTTCTTTTACACATGTTAAACACACAAACTCTACATATTTAGGTTGAGTTCTCCCAAACAGAAAACACTCCACTCATGGATCTATAATAAAAACTGGATAAGGTGTCCCCCCTCTGTCCCATCTTGAGACAAGTGGCCGTTTTAGGTACTGCAGATCCCAGGAGCTTAGGCCCAGCAAAACCTCTCCCATAGAAGCACAAGGGGTGAGATTTAATACGTTTTTTAGTTCTTCCCACTCCTTATCGGGCATGTATGTAAACAAATTTGATCGTCCTTGTCTAAATGTTTTGTTTCTGTACATATGGCTTTGTGTACTATGCTTGAAATAAACCATTCCTACCTACAATGCATTTTTTGGGCATTCAGACTGCCCGTGTTCGGCTGACAGGGCATCGAGAGCTTTCACAAAGGTCAGAATTTGTAGGCATTGTTTTCCATTTTCACAACATAAACTTTTACATGTTTAAATCCTCAAAACGCCTAAAAGTTAGTTTTGTAAGACTTAGCCTAGCCCCGCTCTAGCAGCTCTCGCTCTGATTGGCCCAAACACTCTACAGATGTCACACAGGTGAAGGAGCTCAACCATATTCAGGATAATTATTTCTGAGCCCATGCGCCAATGAGCTTAAGCCACTGAAAACAATATGTCATCTTGGGTTCACCTTCCAGATTTTATTATAGTTCTATGATTCACCTTTACTAGAATCATTTGTATAATTTCAGCCCTGGAATTGCCAATCTCTGCTTAAAAAATGGTAACAGTTAACTTTAAAGCTCACTTTAACTATCGCTTCTTGACATCACAAGGTGGAACAGAGCATTTTGAGCTTTGGAGATGTAGACAGACTAATGATACACTATTTATCATGTGTGAATGAAACATAACACAACTCCAAGTATGTTTTTCATGAAGTAACAACATTATAACATGACTTAAAGCTCACAAGAGTCAGCTTTGCGTAATATAGCATCATTTAGCCAAAACCAAGCGAAAAGTCATGACGCCAGGAAACCAAATGACATTACCGCAGCGTAGCCTTGTGTGTTATGGTGCTGGTCTGACATTGTGCAAAAGTAGGTCAGATTATGTGAGGGAGGGCGGTATTACATGTGCTGCTAATCAAGTGGTCTTGTTCTGGAGACGACAGTTTCATGGCGCGGTGCATTCTGACGATTTACTTTCCTCTTTGTATTTTTGGCAAATCAACTGGGCCAGATGAAAGAACGAGCAGACTTTGTGTTTATTATTTTTACTGAAAAATGCTGAACTTTTAAACAAGGGGACATTGTAAGGTATTCTAAAGAAACAAGTGGTGAGAGCTCGGTTTCTCAAAAGTATTTGGTACTGATACATTCACAGGACAGAAGTGAAGCTTTCCTGAAGCTTTAGAGCGATCTTGAGCTGTAAAAGAACAAATATAAGAGCAAATAGACGAGTATACGTCCATGAAACCTACCTGGACCACTGAGGGATTACACACATATAAGACCACAGTAATTTATCCTTCAGTAAATCGCCTTTTCTTTCTAAATGTAAAGTATTTTTAGAGCTTGGTGCTAACAGTCCCTTCCTTGACATTAAAAATAGTTTCTTTGCAATAATAAGATAAGAAATTAACCATTTTTGGGCTGATGTCATATTATTAAATATTTACGATGTACCAAGGATAAGTAGTAGGGATGGGCATTCAATTAAATTTTCTTAATCGATTGTTGGGAGAATTAACGGTCGATTATCGTTTAACATTTTTATATTAAAATGATCCAGTCCACTTTATTTCTATAGCGCATTTTATAAACAAACAGTTTCCAAAGTGCTGCCCAAATACAAAGCAAAGACAACAATAATAAAATAAAAATAAACACTCAGATTTGATCACACACAGTATCGTCATTATTACTATTACTAATCTGCATAAATAAAGTCAACTGTACAGCATATAAACCATAACCACTATAGAGGTTTGTCGATTTTGTCGACACGATCGACGAAACTCTTAACGATCAATTATCGATTAGTTGACTAATGCCCATCCCAAATAAGTAGCAAGTGTTCCAGCAATAATGTGGTTTTAAGAATCTGTGATATTATATTAAACACATCAGACCAAGAGACAAGTGCACGATGGAGCATTGCACCAAAGGACTCACATTTATAACAAGTTGAGGAGACATTGGGGAAAATGTGATGGATTTTCACTTTGGAATAAAGAAGCTGATGTGTAATATTGAATTGTATGAGACTGTCTTGCATTATTGGAGCTAATGGATTAAGCTAACATTACAATGCTTTATAAATCTGACTCTGACTCTGTTTAAATCCAGGCTAAAAATGGTTCTGTTTAGCTGTGGATATGACTGAAAGGTTTTCATTTTTCATTCCACACTCTTCTCTTCTCTCTAATTCGCTCTAATTTAATGCCCCATCCTGATTTTAAAAATGTATGATGATTATTTATGTTTTGGTTTGTTTGTATTGTGATTTTAATGTATTTCTTATTCTGTAAAGCACTTTGAAATACTTTGTGTGCGAATTGTGGTATACAAATAAACTTACCTTGCCTTATAAATGGATGCAGACAGTACACAGACATATTTGGCATCAGGAGTTGCTTGCACGAAGATTGCCTTGAATCTACACATTCATGAGAGATTCAAAAGCATTAAAGCATTTTATTGTTAGTTCAATCAATCAGTTAAACTTTATTTATAGAGCACTTTTCATACAAAAAAATGCCACCCAGAGCGCTTTACAGTGATTAAAAACAATTCAGCAAGGTGGATGGGTCTTGAGATTACTATCTGTGACATAACTATCTTTTTTACTACTAACTTTACTACTATCTATGTGGAAATCTGGAAATTGACTTCTTAGGTTCTTTTTTTAAGACCATATAGTCAAGTATTTACCTTGTTGACATGTTTCTCTGCTTCTGCTGCTGCGAGCCAAGTGAATACACCTGACTACATTGTCTTAAAAAAAAAGAGCCTAAGAAGTTAAAGTACATAAGAAGACACAGTGAACTTCTTTGATGAAATCTGGAAACTATTTGGAATCAGGTGGGTCTTGAGATTACTACCCGTGTCTTTTTTACAACTAACTAGCTGGAATCTGGAAACTGTACTAAGTATGTGGAATCTGGAACCAGTACACAGAGAAAAAACATTGTTGTTGTCCTCTGAAAGTTGTAAAAACCGCTTATAAACTCATCATGGTGAATAAATGGGACGCTCTGAATGCTTATAGGAAGTGAGGAATAACTTTGGACCACTGCAAACTACTTTAAAATAAACTAGTTCTGTTTTTCTTGTATTTAAGACAGTAAAGGTACAGGTACAGCACCTTCGTTTAAATCTTCAAGCATCGCCAACACACTCACTTTACGATCTCACATTATGCAATAGTCTATAGAAACACTTCCCATTAACGTACAATTCTCCCCACCTATAGTCAGGATGTTAATAATACAATAGATGGGTGTAAATGGTGAGCGTGGTATTGTTGGTATTGTTTAGTCTCTCGTCGGTTCCCGTACACATGTAATCCTCCACCACATCAGACGCACTGCTGCCTCGTCCCTCCTCCGCTGAGATGATTGTTCAAAGGGGAGTCTCAAAGGGGAGTCTCTTGTATTTGGGCTGCCCTCAGGATTAACATGGGGTTTTCTATTCAAATGATGTTAGCTTTGGACTTTACTGTAAAACTTGAGAGGAGCGTCGCAGCGGGAAGGCTTTGAGTCCCTGCAATTTCTGTGAGTTTCAGATTCTGGTGTGATGAAGTCATACTCCCAGATGGGAACAAGAGCCAGGTTTCCTACTGACTATTTTATTCTTTGCCATGAAATATCTAAAACGTAAATACACAAACGTTTAACCTGGTGATCTCTATTTGAGGCTAGATCCATAAAGAAGTGGAATAAGGGATTGTGGCGTAACTATTGCTTTCATTTTGGCGACTGTGACAAATTCAAATGGCAATTTCAAATGTATTCTGATTATTTATTTAGATTTTTTACTTCAGATATTTAGGTCCAGCCTTACAGTTAACTCCTCATCTCTGCGTCCCAATAGCCAGGCTGGCATCACCTAGTGCCTCCGCTCGATTTCATTTCTCTCCGGCGATGAGGTCAGGAATCAGAATACGCTCTACGATTTGCAATAACCTCGGAAGTTGTAGTCGGCGCTCCGGCCAATCAGAGAAGATCTGTGAAGCCGTGACGTCAAACTCCAGCGCCTCTGGGTCCCTTTTGCGGTGCAACACAACAGTAAACAAAGCGTCCAGATGGATGTAGACGACGCCGTACATTTTGTGTTGGCGGCGATTCCCGACATCGAGGATTTAAAGCCGGAACAAAGAGAATGTTTGGTGAATTTGATCAAGGGGAAATTCTTTTTTGCCCTTCATCCTACGGGATTTGCCCTTGTGCCACGATTACTTGGACACCACTGAGCGTTTTGGTGCATTGCATATATCACCATCAAAAAGCAGCGATTGGTTAAATAAAAAAAGTACCCGCCTACTGTCGAGCGAATGAATCCTAATGCTGCGAGGTCAGGCGGTTTCCACGATTTCCATAATTTCCACCTGTCCATCTCATAGACTCACAGCAAAAAGTTGAGTGTTAACATTGACTCTCACAGAATCAATTTTAACATTTAACTCAGGGTTTAGTCCAATCTGTTCTAGAGTTAATTTAACATTTTTGGAAATGTTAATTAAGCCACACTGGACCAAAGCTTTTGTTTAACCCCAAAATCAAGAGTTATATTAATGTTTTGAGAGTAAACGGATAACACTTTGTAGGGTTATCCTGATTTAGCTAAACAACACACACAGGAGTTTTATTTTTACACTTTATTTTAGTTAATTTGAGTTGAAATTACATACAAAACTGGGTCAAACTGGTCTTCACTCGTGGGAGTTTGAAGCGGCCAAATTAACACTAAGGGAAGGTTGAATTAGCTTTAACCATATCAATTCTGGCAAATAACCCCAACTAAAACCCCCATTTAACTTTCAAATAGTTAAAATACCTTTGTGTGTTAAAAGCAACTCTGAAATAAATCTGAAATATTGTACCCTGATATTTTAACCCTCCAGTTTTCTCCGTGCACCTCTAAACGTGAGAAGTCTTCACAGTCTTGTCCCATATTCTTCTACCTTTATTTTAGTTTTCCGTTTCATGTTTCTGACCCTGATCTGTTACTGTGCCGAGCTTTGAAGTGACAGAAGCTTCGCGCGCCCTCAGACCTCTATCTGTGGGACCGTCCTGCAGGGCATCTGACTGTTTTCACAACACGCAGTACCTCTCCGCTCGCTTTGATGGTGAACTCTGACTGCTGGTGGGATCGGCTCGGCTTTCCCCTCTCGCATACTCGGCTTTGTTATGGAAATCGGACATGGAATCGGATACGAGATAGTGACGTTTAAAGTGGCGTCCAGCCTTTTTTCTCTGGTGCGCTACCGTTACAAAACGAAAATGCCACGGAGCCACTCGTTTTAGCGTTCACAAGAAATGGAGCCTTAAATGAGGTTCAGTTAGATGCTTATAAAAGGACAATGTGTGTAATACAGAAATGTCTTGGCGAGCTACTAGGAAGGGGGTGGAGATCTTCTGGTTTAAAGCCATTCAGTCATGTTTCAGTACTTCTAATGAATGCATCAGTTTCTCTCTCTTCACGGTTGGAAATATTTTTTTAAAAAAACTGGAGTTCTGGTGCTCCGAATTTCGTGAACCTACCCCAAAACATGCTTTTCAGCCTACCATTCATTTCTGTTGAGTGGGGTCACTTTGGGCATTATCGCAAAGTCCATTTTAACAAGTTTTTCGCCGGATCGGCCGATCTGGTGCCTGGTATGGGGACTTTTTGTTGATGTTTAGACCCTCAAAAACACGATAGTTTGCAAGGAATAATAATAATAAAAGAGCGTGAGAAACCGACAAAGAACAGTACCCCTCGCCGCTATCAGCAAATCTTCAGTAAATATGTGTAACTAAACTGAGTTAACGGTAATTGTGTAAAGCCCTGGGACGTGACTTTAACCTGATTTTGTTGCCAGGTGAAACTATTGTTTATTAGGGATGTAAAATAACCGTAATATTGTATCGTCAAAAGTCTCACAATAATATCGTGGGCCATGACAATATATCAAATTACAAGTGCTTAAATTCATAGTTATGGTGAGTCTAATTTCTTTCTTTGTGATTTTAATGTCTTTCTTATTCTGTAAACACTTTTTACTTTGGGTTTGAACTGTGCTGTAGAAATAAACTTGCCTCGTCTTGTCGTGGTGCGTCAAAAACAGAGGGAACTACATAGACCATGATGCTTTGGTGTTGTCAGTGCAGAATTATTAAAGAATTAAAGCAAAAAGCATAGACTGTATAAGTGATTGTGATGTCATCCACAGCGTTCGGTTCCAGTCAAATGAAGCTCATCGAGGCTGGCAGTTATAAGAGTGAATATTGCCGGTTACAAATTAGGAAATGAAATTGTTTACAGGTAAAATAGTGAACTAAAAACACCAGGATCATGAGAGCGGGTTAACATTTAAATACCAAAATACTCCAAGACTCACTGCTGCAGTTGCAGAGACAGAGGGGCGACGGATTCTCAGTAGAAACTGAAGTGGAACCGGAGTCAGTGGAGCCGAAAGCGTGGCTAGCTATGTCCATTTACAGTTCATGTGTAAAAGCAGTTGTTTTTGCTAATTTATCTGAAGCGTTTAGCCCAGAGACACAGCAATGGCAAGTTTTTTGGCTGAAGGGCGCCTTTTTTGTATCAGAATACTACAGTGTTTTTAGACTTCGACAGACATTATTGATCCACAAGGGGAATTACTTGGATACAGTAGCTCACACATCACATTAAATTACAATGACAAAGAGTAAAAAAATTAAAACAATGGTAAGAAACATACCATAAATGTATGTACAATTAGTAAAAAAACAAATATTGTAATATAAATACAGTATACCAAAGGAAACAAAGATGATATGATGAAACAGACTTATTTGGAGTTGGATATCATGGTAATTTGTTCATAGATGCACTGTTGGCTGTAGGACCTTGTGCAGTATATCTTTCTTTGTTTTCAATTGTCTTTTAGTAGCAATTGTAGAGCTTTAGTGCGATTAGAAAGTTGGATCCCTTCATTCACCCGACCGCTTAATGAAAATAACTGTCGTTAAACCGTGAAACCCACGTCGCTCCATCTCCGTTAGTATCTCCACTGTCCCTCTCGGTGTGTGTTCCCCTCTTCTGCCAGCTGGCCCGACGCTTTCTAACGGATCTCTCTCTGTGGGCATGAGGTTTGGCACCAGCCCCGAGCCAAAGAGCCCAGCAGCCAAAGAGCGTCCTGTCCTGTCTCTATACATCCGCCACAACCAGGGAAAAAGCGTCGTCCTCATTCCCCGGGGCGTCCAGGACTCGTGGAGGGACAGAGTAAATCCTGTCAGCTCAGTCTGTTTGCGACTGATGCTCAGGAAAACATCGTGAGGACGAGTAAACAGGAGCTGTTCAAGTTACTTCAGTGACATGTTGAAAAGTGGGTTTTTTTTGGTGTAATTTATGTCAGTGGGGGGGAGGAGGGGAGTAGTAGCGGTAGTAGTAGTGGAACAAGGAGTAAGAGGAGTAGTAGTAGTGGAAGCAGAAGTATAGTAGTAGGAGTAGTAGTAGGAGTAGTAGGACAAGTAGGACTAGGAGTAGTAGTACCAGTAGTAGGAGTAGGACAAGTAGTAGGAGTAGGACAAGTAGTAGTAGTAGGAGTAGTAGGAGCAGTAGTAGTAGTAGGAGCAGTAGTAGTAGTAGTAGGACAAGTAGGACTAGGAGTAATAGTACCAGTAGTAGTAGTAGAAGTAGGACTAGTAGTAGCAGTAGTTGTAGTAGTAGTATGACTAGTAGTAGTAGTAGTTGTTGTAACAGTAGTAGTAACAGTAACAGTAGTAGTAGTAACAGTAACAGTAGTAGTAGTAACAGTAACAGTAGTAGTAACAGTAGTAGTAGTAGTAGTAACAGTAGTAGTAGTAACAGTAGTAGTAGTAGTAGTAACAGTAACGGTAGTAGTAGTAGTAGTAACAGCAACAGTAACAGTAGTAACAGTAGTAGTAGTAGTAGTAGTAGTAGAAGTAGGACTAGTAGTAGCAGTAGTTGTAGTAGTAGTAGTATGACTAGTAGTAGTAGTAGTAGTTGTAACAGTAGTAGTAACAGTAACAGTAGTAGTAGTAACAGTAACAGTAGTAGTAGTAACAGTAGTAGTAACAGTAGTAGTAGTAACAGTAGTAGTAGTAGTAGTAACAGTAGTAGTAGTAGTAACAGTAACGGTAGTAGTAGTAGTAGTAACAGCAACAGTAACAGTAGTAACAGTAGTAGTAGTAGTAGTAACAGTAACAGTAGTAATAGTAGTAGTAGAAGTTATAACAGTCAAATGGTTTTGTAGCAGGAACCAACTTGTACTTTTTACTTCTAATTAGAGCATTTCCAAAGTACTTTAGCCCAGTAAGTAAAACCATCTGAACTTTTTACTTTAATTTCAGTTGAAGTGAGGACAAATGATGGGGCTCCTTGGACAGTCGTTGCCCTATTAGCCTGCGGTCGCCGGGAATGCTGGGAATTGCGTTGCCAAATACTGCTTAGAGGCCGAGGCTGTGAAATCTCAGAGTGTGGATTGTGAGTGTACCCGGGGTCCACACTGGGCCCTTTTAGCCCAGTGCAGAGAGTGGAAAGTGCAGTAGTTTTGTGCATACATTTGAATGAGTTAAGTCTGTGAGTAATGTATTTAAACAGCTGGACATGAATGCGGATTGTGCTCAGTTACGTTTAGTTATATTTACGTTCTTGAGTCGCTTTTTTAAGAAATTGTGCTTGAGTAATACTTCATTTAAATATTATTAACAGGACTCTTATGTGAGTAAAGGTTGTGCTTCCTCTTCCCACTGTGAGTAAGTCAAGTGAACGTTTGTTTCTTGCACCACTTCTTCAGGTATAATGTTTTCATTTTTGTGTCTATACTGTGTCTATAAAAAAAAAAGCTGATTTTGTCCTTCCGATCAATTACATGAACTCTTTTTACTGTTGCTTGAGTTGTAGTTTTACCAAATACTTTACTAGTAATATTATTTTGAAGTCACTTTTGAAGTTTTTTTCCTACTCTGTCGTCTCGGCCTATATGCGCTATGGCTATTAAGTACTGCAATATCAACATTCTAGTGCAGCAAATCATATAGGTTGTAATTTTTTCTTAAGTACCTTAGTTTATAGTACTTTTTTTCTTTACTTACTTTCCTTTATACCATGTGGTCATAAATTTGTGTAATCCCTAGTGGTACATGGGTGTGTACTCGTCTATGCGCTCTTATACTTCTGATACAGCTCCAGATCATTGTAAAACTATTCAGAAAAGGTTCATTTCTGTCCTTTGAATGTGACTTTTTTAGTATCAATATCTGCTCAATTGAGTATCTAGTTTTGATACTAGTTTTAAAGGGACAGTTTTTTTAGTTTTTTTTTTACATGAATCTGTATGTCCTCGTCAGCAGAGTCGTGCATCAACACTGATTTACCTCCCGACAGCGTCCGGTGAGACGAGTTCTTCCCCGGTTTCGGTGCTGACGAAATTCGTTTGGCAAGTTGGCTGGAGTCATGAAAATAAAGAGTTTTTCTTCTCAAAACAAAATGTGTTCAAAAGAGTGATACATTTGCGTCATAAAACCGAAAAAGTCAGACCTCATAATCGCCTGGTACTATTTTCTCTCTGGTTCATATCACTGCGCTGCCGCTAGGTGACGCCGCGCACAAATCCAATACTTTTTTCAGTAGTTCGGCAGTGTTTACGTGCCTTGACTGCTTATGTACTTATCGCTGTAACTCTCACGTTAGCTCTCTCAAGTCGCGACAGTCATTGTCTGAGCACATAAACACTGCCAAACTACTGACAAAAGTGTTGGATTCGTGCGCAGCTTCACCTGGCGGAAGCACGTAGTGATATGACCCGAGAGAAAATAGTACCAAACGATTATGAGGTCTGACTTTTTTGTGGTTCACTGTTTTGTGATGCAACCGTCTCACTCTTTTGAACACATTTTGTTTTGAGAAGAAAAACACTTTATTTTCATGACCCCAGACAACTTGCCGGACACTTTCGTCAGCACCGAAACCGGGGAAGAACTCAACTCACCGGACGCTGTCGGGAGGTAAATCAGTGTTGATGCACACTGCTGAGGGGGACGTACAGATTCATGTAAAAAAAAAACTATCCCTTTAATATAGATAAATATTTGATTTCAATACTTTTGACAACCCTAACCATGACATTGAAATCTGAAATTTTAGCATCTTGACATTTTCTTACTCCCTCTTCCCTCTTTTTCTCAGACGACTACACCTACCTCCCCGATGTGCTGCCCCCTCTGCCTGAAGTGCCGGACTCTGTGTCGGACCTGAGCTCGCGGTGCCTGCGTAGCCCTGCCTACCGCCACGCCCCCTCCCGCTACAGCTCCTCCCACAGCATGGACTCCGCCCTGGACGCCACCGACCGGCCCGTCAGCTACACCTCCACCTCGTCCTCCGCCTCGTCCCGCGACAGCCACTGCTCGCTGGGCAGCCGCTCCACCCTGGTCTCCGCCCCCGTGTCGGACAGGGATTCTGGGGCGATAAGGCTGGAGCTGGTGCCGACCAAACAGCTGGAGGAGGAGAGTGATGGGGAGTCCAAAATGGGGCAAAGGAGACAGAGTAACCCACAGACGACAACGACGATGGAGATGAAGGAGGCGTCCACGAACGGGACGGGGGGACAGGGACAGAGGACGTACGTGGACCGGGTGGTGCAGGAGATACTGGACACGGAGAGGACGTACGTGCGTGACCTGCAGAGTATTGTAGAGGTAAGACTTTTGCATTTAGTATAATCTGTTTCATTTAGTCAAGATTTAGTCAACTAACTCTTTTTAGTTTTAGTGAACAAGAAAATATTAGAGCTGGACAGTAAATAACCATTGCTCACATGATTTAAGCTTTTGAAGTTTATGGAAGTCCATTTCCGCCAGTAACTAAAAATTAAAGTCTCATAGAAAGTCATAATTACAAGTTTAAAAGTCATAATTATGAGTTTAAAAGTCATAAAGTCGACTCTGAATCTGCCCTTGTCATGGAAGCACTTGGTCATTTTCCTGGAGAGACCGTCCTCCAGGAGCTCGGGACCTCTCCACATCGCTCCATTTTCTCGTTCACTTATGAATGTTTTAAAAAGACAAGAAAGAGAGAGAAATCCACACAAATCCCATATAAATGACAATGTGCAAAGTGTCCGTCTGTGACTCTGTCCTGAGCTGGTTTAGTCCAAATTTGGGGATGAGTTTTAAACTCATAATTATGCCTTTCTGTGAGGCTTTTTTTTTTTTTTTTACTGGCGGAAATGGACTTCCATAGAAGTTGTAAGTCAATTCAAGTTTATTTATATAGCACATTTAAAACAACTTCAGCTGACCAAAGTGCTTCACAAAAGACAGAAGAGACATATACATATAAACAGATAACACAATGTGAAAACTATAATAAAAACCCAGATAATCTGACTAGCTCGTATTAAATGCCAGGGAAAAGAGGTGAGTTGTCAGTCTGGTCTTAAACTGCATTACAGACTGAGAGTAACTATTTTTCAAATCAAGTGTCTTTGTTTTTTCACTGATACTCTTGATCTGCATTAACCCACATCATAATATATATAAAACAACTGATTATTCATTTTGTTAACGCAATAAAACACATTATAACATTCACAGTCCTACACTTCTTTGAGTTCAGATGGGCGTGATTGACAGGTGGATTAGCCAATCAGGGACATGCATCGTCTGTTTATATTGGTGTTAACGTTTTCCTCTTGTGAGTTACCTTTACAAAACAAAAATGCCAAAGAGCTGCTCATTTTAGCAGGCGCAAGAAATTGAGACGATTATAAGAAAGCGGTCAAGCCTTTGGGCACAATTAGATGCCGATAAAACATAAACCATTGTCCATTTATTCACAAAGTCGGGCTTTAGAATTACACATTTTCAATAGTAATGGGCATGAAATTTACCAAATGTTTTGTCATTCAGCACAGTGGTATAATTTCTAAATCCCTTGGTGAGCTACTTGGAAGGCGATGGAGAGCTACAGGTTGGAAACCCCTGGAAAGAGAAAGGAAAAAAGACAAAAATGTAATGAAAAACATCTGCAGAATCAGTGAGCGAAGCACCAAACTTGTTTAATCTGAAATGAGAGAAATGTGATTTTGTTTTAAATGATAAGTGACCAATGAGCTGCTTCGATTCACATGCCTCAGTGAAATAAACAAATTTGATTGGACGGTCTGTCGATATGCGAATGAAGGAGAGTGAGGACAAGACTGATTTTGTACTTTTAGTCGATGAAAATGTATGTAATTTGAGTCATAGTTGTAGCCATTATGATTATTTTTATTTAGTTATTTTAGTCGGCCAGTATATGACATTGACTATTTGAATATTTTGGGTAAAAGAGCGAATAATCGAAAGCAGCAGAGGTAGCGAATGGGAAACAGGAGCAGAGGAGATCAAAGATGGAGCTCGGAGCTTTGGCACGACTATAAAAAAGTCGGATCAGGCCAAAACATATGACGAGCACGATGTTTTAATGACTAATGCCTGACCACATCAGCTTTAGAGTTTGGATAAGATAAATAAGAAGGACATCATCTTTATTTTTACCTTTGTATACCAAAAAACATACTTGGCCTAGTGTGTATTTCAATCACACGTGTTTAGCCAACTTTAAAAACACTTTAGTCAGTACATTTTCGCAAGATATTTTTGGTACGCAGATTATTTTCACAACAACGCACCATCTTTAAAGAGCCCATATTATGCTATTTTCTGATCTGTGTAGTAATAATAAAGATTCCTCATCGCAAACACACCTGGAGTTGTTTTGTTTGGTTATTCAGCCGTGTGAATGAAACAAAACACAACTCTAGCTATATTTTCAACGAGGAAACAACATTCTACCGCGTCTTAAAGCTCACCAAGAGTCAGTTTTGCGTAATAAAGGACTTTTAAATACAGTAAATGAACGGTATAGTCTACATGAACTCCCATCTGTGCCTCTTTTCTCTTGTTTTTGGCTCTGATTCTTCTCAACAATACAGTCACCTGCGTTGGCTCGCGGGTGTGGTGCGCTCACGTTACATGCTCGCTCTGCCTTTGTGCCTCCAGCAACACGTTTTTCGGCAAACAACCTTCACCTGAACCGTTTTTGTCCCCTTCACTTTGAACCACACATTGCATTCATTCTCCTGTGACGGGAACTCATCTGACTGGAATCAATGCCGTTTGTTTGTCAATGTTTGTCTTTCTGCGGGGACTTTTCATTTTCGCCGTTGTCTGGTGCACAGATGGGACTTGTGTACATTTCTGAAGCCCTATTCTTACGGCGTGTGAAAACTCAAAACTCAGACTCTCATAAAAATACAGATCATTTTGCATGTGGTTTTGCTTATTCTTTAATGATTTTTCACACTGTGCAGAGAGATTCATTAGTCTCAATGCTATTTTATCTCCGTTTTTGAGGAGGTAACAACATTATAACATAATTTAAAGCTCACAAGTGTCAATTTTGCCTAATATAGGACCTTTAATATCAAAAGAGTTGGAAATTGTTGTATTATGAAAACACTATTAGCTAGTAAAATCCAAACAAATCGAAATCGCAATATAAATGAACGCAACTGTCATTTCGCAGAGTTTTAGTGGAATAAAATGTGCTAATCCCGTATTCGTGTCTCTGCAAACTCATTATGAAACGCATGGGATTCGTTTAGCAGCTCATATTTCAGTATTTTCTCAAATATTCATGTTCCTGGAAGTGTTAAAATGTGCAGTGTCGACTGAATTCAGATTTGAAAACAAAAATTACATTAATCTGTCACATTTTTTCCCTGAAATGTTATAGCTCTCATTTATTTTTTGGTTTTTTTTGGCCTTCATATAGAAACTAATAGCCGACCACTAATATTTTTGCTCTTCGTCACCTTGGTAAAATAATCGTTTGTCATTTTTTGTCTTAATCCTCATAATTTCATGTTTTGGGTAAGTTTTTTGTGTTTCCTGAAAATCTTGAAATAATTACTTAGGGCGATGGGGTTGGGCGGTATCCGAATTTTGAAGCATTTTACCGGGTTATATGGTATTAACGAGACTAAGAGTTATTTTGTAGCTGCACCTAAACCATTCAGAAACAGAAGAGCAGCTTTATATTTGAAGATGAGGCACAAGTTCTGATCAAACCAAACTTCACCAGCGCGTTTCTCCCTCCATTTAATGATCTGGGACACGGCGAGACAAGAAAAGCTCAGAAGAGGCAGATTCTGGAATAAAAAGTAAAAGGCGACAGTCGACGGCGTGTGATATTTCCCACTGCAGCATGTTGTATCTGACAGACCCACGCTCTCGGCACTCGGAGAAGTTACCGTCTCCTCCGTGAAAGTCTGACTTCGCCCTCGAGCGGGAACTTTCATCCCCTCTCGACTCTCAGCGTTCAATAAAACATCTCCATCGTAAACTTTTCGGCTCAACATCACACATGAAGCGTCAGTCAGGTTTTCTTCTTCTTCCTCGCTGCGTGTGGATGGAAATCTCTGAGCATAACGACATTTGAAGAGGAGAGAGAGCAGAGGGGAGAAAGTCGGTGCTGTGTCCAGTGTCTGAAGCGACTGTGGTGGGATCTCTGGCCTGACGCAGGGTCGTAGCTCCTCAACATTTGCGTCTCTCCCCTGTCATTCGGCCTGAAGCCAAAATGCTCCTAATATTATATTAGGTCCTTATGCACTGCAGATTTTTATAATGACGGTGATGAAACTGATACTGTTGCTACTTTTTGATACCTCGGGATACCGTATTACCGCCCAACCTTATTATACGATTATTTTAGCAAGGCGTCGTTTTGATACTTTGCAGTGAGTACTGACGGTGTTTTGCATGTATGTGTGTGGCTGAATGTTCAGCCGTTACCATGGTGACACAATCCACATATTGGCAAACACTCCTAAATAAGTTTTAAGATAAGTTTTAAGATGAAAACTCAAGAAAAATAAACGAAATGGATTTAAACAACACATTTTCAGAAGCTTGTGATTAATACGAGCGTTCATGATCCAGTTTAGGTGTTTGATTTTCAGCTCATCTGTTTTAATTCTCACTAAGTCTGTTTTTTTTCTGGTCAGATTGCGTTAAACAAAGCTCAGATCAAAGTCTTGCCAAAGCCCCAGACAGAGCATGCCTACAGTTAGCGTCACACCCTCAGGCAGTGTTGAAAACCTCAGCTGCAAGGTATCAACACCATTAGTAATTCTTTGGCTAACCCACTTTCCTTGACCGCGTTCTTCTCACACGTCCGTGATTCGTCGGCTTGCATTAGTTTGCGATCATTCCAGAATTCCCAAATCCATCTTGACACTGATCCAGATTCCACCTCAGCGTGCCGTCAAAAGATCTCATTTTCAAGTGGAGCTCCAAGGCCTTTCTGTCCAAGCCGGTCTGAAATGTTACACCCTCGTCTATTCTCTACGGGTCATGTGCAGCAAAGCGGGAATCAAATAGAAAATGCGTACAGCGTTTTTAAATCCCTGTACGAGGACTTTAATTGGGAGTTTTATCCAGGGGTGGAGTGGGGTTCTGAAATCTACCGGGAGCGTTAACAGTCTGACAAAGCCACTTTTTTCGGCGTGGTTGTTTTAAAGCAGACTTATTGTGCAAAATCGACTTTGTAGAGCTTCCCTTTTCCATATTTCCCATTTCAGTTAACCTGTTGAAGTTGTATTTTGAGTGATTTGTGCATGTTTGAGTAATTTTCTTTTGCATTCAAGCCATGAAATTGACGCTTGTGAACTTTTATACATGTTAGAATGTTGTTCCCTTCTCAAAACCAGACCTGTAGTTGAGTTGTGTTTTGTTTCATTCACATGTTTAAGTAACCCTTTATTATTAGTGTGTCTGCATCTCCAAAGCTCAAAATGCTCAGTTCCTCCTTGTGATGCCATGTTAACAGCTCCTTTTACCTTTGCTCAGTAGAGATCGGCAATTCCAGGGCAGTAATTATCCAAATTAAAGGCGTATGGAGTTTAAAAACACAGTGAAGCACTCTCTGTGTTGCCACATGACATCACAAGATGGAAGAGGGGGCCTAAATGTGCAGGATTTGTGTGTTAAACATGTGGGAATGAAACAAAACACAACTCCAGGGATCTAAACAATAAAGTAGCCCTTACTGAAAAATGTAAAAGTGGGAAAGGTACAAACCCAAGGCACATCGACCTCATTTATCGTTCTAAAAATAACCCAAAATAGGTGAAATCTGCGAAGTAGTCAGCTTTATGTTTTACATTTATTATATATGTTTGAAGGCTTTAGGGTTTTACCCCTCCATGATCTAAACTGAGGAGCAGGGGGTGAAAAACAGAGTTACGGGCAGTTGTTGGCGCTTTTTTGTTCGTATAACCAGACATGCTGCCTTCGATTACACAGAACTTACTGTGAGGGTTCTCCCATAACCAATCAGAACGCAGAACACAATGCGCGTTCATACACTTAAAAAAAACACAAAAACAAAACAAAGAGGTCGTGAAAGGTGAACTGCGATATAGTGAGGGACGCTTGTATATTAAGAGTCCTTTATTACACGGAGGGACACATTTCAACAGTAAGATGGTTTTCGTCAGGGCATAACGGTGGAACAGGACCCGCAGGTGCCCTTAAGTGCAATACAAACCTATTAAACACATGAAAAAATCACAAGACTTTAAGAAAAAAAGAAACAGAAAAGGCTGGCCCACCATGAGGAAAGTATTTGTAGTAAAAAGGAATGTGTATTCTCTAAGCTTTCAAAGAGTTTCCTATACTTAAAGAATGGAGTAATTGAATTTATTGATTGGAATTTGATTATTTTGAGCTAAAAAACACCCAGGTGGCCTTTGTGTGTGTGACTTTACTAGAATTATAATGCATTTTATTTATTTGGCGCCTTTCTGGACACCCAAGATCGCCTTACAACAACAGCTATAGCGCTTTTTCACGGACACATGTCCTCAAAGACGCTTTACAGAGCATTATTAACAGAGCATTCTTCATTCACTCCACACCCGATGGTAGAAGCCACCACCAACACTCACACACACTCCACTTTCACCTACAGTGCATGTTTTTTGGGTTGGATTATGAGTTTTTTTGAGGGGCACCATCTCACCTAATGTTGAGAAATATTCCCAATACCAGCAACAAAACAAAAAGCAGGTGGGTGTGTCCATCATATGTGCATTGCTATCACATAAATAAAAGTAAATATATAATAAATACAGTATAGTAAATAGATAATAATTCAAAAGGACACACTACACCACAGATCAAAACATCAAGTACATTAGGAAATTACCAGGAAAGTTTTAAAGTTTTCAAAATATGGCCCAGATGTTGTGTGGCCTTTAATGTTGAATCCAAAAGCTTCACCTTCAGGTATGTTTGTGATGAGGAAACAACGTTATAACAGAGTAAAAGGCGTCTTTTAATCTTTTATCTGTTTTTGGCCTGTCGCTCTGATGGATGGCTCACCCACTCCCCCCTCCCTCCTTCTCTCTCACGAGGACGGAGGTGAAGAAAAGCCATAGAGGAGGAGGAGAGGAGGAAGAGAGGAAAAGGGATTTCACTGTCAAGATAACTGCGCTCAAAGTGGGTTAGAAAAACACTGAGCAGATCCGAGCGACCGCACCTAATAAAACTGACAAGTGCTCAGACCACCCGTAGGTTCAGACCAAAACGTGTCTGCAACTGTCCTAAAACGCTAATGCCCTAAACAGGGTATCCTCAGGTTTGACCACCCCAAATTTAAGACCTTTTTACCACTTAAATGAAAATTAAGACTAACATCGCACCCATTATGTGGGCGAAAAACACCAGATCCAACTCTAATAATGACCATTACTCACTGCTTTAAATAACAAAAACTAATGTTATTATAAAATCTCATTCAGAACTCATTTATAGTCGTATGTGTTGCTGTAAAATGGCCAAAAAATCATTTATAACATTCAAACAAAACAAACTAAGCTTTCACATGGTCTTTTCTCACATTGCACTGCAGCCCGGGTGAGTAAACAATAACATGAAATGAAATTTAAGACCTTTGTGAAAAAAATAAGATTTGGACATCATTTAAGACTTTATAAGGCCTTAATTTCGGAACTTGAATTTTAAGACCTTTTTAAGACCCCATGTTAAAGCTTCACTAGCCTATGTCACTATTCCTTTCTTGTTAGTTTAGCTAGTTTATTTTTCTTTGGTCAGTGTGCATAATCATTAATCATGTTACAGTGATTTAACACAGAAATTATGGAGCACAAAAGGTATTTTTCAGACTGAAAGGGTTTGGTACAGAAGCTGGTTGGGCTCACAACAAATACAAACGCCACAAAACAACAAAAACCCACAACAGAAGTGACAGCGGGACTCGCCAAGAGGGAGATCGGTCACGGAGAAAGAAAAGTTGAGTCCAGCCAAAACAATTACTGTACATCATCAGACGAGCAAATACACTTTAACTTCTCTAAGGTTTGAGTTTCTGATGTAAAAATAGTGCCATATCCGATGGGGTTAGAGCTGTGTCCGTATGATCCATGACTGGAGACGATCACTTCTCCACAGATCTACACAGGCTCCTCCTGTCTGCACAAAACAACTTCTGTCTTATTTATACGGCAGGACATCGGCTCTGAGGTTTGGGTTCTGTAAGCGCTTCAGACCTCAAAGTCCTCCTCAGGGTTATCAAAAGTGAAAATCAGATGCTAAAAAAATCTCATCACACGAAAAAATCTCATGTAATTTTTCTGCGTATAATATAATAACTCTTTTATTGATTTTATTTGCTATTTTTAGTCACTTTTTTAGTTTTTTTATTGACTTGCTTATTTATTTTATGCTTTATTTTATTTAATGTGTTTATTTATATTGTGCCCAGTCTGTGCAGCACTTTGGAGGCTAAAATGTGCTGTACAAATAAAGTTGGATTGGATATTAATGAAACAATACTCACATTACGCACAAAACATTACAACACAACTACTGTAAAGTTATAGTTTATATGTGAAGTGTTTTAGTTCATTTGGTTCAATGATTTACAGTCAGAATTAATGTTTTTCAAGGTGTTTTTGAGCCATAAAACCACCTGTAATTGAATAAATGTAAGGTAGAGCTGTTTCATGTGACCATTTATAAAGGCCAGACGGGCTGGTCCCACTGCGTGATGTCATCGAGTTGAAATTCAGGAAGTGCTCTGATCATTTCTGCCCTTAAAATGCCTCCGACATGAATCACCTCCTGCAGTGTTCCTCAAAACATGAAATAATGCACTAAGTTTGGGATTTTTAAAGGGTGGACACAACAGTTTTGAAACTAAAATATGTCTGAAGAAGTGCACAGAAGTGTCACGTAAAGATTTTGTCACTTTAGACTTATTTACAGTGGGAAGAGTCACCACAACTTCTACTCAACTGTACTGATGATTCAATAAAACTATGACTCAAGTAGGAGTAAAATATGCAGCTGTAAAAGTAGAATTTCTTTAAAAGTTACTCAAGTAAATGTAAATGCATAAATACTTTTAGTTTTAGTTTTTACTAATAGTTTTGTTGCTTATGTAAAAGTATCACTTGAAAAAAAAATCTACATAATAAAGTATCTGTTTAAAAATGTACTTAAAGAGTAAAAAGTACATGTATTTTGTGTCTATTTTGAGATCTAATAAAGCTTCAAATATAGTATGATTTTTTTTTTCTAGCAGTTTTTATTTTTTATATATTTTGCTCAAATTACAAATGTTAAACTCTTTTCAGCCTTTTCAGCAGGTGTTAAACGGTAATAGAAATACTTTTTTCTTTTCAGATGTATTAAAAATATACTATAGTGGAAAGCACAGACACCTACTCTTAGATGTAAAGTAAAAATAAAATATATGTACTTTAAAACTGGCTAAAAGGTGCAACTTGTGCGTAACTTTTTCTTTATGGAGATGTCATTGTTTGGTCTTTAATGTTTCACAGTAGAGCATTAAACTTTTCTAAACTGCAAAAAACTAAATCTAGTCAAGCGAACATGACTCGAATTAAGAAAGTTTTACCATCATTTGAGTAAATTTCACTTGACAAGTAAAATTATCTGTCAGTGGAATAAGACTTTTTGCACTTAAAACATGAAAACACATCTTGCTACACATAAAATAACATTTTGCACTTAAAATAAGAAACAAAATCAAATGTTGCTTGAAATAAGAAAAAACATTCCACTGGCAGATAAGTAAAATATTCTTAATTTAAGTAATTTTAACTTGCCTAGATAGTGTTTTTTTCCCTTTGTATCTTCAAGGAGACCAAACCAGACCAAGTTACGGGTCAGATCTTTGGAGAGGCGACCTCCTCAGAGCAGAATGCCTCTATTAACTACTTTTACTCTGTACAACCACCCACCTCTTTACGTAACGTTTGCACTCTTCAGCCCTAATCCAAGCCTATAAATGGAAAGTGAAAAACATACTTCATAAGAACATGAAAACACAAGCATTTAATGAAATCTCCACATACATCTACATTCTCTTTAAACCGCTGTTGAACGTAACGCGCTTATGTTTGCCCTGTGCATTGTCTGGACTTCCTTCCACTCTTCTGTAGGGGAAAAAAAAACCCTCCTCCGCTAATGGTTAACGTGAGAACACATCAAGCCGCTGCATGTTGTGTCTTCTGGAGTTGGTGTGTGTTGCTTAAATGCTGCCCTTTGTTCGGACTGGCGGCCTCGAGGTGCCGAGTGACTGGGTCGAGGGCGGGTCAAATGCGCGACCCCGCGGCTAATAGGGCGTCGATTTACAACCAGCGCGGCCGATAGGGGAAGAAATCTCGACGCGACCCCGAGCTTGACCCTCAGTGTTGGCGGCGTCTTACCTGTCAGTATGACTTAGCTGCACTTCCTTAATCCTCTGTGCTAAATATTTGCTCAAAGCCAATACCGGATAGAATTCATCCTGCGAGTTTTCAGATTATATAGGGTCAAATGGAATATCATGACAACAGAGTGATTATATTTGCTTTGTCAGTGTATAGTTAACGTAAGGTGACCAGAATTAAAACTGGGACACATAAAAATGGTGGTTGGGATGGTGGGTGTAAATAAAATAGTGAAAAAAGTGTGTGGCGTCGTCCATTCTTGACTCACGTGTGGGTCAGTGTGGGATCAGAGACTAAATACAGACGCTCTTCTTCTGGATTTTGGTTAAACAAATGCAAGTTATGCTCCTCTGGTTTAGAACTGATATAGTCCTATTTCAGTCCAAGTTTAGGCCTGGTTTAGGCCTGGTTTAATCCTGGTTCAGACCGGGTTTAGACCTGGTTGAGACCTGGTGTAGACCTGGTTTAGACCTGATATAGTCCTATTTTAGCCCAAGTTTAGGCCTGGTTTAGGCCTGGTTTAGGCCTGGTTTAGACCTGGTTTAGACCTGGTTTAGAACTGATATAATCCTGTTTTAGCTCAAGTTTAGCCCTGGTTTAGTCCTGGTTTAGCCCTGGTTTAGTCCTGGTTTAGACCTGGTTTAGAACTGGTTTAGGCCTGGTTTAGACCTGGTTTAGACCCAGTTTAGAACTGATATAGTCCTGTTTTAGCTCAAGTTTAGCCCTGGGTTAGACCTAGTTTAGAATTGATATAGTCCTACTTTAGCCCAAGTTTAGTCCTGGTTTAGACCCAATTTAGTCCTGGTTTAGACCTCGTTTAGGCCTGGTTTAGATCTGATATAGACCTGATACAGTCCTATAAAAGAATTGTTCGTATATCAAAAACTAAAGCAGCACAAATGAAAATTTTGCAGCACAAACGATTGACAGTTTTTGAGTTGGTTTGCTTTTGATGGGGGGGCCAAATTCACGGAGATTTGTTATGATAAACAGATTTCAAACTCTATTTCGATACTAAGGCCATACCTCCTTGTCAAAGCCTGATCACGTCCGATCTCAGAAGCTCAGCAGGGCCTGGTTAGTACTTGGATGGGAGACCACTGGGAATTCCAGGTGCCGCACCCAGATCGTCGTCGTTGAAAATGAGAATTGGTTCTCAACCGAACTACCTGGTAAAAATAAAGGTTAAATAAAAAAATTAACTCAATTCCAATACCAGGAAGACAATAAAAATCTTTCCTCTTTATTTAGACAACCGTAGTCTGAACTACACAAGCCACTGCATTTCAGCTTCTGCACTGCACTTTCTTTGGCTCTGCTCCATGTGGCTGTAATAATGGGGTAATTGGGGCATTACAGAACATAAGACACTGCGGTAGACTGGTATTGGCAAACACGCTCGGGGCAAGACCCAGCTAAAAACCACCTTTATTTTTCTTCTTTTCTTGTCTCTAAACGAAGCACTTTTTGTTTGCTTTTGTCGGACCACAGTGGAAGTTTTGTGTAGTCTTGTAACGTCTGGCCCGAATCTGTAGTATACGACATTTTACAGGCAATGCTACAGTCACACGCACATTTTAACGGATGTATGCAAACTGTAACACGCTGTTTATAGAAGCCCCGTGAGGATAGCTGTAAAAAATAATCAGGTGATAACAATATGCCCATGGTTCCTCCAGGTAACGGCCTGAATGGAAGTGTAAATGGTATTTTCTGAGCTTTTATAATGTTTTCTCATCACAAACAGACCTGGAGTTGCGTTTTGTTTCATTCACACATGTTTAACACACCAAATCTACATATTTCTGAGGCCGAGTAAACAGAAAACACAGAGAAAAGACTTCTGTTGTGCTTAGGGTGACCCGACATCCCTATTTAGTCCCACTTTTGAGCCCTGTGTCCCCTGTCCCAGCAGATTTATCCAAAACCAGTGATTTTGCCCAGTTTTATACAAGAAATGTCCCAGGTGTCCCTATTTTTGACCAATCTGATCCCTGCCAACAGTAAAGAAAGGCATACATTGTCATTTGTTTAACTAAAATACAAAAATTCTGCTTAAAAAAGATCAAAACACAAAGAAAACGTGACTATACTGACTCACATGGTCTCTGGTAACCCTAGTTGTGCTCCAAAACTCCAAACACCTTCACTAGAACCATTTGTTTAATTTCAGCCAGGAAATTGCCAGTCTCTACTGAACAAAAGTGTGAATGAACATGTGTGAATGAAGCAAAAACGCAACTCTAGGTATGTTTTTGGTGCGGTAACAACTTTCTAACATGACTTTAAACTCACAAGAGGCATTTTTTTTGTGTGCATAATCTAGGAACTTAAATGAAATTGAAGCCTGTAATTGGTGTGTAGGGATATACAATATTGGTATTGTCCATTCTTCTTCTTCGTCGTCTTCTGCTTCTTCTGCTTCTTCTGCTTCTTCTTCTTCTTCTTCTGCTTCTTCTGCTTCTGCTTCTTCTTCTGCTTCTTCAGCTTCTTCTGTTTCTTCTGCTTCTGCTGCTTCTTCTGCTTCTGCTTCTGCTTCTTCTGCTTCTTCTTTATCTTCTTCTGCTTCTTTATCTTCATTTCTTACAGCAGTAGTTACAAAGAGAGGGGCAACACTTTTTCAGTATAAAGTCACTTGGAGCCAGAGTCGATGGAGTCGTAAGCATCCCCATGCTCCCTGATCGCTCTTTAAATGTCGTGTATCGCTCTGGTGTGTGCAGGATTACCTCGAGAGCCTCAGCGAGCAGTCTGTGTCAGCGCTGAGCCCCGAGGACAAAGGATCACTGTTTGGGAACATCCAGGACATCTACCACTTCAACAGGTCAGTGCTCCGTTCCTTCTCATCAGGCTAAAACATTAATGACGACCATTTGGCTAATTGATTCATCCAGCACTCATTTTAATTGGTTCACAAAAGACGAAGCAACCAGTGACGAAGCAACAAATCAATTTAAATGTTCTGCAAACTCACTCACAGCTTTATTTTTTACTACAAGTCCGTGCAAGCGCTGAGTAATTGCATTTGTGCAGCTTTGGGTGGATGCTATGCCTGTCGTACACCCATTTTTTGGCCCTTTCTGAGCCGATTTTTCACTCTTGAGACTGTTTTTGAGATCAAGTTTTGGCTTAATCGTGTGTCGTGCTTCGTATAGTAAACATGGGATAACAAGAACCGATTAATACCTCAGGATCGGCGTCCGTCGCCTCTCGTGAGGGTTTCGCATGGTTGAAGTCGTTCATACTGTGTGAGAACATGAATCGTGAGCTGTGAACTTTTAAACCCTGCGATTTGGTCGTCCAGTTTGAGCTGAAGCTGAGCGAAGCGATGGAAAATATCGCACAGTCCTCACAAATCCTTGGTTTTTAAATAGTCTTATGAAATTGTTGCTTGAAATGTGTCCTGTAATATTCTAAATTGTATTTTTGCTGTCTTGGCCAGGACTCCCTTGAAAAAGAGATTAGTGATCTCAATGGGACTTTCCTGGTTAAATAAAGGTTAAATAAAAATTAAAAATTAAAAACAGTGTACGCCTGGCTTTAGGCAGCTGGTCGGCCAAAACTAAATATTTGCCTGTACTGGAGATTTTTCCTCATAGTTCTCCAATCTTTGCCTACTATTCGATTGATTTCCCATGACTATTAGTAGCAATGTGCCTGTATTGTTTGTTAATACCTGAAAAAGGCATTTATCTTGCCAAGAGTACATTGGAATCATGTAAAAGGTCCATATAACACTATTTTCTGATTTGTTATAATGTTGTTTCCTCATCAAAAACAGACCTGGAGTTGTTTGGTTTCATTCACACAAACCCTGCATATTTATAGGGCTGTCTTGAAAAAAACGATTTTCCGTTTCTAAATCGATTTGATTCGTACGTCCAAAGATCGGTTTAATTTTTAATACATTTTCCCCTGGTGAACTTTAACCCCACTCGTCGCTTCACTGAATTGACGCAGGCGCAGTCTGACTATATCAAAACAATGAACATGGCGTCGAACACTAGTGGCAAAGTTCACCAAGTCCCGGCTTTGAAGACGCCAGAAACACTCAAAGCTCCGTCTGGCACCATTTCAGGTTCAGAAACGATAAAGACAAAGATGCGCTGGACAGAAGCAAAGCGATTTGCACGACAAATGGAGGTGAAGTACAGCAGAAACACAACCAACCTCAGGAACCACGTGTAAAAGCTCAGGGAACAGCTCAAATATCCATCCATCCATCCATCATCTCCCGCTTAATCCAGCTGGGTTGCAGGGGCAGCTTGCTGCCCAATACTCATAGCACCTGACCCCCCCTATGAACCCCTCTGCAGGTGGTGAGCCCACAGGAAGGTGGACAACATGGTCCTTGATGTTAGTTCATAGTAGAGGTAAGATCGGGCCTAAAAAATCCAGCCCGACCCGACCCGCGGGTATTAAAACCCGACCCGACCCGAGCCTGACCAATTAACTTGATTTGCAGGCCCGAGCCCGAAGCAAACCCGAAATTTCATGCGGACCTGCGGAGGGGAAGATTATTAAGAGGGTGTCGTTCATGTGCGCAGAGCATGCGCTGGCTCTGCGGCTCCTGTTACAGGAGCCGCTCTGGCTCTGGCTCATGCTCTGCGCACGAATTTAACTGTTTATTTATTTTAAAAAAGTCAGCGAGAGAGAAGCCCGGCCCGACCCGACCCGAAGCAATGATTGACATTTTAGGCCCGACCCGACCCGAAATTCGGGCTTAAGATCTTACCTCTAGTTCATAGGGGTGCAGGCATGTTTTAGGTTGATGGGGGAAACCGGAGTACCCGGAGGAAACCCATCCAGACACGGGGAGGAACATGCAAACTCCACACAGAAAGGCCCGGGCGACCCGGGGATCGAACCCGCAACCTTCTTGCTGTGAGGCCTGAGTGTTGCCACTCACCGTGCCGCCCAGCTCAAATATGGTTCTTCTAATAACACTAATCGGACCTAATCGAAATGCGATAATCGATTCTGAATCATGAGAATCGATACCCAGCCCTACATATTTAGGAGTTCTCTCAAACAGAAAACACACCTTTTCACCTTGTGATGTCATGTGATAATACAGGGAGAGCTCCACTGTGTTTTTAAACTCCATATGGCTTCACTAGAATAATTTTAGATACTTTCAGCCCTGGAATTCTCAATCTCTACTGAACAAAAGGTAAAAAAGAAGTTGAAAACTACCACTTTACAAGGTGGAAAAGAGCATTTTGAGCTTTGGAGATGTCAACAGACTAATAAGGATGTGAATGAAACAAAACACAACTCCAGGTCTGTTTTTGAGGAGGTAACAGCATTAGAACATGACTTAAAGCTCACAATAGTCAGTTTTGTGTAATATAGCACCTTTCCAGTTTGAATTCTCGTCTGTGACATAAGTTTTGCTCCAGAAATAACCCAGCGTCTTTCATAACCAATAAAGCGTGTCTGTCCGGGGTCGTGAAACCAGCTTCCTCTGCGCACCTGTGGACTTCTGGGAAACATCTCAGGCTTTATAATGATCAGGTGGAGCTGTAATCATCTCCTCCTCCTCCTCCTCCACACTGGTGTCTGCACTGACCCTGCTCACTCGTGTGGTCACTCAAACAGCCATGGTGGTCCTTCGCTTTAAGTGCATGTGTTTCTGGCCACACCTATTCGTTTATGGAGTGACAGGATTGTTTTTATATAAGATATGGAGGTGACCAGAATATCGTAAATCTTAAAGGGCCCATATTACACTATTTTCTGGTCTATTTTATTATGTTTCCTCATCAAAAACATACTTGGAGTTGTGTTTTGTTTCATCCACACATGTTAAACACACACACAAATGCTGCGTATTTCGGCTTCTTAGTTCTTCTGTCAAACGGAAAACACTCTGTTCCACCTTGTGATGTCATTTGGTAAAACAGGAAGTGCTCCACTGTGCTTTTAAACTCCAAACGCCTTCACTAGAAACATTTGGGCCATTTCAGCCCTGGAATCACCAATCTCTACTGAACAAAAGGTAAAAAGGTAGTTGTTGACTTGAAAATTACTGCTTCATGACATCACAAGGTGGAACAGAGCATTTTGAGCTTTGGAGATGCAGACTAATGTGAATGAAACAAAACACAACTCCAGGTTTATTTTTGAGGAGAAAATGACATTCTAACATCACTAAAAAACACACGAGTCCATTTTCTGTAATATCAGACCTGCCTGCAACTAATTATAAAGCGTTTTATTGTCCCATAATCAGGAAGTGTGTTAGCATGCTAGTTATGAGCCTTACTGTCAGGGCAAAACTCCACTCAGGTCTCTGAGAGTGGTGAAAAGTGCTTATAAAGTCATCATGGTGAATAATTACGATGCTCAGAATGCAAAAGGTAAGTGAGGAATAACTTTGGAGCACCGCAAACTGCACTGTAAACCCGAACATTTAAAGTAATTAAATAGATTCAGTTGTGTATAGTCGAAGTGTTAGAAATAGTCCTACTAACTTAATTATGTCAAGTTGCTGTAACATGTTCTTCGTTTTGAGTCACTTTAACTAATTTTTTTTGATTAAAGGTGTGGTTGTGGGTGTAAGTGAGCGTAACTTAGTAATTAAGTAATTAAACACTGAATATGTTAAAGTCCTGTTATTTCTGTTGTTTCAAATAGAGATGATTTTTAAAAATAAACTTAATTTATATAGTACATGCTAAAATACAATCCCATTTCAAAGCGCTTCACCAAATAAGCAAACTTATTCCAGTGGTTTGAAAACTCCCCATTTTAAGTCATAGTAAATGAAAATAATTGAGTCGCCTTAACAGAAAACTATGAGTCGTATAAACTGCAAATAATTGAGTTGAGCTAAATAACTTTTAATTCAGCTGTTTTCCAAAGGTGCAAGTAGCGAAAAATCCAAAGTTTTAAGTTCTGGAAGATTGTGATTTTTAAGTTCATCAACTTAAAATAATTGAGGTAATCGGTTGCCTCAATTTTGTTTTGTTCTGGTCACTTTACAGGGTTTACAGTGTGTTTAAAAGGAACTTGTTCTGTTTTTTTTACATTTTAAGACAGTAAAAAGTAGGTGTTTTTTCGGTTTTTTTGTAGTCGCTGCACTAGATTTTACTTTTTTAAAACATTAAAAACAGAACTAGTTCATTTTAAATAGTCTTTAATGGTCCACACATTCTAACTATTCACCGAGATGAGAGTTTATGAGCTCTTTTCTCAACTTTCAGAGACAAAAGTGGAGTTTTACCTTCATGTTAATACTAACTAACAGCTTGTGTGGTACCAGCTTTACTTCTTGGGTTACGGACAATAAAAATGCTTCACAATTAGATGCAGACAGCACACAGAGGTCTCACGTTGACCTTAAGTAACACAAATTTCACTTTTGTACATGAAAAAGATCGGCTACAGTCCCTTTAAACCATAAACCTGGTTCAACCCCATTACTGACTGCACCTACTGATTTGTGAGGATCAGACTAAACCAGTAAAAAGGAAGTCGCTTCAAAGCAGTTTTAGTGACCTCATGCCGGAGCTATGCAGCAGTAAACGCGAGCCTAAGTGTTCCACAGCGACGGACAAAGAGTGACGCGTCGGTTCAATAGAAGGAAGTGGCTGCAGAATCGCTAATGTGGATGATTCAGAGATGATAGAAGCTCGGTTATGTCAGATATTAGAGGATGAGTCAGACTGAAAGGGCCCGTCACGCCTCATGAATCCTAAATCATCATGTGTTTGTATCTGCTAATTAGTTATGATCTATGGCTACGTTCAGACTGCAGGGCTTAAAGCTCAATTTGGATATTTTTGTGAAATCTGATTTTTTGGCGAGTTTGTTCACATTTTCATTTAAAAGCGACTTGTGTGTGATCTCCAGTGTGAACTTTAAACACCCCAAAAGTGTCCTGCATGAGCATGGGAGGACACGACGACGTCACTGCAGCGAGCTCAGGGTTTATGGAAGTAGCTTAAATGCGAGTATTGAGCACCTGGAGATTTTAAAGTTGCTGTCATAACCATTTTCGGAGGTGGAAACACGTCTTCGGCCTATTTCAGTGAACAAACGTCGGTGTTGGGCTGCATTGGCTCTCAACAGGTGCTTGTTAGAGCACAATAGCCAAACTCTCGCTTGTTGATGACGTGTAGGTCAGATGAATGTGACTCGGCCGTTCAGACTGAAGTTGCATGTCAAAAGATCGGATATATATCGGTTTTAGGAGCACATATCCAAGTGGCCTGGGTCATTGAAAGATCAGATACAAGTCACATAGGGGCGAAAAAATTATATTTTAGTCACTTCAGGCTGCAGTCTGAACGTAACCTATGATATCCCTGGATCATTATGTTGTCATTTGGACATTCTAAATCACTATATTGATCTAAAATGTCTTAATAACATAAATAAGTCCTCTGATTTCTGTTAGAAAACTCCCAATGGTGCCCAATGGGGAGCTGGCGTCGCCGTAAACATCATCACAACAAAGCGCCGTGAAGTTGCCGGACACTCTGAGGGACAGTTCTAGATCAAGCTCAAGTTCTAGCAGCGTTTTGCTTGTTTTTATGTTTTTATTTGACCAAAATGACTACCTAATCCTACGTGTATCACTGAAATTAGGAGAACAAAGTAAGTGCCGTGGGCGTGTACCGGAGACCGAGAAATTGTGGGTAGATCTGAGCGATGACATCTTGAATACTGGAGAATAAAAATCGTTCAAACACGCACAAGTCTAATTCTAAATAAAATACAACTTCAGAGAGTCGTGAGAAGGAAACAACATGGTTAAAAGTCCATCTTGCACAATAGGCTCACTTTAAACTAACTGAGAGACATCGGAGAGAGTCTTGCAGAGAGAATTTGCCCATTTACCCAGCTCAAACCCCATTACAGGAAATGTAAACACAGATAAGTCCAAGTTCTGCAACAAATATTGTAATATTTTTGTATTCCTATGTTTAACGTCTTTTCTTTATTTCAGAAATCTTCTTGAGGATCTGGAGAGATGTGGCGTGGACCCTGTGGCGATCGCAGAGTGTTTCGTGTCTAAGGTAAAACGTGACTTGGCCTCTGACCTCTGTGGTTTTCTCCTGTGTTAAACGCGAGTTTGTCAGGCCTGTCTGAGCCTGTCCACGCTCACAGCTGCTTTATGGACTCACACACACACACACACACACACACACACTGAGACACACACAGACAGACACATGGACACGGCAGTTATGCAAGGAGCTAATCATATGGTGCACAGGTCTTGCTAAAAGTGTTAAAAGTGCAGTATGTAGCCTGCTCTTTTACTGTTTAAAGTAAAAAAAAAAAAACAGTACCGTGGTCCAAAGCAAGAAAACAATATCTGAACAAGGCTTTTTGCAGAAATGCTTTTGGATATCAGCCATTTGAGTGTATTTTGTGCATTTTTCACTTTTATAAAACAAGAAAAAGTACCACAATCACACCTGAACCTGTGTTGCCTTAACCTGCAGATGGACACATCCACATCCAGGTTTGTCTCATTCTCAGTACATGAACAGGCCTCATGTCAGGGCCGTATTAAGCCACACACACCTTATTTGTCTTCTTGTCAAGGGCATTTCTCATATGTAATTTACTAACTACATCAGCCCAGCAAATAAGCCGAAAATAACTTGCAGCATCCAACTATGGCCCTGTAATCTTGATTTGTTCAATATTATCATTGTTATTATTGTTGTTATTATGAAATTTGTGGTATTGACGAATTACCTATGGCCATTTAACATTTTCAAGTGAATAACGTACAAATTTATGGGAAAAAAACCCAAAACGTGTCACTGGCCCGTAAGGATAATCCGGCCTTACTCATGTGATGATTGGCTGCAGGAGCTGGGGTTTAGTTCGTGATTGTTCAGATCAGACAGCGGCATTTTAGGTTTAAACCAGCTGGATTTTAGAATTGAAACTGGCAACACAAATGAGAGACTCACATGGGGCCCATTTTACTTTCAGATTGGATAATAAGAAACAACTTGGACATCATGCTGAATGTTTTTGTGATAAGAATGAATTACCATTATATAATCGTCAGAATAAGATACATTTGTAATGAAGGGTCCCACAAAATTACACAAAACACAAAAAACTCTTGTGAACTCTTTGAAGCTCAATTTTTTTTTTTTTTCCTACTTTGTGGGTGGTAGTTTTCAAGTTTTCAAGTTCGTTTTCAACATTTTTTACCTTTAATTCAGTCAAGATTGTGTCTGAAATCACCCAAATGATTCTAGTGAAGGAGTTTAAAGATAGAGCGGAGCAATTCCTGTATTACCACGTGACATCACAAGGTGGAGCAGAGTGTTTTCTGTTTGAGAGAAGAACTCAGCCTAAATATGCAGGATTTGTGTGTTTAAACATGTGTGAATGAAACAAAACACCAAAAAATAGGGCAATACATAAGGTTTTGTCTTGTTTTTGTGTAGTTTTTTGTTGTTTTTTTCACTTGTAATGTTCTATTCTAGTATGTATGATGTAAATTTCAATCGCGTGTCTGAAATCATCCAAATGATTCTAGTGAAGGAGTTTAAAGATAGAGCGGTGCACTTCCTGTATGACATCACAAGGTGGAGCAGAGTGTTTTCTGTCTTAGAGAAGAACCTAAATACGCAGGGTTTGTGTGTTTAAACATGTGTGAATGAAACAAAACACAACTCTGGGTAAGTTTGTGATGAGGAAACAACATGGAAACACCAAAAATAGGGCGATACGTAAGGTTTAGTATTGTTTTCGTGTAGTTTTTTGTTGTTTTTTTTCACTCGTAATATTCTATTTTAGTATGTATGATGTAAATTTCAATCTTTGATAATAATAATAATAGATTTTATTTATTAGGCACCTTTCTGGACACCCAGAGTCGCCTTATAACAACATAAACAAATGAAGTACGATTAAAACATAAGCCTACAGTTAAAGTGAGACCGTATTTAATTGATTGATTGTATTTAGTATTGTATTTTATTAGTATTTATTTAGTAATGTATTAGACAGTATTTGAATTGATCTTTCACAAATTACTACAACTACTGCATATCTTCACACGCTTCTCTACACCATCTGTGATATAAGAGTGTATCACAAGCTCAGTATAATAGCAGGAAGCTTTTGGACACAGAGCCCACACCGCCCCCATGTTTACCTCTCCGCTCGGCTTCCTAATGCTTTCCTTATCTCTCCATCGCCCCCCCTCCCCTCTCATCCGGACCGTATAGGCCACTTCCAGACATCTGCGCAAAGTTTGTCAGTTCGGGACTCATTATGTAAATTAGCACCGCGATGAGAACGGAGTTTTTAACGTCGTCGTGGTTCGCGTCGTGGTCAGGCGGTTCGGTGCGAGGGCGGATCGGCTCGGGCTGCGGGGAGGAAATGGTGAAATACACAAGAGGCGTTATCTTAGGACATCATCTATTTTTACAGGGAGAAGGGAGCGGGGAGGATGAGGCTGTAACTTGTGGTAAGAGGTAGGGGAAGTATTGTTTATAGCCAAGTTGCTGAGCTTGGGGTTTTGGTGAAGAAACATGCAAGTGTAGCCTTCAAATTCGGGATTGCACTGCCAACTTCTCTGATCTGGCCAAGATTTTACAACGTTTATCGGGTTACTCATCTTGTTTTCAGATTTATTATCGACTTACGTGTTCTGAGACTGCTTCATTCTCATCTACAGGTTGTTTATTTTAAGAGAACTTGTCAAATAAAATGATCTGTTCATGCAGCAAGATCATTTTACTACTTTTAAGTCATTTTATGATAGATTTAAGTGTTTATCTCTTAAGTTTGTGTTGGAGCGTCATTCAGCTGTGTTGTACTGCAAAAACAAAGTATAAGAATCTGATCAAATACAAATTAAAGGTCACATATTACATAAAATTGACTCTTGTGAGCTTTTAGCCAAGTTATAATGTTATTAACTCATCAAAAACAAACCTAGAGTTGTGTTTTGTTTCATTCACACATGTATAAGTAAGATGATTTTATTAGTCTACATCTACAATGCTCAAAATGCTCTGTTCCACCTTGTGATGTCATGAAGTGGTTGTCTACAAGTTAACAGCTACTTTTTACCTTTTGTTTAGTAGATGTTGCTACTGCTACTATTACTACTACTACTACTACTACTACTACTACTACTACTACTACTACTACTACTACTACTACTACTACTACTGCAACAACTACGACTACTACAACAACTACTACTGCAACTACAACTACTATTTTGACAACAGCTACTACTATGACAACTACAACTACCACCACCACCACCATTACTACTAGAACTGCAAATACTACTACAAGAACTACCACTATGACAACAACTACTACTACAACTGCTACTAAGTTTACTACTTCTACAACTACCACCACCACCACCACTACGAGTACTACAACCACTACAACGACAACTACTACTGCAACTACTACAACTACAACAGGAACTACTACAGCTACTACATTACTACTAGTGCTACAACTACTACTACAACAACAACAACTACTACGACAGCAACATCTACTGCAACTACTACTACTACATCTAGGAATTACTACAACTACAACTTAGTTTACTACTTCTACAACTACTACCACCACCACTACGAGTACTTACAACCACTACTACAATAACTTCTACTGCAACTACTACTACTACTACAACTACAGTAGGAACTACTACAGCTACTACATTACTACTAGTGCAACAACTACCACTACGACAACAACTACTACTACCACCACCGCCATTACTACTACTGTTACAACTACTACTAAATTTACTACTTCTACAACTACTACCACCACCACTATGAGTACTACTACTACTACTACTACTACAACCTCTACTGCAACTACTACTACAACCACCACTACCACCATTACTACTAGTGCTACAGCAACTACTACAACAAAACTACTACTACAAATACTACTACTACAACAACTACCACTACGACAACAACTACTATTAAACTACTACTAAGTTTTCTACTTCTACAACTACTACCACCACCACTATGAGTACTACAACTACTACAACTTCTACTGCAACCACTACAATTACAATAGGAACTACTACAACTTAGTTTACTACTACCACAACTACCACCACCACCATTACTACTACTACGACAACAGCTACTACTAAGTTTATTACTTCTACAATCACTATTACCACTACTACTACTAAAGAAAGAAAATGCAAAGATACCTGATCCGTTTTGCATATTCAAACCAACCCACAGAGCTCCACAGTAAAAATCACAGCATACTATTGTGGCCTGTTCATATATTATAGCCTATTTTACTGTTAATGCCTGGAGCCACCTCTGCTTCGCATTTACTGGAATTTAACTTTATTTTACAGCTTCCTCTCGACATTGAACCCCTGCTCGTATTGTTTCCTCGGGTTAGCCTCTGGTAAAACGCCCGGTAACCTGACACCCAGAGATTAGCCATTAGCTCCTTTATGCTATCTTAGGTTAGCCACAGCGGTTAATTCCCTGCCAAACCGCTGATGAACCCTTCTTTCACTATCCACACACACATACACGCGTGTTTTAGCTGCTTTTCTTTTGTCCACATCGCCACAAATCACAAAAAGGAAGAAGGTACCGGCCCCGTTGTAAACCTTTTTCGATAATTGCCTAAACGTTTCATTCTGTTGAGCAAGGCTGGATGCGTTTATGGGTTGCGACTTGCTGACTAAGGGCTACTGGTTTTAAGTCGTTTCTTCCAAGCTTCACCTCCTACCTGTGAGTCACTGTGACCCGTCTGTTCTTGAAAACTGCTCTTTTTGCTTAATCTGGCTTTCAAAACAATCGCAGTTTTCCCGTATGTTATGTATGTTTTTCCAAAGAAGAGATTGCTCATGAGGGGTCTCCACCCCTTTCCAAGTAGCTCACCAAAGGATTTCTGAGTTATATGTATTGCGCTTAATATCTGTTTAATTACCATTGTACATTTATCATTTTGGTGCCTAACCTTGTACACTAATAAATGCATAATGGTTTATGTTTAATAGGCATCTAACTGTACCCCGTCTAAAACTCGTCATAGTTTTTCTACTTTCTCAGTTTCTTGTAACCTCTAAAATGAGTAGCTCTCTGGGAATTTCGTTTTATCAAAGGTACCTCACAAGAAGAAAAAGATTGGAGACCCCTGGTTTAAAGCTGTTCTTGTTTATTTCTACTTACAGGTCCGATATTATAAGTTTTATCATAATTTTCTCATCGAAAATGTGCATGGAGTTATGTTTTGATTCATTCACACGTTCCTTAGCAATTCTATATTTTGCATTTATTTTGACTTTCTTTTCAGAGCTCAAAACACTTGAACACTTGAACACAGGTCGGCTATACCTGCGTGAAGTTGGCCCCCATCTAATGCAAACCTACAAAAACTATGTCAATCGTTTGTGCTTCATTTGTGCTGCAAAAAGTTTTGTTTGTGCCGATTTAGTTTTGGAGAAATTAACGATTCTTTTATAGGTCAAACTGGGGTCAGCCAGCGCCACAGGAGGCTTAAAAATGCTCTAAAACAGTCCAAAATGGAGTCAGTCGTTTGTGCTTTTTTGTGCTGCAAAAAGTTTCATTTGTGCGATTATAGTTCTTAAGTTATTCGTAGTTTTATTTTCAGCCAATGACATCATCCTGCCCCTCAAAATGTTAAATAGAGCTCAAAACAGCAGAAAATTATAGAAAACGTTTGGATTTCTTTTGTGCTGTGACAATTTTCATTTGTGTGTGTATATTTCTAAAATTATTCATTATTATTTCTGCGGTAATCATAGGACGTCATTTCCGCTCAGCTGACGGCAGCGACTTTAGCAAAACGGCGCAAAACTAGTGAAGATAAACAATCGCGGGCTGCGGAAAAGTCTGTAATGGTCTTGAAAGAAGAACTTGCCTCCATCACTACACTAGTTTGTTGCCTTGACAGACTCACTGCCACAGCGAGATCTCCAGTCTGAATGTAGCCTTTGAGTTCTCAGAGAAGACGACACTAGAATATGAAAATAACTGGATTAAATAAAAAAGTGTGAATGAAGCAAAATACAACTCCAGGTATGTTTTTGACGATATGGTTGCGTACACGATCACTGCTCTTATTCTGGCCATTTCAAACTTTCCTACGCCAAAACCCATGTAAACTTTGCCTAGAGCAGCTATTGTTCTTACCCATTTTTTAACCACTCTTTAGCGCATCAGCAGGCCGTCCGCGCTTCTTCCAAATCAAATGACTTCACTCCATAAACACCGTGTTCTGGGCGTACAGTAGGCGCAGTCCATCGGGCCGTGCTTGTTCCACCATAGGGAAGTGCAGTCTGTCATTATGGGCTCTACACGGACTCAGGCGGAGGCGCAGTACTTTATTATATAATCACGCGGAGAGAATATACTTCCTGAGGTACAGTATCGTACACTTTGGTTACTCCAAGGTTTCCTGCGTTGGGGAGGATTTGTTTTTCCAAGTGGGACCAACTTTCCGGATATTCAGCATATGAGATTTTCAACAATTATGGAAGATGTTGAAGTAGAGCCTATTGTATTTACTGCTTACTTCATTTATTACGACTAGTACTGCTATTACAACAACAAATACTGGTACAAGTACTACTACTGACAACAACTAATACAACAACTACTTTTACAACGACTACCACAACTACTACTACGACAACTTCTTGTGCAACGACTTCTACTAAAATAAATTACACTATGAACTACTACAACTACTACTAAGTTTATCACTTCTACACCACTACCACCACTGCTACAAGTACTACAACCACTACTAGGACAACTTCCACTGCAACTACTACAACTACCACCACCATTACTACTAATACTACCACTAGGACATCAACTCCTACAACTACATCTATAACTCCTACTGCAACTACTACTAAGTTTACTACTACAACTACTACCATTACTAGTAGTACTACAACAACTACTATGAAGACAACAACTACTTCTACATCTACTACTACAACTACTACAACTACCACCACCATTACTACTAGTACTACTAAAGTCTACTTAAGTTTACTACTTCAACTACTACCACCTCTACTACTACCACAACCGCTACTATAACAAATACTAGTACTACTGCAACTGAAACCACAACAACTACTACAACCACCACTACTACTAGTAGTACAAAAACAACTATAAGTACTGCTGCATGTGTTACTACTACTTATACTATTGGGACTATGACAGTTTGATCATACTATAGTACTATTATTAGGGCAACTACTTCAAGCCTGTTCTACTACAAGTATTATTCTACTACTATTACTACAGTCAGAAGTATAGACCTCGTATAAGTTATAGAAAGTGGCTGCAACAGTATCAAGCAAAGAGTCTCGTGTATCACATGATCAATTTGACCAATCAGAGCGAGAGGAGCTCGAGCAGAGCCAGTGTTAACAATTATAAAGTGTTTTTTAAGATAACAGATGGATTTTGAGCTTAGACAAAGTTTATGATTTGAAAATAAGTAAAAATCAGCACAAAATCCGACATTTTTTTTAAAGCTGTAGGTGCCCTGTCAGCCAAACATGAGCAGTGTTTGATTACTCTGCGCTCTATGGGAAAAATCCTTTCTGGGCATGTCATGGACCAACTAGAAAAAGAAAAAGCAAAAGACGGGGAATAATAAAGTCCAAAAATATATAATTTAACAAAGGCAAATCATCAACAGAAAACTGGGGCCCGGCTAGGGTAACTTAAATTCAACTGACTACAACAAAAACAAACAAAACAAAAAACAGGGGACAGGTGTCTTAAACACTTGGGAGCAAACTAACTGAACACAAGAACTACTACTACTACTACTACAATTAACTACTAACTTAATTAAAGCAACACGAAAGCAAATAATTATACTACAGAAAATAATAAAGTGATGGTAAAGTAACATTAAACAAACTAACTTGACAAAACTAACTAAAACAGTGCTCCCCTCTTGGTTTGGCTTCGATGGTCTCGTCCTCTGTAGTAAATTAAACTGTGTGCCATAATTAACTTAATGAAAATGTAAATATAAACTTAATGAAAAGATTAAATGAAATACTGACACTGTGGAGTGGTGCTAGAGGTATCCACCATAGGGCAGAAGAGAATATTTCGCTGTAGTACCGGTGAGTGACCACGACGCCAACTGGAGACAGCGACAGTTATTTTAATACATCCAAGATCTGCATATATACGTCGAACTAACCTGTACGTGTCATCAAAAGTGGACAGAGGTGGCACATCTGGTCGCGTTTATGCTCGGAGTGAAACACAAGTCAGCGCTGCTCTTCAATTTACTCCCAGAAGCACCTGGGGGCACTGCTGACTCTGCCCGTTCCCCTCACACTCGCATGACTTACAATACAACAGTTTATGTCCCTCCACATAACATTTGCCGAGAATAGCTCACACGGTTTTATGCTCGGCTCCCGGTGCGTGAGGCCATTTCCTGTTGGTGTAATGATGAGTTTGCAGATAGTCGCTGTGTTTCCGGGACCCCCTGATGTTTGGGAGCTCATTTAGACTCCTGTGTTATGTAAGTTATGTTGGCGTATGACTTTTTTTTATTGCACACTCACGGTAAATAATGTTTAGAAAGCTTTTCGCTGAGCAGGAAATAAGAGAAGCCAAATCTGCACTGCCCGTGGGCAGAAAGGTTGAGTGACAAAATAGTTTTGGTAATTCAGTGCCAACAAGGCTTTTCAGTTTTGTAATTGTTGAAGGATTAGTACAGGAATTAGTCCAGTGAAAAGTTCTTGCAATGTCAGCACCAACAAACATTTTCATAGGAGTATCTTGTATGTATGACAGGGTTTGCCGTTCAAATGCAGCTCTCTACAGGTCATACTGTTATTGTGTCCTTGGGCAAGACACATCACGCAGCTTCTGTGATTGTGTTGTTTGAGTGAGATTTCACAGACTGGCAGACGTGTTCGTTTTTGTTTGGCGTAGCTTTTTCTGACAAGTGAAGAGTGAATGAAGACTGACCTACACTGTTTACCTCCAGAATTCTCTCTCTTGCCACATTTACATTAGAGCTTTAATCCTGAATAAAAAGTAATAATGCTTTAAAAAGAAATGAAAATGATTATTCTGAATTAAACTTAATTCTGAAGTAAGTGGGGGTTTATTCCGATTTTAAACCCAAATTAATTCATTCCTCGATCCTATAAATGTTTATTCTTCTTAAAAATAATCCCGATGGTTCGTGCTCGTGATCCGGCTCCTCCAGTCGTCTCTTGGGACTTTCCTCCTCTGCTCTTTGGATTTGTGAGCAGGATGTGGGAGTGGGCTGAGGTGTGGCAGCCTCAGACTCAGTTTGTCGTCTTCCTCCTTCTCCGACACTCTTCCCTTCTCCTCCTCAGCTCACAGACGTAAAGCGTGAGGAGAGAATTCTCCAGCTGCTGCTTCATTATCATCTGAACGATTGCAGAAAAAGTTTGGATCGTGTTTGTGTCGGCGGCGTAACGACAAACTGAGATGACAGAAAAGCCGGGAGCAGCTGAAGTGTGGGTTTCGTAAATACGTGTCTCTGTTCACTCAGAGCCTTCCCCACCCCCAGACCCTGAGTGGAATTAAATAAAGACGATTTAACGTGTTTTCCATGTAAACTAAAAGGAGAATATTTTAATTCCAACTAATTCAGAACAGTTAATTCGAAAAACATCATGTATACATGCCCACTGCGCTGCAGAGGCTGCAGTAGCACTGATCCACGATTGGCTGCACAAGTGTTTCTATATTTAAGAATGAACAATTAAATCAAAATCTTAAGGCTGTCCCTTAGAACACTGCAAATTTCTCTGATCTGGCCAAGATTTTAAAACTTATATCAGGTTATTGTTTTCAGATTTATTATCGACTAGTTCTGAGACGCTTCATTCTAATCTAGAGGTCGTTTATTTGAATATAACTTGTCAAGTAAAATTATCTGTCCATGCAGCAAGATAATTTCACAAGTTTTAAGTCATTTTCTGACAGTGTTTATACCTTAAATTTTGGACAAGCTTTTTGCAGTGAACTGAGGAAGTGATTAAAAAAAAAACAATATTTAGGTAAGTTAAAGTGACTTAAATTAAGAACATTTTAGTTTATTTGAGTCGATTCAACTTGACAAGTAAAATGTTCTGCCAGTGGAATAAGCAACATTCAATTGTGTTTCTTATTTTAAGTGTAAAAAGTTGTTTTTTTTCTTATTTTAAGTGTAGCAAGATGTATTTTCATACTTTTTATGTACAAAAAGTCTTTTGATAAGACTTGTCAAGTGAAATATACTCAAATTGTGATAAAACTTTCTTAATTCAAGTGTCGGATGAACGGCAAAACACATTCAGTCTGAAAGGCTTTGTCCTGATGGCTTAATTTAAATGATTTAATTGGCTAAACAAGATCAGATTAAGCTGAAAACTCACTTCTCCAACAGAAAATAGTAAATACTGTTTTTGTGTACGTGGGAAATTCACTTTGGGGTAAGGAATAAGCTAATGACAAGTGACAAAAAGCCAAAGCATGCGTGGATACCGAAGACAAAGGTCCCAGTGTACTTTCTGTTACCGCAGCCCCTTTACTGAAGCCTCGTAAGTCTCCCTTTGATAGTGCCGTGTCTGTGCGCCGTTTTGATGTTACAGAAACATGTGAGGGCCAAATTAGAAGGCTTATGTCAGACTATAGACTCAGGAGCACCGGAATAATCAGCACCTACAAACACTTTCAATTAGAAGGAAGGATCACACTATTTCACCTTCAGCTTAGACAGTGTCATAGACGATAAGACTCACAAATTGCTCTCAAGTAGCACTCCTACTTCAAACTATTTCATCAAATTATAAGTAAAGGTAAAAGGTAAACGTCCATAAAAATGTATTTGAGAGAAATACTGAGTATCGGTTAAGAAAAGACAAATTTGGTGTCATCATGACGGCAAAACAAGAAAAGTTAGAGTGCATCTTTCTTTCTTGGTCCGTTATATTATCATTTCCTCATCATAGACATACCAGGAGTTGTGTTTTGTTTCTTTCACACATGTTTAACACACAAATCCTGCATATTTAAGCTGAGTTCTGTGGTAATACAGGAAGTGCGCTGTGTTTTTAATGTCCACACACCTTCACTAGAATCATTTGGCTCATTTCAGCCCTGGAATTGCCCATCTCCACTAAATAAAAGGTAAAATGAGCTGTTAACTTGAAAACTACCAACTAAAACTATCAATTTCCACCTTCATATCAAAAATGTCTATCCTGTTTTCTCCATCTCTGCACAATTGGCAAAATCAGCACTATCCTGCCCTGATCTCCAAAAAGTCCAGACACTCATGTTCTCATCGTCTAGACTATTGCAACTCCCTCCTTTCCAGCCTCGACTCCAAATCCATCTCCCGCCAACACGGTTTTACTTCCCAAATTTGTATTAGAATTGATTTGAAGATTTTACTGATGACTTTTAAAGGTCCTTCAGGTCTTGCACCAAGTTACATTTCAGAACTTTTAACCCCGTACAAGCCTTATAGGGCTTTTCGACTACACTACCGGCACAGCACTACACGGTGAAGCTTTTCCGTGCAGTCGTTACCACCTGGAAGTGGGTGGAGCAGCGGGGTCGACACTGCGTCATTTTTAGGCAACGTTATTAGTGTCACACCGCGGTCTTCTTCACAATCTGCTCCGTTGTTTATCCTGTGTTGGCGCATTCGCTGTTCTCGATGTGTTTTTTACACACGGCGGGTGATTATTTAAAGATCCTCGAGCTTCGTCGCGCGTATGACCACATTTCCTCAGACCAATCAGTGGACATCAGTCTGTCCACGTCACATTCTCGTATCGGCTCAGCACAGTTAGAACCGCTCCGAAACAGGGACGGAAAATTGTAACGGCTTCCAGGTCCAACCCCCAGTCGAAAAGCAAACAAAGCGTGTCGTCCTGTGCTGTGTCGTGCCGGTGGAAAAAACCTGTTAGATCCTCAGGCAGGTCTTTGTGGCTGTTCCAAAGTCCAGGCTCTGGACGAAAGCTGATGGAGCCTTTTCAATCCGGATGCCTCGGCTTTGGAACGACCTGCCTTAGGAGATGAGGCTGCACCATCAGTATCATGAGATCATAATCATCATAAGATAACATTTTATCAGTTGGCCTTCCTTTCACTGGTTTTAGCTCGATTTCATTCCTCATTTCTTTATTCTATTGAGTTATGATAATTACTTGATTTGTTTGTGTCATTGTCTGTTTTGGTACGCTTTCTGTGTGCTATTTTTATGCTTTCTGTATTCTTCTTTGTTACTGGTACAGCACTTTGTAAACCTTGTTTTTAACCCCTTAATGCCGAGTGTCACAAATACAGTACGAAACAAACCGTTTGGATGAAGATATAAGCCGAGATAGCGGCTGCATTCCCCCAGTGCCGGTTTGTGCAGATGCAAAACCTTCCCAGGAACTTTTGGCAAGCACTTGTTTCTAGTTGTCGCAAATTTGCAACATACCCAAATTTGTATTAATTTTTACTTAATTTACCATCTACTTAAAGGCAAAAATACACACAAAACATTTTTTCATATACATCTATATAAATTCAGGAGTTAAAGGTGTAAAAGTGCTTTATAAATAAACATTATTTATTATTATCACAATGTGGAACAGAGCATTTTGAGCGTTGGAGATGTAGACAGACTAAACGATTAAGTGTGAATGAAACAAAACACAACTCCAGTATGTCTTTTTTGGAGGTAACAACATTATAACATGGCTTAAAGCTCACATTCGTACATTTTGATAATAAATAAACAAGTAAGATAAGAATAATTCAGTAAAAATGTACTGAGGTATGCGTATAACTGAACCAAGCCATTACTACTACTACTGTGTACCATTATATACAGCTTACGCAACCAATGGCATGTGTGAAAAAATGCAAACTGCCCCGCGCCGGACTTTTTATGTTTATTTTTACTACACTTGAGACTGCCACTTTAAGCTTTTACTCGTCACAGTAAATTCCCTTTATGTAGGTAATAAAAACACATTTGCGGACTAAGTTAGTAATAAATTCTGATGTTTTGCGCTCTTGTTTTTCAAAATATAAGTAGAATACGTACATAGGAAGCGCTAATCTAAATACAACTTGGTAATGACTTGTAGATCTCTGTAAAAAGTACCAGAAGGAAACAGTTTTGACAGAGTGAATGTTATATTGTAGAGAAGGTGTTGATAATTATGCATATATCGTGGTATTTTCATAAAACTTAAGCCTTGTGCAAGTGGAATTCTAAACAGTGTAAGTTTTTGTTATGTCTGCCATTGCAAACTGCTCATTTATCTCTAATATTGAGATAGTTTGGTAACCGTGTAGTTATTTTGAATTTATGCGTCTGGTGTCCCCGACTTGAGATTCGACCCTCCGCAGCCGCTCTACTTATTTCTATTTCTATTCATTTGGGAGTTGAGTGAGTTCTGTGGACTCAAATGAACTTTTTTGCAGAATATTTGACTGAATTTTGATTTTTTTAAACTGGTTAAACTGCCAGTCGAAAGTTTGGACACACTTTTTTTATATGTTTCTTCTTTATTTACATGATGATTCACACTGTAGATTCTCACGGAAGGCCTCAAAACTACAAATATTATGACACTTTTTGTTTTTTTTAATAGCCACCCTTTGCTTTGAACTCTTTTTTTTTTTTGCACTTTTACCATTTATTGACCCTGACCTGGCACAGATGCGAAGTGAAAACCATTTCAGGAGACTTCACGCAGAAGAGAAGGCCAAGTGTTTGCAGCAATCAACAAAGCAAAGGGTGGATACTGTGAGGATTTGAATCTAAAATATATATTAAAATTACTTGCTACATAATTCCACACATCTTGCACCATGTTTGATGTTTTCCGTAGAAACTAGTCATTTTTTTATTAGATTTTTGAAATACATTTTTATTATATTTATTTTTGTTTATTTGCACATTTCCTTCTGGATCAATAAAGTGTTAATTTATCTACAGTATCTAAAGTAGAGGGTCCGTCAACTGCTTTTCTCCATGGACACGTTGCCTGAAAGTTCCACAGCGCGGCATTACACTTGTTCATCTCTAGGGTGACAGCAGGTGACGCCACAGGGCCAAGTTACATGTCTGATCTGTGGAGAGACGAGCCCACTCACCTCATAAAAGTGCAGTTTGAAGTCAATAAAAACCCATGTTATATTGAGTAAATACACGGCGGAAACATTTAACGCCATACTGAGACATTCCAGACGAAGCAGCAACATCTCTATGGCGACAAACATGACGAGCCCTCCACTAGAAAAGTTACACAATGCACCTTTAAATAAGCATAGCCAAGGTAAATGATTTCTTAGAGGATTTTCAATGCATTTTAACACAAAACTCATTGTTATCAGTATTGGATTGACTTGGACAAACTTTATTGATCCACAAGTGAAATTATTACACTGATTAAAACAAAAATCACCAGTTTTGCCCGTTACTTTTTTAACTGTACAATCCCCCAACCCTTATTATAACGCATAAAACCCAAATCATACATTTTGCATTCATCTAATTTGTCTCTTTGTCTTTTCCAGAGCGAAGACTTCCACATCTACACCCAGTACTGCACCAACTACCCTCGGTGAGCCTCCTCCTCCCCCTCGTGTTTACGTAGTGTCCTCCTTTCCGCTCTCTAAACAACAGGCCCGCTCTGTATCTGCCGTCCCATCATGCACCGCTGTCACCCGATCCTACTCTGCCCTCCTGTACTTTGCATACCTCCATCGGTAGCTCATATCTCCTATTGTCCCCGAGTCTGCACCCGGACAGAGGAAAGAGGAGGGACGCTCAGGCTGTGGGCGCAACGTACATTTATAGAGTTAATCGAAGTAAAGGTTTAGATTTATATTCGATAAACATAAATGTGCCCTCAGATACACAGTAGACAGAGCGTCAAGAAGACATATCGAGCTTCTGTCTGCGCTGTAGTTATAATCTATGACATGGATCATTATGTTAGAATTTGCACCTTTTAAATCGCAATGTTGATCTAAAATGAAAGAAACAAATCCGCTGACTTCCGCCTTCAGGAAACTGCAGTGCCCAGTGGGAGCTGACGTCGCTGTAAACATCATCACAACAAAGCGCCACATGCTGTTGGCTCCTCCCGTGGCGAGTAATGGATATAACTAAATAAAAACATCAGGATCATGTAGAGCGGTTTGATATATGGTGACCAGACGTCCCTATTTACCCGGGACAGTCCCAGTTCTTAGCCATGTGTCCCCTGTCCCAGCAGATTTATCCAAAACCAGTGATTTGTCCCAGTTTTATACAAGAAATATCCTAGATGTCCCTATTTTTGACCATTTTGATACCTGCCGACAGTAAAGAGGGGAATATATTGCCAAATGTTTTCGTCTAAATAGAGAAAACTGCTTGAAAATTGCCAGAAGACGTCATATACTGATTCACAAGTGAGTGGCGAATGAACCGAGGTACCTAATAATGTTATTAACTGCACCCTCACAAGTTTATTATTACCACCCAACCACCACAAACCGGGTGTGTCCCAGTTTTTTATTTTGAAAATCTAATGCGAACATTTTAAGACCAAAATGACAAGGCTCACAACAGCAGGAACAGAGAAAGGGGCGGCAAATTTTCAATGTAAAGTCGATGGAGCTGGAAATGGCCCCATGTTCACTTCCTATTTGGAACAGGGCGACTATTTATAGCACAGGATTAGTGTTACCTGTGGACCTTTGGTGATTTGTAATAATTATGGAAGATGCCTGAGATCTTAATCCCATGTGAATGCTCCATGTCTGTAATTTGTAAAGTAAAAATTCTGCTTCAAATTACCTACTATATTTCTCCAAACACAGACGTCCAGTGATAATACGAGTCCTGTGCAAATCTGCATCTCAGTGTTTGTTGTTGTAATTGCGCCTTTTCTATCTCTTTCTTTTCTTTCCACGTTCTTTTTTCTTTCTATCTCTGTGCCAAAGTCAGTAAAATAGTGATTTACTGACTTTTTTTACACTTATCGCAGAAGTGGGGTGGTAATTTGCAAATTACCAGACGTCCTCAGGTTGTACTTATCCCGTGCAAACAGGGCCTAAGGTTCTGGCCAAGACTAACTCTGGCGGTTGCCCTTGTGTTACTGAATGATGGGTCAAATGCATTGAACATTTTACACAAATCAACCTCCTTTACGTCATATTTTAGTGCCGACAACCACAAAGAAAATGTGGTTTAATAGGGTGACCAGATTTTCAAAATAAAAAACTGGGACTTCCCTGGTTTGGGTTGGTTTGTAATAACAAAATAGTGAAATTAGTGGTAATTAAGGAAAATTGCTCTGCACTCGGCACTAATGTGAGTCAGTATAGTCACATTTTCTTTGTGTTTTGGTCATTTTTAAGCAGCTTTTATGTATTTTACCTAAACAAATGACAGTTTTCCTTTCTTTAGTGTTTGCAGGGATCAAAATGGTTAAAAATAGGCACACCTTGGACTTTTTTTTGTATAAAACTGTGACAAATCACTTATGTATAAATCTGCTGGGACAGGGGATGCAGGTCTTAAAAGTGGGACTGTCCTGGGTAAATAGTTATATCTGGTCACCCTATGGTTTAGTGGGCGGGGTATAATAAGATCATTTTTTGCAGACACTTTAATAAGCATCTCTTTTGCAGTTCTAATTACGTGAAATAGTTTAGCTTTGTTTGCTCCCGCTGTAATCCCAATCTGAACCTGTTTACACTTGACCCACTTGCACGTCTTTCCTTTCTCTCCGTCTGGACTCACGGTTGCAGGAGTCGTCTTGTCTAGCGTCAGTTTTGCCTGAGAGACTTTCACGCACCGCCCTCCTCCCTGCTCCATTTACTTTCTATTATCCTTTTCCCCACTGACAGACTTACAGCCAGCGCAGTGACAGGGCCGCATTGTGCACGGCTAACGCTTTATTTAGCCATAGCACCACTGCGGGGCTAACCTCTTTGTGTCGACGCGTATTGTGCTAGCGTAAATGGGTTGAAACGTGAGGCTGGCGCTGATGCTTGCGGAGATACAGGATGCAAACACCTTCACCTGTGGCTGCAGTTACGTGATGATGTGATGGGGCACGTGGATGCCAAACAATGACGATGTAATGAGAGAGAGAATGGGGAATCACGGTTGTTGTCAAACCAGGCTAATTGGCGCTATACCGTGAGAAATGTGACACCGGAAAGTCACTGTGCGAGAGAATAAACGTAATGGGCCTATTCAAAATACAGTAGTAAAAGGTGTACATGTTTATTAGCCTATATCTTTATTACAGGAGCTACTTTTAGTTGCATTCAAGTAGCCTTAAGCAGTGTTTTGTGCAGTTCATTCACTCGTCGACCAGTGTTGCCACATTGGGTTTAGTGATTTCCGTTCAATCACGCCCTCTTCAGCACAAAAAAAAAACATTTTGTCACAGAAAACATTTACTCTTTGAATGAACATATGTAATCCATTGTTGGGCTTTTAAAAAACATTACCAGTATTGAGAAAACACATTAAATGTAGCATTGTAGCACAGCATTTCGTTAGCCTATTTTTTATTTTATTGATATTGTAACAGAAAGTTCAACCAGATGTGTGAACAAGTTTCCAAAAAAAGATAAAACATGGATTTCAGGCGCATTATCACAAAAAATATATTAAAATAAAAATGATTCAGGTTGTTTAATCTGTAGGCTTTTTGCCAGTGTTGAGAAAACATGTTAGGTCTAAAGCAGTATTTTCATTTGTGTCTTGGACGGATCTTGCAGGACAGGTGCGATCCAGACTTTTAAAGCCTCATCAGCCTCCCACTCCTTTCTGTTGTGCTTTTTATATTTTCCCCACATTGACACTGCGCAAAAAAAAAAAGAAAAAAGCTGTGTATCTTTTTAAAAAGCTGCAGCGTGGAGGCTGGAGCGTCGCCTTTGAAAAATGACTCTGAAATAAAGTAAGATACGAATATTAAGTAGTCAAAATATTAACAATTTAGAGCTAAACTAGAACTAAATTACCACTAAACCAGAGCTAAACTAGAGCTAAACTAGCACTAAACCAGAACTAAACTAGCACTAAACCAGAGCTAAACTAGCACTAAACCAGAGCTAAACTAGCACTAAACCAGAGTTAAACTAGCACTAAACCAGTGCTAAACTAGCACTAAACCAGAGCTAAACTACAACTAAACCAGAGCTAAACTGGAACTAAACCAAAGCTAAACTAGAACTAAACCAGAGCTAAACTAGCACTAAACCAGAGCTAAACTAGCACTAAACCAGAACTAAACTAGCACTAAACCAGAGCTAAACTACAACTAAACCAGAGCTAAACTAGAACTAAACAAGAGCTAAACAAGAGCTAAACAAGAGCTAAACAAGAGCTAAACTAGAACTAAACCAGAGCTAAACCAGAGCTAAACTACAACTAAACCAGAGCTAAACTAGAACTAAACAAGAGCTAAACAAGAGCTAAACAAGAGCTAAACAAGAGCTAAACTAGAACTAAACCAGAGCTAAACCAGAGCTAAACTTGAACTAAATGCACTGTACCTGTTTTTTACTTGCTTAAAACCATCAAAGTGATGCTAACATGCACTTCCTGATTATCGGGACAGTATCATGTTTTATAATTAGATGCGGGCAGGACACGGTGAGCATATTTTGACCTCGAGAGCGGCTTATACAACATCTCTGTACTGGGGCAAGTCACATTCTGCTCAAATAGAAGTAAAAAAACTGTAAAATCTGGTATAGACCCTTTAATTATTGACATGTCTAATACAGAACAGGTTTTGAAGGCACGCAGCCATGGGTTAAGGCAAAAGTCTGAAATTCAAACCATGTATTTCCCCAAATGTAAGGATTGCTGCTTTCATCTTTTGTGTCTTTGTTTTCCATCAAAGTATTGAGATTTTGCAGCTGATGTCATCCTCAGTCCCTCGGGGTGGCTAACTGGAGCCACTGTTCTGTCTGAGGCTTTGTTAGACAGAAATCCGAGTTTTATTTTAACACAATCTGACCAGAAACAAGTCTTAACGGGAATTACGATGAGGTGAGCTGATTTGATGAATAAAATTACAGTCAAGACGAGTCCGTCGCTCTCACCTTTTTGTTTAAAATCACTTCTAAACCGCACTTCTGAACTTCTAAATCGCACGATGAACGCTCGTATTGATCGCGGGCTCCTGAAAATGCACTGTTTAAATCCATTTCGCTTTTGTTTGTTTTTTGACTTTTCAGACGAATTCGAGTTTCGAGTTTGTGCTTTTCTAATACAGACACACGTAGAACACCCCCAGCGTGATGTCAGTGCAAAATATCAATTTAAAAAAAAATTGTAGTGTTGATTCTGTGGAACTTTTTGTCTTACAATCCCATATGATTTTTTTAAGGAGTGCTCTTTCCGATCCTGATATGATCTGATACCTTTTTGTGTAGCGCTGTGAAGGAAGTTCGTACCTTGGCTCCAAAAAGTCCCTTAGACGAAGAAAAAGCCTATGATTTCCACGACAGACAGCGGTTGATTGTCTAAAGCGATGAATTCGACATTTCTCTGTGTTATGTTCGTAGACTTGTCGCCATTTCGCCGTAGGTTTTCTCTTCTTTGAAATGCCTCCACCAGTGTTTGCTGCTGTGGCTTTGCCGTCTTGCACTTGTAAATCTCAAAGTCATCCAGATGATTCTTTTGTAAGTGACAAATCAAATTGGTCGTGTTAAAGTGGCTCTGCTGGTTCCTCCACAAGAAACTGTTTGTTTGCAGCGATTCTGTCGCTGTTTGACTCTTGTTTTGTTGTAGTGAAAAGTCCCACAGACATGGCGGCGTTATGAAATACGGCTGCTGTAAAGCGCATCGATGCCGCAAAAACGTGAAACTGGATCAGTCGGGTCACGTGACTGAATCCAATAGCTAAACCAGAACTAAACCAGGGCAAAACTGCAGAGCTTTGTTGTCTAGAAAATGTTTGGCCTTTCCTAATTCTGCTCTGCTTTTTGCGACTTTAGTATGTACCGTATTTTCTGGACTATAATTCGCTCCGGAGTATATGTCGCACCAGCCAAAAAATGCCCAATGAAGAAGAGAAAAACATTTTTTGGGGGGGGTGATTTATTTTATAAAATCAGGGCCCAAGAACAGACATGTCAACCGTGCTCTGATGGAGGTGGTTGCTTTGCATGAAGCAGTTACAGCTTTTTTTGTTTTCTTTGTTGCAGTTCCAGTATCCTCCGCTTTAACTAGTCTCTTACAAACATCTCCCTTACTCCAAACTTTCTTTCTGCTGCTCGATTACAGTTTTCGGCTGCATATTTCACCACTTGCAGCTGTAATCTGCAGAATATGATTTTCTTTTTACAGACATTTGTGTTCAGTCTTTCTCAGTTGTCTTTATAAGTTGATGTTTAAGCTTTAAACTTTCAGTGGTGCAGGAGTAATAGGAGTATCAGATGCTGGCCCACAAGCCTAGAGCGCCCCCTCGTGGCTGTGAGTGTGAAAATAACAAACGTGAAATTTTATATTTTAATATATAAGTCGCAGACGCCCCAAACCATGAAAAAGTAGTCCAAAAAATATGGTATATGTCTGTGTTCTTTCCAATTCACCTTAAATGAGTTGGACTTTGAGCGAGCAGGTCCAAACTTCATTCTCTATCGTCCGTCGCACAGATCTGGACTTTCCCCTCGCATCCTATTTTTGCCCGTGATTGCGTCGGCGCGAATATGAACCGCCCATTGTCCCCGGCGTCGGAAAAGTGAAGCGCACCCCCGGCCCTCCGCAGCTGGTGACCCCACCGAAGGGCACACACGCTGGGCAGACCCGGCGCAGATGTCCTGGGTCTCTCCGGTTTCCTCCACAACAATGACGGGCTTGTTCGGAGCGCGTAGGAATTCAGACACAGCGAATGGAGCGTAGGGAGGGGGACAGGGCTGTGGGACGATTCACTCACCAGAAAATTGAGTCCTAATAGGCTTTACAGGGGAAACATTGATTTAATATGACTTCCGAGTTGCCCAATAAAAAACCTGGTATGTAGCTCGCGTGATTGTCTCTTATCTGCGATTTCCACTTTATTTTAAACCCAAATAGTTTCCAGTTTTCTGCAAAAATTAAATAAAATCAGTACTTTGGGAGGCAACTGTTATTGTTTATAAAGGAGGATGCGTTGTATTGAAATAGCTAAATTAATTTCAGTCGTTTTTTGGATGTTTTGTGTTTTTTTAAAGGTCAATTTAGTAACTTTTCTGGTGGAGCCGCCGTCACCTGCTTGTTTCTATGGATACGTCATTGCTTCGCCTGGAATATTCCACAGTATGGCATTAAACACCTCTACTTTACCTCACTTTAATTCAGTTACAGGCGGTTTTATAGCTCAAAAATACGTCGAAAAACAGACATTCGACTGTGAGCGGGGTCGCATCTGCACAGATCTGACCTGTAACTTGGTCTGGTTTGGTTTTCATGAAGATAGAAAGGATTAATGCCATACTGTGGGACATTCCAGACAACGCAATAACACCTCCATGGAGAAAAGCGTTTGACGGATCCTCCGCAGCTCCCAGCTTGGACAAAATTTAAGATATAAACACTTAAATCTATCAGAAAATGACTTAAAAGTAGTGAAATGATCTGTCCACGCAGCAAGTTATCTTAAAATAAACTATCTCTAAACTAGAATAAACAGTCTCAGAATGAGTAAGTCGATAATAAATCTGAAAACAAGATGAAAAACCTGATATTAGTTTTAAAATCTTGGCCAGATCAGAGAAGTTTGCAGTGTGTCATGACCAAACCTCCTGCCAAAACCCGATCAGGACCGGGTCAGGTCAGTACTAGTGCAAGTAGACGGGACCACCAGGAAAACCAGTGCCTCTATTTGTTGTGTCCTTAGGCAAGACACTTGAACGACACACGCCCATATTTCCTAATATGAATGTGGTTTGGGCACGAGTGTTTGTAGTGACTGGCCTCATTCTGCAGCTGTGGCCACAATAGGAGCTTAATATGTACAGAATGAATAATGCACAAAATATATAAAGTGACTGAGGAGCTTTCATGTGCAGATAATCCTCCCTACAACTGTACAACCACTCACCCTTATGTGACACAACCCTACGTCCTGCCAATAATCATATCATTGCTGCACTGTCTTCCTATGACCTCTTATATAGCTGAAATTTAATATTTTATTACTTATTTTTCACTTTTATTTTGACTTGTACATGTACATTTAGGTAATTTTGTCTTATTTGACAATGGTCTCTTCCTCTTTTTTGCTACTTATTTAGAATTTATTATCAGTGTTTATATTTTTCTCTTTGTTATTATATTATATCATGATGTGTGAGCTTCTGTGTCCAAATAATTTCCTTTATGGATCAGTAAAGTTTGTTGGGAAGTAACTGACTACATGGTACCAATACATGTACAGAGAAAGTGTATTCTGAATACTAATTTTGAGTACTACCAACAGAGTATTCAGGGTACAGTTACTTTTCTAAACTCTCCAATTAGTTTTAAGAAATGCACGAAACAAATGTAAAGCTGTTTTTAATTTTATGTTGCATTTTACACAATAGTAATCTAAATGAAACTCATGTACCGGTAACAGAAATGCAAATTTCCCTTATCTGGCCATAATTTTAAATCTTCCATCAGATAGTTCATCTTGTTTTCAGATTTATTATCTACTTCCTAGTTCTGATACTGCTTAATTCTAGTCTAGAGGTCGTTTATTTTAAGAGAACTTCTCAAGTAAAATGATATTGCTGCATGGGCAGATAATTTCACTACTTCTAAGTCATTTTCTGATAGATTGTATATGTTTGTTTATGTTTGCTTGTGTTGTTCTGTTTATATCTTAAGTTTTGACCTAGCTTTTTTGTGTGTAACAGAATACAATGCAATGAATTTAATTTGGATATTCAGTATTCTGTAACTAAATACATTTTCAAAGTATTCTTTCCATCACTGTACCTGTGCGTTTCAATCTGTGCTCAGGACCACTCCAAACACTAATCATTCCTTAAAATATACATTACAAGTGTTGAAGTGTCTTGCCCCTGGACACGACTTGGATCAAACCTCTCTTTTGGTTATAAGATGCTTTACCACCTGAGACACTGATTCTCAATTGGTCTCTGCAAGTATCATAGTTATTTTTTATTAAATGTCTTAAATTAACTGTATAGTCGTAACAAAGAAATGTACAGTATTTCTGTCTTTGAAACTGCCAGTACCCAGATCAGAGCCAGGATCATTAACCCGCCAGTTTATTGCTTTATATAATTGTCTGCGCTGGTGTTTTTCCTCATATCCATGTGTGTGTGTGTTGTGTCTGCACAGGTCGGTGGCTGTTCTCACCGAGTGCATGAGGAACAAAGCCCTGGCCAAACTGTTCAGGGAGCGTCAGGAGCGTCTGCAGCACTCCCTGCCCCTGGGCTCCTACCTGCTCAAGCCAGTGCAGCGCATCCTCAAGTACCACCTGCTCCTGCACGTACGTAACACCTAAAACTACAAAACTACGCCGGGACAGACGGGTGAAGGGCCTGAATTACGCAACACTGACTCTTGTGAGTTTTATAATGCTGACTTACCTCCTCAAAAACAGACCTGGAGTTGTTTGGTTTCATCTGCTTGTTTATTAAAGGGACAGTTTGGGTTTTTTGACATGAATCTGTACGTCCCCGTCAGCAGAGTCGTGCATCAACACTGACTTACCTCCTGACGAGTTCATGCCCGGTTTCGGTGCTGACGAAAGTGTCCGGCAAGTTGGCTGGAGTCACGAAAATAAAGTGTTTTTCTTCTCAAAACAAAATGTATTCAAAAGAGTGAAACATTTGCATCACAAAACATGAACCACGAAAAAGTCAGAGCTCATAATCACTTGGTACTATTTTCTCTCCGCTCATATCACTGCGCTGCCTCCAACACTTTTTTCAGTAGTTTGGCAGTGTTTACGTGCACAGACGATGACAACGCAACGCAATAGAGGTAACGTGAGCGCTACAGCGATAAGTATATAAGCTTGTGTAAGCTGTATAAGAATATATATAAAAATGGTGCGGATTTTGATTCTCCAGGCTGGAACAACAAAACTCCAGGTTCTTCAGCTTGTCCCACTCTGTCCCTCCTGTTTCTCTCTCTGCTGTTCTGACTCCATCTGGTGAATTTGGGCATCAGTATATTGGGGTTCATAAAGATCTCCCCTTGGCTCTGTGCTAAAGTCAGTGTCTTCATCGTCGGTGTCGTAGTCACACATGTTGTCGTGAACTTTCCGAGCAGGAAACACGGTGAAACAGGTGCAGCGCCACCTGAAGGCAGCGCAGAGTGATACGAGCGGAGAGAAAATAGTACCAAGAGATTATGAGCTCTGACTTTTTCGCCGTTCAGGTTTTGTGACGCAAATGTTTCACTCTTTTGAACACATTTTGTTTTGAGAAGAAAAACACTTTATTTTCATGACCACAGCCAACTTGCCGGACACTTTCATCAGCACCAAAACCGGGGAAGAACTCGGCTCAGACGCTGTCGGGAGGTAAGTCAGTGTTGATGCACGACTCTGCTGACGGGGATTTACAGATTCATGTTTTTAAAAAAAACAACTATCCCTTTAAGTAACCCTTTATTATTAATCTGTCTACATCTCCAGTGCTCAAAACGCTCTGTTCCAACTTGTTATGTCATGACGTGGTAATTTTTCACATGTGAATGAAACAAAACACAACTCCAGGTATTTCTTTTGATGAGGAAACAATAGTATAACAAAAGAAAATGATCAGAAAATGGTGTAATATGAGCCCTAGTCTAGTCTTGTTTTGTTTTGTTTCTTTCAGACATGTTTAGGGTGAGTTGTTTCGCTCTGTTCCACCTTGTGATGTCATGTGGTAATACAGGAAGTGCTCCACTGTGTTTTTAAACTCCATACACCTTTACATAGAATAATTTGGATGATTTCAGTCATGGAATTGCCAATCTCTACTGAACAAAAGGTAAAAAGGAGCCGTTAACGTCCACTAAACGACATCACAAGGTGGAACAGAGCATTTTGAGCCACGGAGACAGACTAATAATAAGCAATTACTCAAACAACATGTGTGAATGAAACAAACTATCCAGCGGGTTGGCTATTTCCATCTATATATACTGTACAGAATATGACACAGAAACAGCTGTTCTGGGTTAGTGTCATGCAGTTAATAATAAACTATGAGCCACGATTGGGTCGGTCCGTTTGGCTCTTTTCTTTAAAAGGTACAATACAATATAAGATCAATTCTAAGATCTAAGTACTAAATAAGTACTTTAGGAAAGAACTGTTAATATTTACAAAGGAGAATGTGTTGAAATAGCAAAATACAGGATACTGCCCGACAAAGACAAAATACCTGAACTCGCCAGAGTGAAAAACGGAGAAAAATCACTTCAAAGTTTGTTTTGTTCAGACAAATGTATAATAGATAGGGCCTAAACCAGGTCTAAACCTAGACTAAAGCAGGTCTAAAGCAGGTCTAAACCAGGCCTAAACCAGGCCTAAACCAGGTCTAAACCTAGACTAAACCAGGTCTAAACCAGGTCTAAACCAGGTCTCAACCTAGACTAAATCAGGTCTAAAGCAGGTCTAAACCAGGTCTCAACCTAGACTAAAGCAGGTCTAAAGCAGGTCTAAACCAGGCCTAAACCAGGTACAAACCTAGACTAAATCAGGTCTAAACCTAGACTAAACCAGGTCTAAACCAGGTCTAAACCAGGTCTAAATCAGGTCTAAACCTAGACTAAACACGTCTAAATCAGAATTAAATCCGATCTAAAACAGGTCTAAACCAGGTGCAAACCTAGACTAAATAAGGCCTAGACCAGGTCTAAACCAGGTCTAAACCTAGACTAAACCAGGTCTAAACCAGGTCTAAACCAGAACTAAACCAGGTCTAATGCAGAACTAAACCAGGTCTAAAGCAGAACTAAACCAAGCCTAAAGCAGAACTAAACCAGGTCTAAACCAGAACTAAACCAAGCCTAAAGCAGGTCTAAACCTAGACTAAACCAAGTCTAAACCAAGTCTAAACTAAGACTACTTCTTTTTATAATGAAATAAAATTCATATGATGCAGAACTGAGTTAAGCTTTTTGGCCCGACCCTCCACAATATTTTCTGTTTCTCATTTGGCCCCTTGGAAAAAATAATTGCCCTCTCCTGCTTTAAAGGAAAGCACATGCAAAGTTTACATTGTTCTTTAATTAAAAAACGTAGGTGATGAGATATTTTTTCCAAGTGCCTTAAAAAAACCATATACTATTGCCTTATCTTCAATCTAACATTACTTTTATCCAATTCCATGCATTATTATAAGTTTTAAAAACATGAAATACAAATGCAGGTTTTCCGAAAAGGTCAGTAAACGTACTTTTATTATTTGACTAACTTCAAACTAAACGGCTTGAAAACAATTTGCTCAAAACAAGTCTCCGTATTCTCCGAGCTGCAGACGGGCCCCGCATTTATTAAATCACATTTCACAGGAAAGCTTTCCCAATGAATCGAGTTAGAGTCGGATCAGAGCCCTGGATTAGATTATCTCAGAAGACTTTTAAAAGGCAGACCCAGAGATACTGTTACAGGAGACGCCATTGTTTTGTTTCTATATCCTTTAAGTAACTTTGCCTCACACTATTAAATAAACAAATCATAAATCAAACTGGAAAATACTGCAAACACATCACATTTGATGGATTAAGCCATTATTATTAACTGATTTATGGCTTTACTTTGTGTAGGGTGCCCTCACTCACCCTCTGAGTATTACGGACGGGATTTGGGCTCTTTTATGGGATCTGAATCTTTAGGATCAAAAGCTATTCAAAGGCTCTTTATTTATGTATATGATACAAGCCAATCTGAGCGCTCATAACTACAAACTAATCACAGAGAGACACAGATCTGTTTAAAATGGGTCAAAAAGAGAGTGGAAGTGAGTTTAAACGTTGAAATCCTGAAATTCTAAATAAAATGTTGCACTACAATAATAATAATTTAAAAAACTAACCATTATTAAGATCTCAGATGTGTTTTTTTTGTTTGTTTTTGTGCACAAAGCTGTTGCCTGCTCTGCTTCTCTTGTGTTGGTTCTGCGTTAACTTCGTGCAATTTTAATTGTTCAAACTGCCTCTGAAAGCTGTGAAACGGGGATTGAAACAGGGCTTGAAAGTTAAAGAAAATTCAGTTCCTTTTTGGCATTTTCGTCTTATAACACACAGTTTTAGGTGTTTAATTACATAAGAAAGGTAAATACTTGACAGTTCTACTTCTCCCGGAAAAGGGTGTAAATTATTTACACACAGGGCATTCTTTGACACAGTTATTGACAAAAATAGACCATTCAATTCAATCTTCAAGCACACATAATATCTGTTTCATAGTGAGCAAGTATATAAAAAATAAGAATAATACTAAAAATACATAAAAGACAAAGTGTTTCAACAATTATAGCTGTTGTTACAGGGCTAAAAGGGTTAAAAAGTGTATAAATGTAAAAAATTAGAAAGAAAGATTTGGTTCTTTTACAAAAGTGAGAGCCAGGTCCATCCGTTCACGTCAAAGAATCATTGAAAAAAGCCGCCGTGTTAACAAATGTCTCGTCTCTGCTGAGTTAGAGCGAAGAACAATAGCTGCTAGATTAAAAGTTCAGATCTTAGTTTAGACAGTTAAGCACTGGGATGATCAAAATGAGTCAGTCAAGATGTCTAGACTTAAACAATAACAATGTGGAATGTGGATGCTATTGTAGATATTTTTTATACCATTTATTTTAGTTTAGTTAGTTATTTGGCAGGGATAATGTACAAAAACATTAATCTCACAAGGAGAAGAGATGCTTTGGACCAGAACAGGAAAACACAACAAAATTACCATTAGCTTCATAAAAATACTTCTATTCCTATTTCATATAAAAATACATTTACTAAAAGGGTTACTATATCCAAATTGATCAATATTAAGAATACTCAATACAAATACACATCGAGCAATACACAATAAAAGTAAACACAGCATTAGGGCCAATGTTGGCACAGTTGATTATTGAGAATATGTTTTTTTAAGTCTTGAGAAAAAGTTTCCAAATCTACAGATAGTTTCAGCCTCTCAGGGAGCCGGATCCACCGGTTTTGAATGAAAAGGCCGATTGTGCAAAGGCCGAGCATCTTTTCGAGACGATGCAATTTCTATGAGACGTGGACCTGGTTGTTCGAGTTGTTTTTTTTCCAAACAATTGAATGAATTTCTTTAATGGAGGTGGAGCAATATTATTGACAACTTTCAAGGTAGTTCCTAAATTTGAAAATTGAATTAGATTATCAAAACTTAGCATATTGTATTTGCTAAGAATATTGCAATGATGATAATGAAATGTTTTTTGTCTAGTTCCCTTGGGGCTTAGAGATCTGAGTGGTTTGAGTGTAGTTTCAACCAACAGTTTAAACCACATGTTTATGGTCTCTACTATATTTACTTCAAAATGTGTTATTGTGACAGGCCTAGTTAACAGCATAGGGTGTTTTATTGCATTTTTAAAGCAGTACTTGTGGATAACCCCCAACCTGAGAAGCCAAATGTTGAGCCAGTGGCCATATGGTCCCACTGTGAGTGTTCCTGTGTGTGCAGAGATCCTCACACGGACTCTAACCCTCGTGTTATGTGTTTGTTATTGTGCAGGAGATCGCCAACCACCTGGAGAAGGACACAGAGACTCTGGAGGTGGTCCAGGAGGCCATCGACACCATGCAGAGGGTGGCCTGGCACATCAACGACATGAAGAGGAAGCACGAGCACGCCGTCCGGCTGCAGGTACGGAGGAAGGCGAGGAGGGACTAGAGAGATACTACTGTGGATATGTCACAGGAGTCCTCATTTGTCCTTTTGTTAATGAAGGTTTCAGCTTCCATTCAGATGCTATTTACAGTTTGATGTTTGCTTTGCTGCTTTGAGACATAAGGATTTGTACTACACGGTATATAAGTCCTGCAGCCAAAGGGCGGAGTGCTTCTGGACCAGAGCCCAAATGTTTTGATGTGAAAAACAGTAGTCGTAGTAAATTGTCCTCTTATGTAAAAGAAAGCTGCTCGCACTGCTTGTGCTAACCCTGTAATTTGGACCACTGGAAACATGTTCTGAAGTGCATGGGATTCATGCCGTTCATATTTCACATGTCAAATGTCTTCACAAGTTTTAATGGTCAAGGACGTGTTTCAGATGTGCAGTGAGATGCTTCAAGTTAGTTCTGATCTAGATATAGATCTAGACCAAGTCCAACTGTGTCCTGTTTATGTTTCTTTCAATACTGTGTGTTGCTCTGCAGCCAATATGGAATATACAACTTAATAACTAAGAAAAAACAGACTTTGTCTACAACAAAATGCATCTGTGCATCTTATAGACCCTTTGAGTGTTGATAAACAGTGATGACGTAGGCTCGGTTAAGCATTTTGACAACAGAAGTACAGCAGAACTCAGCAGCTTGTCGAGCTCTGTGAAAGGATTATCGTCAAAAGATCACAAATATTTCCTCCACAAGCGACTTTGACAAATGGTGTCCGACTGCCAGATCCTTGTGCGATCAGTGAGTAAAACTTTAAAACTTTTGTCCACTTGTAGAAAATGGAATTCTGACAAACACACAGAACAACCAGACATTTTGGTGCTGGAAATGTTTTTATCTCCATCTTTTTCTGTCCGGAACAATGCCACTTCCGTTGCCAAAATGCCTGCGCAGCATTTTTATCACTTCTGCCCAAAAAGGGCCAATGTGTTAAGGTTAATGTCAACCTAATGTAGCAAAGGATCTAAGTTAAACACGGGCACAGACTGTGGTTCTATGTGGAGCTCCTTATACAAGCATCATTAGCCTAGTGAATACAGAGAGAGGAGGGCCTTATATGAGAACAGAGAAGACAATAAAATCCACTGGGCTAAAATCCACTTTTGTTTTGTGCCACTAATCATATACTTTTTTATTTTAGGAGATCCAGAGCTTGCTGACCAATTGGAAAGGGCCCGACCTGATTGGCTACGGAGAGCTGGTCCTGGAGGGAACGTTCCGGCTGCAACGCGCCAAAAACGAGCGCACCCTGTTCCTGTTCGACAAACTGCTGCTCATCACCAAGAAGCGAGAGGAGACCTACACCTACAAGGCCCACATTCTGGTCTGTCGGGCTCACCCAAGTGCATAAATGTTGGCATGAACGTGCTAAGATGAAGCTAACCTGTGTCTGTGCTCATTTCAGTGCTGTAATCTGATGCTGGTGGAGGTCATTCCTAAGGAGCCTCTGAGTTTCAGCGTGTTTCACTATAAGAACCCAAAACTCCAACACACAGTCCAGGTACTGCAAAGAAATAAGAGCGTTTGAAGAGTATCTTAACTATAGCATCAAAATAAATAAAACCATGCAATTTTTTATACTTCAATGTTTTTGTAGGATGTAGGGTCTATATAATTGTAGGGTGACCAGAATTTCAAACTAAAAAACGGGAACATCCACGTTTTTTGGTGGTTGGTAATGATAAAATTGTGAAATGAGTGCGTAATTAAGGTAAGTATAGTCACATTTTCTTTGTTTTTTTGGTCATTTTTAAGTCGCTTTTCTGTATTTTACCTAAACAAATGACATTTTTGCCTCTCTTTACTGTCGGCAGAGATCAGATTAGTCAAAAATAGGGACACCTGGGATATTTTTTGTATAAAACTTTGACAAATCACTGGTTTTGGATAAATCTGCTGGGACAGGGGACACAGGGCTCAAAACTAGGACTGTCCCGGGTAAATAGGGATGTCTGGTCACCCTATATAATTGTCTCATTTATTATTATTCTTTTTATAAAGTCTACTTAAACAATGTTGTATTATTTAAAGATGCAAAAAACCCAAAGCACTCACTCTAAAACCTCCCCACGGCATGTTCTTGAGGGATTATGATGTTGTAGTGAGCTCCAAAAGGTCAATTTTGCATAATATCTCCTCTTTAAGTTAAATTGTAACTTCAGAATAATACAACATTGTAAAAAAGCTTCAAAAGGAGCGCTTCCTGGACCTCCCCTCAATTTAAAGATGAACAAAAACCTCAATGTACTCACTGGCTAAAATAAAATGCCTTTTATTTATAGCATGTCTAAATCGACAACTTGACTAAATGTCCGCTGAGGAAAGTGCTCCTTTTGAAACTTTTTTACAATGTTGTTTTATTCTGAAGTTATAATTTAACTTAAAGAGGGGATATTATGCAAAATTATATTATACTACAATATTATAATCCCTAAAAATCATGCCGTGAAGAGGTTTTAGATGTCGTCCATGCATCTTTGAGTAATCTAGCAGGCTTTATTTATATTACTCATGCTCCCACACGACAAATCTCCATAAATATACAAAAACATGATACAAAACTGTGCACAGCAACTCGACAAACCTGATGTGCAGTAGTTTCGGTTGCAGATTGTTTTGTGATAGTGATCTGAATATATTGTTTTCAGTGAACATGGCATTTTCAAATCAATAAAACGTAACATGGTGAGCTAAATATGTTATGTGTTGATAATTAATACCCATAGAAGTGTAATTCTTTAAGGTTCTTTCACCAAAATCAGTACTAGATAGTTGTATATACTTTATTAATGCATTTTAGTCACATTTTAGTCACAGCAGATGTACAGAGGTAACAAAGAGTCTGTTTTAATAAGAGAAACTTCTTCAATTCTGACATTTTTCAAATTCCAGCTGGAATACTGATATTTGAATACATTTTTATTTGTATTTTTGCCGTCCCTTCTTCACACCGTGCGTGTATAACATAATTACAGTTTGAGAGAGTTTTGGCTCGATGCAGAGTCCTGATTGTTTTGTAACATTTGTGCTCAGACTTGTTGAGTATTACAATCTGATAACCCCATTGTTGACTCCTCGCCGCAGCCTCCTGGACATGTCCCGAACGAGAAGGCATAATAATAGTGTTACATAAGGCCGTTAAGGTTTTCTAAGTAGTTCTTAACTGTCTCTAATGCCTGATGCTATCTCTGTTCCCCGATGTGTCGCTACAGGCCAAATCTCAGCAGGACAAACGCATGTGGATTCTGCATCTCAAACGGCTCATTCTGGAAAACCACCCGGCCAAGATCCCAGCCAAGGTACGGGCTAGTGCCGTCATGATACGAGCACTTCAATACCACACTCTGTCTGTAGACAATAGAACGTGATTTTTGACATTAAATAATAGTTTTCAGCGAACAAGCTAAAAAATCAAACTTTTATTACATCCAGTTGAGAGAAAAGCATCTTCCTTGTCACCAAATGCATAACGCTCTTAGCTTCTGCACATTTTTCACAAACAAAATCGTGCATCTGTTGCCGTCGCCATGTTTGTTTTGGTTCGTTTGGACGCTTTGCCAAAACAACCACCTGTCGGGCCGTACCGCTCCAGCCGGCACACGCCAAGGTGGATTCTTGTGAATTTGCAAACTCAAAATATCAAAAAAATCCCATCTTATTGTACAAGGTGTACCACTTTGAGTGAGCCCAAAAAACAGTCCGTGACTCTCGAAATTTGCACGACTTTTCCTGGAATGTTCCACAGTTTGGAATTAAACAGATCTTCTTGTGTCTATTCAGTTATAGTTGTTTTATTACTCAAAAATAGCTTGAAAAACGTGCATTTGCTTGTTTCCATAGGCAAATCTAAAACCATATTGCATAAAATTCCACTCAAAGCAATAACATCTCCATGAAGACAAGCAAGTAGCAGATCCTCTATCAGAAAAGTTGCATAGTGCACCTTTTAAGTTGTACAAAATTAGGTATGATTGCTTTAGTTTATTTGGTCAATAGAAAATATGTATAGATATTAAACAAGGAGTGAAGCGCTATTAATCTGCAGAATCAATGCTGCGTTAGGGCTCCCTCTAGTGGCCCCAATTCATATTTTCTGTTTTAATTCCAGGCCAAGCAAGCAATTCTGGAAATGGACGCAGCTCGTAAGTAACCTGCACATTAACTGTATTCATTATAATTAAAAGAATGTCCCTGAATGCGTCTTTAATATGTGTAGATCACCCAGGATTCCACTACAGTCCCGACGGAGACAAGAAGGACTCTCCCCAAACTAAGGAAGGTCCCACTCCACGCAGAGGACGCAGGAAAGGTACACAACAAATACACGCAGTACTGCTTATGTCCTTTATGCACATGTTTCTACTTCATATTGATCACCTTCTATTTTTATTAAATTACTAAAACACTTTTGATGACAAATGATCAGAAAACAGACTTTAAAGGTGCTATGAAAAGTGCTTATTAACTCATCAATCGCTAGGAATAATAAGGATTTTTTGTTTTTTTTGCTAATATCAAGTAGCCTGCTAACTCTCAGTTGATGATATTAATAATCTAATTTTGTAATTAGATGTAGACAGGAAATAGCAGACATATTTTGGCTTGTGCGATATTTCTGTGCATGGAAACATTGGATACAAGTCCTTTTACAATTCGCAATTTAACATAAATAAGTCCAGTTTATCCTAAATTAAAGATCCAAATCCAAACCACATGCTTTTTCTAACTTGGAAGTAGATTTCTCCATTAATAAGACCCAAGATGATGATTAGAAATGACTGAATCTTCATAAAAATTCATCCTAATTTCACTTTCTGATTGATTTTGACCTGACCTCTGTATCAGTTTTCGTGGTGTTTGTGTGAGGGATTTGGCATCACACGGAGTGGCCCTGCTCTGGATGTTTGACGTACTATTGTGAAATCGGAGGTTCTGTGATGTGGTGCCAAGTTCTTTTTCAAATCTGAACATTAATCTTGTAACAGCAACTGCTTTGGTCTTTACAGAGCCCCTGTCCAAACTACTGAAGAACGCAAAACAGAACGCTGCCAATTCTGACGGAGAAAAGGTAAGAAAATAAAACCTACCAACACATTATAATTTTTTTATTATCATTATTTCCTAACTTTTGTAGAATATAAGAGTAAAGACTTATAGAGCAGAAGTTTAAAGATGTACTGTGTATGTCCAGCGGAGCAGTTTAGGGGCCACCCTGCTGTCCCCCGTGTCCCAGCTGGCTCTGGGCACCATCGGCCGCAGCCGCAGCCTCATCAACCAGTCACAGGAGTCCTTAGACCCATGTGACCACTATTACCATAGCGACCGCGAGGAAGGGGAGGAGCCCCACCAGCAGGATGCCGATGACGAGGACGACAGCGGCATCGTAAGTGTAATGTAATGTTTAATGTAAGTTATATAATGGTGATTTGAAACTGAATCTGTGTGTTTGTTTGTGCAGGGCGGCAGTAAGAAGCTGAGGGTCCCTGGTAAAGGCAGCAGGAAGAGGCTGAACCCTCAGGGCTCCGTGGACAATATTGAACAGTGGAAGGCTTTCAACATGAGCCCCTCTGACCTACAGGTATAGCCTTATGATATTATATCCTAACAACCAGACCAAATGATTACTAAACAGGTTCTCAAAGATAGTAGAAACTGAAATAAACTTTCATTATGCAGGGTACCCACGGGGTCTTAAAAGTCTTAAAAAGGTCTTAAATTTCAAGTTCCTGAATTAAGGCCGGAAAAAAGTCTTAAAATATGTTGTCCAAGTCTTCACAAGGTCTTAAATTTCATTAGCCTATTTTTTTGTATACTAGACAAGAACATGTGAAAGCTTAGTTTGTCTTGTTAGAATGTTATAAATGATTTTTGGCCATTTTACAGCAATGCATACGACTATAAATGAGTTTTGAATGAGATTTTATAATAAAAGTAGTTTTTGTAATTTAAAACAGTGAGTAATGATCTTTATTAGACCTGGATTTAGTGTTTTTCGCCCATATAATGTGTGCGATGTTGGCCTTAGTTTTCATTTAAGTGGTCTTAAAAAGGTCTTAAAGTCTTAAATTTGTGGTAGTCAAACCTGGGGATACCCTGTTATGGTGGTAAACCACTATTGTAGCCGATCCAAGTACTAACCAGGCCCAGCACTACTTAGTGTCTTTGATCTGACAAGATCAGTCTTTGATAAGTCGGCTACAAGAAAAAAGGTGCAAGAAAAAACTAATGATTAGAGAAGATAGATGACACCCAAATTTAAATTAATATTTCTGTGTAACGCTGACATGACATAAAAAGTGCAGATTCTGTAAATAATTATGAACAGGTATCAAATGTTGCAGATTTGACTTTGCACCAGCTGAAAATAACTGTTTTTTCCCTTCTTCAGCGAGCCAGAGAATCCCTGACTCGGGACAGCAGCCGGCATCCTCCACTGCGTCGGTCATCACGGGTCACTGAGACGCCCCCTGACTCGCCCATCCCCACTGTGATTGTCACGCAGACCGACCAATCAGTGAACAGCATCTGGGCGGACCACCGGGCTCGCCGCGCCATGTTTCCCACCCGCCAGCGCACGATGCAACCCGACGAGGACGAAGACATCTACCAAATGTTCGTCCCGACCGAACCCAGCCGTCCCGAACCGGAACCACAAACTCAGTCTCCCCTTAGAACGGCCCGGCCTGTCAGCTGGCACGTGGAGCAAGTCCCGACAGTGCAAGTGGACCCCCCGCCCTCCAACGGGGGTCGGGTCCTGCGTAGGGCGAGCAGCGTGGGGGAGAAGGCTACGGAAGTGAAGCAAAGTCCGGAAAGCGACCAATCTAGCAACCTCGAAGTCATCCACACGGAGTCCTCGAGCAACGACCTGTCCGCTTCCTCTTCAGCTGAACAACTCACTCTGGACGATATTGAAAACGTGTACGACAACATCAGCTACCAAGATCTCAAGAATATGGGGTTGGTGAGGCGAGATCTCGAGGAAAAAGACATCAAAGAGGAACACGCAGAGAGCCCCGTGCCCACGATCGAACCGGAGTCGTCATCGGAAAGTAATAGGTCCTCAACACAAGAAGTAAGACCTTTTGAGATGAATGTCGAGGAGGAAAACATCTATGATACGATATGTTTTAGAGAACCACCGCCGAAAGACTCAAAAGTTGCCCTTGAGCAAGAGCGGGACAGTTTGTTGGCCTCAGAGCAGGACTTGATGGAAAGTCTAAAAGGCTTTGTGTCCGAAGAAAGTTTGCAGTTCGAAGACGAGGCGAACAACAACGTCAATCCCTGCTCTTCCGAAGTAGATCTGTCTTCTTCAAGTGCTTCCGAAACTTGCTCGAAACAGAAGGGGGATAAAATGTCAGAGCGGGTGGACGAGATTTGGAACGACTTGGAAAACTATATCAAGACCAACGAGAAGAAAGCCGATCGTTTACCTGCGGCGTTTCCGGTTAACGAATCCTCCCCCAAGAAAAGGTTGAGTAAAACAAAAAGTCCACCGCAAACTTCGAGTCCTTCAAAAAAGCCTTCCACGCCGATGTGTAAAATTCCAGTTATCAGCATACCTGATATTGAAGTAACAAATGAAGAGGAACTAGCCAATGCAACAAGTCCAATGCCAATAACTCCAGAGCCTCAGCAAGGAACGGTCAAGAGTATACGCAACCGGCTAGCACGCCTTAGCAGTGGCAGTTTCCGGTTGGATGAGGACGATGACCTTGTAGAGCTTCCGCCAAAGTCTCCGTCTCCGAAAGACCTCTTGTTCCCGGGAGAACTGGCGAGCCTAGATTCGCCGCTAGCTTCCAGTTCGTTGCTATTGGGCGATTCTGTGGACTTCCCGCTCGAGCTGATGGACAAAACCAAAAGCAGGGTGTTCCTGATGGCGCGGCAGTACAGTCAGAAGATCAAAAAGGCCAACCAGCTGCTGCGCATGAGGAGCATGGACCCCGGGGACGCCTGCAGCCGAGCCAGAGCCGAGAAGAAGCAGAAGGACCTGGCGGCGATTTTGGAAGAGAAGAAGCAAGGAGGTGCAGCAATAGGTAATGCAAAATATGAGGTTTATGGATGGAACTGGTAGGATTTGACTGGTGGTACTGTGCAAAAGTTATAGGCAAGTGTGGAAAAACTGCTCTAAACTAGGAATACCTTCAAAAATGGAAGAGTTAATCATTTATTTTCATCAATCAGCAAAATGCAGTGAATGAACAAAAGAGAAATCTAAATCTAAATCAATATTTGGTGTGAGCTTTACCTTCAAACGAGCACCAGTTCTTCTAGGTTTTACTTGCAGTTTGTGAAGGAACTGGGCTGGTAGTTTCTTCCAAACAAGTTGAAGAACTAAGCCCACATCTTGTGTGGATGGAGCTTCCTCACATCCTTCTGTCTCTTCATGTTAATCCCAGACACACTCCATGATGTTGAGGTCAGGGCTGTGGGGCCCGACCATCACCAACACAACTTCCGCTTCTTCTTTACTCTGAAGATCGTTCTTAATGACTTTTTCTTTTGTTCGCTCACTTTGCACTTTGTAAATTGTTAAAAACAATCATTATTTATATTTTTGAAAGCTTTTTTACACCTGCCTAAAACTTTTGCCCAGCACTGCAGATCTCAAGAACCTGATTATTGGTCTAACAGAGAGTAGTTCTCAAAATGAGTTCCTCAAGTGCAACTAGTGTCACTTCTCTCGATTTCGATACTAAGGAATAGAGCGATTCCAATACAACAATGATAATAAAAACACTCTTTCTTTAGAAATTACATGTATTTTCTTGTAGTACTTTCTTTTATATTTCTATGTGGTCTTATATCTGCGAAATCAGTTCTCCAGGTACTTCCATAGCAGTCCAGCGTATACTGGTATATGTGGTCTTCATTTGAGGCAAAGAAATGCCAATTCTAGGGAGACAAGAAGGTGCTACCAGAGAAGTTTCGTAATGCACTTTTAAGTTTTTACATGGACCAGGTTTTATGATGTTGGCAATGATGTTTTTGTGTATTTTGGTTAATAAAAACATGTGAAAAAACCTCACAATCCTCTTGCGTCTCACTCTTCTAGGTGCCCGGATCGCCGAGTATTCTCAGCTGTACGACCAGGTCATGTTCCCTCCGGGCTCGTCCCCCTCCAGCCCCACCACCCCCGCCCCCCATCACCACCACCACCCCCACTACCACCTCCCCTCCTCCCCCTCCCTGCCTGAGACCACCTCCGAGCACGACTGGCTCCACTCCACCTACAGCAACGGCGAACTGGCCAGCTTCATCTCCTCCCTGTCCGGCGAAGCCCCGCAGCTCCGCGCCTCCTCCACCCCGCAACGCCCGCCCGTCCCCCCCAGTCCCACTTCTAAAACGTCCCAGTCCACGCCCATTTCCCAACGCTGGAGCTCCTGCATGTCTGCCCCGTCCGAAAAAGAGGAGCACGTGTATAGCACTATAAAGAGACACACATCGTTCAACGCGCCGTCTTTGCCCGCGAAAAACGTAACCGAGCAAGAGAAGAAACCTAAAAGCAACAGGTCTTCCGGACACTACCCGAGCTTGGGGCGCACCGGTCGGCACAACAGCCTTCCGGAAAGCACGGACATCACCTTGCAGGACGGGCAGCAGGTCGTGGTGCTGAACCGCAATTCGGCGTTGAGCATCCTGACCGCCACGCAGAACTACCTCGCCAACTTCAAGGACAACGGCGAGGACGACGACGATTACGTAGAGATCCGATCGGAAGACGAAAGCGAGCCCGACCGCAACAGCAATTTCGGGATTTCGCAGAACTTCCCCAAGGGTCGGGTCCAGTCGCACAGCTTGCCGAACACGCCCGTCCGTACGTGCGATTCGCTGAGGTCCGTAGAGCGCCACCACCTGGAGAAGTACTTGTGGAGCGAGCAGCCGCATCACAACCAACCCAAAATCGTCCAGTCGTTGAGAGACAAATTGCAGTGTCTTAGCTCGAGTAGTTTCGCCTAATAACGTAAATGTATTCACGGCATGTTGGACTTATGGGTGAATACCATTTCTGAAGCTTTCGCTAAGCCCTGCCCACTTGAGCGAGGTTAGCCAATAGGAAGCGCCGAGCCTCTCTCCTATTGGCTGCTTTCTTCAGTGGGCGGGTTTAGCACCTGAGGAATCGAAGAGAAAGAGTTTTAGACCTGCTTAGCCATTTTAAACAATATACAGTCCACACTAGTATCTTTCAACGTAGAAAAAGGAACCGGTTATCTCTTCGTTACAGGGCTTTCGCAGGTTGACTGTGCCATATTTGATCTTGCCTTAGCACTTTTCATGTGTACATCGATTACCGTTCACCGCAACTTGGTCTGTACATCTCAGAGTTTCAAATTAGCTGGGATTTGTAATAGTATTTCTCATAAATATACTCTAGATTGGTATAACAATAATGCCACTTTCAACAAATAATAACCTTTCGTATTACTTTTAAGTTAAAGGGCCCATATTACGCTGATTTTTGGTGTTATAATACTGTTTCCTCATCACAAACATACCTGGAGTTGCGTTTTGTGTTCATTCGCACATGTTTAACGCAGAAAAACTACCACTTCATGACATCACAAGGTGGAACAGAGCATTTCGAGCTTTGGAGATGTAGACAAACTAATGATAAAGGTTTACTCATGTGTGAATGAAACAAAAAAACGATTCCAGGTATGTTTTTTAATGAGGTAACAACATTATAACATGGCTTAAAGTTCACTAGAGCCAGTTTTGCGTAATATAAGACCTTTAAACAGCAACGTACATACATTGGCTTGTGTTTCTCTTGCAATATAACGCTTTTAATTTAGCATTTTACTGACAAGCTTTTAGCAATAATAAGGACTCTTATCTATTGTGGCTAGTGAAATTAGACTTAAACTGTAAGTCTTACTGTCAATAGTGTATCCTGCTTTTAAAATATCTATAAGAGCTATCTATTTATTTTCAATATGTGAGGAAATCTTATGGGGTTGAAGTTTTAAATGGTTTTAACATAAAGGGACCAGGAAGGAGCACGTCTGCGGTAGTTGAAATTCTACAGTACTGTTTTTTCTTTTTTTCTTTTTACAATTTCTGTTTAAAGGGACACTATATCGCACTACTGAACAAGATTTTATTTTATTTTTTTCCAAAATTTGAAGCCACACCCAGTTTTCACATTTCAATTGAAGTTCGCACACAAACCACAAATTTTCACTAAAGGTATTCTATTTATATGGCACCTCTTTACAACTGTCACGTCAAATTGTAAATGCAAGTTAAATGTATTTATTTAAACTTTAAGAGACTCACAAAATTGACTCCAGTTCTGTTACACCACGAAATCACAAAATCTGGTCTTGTTTTGTTTAAGATGTGTAGATTCAAATGATGGAATATTTTTCAGATATGAAGTAAGTTTATGTCCATGTGAGTCTCTGTTTCACTGATGGGGTTGGGCAGGTATCATTGACTCTTTTTTGCACTTTTTTCTGTTGTTTTTACTTTTATTTGTAAACTCTTTGTATAGATGTACATTAGGAACATTATTCTCGTTTGCCATAGGTTTGATTTAATGTTTTCTTTTTTGTCTTTTTAAGTTAAATGTACTGAATTTTGTAACTGCCTCGTTGTCTTTGCTCAACAGAACTGTACTGCAGGAAATAAATATAAAGTAAATTTTAACTATATAAAAACTGTGTGTGTGTTATTATTGGGCTGTTATCTATGAGAATAAAATGGGACATGGTTTTAAATATATTTAGGCTATATTAGCCCTATACCATTCATATGTTTTGGATAAACAAGAACAAATGTATTTAATTTTATCTAGTGATGAAATAAGTCTTTGTCATCCTGTATTGTGAAAACAACAAAAATATATACCGTAATGCAGAATTACTAAAGATATTTTGCATTTGTAAAAGTAATGTGAGAATAAAAAAATAAAAAAACATATGTCTATACAGATGCCACTATGTATAGTTTGCCCTTTGTTCTTGTAAATGGGCTACACATATTTAAATACAATTTTGAGGAGTATAATTAATTCAGGCTAAATATAATAACGCTGACCAACAGGCCTTAGATTTAGACAAACTTTACTGATCCAGAAGCGAAATTATTTGGACAGAGCTCACACATCACAATATAATATAATGACATTATATTAATTATAACATAATAATTAATTCTAAATAAAGCACAAAAGAGACAGGTGTTGAATAAGACATAATTATGTAAATGTATTGTTATGTAAAAGTACAATCAAAATAAAATAGAAAAATTTTATATAAAATATAAAAAAATGTTTTATGCTATATGTAATATAGTATAAAAAATATTCCTAATAAAATAATTATACATTTATGTTACAGTACTTTAACATAAAAAGGAGGACAACTCTTCATTCAACAGCAGATGACGCTCTAAGCACGTTTATAATCTGGAACACGCTTATGTACGAAGAAGAAAAGATGCTCTGTTGCATTCTGGGAAATGTTGTTCGAAATGATTTCATCTTTAAAACGCACTTTCCGTTACAACCAGGCTTTGGTTTGAACACGACGTTACAGTGTCATTCAAAACAAACAAATAACTTTAATATTACTTCCTGAAAACTTCTATCAGCGCCATTTTATTCATTTTCTTCTCGAAGCTTCGGAGTTGAGACCGGTTTACCCACAGTGCACCGCGGCGCTTCCCTTTCTTCTCAGATTGTGCAGGGTCCAAAATGTCGCTCCTGGACGGTCCCCTAAACGTGTTCGGACAGAGGACAACCGGCGAGTCCGTCCGCACGCAGAATGGTCAGTGATATCCGCATTTTGAGCGTGATTTCGGGCCGATTAAACTGAAGAATTGTGCGTTTTGTGCGAGCAGAAAAGGCTAATCTCATCCATGCCGCGTCACACGTGTGGCTAATGCTACCGGCTAACTTTGTGTCAGCCAAGGCGTTGTTGTTATTTTTGGATTATTTATGAAGTCTTTGACACTTTTGGCAGAATTGTTTATTATCATTTATCTGCATTTCTATGTTTTGGCCCATTTTAGTACCTTCCATTTGTGTGCATTGAATGGGTGGCTATGCTAATGGGCTACAGAGACACTGTCATGGTCTGAAGGTGTGGCTACTCTGTGAACCACGCTAAATAAAATGACAGAACATGTCAACAAGGCTATTTAGCACTTATCTGAGTAAAGTAAACTTGTATGTAAGGGTAAATATGAGTAGATCATGTTATTTTCTTTGAATTGTGGTAGTTTTGATTGTAGATGTCCCCATGTCTCAGTTTGAATAGGAACATGCCAGATACAGTATGATCCAGTGTCCCGTTGTGTATTCAGATGCAGATGGATACAAACATTTCTACACTATAATGTTGATGTCGTCAGACTTATACCATATTTGAAGTTTAGGAAGGAGATTCATCTAAACTACACAACTTGTTCAATATACAAGTCATCCTGTCCCAATGCATGATTTGTCCAGTCCAAGAATCAGTTTCTTAATTAGTTGACCATTTAAATGAACATTTAATCATCTTTATAATGTTATGTAGTGCGTTCATTTGGAGTTGCTTCTCAGGAAACCAGAGCTGATATTTACTTTCAGGTTCTGTCTTGTTTAAAATGGGTTGTTCTTTTTACAGTCATGGCTGCAGCGTCCATCGCTAACATCGTCAAGAGCTCCCTGGGACCAGTCGGCCTTGACAAGATGTTGGTGGATGACATTGGGGTGAGTTTTACATTTTTTGTTTTTGCATTTGCAAGTATGGCAATATCCCTCTTGATGTGGGATTAAAAAAAGAGATACTCTTTTTAACTATTATGTTGCTAAACTGTAATAGTTATAAAGATAGAAAATAAATACTGTGTGGACTTGTAAGCCACAGTTTATACATCCAGCTCCTCATGGGTCATCATTAAAGTGTGGTGTTTTTAGGACGTGACCATCACAAACGACGGGGCGACCATCCTGAAGCTGCTGGAGGTGGAGCACCCGGCGGCTAAAGTCCTGTGCGAGCTGGCCGAACTGCAGGACAAGGAGGTCGGGGACGGGACCACCTCTGTGGTGAGTGCATACTTTTGTGGACTGTTTGGCTCTTGGAACATTATTGGTCTCCAATCTGAGAGAATTAATAACATTTGATTACAGTTATGCAATCTAAACATACATTTTTATATTTAGTCATAATAATAGTTGTTTGCCCGTCCTGTTTTAGTACCATGCTTCTGCCTCCTACAGATGTGTGGCTATGCTAACAGGACAAAGAAACTGTCCCTCGGTGTCTGAAGGAGTTTAGGAGCTGCTTTTTTCAAACTCCTAATGAAACGATGGCACAAACCTCCACAAGTGTGGGATGCCAGGTTAACTCTTATGCTGTAAATCATGCTCTCGTCCTTGACTGTGTTTTATCTCAGGTGATTCTGGCAGCAGAGCTGCTGAAAAGCGCAGACGAGCTGGTCAAACAGAAGATCCACCCCACGTCGGTGATCAGTGGATATCGTCTGGCCTGCAAGTACGTACATGATTGGGTTTTAACTCTCACATTTATGCTTTTGTAAGTTTGGTCATTTGTTGTTGGCATGAGGACAGCCCTAAAAGACTGAAACGTAATTCATGGAGTTTTAATCTGTGAGGTTTTGACTGATGGTTTTTCTGTGTTGCAGGGAGGCTGTGCGCTACATAAATGAAAACCTCACAATCGGAGCAGATGAACTGGGCAGAGAATGTTTAATCAACGCAGCCAAGACGTCCATGTCCTCAAAAATCATCGGAATGTATCCTTTATCTGGTTGTCTTGGAATGAAATTATATAGGTTTGGGAAATATGACAATATATCTAGAATTAGCCTATTCAAAAGACTGTTATTGATTCATTTGATTGTGCTCTGCCTTGAATATTGTGCAGTATGGCATTAAAACCATCCATTTTCATTGAGACAAGCACCAGGCCAAAGTACAGATCAGTTTACTGCGTCTTATTACTTTCTATTTTGTGAAATTAAAACACTTGTAATTAATAAATGGAAGATGGATAAGCTTTATTCTGTACTGTTTAACATTCTAGTGAAGCAATGGAGGAACCTTATGGCAGAAAAGTTAGTGCATCTTTAATTGACCTGTGTACTATATCTTTACTACAACAGTGTGTGCTTTTTTCTGTATGTTGTGGTAAAAATGTATACAAATGGCAAAAGGTATTTAAATATATCCCTTAACTTCGCCCTGTCAGTGACTCAGACTTCTTCTCGAACATGGTGGTGGACGCCACGATTGCGGTGAAGTTCACAGACGGCAAAGGCATTGCCAAGTACCCCATCAACTCCGTGAACGTGCTCAAGGCCCACGGGCGCAGCCAGAAGGAGAGTTTCCTGGTCAACGGATACGCCCTCAACTGCACCGTGGGGTCACAAGGTGCGTTTGATTTCCACTCCGGGACCTAACGCCTCCCATTTAATTTGCTGCGACGCCCGTCCTCATGGTGTACTCAGTGATACGCGTGGGAGACAGGAACATGACTGTGAAAAGAAAATATGTTACAGTTTTTTATAAACTCTGGCAGCTCTTTTCTGGTCAAACAATTACTTATGAATGAATATAAGACTAACGCTTTATATTTTTCAAATCAAATGTTGCTTTACTGATAACAATTGTATCACTGATTGATTCTTAATTATAAAAACATACTTTAATTAGGTTTTTTTTTTTTGTTATTTCTTTTGAGAACCAATCAGAAAGCAGAGTGAACCTCACTCATTTGTGTTGCCAGTTTCACTGCTGAAATCGAGTTGATTTAAACCTAAAAGTCCTTTCTCTGAACTGAACGGTCACTACCAAAACCCCAGCACCTGCAGCTAACCATGAACCAGTGCTAGTGCAGCCTTTGCAGCTCAGGGAGGGAATTCTGGAGGTTCTGAGCTTTCACACGAGCCCTGGTCTGTCCACACTGCTACAAAGCTTGACCAAAATGTAAGATATAAACTTAATTTCACTACATTTTCTGATTGATTTATCTTTCTGCATGGACAGACAAGTTATCTTGACAAGTTATCTTAATATAAACTCCCTCTAGACTAGAATTAAGCCGTCTCTGGTCTAGTAAGTCGATAATAAATCTTGAAACAAGATGAATAACCTGATATAAATTTTAAAATCTTGGCCAGATTAGAGAAACTTGCAGTGCCTATACTGAGAAAGTGGACACGTCACAGTTTGTCTCAATCTACAGGTGGTTATGGTTGTAACTGTAATATCACAGGTTACACAAACTCTAATTTAGGGCAGAATAAATTCTTATCAATATTGAATTATCCACTTGCATTCAAAAGTGTGCTCTAAAATAAAGCATTACCAACTCTAAACTCTTCTGTAACTCTCTGTTGTGAAGGGATGGTGAAGCGTGTGGTGAACGCTAAGATCGCCTGTCTGGACTTCAGCCTGCAGAAGACCAAGATGAAGATGGGCGTCCAAGTCATCATCAATGACCCCGAGAAGCTCGATCTCATCAGACAGAGGTGAGCGGACGCTCCAATACCACGACTCCGCCGTCCTGAGAGCCTTAAACCTGTTCCCATTAAATTTGCTGTGAGTCTCGGTCAGTAGTTTTCACAGTGATACGCGTGGGAGATAACATGAACAGTCCGAAGTCAAAGCCTCAGCTTCTGTAGCTGCTGGAGCACTATTATGGACTGGACAACCTAAAAATATAGTGAATTTAAAGGTGTACTATGGAACTTTTCTGGTGGAGGGTTTCCTACCTGCTTGTCTCATGTCACTGCTTTGGTAAATGGTCAATCGTTTAATTTTTATATCACATTTTCCACCTTCGTTTTACATCAAGGAGCCACTCGCACTCATACACCAGTGTACACAGACACTCGGGACGAGGTGGGTTAAGTGTTCTGCCCAAGGACATAACAACAGCATTCATCTGTGGGAGCTGGAATCACACCAGAAACCTGTGGGTCAGTGGATTTGACCACTCAATGTTTAGGTCGAGAGCGGGATTTGAACCACCAACCTTTGGATCAGTGGACAAATGCTCGACAAACTGAGCTACTGTCGCCCTAATTTCAGCCCTTTGTCCTGAATTTTCCACAATATGGCATTTGACTCGCCTCTCCACAGATCTGACTTGTTGTAACTTGAGCTGATGAATCCCCTGCTCACCTCTGTCCAGTTAGAGGGATAAGCTTAATGCCCTACTGCGGAACACTTTTGGCAAATGCATTGTCTTCATGAAAAGGAAAAGTTACATAGTGCATTTTTTTGAAGGTGAATTGTCTAACTTTTTTGACGGAGAGTGCATTTCTCATTTTCTGTTTTGGTTTTTTGTTTCGTTTTCCTCATGGAGATGCTATTGCTTTGTCTGAAATGTTTCACAGTACGGCATTAAACAATTTATATCTTCATGGAGACCAAACCAGACCAAGTTACAGGTCAGATCTGTGGTGAGGCGACCCCGCTTACAGTCAGAATGCCTGTTTGTTTAGGTATTTTTGAGCAATAAATTAAATAAATGTAAGGTAGAGCTGTTTGATGTCATACTGTGGAATATTCCAGGAAGAGCGGCGTATCCATAGAAACAAGCAGGTGACGGACTCTTCTCCAGAAAAGCCACTTTAAGGCGCCAAACCCATACCTATGTTGAAGTTCGATATTATAGTAAATGCACACGATAAACAGGACACAAAAGCACAGAGAGCAAATTTGAACCACTAAAACCTTTCTAAATCTACAATATTATTAGAAAAACATGAGCTGCAGTAAATAAACGGCAGAATGGAGCTCTTTAGTAGCGAGTTTGCATCTGCAAGTCATGAATTCATCCTTTTACAGCTCAAATTTCATCATATAGTGTAACCAAAACGTGACACAGTTCACCTTTTATATTTATAATTGTGTAACATTATCACTTTACATTCTTTTCTTTTCTTTTAGAGTAAATATATTGATAGTTTTTAAGATGTGCATTGTCATTTGCTGTCAACTATTTGCACATAAAACCGCTTTGTCAACATTTCAATCAATACTTTTTATTTTTTTAATCTCATCTAGAGAGTCGGACATCACCAAGGAGAGAATCCAGAAGATCCTGGCGACGGGAGCCAACGTGGTCCTGACCACCGGGGGCATCGACGACATGTGCCTCAAGTACTTTGTGGACGTGGGCGCCATGGCCGTGAGGAGGGTGCTGAAGAGGGACCTGAAACGCATCGCCAAAGCTACGGGAGGTGAGGAGGGACCGAAACGTCTGCCCGGCTCATGTTCCTGTCTGTTTTTTGATCCGACTGTCTGATTTCTGGAGTTTTATTGGAGATTATTTGGAACATCTAGACCCGTCACGAAAAATAGATCGACTCATCATTCAATTTAGGTGGACACAGCTTTTTGGGAATCAGTATTTATCGTGGGGACTTTTTCTTTGTACTAGTGGGAAAATAGTAGTTATTTTTCTGTATTACAAAGAGATTTTGAAGGTTAAATTATGAACGAACTAAAGTTTTGCATTGTGTTTTTAATCAGATCTCATATTCTTTAACAATATTGTACATTTAGAATACTGTTTTAGGGATAATTCAGCTTAACGGTTTGATATGGTTCAATATTATCTATTTTTATCTATATATTTCAATATGTCTCTCTTCAAAATGTCGTGTAAACAGTTCCTCCTTATGTCAGTAATCTGATATCTTTCTGATAGTTTACACCTGTGCAAAGAAAGAAAAACTCAAAGAAAAAAATGAAAGAAAAAATGTTAAAGGTTGAGTTTAATTTCATGTATGTATTTATTTTGCGTAAGTAAGCGATTTACATTCTTTTACAATGGAACAGAGTTTTATTTATATGACATTAGTGCAGAAATAACAACACAAAAATTGCCCAAAAAGTGGTGTTAAAATCCATTCCACTTTGTCTTAAAAATCCTACAGTTCCTCTAAAAAAATTCACTGACACTGATCAGATTTCTTTTGTGCTCTAAACACACCAGAATCAGATTATTGGGATATCGGGTTATGTTTTTTAAAATCCTCGTAAATGCTAAAGATGTTAACGTGTGTCGTAGCCACCGTGTGCTCGTCCCTGAGTAACCTGGAGGGGGAGGAGACGTTTGAGGCCACGATGCTGGGCCAGGCCGAGGAGGTGGTCCAGGAGAGGATCTGCGACGACGAGCTCATCCTCATCAAGAAGTAAGACCTCAAAATATGTATCTCTATATCAGGGGAGTCCAAACTGTAGCCTGGGAGCCAAATGTGGTCCTCGGATCGATTTTTGCTACTGATTTGGCCCAAATGGCAGCACTTTTACCAGAAATTGAAGTAATACCACCACTATAACCTCAATAATATCTTGAAATTACTTGTTTGACAGCCTAAACTCGGCTCTCCTATTACATTTTAAAGGAAGTGCAGACGTTTCCTGTAATAGAAACACAAACTCCTTTTAAATATGACACTCTATAACCCTTCCCCTCGTCTCGTCCAGTACCAAAGCGCGCACCTCGGCCTCCATCGTGCTGCGCGGGGCCAACGACTTCATGTGTGACGAGATGGAGCGCTCGGTTCACGACGCCCTGTGTGTGGTCAAGAGGGTGCTTGAGTCCAAGACTGTGGTGCCAGGAGGGGGCGCCGTGGAGGCCGCTCTGTCCATCTACCTGGAGAACTACGCCACGAGTATGGTAAGACCCGGATTATTTAAGTTTATCTCAGTGGTTTTCCTCTATTCGACTGAAAAAACGACTATATTTGACTCAAACTGCACTCAAGTTCAGGTAAAAACTAGTATTTATACAGAAAAAAAAATACTAATATAAAGACTAATTCAATTTTTAATGTTTATGCTGCTATTTTACATATGAATACCTGAAAATACCAAATCTTCAACTCGCTCATATTGTTGACAGACTCTTTATTGATCCTGAGGGAAATTCAAGTTTTGTTGCTTTTGTTTTGCTGTAACAAAAAACTTGTAGCAGCCTGTATCAAATGTCCATAGCTACCTCTTTTGCTACATACGATACATATCTCGATACAGTGAACTTTTGATACGATATATTTCAAATTGTTTTGATACGTTTCAATAAAAAAAATAATGGCTAAATAAATCATGGGTGTGATACTAAAAATCTTTGTTAAACCACTTCATGCGCAAAGTGAAGATTAAATGCGCCATTTTAATCATCAGAACAGTGAAAAAGTCAAATTTGTCACATAAACAAGATTCCTTCCACTAAACAAGCAACAAAACTGTAGCGCTGTAACAAAATAATTTAGTAAAATATACCAAAAAATACTCGTGATACATCGATACAGCAGCTCACAATATTGATACTGTATTATCACATTAAACGATACGATATGTCAATATTTTTGCACACCCCTACTCCCCCTACTAACTAGTCTCTTGCACCGTCTCCATGGAAAAAAGGAAAATTCAACTGCTCATTTCACAAAATCTCACAGCACCTTGTTTGTCATTTGAACTGCACATGCTGCACTTCTTAGTTGGTTAAAATCCCACAATATGATGTTAAAAACTGAGCTCAAAAAAACTAAAAAGTTTAAAAATCTGCTCGGTGTGTGAGGCAGGCAGCCACAAGAGCAGCCACCACAAAAGCTGTTCGATCCTTAATATTACAAATAAATAATACACATTTCTGTCGACAAAGACACAGATTAATCCAACAGCAGTAGTCTGAGTTTGCACGGTCTAAATTGTATTGCAAATTGTGTGTCCATCCAGTTTGGAAATGTTTTAGACAGTGCTGTGGTTAAAGGTGCGCTGTGGAACATTTTTGGTGGGGGTTCGACTGCCTTTTTGTCTCCATGGAGATGCTGTTGCTTTGCCTAGGATGTTCCTTAGTGTTGTCGTGATACTAACATTTCACACACTTATACTCACACTTATATTCTACAGCAATAACATCTCCGTGGAGACGAGCAGGTGGCAAAAGTGACGACGTGCAGCTTTTTAAAAAAATTTCCAATTTTTTTCCAGCCTACCAGTTGTTGAGCTTCAAACTTATTGTGTTTTATGCTTGAATTGTGTTGATGATCATACTTGAGATCCTTTTAAAAGTGAAAACATACATAACTCACTCATAAAGCCGATGTCCAAAACTCTTTGATTTTTAAATTGCGTTTCGGCAAAAAGCTTTCGTCAGTCACTTTTCTCGCTTTGGACCACAGTATTTCAGTACTTGAGCTCCTAACAGTCTTGAACGTGTTGATCTCCAGGGCTCCAGGGAGCAGTTGGCCATCGCAGAGTTCGCCCGCTCCCTCCTCGTCATTCCCAAGACTCTGGCAGTGAACGCCGCTCAGGACTCGACTGACCTGGTGGCCAAACTCCGAGCCTTTCACAACGAGGCTCAGGTCAACCCAGAGCGCAAGAACCTCAAGTGGTAAGACTAGAAACTACACTGCACTCAGAGAAGCCGTAGCTACAGCAGGTGCAGTAGCGGAGCAAATATGCAATCGGGTTTTTGTTTTGAATGTTTTGGCTAAGAGCTGAACTATTGGAAATTTGAATGGTCAGGTGTGTCCTTTTGTCGTCTTGTTTTGTTGCTAACCCTAGAAGAGCAAGGATTTTAAAACCGGGGCACTTTGTGAGTTGAGTCGACATCCTGTTCAATCCAATTCTAATCTACATTTGTTTGAAAGTTGAAATTTTCTAAAATGAGTCCACTTTAATATGGTCAATTCCTGTTTTGAATTATTTAGCTGTAAACCAAACAAAGGATTTGACTGACTCCCTGACAGTTATTTACAAAAACTCTAGAAAAGGTTTATAATAGTGCAGTAATTTAGTGTGTTTGTATAATTTACTGGCAATCAATAGAAATTAAATGCATTGTTTTTTATTTTCATTTTTTTTAAACTATTTTAAAAACTCAGGGTTTCCTACAGTGTCTTAAAAGCACTGAATGTATGAATTTGCCTTTAAAAGACTTGTAAAAAATCTTGTGCTGTACGTAACTTCTTAGTATCGCGTTTCTCCTCAAAAGTTTAATTTGTCAAACACCATGATTTGGTTAAATAATGTCGCCTGAATAAAGAACAGCCGAGACAATAATTGAGAACATAACTGGGTCACAAATCTTCCAAACGCGTCACTGAAGATCTCGTGCTACAGAACCACAAGAAACAAGCTGAGCAGAAGAATAAAATGTAAGACAATCTGAGCAGAACAAAGTCTGATTAAAGCCGTTATGTTGTTTAACGTTATGGCGAAGAATCTCTACGTTCCAGATTCATTTGTTTGAGAAATAAATTAACACAAATTCAAGAATTACATTTTTTCTTTGCCGGTAGCTCTATGAAATAGGCTGTGAAATAGGTATTAACTTTTTATATAAATGGTCTTAAAAAGGAACCCTGGAAACTGGACCTGTGCAAATTGTTTAAAAAGATCTAGTTCCAAGTTACTTTAAATTGGTCTGTGAAAGGTACTGGTTAGAATACAGGAGTTGTTGTCACTGTAAAGCTTAAAGAAAAAAAGCATGTTTACACAATATATCTGTACTGGGGCAAGACAAATTGGTACAGGCCCTTTAATAGACCATAAGCTTTAATTGAATCTTCATTACATATAACCCAAAGTGCCGCTGTTATTTTCAACCCTCACTAACCCGTCGTCGTCGTCTTTTTCCGTCCGTTTAGGATCGGCCTGGACCTGATCAACGGAAAACCGCGCGACAACAAGCAGGCGGGCGTGTACGAGCCCACCATGGTCAAGACCAAGAGCCTCAAGTTCGCCACCGAGGCGGCCATCACCATCCTCCGCATCGACGACCTCATCAAGCTCTTCCCCGAGCCCAAGGAGGGGGGCAGCTCGTACCAGGACGCCGTGCAGTCCGGCTCCCTGGAGGGCTGAGGTCCAGGTCCAGTCTTAGGTCTCGTTTCATTTCCGTTTCTGTATTTATACATCTGTAGTGTCCGCGCCGCACTTGCCTGTTTACTGATAATCTGTTGCTCTCACTCGGACTGTAAGAGATTTTTTGTTTAGGACGTTTAAGAAAATAAAAGCCCCACCGGTTGTAAATGACAATGTTTGTGTTTCATGTTATTTTATTGTACATGATTGAGGTTAGTAAGAAAAATACAAGATTTCTTTCACTTGGAGTTGGTCAAATCATATTGAGAAATTAAAGGAATGTTAAAATGCATGTAGTTAGTCACATAAATACATCGTTATAACTGCATGGTTACAGATGACATAACATTGCATAGGTTTGCAGATTCTAGGAGAGACGGGCAAGAAATATTTTTTAATCTGAGAAAACCAGAAGATGTTTGGAAACATGCGGATGATAACAACTTGCAAAATCTAGAAAAACTGAGAAAATGGCCCAGTTTTCTTCACCTAGATGTCATTGTATTCATTTTTTCTTCTTATAAATTGTCTATTAATTTGTAGGGATGTAACAATAACAAAATATGGTGATATCGTATCGTCAAAGGTCTCAATAATATCGTGGAGCATCACAATATATCGAATCCCAAGTCTCTTTGCTTAAATGAACAGTTCTGATGCAGAAATAGCTAAGAAAAACAGAGGGAACTACATAGACCATGATCCTTTGCTCCGTTTCAGTGCAGACGACATGAAGAAATAACTGTTCTAAGCACTTTTACATCTTCATTCTTTGGATTAAGTCTTGTGAAGCATTTTTAGAGGAAAAAGGAGCAGATTCACCATAAAACATTGCAGTAAATCTGGTACAGTGAGCTGTATATGGTGAAAATATCGTACAGAGAGATTTGGATATCGTTCCATCCCTAATGACAATAAATGTACCAAATGACTGGTCTAAGCATTTTATGTCATGTTACGTATAGTATCATAATATCGTGAGCTTTCCCACAATATCGCAATAAATATCGTACCGTGAGATTCACACCGTGACGATCTCGTTAAACCCCTAATAATTTGTCATTTGTAAGTGGCATTGCTGCTGCTGAATCCACAGTTTTCTCTCATTCCCAGTGCTGGTAACTACGCCGGAAGTCGTCGTCCGCATGTTTCCAGCCGTTTTTCTGGTAAGCGTAAGAGTAAAGCCTGGTGAACTGGTCTTGTTCCTAAAAATTTACAAAATATTCAACTGTGGATTATCTCTTTGAAAACTCCATTTCAATCAGACAACCCATTAAAAGCCTCACGATTACAAGCTATTTACGTATTTAAATTAAACTAGGAATACTCTGCATCACATTTATAATAAGTACATTCGGTTTACTCCATATTTAGCATTTTATCTAATCAGTAAAATATGTTTTCTGGCTTCACAACATTAGTTTGACTCAACAGTTTAAGCCTTTAAGAGCGTTCAGCCTTCACAATGGACACAACACAAACATTTCATTCACATTAGAAGTAAGATTGGTGCAGCTAGTATTTTGTATTGCTATAAATAAAAGCTAAATCTTAAAGGTGCACTATGTCCTTTTGCTCGTCTCTAGGAAGTGGTTAGTGTTTTGCCTTCAGTGTTCTACAGTAAAACGCATTGAAATTTAAGGAGACGAGCAGACAGCAGTCAGGTCAAGCCCACATTCAGTCAGACTGCGTGTTTTTCACTATTTTTGTTTCTTTTCTTAGCAATAAAACGTCTGTAACTGAACATAATGCAAAATAAACTTGATGTTTTCCTGTGGAACATTCCAGGTAGTCACATCAGGCTGAAAAATTTTACTTTAGTTGAATTCAGCTGAAAAAAACGCAGGTATTTTTCCCTTGACAAATGCACAAAGTGTTTCCCTAAATCAGGAGTCTCCCACCTGTAGCTCTCCACCCCTTTCCAAGTAGCTCACTACAGGATTTCTGAACTGTAAATTTATATTTTGATTCCTAACTTTGTGCACTAATAAATGGATCAAGGTTTATGTTTTATATGCATCTAACTGTTCCACATCTGAGGTTTTCTTATGCTCAATTTCTTGTGACCACTAAAACTAGCAGCTCTTTGGCATTTTCTGTTGGAGAAAAAGGTTGGAGAAACCCGTCTTACTAAATTGTATTAAAATAGGCCGTTTGTTCAGCGCTGGTTTCTGTCCAAACCACAAAGCCGCAGTGTGTTTGGTCAGAGCTACAGTGTCACATGCTGCAGGTGGAGCTGTGACATAGGGCACCTTTAAAACACTTATACAGGGTGTGTCCCAAAAAATTCACATAATTTCGCAGCACAATTCTTGTTGAAATAACCTCCAATTTTCACAGAATGTACAGAAAGATTTTATGTTTAATGTTTTATTTTTGGTCTGTTTTCAGGTTGAGCCGTTCACTCCTGTTCACTCCTCTGATGTTGGTGTTGGTTTACCACAGGAGTGTCCAAACTTTTTTCAAGGGCCACATATTAAAACACAGACCAGCGTGAGGCCCGATCGAGGGTCATAGACTGATGGTCAAAACAGTGAGTAATTCAAATCTGTGCTTTTATAACAGGTTTGAATGGCTCACCAGACCTTTGTTCAGGCTTAGACCCTCAAAAGAACACATGAAATTTGCTTGATCAAGGTAGATTTCAAAAACATGCAGTAAAAAGTACGACTTGTGGCAGTATGGACCAATTCACCTGGAAGCCTGAGGGCCAAAACAATTGGTATGAGGGCCACATTTGGTCCCCGGGCCATAGTTTGCACATGCTTAGTCTACCAAATCCTGGTAGTCCTGGTCTTACTGTTTAAACTTTCGGTACCAAGTCCAAATTTGTTTGCCAGCTGGTGAACTTTACAAGCAGATTCTAAAAACACAAAATGACTTCTCTTTGGGAGTGAACGGCTCAACCTGAAAACAGAACAAAAACAAAACATTAAATCTAAAATCTTGATCTGTTTCTATACATTCTGTGAAAATTTGAGGTTATCTGAACCAGAATTGCCAAAATTATTGTCAGATTCTTTGGGACACCCTGTACATGAGATACTTGGTTGATTTACGAAGCGACATCGAGCGTAAACCTGAGTCAAATCACATTATTCCCGACGATTACACAGTGAAGCAGCGTCACAGTAAACATAATTATCCCTCATTTTTGTAAACACATTGCCCAGTATTTCCCACGGCTGAAGTGCAGATTTCAGTAGCTCTGGGACACGTCAGACGGTCTGGACACACATGGCGATGCCCATCCCTCCTCCGATGCACAGAGAGGCCACGCCCCTCTGCCCCCCGGTCCGGCGCAGGGCGTGGAGCAGCGTCACCAGCACCCTGCACCCCGACATGCCGATCGGATGCCCCAGGGAGATGGCACCGCCGCTCACGTTCACCTGGGAGAGGACAGAGGAAGGAAAGAGCAAAGTGGTGCATTAATATGAAGAGCATTGAGTGAATGGTTTAGTCATGATGAAATCCTCATTAGTTAGTAACAGCTGCATTTTTAATCTTTATATTTAATTAAAACTGTATTAATAATAGAAGTTCAGCTCCAAATCCGAGGCCATGGTTCTCGACCGGAAAAAAGGTGGATTGCCCTGAGGTCGGAGAGTCTCTGCCTCATGTGGAGGAGTTCAAGTATGTCGGGGTCTTGTTCACAGTGAGGGGAGGATGGAGCGTGACGTTGACAGGCGGAGCATCGTGGTGCAGCGTCGGCAGTGATGCGGTCGCTGTATCGGACCAATGTGGTGAAGGAGCTGAGCCCAAAGGCAAAGCTCTGGATTTACCTCAGTCACATTGCATTCACACTTTCACAAAACTCAAAACTAAAGCAGAACTGAACCAAATCTAGATTAGACTGGGGCCAAACCAGGACAAGTGTAACAATAAAGTCCTGCAGTATCATTTTATTTAACCAAGCAAACAAACCACACCCATGGATAAGCATTAACAAAAGGATGGTTTAACAGTACTTGGCTCTCTTTTGAAGTCTTTCTCCCAGCTCAGGACAGTTTGTTTCTAAACCTTTAAAGTGTCTAACCAGAAGAATCTCACCTTATCCACGTTCAAGCCGAGCTCTTTGACCACAGCGATGGACTGAGCAGCGAACGCCTCATTGATCTCAAACAGGTCGACCTGCTCCAGCTTCCAGCCCGACTTCTCCACCTGAAACACCCACAGGGAAGTCAAATTCAGCAACACACAGTAGGATTTCAGTAGAAGTAGTAGTAGCAGTCGTTCTTACAGCCTTTCTGATGGCAGGTATGGGCCCTGTCCCCATGACCGAGGGCTCGAGTCCAGCCTGAGCCCAGGACACGACCCGGGCCAGAGGTTTGAGTCCTCGTCTCTGAGCCTCAGACTGACTCATCAGGACCACAGCTGCGGCTCCGTCATTTATACCTGCAAATAAATCTGTGTTTAAGCGTACAAAACATTTAAGCAGACACAAAACTGAGGGCAATGTGTTCAAAAGTGTTTATGATAAATCTGTGAAATGTTTTTTATTCCATCCATCTTCTCCCGCTTAATCCGGCTGGGTCGTGGGGGCAGCTTGCTGCCCAATACTCATAGCACCTGACCCCCCCCTATGAACCCCTCTGCAGGTGGTGAGCCCACAGGAGGGTGGACATCATGGTCCTTGATGTTAGTTCATAGGGGTGCTGCATGTTTTGGGTTGATGGGGGAAACCCATCCAGACAAGGGGAGAACATGCAAACTCCACACAGAAAGGCCCGGGCGACCCGGGGATCGAACCCACAACCTTCTTGCTGTGAGGCCACTCAGCCACCGTGCCTGTTTTTTATTGTCACAGGGTATCTCCAGGTTTGACTCCTCCAAATTTAAGACTTTAAGACCTTTTCAAAACCACTTACCGTATTTTTCGGACTGTAAGTGGCACTTTTTGTCAGGGTTTGGGTGGAGACTTATATATTACATTTTTCACACTGACAGTCCATAGACCAAATATATGAATCGTATATATGAATCAAAAATAAAACAAAAAACAAATCACTGTACATTTTTTCATTTTGGTTTTAGAGACAAATAATATAGAAAACAGTTGTTTTTTCATTTTCTTGTTTTTGGTTCTATATTGAAAAACGAATGAACGAATGATACACGGATTCTTCTTGAGTGGGTTATTTTTATTACTATAATTTCTATAATTTGCCTTTCAAGATGAAATGTTGGTTCTTGGTCTCTGATTTTATTTAAAAAAAACATTTCCCCCAAAAAGTGTGACTTATACATGTTTTTTCTTCTTCATTATGCATTTTTGACTGGTGCATCTTATAGTCTAAAAAATACAGTAAATGAAACCAATGAGACCAACATCGCACCATCACGGGCGAAAAACACCAGATTCAGTTCGAATAATGACCATTACTCACTTCTTTAAATAACAGAAAATACTTTTATTATAAAATCTCATTCAGAACTCATTTATAGTATGATGCGTTGCTGTAAAATGGTCAAAAATTATTTAAATTTAATATTCTTACAAAACAAACTAAACTTTCACTTTGTCTTGTCTCACATTACACTGCAGCCTGATGGAGTAAACAAAAAAATAGGCCAATGAAATTTAAGAACTTTGTGGAAAAAAATAAGACTTGGACAACATAATTTCAGACTTTTTAAGGCTTTAATTTAGGAACATGAAATTTAAGAACTTTATAAGACTTTTAAGCCCCCTGTGTCAGTCCAAAAGAGCTGGAAAAACAATATTCTTCTGTGACACTGACAGGACAGTAGGGGGCAGCACTGCTTGATATGAAAAGTTCACCTAAAACAGGAAAATGTGTTTTGTACCTGAAGCGTTGCCGGCCGTGACAGTCCCGGTGTTGTCTTTGATAAAACAGGGTCTGAGTTTGGACATGGTCTCCATGTTACTGCCGTGTCGAGGAAACTCGTCCACCTTCACCTCCACCGGACCTGCACACGCAGACAACACACAGCAACGGTAAAAACACGTCAAAGATAAAAACAGCAACGGTAAAAACACGTCAAAGATAAAAACAGCAACAGTAAAAACACGTCAAAGATAAAAACACAAACAATTAACCTGAACAACGATGATATGGAAAGCAACTGCAACTTTAATGGAAACTTTGTTCAACAACTTTATACAAAATGATTTTTGTAATATATTTTTAATTTCTTTTTCTTTTTTTTAATAGTCCACATCCATAGTTAAGTTAATTTAACGTAATATAGATAAAAAAAATAGGGACCTACAGCTCCGATCAAACAGTGACAGATACAGGACTACACTCATACTATAATACTTCTTACAACTCTCACAACTCGCCCTTATGCAATATAATACTCCCTACAACTATACAACAGCTCATCCTTATGTAACAGATAATAATTAAAATAATTGTCCAAATAATTTCCCTTGTGGACCAGTAAAGTACACAAATAGATTGTATAAAGAGTGTATAAAAAAGTGGACTAAGCGAGTGTTCAGCTCCACTCAAAAGAAGCTCGAGATGCTAAATGTTACAGGAGTAAATTTGGACCCAGGCTCTATATCACTCACTGTTGACTCTGATCGGCCCGTTTAATTTATTAGAATTACATTTACATTTAGAATTACAAAATAAACATATTTTATCATTTTACCTCATGCATGGACTAAAGCTGCATTACTTTTTATTTTAGAGTTGTTTTTTTAATGATTTGTTTGTAAGAAAACTTCACTTTTTCATTGCTTAGTCATAACATAAACTCTTGCCAGTCTGACCAGCGCGTAAAAACAATGATGATTGCAGATGTCCTCACCTTTCCGCGACGGGACCAGAACAGGGACTATCTCTGGATCAAAGTGTCCGGCCTTCTGTGCGGCCTCGGTCCTGTTCTGAGACTGAACCGCGAACTTATCCTGCTCCTCCTTCGTCACGCCCCACTGCTTCGCCACGTTCTCCGCTGCAAAACAAAACAAATGTGTGACCATTCATGAGCAGACGTTAGATATACGCTATTTATTCATATAATTAACTGACTGCACCTGATTTTTTCACGTAATAAAGTACAGCTGGGTTTATTTACTGTAAAAGCAGCTCTAAATTCTCTTTTATGATATATACTATACAGTATCAAAAAGAGGACGTATGCAACTATTTGTAAAGTGTTTTTATCTTCCGCAAACCACAAACTAAGGCTAGAGTGACCAGAATAAAAACTGGGACTCTCCTGGTTTGTGATGGTTGGTAATAAAATTGTGAAACGAGTGCATAATTAAGGAAAATTGTTCTTCACACATCTCATTTATGACATGACTAACATGAGTCAGTATAGTCACATTTTTTTGTCTTTTCGTAATTTTCAAGCAGCTTTTCTGTATTTTACCTACACAACTGACAGTTTATGCCTCTCTTTACTGTTGACAGGGATCAAATTGGTCAAAAATAGGGACACCAGGGACATTTGTTGTATAAAACTGGGACAATTCACTTTGGATAAATCTGCAGGGACAGGGGACACAGGGCTCAAAACTGGGACTGTCACCCTAACTCAGGCTGCTGTTAGCATGCTAGTTGTTGTTAGCATTGCCATGACAGCAACAGCAACTCCACCCTAATCTCTACAGTTGTGAAAAGCGCACATAAAGTCATTGTGGTGAATAATCACGATGCTCAGAATGCATAAGGTGAGTGTGAGTGAGGAAGCACTTTGGACCACTACGAACCGTTTGGAAAGATCTACGGTAGTTTGTTTTTCCTGTCACTAAAATGCCAAAATAAGGCCAGGGATACGTATACACTTCTATTTTAGACCAATTTGCAGTTAATCAGTAAAAAAAAGTGGTTTTAGTGGTTCTTTAAGGCAGTAAAAATCAGGTACAGCTCCTTTGTTTCACTTCTAGCACCTGTTATTCCCATGTGGTAGTTGTGGAAGGCGTCCGTTAAACCGTCCGCCACCATCGAGTCCTGCAGGGAGGCGTCGCCCATCTTCACTCCGGCTCTCATCTGCACCGTGTGGGGGGCCTGGGGGCAGAGGGTTCGGTTAGTTTGGTTGAAAGAAATAATATTTACAACCAACAGACGTTAATTTATCGTAATATACATAAAAATAGAGACAGAGGAGCTCATTCTTCTACAGCTCCGCTCAAACAGTGAGAGATACAGGACTACACTCATACTATAATACTCCCTACAACTGTACAACTCGCCCTTATGCAATTTAATACTCCCTACAACTGTACAACTCTCTTATGCAATATAATACTCCCTACAACTGTAAAACTCGTCTTTATGTAACAGATAATACTCCCTACAACTGTACAACAACTCCCTCTTATGTAATATAATACTCCCTACAACTGTACAACTCCCTCTTATGCAATATAATACTCCCTACAACTGTACAACAACTCACTCTTATGTAATATAATACTCCCTACAACTGTACAAGTCACCCTTATGTAATATAATACTCCCTACAACTGTACAACTTGTCCTTATGTATTATAATGCTCCCTACAACTGTACAACTCACTCTTATGTAATATAATACTCCCTACAACTGTAAAACTTACCCTTATACAATATAATACTCCCTACAACTGTACAACTTATCCTTATGTAACAGATAATACTCCCTACAACTCACCCTTATGCAAATATAATACTGTAACAGATAAAAATTGTAATAATTGTCCAAATAATTTCCCTTGTGGATCATTAAAGTTTGTCTAAATCTTAGTCTAAGTCTACTACGCGTCCTGTAAGTGTCCCCTGTTTGAGCGAATGTCTCACCCGGCTCATGCTCTCCATCCCCCCGGCCACCACCACGGACGCCTCCCCGGCCTGGATGGACTGAGCCCCCAAACACACGGCTTTGAGTCCAGATCCACACACCATCTGACAGCTCCAGGCCGGGACCGCGTAGGGAATCCCGGCCCCGACGCTGGCCTGACGCGCAGGGTTCTGACCGCCGCCTGCTCACACGCAAAAGAAATGTGCAGGAAAGTTTAATAAATGTTTGTAATGCCAAAAATACAACAAGTACTTTGAGTCGTGATGATGCTTTATGAGAATGTACTTGTTTTTTTATTACAATATGGAGGAAAGTGTTGGACTAGATGCAACTAGACTAGACTGGACTAGATATTTGTATTAAGTTAGACCAATTATAATACACAAATTATAAAAGGAAAAAATAGAAAGAATACAATGACATTTAGATGAAGAAAACTGGGCTATTTTCTCAGTTTTCCCAGATTTTGTCTCTGTCGCCAACAGAGCCCAAAGGAAATCGTCATCCGAATGTTTCCAAACGTTTTACGAATTTGTGACGTAAGAGCTTAATATTACCAGCAATGAGTCAGTTCTGTTTTTGCATATTTGTACTGTCTGAAATAAAAGTTCAAATGTGTTCTACATGTCAAAAAACGTAACAAACATTTAAATGATAAGTAAATTATAAGTGAGAAAGTTGGGATAATGTGAATATTACATTATATTCTTATAAACCTGATGCATAAACAGGTCCACGCCACAAATTTCTCTGATTTGGCCAAGATTTTAAAACTTCTATCAGGTTATTTGTCTTGTTTTCAGATTTATTATCTACTTAATTGCTTAATTCTAGTCTAGAGGTAGTTTGTTTTAAGATAACTTATTAAGTAAAATGATCTGTCCACGCAACAAGATAATTTTACTACATTTAAGTCATTTTCTGATAGATTTAAGAGTTTATATCTTAAGCTTACTTATAAAGAGGACACAAACACACAGAGACCTATTTTTGAGCAGTTTTAGTGACATTTCCAAATCACTATCATATATTTTAAGTTTAACAGCGTCTGGGTGAACCTGTATGTACCTGCGGTGAGGACATGCCCCATGATAACCTCAGAGACGTCCCCCGGTTGGACTCCTGCCCTCTTCAGCACGTCCTTCATGACCACTGCCCCCAGCTCGTGGACGGGCACGCTGGACAGGGAGCCGTTCAGGGACCCTGGGAGAAAAAAACAGGATTCAAAACAATGAAAAATAAATCATAAGATCAATAAGTAGGCAAGTAAGATGTATTAGCAAAAAATCTAGATCTATTTTCTATCTAATCTAAATAAATCTATTGATCTAATCTGTCTAAATCTAATTCATTACATAAAGTATAGAAAAAAATTAGAACGACTGTTGTTGTGTTGTGTTTTCAGCCACTCGGACCTAAAGTGACCAGATTTTCAAAATAAAAAACTGGGACATCCCTGGTTTCGTTTGGTTGGTAATAATAAAATTGTGAAATGAGTGTGTAATTAAGGAAAATTGTTGCACTAAGCCCATTCATGAGTAACATTTGAGTCAGTATAGTCACATTTTCTTTGTGTTTTGGTGATTTTTAAGCAGCTTTTCTGTATTTTACCTAAACAAATTACAATTTATGCCTCTCTTTACTGTTGGCAGGGATCAATTTGGTCAAAAAGAGAGACATTTCTTGTATAAAACTCGGAAAAATCACTATTTTTGAATACATCTGCTGGGACAGGGGACACAAGGCTCAAAATTGGGACTGTTCCCGGGTAAATAGGGACGTCTGGTCACCCTACAAGGTGGGTGAAGTGTCTTGCCTAAGGACACCTTGGGGAGAAAAACATATTTTGATAAGAATTATATTTTAACATGAATAAATGCCAAATGTAATAAATTAATTCATAAAAGTATCAAATTCCCCATTGTAAATAAAGACTTCGTGACCCCTATACATGTTACACGTCTGACCACTCACAGACGGCTCGCGCTGTGTCGCACTATGACTCTAAGCCAATCAGAGGCCGGGTAAGACCTGCGGCTCAGCAGGCAGCCAAGCAGAGGCCGCGTAAGACCTGAGGCTCAGCAGGCAGCCAATCAGAGGCCGCGTAAGACACTGCGTACTTGTCTTCAATTAACCACATTAACATCATTAGCATCACATTAAGATGAATGAAAAGCAGCAGGTTTTGGTTAGTTTTAAATGAATAATAGGAAGAACGTGGTACAGCAGCAAAAAGTAACCGAAAACAACGCTAAAACCAAAAGCAAGTGTGAATTCCGTTAGTAAATGACAAAAACATGCGCTAACAGACGTGTTTTCGTTACCAATCGGTGTCCGCGCCGCAGAGACGATGACCACGGGCTCCGAGTTCATTTTGTTGGAAGTTTGTGCAGTTTTTCGGGTGCAGAGGCTGAAGTGTCCAGGTAACGTCCCTGTCCAGTGTCCACAGTGCAAGAAGCTGCCTGACAGGACCAGGACAGCCCAGCAGAGGAGTGATGTGGGACGCTAGAGGAGCTCTGACAACTGCCGGGGCGAAAGAGGCCGCCATTTTGGGACTGTAGGAAGTGTCGCGTTCTTCCTGGTTACACTTATTAGACAAACTTTATTGCTCCACAAGGGAAATAATTTGGACACAGTAGCTCACACATCACAATATATTATAATAACAAAGAGAAAAAATATAATTGGTAATAATAAATTATAGTAGCAAAAAAGATAGTGAGAGACTGGTGTCAAATTAGACATAATTATATAAATGTACAGTATATGTACAAGTGAAAATAAAATAGGAAAAATAAGTTATAAAATCTCAGTTATATCTAAGAGGTCATAGGAAGATTGCAGCAGTGATATGATTAGTGATTGGACATAGGGTTATCCGTTACATAAAGGTGAGTTTTTGTACAGTTGTAGGGAGTATTATCTGTTACATAAGGGTGAGTTGTTGTACAGTTGTATGGAGCATGGTATGAATTTAGTCCTGTATCTGTCACTGTTGCCCACTGTACAGTTAGAACAATAGTAATTTAAAATAAAGACAGGAGTGTTTTTTTTTATTTATTTAAACAAATCTGAACTAGAGCCTTTGTGTTTACTTTATTTACTTTTGTTTACTTTATTTACTGCCTTAAATGCCCTGTGCCTGATTTGTTTCCATTTACTTGAGCACATATCCAATCCATTCCAACTTTGTACAGCACATTTTACTAACACATAGTCTCCAAAGTGCTGCACAGCGGAGGTACAATATAAAGTAAGATATTAAATCAAATAAAGCTTAAAATAAATAAATAAGCAAGTCGATAAAAATACTAAAATTAGGAAATAGAAAAAGAGCAAATAAAATCAATAAAAACAGTCAGAGGACCACATATAATCAAATATGTTGCAAAAGCACAGATATATTCTGTAATCAAATTTTGTCACCTGTGTACAATCCGTATTGAATTAAAAAGTGTTTATAAATGATATTCTCAGTAATTCTTAGACAAAACTCTGCTTTGGCCTGAAAGTTGTGAAAAGTGATTATAAACTTATTGTAGTGAATAATTAGGATGTTCAGCATTTATAAATGTAAATGAGGAATAACTTTCCACCACTGTGAACTGTTTAAAAGGGTAGATTAAATCATCACGGTTTTAAATTGGTTAATAACATAACATAAAGTATACAAAATCAAATTTAACAGATCAGATTAAACTAGTTGTAAGTGGAGCTCCCATTTGGTTTCCATGGGTTTGAGAAAAGCCTACAGTCGAAACATGGCCGCCAGGATTCATTACTCAAGTGTTTTCTAGTGTGATTACAATCTGGCCTGGTGATGAAAGTGGCTGTTGTCTGAAATGCAGCGCCCCCTTGTGGGGTGGAGGTAAAATATATTTCAGAGACTTGTAGAAGTGAGAGTTATATGACTAATTACACTACAAACCTACATACATTTTACTTTTACCTTTAAGTTAATAAAACAGCAGTTGTAGAACATGAATATTTTATTGTGGCATTGTTTCCCGAATCAGAGCACATTAGTAGTATTAAAATTCTTTATTTGGTCAGTACATGTAGAGGACTTAAGTCAGAATAATATGAACATCGCATATAGCTACGCACAACTGAACAGAATTTTTTGAACATTTTTCTCTGAATGGAAACTTCAAATGGCATAAAAAAAATCTGGTCACCATCATTGCATTTATTGAACCTACTGTAATTCAAAACAGTTTGACAAGTTACAACAGATGATGCATTATCTGTGTCAAGAGCTCAAACAATAACAGGAGACGTGCGCAGAGAAATGTCATAATCAAACTAGTTTAAATTAGACTTACTTCCACTCAATCCAAATCGAACATGAACCCATTTTAAATATCACCTTTTAGCAACACAAACCTGACTGGCTCACAGTGGGCAGGGGAGCAAGGGTGAGAACAAAATGTGCTGGGACTTGTAGCCTTGTTTTGATAGTATAAAAGGTACATGATGAAGTGGATTACAAAATCGAGGAGTCTCCCGTGCCCGAGTCCAGGCCGTTGTGGGCGTGTCTGGAGCCTGCAGTCCGGCTGGCCCGGCTCAGGGCCTTGTCCTCGTGGGGGTCGGTGGTGGAGTCCGTATCGTTGGAGTGTTGGGTCAGTGACGTCTCACTGCCTGTGGGAGAGTCCACGCTCTCGTAGCCCGCACTCAGCTGGGCCCTGGCTGCAGTCTGACCCCCTGCCTCCTCTGAGTGATTGGACAGTTTGCTCTCAGCTTCTCCGGGGCTGGACACGTTGGGGGACATGGGGAAGTCCTCCTCTGTGCTGCTCACCTCCCTGTACAGGCTGGGCGTGGTGGTCTCGCTCCTCTGTGAAGAGTTCCCGTTGCTTGGTCCGTTGGACACCCTGTAGTCTTTGCCCACGGGTTCATTGGGAGTACTGGGCTGCTCTGGAGCGACCGGCTCTTTGGAGGCACACAGTGAAGTCCTGCTGGGCCCAGCCGCGCTGCCTTGTGCCTGGGACAGAAGCTGCCGGCTCTCTTTGAGCTGCTGCTGCAGCACCAGGATGGTGCTCTGCATCCCCTCCACCTCCTCATCCAGTTGGATGATGAAGTCGTTGAGCTCTGAGGACACAAAGACGGTACTTAAAAGTAAAGGCAAAGGTATTTAAGAGTAGTAAAAGAGGAGGCCTCACACTCACCATCCTGGCTGCTCTTGAGCTCCTCGCTGTACTTCTTCTGCAGGGCCAGCTCAGCCTCCAGCTGGGCAATGCGGCCCTGGGACAGCTGCCTCCCCAGCTCCTGGTTCTCCTGGATCAGCATTCGACATTTGGCCATCAGCTTCTTCCCCGTTTGGCTGCAAGGGAAATAAAGCTCACATCACAGGGTGAAGCACACCGCACACAGAAGGCTCCCTCTCCTCAGGACACAGTGACACCATTTACAAATCAACTTCCAGTACATTTCAATGACAATGTTCATCAGCAACAGCCTGATGCCGTGTTACACAGCACTAAAGATCCAGGAACACAGCTTAGCACTTCACACCAACTATTTTATCTGCATGTTCAAGTTCTCAGTTATTACAAGGACTACAAGTAAAACGCTCTGAAAACCACAACCATTTATCATTTTACCTTAATATTAAGTGGTTTCACAAGCAAAGAATAAAGATTAAAACCAGCCAGGAGAACAAAGCATAAACTAAAACTAAAGCACTATTTAGTACTATTTAGAACTAATAATAATAAAGGAGATTTACATAGCGCTTTTTTGGACACTCAAAAACGCCTAATATGTTTCAGCAAAGCACTAAAAATAATAACATTAAACTTTCATCATGGCAAAACAAAGACAAATATTTGAACTTTTTTTTTTTTTTTTACACATAAACCAAGATGCGTTAAAGAGTTTAAGAATGAGCAAACCTAAGAACACAACAGTTCTTTTTGCTACGTGAGCTAATGCTACAGGAAACACTCATGAGTCACTCGGCCAAAGGGTTTTAAAGGCACAAAGTGATTCACACAGGATGTGTCTTTGAGCTAAGAAGAGTGAACTTGTCACTAAAGTTTAACCAAGATTATATTCTAAAAATAATGCTAAAGTACACGTCATAAATGAAAGTGGAGGCCACAGTAATTTGAGCAGCGTGGCTAATGTTCCCTAGTTGTGTTCTGCGCTGTACACAACAGTGTACGGCTTTACTTAAGGTAACAGCTGAGGGAGGAAATCAGGTCAATGACAAACACAGTGAAAGATACATTTGCAGACTTTACATGAACTTGTTAAACATGTGGATTCACAAGTAGAAAACAGGACTCTCCACACCTAGAGCAGTGGGTTTTACATAATCAAATCAGGCCAAAGCACAACTTTGTTTTGAGACTCAAACTCTCATAGCCAATGATAATGTTCAACACACTGCAATAAGTGTCTGTTTGAGAGAAACAAGAGAAAGAGCAAATGAAATGCAATCAAAAGAAAGTCACAAAATAAAACATGTAAATTGACTCTACCGTGAGCGGCCCCGAGACCCTCAGGTCTGAACCAGTCCTTTGAGGACCACAGTCTTAGCAGTTTCTACTGAGTCTTCCCCCCGAAGTCTTAGCTTTACTCCTAGAACTGTCCTCATGTTTAACACTAGAGTCTTTACAGCTGTGTGTGTGCTGTGATCCACAGTTACTGTCTTATAGTCTTTATTAGGCTTGGGGTGCCCCCTGCCTGCCCCCCCTCCACCTTACCCCCCTATCGTATGTGAATGTCACTTTGAGCTGCGGGGGCGGGGGGCGTGTCCGTCCAGAGACCACCTCTCTTCAGAACAGTGCGCACTCCTTGGGCTCGGCCGCTGAGGCGTACGTGGGAGAGCTGAAACACAATGTCACCTGACCACACTGTCTCTCACCGTACCGTATTATGTGATATGTAGCTGGACAATAGAAAAACATGGCGCTGCTGTCTCTGTGTAAAGTCTGAGTCTCGGTGAGTACAGCGCTCAGCCGTGCCCCTCACCATTGTCCTGCATGGCTGCAGTGAGTGAGAGTGGGGGCGTGACAACATCTTGGCTTTCTGAGGATGGGGTTATTTTGATTGTCTTTACCTATCAGGTGTAAATTTCCAGGCACTCAGTTCATTTTGGGCCTGCTCCAGTTTGTCTTTAGTCTGTTCCAGTTCAGTCTTCATTTTGAGGAAAACTAAGTTGATGGCAGGGTCCACCATGGCCGACCGCAGTTGGGCTGCACTGGGCTGTTGGACTTGCTTGAGGTACTGGATTTGAGTCTGTTGAAGAAATAAAGTGTTAGTGATCAGAATGGCACATTTGTAACGTCTCTATACTTAAGCCAACTTTTGTATATTCACACACCGCCCTGTAAGAGGTAAACTCTACAGAAATGAGCTTTGACACAGAATTACAACATACAAAAGTGTCTGTGTTTAAGCCTGTGAGGTCCAGCTCTGTGTGGAAATCTGACGTTTTTTGCTTTGGCCTTCAGTGTGTTGACCTCAGACGCCCTCAGAATCGCATGTGCAGTATAATTCCAGAGGATCTACTCTGCAGCGTCTTTGATAAGAACAGTGCACTCTTTGGCCTAAACTGTAGTGCACCACCACAAACACTGATGCATTACTTCAACAATGCATTATGCAAAGCTTGATGTGTTTAACACAAACAACATTGTCAGAACTAGTCACATGCAAACTGGATTTACATGTTTGATTAGGGTTGTCCACACAAACACACTAGAATCTCTAACTGAGATAGATTTCATACCGTGCACTCCTGCATCTCCTGCTCCTTGGTGGCCAATCTCATGACCAGGATGTTCTCCCTGCGAGCAGATTCCTGCTGCTGCTGCTTCAGCTTCTCCTCTGACTCCTTCAGTCCGGGCACATCATTAGCTGAAGCAGGCCAGGGGTCAACAAAGCAACACATCAGAACAGCACGACTAAATAAAATGAAGTCAGAAAAATGATGAATAAAAAAGATACTTACAGCACAAATCTGCATATTTAGCCTCTAGTGCCTGGAGATAGGTCTCATGTTGTTTCCATCTGACAGGAAAGAAAGACATGAATTGTGCATCCAAACAAACAGGACATGTTTCTTCACGGTTTGTGCAAGTACCTCGTACACAGTTCCTCTCTGGTAAGCGTCTTCATGTCGGATTCATTGAGGCGAACCTGGAAAAATAATAATCGATATTTAAAACCCTTTGTAATGATTATAGGATCATCTTTGACATCCGCATGTACACGTACCTTCTTGGGCAGTGGCTCCTCGTTGGTCATGGTAGACCTCTGAAATAGAAAAGGACACAGAAGTCAGACATGTGTTGATCAAAGCTGCATCATGTTCAGCGCTGACGTGCGGACTCCACGTTGTTGGACGAACAAGACAATTCAACTCGTATAAAAGAAAAGTGGCGCCAAATTGTCTTACGAATGCCAACTTAAATGAAACTACAGTGAGGAGTCAGTAAATTGCAATCCTCTTCCATAAAAGCGTGTGAAGCCCGTGTTTCAATGGGCGCCGCGGAGCCTGTTAGCTGGAGTGGCGTGCAACAGCGGCTGCTACGACAGAACTGAGCCAACCGAGTGTTCAGGCTTCAAACACCACCTTAAAAACAAACACTGCCAATAAACCACACGCCCTTTGCAGTACCAGCTCGGATAAACGCTCTGCCCGGGTGCAAATGTTGTCAATCCGCAGGTCTCGGCTCTGTTTTCAGCTTCTTGTTACCACAAAATGGCGGTGAAGGAAGCGACTCCCTCCCTGCGCTCCTTCCCTGACCTAGCGCGCTCTCGGCTGCGGAGGACGGGCCCGCACACCCCGCACGCCCCGCACACCGCCCGGGCGCTTACCTGCTGCGTTATATCGGGTGTTTCCAAAAGCGAAATGCGTGTATAGTTCCGTGTAGAGGGTAAATTCGCAGAAAAGGAGGTCGATGTGGGGCAGATTCACGTATTGTAGCGTAGGCGCGGCTTGTTCCCGATCATGTTTCTACAACGGCTGTGCACGCGCTGCGGATCCGAGCGGAGAGCGCGGAGGGCGGGCACACTGCTCACTCTGCTGGGGTTCCCCGGAGATGCAATCAGAACGAGAACATTTTGGATTTACTTTTATTTTAATCCTATTAAAATTATATAAAGGGACAGAAAAAGTTTAGCGTGAATTAACAGATTATAATAAAGTGGTTTTGCGTTTGAAGCTATTGCGCATCTTTTACACTAACAATCTTTATAATGGTGCCTTCACGTCCTACGGGAATGATCGTAAATACCAGATTGCACATGAACGCCACAGATAAAACTATAATAAAATCTTATTATTACGTCCTGATTTACACGAGAAAGCTGCAAGATTTTTATGATACACAAACTGCCGAGATGAGATCAAATTTGTCCTGTCAACAAGGTGAAGAGCAGCGAAAGTGTCACATACAGAATATAATTCAACATATGAAATATACAGCATATTATTTAAAATATACAGAAATATACATCATGTTATTTAAAATATGTAGAAATATACAGCATATTATTTATAAAATATACAGCATATTTAAAATACACAGAAATATACAACATATTATTTAAAATATGCAGAAATATACAGTATATTATTTACAAAATATACAGCATATTATTTAGCATATGAAATATACAGCATATTATTTAAACTATACATAAATATACAGAAAATTATTAAAAATATACAGAAATATACAGCATATATTTACAAAATAGACATAAATATACCGCATATTATTTAAAATATACAGAAATATACACAATATTATTTAGCATATGAAATATACAGCATTTTTTTTAAATATACTGGAATATACAGCAAATTATTTAAAATATGCAGAAATATACAGCATATTATTTAAAATATACCGCAAATTATTTAAAATGTACTGAAATATACAACATATTATTTACAAAATATACAGCATATTATTTAAAATATGTAGTAATATACAACATATTTAAAATATACAGAAATATACAGCATATTATTTAGTATGAAATATACAGAATATTATTTAAAATATACACCATATTTTTTAGCCTACATATAAAAAATATAAAATATACAGCAGAACATTATTTATGTTGTTATTTATTTTGATGCATTCTCTTCTTGCTGTAGCAGATGAACTAAAGTCTAAAACTGTTTTACCCAAGTAACAGGTCAGGATAAACACTTCACTACGACAGCAAAAGCACTTGAACATAACACACTCGTAAGTTCATCTTTCCCATACCACTTGAAGGCACCATAACTTTGCGTTTGCGCAGCCCAACAACGTTCATGTGATTATTCACTTTTTTTGGTCATTTTAACACAATTTCTCCCTTATTTGCACTTTAAATTGATTTAAAATACGCCCTATATTCAAATGCGGAGATTTTTTGGCTCTTTTTGATTTTCTATTAACATTTATAACCGCGAATCATGCGAATACGAACCAAATGCACCTACAAAATGAAACAGCCCCCCTGTTTCATTGAACTATAAATGTATTAAATCTATGGCTATATTTTGAAACATATATAATTGCCCTATAATTTTATAAAAGTTAACATGTTTTCAAAAGTAGTGCATCATTAAAAAGTCGAAATATTTATTCATAAAACTTGCAAATAATTTACTTAGCAACTTGAACCCCCCTATTTAGCCACATGGTACGGTCCCTGGCTGTAGTCGCGCACTTCAAGGGCAGCTAGCACAGTGTGGAGCTCCTGTCTGCTGCTGCTGTGTGTCTGTGTATCCCTGGAGTCATAATGAACATGCTTTGCAGATCTGCTCAAATCCGCAGGTAAAACTAACCTACAGCCTTGCGCCGCGTTAATCTGTGCAAAAATGCTATTTAAGGACTACAAAATGAGGATAAAGGACTACAAAATGAGCAGAGTAGCTTGTGTTAGTTAACTTGGCACTGTTGTTATGCTAGCTCTGCTCTGTCTATTCATTTCCAAATCTGTGGCGCATGTGTTTAAATAAAGGTTAAGTAAGGCGTTAAGTCACGTTTTCATGCTCAATAAAATTACATTTAATTTAAACATTTAAATTACATTTAATTCCAGCCAAGGCCATGTCTATTTAATTGGCTTGCAACTTAGCCAAGGTGTTACTTCAAAGTTTAGCCTTGTTTAATCATTATACAGGATAACATGGCTATATTAGTCCTGGAGTCAACATGGACATGCTCAAAATTTGTTTTCAGGTTGTTTAAACGTAGGAAGAAAAATGCTTGGGTGCATATCTTGGAGCATAGACACAATAAAGATACTTTTGTTTTCTTGAAAACTTACCTGGACACGTAGAATTAGATTTAGACAAACTTTATTGATCCACCAAGGAAATTATTTGGACACAGGAGCTCGCACATCACAATATATTATAAAAACAAAGAATAAAAAATATAATAAAATTCTAAATGAGCAGCAAAATAGAAAGAGACAGGTGTCAAAAAAGGCTGAATGATATAAATGTATATGTACAAGTCAAAATAAAATAGAAAAATATGTTTTAAAAAAAATCCGCTATGTACAAGGTCATAAGGAAGACAAAAAGTGCAAAAATTATATGACGATTGGCAGGACATAGGGTTATCAATTGCATACATTGTGGTATGGAGTACAACTTACGAATACATTGTTCTTAAATTAAATAATTTAGTAAGAAACTGGAGTGGAACTGCAGTGCTCACTTTACCCGGAGCCAGACAGGCCTGCCGTATGTGGCTAATTGCATAAATACTCATTGTGACTGAGCATTTTCTCTCTGCTCTTTCTTTTGTCTCAGTAGGAAATGGACTGATGACTGGAATACAGAACAGACACTCATGTTCTTACTAAAACGGAAGGCTTTGTGTCAATGCATTTTAGAATGTCTACAAATATGATAATAATAATACATTTTTATTTATTAGGTGCCTTTTTGGACAACCAAGGTCGCCTTACCACAACATAAACACATTAAATACGATTAAAACATACAGTTAAAAGCTTATAGTTAAAGTGGGACAGTATTTAATTGATTGATTTTATTTAGTATTGTATTTTATTAGTATTTAGTAATGTATTAGACAGTATTATATAGTATTTGTTTATTGATAAGATGTATTCTTCTGTATTTTGGGAGTGTACATTGCACATTGCACAGCTTTTATACTGCATAAAACCAACATTAATTTCCAGTTTTTTGTAGTATCATCATAATGGGTTAAAACAGAACACATCTGTGGTGTGTACTGAAATTTATCACTCTGGTAATTTAGTCAGTGATGTCTTTAGTTAACCAAATTTTGTATTTTTTAACAGATTAATTTATTAAGCTCAAAAAGGGTTTATATGAGCAGCAAATGAAAGGCGACAGGGCAGTTTAATCTGCCTTTGTACTAAAGAAGATGCTTTTTACTAGTATTTTTCTGTGCACATAGTGGTTTTTTGTACTAGGTTGGAAAAAAGTGAGCTTTTGCCAGTCATGTCACCTCCTCTTTTAATTAATTTGATGCACAAGACATGTATTTAGTTGACCACAGCCCAACTGCAATGCCAAAAACAACAATTTCTCAGTTTTAAGTAACTTTAATAAACTGCTCTACCACTAAGGGAAGCTGACATAACACTTTTTGGCCACCAGATGTCGCCCAAACCTCTGAATAATCATCCTGCTCTTCTCTTGTTGCAGAAGTTGTAGAAAAGATGACACAATGATAAAAACACACTTTCTTTAGACAATAGACTGTGGTTTTCAACATTAAATCATATCCTAGTAGTACTTTCTTTTGTATTACCATGTACCACATAGTTTCCATAGTGGTCCATGGGTGTATATTAGTCTTATGTGGTTTGATACAGCCCAAGGTTGTATTAAATCTATTCAGGAAAGGCTCATTTATGTCCTGTAAATGCAACTTTTTTTTAGTATTGATACCTGCTCAAATGAGTATCTAGTTTCAGTTTTAGTATCGATTAGTATCTGATCTACATTTTACAAAACCAATTATGACATAAATATCCATACACTACCAGTCCCAAATTTGGACACACCTTCTCATTCAATGTTTTTTCTTCTGTGTTTACTACTTTCTACAGATGACATACACAGAAAGATCAAATATGTGAAACAAGATGTCTGGAATTATGTGGCAAATGAAAGAAAAAGTTACCTGAAAAACCATGACTCAACAAAATCTTTTTTATTCAAATGCTAAAGATTTTACATTCAAATCCTCACAGTCTCCACAATTTGCTTTGTTGTCAGCGCCTAAACCCTTGACCTTCTCAGCTTCATGACGTCTCTTGAAATGGTTTTCAATTCACACGCGTCTCTTGTCGGGGTCAAGAGAGGCCTTGTCCCCAAAGCAAAGGGTAAATGAAACAGAAAACACACACCTAAGTTCTTATAGAGGTGCAAATGCAAGGAATAGCAATTTAAAAGTGGAAAAAAAATGCATGGCACATTCCGATGGCTGATCTCCAAAAGATTTTTTTTATTTTTTTTTATTACATTTTGGCAAAAAGCCTTCGTCAGATCATTTTTCTTGGTGTGAAACATCTAAAATCTGGAACCAGTTTTGAGTTGTTTTGAGTTCATCTTTTGTTTACTGCATTCAACATGTGTCATTCAGAGTTTTGACAACATTAGTGAGAATCTAGAATGGAAATAATGATGGAAATAAGCAAACATAAACAAAAAAATGCATCCAAACCTTGCCCGGTAGTGTAACAAAACCTTGGGCAGCGTATTGATCACATACGTTTGCTTTGCAGGTGTGCGGCGGTCGGGTTGAGTCACTCGCTGAGCCTGGCGAGCGCCTCCACCCCGTCCAGACACAAGCACACTCTGCCCGACCTCATGTACGACTACGGAGCCCTGGAGCCCCACATCAGCGCCGAGATCATGCAGCTCCACCACAGCAAGCACCACGCCACCTACGTCAACAACCTCAACGTCACCCAGGAGAAGTACCAGGAGGCGCTCGCTAAGGGTACGACAATATACAGTACTGACGTCGCATTTTATTAGGACTATTATTATCATTTCACATTTTCAAATAAACAAACAAGCAGTTTATCAAAGAACTAAGCTTGCATTTTACCCAAGGTGTTACTGCAAAGGCTGATCTCATGTTTATTTCTAGCCTTGTTTTAATCACTCTACAGAATAAGATGGTGTATATAACCATGGAGGCAACATGGACCTGCACAAATTAGTTTAAAAAAAAAAAGAAGAGAGAAATATGCTGAGAGTGTGCGTGTTTTGAGGCATAGACGCAATACATGTGCTTTTATGGTTACCTTGATTTTAGATTTTACTTTTTGTGTCTTAAAAACATAGAAATACTTTGTTCTTAAATAAATAATTTAATAAAAACTGGGCTGGAAATGTAGTTCATTATTACTTTACCAGGTTCCAGATGCCTTACGCAACTAATGATATAAACATGATTGTGGCTGGGCTAGACTATTATTATAACTTGACATTTTCAAATAAAGAACAAGACATTTGTTAAAAAAAACTAAGCAGTTGTGAACTACACAAAAACCAGTGGTGGAACGTAATGAAGTACAAGTAATAAAGTACAGTACTTGCGTAAAAAATGTAGGTATCTGTGCTTCACTTAAGTAAATTTTGGATACTGGGAGGGTTTTTTTGTTGTTGTTTTGTTTTTTTTGTTTTTTACACAAATTGTAGTTTGAACAGACAAAAATATACACATTTAAAAATGAACAATTAATTCAGTTGTTTCTGTTGAACAAAATTCAGCATAAATCTTTATCAAAATCTCTACATTTGAAGCTTTATTAGATCTGAAAATCTGCACATGTAATCTTCAAGTGCATTTTTAAACGGGTACTGTTTTTTTCATGGCTTTTACTTTTACTTGAGTATTTTTTACTCCGGTATATAGCTGTACTTTTACTCTTCAAGTGGGGCTGGACAATTATTAGAATTTGAGATCCTAAAATTTCAAATCCTCGACGATGCCTGTGGTTTGGAGCAGAGTTCAGATACTGAAGAAGCAAATTTGACACTTGTGTGTGTTAATAGCAATAATGAAGGTCTGTATTGTTTATTTACAAATAAGGAATCAAGGAAACATTCTCAAACATATCTGGTTGTGACTAAAACTGTCAACACCATGTGATAAAATGGGACTAGACTAGACTTTTCTGTAAACGTTTATTTCACTCTTTTTCTTTCTCTTCTGCAGGAGATGTTACGACACAGGTGGCCCTGCAGCCGGCGCTCCGGTTTAACGGAGGCGGTCACATTAACCACACTATCTTCTGGACTAACCTCTCGCCTAATGGAGGCGGAGAGCCACAAGGTAACGCTGAGCTCTCACTTTTTGTTCAACTCCTCTGTTATCTCCTGAGAACAGCCTTAACTGCGCCGGTTTAAGCATCATGATAATGGAACGAGCTTGTTGTGCAGTAAGCAGATTTCAGCAGGATGGAGATGCATCTTTACTGTGCTTTTGCTTGGTACTTGCACAGCTTAAACCAAGTGCAGTGGTGAAGTGTACTATAACATATTACAATGCATTTAGGGGTGGGTGATACTGCCAAAAGGGAATCTTCTTTTTGTTTTTTTAAATATGGGGCTGTGACAAGATTTCATTCCACAAGTTCTTGTGCCATAAAATGACCACAAGATTGTGCAAACATGTAGGAAAGGATTTTGTGTTTACATTGCTCTTGCTCTACATTGGTCTCTTGAGAAATTGTACTTTTAAAAAACTGGGTTACAATGACAACAAAAATACCGTAAAATAAACAGTGAGTCTAATGTACGAGCTGGAAGACAGAAGTCGAGCTGCAACAACAGGACACAGGACTGATGCTCACGTCGTCTCTACACAAACCAAACTTAAAACCACACGGCTCATTTGCATAAACTATGAGCAACTGTTTCTTGTAGCATTTCAAATTTACCAGCCTACATCTGTATAAAACGTACCGGTTTAAAATATTTGAGTACTATATTTTCTCAGTTTTGTTGAGCAAGGCTTTTGTGAGGAAGGAATTTGTCTGTTAGTCTGTTAGTCTGTTAAGTGATTGAAACAAATAAATGCTCCGGGTTTTATTTGGTATATTACGGCATATTAGAAAAATAATTTAAAAAAGAAAAAAAGATTAAGACAAAGTTTGAGACATTGAATTGCACAATAATTTAGTTAATCTCATTTTATCTCTTTCTTGTGGAAATTGTGTATCATCCCATACCAACAGAAATCTGCTTTTTTTTGAAAGTTTTACATTGAGGTTTAAGAATCAAGACAAATGTGTAATGGTTATACGGCTATACTTTCGTTTTCCACTCATTTTTTATTCACTTTTGGCATATCTTCTGAACCACATGATCTATACTGTGCTATTATATTTGGGTATTTCAGTACAAATGTCTAAACTCGACGGTATTCTCTCTTGTTCACTTCCAGGTGAGCTGATGGAGGCCATAAAGCGTGACTTCGGCTCCTTCCAGAGCATGAAGGACAAGATGTCGGCCGCCACAGTGGCCGTGCAGGGCTCGGGCTGGGGCTGGCTGGGCTTGGACAAAGAGAGCGGAAGACTGCGCATCGCTGCATGTGCCAACCAGGACCCCCTGCAGGGCACCACTGGTAAAGCACAGTACTACCACATTAGATTTGAAAAGGGACTCGGCCTCTGACTACAAGCTGGTGGCGCACTGTAAATTTCTCTGATCTGGACAAGATTTTCATGCTCATATCAGGTTTTTGGTCTTGTTTTCAGATTTATTATCGACTTACTAGTTCTGAGACGGCTTCATTCTGGTCTAGAGGTCGTTTATTTTAATGGAGCACTACTTTAAGTCATTTTCTGATTTAAATGTTTATATCTTAAGCTTTTTTGTGTACTGGGAGTCTATAACAGGAGTCCTACTTTAGGCTGTTTGTAGACCATGTTAGTCATATTTTAATACAAGTTAGTTTAGTCCCATTGATTTAATTTTGCTCTGCTTGTCTGGAGGTGTTATTGCATTGCCTAGAGTGATTCACGGGAGGTTATAGGTCAGATGTGGAGAATTCATCCCATTTGTTGTAAGAATGTGTTTTTCTAAGATATTTTTAGCAATACAATCACCTGTAATTGATTTTAAATATAAGATGAGACAAGTTTAATGCCATACTGTGGAACATTCGAGGCAAGGCAGTAATATCTCCATGGAGACAAGCTGGTAGTTTGCAGTCGGATCTCAGATATGACGTCACACCTACAACCACAAGTGTTTTATTATGTTTCACGTGTCCGACTTGGAGAAAAACATGGACGCCGCCCAGAAAGCCGTTATTGTTGTTTATCTTCTGTTAGCGACTCTAGGAACATTTAGCAACACCCGATTAAAACGCGTCTTTGTTCGATATTGGCCTCACCACAAGACCAACTACCAAACTGACAGAGATACGGACGCATTAAGGTATTGTCGTAAGGTATTGCAGTAAAAGAGTGACTGAAATTTAAACCACCAAAGCATTCAAACACGATGAAATCCGTTCATTCTGGGCGCAGCCGTCATGGATCCTGTCTCCGAATCCTTGCTCCGTCTCTTCCGACCAAATTCATCGTCTGAGGAAAAGTGGTGTGTCAGTGTGTGTCACTAGGCAACGTCCTTGGACCTCTAAGTCGGAGGGATAATCGAACGCACCATTAGTACCATCACCTGTATATAGAAGTGGACTGAGGGACTGTGCCGTCACCCACAGCGTTCGGCGCCAGTCAAATGATTGTTTTCATCTGTCTTTTTTTTAATTTTTTTTAGTATTGCCTTTGTTTATTGATTTTATTATTGTTGTTCATTTATTTTATTATTGGTCTTTATTTATCTATTGATTTTATTGGTTCCTTTTGTTGGGAACATAATTCTGCTGACTTTTACAGTGAAATGTTCTCTATGTTTTGGTCTTGTTTATAAGATGTGCTATACAAATAAAGTTGGATTGAATTGGAAATGAAGCTCACGAGGCTAGTTACAGGAGCAAATTCAGAGCAGAGTTCAATATTAGGAATAGGAATTGATTTACGGACAAAAGGGCTAAATAAAAACACCAGGATTATGTAGAGCGGGTTAATATGAGCATTTTAAGACCGAAATAATCAGGCTCACTGCAGCAGTTGCAGAAAGAGGAGTGACCATTTTTCAATATAAAGTCAATGTTGATGGAGCCAGAAGCGCCCCCATTTACACTTCCTAATTGACATACGGCAGCTTGTGGGTTAGCTATGTCCATGGTTATTATTTGAAGCAAAAACTTTAAATTGGTTTCTGCTTTGGACTCAAATCTTGGTTACGAAACATTTCCGATCCCGTCCTCCTCCCTTAGTGACTCCCGCCTCCCTCTGGTCCCCAGGTCTGATCCCGCTCCTGGGCATCGACGTCTGGGAACACGCCTATTACCTCCAGTACAAGAACGTGCGCCCGGACTACGTGAAGGCCATCTGGAACGTCATCAGCTGGGAGAACGTCAGCGACCGGCTCAAGGACGCCAAAAAGTAGACTCTGTCCCGACGACGCACCGGGAATATCAAGTAATCATTTGTACTCTGCAAAGCTTCATCACAAAACAAAGCTTATTACATAAAACATTCAAAACAACTAATCCTGTCAATATTAACATCAACGTGGACGTTATTTGGTATCGATACTTTGCAGTGAAATCGCTCTGGGGGTGTTCTGCATGTTTCTCGTTTGGTGGAATAATCAAACTGCTCTTTTTGTATATAATCTGAAAGCTCAAAACACAACATGGATTTAAACACATTTAATTTTCACGAGCGATCAATACAACTCCAGCTCTTTCTCGTCAAATTATGATCAAATAAAACTCAGATTAAAGCAAATTTGAGGAACATCGTCAGACACAGCAGTGCTTCCAGTTAGCGTCACACCCCCGGGGAACGTTGTCGACATCAGCTGCGAAGTATCGGTCGCGTTTCACCATTAGTCCGTTACTATCCAAATATAAACGAAGCGCACAAAAACGACGACTGCTTTTACGTCGATGTTTTTTAATGGGTTTACGTCGGGCTAAAGTGTCGCACATAAACAGAGCTGTGAAAACGATCTATGTGGTGCTTTTGATGTAATATAATAAAAGAGGATTTATATTGAACAAAGTGGTGTTGTCTTTATTAAGAAACGTTTAAATAACCCCATAAAAGTTGTTTTATTTTGCAACTAACACGGAGACATCGAGAAACTTAGTCGACAATGAATGACTTGAACACAGTCAATATAATTTCATATTTTGACGACATTAAATGATTTTTGTGGGTTTTTAATGTGTAAACTTTTAATTCCTAAAATCCCAAATCCACTTTCATCAAACCCAAAATTCTCTCCTCTCACTAATGACGCTGGTTCATTCTTGTTTTCCAATGTTGGGGTTTCCAATGTAAACCTGAATGCTTAAATTAATTTAAAAAAACATTTATTCATGAATCAGAATCAGGTTTTATTGCCATATGAGTGAACAGGTTCACAACATCAGGAAGTTGCTGTGGTACTTGGAGCAAAACGTAGACAAACACTAAGCATGCAACAAATAAAATAGAATAAAATAAAGAGGATAAACTATAATATAACACAAAAATGTACTAAATTTACAAGAATATAAAATAAATCCTGTATTTAATTTATGCATGTTAATTATTTTAGGATGAAACAATGACCAGAAAATGTTTCACATGATCTGGACACTCAAATTCAACATTTATCCACAGTCATGGAAATCCTGGAAAAGACATGGAAATTAAAAATGTCATTTTCTAGGCCTGGAAAAGTCATTGAATTTTAGTGTCTCTTTCACACAACTACAGCGTTCTGTTAAATCATAATTAAGCTGTTATGATTATTTCTGAACGTCTGCACAGCCGCTCCAGCAGGACAAGACACAATAAGGTGTTGTTTTTTTTTAAAAGAGACGCAATAAATGCACTGACAGGATTTAGAAAGTTAAAAAACTATAATAACAAACCATAAGGTGAGTGGAAAGGGTCACATTTCATATTTAGCCCTAAAAGTGCTCAGTTCTACACATGTAGGTGCTGTAAAGTGATGGAAAAGTTTGGAAATTGTGTCAGTGAAAAAGAGTGGGAACCTTGTTTATCTTGATCAATAATAATAATTACCCTTAATAAAAAATATTTTAAGGAATGTACAATTATTTTTTAATGAAATACTAAATACTACTGATTAAAGAATTCGTGTAATACTACTAAATTGTTCGGGTTTACACTGCACCGGTATTTGCATATAAATGGTGATCTTCCTGCCAACAAAGGCCCAAATACACCCAAATACTGTTGAACTGCTGTATTTCCAAAATATACATGATTTCATTAGTTATTTAAGAATTGCATCAATATTAAGTCTTTTCTGTGAATATTTGTTGGCCTAATTGTCGAATATTTTAGGTTAACAATATAATACGCTTATAGGAACTGCAATTTTTTTTTTTTCCAGCCCCAGGAATATTTTAGTTATTTTAAGCTCGACCTACATTTAAAAATTCCTGCTAAATATTTAATGCGCAGTAAATTGGATTCGTCTACTTCCCGTTGTGACCAGCAGGTGGCAGCGTCGCTCTACAAAAACACCCGGTGGCCTTTTCGCGGGGTTCAGCGTCCCCTTCAATCAGATTTTATTTACAGAGCTTTTCATACAAAGAATGCAACACAAAGCGCTCTTACGTGCAACATTTTCCCATTCAAAGGAAATAATTTGTTTTAAATTGCTAATCGCTATGTTAACAATCCTTTTTCATTCATTCATTCATATTTATTTGTTTGGAGCAGTCAGTACAAAGAAAAATAGGCTTTAGCATAAATTACTTATTAAATCCCACCCCTGTCTTACCCACAGGACATGTGACACAAACAATGCTTCTTTAGGCTTGATTTTTAATTAGTACGAGAAACAAAAAAACAAAAAATATCAATAGTAATATGATGCGTTTCTATTAATGGTTGCAGGTTATAAGGCCAACTGATCATATGTGCAGTGAGCATTTTTAAATTGTAACTTGACGCACTTACAGGACGTCGACAAGGACACAAATAATAACAATGGTAAAGACACAAATACCAAGTGCAAGATGGCAAAACAACTGAAGTCATAACTAATTTTACCATCATATATCATCATATATCAACATGTTATTTAAGTATTATGAATAAATCCAATTATCATCCAATTATAAATAATATACTATAATGTATTGGGTAAACATCCTAATTTTTCCTCATTCCGAATCCCGTGAATACACTACATTATAGTGCTATTAGCTCTTTTTTTTCTCACCAGATATTTATGACTTTAATCTGTAGTACTTAAACGTGCAATGAGTAACTTTATGGTTGAGGGTCCATCACCTTCTTGTTTCCATGGATACGCCATTGCTCTGTCTGGAATGTTCCACAGTATGACATTAAACAGCTCGACCTTACATTTATTCAATAGACGATTATCACAGCGGCAGGAAGTGTCGCGACGTTGAGTCCTGCAACTTCCTGTCGATGCTTTTCTACGGCAAAATCCCTGTGGAAAAGTGTCGCATATTTTTCACCAAATCTTCATCCAACAAGGTCGACAAAGAACAGATTCTGTCCATGAAGAATTTATCCACAACGATCAAGGGAAGAAAGACGAAAACTTAAAGGAAAGAACGACGAGCATCAGTGAAACTACTGAGCAACACTAACGTTATGGTCATGAATAAAACATAAATAACTTGTTCTGATTCGACAATTAAAATCGATTTTGTGATGTCGATATTCGCATCGACAGAGATTTGTGCAGTTTAAATGCTATAGATGTTCACAGATTAAATGTCGACCATTTAAACTGCACAAATCTATCAATCTGTGCTAATATCGACGTCACAAAATCGATTTTTGCGTGAACAAGTTATTTATGTTTTATTCATGACCATAATGTTAGTGTTGCTCAGTAGTTTCACTGATGTTCGTCGTTGTTTCCTTTAAGTTTTCATCTTTCTTCCCTTGATAGTTGTGGATAAATTCTTCATGGACAGAATATGTTCTTTGTCGACCTTGTTGGATGAAGATTTGGTGAAAAATATGCAACACTTTGCCACAGGGATTTTACCATAGAAAAGCATCCACTGGAAGTTGCGTGACTCAACATCGCGGCACTTTCTGCCGTTGTAATCGTCTGTTACAGATGGTTTTAAAGCTCAAAAATACCTAGAAAAACAGGTATTCTGGCTGTGAGCGGGGTCGCCTCTCCACAGATCTGACCTGTATCTTCGTTTTCGTTCGGTTCGTTTTCCATGAAGATAATTAGGTTTTATACCAGACAAAGCAATAACATCTCCATGGAGAAAAGCACTTGCTGGACCCTCCACCAAAAAAGTTACATAAACCACCATTAAAATTCAAATTGTGGTTTACCTGCAAAGATAATTAAATCCAAAAAGAAATGAAAATAATTGTATATCTCGCCCCAAAAGTGTAACTATCTTAAATGTGACCTACTTAAGCACAGTTAAATTTATGTGCAGTACAAAAATGACTTCCCTGTCTCTTCCACAAGTCGTAAAACAGTCTTACAAAGATGGAAGTGGCTCATATTGCAGCGTCTCGAGCCCTGGGCAGGCGCTCAGGAAAATTCTACATTTTTCTATTTCTGTCGCACTCCTCTTCCTCAACGCCGTCATTAAAATGTGTTAAACTCTGAGCTCATGCAGAATTACGCCGACAATTACAGACCAACTTTCTGTGCTGACAGTAAAATAATTGGGCCGGTTTTGTTTTTTTAGGCATTTGATCGAGTTTGTGTAAGTTTGAAATACACGAGGGTTAAAGGTGCTCTGCAACTTCTAAGGTGAACTGAATTTCTTTGCCCGGAGTGTTTGCCAGTATGGTATTACACTTAGAATGTGTTTTTGTTTGCTTTTTTTGCGGAAAAACACTTGCCTGGTGCCGTCACCTTGTCTCCGTAGGGATAGACCAGTTTTTAAAAGATTAATAACATGAAAAAACTGAAATCAGAATCAGCTTTTATTTGTCAATTTCTTCATGTAGACATACAAAAGAATTGAAACGGCCCCCACCTTCTTTGAGGGCAAGGGCCTTTGTCGCTGCTTGCGGTTTTAATTAAACCTGACATATAATAGGTCTCAGCTAATTTATATTGTGTAAAATACCGATTTCATAAGATTATTATTTAATGACGTAAGCCTACTAAAAATGTTATATATATATATATATTTTAAAAACGACTTCTATGTTGCTCCCTATTTACCCCGGACAGTCCCAGTTTTGAGCCCTGTGTCCCCTGAACCAGCAGATTTATACAAAACCACTGATTTGTCCCAGGTGTCCCTCTTTTTGACCAATCTGACCTAAACCAGGTCTAAACTAGGTTTAAACCAGGTCTAAACCAGGTCTAAACCTGGCTTAAACTAAGACTAAAGCAGGTCTACTACAGGTCTAAACCTGGACTAAACTAAGACTAAAGCAGGACTACATCAGGTCTAAACCAGGTCTAAACTAAGACTAAAGCAGGACTACATCAGGTCTAAACCTGGACTAAACTAAGACTAAACCAGGTCTAAACCAGGTCTAAACCTGGCTTAAACTAAGACTAAAGCAGGTCTACTACAGGTCTAAACCTGGACTAAACCAAGACTAAAGCAGGACTACATCAAGTCTAAACCTGGTCTAAAAAAGGACCAAACTAAGACTAAACCAGAATTACATCTGGTCTAAACCAGGTCTAAACCAGGACTACATCAGGTTTCAACCAGATCTAAACCAGGACTAAACTAAGACTAAACCAGCACTACATCAGGTCTAAACCAAGTCTAAACCAGAACTATACTAAGACTAAAACAGGATGATCACAATTTTTGACTAATCTTATCTCTGCCAACAGTAAAAAGGAGCATAAATTGTCATTTGTTTAGCCAAATTTACGAATGACCACAAAGCACAAAACACAGCTACAGAATTCCCTCAGATTACGATTAACACAAGAAAGGACAATATCACACTCACTTTTCACACGTTTATTTACCCCAACCGTCCCAACTCAGGTGTGTCCCGGTTTATAATTCTGAACACCCTGAGTTAGCACTGACAGAACACGTCTTACACAGGCAGCTTCAGCAGCCTGAATAACGCAGCGTATGGGAGCTGTGATGAAGCGCTGCACCCTTCACCACTGCACTGTTGTTCCTGGCACCTGTGGGCGACCGCACCCGCAGCCTCCAGAGCCAGGAGCGTGTCTGCTAACTGTGCTAACTGTGCTAACTGCCCTGCTAACTGCCCTGCTAACCGTGCAGAGTCTGAATGGATGAGGGTTGGGGTTACGCTTGTCAGACGGGATAAAGGTGATGGATACGTTTGGAGCAGGCAAAACCACAGATTAATTCCGTGACCTTTTGCTGTGAAAATGTCAATTTGTCAAAGTGTTTAGTTTGGCTGGCAGAATATTGTGAAAGGGAAAGAAAAACTTACTACCACTTACTACAACTACGCCCCCTAGAGGTTGACGCCAGTGGGAATTTTGACATTATTAGACACTTTTATTTGATTTTTTAATAGGCCAACGATTTCTGGCGATACAGCGCATTGAGACAAACGTAAAATATAATTGTAGCTCTGCCTTCCAAAAAAAAAAAACAGGTCTAAACCAGGACTAAAACAGGACTAAAGTAAGACTAAACCCAGACTACATCAGCTCTAAACCAGGACTACATCAGGTCTAAACCAGGACTAAAACAGGACTAAAGTAAGACTAAACCCGGACTACATCAGCTCTAAACCAGGACTACATCAGGTCTAAACCAGGACTAAAACAGGACTAAAGTAAGACTAAACCCAGACTACATCAGGTCTAAACCAGGATTAAATCAGGACTACTTCAGGTCTAAACCAGGACTAAACTAAGACTAAACCAGGACTACACCAGGTCTAAACCAGGACTAAACTAAGACTAAACCAGGACTACCCCAGGTCTAAACTAAGACTAAACCAGGACTACACCAGGTCTAAACCAGGTCTAAACCAGGACTAAACTATGGCTAAACCAGGACTACTTCAGATCTAAACCAGGACTAAACCAGGTCTAAGCCAAGACTACTTCAGGTCTAATCCAGGACTAAACTAAGACTAAACCAGGACTACATCAGGTCTAAACCAGGACTAAACAAAGACTAAACCAAGACTACATCAGGTCTAAACCAGGTCTAAACCAGGACTACTTCAGGTCTAAACTGGGACTAAACTAAGACTAAACGAGGACAACATCAGGTCTAAACCAGGTCTAAACCAGGACTAAACTATGGCTAAACCAGGACAACATCAGGTCTAAACCAGGTCTAAACCAGATTTAAACCAGGACTAAACTAAGACTAAACCAGGACTAAAACAGGACACAGTTTTGGGTGATACAACACATTGAGACAAACCTAAAATATAATTGTAGCTCTGCCTTCCAAAAAACCCCAGAAATTCTGCCAGTTTTAAGTTTATTTCACTCGCCAATTATTACCCAATTAAGCTCAAACTTTTAAATTTTTTATTTATAACATTTGAACAGTTTTTAACATAAAATACAACTGAGGTTTTTCACCAGTTTCATTCACATTTGCGATTCACCCGTCGAGTATCCGTGGGTACCCGAACTAATCTAGAAAATACACAAAACATACTTGACGTCTATAAATGTACAACGTGTTTTCCACTATTTCTACTACTACTTTTACTATTCCTATAATTACTACGACCCCCACCTTTTATATTTGACTTTTTACTGTGAAAATCTCCAGAGTGCTGATTGGACGTGACGAGAGGAAAGAGTGGAGCCCTTATTTTGGCGGGGTGTGCGGCGTTACGTAAGAGCCTTTCAGACACAGAAGTCCAGAGTGGGTAATAAATCATCGATCTCCGGGTCAGACCAGTTCAGTCTGGACCGGTCCAGCTCTGACAGATCCTACAGTAAAAGAATGTCTTTTTCTGAGAACATAATGGGCCTGCAAAAATCTGTGAAAAAGCTGCAATTACAAGTGGCAATACTGAGTCACATTTACTACTAACTACGTGAAGAAACTGTAGTCGTGTCAAAAGGGGCAGGAGGATGTAATATTTTGATTTTAAAACAGGATATTTTAGTTCTATGGGGTATTAACTGCTAACACACAACATATTTAGATCACATGTTACCTTTTATTGCTTCAAAAATGCTATATTCACCCATGTTTTATACGTTTTAGTTTCATTTTTGATGCTCTGAGTCACTTTTTCTTTTGCTTTCCATGCTAAATCACTCCCCCTTCAACATTGTACATCCCGCTTTAGTTTAGTTTAGTTTATTAGTTTATTTGACAGGGACAATGCACATAAAAACAATGACCTACACAAAAGAGGTCATATGTTTGTGCCAGGTTATAGCAAAGATGCTAATTTCCACCTGCAGTCCCTGGACAGGTTGATATAAAATGTCATATATGCTAATAAAATACCATGAAAAACAACTTAGAAAAATGGTAACTCAGTCACATTCATACATCACAACCACACGCACTATATACATATATACATTTCATATTTCTTCACACAGTTCATGAATGTGTGCATGTTTGATTGGATAAAAGCCATCGCTATCGAAACTCCAGCACATTACATCAGGTTTGTCGTATACAGTTTTGTCATGTTTTTGTGTGTTTATGGAGAATTGTCGTGTGGGAGCGTGGGTGATGTAGGTTTCTGGGTGGAGCATTGGACAGAATCTTACTGCAAAACGTACGGAGGGTTCGAATAAGGTTCAGGAAAGATCACTAGATTACTCAAATGTTTTAATGAGGAAACCGCATTATGACAAGGTAGAAACAACAAAACACATTTTGAAAGCTCATTGCGGTCGCGGGCGGGTGGGATGATAAACTACAGTCCCACAAACTAAATATGAGTGTAAAATAAAATATACAAATGATTAATATGCACGTATCATACATAATTTGTGCTGGATACTTTATTTGGCGTTAATAAAAACATTTTAAGCAGCTTAAACATGCGTATGTGGTCTAATCTCGCGCCCATTTTAGACATTTCCTTTGCGCTTCTCCGTGTTTGCTGGTGCTTCTCAGACATGGCTTCTTTAAGGAGAGGCACATTTACCATTAAAAAAATCAAGAAACCTGATGAAGATACTGAAGATGTCAAGACCTTTTGCGAGAAAGAAACATCCCCATCTTGTGGGATTTGCGGGTGGGAGTGGGATAAAATATTGCAGATCCGGGCAGGAGCAGGAATGAAAACTACAATTCTTCGAGGGCGGGAGCGGGACTGAAAATTCCTCTACTGTGCATAATACCTCCACTTTAAATTCCGTAAACTTAACCTGACTTGATCTGTGTTCCCAAATATAAGGTCAAAATGTTGAAAAATACAAATACAGCTTTTATTGATCATTATAAAGCTGATTTATTCTGAATTATAAAAATACTGGACATGGTGGTTATGTTATAATTAGTTGTTTTCGTTCTCAAGACGATTATCCAATTAGAAAGCTGAATTTTTCTCTCTGATCTGATTAGTCACTCCCTAAACCCCATGAATCAGTGCTAGTGCAGCCTCTGCAGCTCAGAGAGGGAATTCTGGAGGTTCTGAGCTTCCACATGAGGCCTGAACACAAACTGAGAATGATTAAAGTGTGTCCTCTATCTGCAGGTTAAAGCTTTGGTGACATAGGTTCAGTTGTGACTGTAAAGCGCAAGAATGGTTTAAAGACATTTTTACTACATAAAGAGACAATAAAATAATAATGTAGATTGTGTAGCTACAGAAGCAGGTGAGTGTGTAGTAAACTGTAAATATTGATGATTTTGAAGGGAAAAGTGTTTAGAGTTCACTTAAAAGAACAGCTGTACTGAACTCATGAGGGCTGTTGTTATTATTATTATTGGTTTTTTTTCTCTCTGTGGGATCCAAGTTGTTGCTTGTTGTTTGCCGACAGCTGCATTTTTGGCATCATCATTTGTAAACAGGAAGAGGCATTCACAAGTGATTTCACATCAGCCTAAACCCCTTCGGTCATAGCTTTATGTGAAATGTCTGAAGAACATGACTGAAGAAAATAAACAACTACTACAACGACTACTACTGTACAACCATTGTTAATAAGAGTGCAGGGTGCATATTAAAGGGGAACTCCGGCACGTTTGAAGCTAAAGTCCGTTGCTAGAGGTGGTCGAATTCTGTCAGAAGCCAAAAAACGGCACAGATCAGTGTTTCCTCGGTGGAGATCTCACTGTGGCAGTGAGTCTGTCAAGGCCACAAACTAGTGTAGTGATGGGGGCAAGTTCTTAACTTCCACGTAAAACACCAATTTGCTTCACACTGAAGAAGCTTAACACCACTTTAACCCATCTTACAACAGCCACGAGTCTAACAAACAAAACGCTCTGCCTGGTTCACTCATTAGTGTCTGGAAACGTTAGAAAACTACTTTATAAGCAGCCTTAGTCTTACCGAGTCGATTTCCCACTGCGCATTGCAAAAGACCAAAAGACCAAAAGACTCGACTGTCGACTCCAGCGGCAGCGAGAGGTTCGAGCCGCCAGAAGCAACAAGTGAAGATCGACTGTCGGTGAAGAAGAAGAGAAACTGAAAGTTGTTGAAAGAAAATGGTTTGGCAATGTATTTTTTAGCGTTTTTCCAAAAATATAATTCACTCGTAAATAAATGGGATTAGAAACAACATCGCCGATCGAGTCTTCAATCGAGGTAAACGTAAGGCTGCTTATAAAGTTGTTTTATAACGTTTCCAGACTCTAATGAGTGAACCAGGCAGAGCGTTTTGTTTGTTAGACTCGTGGCTGTTGTAAGATGGGTTAGAAAGTGGTTTAAGCTGCTTCAGTATGAAGCAAGTTGGCGTTTTACATGGACGTTTAGACCTTGCCCCCATCACTACACTAGTTTGTTTTCTTGACAGACTCACTGCCACAGTGAGATCTCCACCGAGGAAACACTGATCTGTGCCATTTTTTGGCTTCTGACAGAATTCCACCACCTCTAGCAACGGACTTTAGCTTCAAACGTGCCGGAGTTCCACTTTAAAACACGATGTATTTTACTTGTTTTTGCCAGGTCTTAATATTTCACAGGCCTCATTTGAAGCTCAGAACCTCCAGAATTCCCTCCCTGAGCTGCACTAGCACTGACTCATGACTGGCTGCAGGTGTTGGGGTTTAAGTAGTGACCGTTCAGATCAGAGAGACGGCTTTTAGGGTTAAACCAACTGGATTTCAGCATGGGAACTGGCAACACAAATGAGAGACTCGAGTGAGGCTCACACTGCGTTTTGATTGGATAATTGTCTCCATAACACCAAATGATAACACAAATAAATGGATGTCCAGTGTCTTTGTAATGAAGAACACATCTGCATTACGACTGTTACCGGTAAAAGCGAGAGTAGATCTGAACCTGGGCACACAGGTGGGTGTTAATCTAAATAGTCGAAACAGTCCAAATACTCGTAATAACATCTCTTACTGAAGTGGCTAGCCCCTTTGGCCATTAATACCACTTTTAATGGCAGCAACACAACCCAGACACTTTTAGAGGAAATACGCGGGGCCAACCTGGACTTTTTCCATCCAAAACTGGCTGACATTTTACAACTTGTTTATTCGTTCAATCAAGCCATTTTGTTTTTCCACAGTAACAATACAGGATTTTAGAAACAGCCACTGGATTTGACTAAAGATGTTTATTGGAAGACGTACAACACAATCAGGACATATATTTAGAATAATACTGTACAGTTATTTGTGTATTTCATTAGTCACGCGCCTCAATCTTCATGTTTTATGGTGATGGGGAAACCAGGTGGACGAGGGGTTGGCAGTTTCCCACTGTACTGGCAACTGAGCTCGTGTCCTTGGGCAAGACTCTTCAACCACTCTATTATCACCGTGTCTGACTCAAAATAAGTGAAGGTTTGAGTAGCATTTACGTAGTAGTAGTAGTAGTAGTGGGCATAGTAGTAGTGCTAGAAGTAGTAGTAGTCATAGTCGTAGTAGTAGTAGCAGTGGTCATAGTAGTAATAGTCAAGTAGTCCTAGTTAGTGGTCAAAGTAGTAGTCTAGTAGTGGTGGAAGTAGTAGCAGTAGTACTAGTGGTTGTAATAGTAGTAGTAGTAGTAGTAGTAGTAGTAGTAGTGATTGTATTAGTAGTAGCTGTTGTAGTAATAGTGTAGTCGTTGCTATAGTGTAGTCATAATAGTAGTGGTTGTGGTAGTAGTATTAGTAGTAACCGTTGTAGGAATAGTGTAGTAGCTGCTGTACTGTAGTAGTAGTGGTCTTAGTAGTCATAGTAGTAGTAGCAGCAGTAGTAGTAGTAGTAGTAATAGTAGTAATAGTAGTAGTAGTGATGATTGTATTAGTAATAGCTGTTGTAGTTATAACATATCATTTCTGCATACTAGTAGTAGTAGTGATCATAGTACTAGTAGTAGTGGCCATGGTAGTAGCAGTAGTAATCATGTTTGTAGTAATTGTTGTAGTAATAGTGTAGTAGTAGTAGTGGTGGTGGTGGTCGTAGTACTAGTAGTTGTGGTCATAGTATTAATAATAGTAGTAGTAGCAGTGCTTGCAGTGGTAGTAGTGGTCATTGTTGGCATGGTCATTGTAGTAGTAGTAGTAATCGTAGTAGTAGTAGCAGTAGTCGAAGTAGTCATAGTGGTCTAAATAGTAGCCTCGTAATCATGGAGGTATTAGCACTGGTCATAGTAGTAGTAGTGGCTGTAGTGTAGTAGTAGTGTTCATCGTAGGCATGGTCAGAGTCGTAGTACTGATAGTACTCGTAGTACTCGTAGTAGTAGTAGTAGTAGTAGTAGAAGCAGTCGTATTAGTAATAATGATAGTTGTGGTCATAGTAGTAGTAGTAGTCGTCAAAGTAATCATAGTGGTTCAAATAGTAATAGTTTTAATAGTAAGTAGTGGTAGAGGTATTAGTAGTAGTTGTGGTTGTAGTAGTCGTAGTACACATTATATGGTACACATTATTTAGCAGTATAATCTGAAATATTCCCAGTTGCGCTGGGCCTCGTCTCTGGCTTCCTCGTTGCAGTATTTGGAGAGCAGAGACAGTCTTTTGGATTCACGGAGGATGACACGAGCACAAGAGGGAATTCTGGGGAAAAGTCTGCAGACGTACGACGTTGTCCATATCTGCTCCTACGAGAAAACACATTACATGCTTCACATTCAATCGCGCAAAACCCCTGGAAACAAAACTGCAAGGAAGCATGGGAAATCTGAAAGCTGGCCTGTTCTGAAGACATGACGCGCTTTATTAGACGCATGTGCTCCAAACAACAAGGAAAAAGCGGAACACAAAATGGGAAAAAGTCAAATGGGCTTTAAATCTCTGCAAACTGTGAGAGCTGGAGACTGAGAAAGCCCTGACTGTAAAAGGGAGTGTGAAAGGCTGCTGTTTCTGCGGTTTACTCACACACGCACAAACACGCACACATTTGGTCCAGTCCCCTCCGCTGGGACTGCAAACGTGTGGACATGTGGGGCTGGTGGCGGTTGACGAGTTGGCCTGTAAAAGGAGAAAAATAACACAGATTTTTATTAATATTCCCCTAAGTAAAGTCCTTTTAATATGTCGACAAGACAAACACAGCATTTAAAGCAGTCGTTGTACTATGTCCTGCACTGAACCTGTGTTTCCAGAGGCTTAACCTGCAGATACAGAACACATTGCGGTTTAAGGGTCATGCTTTTCGGTTCTGTGTGGTTCTTGTATTATTTTGTTATTTATTTAAAAAACTAACTCAGTACAAACATAAAGGCGCCAGTCTGGTAAAAATCAGTCATATTTGATGGGGGGGGGGTTAACTCAAAATGATGCAGAATCATCAATCAGTCAATCGCAGTCTGCGCAGAATGCTTTAGTCCCAGTTAAATCCTGTTTTAGTCCTGTTTTAGACCTGGTTTAGATCTGGTTTTAGTCTTGATTTTAGTCCTGGTTTAGTACTGGTTTTAGTTCTGGTTTACTCCTGGTTTTAGTTCTGGTTTAGTTCTCATATAGGCCTGGTTTTAGTCCTGATTTTAGTGCTGGTTTAGTACTGGTTTTAGTTCTGGTTTAGTTCTGGTTTACTCCTGGTTTTAGTTCTGGTTTAGTTCTCGTTTAGACCTGGTTTAAGTCTTGATTTTAGTCCTGGTTTAGTACTGATTTTAGTTCTGGTTTACTCCTGGTTTTAGTTCTGGTTTACTCCTGGTTTTACTCCTGGTTTTAGTTCTGGTTTACTCCTGGTTTTAGTTCTGGTTTAGTTCTGGTTTACTCCTGGTTTAGTTCTGGTTTACTCCTGGTTTTACTCCTGGTTTTACTCCTGGTTTTAGTTCTGGTTTACTCCTGGTTTTAGTTCTGGTTTAGTTCTGGTTTACTCCTGGCTTTACTCCTGGTTTAGTTCTGGTTTACTCCTGGCTTTACTCCTGGTTTTAGTCCTGGTTTTAGTACTGGTTTAGAGGCGCACAGTACATGCACCATACGGTAGAAGAAGTGCCTTATGGGAGCGGGAGGAGGCTTACGGGAAGAGGCGCATATGTCTATGGGTCCACACAGCGTATGTGAGAAGTGGTAACGCCAAGGTCACGGGCCTCTATTGGTTTGTGGAGCCCCACACAACGTGCATAATGTGCATATTGGGTGAACCGACTCTGGCTGAACCAAAGCACCAACTTGAAACAGAAACAATTTGCCCATCATGTCCAATGTGTTTGTAATGAAGAATAACTCAACATGTTGGTTATTATCAGGAAAAGCTGTATTTGATTTGAACACACCTCATGTTTGGGAACAAAATTATGAAATTTAAACTGGGTGTAAAATTCCTGTTGTCCAGGTAGAATCCACGGCAAAAGGAGAAATTCAATTTGTCAACTGGACAAAAGTTTATTTTGGTCAAATATGCAGTTCATCCCAGTTACTTCTTCAGTTCTGGGCAGAATACTGGAGGAAATATACTGTTCCTTTAAACCTGGAGCTGTCATATTTTAAAGTAGCAAAACAATGTAATTTTAGGGAAAAAAAGAGCCTAAACTTTGCTCCAGGACAGCAAAGACACTTGATCTTTAACTGAATAAATAACACAACAGAAAGTGCTTTGAATGTCCCGTGTATCTGAGCAAAATGTGTTTCTCCCCAATACAGAGATATTATATAAGCAGTTCTCGAGGTTCACATAAGTAAAAGATGTGCTGCTGACATCTTATAAATGGTATTTTGTCCGAGCATCAGGAATTGTGCAGATAGCATGCTAGTTGTTGTTAGGTAAAGCTCTCCTCTGGTCTCTGAGAGTTGTGAAAAACTCTTATAAGCTTCTAAATTAGGATGTTCATAATGCGTGAGGTAAGTGAGGAATAACTTTGGAGCACTGCAAACGGTTTTAAATGAACTAGTTCTGTTCATGTTCATGTTTTAAGACAGTAAAATCACATTAGCTATAGTACCTTTAAAGAGCCCATATGACGCTATTTTCTAATGTTATAATGTTGTTTCCTCATCACAAACAAGACCTGGAGTGATTTGTTTCATTCACACATGTTTAAAACACAAACTCTGCATATTTGGGTTCTTCTTTCAAACAAAAAACACTTGTCTGCGATACAGGAAGTGCTCCACTGTGTTTTTAATCTCCATAAAGCTTCACTAGGATCATTTTGGATCATTTCAGCCCTTGAATTGCCAATCTCTGCTCAACAAAAGGTAAAAGGAAAGTGGAACGGAGCATTTTGAGCTTTGGAGATGTAGACAGACTAATAAAAAGTTACTCAAACATGTGTGAATGAAACAAAACGCAACTCCAGGTCTGTTTTTGAGGAGGAAACAGGATTATGACATGACTTAAAGCTCACAAGAGTCAGTTTTGTGTGATATGGCCCCTTGAAATCGAGAAAAAATGGTCTAAACTCATTGCCAAAAAGTTAGCCACATATAAAAATACTCTGTTTCTACTAAGTCCTATGAACACGAGGGAAAAGTCCTGGACTAGTTTTGCATTTTCGATCAAAATGACAACGTGGATGACACATTGCAGCGGTGCGTGAGTCAGATCAGTTGCGGTTAGTTGCACGTTCGTTAGCTCGCGGCGCACGCACATAAATTCTATTAGCACTTTCTGAAACGCCAGAGTTTTGTGCTGAATTGGCAGTTTTGTTTCTTATTTTCTCCCGGTGGAAAACTGGAGTTGAGCTTTTAACACGTTGGACACATGTGCTTCTGCTGAAGGACTAAGGGACCAGAAAACAGATTTTAAACACTGTTATTCTCGCTGCAGTTTGGGGAAAGTAGGACATCTTCCATTTCTGACTAAGCCTGTATTTTAAAAAGTATTGACGTAAAATTGTCCGGTATTTTATAAGCTACTTGAAATGTCAATGGTCTGTGGTAGATTACACAGCGGTTGGGACTATCACATCACAGCAAGAGTTGGAGTGGTAGTGTTTTGGATTGGTTTGCTCTATGGGTGTTTAAGTTTGTTTTTTTTAGCTTTCTACGATGTTATAAAGTCGTTCCCTCATCGAAAACATGCCTGATGAGGTTTTAGATGTCGTCCAGGTATGTTTGCGCAATTTAGCAATCTCTCCCAGGCTCTATTTGAACCCTTCTTATGGTTAGCTGTAAGATTAGCTCATAGACTGTAGAAAGAAGTGGACTAAGGGAGTGCACTACAAAAAAGGATTTTCTAGCATAGTTAAACTGACTTGAATTAAGCAGATTCATCTTAAAAGACCAATTTTAAGATTTTTTACTTAATAAAATTAGATTTTTTTTACTTGTTTCAAGATATTACATCCTGATTTATCTTATCTAGATATTACAACTTATTCTAAGCACTTTTTATATTAAATCAAGCCAGGTTAAGCCTCTTTAACTTCCTTCTCAAACCAATAAGGTGAAAAATCTTGCCATAAATACTTGAAACTAGTGTTTTCTGCTTAGAACAAGATTCGTATTTAATCTTGTTTTAAGAAAACTTGGTAAGTGAAAATTTCTTACTGCACTGGCAGAAAATTTCACTTAAAAATAAGGCATTTTTACCTCAAAATTAGTTTTTTTTCTTCTTATTTTTTGATAGGCCTTTTTTGCAGTGTGTGACGTCACCCACAGCGTTCAGCTCCAGTCAAATGAAGCTCACTGAGGCAGACAAAATAGCGAATCGGAGTCAGAGTTGCTCAATGCTCATTTCCTATTTGGAAGACCACGGCTAGCGGGTTTGCTATGTCCATATATGGTCACATGGTCAATGGTTTCATATAGTTCTTTTCCATCTTCAAGGAACTCATAGCGCTCATTTATAGCAGGTTCCATGTAGTTGGTCCGACATCCCATTTGTACAACATCCCAAAAGTTAAAAATGGACAACTGAGGAGAGATCCCATAATTCCGACATTCCATTAGTCCCAATAAAAAGGCCCATTGGTTTGACAGCCCAATGTAATAAATACACTAAGTCACTCTCTCGACCGGGAAAACAAGGCCCATGCAGACCGTAGAGGATTTTTTTTTTCCAAGTATTTTTCTCCGGTTGGTCCAGGGCGTCCAAGAGGCGGGTCAGGGCGTCTGAACTCAAATGCAAAGGCGTCCAACTAGGGGCGTCCAGCACGTTTTTTGACACCCGGGTCTGAATGGAGATTAACCGACCGCTGCTCTCTCCCTTCAGCTGGAGTCCGAGTTTACGAACGGTTTATCATCAGTACGTGACAAGTCATCCATGCATCTCTACTGTGTGTGGTCAGACTAATGGACCAATTGGCCTGTTTTTTGGGGGGTTTTTTTCAGACTAATGGAATGTAGGAATTATGGGATCTCTCCTCAAGGGTCCATTTTCAGACTATTGGGATGTTGGAACAATGGGCGGACCCCTTACAGCAAGGAACCACTCACCCATTCACACACACGTATGCAGATACTAGTGACGAGGTGGGTTAAGTGTCTTGCCCAAGGGCACAGCGACACCGTTCATCTGTGGCAGCTAAAACCGCACCGCCACCTGTGGCTCAGTGGATCTGAATGCTCAACCAATCATATTTACATCACCCATGCTCCTACGCGACAATTCTCTATAAGTCTACAAAAACATGATACAAAACTGTACAGAGCAACTTCACAAACCCGATATGTGCTCTGAAGGGGGAGTGACTTAGCACACTCAGGTAACATGACGACCTAAATACAGTATGTGATGTCAGTGAATACCCACAGTAAAGTAAAATACGAAAAGTATATACCACCTCTTTAAAGCTTCTCCACAAGAATCCTCCAGAAATGTTGAGGCAGGGGATGGATTTTAATACAGTAGACCCAATAGCAGCTCTTTGATTACTCCACAATTAACTCAAAACATTAAAACTACAGCTGGGTACTCTTAACCAGTGGTGAAAGTACTGTACTTAAGTAGAATATTTTGGTATCTGTATATTACTTAAGTAAATTTTACAGTGGATACTTTTTACTTTTACTTCACTGCATTTGAAAGTGGGTATTTGCACTTTCTCCACTACATTTTTTGACTGGACGTAGATTTTAGTGGTTATTTTACCATGTTTGTGGTAACATCCGGACTAAAGGTTTTGAGTTCAAGCTTCGGCTCTCGGCAAACAAAAATAAATACACAAAAATCATGAGAAAATTAAAACTTGTCTCATATTTACACTGTTAATGAAAATATGCATCATTTTTTAACCAATATCACTACATTGCAATTAACAACACTTGAAATATGTGAGACAGTTTCACTTTTTACAGGTACTGAAATACTTTTAAGTCATTGCTCTGCCTGGAATGTTCCACAGTGTGACATTAAACAGCCCTGCTTTACATTTATTCAATTACAGGTGGTTTTACAGCTCAAAAATACCTAGAAAAACAGGCATTCTGACTGTGAGCGGGGTCGCCTCTCCACAGATCTGACCTGTAACTTGATCTGGTTTGGTCTCCATGCAGATAAGAAAAGTTTAATGCCATACTGTGAAACATTCCAGACAAAACAACAACACCTCAACGGAGAAAAGCATTTGACGAACCCTCCACTAGAAATGCTACACGACGCATTTTCAAGCAGATTTTTCAAGTGATACTTTTACTCGAGTAACGTTTTTCTTAAGTTATAAAATAGATTAAATCGTCCATCGCTGTTTCTGAGCGAGATCCTGGCTGTAAACCTCTGTAGACAGGTTCTCCTCAACAGCTCTGAAGATTGGACCAAAGGAAACGGCAGTGAGGCCTTTCATTAAAACCATCGGCATCACTCATACTCAGCAATTCAGTCTTTTCTCTGAGTATTATTTGGAACGTTTGCTCACAGTTTCCACGCGGCGGCACTTTGAGACAATGAGAAACAGCTGAGAGAGTGATGAATGACAGGGAGAGACGCATTACTGTAGTCCTGTGAGCTCACACTCGCCCCACACGCCTTCAGCTGGTCGTCCTGTGCTATGTCCCGTGTGCAGCAGGCGACTACAGCGCTTAAGTTCACATGCTCAACAAAATCTGATTATGATCTGAGTTTTGGACCTGTGCTCGTGTCTTCTGTATAGTTATAATCGAGAACACTTGGGGATCATTATGTTAGCATTTTTCATCTCAATATTAATCTAAAATGACTTAATAAAGGTCGAGATGCATAGATCCAGCTTTTTCTGTTCCAATAACAATTACAATACTATAGCTTTAAGTATCTGCCAGTATTCGATATTAGATACCAGTGTAGAGGCTGAAAAGAGCATTTATTTCCTTTAAAGATCAAATATTGTGCTTGAGTTAGCTGTTTAGCTATAATCTACGACACCCATGGATCATAATGTCATAATGTACACATTTTAAATAGCAATATTCATCAAAAACGACTTAATTAAAGAAACCGTCAGCAGAGAAAACTGCAGTGCCCAATGGGAGCCGCCGTCACCATAAACATCATCACAACAGAGTTGTGGATTTGTTGGGGCCGAAGTGTAAATGTTACACAGGCCACAGAAAGCCGCCCTCTGCAGACAGACGCACAAGCACCTGCACAGACAGACCATAGAACTATAAGAAAATCTGGAAGATGAATCCAAGATGGCGCCCTGTTGTTTTCAATGGCCTGTGCTCATTGGCACATGACCGCAAAAAAGATGTTCGCGAGCTGCTAGAGTGCGAGCTCAGAGCGGGGCTAGGCTAACTCTTACAAAGCTGATTTTTAGGCACTTTGACGATTTTTCTTTTTTTTTAAGTTCATATTGTAAAAATACAGAAGAATCCCTACAAAATCCGACCTTTATGAAAGCTGTGGATGTCCTGTCAGCTGAACACAGGTAGGTTGATTTAGCAAATAATGCATTGTGCTTCTATGGGAGAACTTTTCTTGGGCTGCGGGCTGCAGTATCTCATTCGGCCACACGTCAGTCTAGAGGGATAGAGGGGGCGTGTCTTATCCAGCTCTTATTATACATCCATGAGACAGACACCCGTCCCAGGGCCTTTGGGGGTTTAAATAAAATGTAAACATTCCTCTGTGGCTTCCTTTACGCCCTGATGTGAGCATCAGAAGGAATATGAAGTGGAGATGTGGATTTACTCATCTGCACTAAAGGAAAGCAGTAGGACGTTTGTATTTGTTTCACACACACAGACAGTTTCTCGTATCTCTTGGAGTAAGTGGAAACGAGTTGTGAATCTGGGACTCAGCGCACTTATCTCTACCTTCACACATACGAGCTGACGCCTGCTTTACCTCATAAATACCACTGGGATGATTGAATAAAATGATACGCACTCAAAAGAAACTTGGATACAGTGTTTAAAAACAAATATTAGGTTTATTGAAGCTGGGTCCTTGCAAAGTCACGCCCACCAACAGATCCATAACATGGCAATTCCTGAGAATATCTGCACATCAAATGTACCAAAATGACTACGCGACACTGCAGATTGCTGCGCATATCACTGATTGAGAAAATAAAACTGTAGAAAGAATTGAATACACAGCAGTGGGCGTGTGCTGGTGGCTGTTCAACACAGAGCATGATTGGCAGTATGGCGTCTTGAGTGATTAAAGTGATTAAAGATTACTCAATCATGCACAAATCCCTCCAAATACAACTTCCAGAGAGTAAATGAGAAGAAAGACCAACTATAACAGTCCATTTTGCAGAATAGATCTGCTGTAAGATTATTTAAAATTACAAAATTGCCAAATCTGATGTATCAGAAGAAACATGATCAGAAACAAATGAGATGATTTCACTGTTTATGTGTCGTACATGTGAATGATGGAGCACAGTAACTCCCTAAATCTTATAATAATTTGATCTTGAGTGTGTGTGTAACCACAGCCAGTATCAAAACAAACAAGTCTAATGTGAACTATGAATAAATGTTTGGTTACATATGCCTATTGCTACAAACGCTACATTAAAACTGTAATAATATTTTATTTAAAGGTAATATATTATGCAAAACTTAAAAAAAAAAAAACCCTAGTGAGCTTTAAGTCATGTTATAATGTTGTTACCTCCTCAAAAACAGACCTGGAGTTGTGTTTTGTTTCATTCACATATCTTTGTAATCCTTTATTATTAGTCTGTCTACATCTCCATAGCTCAAAATGCTCTGTTACACCTTGTGATGTCATGAAGTGGTCATTTGGTAGTGGTAGTTAACAGGTCTTTTTTACCTTTAGAGCAGTAGAGAAAGTGAAGTCCTGGGCTGATATCATCCAAATGACTCTAGAGAAGTTTAAAAACACAGTGGCCCATCACCACTCAATGACATCACAAGGTGGTACAGAGAGTTTTCTGTCTGAGAGAAGAATTCAGCCTAAATATGGAGAGTAAAGAGCATAATATGGGACCTTTAAAGATGCCGGACCTAATTTTTACTGCCTTAAAACCTTAAAAAACAGTTCATTTTGAAGATCCTGTATTACACAAAATAACTTGTGAGCCAATTTATAATGTTGTTACCTCCTCAAAAACAGACCTGAAGTTGTGTTTTGTTCGCACATGTTTGAATAACTCTTTATTATTAGTCTGGCTACATCTCTAAAGCTCAAAATGCTCTGCTCCACCTTGTTAAGTCATGAAGTTTTAAATATCAATTTGTTCAGATCAAATATTTGGTAATACCAGAATTTTCACATTGTTTTGTTTGTGAAATTACATCAGAACATGGATGACAGAAAGAGTTAGTCAACAACAGTGTGCTGTACTGTTAATCGTAAGACTAGACTCCAGCTCCTTGTAGTTGAGTAATAGTATTTTGGTACTTGGCCCCTGTGCACCCGGGGGAGGCCAGACCTGTGAGTGGAGTGTTATTTCCAGGGGATTTTCCATAGTCACTGCTCTGCTCAGAACCAGATGTCCCCCTGGCACCGGAGCAGCAGCCGACCAATCAGAGGGCAGAACAAGAGCAGGGGGCGTCCAATCAGAGGGCAGAACAAGAGCAGGGGGCGTCCAATCAGAGGGCAGAACAAGAGCAGGGGGCGTCCAATCAGAGAGCAGAACAAGAGCAGGGGGCGTCCAATCAGAGAGCAGAACAAGAGCAGGGGGCGTCCAATCAGAGGGAAGAACAAGAGCAGGGGGCATCCAATCAGAGAGCAGAACAAGAGCAGGGGGCGTCCAATCAGAGGGCAGAACAAGAGAAGGGGGCCTCCAATCAGAGAGCAGAACAAGAGCAGGGGGCGTCCAATCAGAGGGCAGAACAAGAGCAGGGGGCGTCCAATCAGAGGGCAGAACAAGAGCAGGGGGCGTCCAATCAGAGGGCAGAACAAGAGCAGGGGGCGTCCAATCAGAGGGAAGAACAAGAGCAGGGGGCATCCAATCAGAGAGCAGAACAAGAGCAGGGGGCGTCCAATCAGAGGGAAGAACAAGAGCAGGGGGCGTCCAATCAGAGGGCAGAACAAGAGAAGGGGGCCTCCAATCAGAGAGCAGAACAAGAGCAGGGGGCGTCCAATCAGAGGGCAGAACAAGAGCAGGGGGCGTCCAATCAGAGAGCAGAACAAGAGAAGGGGGCCTCCAATCAGAGGGCAGCACAGGAGCAGGGGGCGTCCAATCAGAGGGCAGAACAAGAGCAGGGGGCGTCCAATCAGAGGGCAGAACAAGAGCAGGGGGCGTCCAATCAGAGGGCAGAACAAGAGCAGGGGGCGTCCAATCAGAGGGCAGAACAAGAGCAGGGGGCGTCCAATCAGAGGGCAGCACAGGAGCAGCATTTGGCCAATCAGAGGACAGATGTAGATCATTCTGTTATAATTTTGCAAATTGTAAATCGCCATATTCATCTAAAACGACTTAAAGGTGCACTGTGTAACTTTTGCGGTAGAGGGTCCGCCATCTGCTTGTCTCCATGGCGATGTTTTTGTTTTGTCTGGGATGTTCCAGACAAAATGGCATTAAACAGATATGTCTTGTGTTTATTCATTTACATGTTTATATTTCTCAAAACTACCACAAAAACATGCACTCTTACTGTGAGCGGGCCCACCTCTCCACAGGTCTGACTGGTGATGTGGCTGCCCGTCTCCATGGAGATAGTTAAATTAAACTATAACATGGTTAAAAGCTCTGAAAAGTTAATTTTATTGTATTTTATTTAAATGACAAAATTACAAAATCTGATTTATCGGAGGGACCCTGATCAGAAACAAATGAGATGATTTCACTGTTTACATGTCGCACATGTGAATGATGGAGCACAGTAACTCCCTAAATCTAATAATAATCTGATTTTGAGTGTGTATGTAACCACAGCCAGTGTCAAAACAAACAAGTCTAATGATGTAGACGCAAAATAAATGTTTGGTTACATTTCTTTCCATTCATAAAGTATAAAAAGACAAACAGTGTCATAAACAAGAAATTAATGAAAAGGAAAAGAAAGAAGAGTCATCTCATGCAGTCTACATTAACACTGAGAGTTACTTTAAAACTTTTCAGATCAATCAGCATTTCAGTCACTAATATTAAACGGCTTAATGAAAGAAACAAGAGGCTCTGTTCACGCTTATGTCACAAACCATGAAGAGGTTTGGAAAGAAAGTTTGCGGTGAGTAAGTGAGAAAATGTCCCAGTTTTCTTCGTCTCTATGTCATTGTCGCATTCGGTTATGTTCTTCTATTCAACAATTCCAACCGTACATTCAGTTTTCGTCATTTCCGCACTGACGCACAACTCCGAGTGCACTGGGTACATGCGATTAGAAGAGACGAGGGCGCCGAATTCAAGACGATTCCAAACAGCACATACGTCTGCAGGCTTCATTTTACCGACTTCAGCGGGTTTGATCAGTCGGTCGAGCTCAGTGTCGGGAACTACACCGGAAATTTTCCTCGCGTGTTTCCAAACGTCTTCCTGGTTTGTGACGTGAGAGCCTAGTCCGCTGACTTTCACGTTAGAAAACTGTGGTGCTAAATGGGAATACAAAGCGCCCACTGATGTATAGCTGCACATCCACTAGTGAGTAACAGATTTTTTATTTTCATGTGTACCAAAATGACTACGCAGCACTGCCAAATCCTACGTACATCATCGATTAAGACAATTAAATTGGAAAACAAAGGAAGTACACAGCAGTGGGTGTGTACCAGTGAGGGTGAAAATGGGAGTATACTGGAAAAAAGATAGATTACGTACTCATTACTCACAATCACTAATCATAAACTGTAGAAAGAAGTATAAAGGGTGTGACATCACCTATAGTGGCTCCAGTTAAGTAAAGCTCACTGAGGCAGTGTTACAGGGGTGAATTTGGAGCTGAGGAATAGCAAATATTAGGAATAGGAATTGATTTACTGACTAAATAGCAAAATAAAAACAACAAGATCATGTAGAGCAGGTTAATATGAAAATTTTAAGACCAAAATGACGAGGCCACAGCAGCAGCTACAGAGAGAGGAGACATTTTCTTCATACAAAGTGAATATACTCACCTTTTATTCACATAGGGTGACCAGATTTTCAAAATAAAAACTGGGACATCCCTGGTTTGGGTTGGTTGGTAATAATAAAATTGTGAAACGAGTGCATAAATAAGGAAAAATGTTACGCGCTTGGCACTACTGTGAGTCAGTATAGTCACATTTTCTTTCCGTTTCTGTTGTTTTTAAGCAGCTTTTCTGTATTTTACCTCAACAAATGACAATTTATGCCTCTCTTTACTGTTGACAGGGATCAAATTGGTCCAAAATTGAGACATTTCTTGTATAAAACTGGGACAAATCACCGGTTTTGGATAAATCTGCTGGAACAGGGGACACAGGGCTCAAAACTGGGACTGTCCCGGGGTAAATAGGGACGTCTGGTCACACTATATTCAGAATGTGAACATTTGTATGTACAGTCTATGCTCCAAATACAATACCAGAATAGGTCCACTTCTAGGATTACAGCAGGATCACTGTAAATCACCAAAATCTGCTATTATGCGTTATTTAGCATTAATCACGTGGCATTACAATTAGCTGCCACTGACACATTATCACGTCTTAAAACTTTACACAAAAACAGCATCCGTAGCCAGGAAAAGCGTAATGTAATTCCTCTCCTATTTCCTGTACATCCACGTGCATTATTCGTACCACGGTCTAGTATTTAATGACCTCATTGGCGCTCCACATATGGACAGACTCAGCTCCCATAGAATAACAACAGAAAAATGCTATGAACATTACATCACTGAAAACAGCATTAGCATAAAATGTCGAGAAGCTGGTGTTGTTTTAGCTGCTCATACATAAGATATTTAGATCACCGTGTTGCCTTTTATGGTTTTCGAAAACGTCGAAAACAACATAGCAACGTGTTTTGTAAGTTTTATAAGTCTCTCCTACCTTTGCTTAAAGTTGAGTTTGAAGCTAAAGTCTGTTGCTAGAGGTGGTGGAATTCTGTCAAAAGCCAAAAAACGACACAGATCAGTGTTTCCTCGGTGAAGATCTCACTGTGGCAGTGAGTCTGTCAAGGCAACAAACTAGTGTAGTGATGGGGGCAAGTTCTTAACTTCCACGTAAAACGTCATTTTGCACAGAAGAAGCTTAACACCACTTTAACCCATCTTACAACAGCCACGAGTCTAACAAACAAAACGCTCTGCCTGGTTCACTCATTAGTGTCTGGAAACGTTAGAAAACAACTTTATAAGCAGCCTTAGTCTTCCCTCTATTGATTTCCCACTGCACAGGCCAAAGCCCAAAAGACTCGATTGTCGACTCCAGCGACAGCGAGAGGCTCGAGCCGCCAGAAGTAACAAGTGAGAATCAACTACTGATGGTGAAGAAGAAGAGAAACTGAAAGTTGAATGAAAATGCTCCGGGAATGTATTTTTTAGTGGTTTTTCAAAAAATATAATTCACTCGTAAATAAATGGGATTAGAAATTACATCGGCGATCGAGTTTTTTGGGCTTTGGCCTGTGCAGTGGGAAATCAACAGAGGGAAGTGTAAGGTGCTTATAAAGTTGTTTCATAACGTTTCCAGACACTAATGAGTGAACCAGGCAGAGCGTTTTGTTTGTTAGACTCGTGGTTGTTGTAAGATGGGTTAAAGTGGTGTTAAGCTTCTTTAAAGTGCAAATTGTCGTTTTATGTGGAAGTTCAGAACTTGCCCCCATCACTACACTAGTTTTGTTGCCTTGACAGACTCACTGTCACAGTGAGATCTCCACGGAGGAAACACTGATCTGTGCCATTTTTTGGCTTCTGACAGAATTCCACCTCCTCTAGAAACGGACTTTAGCTTCAAACGTGCCAGAGTTCAACTTTAAGTTAGTCCTGCTTCAGAGCCCATGCAGCGTGTTAATGAAACTACTGCACATCGGATCGGGTTTGTGAAGTTGTAGTGTGCAGTTTTGTATCATGTTTTTATATTTTTATGGAGAGTTGTTGTGTAGGAGGAGCATGAGTGACACGGGCTTGTGGGGGTCACCTCTCCATGGATCTAACCTGTAACTTGGCCTGGTTTTTAATGCCATACTGTAGAACATTCTAGGTAAAGCAATATAATATCTCCATGGAGACAAACTGTCGACAGACAAATTACACTTAAGCGCACAGAGCAATAAAATACAATAAAAAGCCCAAATAAAAGTCGATGATGAAAACAAATTATGTGTAAGTGGATGGTTCAATTCCGGCTCCCACAGATGAATACTGTGTCCTTGAGCAAGACACTTAAGCCCCCAGTGTCTTCTCTACTATTCTATTGTGTAAATGAGTGAGTTTTGAGGTTCAAACCCTGATATCTCAATTGCAGTTCCAGGGTTTATGTGCATTTCGACGAACCCTATTGAAACTGGAGTAGGCCAGTTATCGAGATGTCACAATATTTGATTTTTATTGGAATTTTTGTCTGTTAAACATCAATAAAAATGTAAAAATGTGTCCTCTCTGCCACACTGACTCGCCCTAATAATGAACCTGCTGCTAACAGAGTGCACTTGTGTAAACCCTGGAGCTCAGAGCACGTGTGAAGCTCATTTTCACGTGCTACAGTTGGATCACACTCTCGCACATCAGACCGACCGGCTTTATTTGTCGTTCTTTTTACGACCGGCGGGCAGAGAACTCTCCCCGACAAACTGCAATGAGGGGTATTCTGGGGGTCACACTTCCTCCTCCTCTTCATCACAACCCGAGTCTATAGACATCTGCGGAGATACGATCCACCATAAACTCGTCAAACCCTCCCCCTTCATTCCTCTCCAGTCACTGCACTTCAGGCATAGGCACAGGGCGGCGCTAGAGCCTCTGTTCAGGCCCTCAGACCCTCTGCTGGACACTGAGGTTCACTGCATTAAACACTGAAAGTCATATTGAGACGTCTAGATAAGTGGCTTAGTCCAATTTAAATAGGGTTTGTGAAAATGCATGTAAACCCGGGTATTGTGCTAGAGGTGTCATGGTTTGACTCTCTAAACTGTGTGGATACAGATGGATGCTGTGTCCCTGAACATCCCACGCCTCACTCTCCTGTGACTGTAGTACTGGACAGGTTTTGTTACTGCACGTGTGAGTATACTGCTGACTTTTATACTGGTATAGAATAGAATAGAAAAACTTTATTGTCTGTCACACAAAAAGCGTCGGCAGAAATGTGTCTTTGGCTCAAACATACATCAGACTAAAGCACATTTCAATAAATACATTTCAGTCATTTAAAATAGTGTTCATAAAAGTTCTTTGTAGACACAACAGCAGAGAATAGGCACAGAACACAGGCTGGACGACATATACTGGTGACTTATATACTGTATACTGTATACTGGTGTAGTGGCAAACAGGTGCACTTGTATACTGATATACTGGTGTAACTGTATACTTGTATACAGGTGTACTTATATGCTGGTGTACTTGTATCTTTGTATACTGGTGTACTTGTATACTGGTGTACTTGTATCTTTGTATACTGGTGTACTTGTATACTGGTGTACTTGTATATTTGTATACTGGTGTACTTGTATATTTGTATACTGGTATACTTGTATACTTATATACTGGTAAACTGGTGTACTTGTATACTGATGTACTTGTATACTGATGTACTTGTATACCGTGTACATCTATAGTGGTGTACTTATATACTGATGTACTTGTATACTGATGTACTTATATATTGATGTACTTGTATACTGATGTACTTATATACCAGTGTACTTGTATACTGATGTACTTGTATACCGTGTACATCTATACTGGTGTACTTGTATACTTGTATACTGATGTACTTATATACTGGTGTACTTATATACTGGTGTACTTATATACTGGTGTACTTGTATACTGATGTACTTATATACCAGCGTACTAATATACTTGTATACTTATATACTGATGTACTTGTGCATGTGAACATTGTGATGCCTTCAGCTGCTGAGGTCTAAGTTCACTGTTTTCCTCCTCTTGTGCGTTTAAGTCGATGCTAAACCGCATCAGCGCCACTGGAACCAAACGGACAAATATAAACAACACAAAATGGTGAATATGAAAAACAGATGGAAATAAAGAGCGCAGACGAGAGCAGGAGGCCAGAAGCTGAAGGGGTCAGACAGGGTCAGACAGAGGAGGGAAAACTACGAAGTGTTAGTTTGAAATCTGAAAAAAGTATAAAAACAAGAGTGAGCCGCGTGATTTATGGAACGCTCAGGTGCCTCCAGGAGAGTTTTTATGCCTTTTTATTAGAGTTTATTGCTAAAAGAATGTGTTTTGCTGCGTACATCTGCTTGGTCTGAGATGGAAATAACAGGAGCCTTTGGATTCAGTCATGGCCGCTCTCAGAGACCAGAGCGGAGATCTGCTGCCGCGATAAATAAGAAGAACAACTAGCATGCTAATACACACTTTCTCAAACAGTAAAACGCTTTGTAAGTAGATGCAGACTTTACGCAGCAAACTCAGACTCCAGTAAACTGAACTCAAATATCAGCCTCACAGGTTCATGAGTTGACAGACAGAGAAACTTGATTATTAATTTGTCTCTTTTGTTGGGTTAATTTTAAGAGCAGACCAATTGTTTTGGCCCTCAGGCTTCCAGGTGAATTGGCCCATACTACCGCAAGTAGTACTTTTTACTGCATGTTTTTGTAATCTACCTTGATCAAGCAAATGTACTGTGTCCTTTTGAGGTTCTAAGCCTGAACAAAGGTCTGGAGGGTCATTTAAACCTGTTATAAATGCACAGATTTGAATTACTCACTGTTTTGACGACCAGTCCATGACCCTCGATCGGCCCTCACGCTGGTCTGTGTTTTAATATGTGGCCCTTGATGAAAAAAGTTTGGACACTCCTGCTATAGGGCGTTCACATTAATGACAGTCACTTGCTGGACTTGCTGAAAACAGCTGCAAAATCAAATACTTGTCCTTAGTACAAAAACAAACAGAAACAAAGCAGCAGCTCACTGACAGATCCCTCGCTCCACCAGCTGACGTGCTGAAGACCACCTGAAACCTAAAAACAGACTCTACATTTTACATTTCACTCGTTAATAACCGTCACATGAACCCTGAATACACTGACCAGCCAAAATACCACAGAACACACGCTGCTCAATCCACGAGGTTTGACGCTGACAGAATCTAACCCTAATCGCACGATGGACCTCAGATACACACAGGAGCTGAACATGATGAGCCAGAGTCACACGAGGCGCACGGGGACTCGAGGAGCGGTGGAACTATAAAGTCACATTATAAAGTTGCACATTTAGTTTCAAGAACAGCGGCTGTTTAACGACAGGGAGGCCTGAGTCTAACTTGTCCCAGAAGAACATCGAGAACAGAGTGAGATGCTCGGGGGAGTGCGATTTTATCAGACCAGGTGCCTCCTAGTGGCAGAAAACAACAAGTGCGCACTAAATACAATCTACACTACAAAAAGCATAGTTAAACTGACTTGAATTAGGCAGATTCATCTTAAAAGATCAATTTTAAGATTTTTTTTTTACTTAAAAGGTGAGATTTTTTTTACTTGTTTCAAGATATTCCATCCTGATTTATCTTATCCAGATATTACAACTTATTCTAAGCACTTTTTATATTAACTCAGTCCAGGTTAAGCCTCTTTAACTTCCTTCTCAAACCAATAAGGGGAAAAATCTTGCCATAAATACTTGAAACTCGTGTTTTCTGCTTAGAACAAGATTCGTATTTTGTTTTGTTTTAAGAAATCTTGGTAAGTGAAAATTTCTTACTGCACTGGCAGATAATTTCACTTAAAATAGGGCATTTTTACCTCAAAATTGGTATTTTTTTCTTATTTTTTGATAGGCCTTTTTCGCAGTGTAACTGGAACCAACCATGAGTTTTATTTCATTCACCATTGTGCTTCAACACTGGGGACAAGGTGAGCTAAGTGTCTTGCCTAAGGACACAAAGGAGCTGGCGGGCACATTACTTGAGGATTTTTAGATATTACTTGTATTATTTCTGGCATAAACATCTTACTTATACATTTCAGGCTTCTCTAATCATCTTTGCCAACAAAAGGTCCACGATACAATCACCATAATGCTGCTACATCTAATAAAAATGAATAGCATTCTCTCCAAACCTCCAGTCTGGTTGCTCTAAATCACTTTTTCTTTGTGCTATAAATCACGCTCGTATTTACTCGCTCTGTGCGGATGACCTCAGCTGCTCTGCTCCTGCCTCTGTCCAACTGTGGCGTTTTCACAGGAATAATCCTCATTGGGACTTTGCGGTGACATCAGGCTGAGGGTGGCCGAATATATAGTTACCCTGGTGACACATTGCACACATTAGTAAACACAGCACAAAGTTTTAAAAGTCCCGTGTGAGGCTATTTTCTGCTCTTATTCTGATCTGTTATAGGCTAATGTAGTTTCCTCATCACAAACAGACCTGGAGTTGTGTTTTGTTTCATTATACTCTCACTTGAGTAAAAGTTGTGCTTCCTGTTCCAAATGTGAGTAAGTCTAAAGTGACAACAGCTTTACGTGACAATATGAAATGATTTGAACTTTGTGTTTCTTCAGCTTCTTTCTCCGACAGAAGCTGACCCCATCAGCGCACGAGGAAAGAGCTGCTTTTTCCAGCGTTTACAGTTTATGTTTCTGTAAGACGTAAACAAATGTTTAAAGCTGCATTAAACACATTCTAATCTCACACTCTATACTGTAGTGGTGATGGTTTATATGTTGTAGAGTTGAGTTTATTTATGCAGATTAGTCATAGTAATAATAATGATGATAATTTTCATATAAAAACATTAATGATTAATCAAAAATTTATCGTTAATTCTCCCAAAGATCAACCCATCCCTAACTACTACTGATTTTACTTGGTCTACTACTACTACTACTACTATTACTACTACTACTACTACTACTACTACTACTACTACCCTCTTCTTCATAGTACTACTAAACCAACTACTATGACTTTTGGCATTAAGAGCGCACAGAAAACAACCAGATGCAGCCTTCTGACCTGAATGGGAAACACAGCTATTGCCAAATGTTACTCTTTTGAGAAGCCATTCGAGCAAATACAGATTTTTGAAGTAATTTGAATGAACTGAACGCCACAATTACAGTATCCAAAATTATTTTTCTTTTGGCATTGTTATAACTCTGTGTGTTTATCTAGGCTTGGCAGTTGGGCATCTAAAGTACAAACTGTCAAATCAAATGACTTTTTCTTTTGCCTGCTGAGGACCATTACTGCACCAAATACACTGGAAAAACGTGAAGCGCTTGAATGCAGTCGTGTTTATCTTGATTTGAATATAGTTTGTCAGTCTTTGAAACTAAAACATGACTTTTTATGCCTGCTCTGTCTTATTTTAAAGCCCCACTGTGCAACCTCTCAGCCCAAAACTAGACTACAGTTAAAGAAGACTTATTGTGTTTGTTGTACAGTTATAATCTATGACACCTATGGATCATTATGTTACAGTTTGCACATTTTACATCGTAATATTGATCTAAAACGACTTAATAAAAGAAACAAATTCACTGATCACACTAGCGAGCAGGGGATTTTTTTCATTTGTACCAAAATGAGTACGCGATTCTGCAAAATCCTAAAAGATTAAGAATATAAAACTGAAGAAGGAATTAAGTGAGCATGTACCGGAGACAGTGAAAACAAGTGAATCAGAGCAATGGTTAATGGTCACATTTTTATATTGCGCTTTTCCACCTTCAAAGCACCCAAAGCGTTTTACATCAGTGATGTACTCACCCATTCACACAGTAGTGTACACAGACACTATGGTCTTACACAAGGACATAACAAGAGCTGGCATCACATCGCCAACCTGTGGATCTGACCGCTCAACCAATGTCGAGAGCGCCATTTGATCTGCCAACCTTTGAATCAGTGGACAAACACTCTTACAAACTCTTACCAACTGCACTATTGGCCCCCACTGAGCTAGTGCTGCCAAAGCAATGACATGTTGGATACAGAAGAATAAAGACGACTCAAACATCCACAAATCTCTCTAAACACAACCTCAGAAGGTCAGTGAGAAGGAAACAACTATAACATGGTTAAAAGTCCATTTTGTATTCTATGTCTGTTATAAAGCAGTTTTTTTTTTAATCTAGACGTTTTCACTGCACTGAAAAGCATGAGCCTTTATTAATAATATTTCCTTTTAACATTGGATAATATTCCACAGTGGTTCTATGCTGCTATTCCAACAGGCCGCTATTTAGACAGTGACGTCTAACCGTCAGAGTAGTGGCATAAACATTATTTTTCAAATGTTGCAGCGTTACGTTACTTCAGCATTTTTTTTTTTCATTGTCGGAGTAGCTGCACTTTACTATTTTTATGACATTACACTTTTTTAAAACAATATTAATGTGATAGTCCTGCCTGTACTGTGCATAGGGGTGTGTCTGTGGGGGTCTTGTAGTGCATAAAGTGCAAAGTGATGTGGGTGACCTGGGCATGGGGTGGAGAGCATGGACTACAAATATTTGTCATTATGAAGCTGTGTGCCAGTTTTGTGTGTGACTAGTTGTTGAGATAAAGAACATCGAAAAGCAGCGAGAGACGCGCCTGGGTAGACTACAGCAACTCTCAAAGAAAAAAAATATGACATGTCGGAATAGTGATACTAAAAAGTGTTGGTAAACTGGCATGTGCAAATAGAGACATGTCGTAATGAAGGGATGTGGGAATAGGCGGCGGAGAATGATCTGATTAGACCCTTTTATTTCCATTGAAGCATCCAGGGTTAAAATAGTCATAATTAGTTACAGTGTGAAATAAACCATGTGGATACTTTAGCCTCCAAGTCGCTAATCTTATATTAGGGTTCCCAGACGTCCCTATTTACCCAGTTTTGATCCCTGTGATTTATCCAAAACAGCGATTTGTCCCAGTTTTATACAAGAAATGTCCCAGGTGTCCCTATTTTTGAGCAGTTTAATCCCTGTCAACAGTAAAAAGAGGCATCCATTGTGATTTGCTTAGGTAAAATACAGAAAAGCTGCTTAAAAACGACCAAAACACAAAGAAAATGTGACTGTACTGACTCACATTAGTGCCGAGTGCTGAACAATTTTCCTCAATTACGCACTAATTTCACAATGTTATTACCAAACCAACCGAAGCCAGGGATGTCCCGGTTTTTTATTTTTGAAAACCAGGTCACTCTATCTTATATCATATTTACACTTATGCCTTAATGTTTTCTCTGATTTCTAAAGCTGCCGTTGCCAGATTTGTTTCTTGCTAACTTCAGCTGTCCTGGCCTCACACCTGATGGACTTTCCAAATGGATTTCCTGTTTTATAATTTGGATGTTTGGACCGGCTACACAAACACACGCTAATTGTATTTTACCACGTGTTACGACAGGTGTGCGATTTTTTTTAGTACGACATTAGCAACAAGCCGGCGAACACGCGGTCACACATCAACTTCAATTATATTTATTAGTCCAAATCATAAAACGGCGCCATTTTCTGATTAACTTTGAAACGTAGTTCGTGTTAAGTTCATAACAAATGCCTTTATAGTGAGGAAATGTTAGCGTAATGGAATCAAAGTCAATTTGTCTTTACGATTAAGCTAAAATAATATGAATGAACGAGAGGTTGCCAAGTAAAACGGAAAAATGAGCCAAGAATCAAACAAAGCCAGCGTTGCCAACCTGGTGTTTTGATGGCGAACAAAAGCTGTGTCAAACCCAAAGTTACTGCTGGCATAGTTTTTTCCAATGACAAATTTGTACCTGCAGAAGAAGATAACGAAAATATGAAGTAATAGATCTTTGAACGAGCCTGAACGAGGCAGGGTGAGTAATGGTCCAAAGATGCTAAAAATACAGTCAGATGTGGAGTATTTTTGGAGAAGAAACTGCTCTAATTTATGGCTCCTGAAACTAAAATCGACTTTTCATTATTAATAGTTTTTTGTTATGATTTTGCTGCCATTTCACTGTTGCACAATGAGCTTTTAGTAATCATAAATATATCTTAAATGTGCATTATGGAACATTTCAGGTTAGAGGTTATGTTATTGTTTAGGAACAACAACTACCGAACAAACCGAGCTGTCTGTGCGTTTTATGGGTTTATCCAGTGTTGGTTTAGGCCTGGTTTAGTCCTGATTTAGGCCAGCTTTGGTCCCACTTTAGTTCAGTGTTAATTCTAGTTTAATTTTAGTGTTGGTTCTGATTTAGTCCCAATTTAGTCCAGTGTTAATTCTAGTTTAGTTTTAGTTTTTGTTCTGATTTAGTCTTGATTTAGTTCCAATTTAGTTCAGTGTTAATTCTTGTTTAGTTTTAGTGTTGGTCCTGCTTTAGTCCCAATTTAGTCCAGTGTTAGTTTAAGTGCTGGTCCTGATTTAGTCCAGCTTTAGTCCCAGTTTAGTCCAGTGTTAATTCTAGTTTAGGTTTAGTGTTGGTCCTGATTTAGTCCAGCTTTAGTCCCAGTTTAGTTCTAATTTAGTTTTGGTTTTGTCCTGGTTCACTCCTCATTAGTTTAGTCCTGCATTAGTCCTGGTTTAGTCCTGATTTAGGCCTGGTTTAGTCCACCATTAGTTCTTGTTTACTTTTTGTTTAGTCTTGGTTTAGTCCCCATTTGTGTATTAGTACTGGTTCAGTCCTGCTTTAATCCTGGTTTTCTCCTGCTTTAGTCCTGGTTCAAACCTGATTGAGTCCATTATTAGTCCTGATTTAGTTCTGATTAAGTCATGCTTTAGTCCTGGTTTAGACCTGGTTTAGTCCTGGTTTAGTCCTGGCTTAGACCTGGTTTTCTCCTGCTTTAGTCCTGATTCAAACCTGATTTAGTCCATTATTAGTCCTGATTCAGTCCTGATTGATTGATGCATTAGACCTGGTTTAGTCCTGGTTTAGTCTAGTCCTACATTAGTCCTCATTTGGTCCTGATTTAGTCCTAGTTTTGCCATATAAAAACAAAAAAAATCTTACATTTCCGCTCTAAAATAATGTAACAGTAGTTTTCAAATCCCGCAACAGGAACTCTGGGGAACGATTCCACACAAACCTAGAACTGTCTGCACTTTTTACGGCCTTATAAAGAAGACTATTATCTACAAGCACGACGTATGGACGCATTACTACTGTTAATGTGAGCCAACGGGACATGTGCGCAGGTTCAACGCTATACAGCTGCTTTATGAGCAGAGAGGGAGGCTCAAAGGCACAAGGTCAGCCGCTATAACTGTCACTCACAGCCATAAGGAACATAGGAAGGTTCAGTCTTATGCTATAATCATTATGGATACAGTCTGTGGTTATGATACTCAAACTGGGACTAAACTTTGACGAGACCGGGACTGAACAAGGGCCAAACCAGGTCTTTATACGAAGATGGGTTTAAATTAGGACCAAATAAAGACTCGTGTCAGACCTAGACACAGCTGAAGTCTTGGTGTAGTCTTGGTGAAGTTTTGGTGTAGTTTTGGCGAAGTCTTGGCCTAGTCTTGGCCTAGTCTTGGGATAGTCTTTGTGTAGTCTTGGCGTAGTCTTGGCAAAGTCTTGGCATAGTCATAGTGTAGTTTTGGCGAAGTCTTGGCGTAGTCTTAGCAAACTCTTGGCGTAGTCTTGGCGAAATCTTGGCGTAGTCTTGGCGAAATCTTGGCGTAGTCTTGGTGTAGTTTTGGCGAAGTCTTGGTGTAGTCTTGGTGAAGTCTTGGAGTAGTCTTTGCGTAGTCTTGGTGTAGTTTTGGCAAAGTCTTGGTGTAGTCTTGGTGAAGTCTTGGAGTAGTCTTGGCATAGTCTTGGTGTAGTTTTGGCGAAGTCTTGGTGTAGTCTTGGTGAAGTCTTGGAGTAGTCTTGGCGAAGTCTTGGTGTAGTCTTGGTGAAGTCTTGGTGTAGTCTTGGTGAAGTCTTGGAGTAGTCTTGGCGTAGTCTTGGCGAAATCTTGGCGTAGTCTTGGCAAAATCTTGGCAAAATCTTGGCAAAATCTTGGCGTAATCTTGGCGTAGTCTTGATGTAGTCTTGGTGTAGTCTTGGGGAAGCCTTAGCGTAGTCTTGGCGAAGTCTTGGCGTAGTCTTGGTGAAGTCTTGGCGTAGTCTTGGCCTAGTCTTGGCGTAGTCTTGGCGAAGTCTTGGTGAAGTCCTGGCGAAGTCTTGGCGAAGTCTTGGTGAAGTTCTGGCGAAGTCTTGGCATAGTCTTGGCATAGTCTTGGCAAAGTCTTGGCATAGTTTTGGCGAAGTCTTGGTGAAGTCTTGGTGAAGTCTTGGCGTAGTCTTGGCGTAGTCTTGGCAAAGTCTTGGTGAAGTCCTGGCATAGTCTTGGTGTAGTCTTGGCATAATCTTGGCGAAGTCTTGGCATAATTTTGGTGTAGTCTTGATGTAGTCTTGCTGTAGTCTTGGGGAAGTCTTGGCGTAGTCTTAGCAAACTCTTGGCGTAGTCTTGGCGAAGTCTTGGCGAAGTCTTGGCGAAGTCTTGGCAAAGTCTTGGCAAAGTCTTGCCGTAGTCTTGGCGTAGTTTCAGCGAAGTCTTGGCCTCGTCTTAGCGTACACCTTGGGAGTTAAAACAGTTAAAGAAAAATTTAGATAAGTATTTACAACCCACCTGTATCACAGACGCAGACTTAGATAAAGGACAAACTGACGCCACCACCAACTAAAAAAACTGTTTTATTGGGGAATTTACAACAGTCACATCCCCAAATGTGAGGTGTGAGCTACTGCCGATCAATAAAACTTGTCTAAAACATAACACGGCCTAAATATGCTATGTGTTAGCAGTTAATACCCCATAGAAGTAAAATACCCCCTCTTAAAAAAAAGTTTCCATAACCACAAATGATCCTTTGCACTAATGCTGCTGACAGAAACAGAGCTGACCTGTCTCTTTGCCCGGAGGAAGATTTATACCTGTTATTATTGTTACGCCGTGTGCCTGTGCGATGCGTGAAAGGCCTCAGTCGTGACCATGTTTACCCACCGTCGACTATTACCCTGGTGATGACAGACGCTCATACGGGGACAGTGGAAACGCCGTTTTGCTACGCCAGTGCCACTTGGATTTATAAACCCAGGTACAGTAGCTAAAGGGTGAACCGTGTGAGGAGTTATTAAAGCAGTAATTTCTACACGTTTTGTCAAAATGGCCCCCCGAGGCAGCAGCTACGAAGGCAGAATGTTTGCAAATGTTTCCAGTTATTCCACGAGTTAAAACCAAAGTGCATTTCAAAGAGCCCATATTACGCTATTTTCTGATCTGTTCTCATGTTTTCTCATCACAAACAGACCTGGAGTTGTGTTTTGTTGCATTCACACGTTTCACACACACATCATGCTGAGCTGAGTTCTTCAGGAAGTGCTCCACTGTGTTTTTAAGCTCCACGCACCTTCGCTAGAATCATTTGGATCATTTCAGTCCAAGAATTGCGAATCTCTACTGAACTAAAAGTAAAAGGAGCTGTTAACTAGAAAACTACCACTTGACTTGATGACTAAAGGCCGCTACACACTACAGGATTTTTCAGTCTTAAACGATTTTTAAATGTGCGACAAAAAGCGCAAACACCACAGACACGAAGAGAATCGTATGAGACTAAAAATCTCCGATCACAAAGACTGCAGCGGGATCTGTCTGCGGACCACAGGCTGAAACGTGGTGCAGTACTTCATATACAGGATTTTTAAAAGCATAAAAGAGGCGATAAAGTCCACAGGAAGTAGAGTCACTGTCGCTAATCTGCAGCTTCACCTCGACCCGTGTGCTGTGTGGATGTAAACAAACACACGTGAGGAAACACTGTGTTTTTACTTTTAAAGAACGCTTCAAACTGGATTAATAGTGCGCTTTTGTGGACTGGATGTAATTATTTTCAGAGGACAATTTCTATGGATAATGTGGATGAGACGCTGCACTTTAAATGTACCACTTTACGAGACAAGAGTAATAAAGTCTTTATTTTGCTCTATTCTGAGTTTCTATCTTACTTACTTTATTTATTTATTTATTTATTTGGCAGGAACAATGCAGTCAGACAGATACAAAACATAGTTTGCAGCTGATGTGAAGCATACAGAGTGTTAGCAAATGCTAATTTTCAACTCCCGTCCCCGGCTGGGCTTTTCTAAAATTACACTACAATAAAAAAAATACATTAAAACATGTTTCCATTATATAAATAACATATATAACACTCACTCTTTCCCTCGCTCACAACTTTCATACAATTTATTTATTGGTGGGTACAGTTTTGATTTGTTTTCAGCCACTGCTTAACACTGGAGGTGAACATCTTTAATTCAGAGATGCCCTTTATCTCGGTGGGCAGTGAGTTCCACTGTTTGCAGCTCTTATATGAAAAGGCCGACTGTCCAAATGATGCTCTGCATTGAGGGATTTTACAGCTTCTGTTTGAGACGCCTCTCTGTGTCTGTCACTCCTCTGCCCCTGACGCTCTGTTTTATTGACTGTTATCGTAGCGTTGTTGATGTTTGGTGGTTACGATCTGACACCGACTCCACACATGAGGAGCAGCAACTTCAAAATCGCACACGGAGACAAAAAGTTGGGTCAGGCCTCCACGAACTCGGGAAGAAGAAATCGCAGCCAAAATCATTTTGAGCTTCAGAGATGTAGACAGACTAATAATAAAGGATTACTTGAACATGTGTGAATAAAACAAAACACAACTCCAGGTATGTTTGTGGTGAAGAGGTGACTTTACGCTCCTCACCTATGGTCATGAGCTTTGAGTAATGATCGAAAAGGTGTCTGGGGTGAAGGAAGTCTGGGAGTCCCTGCTTAAACCGCTGCCCCCACAACCCGGCCCCGGATAAGCGGAAGAAAATGGATGGATGGAACTCTGCACTGGTGTATGTGTATCTGATGCAGAACTAAACCATGTTTGTGTTAATACACCACATGAAATTGATAATTATCCTGTTTATGTTACGCTTAGTACTATAATAGATGTGTTCATGAGTTTGGCAGAACATGGGCATCAGATGAAGCACAAATAACAAAGAGTCAAAGTATCAAGTATCAAATTATCAAAGAAAAACTTATAATGAACAAGTCCAGCTCCGTGTTCTGGGTTCTTGAGCAGAATTAAACGCAACATGTCGGCTGCAACTGGACATTCTTTCGCTCTAGTGTAGAGTGACCAAATGTCCCTGTTTACCCGGGACAGTCCCAGTTTTGACAGAGTGTCCTCTGTCCCAGCAGATTTATCCAAAACCAGAGATTTGTCCCGGTTTTATACAAGAAATGTCCCAGGTGACCCTATTTTTGACCAATCTGATCCTTGCCAACAGTAAAGAGAGGCAAAAATTGTCATTTGTTTTGGTAAAATAGAGAAAAGCTGCTTAAAAATGACCAACACACAAAGAAAATGTGACTATACTGACTCGCAGTTGTGGTGTGGTCACCCTACTCTAGTTCCTTATTTACATCTCATTGGCTGATCCTTTCAGAGAGAGTGACGTGTGTGGGGTAAATGTGTGAAGTTGCGTCAAAAGAATGTACAACACTAAGACACTTCAAAACTTGTATAAAAGGAATATTATTATAAAAAACATAAAGAAAGCAGCACCGTCTTGTACAAATGCAGACTGTGCATTGAATAGTACATGTTGTGCATTGTGTGAACTGCTTTGTGTACAAATTGTGCTTTACAAATACATTTGCCTGGCCAGTTTATCAGAGTATAAGTACATTTAGTTGTTAAAAAGGAGGTATTTTACTTTTATGGGGTATTAACTGCTAACACGTAACATGTTTAGATCACCGTGTTACCTTTTAGTGCTTTAAAAATTATTTATTCACAGGAAACGATGTGTTAGCATGTTTATGAGGTTCACGTTAGCTTTTGATGCCCTGAGTCTCCCCTCTTCCCTCTTTTTGCTCCCCACATTAAGTTTCTCCCCCTTCAGAGCGCTATCACAACACCATCAGCATTTACTCAGTTACTCAAATACTCTTCATACTCTTGGGTTTTAACGAGGGAACAATGTTATAACATGGTCCAGGAAAAAACATTTTTGTATAATAGCACCTCTTTTAACAGTTTTTGTTCACGCTGTCAGAAGTGTCAGACAATGTGGGAGTGGAAAGATGTTACTAGAACAAAAAATAACCATAAAAGGAGGAAGAGACTTGACATTCACAAAACTCAGGAACTCAAGAAACCAGACTAAACTAAAAATGGTTGAATCAAAATACTCTTGTTTCTTGGTTTTAATCTTTCTGCAGCAGTTTGAAGGTAAGACTTGGTTTGTGATCCAATGTAGCCGATCTTTTCTATAGTTTTATCTGAGACGTGCGGAACAGGAGATGTATTTTAATCTCGAATGCATATTTGACTAAACTAATAACTAGCATGCAGTAACCAAGTAAAACTAGTACAGTACTGAACTCAAGCATACATTTTAAGTATTTATATTTAACTTAATAAATACTTAATTCATTTTAATGCAAATATTTTGGCGGTGTGACATAACACTTCTTTACAAAAATCTACACTGCAAAAAAGGATTTTCTAGCATAGTTAAACTGACTTGAATTGAGCAGATTCATTTTAAAAGATCAATTTTAAGATTTTTTTACTTAATAAGATCAGATTTTTCTACTTGTTTCAACATATTCCATCCTGATTTATCTTATCTCGATATTATAACTTATTCTAAGCACTTTTTATATTAACTCAGTCCAGGTTAAGCCTCTTTAACTTCCTTCTCAAACCAATAAGGTGAAAAATCTTGCCATAAATACTTGAAACTAGTGTTTTCTGCTTAGAACAAGATTCGTATTTCCTCTTGTTTTAAGAAATCCTTCACTTAAAATAGGGCATGTTTACCTCAAAATTGGTATTTTTTTCTTATTTTTGATAGGCCTTTTTCGCAGTGTAGATTGAGTCTCTTGTGTCAGACAGTTCACAAAGGTGTTGGCATAAACAGAAGCATCTGTACATGATTTTTCTTAATTCAAGCAACATTTGATTTTACTTCTTATTTTAAGTACAAAACATTGTTATTTTTCTTATTTTAAGTGTAACAAGATGTATTTTCATATTTTAAGTACAAAAATCTTACTGAATTGGCAAATAATTTTACTTTTCAAGTGAAATTTGCTCAAATCATGGCAAAACTTTCTTAATCCAAGTCATTTTATCTCGACTAGATCTTGTTTTTTGCAGTGTGGGGTGAAGGGTTTAAGACAGGGGTGTCCAAACTTTTCTCATTAAGGGCCACATATTAAAACACAGACCAGCGTGAGGGCCGATCGACTGAGGGTCAAAACAGTGAGTAATTCAAATCTGTGCATTTATAACAGGTTTGAATGACCCTCCAGACCTTTGTTCATGCTTAGACCCTCAAAAGGACACACTATATTTGCTTTATCAAGGTAGAGTTCAAAAACATGCAGTAAAAAGTACTACTTGTGGTAGTATGGGCCAATTCACCTGGAAGCCTGAGGGCCAAAAGAATTTGGTCTGAGGGCCACATTTGGCCCCCGGGCCATAGTTTGGACATGCCTGGTTTAAGATATAGAAGTAAATGAATAATAATGATCATTTTCGTATTTTTGTAAAATCCAACTTTTCTGAAATTCTTTAAACATGCGCCAGTGTGATGTTCTGCAGTGGGACAGCTGGACTCACTTTAAATTACTTTGTGTACAAATTGTGCTATACAAATAAACTTGCCTTGTCTGTATGTATATATCCTATGAAAAACACTATTCTAAATGTTAAACAGGTTTTCTTTAAAATGGGACAGTTACATAATTATTAAACCAACACCACAGACATAAGTTATCCTGTGTGTCCAAAGTGACGAGAAGTAATGTAATGTTTGTGAAAAGGCTTTATAATGGTTGTAAAACTGATTTGTTTTTGATTTTTTTTAAATATTTTGTTACAGACCCACAAATCTATTAGACAATGTAAATGGAAATTAAATATTTGAATGTTGTTTGGTCATTGAGTCAAATTATAATCAAAAAAAAAAAAAAATGATAAGCAGTTATGACAAATTAAAATATATGTTTTATTTATTTATTTAGGAATGGGAGCATGGACATATTACTTCAGAGCTGGGGAAAAGGCCATTCTGCCCTGTGGGGATGCAGCGCGTTTTAATCCAGACTGCTCTGCCATCGAATGGCTTTACAATGAAGAGGACTTCTGTTATAAAAACATGGTATGGTCAATATTTGACCTGGATGATTCAGGCTCCTCCAGACTGAGTTTCGGCCAAAACTGTTCTTTGATCATTCACAAAGTCACGGACCAGGACACAGGGAAATACGCCTGCGATGTGAGCTCTCTAGACCAGAACGTGTTGTATCTGGGAGTCCTCAATGGTAAGTCTCTGTAAAAGCTGTTAAACCTTAAAGGGGAACTCCAGCATGTTTGAAGCTAAACTTTATTGCTAGTGGTGGTTGAATTCTGTCAGAAATCAAAAAACAGCACAGATCAGTGTTTCCTCGGTGGAGATCTCACTGTGGCAGTGAGTCTGTCTAGTGTAGTGATGGGGGCAAGTTCTGAACTTCCACGTAAAACGCCAATTTGCTTCACAATGAAGAAGCTTAACACCACTTTAACCCATCTTACAACAGCCACGAGTCTAACAAACAAAACGCTCTGCCTGGTTCACTCATTAGTGTCTGGAAACGTTAGAAAACAACTTTATAAGCAGCTTTACTTCCCTCTGTTGTTTCCCACTGCACAGGCCAAAGCCCAAAAGACTCGATTGTCGACTCCAGCGGTGAGAATCGACTACTGACGGTGAAGAAGAAGAGAAACTGAAAGTTTAAAAAAATATGATTCACTTGTAAATAAATGAGATTAGAAACGACATCGGCGATCGAGTCTTTTGGGCTTTCGCGCAGTGGGAAATTAACAGAAGTAAGGCTAAGGTTTATAAAGTTCACCTTTTCCTTCACTGAAAAAGTGGCAGAACAGAAGCACCGTAAAAAACAAACATGGAGCAACATAGCAGGCAGGAAATGGAAGCAGGTTTTAGGAGGTTTGGTAATATTACTTCAGTTTGGCAATTCAGAGGAAGCAGCAATGTCAGTGCAGCTGCTGTGGCGTGAGAGGAAAGTCGTGGTAAAGGGGTGAGAAAAGGCAAGAGACGAGGGGGCAGGAATCGTGCCGACAAGGCGGGCAAAGAAGTCACCAGGCCTTCGTATAACCGGGAAAACTGTAAATTATTAAACTATAAATTATAGTCATACTGGTTAAAGAACTTGAGTACCATGAGCAAGATTTTAGTTTGGAAGGAATTAATCACCCCTAAATGCCGCCTGATCTCAAATAAACGCCTGGTCTGTTAAGTGATTGAAACAAATAAACGCGCCGGTTCTTATTTGTCCATCCATCCATCTTCTCCCGCTTAATCCGGCTGGGTCGCGGGGGCAGTTTGCTGCCCAATACTCATAGCACCTGACCCCCCCTATGAACCCCTCTGCAGGTGGTGAGCCCACAGTTTACAGTATTATAGAACTGCAGATGTTGTGGTGCATCTGAATAAACACACATGGAGAATGGACCTTGTCAATAATAGAAACAATCAGAACCAAAAATAAGTTGTGCATTTTACTTTTGGAGATTTCCTGTCCCTATCTGAGACAGGGACATGTGTACATTCATATTTACCAATTGCGAAACTATTTCTCTTTCAGTCTCTGAAGCTCCTCCAGGTCCACACAACGCTTCGTACTCGACAGTCCAGTGTTCCGTGTCTTTGCTCAACAGACAATGTCGAGACGGGAGTATCGTCTGGTTGGATCATGGGGGGAACAGAATAGTCAAAGCCCGACAAAGCCGCTGTGTGTCCTCTCTCACAGTGGAGCGCCGACCCGACAGGACCTTCACCTGTCAGTATCTGAGTACAAACAATCAAGTCCTAATCTCAGCCAACTACACACCAGGTGAGACACGCTGGGCCTGAAATATGTGAAGCAATATATTTAAAGCCCCACTCTGTAACTTTTTGCCCAAAATTTTAATATTGTTCCTTTGGCTATAATATTCAGTATGGCATAAAACGTATCTATCTCTATGCACTGGAAAAAACAATATCTAGGTAAATTAAAATGACTTAAATTAAGAACATTTTACTTTATTTGAGTTGATTCAACTCGACAAGTGAAATGATCTGCCAGTGGAATAAGTGTTTTTTTCTTAATTCAAGCAACATTTGATTGTATTTCTTATTTTAAGTGCAAAAAGTTGTTTTTTCTTATTTTAAGTGTAGCAAGATGTATTTTCATATTTTAAGCACAAAAAGTCTTATTGCACTGGCAGATCATTTTACTTGTCAAGTGAAATTTACTCAATCCATCCATCCATCTTCTCCCGCTTAATCCGGCTGGGTCGCGGGGGCAGCTTGCTGCCCAATCCTCATAGCACCTGACCCCCCCTATGAACCCCTCTGCAGGTGGTGAGCCCACAGGAGGGTGGACAACATGGTCCTTGATGTTAGTTCATAGGGGTGCGATTTACTCAAATCATAGTAAAACTTTCTTAATCCAAGTCATTTTAGCTTCACTAGATTTTTTGTTTTTTGCTGTGTGGACAATGGTCCAGCATAACCTTTGCCACCTCCAGAAAGCCATTAAGTTACACAGTGTTGCTTTAGTGGTCGGGGCATTACACAAATGCCTCTTTACCCCTGGCACAGTTTGCTCGGGGTCTAGGCACAGGCCAGTTTAGTGCAAGATCCTGTGCTGACAGTGTGAGCGTGCGAGAACAGAAGAGAATTCTACCAAAATGCCACGTACGCAATTTCAACAGCTAAAAGCAACCCCAGCATTTTTTTCATGGTTTGTGTGGTTCCTGCAACTTATACTTTGGTGCAACTTATATATTACATTTTTCACACTGACAGCCCATAGACCAAATATATGAATCGTATATATGAATCAAAAATCGAAAAACAAATCGTTATCCTTTTTTCATTTTGGTTTTAGAGACAAATAATAAAGAAAAGAGTTGTTTTTTGTTTTCTTATTTTTGGTTCTGTATTGAAAAACAAACAAATGAATGACACACGGATTCTTCTCTATTCGGTTGTTTTTGTTAATATAACTTCTATAACTTCTATAACTCGCCTTTCAAGATGAAATGTTGGGTCTTGGTCTCTGATTTTATAAAATAAATTTCCCCCAAAAAGTGCGACTTATATATGTTTTTTTCTTCTTTATCTACACCCTGATCCTGCATCCTAATATTGCCCAACCTGTGATGTTAAGCCTTATAGACATTGCCTTATTTATCATCTTATCCGGCTTTGTGATTCAGGGTTCAGGTCTAAGATGACAGACCAAGGTTAACTCATACGTTTAACCACAGCTGAATCCAACAGTGTTAACGTTTAGACAGATTAGACTTAATTCTTTCACTTCCTCTGTCTCTGCTTATGACGCCTGCGCTTAATGCTGTTGTAACTTCCCTTTTGAGCACCACTCACATTCACACACTGCTTCACACCTCTACAGTGTGGTCATAACGGTCTATTTAAATCATCTTTTAGCATTATTTCTGCTTTTTAAAGAGAACTTCAGACAGATATAAGGCTCAGTAGCTTGCAAAAGAACTGTACAACAGTCATGAAAAACATCTGTTCTTAAAGGGGAACTCCAGCACATTTAAAGCTAAGTCCGTTTCTAGAGTTGGTGGAATTCTGTCAGAAGCCAAAAAAAAGTACAGATCAGTGTTTCCTCAGTGGAGATCTCACTGTGGCAGTGAGTCTGTCTAGTGTAGTGATGGGGGCAAGTTCTTAACTTCCACGTAAAACACCAATTTGCTTCACACTGAAGAAGCTTAACACCACTTTAACCCATCTGACAACAGCCACGAGTCTAACAAACAAAACGCTCTGCCTGGTTCACTCATTAGTGTCTGGAAATGTTAGAAAACAACTTTATAAGCAGCTTTAGCATTAGCTTGTCGATTTCCCACTGCACATGTAAAAGCCCAAAAGACTCGATTGTCGACTCCAGCACCAGAGTGAAGATCGACTACTGACGGTGAAGAAGAAGAGAAACTGAAACTTATTCAAAGAAAATGGTTTGGGAATGTATTTTTTTAGCGTTTTCAAAAAATATAATTTACTCATAAATGAATGGGATTAGAAACGACATCGGCGATCGAGTCTTTTCGGCTTTCGTAATCTGCAGTGAGAAATCACGTCCATCTGTTGGCACCACCATGTTTGTTTTGGTTTGTTTGGGTTCTTCACCTTTGACCTTTGGATTCTCATGAGGTGAGGGGATGTGGGAACAGGTCTGCCATCCACGAGTAACAAACAAAAAAGATTAATAGGTTTTATACATTTGGGGATTAAAGTAAATCTTCCTTTTAGATATAAAGGCCTCTGCCATGTATCTGAAATCATGACATGATCAGATTATAGAGCGAGCCTTTGTCTGCTGTCCTCACAGTCGCAAGTTTTCACATGTCAAATACTTATTTCAAAGTGCGACCCTGAGCCTCAGCAGTATCCAGGACACGTGATTTGACACTGACCTTGTGTTTTTCAGAGGAACCATCCACTGAAACGACCACACCAGCTCCAGAGGAACCATCCACTGAAACGACCACACCAGCCCAACCAGGATCTACAGGTACTCACACTGTTTTAATTATGAGGCAACCTAAAGGGCAACGTGTAAAGACCGACACACCAGAGCACATGGCACAGCATTTGGCTCATGTCATTGTGTATAGGCCTTAACTTTTCTGGTAAAAAGTCTCAATGTTACTGCTTTACCTGTAATGTTCCACAGTATGTCATTACACTATGTAGCTACCCTGGTTTTCTTCGCAATTAAAAGGACTTCACGCTCTGTACTGATGATCATGTGTAACATTTATTCTCCCCAACTTCAACACATGGAACACCGTGAACACTAAAATAAAGACATAGAGAAAATGTCTCAGATTTGCATAAATTACCTAACCTTACCATTTAAATTACCTTAAATAAACACAAACTACAGACAATATATTTACCGTGTTCGCCAGTACATCACCAGTGTTAATTAAGTAGCATTTTGACCTCTTTTCTCTTCTGTTTCTCTCTATCGTCTTTCTCCTTTTTCGTGGCTACTATTTCTCAAAACATTGTTATTTTTCTTATTTTAAGTGTAACAAGATGTATTTTCATATTTTAAGTACAAAAATCTTACTGAATTGGCAAATAATTTTACTTTTCAAGTGAAATTTACTCAAATCATGGTAAAACTTTCTTAATCCAAGTCATTTTATCTCGACTAGATCTTGTTTTTTGCAGTGTGGGGTTAAGGGTTTAAGATATAGAAGTAAATGAATAATAATGATCATTTTCGTATTTTTGTAAAATCCAACTTTTCTGAAATTCTTTAAACATGCGCCAGTGTGATGTTCTGCAGTGGGACAGCTGGACTCACTTTGAATTACTTTGTGTACAAATTGTGCTATACAAATAAACTTGCCTTGTCTGTATGTATATATCCTATGAAAAACACTATTCTAAATGTTAAACAGGTATTCTTTAAAATGGGACAGTTACATAATTATTAAACCAACACCACAGACATAAGTTATCCTGTGTGTCCAAAGTGACGAGAAGTAATGTAATGTTTGTGAAAAGGCTTTATAATGGTTGTAAAACTGATTTGTTTTTGAATTTTTTAAAAATATTTTGTTACAGACCCACAAATCTATTAGACAATGTAAATGAAAATTAAATATTTGAATGTTGTTTGGTCATTGAGTCAAATTATAATATATATATAAAAAAAAAAGATAAATGCAGTTATGAAAAATTAAAATATATGTTTTATTTATTTATTTAGGAATGGGAGCATGGACATATAACTTCAGAGCTGGGGAAAAGGCCATTCTGCCCTGTGGGAAGGCAGCGCGTTTTAATCCAGACTGCTCTGCCATCGACTGGTTTTACAATGAAGAAGACTTATGTTGTAAAAACGTGGTATGGTCAAGATATGACCTGGAGGGTTCAGGCTCCTCCAGAGTGAGTTTCGGCCAAAACTGTTCTTTGATCATTCACAAAGTCACGGTCCAGGACACAGGGAAATACGCCTGCCGTCTGAACTCTATGGCCCAGGACGTGTTGTATCTGGAAGTCCTCAATGGTAAGTCTCTGTAAAAGCTGATAAACCTTAAAGGGGAACTCCAGCACGTTTGAAGCTAAACTTTATTGCTAGTGGTGGTTGAATTCTGTCAGAAGTCAAAAAACGGCACAGATCAGTGTTGCCTCGGTGGAGATCTCACTGTGGCAGTGAGTCTGTCAAGGCAACAAACTAGTGTAGTGATGGGGGCAAGTTCTGAACTTCCACGTAAAACGCCAATTTGCTTCACACTGAAGAAGCTTAACACCACTTTAACCCATCTTACAACAGCCACGAGTCTAACAAACAAAACGCTCTGCCTGGTTCACTCATTACTGTCTGGACACGTTAGAAAACAACTTTATAAGCAGCCTTACACTTCCCTCTGTTGATTTCCCACTGCACAGGCCAAAGCCCAAAAGACTCGATTGTCAACAAGCAACAAGTGAGAATCGACTACTGATGGTGAAGAAGAGAAACTGAAAGTTTCAAAAAATATGATTCACTTGTAAATAAATGAGATTAGAAACGACATCGGCGATCGAGTCTTTTGGGCTTTCGCGCAGTGGGAAATTAACAAAGGTAAGGCTAAGGTTTATAAAGTTCACCTTCTCCTTCACTGAAAAAGTGGCAGAACAGAAGCACCGTAAAAAACAAACATGGAGCAACATAGCAGGCAGGAAATGGACGAGTAACAAACAAAAAAGATTAATATGTTTTATGCATTTGGGGATTAAAGTAAATCTTCCTTTTAGATATAAAGGCCTCTGCCATGTATCTGAAATCATGACATGATCAGATTATAGAGCGAGCCTTTGTCTGCTGTCCTCACAGTCGCAAGTTTTCACATGTCAAATACTTATTTCAAAGTGCGACCCTGAGCCTCAGCAGTATCCAGGACACGTGATTTGACACTGACCTTGTGTTTTTCAGGGGAACCATCCACTGAAACGACCACACCAGCTCCAGAGGAACCATCCACTGAAACGACCACACCAGCCCAACCAGGATCTACAGGTACTCACACTGTTTTAATTATGAGGCAACCTAAAGGGCAACGTGTAAAGACCGACACACACCAGAGCACATGGCACAGCATTTGGCTCATGTCATTGTGTATAGGCCTTAACTTTTCTGGTAAAAAGTCTCAATGTTACTGCTTTACCTGTAATGTTCCACAGTATGTCATTACACTATGTAGCTACCCTGGTTTTCTTCGCAATCAAAAGGACTTCACGCTCTGTACTGATGATCATGTGTAACATTTATTCTCCCCAACTTCAACACATGGAACACCGTGAACACTAAAATAAAGACATAGAGAAAATGTCTCAGATTTGCATAAATGACCTAACCTTACCATCTAAATTACCTAAACACAAACTACAGACAATATATTTACCGTGTTCACCAGTACATCACCAGTGTTAATTAAGTAGCATTTTGACCTCTTTTCTCTTCTGTTTCTCTCTATCGTCTTTCCCCTTTTTCGTGGCTACTATTTCTCACTCTCTTTTAACTTCCGAGGCAAAGTAAAAGGTCACCTGACTCAAAAGGTAAATATTTTACAAATAAAATATATGGAAATGAACAACAATGCTATTCTGACACAACTTAATACTTAAACAGGTAAAATGACAATTTTATTATCATGAAATCAGATATACTGACATTAACGTCAGCTACACACAATCTTTCATTTATTCACTGTGTTTTTGTTGCTCATAAAATTCCCCATAAACATTTATACTGTGAGCAGAGTTGCATATCTATGCAAATATGGACAAAGCAGGAACAAAATACATTTTAAATAAATTTTCAGCTACAGAGGGCTTCATTTTATAGACACCCTGATAATCAAAGTGAAATAATGATGTGGCAGGGTAGTCCATTCTGACAAAATGTTATTTCTGCAACTCAAAATGCTTCTCATTATCTTGTGTGGCTCCCTTGGCTTCGTACGCATGTTTGACAACGTTATGGCCGCTCCTCCCAGATCTGTGTGAGGACATCATGAGCTCCTGCAAAGTCTGAGGTGCAACCTGACGGCGTCTGATGGACCCAGACATAATCCCAGAGGTGTAATATCGGGTTTAAATCAGGTGATCGTGAGGGTCATTCAGTATCGATCTCTTCATCAGGAGGAACTCGGGTGACCATTCATCCGGATTTTGGCTGAACAGTCCATTTTTAGAGCCTTCTGTCCGGACCTCTGTTATGCGTCCTCATTTTTGACATTTTGTCCTCATGGCCGCCACCGTTGCATCACCACAAATCCCCGCCCGATAGCAAATTGTTATGCACACGTATGATCTCTGAAACCATGAACCATCTCCAACTAGATACATGCACACAACAGACTCACCACCAGCAGAACCTCCTGCCACAGAAAGAACACTCATATTCCACTGAATCATGTCCTTTAGTCCAGCATTAGCGCACAAGGAACATTTATGCAAAATAGTCATGTGGTTTTAAGTTTCGTTTCTGTAAGACGTAAACAAATGTACCAAAGCTGCATTAAACACATTCTAATGTCACACGGGCTGATGTGGCTCTGTAGTGTTTATGGTTTATATGTTGTAAAGTTGAGTTTATTTATGCAGATTAGTAAGAGTAATAATAATGATGATAATTTTAATATAAAACCTTAATGATTAATCGATAATAGATTCTCCCGACAATCGATGAATAATAATAATAAATGTGATCATTATAATCATAATAATATAATAGTAATAATAATAATGATGATAATACGATGATAAAAATAATAGTGATAAGTGGTTGTATTGCTCTGTGGTTGTATAGCTCTGTATCCCCCCCAGTTCCGGTAGTGTCCTCACTTTTGGGCCTTTGTCCTCACTTTTGGGCCTAAGTGTCCTAATTTTCAGAGTTATGCCTGTGGTCACCCTGGGAGGAACAGATTCAGATTCAGAAAACTTTATTTATCCCCAAGGGGCAATTCAGTTTGCAGTCACATCACCTTACATTTCGCAGCAGAACAGGCACACACAACATCAACAGACACAAGCTCATGTGGACATTTGAGCAGAGTGCAAAAAATGGGCATAAGATAAGGTGCAAAGGAACAAAGTGCTAGTGCAAAATGTCAGATAAAAATAGAACCAACATTATTAAAAGACAAATTTCAAGTAAAAAAAAAAAGAAGCTACCTAGACCTCTGCATTTAGGAGCCTGATGGCTGAAGGAACCCAGGACCTACTGCACCAGTGGGTCTGAGGGCCACTATGACAGTGGGTTCAAGAATAACCTAATGGCAGTCAGACGTCCATTTTCTGACAGCAGCAGTAACAGAGACGCTCGATGGTTAATTGCAACCAGATCTCGAGGGAACCACGTTGCGCCCATGCTCACTTCCTATCTGGAATGCAGCGGTTAGCACACTAGTTATGCTTCGGGCATCCAAGTACGTACCAGCTTCTACAGATGTGTTATTGTGATCTTTGGGTTTGAGCGAGACCAGTGATCCGTTTTTTCTGGCATGCATGTTCACGAAATTGTCTGTTTTGCTTACAGTGTTTAAACGGTAAAGTCTTGGTTTTCATGTTTTTCTAATTATGACTTGGTTTGGTGGGATAGGACCTTCGGTAAGTATTGGTCATAGTTTTACATTAGTTAAGTTGCAGTTTAAGGGGAAAAATACCTCTACCTATGTCAATAAAATGGAAACCTCTTGCCAAAATGAGAGGACTATTTACAAGGAAGGCATTTTTCTTGCACAGTAATTACCACTTCTCAACAAGAAAAAGGACCCAGAATGCTGGACTCTTGAGAAGTTCTTTAATGAAACATAAACAACGACCAGAAGTGACACCAAACACAAAAATTCTAAACGGCAATGACCATAGACTGTATATAAAAATGGACATAGCAATAGCAATAGGAAATGAGCATGGGCACGCTTCCAGTTCCATCGAGTCTGGCTCCAGTTGATCTTGTATTAAAAAAAAATCGCTCCTCTCTCCGTTATTGCTGCTGTCAGGCTCATCATTTTGGTCTTAGAGCCTTTATATCAACCCACTGTTTCTGACCCTGGTTTATTTATTTCAATATTTTTTCCCTAAATCAAGATATAAATATTAATAACAGACAAATCACATGCCTTCTTTTCCCAAGGTCGCTTCCGTTAGCATTTGAAACAGGTTTGAGGAGGGAAGGGGCGTTACCTTCAACAGCCTCGCTCCGGATTGGCTCTTTGGTTGCTTCGATAAAGTTGGACTTCCAAATATGGAACTCGGCTCCAAATTTGCCCCAAAACTGCTAGCCTTGATGAGCTTCATGTGACTGGGGCTGGTATGGGAGATGCCACACTTAATCCACTTCTTTATACAGTCTGTGAGCACAACATTCAGCGGCCTGGGTACCATCTATCTTGGTGGGCTCATACTACATGTTCTCTGAAGAATAATTTGAACGGGGCCCTTTACCCTCCCAGTCCTTGTGACCACATCTCCTGTAGCTCATTCTTTTCTCAAACTAAATAACTTCCTGTCGACGTCAAACATATCCTGGATCACAGCAGACTGATGAGTGTAGCACTCTGAACAATCTGAAATGGCTCTCACTGAAAGATATCAGAATACGAAGAGCATCGTAATGACTATTTGAATCTGATTGGTTGAGGCAGCAGCACAAACTGAAAACTTTAGCTAAATCCAAAAATGCACAAAGCTCTTCTCTTCAGCATGTTTTTCCCAAACTATATCGTCTATATCGACTATGCCACTAAAACGGACTGAAGTGCATCTGTCGGCGTCACCATGTTTGTTTTGGTTTGTTTGGGCGCTTCACCTTTGGCCTCCGCACAAACCTCAGTGCTGCGACGTGATTGGTCCACCCGCCCATTTAACCTCACAGCGGGCGCACTCCAAGATGGATTCTCGTGCGTTTGTGAACTCCCAAATATCATGAGAATCCATTTTCCTGTGCAAGGTTATGTCAAGCATCCTCTGGGCCTTCTCCTGTCTGAAAACACAGTTCTACTTCCTTTCTCTTTGGTTTTAAAATGTTCGTATTAACCCGTGATCCTGCTGTTTTTATTTAGCTATTTTGTCCGTTAATATATTCCTATTCCTAACACGGACCTGGCTCCAAATTCCAAATAAGATACTGCTACTACTGCTACTACTACTTATATTACTGCTATTATTACTACTGCTGCTGGCCTCGGTGAGCTTCATTTGACTGGAGCTGAATGTTATTGGTGACATTCTGTTGTGTTTTCAGGCTGGAGCTGGTTTCTGCTGCTGAAGATTCTGGGCTGGACTCCACTGATCATCACCACTGTGGTGGTGTCCATCTGCACCAGAGACAAGAGTAAGATACAGATACACATACTACTACTACTACTACTACTACTACTACTACTACTACTACTACTACTACTACTACTACTACGATACTACGAATACTACTACTACTGCTACTACTACTACTACTACGATACTCCGAATACTACTACTACTGCTACTACTGCTACTACTACTACTACGACTACTACTACTACTACGACTACTACTACTGCTACTACAACTACTACTACTACTGCTACTACGGCTACTACTACTACTACTACGACTACTACTACTACTACTACTATGACTACTACTACTACTACTGCTACTACTACTACTACTACTGCTACTACTACTACGACTACTACTACTGCTACTACAACTACTACTACTACTGCTACTACAACTACTACTGCGACTTCTACTACTGCTACTGCTACTTCTGCTACTACTACTACTACTACTACTGCTACTACAACTGCTACTACAACTACTACAGGTACTACAACTACTACTGCTACTGCTATTACTACAACTACAACTACTACTCCTACTACTACTACTGCTGCTACTACTACTACTACTACAACAGTCTCTAGAATCTAGAGACTGTTGTAGTAATTTTATACTATTCCAGTGCTAATACGTAAACTACTTTATCTTCACAGAAGGAACAAGGCCCAATAGAAAACGTGTGAGTTTGTACTTTTATTATTTATTTAAAGTGAATCAATATTTTCACTTCTGACCACAAATAATGGCAGGATACGCATTCATGTCAAACAAATAACAGTAAGGGCACTGAAGCTACGACAGCAAAGGGCAAAACCTGCAGGATCAGACACCACATTAAACAACGCTGCACTGTTGCCTTTCGGAGACACTGGTAATTAGCCTTAGGGACCATGTCCACACAACTGAAGCTGCAGGTCGTCTCTGGAAAAGACACTGCGGTGCTCGAAAACAAACAGGGAGAGAACTCTACAGGACCTAGGACTGAACCTTGGGGCAAAGGTGTAGGTTTGGTCTCAGCTTTGGTAGGGACATTACACCCACTCTTGGTTTGTGGTGGTTGGTAATAATTAAACTGTGAAACAAGTGCGTAATTTAGGAAAAGTTCACCACTCAGCCCATTCAGGACTTCTTCACAATTAACATATGAGTCTGTACAGTCACATTTTCTTTGTGTTTTGGTCGTTTTTAAGCAGCTTTTCTGTATTTTACCTAAACAAATGACAATTTATGCCTCTTTTTACTGTTGGCAGGGATCAGATTGGTCAAGAATAGGGACACCTGGGACATTTCTTGTATAAAACTGGGCCAAATCACTAGTTTTGGTCACACATAGGGACACCTGGGACATTTCGTTCATTAAACTGGGCCAAATCACTAGTTTTGGTCACACATAGGGACACCTGGGACATTTCTTGTATAAAACTGGGCCAAATCACTAGTTTTGGTCACACATAGGGACACCTGGGACATTTCTTGTATTGAACTAGGCCAAATCACTAGTTTTGGTCATACATTGGGACACCTGGGACATTTCTTGAATAAAACTGGGACAAATCACTAGTTTTGGATAAATCTGCTGGGACAGGGGACACAGGGCGTAAAACTGGGACTGTCCTGGGTAAATAGGGACGTCTGGTTCCACCCTACACTTACGACCAATAAATAGCAGCTGGGACCTCGGCAGCTCAGAGCTCCGTGGGGCTGGCTCTGCGGAACTCCCTCGACCGGGAAAACATGGCACTCGCACTCACCACAGCTGATGCCCTGGACACGTGTCAAGTAGTTTTCTCCTGTCGGTCCAAGATGTGCATCGGGGGCGTCTAAATTCAAATGCAAAGGCTCCAAATAGAAGCGTCCAGAGCGTTTTTGGACCCTGTGGTGTGAACGTACCATAAAACGTGTTAAATTAATGCTATAGAGTTTGGAAACATATCGGAATAAATTTATATTTTTGTTTATTAAAATAAAATGGCAAATATTGGTAGGGACTATTTTGTCTTGCCCAAATATTCGCTGTGACATGTCTCTAACGTCCCTGTGCAAATCTACGCCGTTGCCTTGGGGTGCTAAAGCCGTAAGTGGGACAACGGAGGAATTCAGCATTAAAAATCTCAGTGAAATAAGATTAAGGCAGTGGACTGTGAGTCATTTACTCCAATACTACAATTACTACAATGAACATATCAATAATATCTCTGTTTTTTTCCCCTCAGGTTCCTGATTATGAAAATTAAGGATCTAATACCTGAATTGTAGCAGCTGAGGCATTACCAAAATTACGCTGGATCATTTTGTTATGATGTATGTTTTGTGTTTTGTTCCAAATAAGAGTTAACTTTTCCTTTTTGATAATGTAAAGCCACCAATTGCTGTATTTTTCGGGCTTTTTTCATGGTTTGGGTGGTGACTTAAACTCAGGTGTGACTTATATATAAAAATTTTCACACACACATATGAATCATATATATGAATAAAAAAAAACAAAAAAACAAATTGTTATCTGTCTTTTCATTTTGTATTATTTAGAGACAAATAATAAAGAAATGAGTTGTTTTTTCGTTTCCTTATTTTTGGTTCTGTATTAAAAAACGAACAAAAAAATGATACACGGATTCTTCTCTATTCAGCTGTTTTTGTTACTATAACTTCTATAACTTGCAAGATGAACCTTTCAAGATGAAAAGTCAGTTCTTGGTCTCTGATTTTATAAAATAACCCCCCCCCCTATTCTTTACTATACATTTTTCTTCTTTATCATACTTTTTTTCCTTCTTTATTATACATTTTATTATACATCATTGGCTGGTGCGACTTATACTCTGGAGCGACTTATAGTCCGAAAAACATGGTAATTACGCAAAATACTAGATTCAGTATTATATTACATTACAACATTAATTTCAGTCTTTTTAATGGAATTGCAGGTCTGTTTGTGATGAGGAAACAGCTTTGTAACATAGAGTAGATCAGAAAACAGCGTAATATGGGCCTTTTAATGCACTGTCAGCAGAGGGCGCATGGACTGGAGTAGGAAAAAGGCTAAAAACAATAGCTGTAGCATGCTGTTTTGTAGTGAAAGTGCTGCACCTCACTCCCTACTATGACCTAATCCAATAATGAAACCAAAAACTCAAATCACTCGCCTTGAATCACCACAGCTCCCAGTGTAAACATATCCAAAAAGTGTGCAAGAATAAATACTGAAAAAATCGGTGTAATTCTGATATGATTATGACCTCTGATACTGTCCCAGTGGTCTTCGTCTATATTCGTCTTGCGTGACTTTTGGGCTGCCAGATATGATTAGAATAATCAGAACTGAGCTTCACAGCCATGTTTCAGAATGAGCTCAGAGGACGACCGCTTCATCCAACTCTTTTACAATGAGACACAGTCAGAGCACAGACCGTCTTATGTCACGTCTCACTCACATTTAATCTACGCAGCATGTTTGATGGTTGATGATTGAGAATGCAAAAATTAGGCTGGAGTTGAATGGAAGTTTTTAATGATTACAATGTTAAAGCCTTTCCTACCACTGCTCCTGCTACTACAGATCCTAATACAGTGAATGCTACCCACAAAAGATGTAAATACTAGCGCTGTCAAGTGATTAATCGCACTTTTTGTGCCTTTAACACTCTTAAAACTAGAGCTAGAGCTGTCAGAAGGGATGGGATGGGATTAGAAACAACACCGGCAATCGAGTCTTTTGGGCTTTCACATGTGCAGTGGGAAATCAACAGAGGGAAGTGTAAGGTGCTTATAAAGTTGTTTTCTAACGTTTCCAGACACTAATGAGTGAACCAGGCAGAGCGTTTTGTTTGTTAGACTCGTGGCTGTTGTAAGATGGGTTAAAGTGGTGTTAAGCTTCTTCAGTGAGATGCAAATTGGCGTTTTATGTGGAACCTAAGAACTTGCCCCCATCACTACACTAGTTTGTTGCCTTGACAGACTCACTGCCACAGTGAGATCTCCACCGAGGAAACACTGATCTGTGCCGTTTTTTGGCTTCTGACAGAATTCCACCACCTCTAGCAACGGACTTTAGCTTCAAACGTGCCAGAGTTCCCCTTTAATTGCAACTGTGTTTACAACCGTGTTTGTCCCAACGCTGCTGTACTAAGGACGATGACGTCCTCACATGGCGCTGTTTGTTTACATGTTGCGCAGCAGAGACGTTTTTAATGGAGAAAATAAGTCCAGCGGCAGAAGTATTTATCAAATAGTGAGACAGATATGAGTCCTGCTGCGATACGCTCCTCTGTGAGTTGGTGATAAGGAAACCACATTTAGGGCTGTCAACATTAACGCGTTAACACATGTGATTAATCACAAAGAAATATCACACTGTTTCTGAGGGGGGAGGGGGGGGTTTACGCAGATTAATCACACAATTTATTTTGAACACACATGCTCCTCTATGGAAAGCACGATGGAGACCTGAAAGGCGCTGCAGGTTATTCGGTCAGTGATCAGGTCCATACGCAGATGTGAAGACGACAGATGAGACTGTGACTGGAGCTCAGAGGCAAATTTCTCTTCAAAAAACTGCCCAACGGGACTTTAGATCAAACTAAGGTAGTTTGCAGATGTTGCAGAGATTAACTCTCTTTCCACAGAAGGACGACAAGTTTAAAATAGCATCTTAAAGCAAAACACGTTTTTGATCCAGCAGCAGCAACGATGCTACTTTAACACCAACAACAAGCCGAGCACGACAAAACATTGGCAGAGTGCACCTGCGGCTATGTTGTCAATAAAACTACCAGCGATAGAAAAATGTCAATAATATAACTTTTTGATAATAAATCACATTTTTGTCAAAATATTTTGGTCTTTTTTTGAAGAATAATTAACTGTGATTAATCCTGATTAATCAAAATTCTAAAGTGTGATTAATCTGATTTAAAAAATAAATAAATCTTTGACAGTACTAATTGTAGCAGATCAGTTTTATATCACTTTTATAGTTTGTGTAATACCTGGTAGTTTCATTGAAAATGCAGTGTTGAAGTAGATGTAAAAGTTCATATAAGAAATCAAAGAAATTCAGGTCCTAGTGTGGGTGCACCCTTAGAATAGCTATGATCTCCCTATCGGAAATAAATAAAAGGGCACTAAAATAATAATTAACTTCAGAAAATACTTATAAACATTTTCAAAAAAACAAAAAACACAAATTACAAACCCAGTTCCCTCCCTTCTGCCTCTCCTGCCCTTCAGCTCCGTGTTGTGATGATTTCAGCTTTCAAAAATGCCGTCTAACTTTTTCCAGCGAGTGACCCACTTCAATCATAAACAGCCTGTGGAAAAAGACCAAACACATGCACTTCTGCTACTCCGAAACACACTTTTTCCTATGAGACAATAAGCTCCCCTCAGTGACGGGCAACAATGATGTCTTAAAGGTCCTATATTACCCAAAACTGACTCATGTGAGCTTTGGGCCAAGTTAGAATCCTGAACCTCCTCCAAAACACACCCGGAGTTGTGTTTTGTTTCATTCACACATGTTTAAAGGGCCAATATTACAATATTTTCTGATCTATGTTAAATAGAGAGAGACTTTATTGATCCTGGGGGAAATTTCCATTTTGCTGCAGCAACATTTACCCTGTGCTTCTCTGTGGTCTTTGCCAAAGGTCTGAGTGCAGGAGGTTTGGTCAGGGAGCGTCAGCAGATCTGTGTAAGGAGGCTGCCTATCTGTGGCTAATTGTTCTTCTTTTTCTTCTGTTGTTACTTTGTTTTTTGGACACAGGAGGGGTTAGAGCTTTTAAAGTAAATGAAAAATAACTTGAAAATAACACAGTTTAGCTGTTGTAAGCCTTTGGACTCCTGTGTCGTCTTTGATAAGTTGGATCCACCCAGGTTATAACAGTGGGAACAATGATATAACATAAAAAAAATCCTAATAACCCCTCTTTAAAAATACAGAGGTAATTCTGTTTTTCTACAATGAAATGATTTCCAAATGTTTTGAGGTGATCCATTTGTATCAGTGACAGCATATGAGTGTTTCACACTTATGCTATGCTCAGATCACAGACTCAAACCGATGTCAAACTCCTCTAGTCGCCTTTGTGTTGGAGAGAAACTCCTCGAGTTGTACGTTAGGGTGGTCCAAAAATGTTTTTTTCTCTTTTCCCTAGATTTGAACCCAGCATTAGAAAATGACTATTGATTTAATGTTTACATAAAAAAAATCAGCTAAATCAAACCATATTTAGAAGTTGCACAAAGCAAAGATCACTCATTCTGTCCTTTATTTTGCCTGCAGCTGTGCACGTTTAATGCAAAATTACATCAAATAGTAACTAAATGTATGTAAATAAAAAAGTGAAGGCATAAAGATTCTGTTTGTCTCTGTTAATTTAATTTCTTAAACATATAATAGAATATTACACCAGTCACAAGCACCACGCCGACACCGATAAACACACTCCCCACCACGTGTAAATGTGCGATATCTTTATCAAATATAACAACACACAAAACAATTGACCAGCAATGTTTCTGAGTCAAGTTATGTCATCTTCACTTTCAGAGGAACTCTCTTCCTGAATTCTACCGCTGAGTTTTAGACACTAACAACAGTCCACTCCTTCCAATCAGGCACATTTTTCCATGTTCCTGTACAACTTGAAGGAGAAATTGCTTCTCATCTTCATTTTTCGTGAGGCATTAAAGTCTTGAATCAGATTTACTGCTCGTTCAGCTTTGTCATTAACAACTTTCACTGACTGGACCCTCTCTGCTTTAACCTGCATTATTCTTCCACATACCAGTCGGGAATGACAGAATATATATATTTACCTCAATATGATGCACAGGCAATGCACAGAAAACAAAATATCTGTACAAAACACATGTATCTGTACCATATGGACTAAAGTGTTTCATAACTAGTTAAAACATAACAAACCAGCTTCATACAATGCATCACACTGCCAAAAACAATGTTATTGGCTGTAAGCAAAGGGAAATACTGTACATATAATAACAAATGACCAGCAGACAATGACAAAATGGCAAGACAAGACGGCAATTTCTAGAAACTTCATGCGTCTTGTGCGACCTCTAAATCAACTCTTTTTAGTTTTAGATGTGATATCCTAATGCAGGGTTCAAATCAGCGAAAACTGAACTTTTATTTTTGTGTTACGCTCTTGTATTTGAGAGAATCTCCTCTAGTTGAACGCCTTTGTATTTAAGAGCTGAGTGCCTGTGATGATCTGGACCGTACTGGAGGTTCATCTGACCACACTGTGTTCAGAAGTGTGTCCAGGGCATCAGAGACACGTCGTGAGAGGAACTCTGCCTCAGAAAGCACTGCAGAAGTGTTGGACTGGCCTAAATGTGCATCTACACGGTTTTTGCATGTAAAGTCCTGTGTCAGGTCCTGCTCAGCTCGGAGGCCCTGACACTGACCTGAACCACACGAGCTTCTGTGGAGCTCATCAGGCTCCAGGGGCGTTGTGGGAATACCAACAATTTGATTTGCATTCTTTATTTGTTATGTATTTCCTGTGAAAATAAACATCACATTAGACTCCTGTGAGACATTTCTGTTCCAGACATGAGCTGCTCTGAGCTGTTTTTAATCAGGTGTCTGTACAGTTTGTGTGGGTCAACCGGTCACAGCTCTTTGCTTGTGTTCAATGGAAACTTTTCAGCCGAGGTGCACGTACACAGCCCAGCAACCACAGGGAGCTCTCTGATTGGCTGTCGTGCATCGAGGAGCTCTCTGATTGGCTGTCGTGCATCGAGGAGCTCTCTGATTGGCTGTTGTTGGTCAGGGAGCTCTCTCATTAGCTGTTGTATGCGTCGAGGAGCATACAATCTCTGATTGGCTGTCGTGTGTCAGGGAACTCTCTGATTGGCTGTCATGTATGTCGGGGAGCTCTCTGATTGGCTGTCGTGCGTCGGGGAGCTCTCTGATTGGCTGTCGTGTGTCAGGGAGCTCTCTGATTGGCTGTCGTGTGTCAGGGAGCTCTCTGATTGGCTGTCATGTGCGTCGGGGAGCTCTCTGATTGGCTGTCGTGTGTCAGGGAGCTCTCTGATTTGCTGTCGTGAGTCGGGGAGCTCTCTGATTGGCTGTCATGTGTCGAGGAGCTCTCTGATTGGCTGTCGTGTGTCGAGGAGCTCTCTGATTGGCTGTCGTGTGTCAGGGAGCTCTCTGATTGGCTGTCGTGTGTCAGGGAGCTCTCTGATTGGCTGTCATGCGTCGGGGAGCTCTCTGATTGGCTGTCGTGCGTCGGGGAGCTCTCTGATTGGCTGTCCTGTGTTGCGGAGCTCTGATTGGCTGTCGTGTGGGTCAAGGAGCTCTCTGATTGGCTGTAGTGTGCGTCTCTGATTGCAGCATATCCATGTAGATTTAACGTTGAGTCATAAACCAGCCCTTAAAATAATAAAGTATACTGTATCATTTTTGAGGTCAGAAGTCTTCTGTCCAGTCTCACTGCTGCTAATTACTCAGGGACATAGAACTATAATAAAATCTGGAAGATGAATGTAAGATGGCGCCCTGTTGTTCAATGGCCTGTGCTCATTAGCGTATGACCGCAAAAAAGATTTTCACTTCCGCATTTACTTCCTTGTTTACAGCCCAACGTCTGACGTCAGGCTGCCCAAGACTGTTGGGCTGAAACACCATTCTGACCAATCAGAGCGGAGCTAGCGCGGGCTCAGAGCAGGGCTAGGCTAACTTTCACAAAGTAGATTTTTAGGTGCTTTGACGATTAAATTTTTTTTTTTAAAGTTCGATTGTAAAAATACAGAAGAATCCTTACAAAATCTGACCTTTATGAAAGCTGTGGACGCCCTGTCACCCGAACACAGGCAGAAAATTTTTTTAAAAATGCTTCTATAGGAGATTTTTTCTTGGGCTGTGGGCTGCAATATCTCGCTCGGCCACAATCTGCGGTCATGGATAGAGGGGGCCTTATCCAGCTCTTATTATACATCCATGGTCAGGAAGTACGCATTAGCATACTTGTTGTTGTTAGTGTTATGACAAAACTCCACTCTGGCCTCTGGAAGTTGGGAATAGCGCTTATCAACTCATCACATAATTTATGATGAAATTAACCAGTTGTTTTTCATGGTTTTGGACGGTAAAAATGAGGCCCAGCGCCTTTATGCATGAACTTGCCTCTCCACAGATCTGAGCAGTTACCTGCCTGGTGGCTTAGTCTCCACAGTGAGAGACGAGTTTAATTTCACACGTGGGATATTCAGGACATGACATTGGCATCTCCATGGAGAAAAGCTGGCGGAGAAGCCAGAGAAAAGTCTTTAAAGACTGGGTATCGTGCAAAATCTACTTATTTTTGGAGATTTCCCCCTTGGTATAACGTTGCTCCCTCATCAAAACCCTGCCTGAAGAGGTTTTAGATGTCATCAATGCATGTCTGAGTAATCTAGTGATCTCTCCTACGCTCTGTCCTGCCGATTCTGTCCAAAGCTCCGCCCACAGACCAACGTTACCCATAATTAAACAGTGACAGAGCTCTGAGGGAAGAGTGACGTAGCAAAGGAAGGACTCGGAACGCCAAAAACGAAACTGAAACGTGTAAAACATGTTAATTTTATAGCATTTTCAAAACAATAAACGTTACCATGGTGATCTAAATGTGTTGTGTGTTAGCCGTTAATACCCCATAGAAAAGTCCCCCATAGTTTTATCTCCGGCGCAGCTTTTTCCGACCGTCCCGTTGGCTCCTGAAGGGGACGCAGACACGGGGCCATTGACGCTAACGAACACAAACAGTGGTAGCAGATGTGCACATGTGTTTACAAGGACTCTCTCGATTCTCTCCATTATCTCTTCTCTCTCTCTCCATTCTTTCTTTCTTCTGGCTTTCCATTCCATCATTTCTCTCTCTCTCTCTGACCCTTTCTGCGACCCCTTCTCTTCTGTTTCTTGTTGTCTCTTCTCTCTCGTCACTGTCTCTTGTATCTCTTGCTTCTCTCCATTCTTTCTCTCGGCTAGTTCTCCATGCCATCATCTCTCTTTCTTTTCTCTCTCCCTCTCTGGCCCCCTCTTCTAATCTCGTCGCTGTCTCTTCTCTCTTCTTCACTGTCTCTTTTCTCTCTCCCTTTCTCATTTTGCTGTATTTTCTCTCTCTTCTCTCTCTTCACAGCTTCTTTTTGCTCTATCTTCTCTGTCTCTTGTCTTCCTCTGCTGTCTCTTCTCTCACTCTTCAGTCTCTTTCCTCTCTCTCTTTGCTCTCACCTCACTGTCTATTCTCTCTCTCTCTCTTCACTCTCTTCAGGCTCTTCTCTCTCTCTCCACTGTCTCTTGTCTCTCTTCGCTGTCTCTTCTGCTTCTCTATTCCATCTCTCTTCTCTCTCTTCACACTCTTTTATCTCTCACTTTGCTGTAGTTTCTCTCTTCGCTGTCTTTTCTCTTTCTTGCTCTCTCTTCGCTATCTCTCCTCTCTCTCACTCTTTGTGATCTCTTCTCTCTATATTCCCTCTCTCTTCTCTCTCTTCACTGTCTCTTTTCTACCTCTCTCTTCTCTGTCTCTTCTCTCTCTTTCTCGTCGCTGTCTCTTCTCTCTGTTTCCTCTCTTCATATTCTCCTTTCTCTCACTTTACTGTATTTTCTCTCTCTCTTCACTGTCTCTTCTCTCGTCACTGCGTCTTCTCTCTCTTGTCACTGTCTCTTCTCTCTCTCTTCACTGTCTCTTCTCTCTCTCTTCACTGTCTCTTCTCTCTCGTCACTGTCTCTTCTCTCTCTCTTCACTGTCTCTTCTCTCTCTCGTCACTGTCTCTACTCTCTCTCTTCACTGTCTCTTCACTGTCTCTTCTCTCTCTCTTCACTGTCTCTTCTCTCTCTCTTCACTGTCTCTTCTCTCTCTCTCGTCACTGTCTCTTTTCTTTCTCGTCGCTGTCTCTTCTCTCTCTCTTCACTGTCTCTTCTCTCTCTCTCGTCACTGTCTCTTCTCTCTCTTGTCACTGTCTCTTCGGTCTCTCTATCTTTGCTGTCTCTTCTGTGCCTCTTCTCTTTCTCTCACTCCTTTCCCTCTCTCTTCTCTCTCTTTACAGTCTCTTTTCTTTCTCTCTTCGTTGTTTCTTCTCTCTTCAATGTTTTTTCTCTCTCCATTTCTTTCGCTTATCATTCTCTCCTCTTCTATCTGGTGTCTCTCTTCTCTCTAGTATCCACCCCGTCTATATATTTTCTCTCTCTGTGTTTCCAGATCTCCATGATCCTTGTTCGGAGTCCGTCTGTTCCTCACGTGTGTCCAGTTCCTTCTCCTCGTCCATGTGTCCTGCTCCATGTGCTGCACAGACTCTTCACACAGGTGGTTGTGTTTGGCTCAGAGTCTGTTCCATGTTCAGAGTCTGAGTGACGTCCAAGAATGTCAGAGCGGCTCTTGTCTTAGCGCCGCGTATGTGACAGAACACGTCTCATACTTTACTTAAATTAAACTGGAAACATTTTGATAGATCTGAGCGTCCTCTCTCTCCCCACATATGTGCTTCTCTCTGTCATTCCTGTGCTCTTTTCATTAGTGCTGCATTAGTCCCTCGGGATTCAATATGATGCGTGACACATGACTCAAAATACGAGATCAAAATGTCACTAGTTTTTCCACTACTTTGTAAGAAGAAAATACATCATAACAACTGTGTATTTCTACCTACGCTACACACGCTCTGCACACGCTGAAATGCACCTGTTTCAAATGTGTTTCATAACGTTTTGCACCACTGTCACAAAACAATTTCAAAATATTCCAAAAAAATGTGCCCATGATATTGATATCACCTGTATCACCAAATTTCGTAAGCAAGTGTTTATTTCTATAGCGCTTTTTACAGACACAAACACCACAAAGACGCTTTACAGAGTATTATTGACCGATCACTCCTCATTCACTACAGACCTGGTGGTGGTAAACTGCTACTGTAGCCACAGCTGTCCTGGGGCAGACTGACAGAAGCACGACTGCCAATCCAATCTGCACCATCGCTCCGACCACCACCATCACTCAAGCACACACCACTTTCATACCCATGGTGCATGTTTTTTGGGTATATCGATATTTCAATAGTTTAGCACATTCCTATTTCATATACAGGAAAAATACAGTTACAACAAACCCAAGTGATTATTATACAAAAACTACAAAAGCTCAGTTATAGTGTAGCTCAGCACCTCCGTTTAAAGAGGAACGATTACTGTCGTGGCCAAAAGTTTTGAGAATGACACAAATATTACATTTTCCCAGGTTCTGCTGCTTCATTGTTTTTAGGTGTTTTCTCACATGTTTTTATGGTTTATTGAAATACAATTACAAGCATTTCATAGGTATCAAAAGCTTTTATTGACAATTACACTAAGTTCATGCAACAAGTCAATATTTGCAGTGTTGATCCTTCTTATTCAAGACTTCTGCAATTCTCCCTGGCAGCTGTCAATCAACTTCTGGACCAAATTGGAAATTTCAAATTGCCCAATGTTCGAACTACTCGTAAAAGTTTCTGTGTGTCTATATGTGGTGTAAAACTCTGGAACAGTCTGGATACAGGTCTCAAACAATGCCAAACATATCCGTAAATTCAAGTTGTTATATAAACATATGGTCTGGTCACAGTATACAGAGAGCGGGTCCTAATATCAGAACAATCGTGCCTTTTGTAGTGCTGGTTTATCCTTGTTGTTTCCTGACCATTGCTGGATGTGCTGCCCTTTACCGTTACTTATATTTGTTGTCTGTTTCCATTGTTGGTATCTTTAAAATTCTTACTATTGCTGTTATCCTCATGTATTATTATTGCAATATGATGATAATTATGTTATCAAGCTAGAACAGTTTTTCACTGTCTGCACTTGTAAATAGTTCCTGTAGTTAAATAATGGAAAAGAAGCTCATTGCATTAGATTAAAAGAGGGGGGTGGGATTAAATAAATTCTCTTCTTCCCACTCCTTTTTGGGCAAAATATTTTGTTGTTTTGTTTTTTGTTTTTGTCTTGTTTGTTTGTTTGCTTGTTATTTCTATCATGATTTCTCTCATGTTATATGTTCCATTGTAAAAGAATGTAAACTTCTTAATTGCCCCAAAAAAAAAATCCTGACTGAGGTCGTCCATTCTTACATAATCAACGCTTTGAGTTTGTCAGAATTTGTGTTTTTGTTTGTCCACCGCCTCTTGAGGATTGACCACAAGTTCTCAGTGGGATTAAGATCTGGGATCGAGTTTCTGGCCCTGGACCTAAAATCTTTATGTTTTGTTCCCTGAGCCATTTAGTTATTATGTTTGCTTTATAGGAAGGTGCTTCATCCTGCTGGAAAAGGCTTTGTTCATCACCAAACTGCTCTGGGACGGTTGGGAGAAGTTGGATATTCTGGTGCCAAAATGAATATTTGGCCATGACTGTAAATACATAACACATTTAGATCACCGCTTTTTATTGTTTTGAAAATGTTATAACTTCTGAAAACAATGTATTTAAATGAATTTAATGAATTTTACTTCAATTTTGGTGCTCTGAGTCTCTCCCCACTGTTTGCTCTACCTGCTAAGTCACTCCCCCTTCAGAGCCCAATCACATTACACTCTGCGTGCATCCCGCTAATCAAACTACTGCACATGCATCAGGTTTGTGAAGTTGTAGTGTCCAGTTTTGTATATTTATGGATATAAATGACCAAGTATAACAAAAAAATAATAGCATTTGTTCCTCTTATTGCTCCTTATTCTTCTTAAATCTTCTCCAACTTGTTCAAAACGCAGCAGCTCGACTTCTCACTGGTTTTAACAAACGGCATCACATCACTCCTGTTTTAGCCTCACTTCACTGGCTCCCTGTGCGTTTTAGAATTGATTTTAAGATTTTACACTTTTTACTTTTAAAGCTATTTTAGGCCTGGCGCCAAGTTATATTTCAGAGTTACTAAGTCCCTCTGAGCCTCCCCGCAGCCTTAGATCCTCAGGCAGGTCCCTGTTAACTGTCCCGAAGTCGAGACTGAAGTCCAAAGGCGACAGGACCGTCCCTGTCCGAGCCCCTCGACTGTGGAACGACCTGCCTGAGGAGATGAGGCACGATCGGTAACAGCTTTTAAACCACTTCTTAAAACACACTTTTATAAATTTGCCTTTTTTTAAAAATAAATTTTAGTCTAATCTTACTTTTATTTTTAATTATTTTTATTGTGACTGTGATGTCGTCTCTTTTATTTATTTATGTTGTTTTGACACAATGTTTTTAGCGTGTTTGCTGCAGCTTTAGCCTTTACATTCCTTTGCACATAATTTTACTTTTAAAATGATTTTATTATGTTGACTGTGATGTCTTCTTTTATAAAATGTTGTTACATCCTCAGCCTCTCTTAGCCCTCTCAGCCTCTCTCAGCCTCTCTTAGCCTCTCTTAGCCCTCTCAGCCTCTCTCAGCCTCTCTTAGCCTCTCTTAGCCCTCTCAGCCTCTCTCAGCCTCTCTCAGCCTCTCTCAGCCCTCTCAGCCTCTCTCAGCCTCTCTCAGCCTCTCTTAGCCCTCTCAGCCTCTCTCAGCCTCTCTCAGCCTCTCTTAGCCTCTCTTAGCCCTCTCAGCCTCTCTCAGCCTCTCTCAGCCTCTCTTAGCCCTCTCAGCCTCTCTCAGCCTCTCTCAGCCTCTCTTAGCCCTCTCAGCCTCTCTCAGCCCTCTCAGCCTCTCTCAGCCCTCTCAGCCTCTCTTAGCCCTCTCAGCCTCTCTTAGCCCTCTCAGCCTCTCTCAGCCCTCTCAGCCTCTCTTAGCCCTCTCAGCCTCTCTTAGCCCTCTCAGCCTCTCTCAGCCTCTCTTAGCCCTCTCAGCCTCTCTCAGCCCTCTCAGCCTCTCTTAGCCTCTCTTAGCCCTCTCAGCCTCTCTTAGGCCTCTCAGCCTCTCTCAGCCCTCTCAGCCTCTCTCAGCCCTCTCAGCCTCTCTTAGCCCTCTCAGCCTCTCTTAGCCCTCTCAGCCTCTCTCAGCCTCTCTCAGCCTCTCTTAGCCCTCTCAGCCTCTCTCAGCCTCTCTCAGCCTCTCTTAGCCCTCTCAGCCTCTCTCAGCCCTCTCAGCCTCTCTCAGCCCTCTCAGCCTCTCTTAGCCTCTCTTAGCCCTCTCAGCCTCTCTCAGCCCTCTCAGCCTCTCTTAGCCCTCTCAGCCTCTCTTAGCCCTCTCAGCCTCTCTCAGCCCCTCTCAGCCTCTCTCAGCCCTCTCAGCCTCTCTTAGCCTCTCTCAGCCTCTCTTAGCCCTCTCAGCCTCTCTCAGCCTCTCTTAGCCCTCTCAGCCTCTCTTAGCCCTCTCAGCCTCTCTTAGCCCTCTCAGCCTCTCTCAGCCCTCTCAGCCTCTCTTAGCCTCTCTCAGCCTCTCTTAGCCCTCTCAGCCTCTCTCAGCCTCTCTTAGCCCTCTCAGCCTCTCTTAGCCCTCTCAGCCTCTCTTAGCCCTCTCAGCCTCTCTTAGCCCTCTCAGCCTCTCTCAGCCTCTCTTAGCCCTCTCAGCCTCTCTTAGCCCTCTCAGCCTCTCTCAGCCCTCTCAGCCTCTCTTAGCCTCTCTTAGCCCTCTCAGCCCTCTCAGCCTCTCTTAGGCCTCTCAGCCTCTCTCAGCCCTCTCAGCCTCTCTCAGCCCTCTCAGCCTCTCTTAGCCCTCTCAGCCTCTCTTAGCCCTCTCAGCCTCTCTTAGCCCTCTCAGCCTCTCTCAGCCTCTCTCAGCCTCTCTTAGCCCTCTCAGCCTCTCTCAGCCTCTCTCAGCCTCTCTTAGCCCTCTCAGCCTCTCTCAGCCCTCTCAGCCTCTCTCAGCCCTCTCAGCCTCTCTTAGCCTCTCTCAGCCTCTCTTAGCCCTCTCAGCCTCTCTCAGCCCTCTCAGCCTCTCTTAGCCCTCTCAGCCTCTCTTAGCCCTCTCAGCCTCTCTCAGCCCCTCTCAGCCTCTCTCAGCCCTCTCAGCCTCTCTTAGCCTCTCTCAGCCTCTCTTAGCCCTCTCAGCCTCTCTCAGCCTCTCTTAGCCCTCTCAGCCTCTCTTAGCCCTCTCAGCCTCTCTTAGCCCTCTCAGCCTCTCTCAGCCCTCTCAGCCTCTCTTAGCCTCTCTCAGCCTCTCTTAGCCCTCTCAGCCTCTCTCAGCCTCTCTTAGCCCTCTCAGCCTCTCTTAGCCCTCTCAGCCTCTCTCAGCCTCTCTTAGCCCTCTCAGCCTCTCTTAGCCCTCTCAGCCTCTCTCAGCCTCTCTCTAATCCTGCATAATTCTGCCTCTAAATGTATATATGCTATTCTATTTGTTTTATTGTGCTTGTTTCAATGTCTTGCTGATGTTCAGCACTTTGTAAACTTTGTTTTTAAAGGTGCTATATAAATAAAGATGTATTATTATTATTATTATTATTATTATTATTATTATTATTATTATTATTATTATTATTATTATTATTATTATTATTATTAAATGGAAGTCTCTGGCTCCACCCACAGTCCACGCTTGGATTAGAGACGTTCTGTTCTCTGTCAACATGGAAAAAGTAAGATTGACTCTTGGGAGCTCATTAATAAATTTCAAGAAAACATTCTTTCAGTTCATTTTCCCTCTGCTCCGGAATGATGTTTTTTTCACTCTTGTCATTGATCGATCTCTATCTCACTCTTTTTTCAGTCTGGTGCGTGTTTATTGTGGCTATGTGATCTGGTAGCTGTTCTAAATTAATTTTTTCCTCTCTTTTTTTCCTTTTTTGTGTGAGTTTTATTCAGCTTTTTATCCCTGTTTAAGTGTTTTATCCTGACAATGCTAATATATTTGGATATGTTATTAAATAAAGTTCTGAAAAAAAGTTTGAATAGGGCCAGGGAGAGATTGCTAGATTACTCAAACATGCATAGATGACATAAACCGTCTTCAGGCGTGTTTTGATGAGGAAATAACTCCAAAAAGTCACATTTTGCCCTATATTTCATTCCCTATTATGCCATTATCTGCTCATTCAAACCAAAACAAAAAAAATATTATATTATATTACTGTTGGTCCTATGATTTGTAGCTACATTTTTAGAATTACAACAAAATCAGACCCAAAAATACCAGTATAATTGTCGCTGCTGCTCTTATGTTCTTCTTTATCCCTATACAAACACTGGCTTTGTGGTCGAGTCCTTTATGAACCCAATTTGAAAGCCATACCTCAGTTGCGGTTTGTCCCTGATTTTACAGTAAATATTCTGGACTCACCATCCTTCTTTTCTTCTAGTTGTTTTCCTCTCTCTGTTCATCTTTTTCAGACTCTTACGCTGTCTCGTCCAACTGGCTGCACCGCTAAAGCTGATTTCGCTTGATTAAATAACATCGGTGCACTTCTGAAAGACAAAAGTGGTGATTAGACAGTATCGTATGGGGAGGCTGAGGTCAGAAAAGCAAAAAAAATTCAATAGTTCCTGAGCCAATACTTTATTCTTTGTCTGTTGAAGTACATACAAAATGAATACAGTAATTTTTTTGAATACTGGGAACCAAAAATGCTGAAAAACAAAAGTAGTAGTAGTTGAGATCATGACTTTACGAACAGGAGGGAGTAGTTGGGTCTATAAACACTATGTAGATATAATAACACTGCTTACAGAAAAATAGTGCAAATAGCGTCAAAGAGAAACAAAATGGACGACATCGTTATTGACAAAATTATTGACAAAATTATTGACAAAATTATTGACAAAATTTCAAAATGATTTCAATGCTTAAAGAAATTTTAAAAAGCATTTTTTTACATAGTCTTTAAAAAGCTGCACCGTGTAACTTTTCTTGTCGCCATGGAGATGTTATTGCAATGTTACTGAATGTTCCACAGTATGACATTAATTAATTAACACTACATTTGCTCAGGTACAGGACGTTTTTTCTGCTCAAAACAACCTTAAAATTATGCAATCTTCCTGTGAATGGGCTCTCCTCGCCACAGATCTGACCAGTAACTTTGCCTGATGGCATCACCTGCTTGTCTCTGTGGGTGATTTGCATTGCATGGAATGTTCCACAGTATGGCATTAATTCATCTACACTGCATTTGTTCAGGTACAGGTGTTTTTTTCTGCTCAAAACAACCTTAAAATTACCCTATCTTCCTGTGAATGGCCTCGCCTCTCCGCTGATCTGACCAGTAACTTGACCTGATGGCACCACCTCGTTGTCTCCATGGATGAGTTACATTGTCCGGAATGTTCCACAGTATGGCATTATTAAATCTACACTACATTTGTTCAGGTACGGGTGTTTTTTTCTGCTCAAAACAACCTTAAAATGATGCAATCTTACTGTGAATGGGCTCGCCTCTCCACTGATCTGACCAGTAACTTGACCTGATGGCACCACCTCGTTGTCTCCGTGGATGAATTACACTGTCCATAATGTTCCACAGTGTGGCATTAATGAATCTACACTACATTTGTTCAGGTACAGATGTTTTTTCTTTTTTCTAATCTCATAAAACCATGAGCGTTCAGTTCTGCTTGTCAGTTAATCCTTGTAAATATATTATTTTAGCTTCATTTTGCCTCCATTCGAGAATTTTAAACATTCTGATGACATAAGATTTGAGTCTATACAAGAAAATAGGGATGCACCGATACTAATACATTTAGAAGGTATTCCAAATGTATTCGGCTTCCAAATATCAGTTGAATCGATGTTTACGACTGTTTACGTGGCGTAGTCGGCCCAGAAAGTCTCATAATGTTTGAGTTTTTATTTATACAACGCTTTTTCTCTTGTTACTTGAGATAAATAACAGTTTCATAACACATACGGGTCAGTTTTGATCTTATTTTATTTTTGTTTTGAGGAAATAAAAGCTGACAAATCTGTATGGGTGCATCCCTACCAGAAAAGTTACATCGTGCTTCTTTAACAACCACCACTAGCAGCTCTAAAAATGTTTCGTTTATATGCTTTTTTTTTCTCTTTCCTTGTTAGTCCCGCCCCGGAAATGACATTTAAATAATTTTGGATCTCAAACACTTCCAACGACACACATGCACATAATCTCCTCATATACAGACTGCTTTACGTCAAAACAAAAGTGCAATTAAAGATATACATTTCAAAGTATTTAAAGTACTATATTCTCTCTCTGTCAGGTACGTGTAGTGGTGTCAGTCTTTGAGATCGGCTCGGTCAGACCTCGCCGGGTTTGAGTCCATAGTCCCGTGTCTCCTCAGGCCGGGAGGAGGTTACCACTTTCCGGGGATGGGGACTCCGCACTCGTACCATCCCACGAAGGGGTGGTTTGTCCTGCGCCCGATCACGCCGAACGTCACCGGCTCCTGTCTGTACGCGCGGTAATATCCTGCAACAGAGGCAAAGGCAGAGTTAAAGCGGAATTAAACACCGAATCAACCTTATTTTTCTATTAAATTTCGTATGTGGTGTTTAATCGTATTATTAAAAGTCCAATATATGAGCTTAATGCCGTGTTATAATGTTGTTACCTCCTCAAAAACATACCTGGAGTCTTTTGTTTCACTCGCACGTTTGAGTAATCATTTATTATGAATCTGTCTACTTCTCCAAAGCTCAAAATGCGCCGTTCCACCTTGTGATGTCATGTAGTGGTAGTTTTTTCAAGTTTACAGCTCCATTTTAACTTTAGTTCAGTAGAGGTCGGCAATTCCTGGGCTGAAATCATCCACATGATTCTAGTGAAGGTGTGTGGAGTTTAAAAACACAGTAGAGCACTTCCTGTACTACACCATGACATCACAAGGTGGAACAGAGTGTTTTCTGTCTGAGAGAAGAATTTAGCTTTTAAATTATCTGTTATAATGTCGTTTCCTTGTCGCAAACATACCTGGAGTTGTGTTTTGTTTCATTTACACGTTTTAACACACAAATCTTGCATAATTAGGCTTTAGAGTTCTTCTCTCAAGCTAAAAACACCTTGTGATGTCATGTGGTAAAACAAGAAGTGCTCCACTGTCTTTTACAGCTCCATACACCTTCACTAGAACCATTTTGGATGATTTCAGTCCTGGAATTGCCAACCTCTAGTGAAGTAAAAGTAAAAGGAGCTTAAAAACTACCACTACATGACATCACAAGGTGGAACAGAGCATTTTAAGTTTTGTTTTGAGGAAGTAACAACATTATAACATGGCTTAAAGCTCATTAGAGTCAATTTTGTTATGTAGTACTTGCCAAAAATAACAAGAAACAGTTAAAGGTCCTACGAGTATATTGTCAAAATTGTCTCTAGCCATATTGAAATGTTACTTCCACAAAAACAGACCTGGAGTTGTGTTTTGTTTTGTTCACACATGTTTGAGTAACACTTTATTATTAGTCTGTCTACAACATCACACAAGACTGCCCTGTTTACAGACATGCATTTCTGAGGAGTTTGAAGTGTGGAGACCAATCGCAATTGCAGAAAAGTGGGCGGACACAGGCGGTAGGAGAAAACAGCGATTTTCTGACTGTCAAACCTCAAATACTGCAGAAAATAAGAATGAATGAAGCATGAATCAACTGAATTTTAAATCATGAATAGATGTTGGATGGTTGTTTTAACATATGTCTCCCATATTATGCAAAATTGACTCTAATGAGCTTTAAGCCATGTTATTAATGTTGTTACTTCCTCAAAAACAAAGCTCAAAATGCTCTGTTCCACCTTGTGATGTCACGAAGCAATAGTTTTTTCACGTCAACAGCTGCATTTTACCTTTAGTTCAGTGGAAATATGCAATTCTGGGACTGTAATCATCCAAAACAGTGGAGCACTTCCTGTATTACCACATGACATCACAAGTTGAAACAAAATATTTTCTGTTTGAGAGAAGAACTCAGCTTAAATATGCAGGATTTGTGTGTTAAACATGTGTGAGTGAAACAAAACTCCAGGTCTGTTTGTGATGAGGAAACAATATTATAACATAGATCAGAAAATAGATGAGAAAATAGATCAGAAAAGCGATCAGAAAATAGCGTAATGGGCCCTTTTCTATGGTATTAATTTCAGGAAAGATGATTCTGTGTGATATAAAACATGACTATTACACAAAACATCAACGTCTTCACGTATTAGATTCAACACGTGTGAATGGTAAAGTTTTATGTTAAGTTTTACGCCTTTATTTTTTTATTTTTTAGCAAACCTCACCACATTTTAGTCTCTTCAAAGACCGTGCAAATATTCCTACAGTGAATAATCCCGCAGAATTCACAGCTTCATTCATCATGCGCGGTTTTATAGACCCAGTGAAATGACATAACTGTATTTGCGGTCGGGAAAAAACGCTTAAAATCGAAGCAAATGAATGTTTTTGTATTGTTTTGACGACTTAAAGCTGTGTATGAACGGTGACAGTACGAACGCAGTCATGTTGTGGACCACATGGTGTGATCGGGGAAGTGCAGTGCAGATACAAAAACCACCCACACAGAGAGAAAGACATGTGTTAGGGCTTTACTGGGCTGCTGAAAAGACTAATGGAAAAACAGCTGTACTGGCACGAGGCTGTCACTATACTCAATACTCATTCCCATCGCAAAATTAGATTAAAAAAAGAAGAAAAAAGCACAGTATAATTCAATTTTTTAAGGTGAACTGTGTACTTTTGTGGTTGGGAGTCTGTCTTCTGCTTGTGTCCATGGAGATGTTGTTGTTTTGCCTGCGATATTTCACAGTTTGGCATTAACCAAACTGTACGAATCTCCGTTTAGACCAAAAAGAGGTGCAACCAGGTCACGTTACAGGTCAGGTCAGCGGAGAGGCGATGGCAAATGGTAGTGTTGTAGTCAAGACCGCACTAATCCAGACCAAGACCAAGTCCGAGACCACAGGGTCCACAAGACCAGGACAAGACCGAGACCTCTGAGGGTCAAGACCGAGATAAGACAGAGACTTTTAAAGGTTTCCTCTAAAAATGCCTTCACAAGACAAGAGATGTAAAAGTGCTTAGAACAGTTATTTCTTCATGTCGTCTGCACTGAAACGGAGCAAAGCATCATGGTCTATGTAGTTCCCTCTGTTTTTTAGCTATTTCTGCATCAGAACTGTTCATTTAAGCAAAGAGACTCGTGATTCGATATATTGTGATGCTCCACGATATTATTGAGACCTTTGACGATGCGATATCACCATATTTCGGTTATTGTTACATCTCTACTGACAATAATAAAATAATGAACCTGATCCTTTGCATCCCTGAACAGCTCAGACGTCACTCTACAAAGACGAAAGATGAAAAAATGATCCCAGCGAATAATTAGGAAGCTTAGCATGAATAAAATAAGTGAGGAATAAGTTTGGACCACTGCACTCCACTGTTTAAAAAGAACTAGCTGTGTTTTTCATGTTTTTAAGAAAAAATCAGCTACAGAGTCTTAAAACATAGTGATTTGTTTGCAAAATTCAGCAAAATACAATGAAAATCCTATGTACAAATACAGATCAGAAAATTACACAAACTGGAGCTATAGAAAAGAATACTACTAGCTAATCCTAAGTTATACAGTGTGACTTATGCCTTTAGTAAAGTAACAGAGACTGTTTACCTTGAGCTGAGGGCAGCATGTTGGACATGTAGGCGGGGCCGGTCCTCCCGTCCCGGTGCGAGTCCACAAACTGACAGTGGTCCTCCCCCAGTCCCAGCGTGTCCCCTATACTGTAGAAGGGCTCTGAGGACACAGAGGGATGGTCAGGGTAACTACAGTCAAAAATATCAATATTGTATAAGCTGAGTGCTGTCTGCATCTAATGAGAAAGTGTTCTATTGTCCGAGAGTCAGGAAATGCACAGTTATAAACTCATCACTGTGGATAATTAAGATGTTCTGAATGCATAAGGTGAGTGAGGAATAACTTTGGACCACTTCAAACTGATTACAAAGAACCAGTCCTGTTTTTCACGTCAGACAGTAAAAGTTGGGTCGAAAGGCTTTAAATATCCATCCATTAATTTTCTTCCGCTTTATTCAGGGCCAGGTCACGGGGGCAAAAGTCTAAGCAGGGACTCCCAGACTTCCTTCCCAAGCCAGCCAAGAGACAGTCCCTCCAGCAGTGTGTCCTGGGTCTTCCCCGGGGCCTCCTTTCCCGGATCACCTCCTGAGGCGTCCAGGAGGCATCGACTCTACTACTCCGAGCTCCTCCCGTGTGACCGAGCTCCTCGCCCTCTCTCTAAGGCCACTCCACTCATTTCTCCGCTTGTATCCGCGATCCTCTTTCCTTTCGGCCGTTCCCCAGAGCTCATGACCACAGGTGAGGGGAGGAACATAGACTGAGGTAAATCCAGAGCTTTACCTTTTGGCTCAGCTCCCTCTTCACCACAACGGTCCGATACAGCGAGTCTTTAACTATATTATGGATTTTAATGTCCGGGTTCGGTGGTTTGAGTGTCCATAAACCCACCACTTGCCTATGTCTGTCAACTACGTCAGCTGCTCCCCTTCAGTATGTGTTAACATGGTTTGGGCGTGAGTGAGGAGTGGGATTAGAAGGACCCACACATTGGCCTCTCTTCTGTCAGTCTTGGCACATACCTCTGAGGTTGTCTCCCATGAAGATCTTGTAGCGCAGAGAGTTGCACAGGACCACGCCCACAAACTTCCTGTACCAGGTGCGTTTGACGAACTGACTTCCTCTACACAAGCTGTGCGCCGAGTTATACTTAAAGCTGAACGGGATCCAGATGGGCTCGCCACCTGAGCAACAAAACAGCAACATTTCATCATACACTTTTTATTAATATTATCCTACCCGAATAAAGAAGAATAAACCCGTGAGAAGGTATGAATCCCAAATGAAAACAACATTTAGAGGGTAATAAAATAGCTAATGCTTGAAAACTGTGGCCCGCTACACACTACAGGATTTTTCAGTCTTAAACGATTTTTAAATGTGCGTCAAAAAGCGCAAACACCACAGACACGAGGAGAATCTTATGAGACTTAAAATCTCTGATCGCAAAGACTACAGCGGGATCTGTCTGTGGACCACAGGATGTAAAGCTGTGAGCGCGATCACATCAGCTGTTTCCTGTTTCCTGTCGCTTTGAGACTCTGAAGTGTTCAAAGATCAGAGCTCTGCACTTCAGTTTAGACCCAAGTCAAACTGTGTTATTATTATTATTAGTGAAATGCGGTGCAATACTTCAGATACAGGATTTTTAAAGCATAAAAGATTGGAAATAAAGTCCACAGGAAGTAGAGTCTCTTTCACAAATCTGCAGCTTCACCTCGATCCGTGCGTTGTGTGGATGTAAACAAACACATGCGAGGAACAACTTTCGCCTTTTTACTTTCAAAGAACGATTCAAAATGGATTAACAGTGCAGTTTTGTGGACTGGAGACATTATTTGCAGAGGACAGTTTCTATGGATAATGTGGATCAGATGCTGCACTTTAAATGTACCACTTACATTAGGTGAGTAATAAAGTCTTTATTTTCTCTATATCCTGAGTTTGTATCTTGCGTCCCTGTGTCCGTCGCTCCTCTGCCCCTGACGCTCTGTTTTATTGACTGTTATCGTAGCGTTGCTGATATTTGGTGGTTCTGATCCGACACCGACTCCACACGTGAGGAGCAGCGGCTTCAAAATCGCAAACAGAGACAGAAAGTCAAGTCAGGCCTCCCAGAACTCGGGAGGAAGAAATCGCAGCCAAAATCGGGCAAATTCTCCTGTAGTGTGTGGCGGCCTTAAACCTATTATTTACAATTAACTAGTTTCCGCTAGCGAGTTTGCTTCTTTTTATACATTTCACGTCCATTCAATAATCCTTTGAAGATCCTTTACCCTCCCGGCCCAGTACGGATGTGGTTTGTGTGTTAGTGACTGTTGTAAGTCTTGGCACAGATTAGCAGCCTCAGTTCAGTCAGTCTGTCCCAGGGCAGCTGCGGCTACAACAGCAACTCACCACCACTGACTACAGGGTGAATGAATAATGACCACGGTGCAGAGTTTTGAGAGACTTGGAAAGCCTCTAAAGCACATTACAAGTGCACTATATTTGATTTATTCTTGCTTTAATGTATTTTTGCATTCGGCAGAACACTTTGCCCTCAAACAGTAATCGTCAAACCAACCATGTAATAAAGAGACATTTCAAAACTACTGCAGTGTAATTCAAAGCTCATTATAGTATCTTATTTCTCACAAATCCTGTTTCAGATTTGCTTTATTACCACAGCAGCATTTAGATTCAAACATTTGCTCAGCCTGAACCCAGCGCGCATTAGACACGTCACAGTTTGTTGATCTCAAAGGACGAAGGACGTGGTGGATGGACTTACCAGGCGGCCGTTCGATGAGCAGGGGATCGTCTGAAAAAAAGACACAAAAAAAGGAGAGAAAAACTATGAAAGAATGCAATAATGTGAGCAGCAGGGAGGAAGAGCAGGGACAGGGCTCATGCTAAAGCCATACTGTGGGTAATGAAGAGCGCAGATGGAGCCTGCTTCTGCTCTGACCTCTTTTCAACGCAAAGTCAACAGCGAACAAATCCAACCACCGTGTCGCCCGCCGGCTTTTTTCAACAGAAAACGAAGAAAAGAAGAAGAAGGGACGTACGGACAAGCAATTTATCTCTGCGCAAGGGGTTAAACTGTGCACAATTTAAGGTTTTAGTAAAAAACAACAAACTAAAGTGATGTTTTTCGACTGTTTCGTTCGTATCTGAGTGACTGAAGCTATTCAAAAAGTCCATTTTATTTTCATTTGCGCATTTAAATAAACATCTGCGTTTCATTTTGTAGTAACATGGCAAAAAGGTTTCAAAGATTCCAAAAGTTTATAGTCAAATAAAAAAATAAATGAAATAAAATAACACTTGTATAGCGCTTTTCAGGATACTCATAGACGCTTAAATGGAGAGACTAAATAATAATAAAACTAAATAATAATAATAATACAAAATAAAATAATAATAAAATAAAAAATAATAATACAATAATAATAAAAGGAAAAGTCCAAAGTTTTTCTTTAGGGAGACAGCCTGGTGGTGAGAGAGGAGAGAGATTTATTGATAACCATGTTTGAAATAAGCTCATAAGTGATTATTATGCAAATTATGATATTATTTCATCAGGTTTTAACAGGTGCACTGTTTAACTTTTGGATGGTCCCCCAGGCCAAGTTACAGACTAGATCTGTGGAGAGGCAAGTCCACTCACTGCAAAACTGCAACAAGACAGTGCCATTTATTCTATCCGGGGGAATCTCACGTTCATGTTTTTTATTTGGTCAATGTTTAACTCTTTACATACAATATATTCAGTCTGGTGCATATAAAATAAAACATATTCAGTCTGCAGTATAATCAAATCAAACACTAAGTCACTGTCCAGGTGTCGGCAGAAGCTGAAGCTTATTGTGTCGAGTCTTATCTCCAACTACAGCTCGTTAATGCACATTCATCTACAAAATTAATACGACATTTACACAACATTTTACTACATCACATTAAAACAAAATCAACAATTGTTCTAATTATAACAAAATTCGTACTTATTGTTACTGTCGTTATTCTTTCAAATATTTTTTCATTGCTATTCTCTTAAAAGTTATTTTAAACTGAAAAAGAGAAGCTGCTTGTTTTAGCTCATTGCAGAAACTGTTCCATAATTGAACTCCGTTACTTGATAAACAGTTTTTCCCTCAGATTTGTTCATATATGTGGCCTATTGAACACATTCAACACATGAACACTCACCACTGAGAGACACAGGAAATCTTTCCTGCCTGTCGCCATCAAACTGTTGAACGCTGCACTTTAACTCACAAACTACTCAATCCTTTTCATCCTATTCCCTGAGCACACATGTATATAGTCATAAAGATGTCAATGATGTAAATAGTTTCCCAGAGAGAGCTATTTTATCTTTTATCTTATTGTATTTAGTTATTTTGTAACTTGTTTGATGTACATGCTCTTGGTCGGTTGCATCTGTAACAAAGAAAATTTCCCCTCGGGGATGAATAAAAGTAATTCTGATTCTGATTCTGATTTGTGCCCCTTAGATTATATTTACTTTGTCTCTGAGTGAACACCGCCTGCAGAGATAGAGGAATTTCATTATCAGAATCAGAATCAGAATCAGAATTGTTTTATTGCCATATGAGTGACCAGGTTCACAACATTAGGAAATTGCTGCGGTACTTGGAGCGGGATGTAGACAAACGCTAAACATGCAACAAAATAAAATAAAATAAAGTAGAAAACAATAAACTATAATATAACACAAAAATGTACAAATTTACAAGAATATGTTTGACTTTGCACATGAACGTAGCCGTGTACAGGTCGACCAAGTCATAGAACTTTAGAACATTTAGTTGGATGAACAGTGAGTTACAGGTGAATATGGTGCTTGGTTAATCTGTCTAATGGCTTTTTTTGGACAAGGATCTCTAAAAAAAACAGTGCACGTTCAGGGTTAAATGTGCAAGGCTGCGTACGCTACAGAGGAGCAAAGTTCTACACATACGGTTTAGATCAAAACTGAATTTGACATTTCATTAATCTGCTGATTCTTGCGACATTTAGAAGATTTGTGGGTCAAGGGAAAGTGCACTGACTAGAGCTGAGCGATGGAATTGTGAGTTTTCTGACAATTATTGCGATTTTGGTAAGATCTCTTAGTCAGTTTTCTTCGGTCAATTAACATAATCATTAATCATATTACAATGATTTAGCGCAGAAATTCGGCATAACACGAGGTTATTCTACAGACAGAAGGGGTTAAGGCTGAATTTTTTGTGTGATTGATGTTTCCAGGATAGTTGACAAAAAGACTGAAATTTGAAGTGACAAACGAACACAAGAATCACATTTCAGAGCATGTTTGTGCAGATCTAAACTACTGGGTTGGCTGTTTTTTATGCAGAGTCACAGAATTTGTTGATTGTGGAGGAAATTATAGTACTTGGCAAATTGCAGCCTTTGGGATTTGCTTATTTAAATTCTGATTTCCATTTGAATCTGATTCATTTTTCATGTCTAAGATTGACCATCCAACTGAAAAACCTCTTTATTAAGCCATGTGTACTGTATATTTGTCATTTAGAGATAATGTTAGTTCCACGTTTCGATTTTTCTTCACTTTCTTTCATGCTTTTCTTCTGTTTCAAACACACAGAACAGCAAGAACACTTCACTCAGTGACATTTCACTACTGTGGAAAAGCTGTTTGTCTCTTGGCCTGAGCTACAGTCAAAGCACCAGTGCAGTGGGATCGGATATCGGTGCAAATACTGAACGATTTTCTGGATCGGGCATCGGTTCTGTGATATTGGTTCAGCTGATATCCTGGTTGGGCCTTTAATAAGTTTATTCACAGGCTGATTTTATCCTACGACGTTTTATATTCATGCAAAGCTGTTCAGTAGTGATATGAAGGATAAATAACAGTTACATAACAACATCTGATCTCTTGTATAAGACGTTAACTGTGTTTTATGGAAATAAATGCCATTTTATCTCCTTCAACAGGGTTAATATCGGCAATAATATCAGCAGATATTTAAAATCACAGTATTGAAAACAGTATCGGTGCATCTGCAGTGTGGACTCACCTGACTCGGTGACGTAGGTGATCGTGTCGCTGATCGGGCCCAGTCCAAACACGTTCTTGGCCTGAACTTTGAAGTAGTACCTGCGAAAGACAAGAACACAAGCAGAACACGGGTTAACAGGCTGATATCTGGCATTTACATTCTGAAATTAGATGGTGCCGTGATTTCAGAGGAAGAGCAGCGGTACAACTGTAAAACTCTGTGGAAGATTCACTGTTTTTGAAAGAAAGATCCAAACATACGATCTGCAAATGTTAAATCATTATTTGTTAGTAACTGGCTCCACAAACTTGTCAGTTGCCATTTTCCTTTCATGGCTGTACCTTTTTTTCATATACTAAAGATAAATTAGTTTTGCCCCAAAACAGACTTTAGGTACATCTAATTATCGAGCATTTTATTTTCAAACAATCAATCAAACTTTGTGCTTTGTGCAAGAGCTTTGTGTTGCATTTTTGTGTGAAAAGCGCTCTATAAATAAAGTTTGATTGATTGATTGATTGAAACTATATTTTTAAACCCTTTTCATACAACTCTGTCACACAAACACACACACTAACATGCTAATATACACACAACTACAAACATGAGACTGAATACAGGCGAAGGTGTTGCCCAAGCACCAACCCACCAAATTTTCTGCCGAACAGTAAACATGATAATGATTATTAGCTTTAATATGAAAGCAAAACTCCGCTCAGACCTGTGAAAAGTGAGAAATGTGATTTAATAACACGTTGGACCCTCGGAATGCATTATGTCAGTGAGGAATAACTTTGGACCAATGAACCAGTTCTGTTTTTCACATTTTTAAGACAGTAAAAATCACCTTGAAATTACATCAATCACGTCTTTGGGGTTGAAAATGGCACCGCACCATTGTGTAAAAACAGTTTCATTTTTATAGGCCCCCTAATTACAGAGATATGAATCATAAACCGGGTCAACACATCTGTAATCTCACAGTTAAATAACAAATTCCACCTGAGAATTCTGACCTGTCTCCAGCTCAGTTTAAACTATAGAGAGACACAATGTTGTGATATTATGTGTACTCAAACCTACTCATAATTTGCAGTGACATTAAACTGTTGTTGTTCTACATGTATGTGCGTTGGAGGAATTTTCACCAGTTACCATGGAGATACAATGCACATATTAGCAAAACCATTGATTTGACCCAGTTTTATACAAGAAATGTTCTTATTTTTGACCAGTTTGATCCCTGCCAACAGTAAAAAAGAGGCAGAAATTGTCATTTGTTTTGCTAAAATACAGAAAATCTGCTTCAAGATGATCAAAACACAAAGAAAATGTGACTATACTGACTCACAGGTTAGTCATGAATGGTCTTTGCATAATAATTTTCTTTAATTACTCACTCGTTTCACAATTTCATTATTACAAACCACCAAAAAAACAGGGATGTCCCAGTTTTTTCTTTTGAAATTCTGGTCACCCTAGTCTAAAAACATAAGATAAAAATACAAAAAGGATTTAAACATTGATTAATAAACATTTTCAGGGGCCTGTGAATAATACGAGCGTTCAAGGTTCTGTTTAGGAGTTTGATTTTCAACAAAAAAGATGAGAGCGGCTGAAATACTGTTATTGTTATCTGGGAGGGACTTGTTTAACAGCACAGATCAGCTCACTGTTGTATTTCCAATTGACTTAACAGTGGAAAATTGTCGTCCTTCTCTCTGTAACTGCTGCAGTGAGCCTTAGTTTTGGCTAAGGTGACCAGATTGACAAAACAAAAACCAGAACATTTCTGATTTGGGGTGGTTGGTAATAATAAAATTGTGAAACAAGTGCGTAATTAAGGAAAATTGTTCTGCACTCGGCACTAACGTGAGTCAGTATAGCCACATTTTCTGTGTGTTTTGGTAATTTTTAAGCAGATTTTCTGTATTTTACCGAAACAAATGACAATTTATGCCTCTCTTTACTGTTGGCAGGGATCAGATTGGTCAAAAAATGTCTGGGACATTTCTTGTACAAAAAGGACAAATCACTAGTTTTGGATAAATCTGCTGGGACAGGGGACACAGGGCTCAAAACTGGGTCTGTCCCAGGGAAATAGGGACGTCTGGTCACACTAGTTTTAGCCCTAAAATGTTCATCTTAACCTGCTCTACATGATACTGGTTTTAAATTCCCATTCCTTGATCATTTTTTTATTGTGATATGGACAATTACAATTCATGTACCAAATAATCTTGACATTCAGCATCAGGACAAAGCGTCACAGGTCACAGGCAATCGAACATCGTAGACACAACAGTAGGAATTCAGGCAATGGGCCAACAGTCTATATAATAATATCCCTACAGCTGCAGGTTCTTTCTTGAAACACTAAACACATTTTATTTAATTAGTGACCCCTCACCAAAATAACTAAAATGAATAAACATGCACTTACACATTCACACACTCATATACACTCATACACACACACCAAAGGTAGGGCTCATTTTGCCTCTTGTATTACAGGTGCCCATAGCTCTTCAAATTTCTTCATTTTAAATTGCATTAAATTCCCAGTCCTAATACGGAACTCGTCTCCATATTCGCTCCTATAACTTCTAGCCTCAGTGATAGTGTCCAGATATCCTTATTTACCCGGGACAGTCCCAGTTTTGAGCCCTGTGTCTCCTGTCCCAGCAGATTTATGCAAAACCTCTGCTATGTCCAAGTTTTCTGCAGGAAATGTCCCAGGTGTCCCTATTTTTGACCAATCTGATCCCTGCCAACAGTAACGAGAGGCATACATTGGAATTTGTTTTGCTAAAATACAGAAAAGCTGCTTAGAAATGACCAAAACACAAAGAAAATGTGACTACACTGACTCATGTTAGTCATAAATGGTCTCTGCATAATCATTTTTCTTAATTACGCACTCATTTCACAATTTTATAATTAAAAAAAAGGTGTCCCAGTTTTTTATTTTGAAAATCTAATCACCCTACTCAGTGAGCTTCATTTGACTGGAGCCAAACGCTAAAAAGAGGCAAAAACTGTCATTTGTTTAAGTAAAATACAGAAAAGCTGATTAGAAATTACCAAAACACAAAGAAAATGTGACTATACTGACTCATGTTAGTCATAAATGGTTTCTGCATAATACTTTTCCTTAATTACACACTTATTTCACAATTTTATTATTACCAACCACCAAAAAAACAGTGTCTCGGTTTTTTATTTTGAAAATCTGGTCACTCTACTCAGTGAGCTCATCCACGTCTTTACACAGTCTCGTCACCAACAGAAATTATCACGTACAACCATTTTGTGAAATATTTCCTGGAAAAGTAAAATGTAAACAATAGGAAAAACTCTCATCTGAAATTATGACACACTGTAGAATCTGAAAACCGGTCAAAAGATACTATTTTGTTTTAAATTACAAATCGTTTTTCAACGGCACTTATTTTTAATCATTCGGGCCAGAGCGATAGAGCTGTTCTGACGGTCGTGTTGTGACGAAGCGGCGATGAGCTAAACAGATGGAGCTGATGAGGATGTGAGGAGGAAAATGTGACGTTTAGCGATCTCAAATCAACTCTTTTTGGCCAGAGGTGGTAGAATTAGCCTGGCCAGTCACACAACGTCTCCTTCTAGTCGACGCACAGACAGCGTCGCTCCACAGAGGTTTGATTTCCGAAGGGGCTTTACAACGTGGCACGACTGTCCAACAAAAACAGTCAAGCGCGTGGTTGTAACCTCATCTTTTCCTTGCTACTGTGCGCAGTTTTGTTTGGAGAGGTCTCGGTAGGAGTATATTGGAATCCAACAGAAAAATAGATCTACAAAGTCTGGAATTTAAAAAAAAAAAAATCCTCCCAGAAACCAACCCGACTTCATAAGACTAAACAACTTCCACTGAGCTCTTCAGAATTCAGTCTTTACAATTTACAGTCCACACATTTAGATCAGATCGTGGCAAAGAGGTTTGCGCTCTCGCCTCACAGCAAGAAGGTCCTGGGTTTGATTCTGGGGAGAGGTGGGAGTTTGCATATTCTCCTCATGCTTGTGCAGGTTTCCTCTGGGTGCTCCGGTTTCAACTACCACTAAAAACACGCAAAGAAGATATAAAATGGGAGCCAGAGGGGCCAAGACTCCCCTGAAAAGGAAAGTTTTCATTTCTGCGGGACGGTCCTGGTTAAATTAAGGTCAATAAAATAAAACATGTCACCCTGAGTTGAGTTATTCACATTATCAATCCAGATCGGAAAACTTGGAGCGTCAAAACAACTATTTCAATTTGATCGATGGACCGGCTATCCCCAGGTTTGACTCCCCTAAATTTAAGACATTTTTAAGACCTTTTTCAGACAACTTAAATGAAAATTAAGACCAACATCGCAGCCATTATGCAGGCGAAAAACACCAGATCCAATTCTAATAATTCTAATAATAACAAAAAATACTTTCATTATAAAATCTCATTCAGAACTCATTTATAGTCATCTGCATTGCTTGTAAAATGGCCAAAAAATCATGTATAATATTCTAAGAAGACAAACTAAACTTTCACATAGTCTTGTGTCACATTGCACTGCAGCCCCGTCGAGTAAACAAAAAAATAAGCTAATAAAATTTAAGACCTTTGTGAAAAAAATAAGACTTGAACAACATAATTTAAGACTTTTTAAGGCCTAATTTAGGAACATGAACTTTGAGAACTGAGGTCCACTGCGACTGTTCATATAAGTAAACTCAAAACGTATCTTTTTAATTTAGCTTTTAATTAAAACTTTTACTTGTTTTAAATTAAATTTTATTATTAGTATATTTGTTTTAAATCAAATTAATATTATTTTGCGTGGTCTCTATCTAATTTTAGCTCTCCACTTTTTATTTTTGCTATAACCTTTAGGAGCTTTATGTTTTCTGGTTCTGTCTAAACTGTTGTATGTTTGGGAGAAACACTGGGGTGGGGTTGTTTTTAAGCATTGTGATTTTCCTGTTGCATGTGAAGCACTTTTCCAATGCATGAAAAGTGCTATACAAGTAATAAAAAGTCAATAAAGTTTGATTGATTGATTCATTCATTCATTCATTCATTGATAAAGCACCTTATAGTCCAAAAAATATGGTACATCTGTCGGTGTCGCCATGTTTGTTTTGGTTCGTTTGGTCACTTCACTTTTGGCTTCTGCACAAACCTCGGTGCTGCGACGTCGTCCACCGGCTCAAATACCTCTATAACCGCGCGCTCCAAGATGAACTTATCGTGACCCCTACATAAGACCATCACCACTGCAGGTCCAATACACATGTGGAAGCTCATAGTGTTACTTAAAACCACTTAGTAAGTAAAAAAAAGTTTATGACGATAACTCTGCTCCATTAATAACTGATCGCTGCGTTCCTCCAGCTTTAGCTTTCGGTGTTGATGGTGAAAAAAAACAAACAAACAGCTGGTGGGTTTATAGAGGAAATATGGATTAGACATTAATCCCGCAGAACAAGAAAACAAAAAAGTGTTGGAAGTGAAAGCTGAGAGCGATCGTGAGCGTGAGGAGAGACCTACAGGAGCACAGCTGCTCGACTGAAAAACCACAAGACATCTGCGTGTGGGATCTGCAGCCGCGGAGATACATATGTTTGTTTAGAAGCTGCACGTTGCGGGTTTGATCCCTGATTTATATCTTTGGGGCTTCGAGCAAGACACTTCGCACCTCCCTGCATCTCGGCGAAGGCGTTAAAGAGGGAATATGAAGCAAAATGGAGCTTTCTTGTTGTTTGTGGTGAATGCAGCATCTTCAAAGACTCTAAACTCTGTCTAAACTCATGGGAAAGTGGCCAAGAAAAACGACTGTACTGTTGTGTCCTTGGGCAATACACCTCACCCAGTTTGTGTCCAATGTTTATATGTAAAAAAAAAAAAAAACGTTTAAAGTCTAAATGTAAAAGATTAGCTCGACTTTCTTACAGTACATTCCTAACAAATCGCTCAGGGCATAAAGCGTTTGATCTTCTTTACACAGAAAGTACTGAGAGAGAGAGAGAGAGAGAGAAAGAGAAAGAGAGGAAGGGGGGCAGAGAGAGAGGGAGAGGCAGAGAGATGAATAAAAAGAGAGAGAAAGAGACAGAGATGAACAGAGAGATGAATAGAGAGAGAGTCGGAGAGATAAACAACAAGATGAATAAAGAGAGACAGAGATGAAAGAGAGAGATGAACAGAAAAATGAATAAAGAGAGAGACAAAGAGATGAACAGAATAATGAATAGAGCGATAGAGACAAGAGACAAAGACAGAAAGAGACAGAGACACAAACAGAAATATGAATAGAGAGAATGACAGAGAGAGAAAGAGACGAACAGACAGATGACTAGAGAGATGAATAGAGAGAGACAGAGATGAAAGAGAGAGACAGAGAAAGAGACAGAGAGATGAACAGAAAGATGAATAGAGTGAGAGAGACAGAGAGATGAATAGGAAGAGACAGAGAGATAAAAGAAAAAGACAGAGAGAGAAAGAGACAGAGATAAACAGAAAGATGACAGGGAGAGAAAGAGAGACAAACAGAGATGAATAGAGAAAGTGAGACAGAGAGAGAAAGAGACTGAGAAAGAGACAGAGAGATGAATAGAGAGAGAGACAAAGAGATAGAGAGATGATCAGAAAGATGAATAGAGAGAGAGAGAGACAGATAACGAGACAAAACGGGGGAACAAAGAGATGAATAGAGAGAGACAGAGAGAGAGAGACAGGGAGACCAACAGAGAGAAGAATGGAGAGAGACAGAGAGACAAACAGAAAGATGAATAGAGAGAGAGACAGAGAGAGAAAGAGACAGAGATATGAACAGAAAGATGAAGAGAGACAGAGAGAAAGAGACAGAGAGAAAGAGCGAGACAGATAGAGACAGAGAAAGAGATGAACAGAAAGGTGAATAGAGAGAGAAAGAGTGAAAGAGACAGAGAGATGAACAAAGAGATGAATAGAGAGATACCGAGGCAAACAGAAAGATGACCAGAGAGAGAGACATCAAGAGAGAAAGAGAAACAAACAGAAAGATGAATAGAGAGAGAAAGAGTGAAAGAGACAGAGAGATGAACAAAGAGATGAATAGAGAGATATAGAGGCAAACAGAAAGATGACCAGAGAGAGACATCAAGAGAGAAAGAGAAACAAACAGAAAGATGACTAGAGAGAGAGAGAGACAGAGAGAAACGAAAGAGAGACAGAGAGATGAATAGAGAGAGACAGGAGACAAACAGAGAGATGAATAGAGAGATGAATAGAGAGATGAATAGAGAGATGAATAGAGAGAGACAGAGATATGAACAGAAAGATGAAGAGAGACAGTGAGAAAGAGCGAGACAGATAGAGACAGAGAAAGATAAATAGAGAGAGACAGAGAGACAAACAGAGAGATAAATAGAGAGAGAGAGAGACAGAGAGAAACGAAAGAGAGACAGAGAGATGAATAGAGAGAGACAGGAGACAAATAGAGAGATGAATAGAGAGAGACAGAGATATGAACAGAAAGATGAAGAGAGACAGTGAGAAAGAGTGAGACAGATAGAGACAGAGAAAGAGAGAGACAGAGAGACAAACAGAGAGATAAATAGAAAGAGAGAAACAGAGCGTATTGTGACGTTTAGCGCTGAAGTCCATTAAGAATCTCAGTCCATCCTCTGAGTGGAGCTTTAAACCAAACAGAAAAACCAAACAGAGCAGAGCACCGGGCATGTGGTTTAAGACTTAACAAAACCACAGGAGAGGGAGAGAGGGAGAGAGGGAGGAGGGGAAGAGAGGGATGAAGGCAGGGAGAGAGATAGTGTTTAAGGGGGAGGGGAAAAGAGAAAGGGAGCGAGAGAAGGAGAAGGACAGGGAGAGACAGAGATGGAAGGAGAAGGAAAGATATGGAGATAGAAAGAGAAGGAGAGGGACAGGGAGAGAGAGAGAGGGAGGGAGGGGAAGAGAGGGGAACAGAGAGAGGGACAGGAAGAGGAAGAGAGTAGGAGAGAGAATGGGAGAGACAGAGATGGAGGGAGAAGGAAAGATAGGGAGAGAGAAAGAGAGGGGCTTAGAGGGAGGGAGAGAGAAAAGAGAGACAGAGATGGAGGGAGAAGAAAAAAGTGGGATATAGAAAAGGAGAAGTAGAATGGGGGAGAGAGAAAGAACGGTGCAGGGAGAGAGAGGGAGAGGGAAAGAAAAGGGCAGGAGAAAGGGAGGGAGAAAAAGTGATGCAGGGAGAGAGACAGAGATGGGGGAGAAGGAAAGAGAGGGAGAGAGAAAGGGAGGGCAGGGGAAAGAGAGAGAAAGAGAGGGACAGAGGGAGGAAGAGAGGAAGGGGGGATAGAGGCAGGGAGAGAGAAAGAAAGGGGGAGAAAAACAGAGGGACAGAGAGTTGGGGGGAGAGAGGAATAGTAGGGGAAGAAAGTGGAAACATGACAGGAACATAGAGAAAGACAGAAAGAGGGGAAGACAGAGAGTGAGGGAGAAAGAGGAAGGATTGAGAGGGAACAGGGAGACGCAGAGAGAGAGAGAGAAAAGAGGAGAGGACATAGAGAGAGGGAATGAGATGGAAAGAGAGAGAGGGGGGAGAAAACTACAGAGAAAGAAGGATGGAGAGAGAGAGGGGGGGTCTTCAGAGTTTCCATAAGCCAGGGTCGGGGCCGACTGTGACCTGCACCAACTGAGCCCCACAATCTGGATCTGATCAGGACACGGGGCCACAATCACCGACAAATTGTACAACTATGGAGAGAGGGAAGAGAAAAAGAGAGAGAAAGAGAGGAGGAGAGAGGGAGAGAGAAAGAGAGGAGAGGAGAGTGACACACATATAGACAGAAACCGAGAGGGGCAGACAGACCGAAAGTGACACAGAGACACACATACGGTGCATTACTACTGCTGAGAGAGGGGGAGAAAGAGAGAGAGACAGAGGGAGAGAGGGAAAGAGAGTGAGAGAGGGAGAGAGAGATGAGGCGAGAGGAGGTAAGATGAGAGAGAGGAGGGAGGAGAAGAGAGAGACACACAGACACAGAGAGACTGAGAAAGAGGAAGTCTGAGAGTGACAGAGAGACAGAAAGAGACAAAGAGAGAGACAGAGAAAGATGAAGGGAGAGGAGAGAGGGAGAGAGAGGAGAGAGAGACACAAACACAGACAGCGAGACACAAAGACAGAGATAGAGAGACAAAAGAGAGGAGGGGAGAGGAGAGAGGGAAAGGGGGGGAGAGGGGAGACAGAGAGAGAAGAAGAGATAGAGGAGAAGAAGAGGAGACGGAGAGAGAAAGACAAACACAGAGAGATAGAGAGGAAGTCAGAGAGGGACAGAGAGACAGAAAGAGACAGAGAGAAAGAGAGAGAAGGGGAGAGGAGAGAGGGGAAAGAGGGGAGTGGGAGAGAGAAGACAGAGAGAGAGAGAGAAGAGAGGGAGGAAAGAGGAGAGGGACAGAGAAGGACACAGAGAAACCGAGACAGGCAGAGAAAGAGAGGAGGGGAGAGGAGAGAGAGAGGAGAAGAGAAAGAAAGAAAGAAAGAAAGAGGAGAGACCCACAGAGACTGAGAGGAACCAAAAGACAGAGAGAAAGGGAGTCAGAGAGGGACAAAGAGACAGAAAGACAGAGAGAGAAGGAAGGAGAGAGATGAACAGAGTCACAGAGAGAGAAGAGGGGAGAAAGGGAGAGAGAGAGAAGGAGATAGAAGGAGAGAGAGGACAGAAGAAGAGAGAAGAATGGAAAGGGGGAGGGAGAAAGTGAGCGAGAATGACGGGAAAGGAGTGAAATGGAATAAGAGAGAAAGAGAAAAGAGGGAGACAGAGAAATGATAAATGAAACAGAGAAGAGCGGGATGACAGAGAGAGAGAGGAAGAGGGCAAGAATCCTGTGAGAGAGTGAAAGGGGTGAGTCAGAGAAAGAAGACGAGAAAGAATGAGAGAAACAGGAGAGGTAAAAGACAGAGAAAAGGGCAAAAGAAAACGAGAGAGTCAGAGAGTGAAAGAGGGAGGGAGAGACGGAGGAACAGAGGAACGGAGAACGAGCAGCTGCTAAAAAGATGATGTAATGTAAAAGAAGAACAAAAGTGGGGAAAAAGTGAGTGAGGTAGTGAAATGATAGTCAAATGAATGTCGCATGATTTCTAAAGGTCAGTTGACTTCACTCAGACGCACTCGTGTTGTTAAAGCTGAAATAAACATGTGGTACTTATCATCGTACCGTAGTACAGTGATATGAAGGCCTCTACACACTATCTGAAGACAGTAAAATAAAGAAATGATAATCAAAATAATGCTTTAGTCTTATATAGCAGCTTTCTACTAATACTATAGTAGCCACAGTTGCCCTGGGGCAGAATGACAGAAGTGAGGCTGTCAACCTGTGTCTTCAGGTGTGCCCATTAGAGTGATCAAAACTCATTTTCTCTAGGTTATAACCATAGTCTGTATATAAGAGTGGACTAAGTGAGTGTGACGTCTCCACAGCGTCGGCGTCGCTCAAATGAGGCTCCCGATGCCACAGTTACAGGAGCCAATCTGGAGCCAGGTCCATATTTGGAAATCCGACCGCGAGTATCATAGCAACCACAAGAGCCAATCATGATTGAGATTGTTAAACGTGCCGCCCGACTCATGGCAGAGCAGCGATACTCTGCACCATTCTGCACAGACCGCTGTATTTCGGTGATTTTTGAGAATAATAAGGAAACTTTTAGCTTTTATCATCAAACTTTAAATAGTTTAAGTCATTGATTTATGTTTTATGTTCTGTTCTGTGTGAACAACAAAAGAGTCGCAATTTAACGAAATCCACTTTACTTTATGCTAGTTAAATTATGCTAGTTAAGATTCTAGTAACGTTAGCTATTGTAATTGAGATATTTTGTCATTTTATTTCAAAAATAGTCAATCGTCGCAGGAAAGCAGGAAGGGAACGTACTTAGCAGCGAATGTAGCTGTCAATCAAACCTGTTGTTAATGCTCGGCGGCAGCAATGTCGGGGAATGAAGGCGTCTGATTGGTCCGTTATTTATGTTCATATCTTGATTTAGGAACAAAATAGTGAAATGAAAAATTCAGGATAATGTAGAGTGGTTTGATACCATCGACCGTATATATATACGGTCTATGCTTGATACGTACATTTTAAGACCAAAATGACGAGACCACAGCAGCAGTTACAAAGAGAGGAGTGATAAGAGCCCAATGTAAGACAATGGGGAAAAGGGAGAGAAGGAGCCAGAAGAACCTCCTGGAGCACTTCCTGTTTTGCACACAGCAGCTGGTGCTTTAGCTATGTCCACTCATATATACGATCTATGATTAGAACCCTGCATTTGGTTCCATATCTGGCCAAAATATTTGGGTCCAAATTTTACGCAGATTAAATAACCCTTTAAACGCCGGGTGCAGGTGTATATTTGATAAATAACCGCAGATTCCAAATAAACGCTGAGTCTAAAACAAATCGAGGAAGCAGACGTGATACTGACGCTGCACATTTTTCTTCTTCGCCTGTTTTGTTTTGCTTTGTCTTTTACGTAACCGATCGTGCTTTCTTTCAGTCAATCTTTGACCACATTGTTGATCGCCATGGCTCCAGTGCAGTGAGAAAATAAACGATGACTTAAAATTTTAACTTTCTGTGGTAAAATAGCAGAGGAAAACTCAGGAGAAATATTACTTCAGTTCGGCATTTCGGAGGAAGCAGCAATGTCCTCGTGGCTGTTGTGGTGTAAGAGGAAAATTGTGGCAAAGGGGCGAGAAAAGGCAGGGGACGAGGCAAAGTAGTCACCAGGCCATTGTATAACGGTGACGTCTCCTCTGAGGTGTGCCGTAAAAACTGTAACTTATAGTCATAGTCCCTGTGGTCTTCAAAGGGTTCATATTTAGATGTAGCTCAAAACACTTGAAAATTACTCTGTGGACCTGAATTATAACATAGGAAACCAAATACAAAAGGCGTATTAGAATAATTTGTAATTTTATTCTGGAAACACAAGATGAAACTTGCATAAACATTACTTAGAAAGTCCATAAAGTCCATAAAAAGTTACTTTAAAACCTCAAATTAGTACATTTCTTACCGTTTTTCTTACTTTTTCTTCCAAATTTCTTCCTAAATCATGTTTTGGAGGCTAAAACCTAATGCGTGGTTCTAATCAAAGTTATCTGATGGACCACCCTAGCGCCCATGCTCACTTCCTGTAGCGGTTTAGCTATGTACATTTATATGTATATACAGTCTATGTATGAGACGTTACAGATAAAGCAGTAGTCCACTCTTTCAGAAACAATTTAACGCACCTTAAAGAATCTATCCAGCCTTAAATCAGTCTTACCAATCAAATACTATGGATATTTCAGGTTTTAACCCTATTTGACTGACACCAGCCTTGAACATATGTGTAAACCGTAATGCAACACTGCCACTATGAAATAAATCTCCTCTCCTGCAGAACCACCGGCTCTTCAGGCGTGAGCTGTGGTCAGGGGAGAGCTCCGAGCACTCAGCCAAGTAGAAAAACAGCCCCCGTTTTATAACTCTTCACTCCTCTGTCAGTTCTGTTATTACAGCGCCGTCCCGCTCAAACATATAGGTCACATTCTTCTACCTAAACGCCTGGAAAGTTTGTGTTGGATCCAAGAGCGGGCTACTGTACTTATCTATGACCTATTATTTCTCCCTGCATCTGCAAAACCTACTCACTGTTTTCTCCATTCAGTTTCAGTAGTAACTAACATCATGAATGAAAGAATGGGGTTTTGAGTTGGAGTACATTAAAGCGCCCATATTAAACGGTTTTATTTTATTTTATAATGTGGTTTCCTGGTCACAAACAAACCCGGAGTTGTGTTTTGTTTCATTCGCACATGTTTAACACAGAAACCCTGCATATTTAGGCGTATTTAGACTCCATAGACCCGCACTAGAATAATTTGGATAATTTCAGACCTGGAATTGACAATCTCTGCTGAACAAAAGGTAAAATGTAGCTGTAAAACCACCGATTCATGACATCACAAGGTGGAACAAAGCATTATGAGCTTTGGTGATATAAACAGACTAATAATAAAGGGTTACTCAGACACGTGTGAATGAAACAAAACACAATTCCAGGTGTGTTTTTGTGGCTAAACGCTCACAAAATTTCTATGGAGTATTAGATTAGATTAGATCACCATGTTACCTTTTATTGTTTTGAATTAATAATTGTTCTCTGTCACAACTATTATTGTAACAATAGCCGAAATATGGTGATATCGTGTCATCAAAGGTCTCACAATAATATCGTGGACCATCACAAGACTCTTTGCTTAAACGAATAGTTCGGATGCAGAAATAGCTAAAAAAAAAAACAGAGAGAACTACATAGACCATGATCCTTTGCTCCGTTTCAGTGCAGACGACATGAAGAAATAACTGTTCTAAGCACTTTTACATCTTCATTCTTTGGATTAAGTCTTGTGAAGGCATTTTTAGAGGAAAAAGGAGCAGATTCATTTTTAGAGGAAAAAGGAGCAGATTCACAGTCAAAATATTGCAATAAATCTGGTACTGTGAGACGTATATGGTGAAAATATCGTACAGAGAGATTTGGATTTCGTTACATTCCTAATGACAGTAAATGTTGTACCAAATGACTGGTCAAAGCGTTTTATAAAGTCAGTCTTGTTATTATGTAGAATATCATAATATCGTGAGCTTTCCCACGATATGGCAATAAATATCGTACTGTGAGGTTCAAACTGTGACAATATCATATTGTGAGGCTTGGATATCCTTACACCCCGAGTCACAAACTTCACTCATGAAACTACTGCACATCGCATCAGGTTTGTCAAGTTGTGCACAGTTTTGCATCATGTTTTTATGTATTTATGGAGAATTGCTGTGCAGGAGCGTGGGGGACGTAGCCTTGTGGTCTGAGTACTGGTGTCGCGGTTTCTCTTCAAGACACTCAGGCAGGTTTTTTGGAGTTTATTCCACAGTGCAAAAACGGCACAACAGGAGCAAAAATGTGCGCAGGAAATATTTACAGTGGGACAGTGGAAAAAAAGTCAAATTACGAGCAGATACAAAAGCAGAAAAAGGTAGACTTCCGCTTCTAGTCCTTCTCTTTCGCTCAGCTGCTGCTCTCTCTCTCTGTCTTCCTTAATCACTGTTTGCTCCCTCGCTCTTTCAGCGAAACACGACCTGACAAGACTAGACGAGAGTCAAGACAAGAACTGGGTGCTGAGCGGCAGGGCGCACCTTCATACACCCCTCGCCCCTGAAGTTTATTGTGCATTTGGTAACTGTGGAGAGCAGCAAACAAGAAAACGGGTGAGCGCACGTCTTCCCATGTTCTCCCCTGAGACACGATTGGATGGGATTGTACTGCTAAACATAGGGCCAGGAGAGATCACTAGATTACTCAAACATGCATGGACAGCATCTAAAACGTCTTCATACATGATTTCGATGAGGGAACAATGTTATAACATGGTAGAAAGCTAAAAAAAAAATCAATTTGGCAACACTCGGTTTGAATTTCCCTGGATTGTTATGTCATAGTTAGAAATCCTGAGCGTTTTTAAAACTCTGTATAACATCGGCTGACTCGTTTAAAGCGGTTATGTGGTCAAATTGCTATCAAATCTCTATTATTATTACTTACTTACATTCACACGTTGGGGCATGTTCCTTATTATTATAGTTAAGACTATTTTTCCCTTATGCTGATTCCTCCATGACAACCACAATCACTTTGGAAAAAACATGGCAGTACATGGTTTTTCACGCTAACAACAAATATTCCAGGTCATGCAATAACTTTCCAACATTCCAGCGTGCCGTTTGCTTTGAACGTTTCCCGGTGAGACGCTCCCGTTCTGAGCACGTCTCAATTAAAAAGCTCATCCTTCACTGACAGAACGCAGGTCCGGCTGAAGTCTCCACCGTGGCTCTGTGGGAGTCCAGACAGATCCATCACAGCGTTCGGACAGAGACGTTCAGCTGGAACACATGAGCAAATATAATGGCCCTGTGTGTGCGAGCCACTTCTGCGCCGTGTTTTTCCCAACTTTGAAGTCAGACTATTTATAGAATAATGCGTTTGTATGTGACAGAGGTTTGCTGCTTTACAACTGAATTCAACCCTGTCTTGTCTACTGTCTATCCATTCTATCTCTCTCTCTATTTTTATTTACTTGTTTTTCTATTTATTTTTATGTACTTATCTATCCATCTGTTTCTATTTATAAGATAAGATAAGATAGGAGTTTATTGATCTCACAGTGGAGAAATTCAACAGTCACAGTAGCTCCTGGACAGTTTAGTACAAAAAAGGAAAAAAAAAGTGTGATGCAATTAAGATATACAATAATAATAAAAATAGAAATAATAATAAAAATAATAATATAAAGTGAATATTTCTTCATTTACTTCAAAACTAAGTAGGTTGAATGTTGTCTTATTTAGCTTTTTTTTTTGCTACTTTTTTAATCTACAATACACAAAAACATGGACCTAAAATGAAAATCTGATGTTTTAGTAAAAATGTGCAGCCAGCCTGACGTTATATCAACCCACGGCAAAAGGATCTTGGATTCTTTCAACAGAACAAACGTAAAATTCAACCTTTTTTTTGCTAGCATTGGTATTTTCACGTTTTTTAACCTTCAATAATGTCTAAAGACTGCACAATAACAACGACAAAAAACTGAATTATTACATACAAGAACAATGCACCAGAGTTAGTTCTTGGTTTGTGTTTCCTAATCAGACACAGACGCACAAGCACAAGACAATTTTTGTTTTATCAAATGAAAAAAACATGTTCAGAACCCTTTAAAAACATAATCTAAAATCTAAAAAGTCAGAAAAACTTCTTATTAGCATTATTTGTATTGATGTCGACAGTCTGCAGCTATGACCCGTACACTCCTGCACATTCAGACACCTGCCGCCTGTTTCTGCGAGGAGTTGAGCTCAGGTTTTCCTACCGTCTGGCTTAGTGCTTAGTAACCGTTTGTTTTGCCCTCTGCCTGACGCTGGTGCTTTGTTACGAGGCACAGTTGGCACCTCCTCGGCTCCAGCTGCTCGTGGCCGCCAGCGCTCCAGCACCACGGCCAGGCCCACGTCCAGAGTCGTACGAATGTTTATGTAGCGTTAGAGGACGCGGCGTGCGGTAAACTTTACTGCGGGGCTACTGTGGGGCCTGTGAAGCAGAGGGTTCGTAAAGAGGCGCTATATTCTTCACACCTTTTGGGAAACTCGTAAGACTTCGAGTCATATTAGGGCTGGACTAATTAAAGTGGGGCTAAGTACCTAAGATCGGGCTACAAACACAACCCCATTTCATATAGAGGTGGTGAACTCGGCGGAGTCTGGAGGACTAAAGGGGAGAAAGGAGGGGTAGGAGGTGCAGGGACTGGAGGGCTAAAGGGGAAAGTGATGGGGGAGGAAGGGTGGAGTTTGGAGGATTAAAGGGAAGAATGAGGACGGATCTGGAGGACAAAAAGGGAGAGTGAGGAGGGGTGGGTTTAGAGGACTAAAGGGGAAAGTGATTGGGGAAGGAAGGGTGAGGTCTGGAGGACTAAAGGGGAGAGTGATGGGGAGGAGGAGCAGCGTCTGGAGGACTAAAGGGGAGAGTGAGGGGGTCTGGAGGACTAAAGGAGAAAGGAAGGGGGTCTGGAGAACTAAAGGGGAGAAAGAGGAGGGGTCTGGAGGACTAAAGAGGAGCGTTAGGAGGGATCTGGAGGACTTAAGGGGAGAGTGAAGGGGTCTGGAGGACTAAAGGGGAGAGTGAGGGGGTCTGGAGGACTAAAGAGGAGAGTTAAGAGGGATCTGGAGGACTAAAGGGGAGAGTGAGGAGGGATCTGGAGGACTAAAGGGGAGAGTGAGGAGGGATCTGGAGGACTAAAGGGGAGAGTGAGGAGGGATCTGGAGGACTAAAGGGGAGAGTGAGGTGGGATCTGGAGGACTAAAGGGGAGAGTGAGGGGGTCTGGAGGACTAAAGAGGAGAGTGAGGGGGGATCTGGAGGACTAAAGGGGAGAGTGAGGAGGGATCTGGAGGACTAAAGGGGAGAGTGAGGGGGAAGGGGAAAGGAGGGGTGGGTTTAGAAGACTAAAGAGGGAAGGAGATGCGGGGTCTGAAGGCAGGCTTGGACTGGTACTGCACTACCGGAAAAATGGGCAGCTCCACCTTGGACCACATTCGGGCCGGTGACTGGTGTGGTAATAATCAATGCCCCCCCCTCAGTCCTCAATTATCACCATGAGCCAATGTGTGGGGGCAGCTTTTTGGTGCCAGTCCGACCCCTTTAGTCTGGAGAACTAAAGGGGAGAGTGAGGAGGGGTGAGCAGGAGCAAGGTCTGGAGGTATAATGAACAGTGTGGTTGGTCTAACAGGTTTCCACATTTCAAACTCTGCCCCTGCAGCCAAGTGTCTGTACCAGAAACAGTCCTGTGTGATGTCACATAGTGCTTGAAATTGCCAAGGCCAATGACGGCAGCACTTACTTAGATTTGGGCCTTTTTTGAAAGCTGCAAATTTACCTAGCTTGACCTTAAGTTGCCAAAAATGACAGTAGACAATACTGTTAGAACATCATATGCACAATATAGTAGCAAAAAAGGTGGATTTTGTGTTTAGTTCAACAAAAAAGTGACTTATAGAGTGTAAATAGAGAACACATCACCAGTTTTTCTCATTCTCAATACATGGACAGGCCAATGCGTAATGTGAAAGCTCAGAACCTCCAGAATTCGCTCCCACTGGCTGCAGATGCTGGTGTTTAGGGAGTGACTGTTCAGATCAGGGAGAGGCGTTTTAGGTTTAAACTAATTAACAATCTGACATACGAAAAGAGAAAATACTAACACAAAGCTCCTAGAACATGTGTGAAGAAGTCCCTCATCAGAATTAAACAAGGAAATGATGTTACTTTCTTTGTTTATGCTTTGCTAATTACAACCATTCCAACATTTTCAAATGAAGAGCAATAAATCTCACAAGTAAAATGAAAAGATGGAGAGAAAACCAATGAGAAAAACAACAAATGTAACGTCTATAGCGCTCTCAAACTCCTTCAGGTGCTACTATAGCAGCTCTTCAGTATCTGGCTTTAAATTTAGGGTTCATTCGATCCACTTTTTGGCCTTTTTTGGATCATTTCTGGTTTAGAACTACAGTGGAAAAGAGGTAGTCCACTTTTAGACCTGGTTTAGCGCTAGATTAGACCTGGAATAGTCCTTATATACTTGGTCTGGGGTAGGGATGCACCAATACTGATACTGGTCTTGAATATCAGTGCTGATACTGAAAATTTAGTTGGATCAGGTATTGTTTCCATGATATCGAAGCTGTTATCCTGTTTGGGCCTTTAATTGGATGTAATAATACTATTTACAGGCTGTTTTGGATTAAAATGTCTCAAATTGTCGTCTGTGTAATCCCTCAGTCGTCCAGGTAGGATCCATAGCAAAAAGAAAGTTAAATTCTGTAACTGGGCACAAGTTTTTTGCGTGAAGACGTTTCGCAGCCAAGCTTCTGAGGGTGGTTTGTCAGACAGGTTAAAAGTCATGTTCAGGATCATTTAAAACGGTGGCAAACAACTGTGCATGTTTAGAGGGTTGTTATTGGTGACATGTGACCTGATTGGGGTCAAGAGCTCACAGGGGCTTCATGCTTGAGAGGGAGAAAACAGTCTGGACATGTTTAGGTCATTTGGCTCCTTTCAAAATGACCTCATAGTCCAAATTTCTCATGTTAAAGAAGTTACACAATGAAGGCTATTGCACAAACTATCCGTAAACAGAGCTGCAGGAGAGATGCTAAATGGCCACAACGTTTATTTCTTCTAGTTCGGAAAAATGCCTTTTACTCCGCACAGTTTATTGAGAAGACGGACTAACACTTATACATTAAAACGGCATTTTGTTAGAGGAAAACTTTCAACAAGCAACTGCCAAACAGATTATTTATCCAACAAGACACGTTACTGGATGAGCAGCGTGTTCTCCCTGCTGCTGAAACCCTCATCCAGGCTTTTATCACTTTCAGATTTGATTATTGCCATAGTATTTTTTAGCACATTCTCCAAAACATTCAGTAAATTAGAGAACGTCACATCAGCCCTGTCCTCCAGAACCTCCTTCAGAGAATACACTTTAAAGTCCTCTTCATCGCCTTCAAAGTTCTCCACAACCAAAAGCACTCTCAGATCTGCTGCAACCCCAAACTCCTCCAACGCCAACCTCCTGTCAATCCCCCATCCCTGCTCCTGTCTCTGCTCCTGTCTGCTCCTGTCCTTCTCCAGCAGGACCAAGCCTTCTCCATCACCCCCCCAACCTCTGGAATTCACTTCCTCAGCATCTGTGTGACTGCACCGACCTTACCACCTTCAAGTATTATTATTATATTATTATTTATTCTCTGTTATAGGGTTATCATTAATTGTTTTAAGTTATTCACTTATGTTCAGAACTGACCTTCATACTGCTACTACCTCTACTACTACTACTACTACTACTACTACTACTGCTACTACTACTACTACTACTACTACTACTATTACTACTACTACTAATAATAATAATGCTGCAGTGGATTAATGTTGCACCTTTCAAAACACTCAAAGCACTTTACAGTATTTTCAATTATTCATTCTTCCACACTTGGTCATGGTAAGATATAGATCTGGGGCAAGATCTCCTGCAACAAGTTTGTGCACACATGAGGAAAGTATATATATGTATATCTATATATATATATATGATAGATAGATGTTATATATATATATGTGTGTATATATATATATATATATATATATATATATGTGTATATTTATATATATATAAGTGTATATATATATATATATATATATGTGTGTGTGTGTGTGTGTGTGTGTATATGTATGTATATATATATATATATATATATATATATATATATATATATATATATATATATATATTCATTTAGTTTACATCTAGATTGGACAAAAAGTGTTAAGAACTGGTAAGTTACATCTCTTGGGGAGCTGTGGTCTACTACTACTTGAACTGTAAATATGTAAATAGTGTATGGAGATGATGACTGGGACTGAATGGGAATAGTTGAATAGTTTTACTTATTGATTGGATGAATGAAAGCATTAATATACATTTTATTTTATTTTATTGGCATCTACGCCACTTATGACGCCAACCTGTCCAGGGATGAAAGTGGAAATGAGCATTTTTGCTATAACCTGGCACAAACATGATTTGTAGCTCAGTGTTATTATGTGCATTGTCCCTGATAAATAAACAAATAAAATAAACTTCAACTAAAATATTAAATTAACAACTTCCAAACTGCAAACAGGATCGCACAATTATTATATTCAATATAATTATTTCACTCATTCATAAAACTTTGCACATCAGTTGCTTAAAGCGGGTGTGTTGGAGGAGAAGGAGCAGCACCAGAACTTGGAGAAAAAAAGTCACGTCTTACTTGCAAATGTTTGTTTTTTTCTTTTTCTGCCTGATGAAGGCCTCATGCTGGAACGTTGCAGTCGGTCCTAATAAATCTCACATTTGCAAGTAAGACGGTGTTCGGGATTTTTTCTCTAATATAAATTATTTCAAAATGTTGCATTGTCTCGTTCTCTTGGACCTAATCTCGTGTCTTGTTTCGTCTTGTGGAAATTCTGTCTGGTCCCACCCCTTGTAAGATACTACTGGAGCCAAAGAAGTCCTGGGGCAGTCTGACAGATGCGAGTCGGCCAATCTGCACCATCAGCCCCTCTTACCACCACTTCACACTCACAAGAGGCCATGTGGGTAAAACATCTGGCCTAAGGACACCATGATTGTTTCCATTAGGCTTTGACAAAACTATATCACCATTATACCTTTAATATGAATGTATCTTATGTTGTTGTTTTTTTGTATGTGAACTAGGGACGGGCATTCGATTAAATTGTCTTAATCGATCATTGGGAAAATTAACGATCAATATTCGATTAATCATTAACATTTTATATTAAAATTATCACTCTTATTACTATTACTAATCTGTGTAAATAAACTCAACTTTACAACATATAAACCATAATCACTATAGAGCCACATCAGTGTGAGAATAGAATGTTTATGCAGCTTTGGCACATTTGTTTACAACTTACAGAAACAAAACTTAAAACCGCATGGCTCATTTGCATAAGTGAAAAAAGCCGCTCTTTCCTTGTGCTGATGTGGTTCAGCTTCTGTTGGACTAAAGGACACGACTCAGTGGAATATGAGTGTTCTCCCTGTGACAGAGGATGTGATGAGGCAGGTGAGTCTGTTCTGTGCGTATGTCGCGTTGGAGATACTGCGTAAACATGCGAAACCGGGATACTCAAAAAAACAAAACAAAAAAAAAACCCCGGGATACTGATGTGCAGGTAAACACACTCTGAGGGATATAGTGATCTCCAAGGAGCCAGAGCAGACGTGGGACTGTGAGGCTCCAGTGTTTGTGCTGTGAGACGCAGCCTCGACTCCTCACGCTACGTTACGCACAGACACCTACATTCAGTTTGTCGATTAAAATGAACGTGATCGACGAAATCGATTAGTCGAATAATCCTGCCCATCCCTATCCACTATATCACCATTATACCTTTATTATGATTAGAACTTATGCTGTTTTTTTCATCTTTTGTATGTGAAGCACTTTGTGACCTGCGTCTGTGAAAACCGCTGTATAAATAAACTTTAGTTACTTACTTACTGTACCTTTCTATTGCTTTGCTTATGATAACGCAGTCCTTTTGGAAGTGCATAAAATGAATTAGGATTTATGATGAAAAAAAATTGAATTATGCAGGTGTGGTGGAAGGATACATATAAGATAGTGTTATGAAGAAAATAATGGAAAAGATGCATCGGACAGGACAAAAACCATGACTGGACACTTTAAAAAATATACCATTAATAATGAGACGCATACATTGTGCATCGTCGGCTAAAAATGCAATAAAATAACCGTGTAAAACCATTATAAAAAAACCTTAGGGAGCACAAAGCTTATTCAAATGACTCACATGTGAAAAATGTGAGCAGGAATAGCTGAGGCCTAAATATTTGGAGAGTAATCGTGCGTCTGTGTATAAGAGCTGAGAGATACATAAATACATGGCGTGATGTGATTGGTTACCTGGAGTTGGGCTTGAGGTTCTCCACAGGCAGATGTGTCCCGCTGGAGGAGCGAGAGGACCATCTGTTGTTCAGCACGTCGTCGTAGGAGGCCGAGTAGACCATGTAACCTGCAAGAAGAACACACAAACAAAAGACGAGTTATGTTTAGTGTTTGTTTCGTCTTCTTGGGAACCGGGAACGATCGCTTCATGCCAGGGTTTTTGCGTTTAGCCAGTATTAGGTAGACCAGGTGTAGACAGCCTCGGGCTTCCAGCTCCTCCTGTAGCCACATGTGTTTAAGTCTCTGCTCGTAAACCTTCTGTTTGTGCACGCAGGTCTCAATCTGGCAGACCTCTTCGGCGATTGGTGCATCAAGTTCAAGATGGCACCTAACTGGTTCCTGGCTCCCTTCCTGCTCACTAACGCATCGTCCCAGAGCAGGGGTCGCCAACATTTATCCTCTGGTGAGCTACGTGTACAAAATGAAGATTCCAGAGAGCTACTAAATTTAGCAGTAGCAAGAAAGTGAGTGGCCTTTCTGTGTGGAGTTTGCATGTTCTCCGAATGTCTGGGCACTCCAGTTTCCCTCAAAAACCCAAAACATGCTACATAGATCTCCAGGGAGAACAGCTGATAGCTAATTGTAGGTTAATTAAATGCAATAAATTCAAATACTGTCAAATACATTACAAAATACTAATAAAATACAACACTAAATACAATCAATCAATTAAATACTGCCTTGCTTTAACTGTAGGCTTTTAACTGTATGTTTGTAAGATGACCTTGGGTGTCCAGAAAGGCGCCTAATAAAGAAAATGTATTATTATTATATACTGTTTTGCTCATAAGTTTACATACCCTGGCAGAATTTATGATTTCTTGGTCCGGAAGTTGCACATGGGACGTACTTGGATATTCCAACATGATAATGATCCAAAACACAAAGTGGACCTGTGATTGTCTCCAGCAGAATAAAGTGAAGGTTCTGGAGTGTTCGTCTCTTCTGACCTCAGTATCACTGAGCCTCTGGGCAGATTCAAGCTGCAGTTCAGATAAGAGCCCAAGAATTTACAGGAACTGGAGCCTTTTGTCAAGAAGAATGTGCAGCTTTACCATCAGCGAAAAGAACACATCCACAACTATCACAAAAGACTCCAGCTGTCACTGGGTCATTTGTGTAGTTTCTGTGTCATTATGATTTAAAAAGAGGAAACACAGTTGTTTGATAATAAACGGCTTCACCCAAGCACTAACCATGAATGAAAGAAAAGTTTTTGTGTTCTCATTCATATTCTCTGAAAGACGGCCAAGAAATCAATCAAATTCTGTTGGGGTCTGTAAACTTATGAGCACAAGTGTAAGAGCCGCGTCAGGCCTTAGACGGGACATGGTTAGATGCTTATAAAACATAAACCTTTATCCAATTATTAGCGCACAAAGTTAGTCATCAAAATGATACATTTACAATGGTAATAAGCATTTAATTCATGAATTTTTTGTTACCAGCAGCTCTCCAATGATACACAATATGTATCATTCAGAACTCCTTTGGTGAGCTACTTGGAGGGGGGTGGAGAGCTGCTGGTAGCTCCCGAGCTCCAGGTTGGAGACTCCTGCACTAAAGCCTGACAAATCCTGGACCTTCACCTGCAGCTGACAAACATTAAAAAGATCTGCTCCCTGCCGCTCCTGACTGCAGATCTGTCTGTGAACAGCATGCCACATTTCCTTTGCCCCCATGTAGTTTTTGTGCAACTTTGGGAACTTTAAGACCCTACGGTCCTTTCACAAGTCTGGTTTTAGTCAATGTTTCAAGTGTGATCTGAAAGAGGCCAGTGTTGGAGTGTCTCTTATTAATAATGAAAGACTGTTCCAGAACTTGTTGCCTCCAAATGAGTCACACTTTGTCCGAAAGTCCGAAAGTAGCATCTGTGTGGGAGCTCACAGTTCCCCCGGGCCGTGACCCCAGTTCCCATCCCACTGGCCCTCTTTGTTTTAATAAAATCCTGTAACGGAGGGGGGCAAGTCCATGCAAAACTTTGTACACAAAACATCCGTATATGAGGCATGTAATTGTTCTGTTAGCTTACTTTTACCTATCTACCTTCCTCCTCACAAACATACCTGGAGCTGTGTTTTGTTTCATTCACACGTGTCCTGTATTATCATGCACAACTTCACAAGGTGGAAGAGAGTGTTTTCTGTTTGGGAGAAGAACTCATCCTTTGTGTGAAAGAAACAAATCACAGCTCCAGGTATGTTTGTGATTTGAGGAAATAACTAGAGCAGACAATAGTTTAAATCTCTCTGCTTCCCACAAACCCTTTGGCGCAGCATCATGTTTTGTTTTGTTGTCTAGTCGGTCCTGGTGCTGGTTTTGTCTCACTTTAACTAAAGGCCGGTGCAAACTGGAGCTTCATCGCGGCTCTTAAAATATCTTTAACATGTTTTACGCAGGAGTTTTCTCTGCACATCACTGATAAAATAAAACACAGCTTGAGGCAGTGAAGAAGAGGAGAGGAGGAGGAAAAAAGAGGAGGAGGAGAAAAGAGGAGAGGTGGTGGTCGGAGGTTGTTGCAGTGAGTTTAGTGACAGAAAAGAGTTTCCTCCAGAGAGGAGCAGGATGAGGAGGAGGAGAAAAGAGGAGAGGAGAAGGAAGAGAGGAGGAGAGAAGGGGAGGAGAAAGAGAAAAGGAGGAGAAATGGAGGAGTGGAGGAGGAGAGAAGAAGTAGACCAAGAGAGGAGAAGGAGAGAAGGAGGAATAGACAAGGAGAGGAGAAGGAGGAGAGAAGAAGGATAGAAGAAGGAGTAGAGCAGGACAGCAGAAGAAGAGATGAAGCAGAGAAGGTGGAGTAGGAGGAGTAGAGGAGAAGGAGAGAAGGACAGAGAGGAGAAGGAGGAGAGAAGAAGACGGAAAGCAGCAGGAGAGAAGGAGGACGAGAGCAGGAGGAGTAGAGCAGGAGAGGAGAAGGAGAAAAGGAGGAGAGAGGGAGGAGTAGAGGGGAAGAGGAGAAGGAAAGAAGGAGTAGAGGAGGAGTGGAGAAGGAGAGCAGGAAAGAAGGAGTACAGAAGGAGAGGAGAAGAAAGAGAGAAGGAGGAGTGGAGCAGAAGAGGAGGAGAGGAGAAGAAGAGAAGGAGGAGAGAAGGAAAGAAGAAGATGAGAAGGAGGAGTAAAGGGGGAGAGGAGAAGGAGAGGAGGAGAGAAGGAGAGAAAGAGGAGTGGAGCAGGAGAGGAGAAGAAGAGAAGGAGGAGAGAAGGAGAAGTAGAGGAGGAGAGAAGGAGGAGCAGAGAAGGAGCAGAGAAGGAGCAGAGAAGGAGAGGAGAAGGAAGAGCAGAGGAGGAGGAGGAGAGAAGGAGGAGCAGAGGAGAAGTAGAGGAGGAGAGAAGGAGGAGCAGAGGAGGAGGAGAGGAGCAGAGGAGAAGGAGGAGAGAAGGAGGAGCAGAGGAGGAAGAGAGGAGCAGAGGGGGAGGAGAGAAGGAGGAGCAGAGGAGGAGGAGGAGAGAAGGAGGAGCAGAGAAGGAGGAGCAGAGAAGGAGCAGAGAAGGAGGAGAGAAGGACGAGCAGAGGAGAAGGAGGAGAGAAGGAGAGAAGGAGGAGCAGAGGAGAAGGAGGAGAGAAGGAGGAGCAGAGGAGAAGGAGGAGCAGAGGAGGAGGAGGAGAGAAGGAGAGAAGGAGGAGCAGAGGAGAAGGAGGAGAGAAGGAGAGAAGGAGGAGCAGAGAAGGAGGAGAGAAGGAGGAGCAGAGAAGGAGGAGAGAAGGAGGAGAGAAGGAGGAGCAGAGAAGGAGGAGAGAAGGAGGAGCAGAGGAGGAAGAGGAGAGAAGGAGAGAAGGAGGAGCAGAGGAGAAGGAGGAGAGAAGGAGATAAGGAGGAGCAGAGAAGGAGGAGCAGAGGAGGAAGAGGAGAGAAGGAGAGAAGGAGGAGCAGAGGAGAAGGAGAGAAGGAGGAGCAGAGGAGAAGGAGGAGAGAAGGAGAGGAGGATCTTTCTCTGTGTCTGATTTTGAATTTCAAATGCCGCTCAGTTTCTCACTTGAATTTTTAAACTCTGAATTATTTTTATTCTGAATTTTAGTTGCTCTACATCATATGATCTTTTTAAAAAAAAATGTTTTTCATACGTTTCAAATTCAAAATAAGAATTTCACCTTTTAAATATTCAGCACAAATATTTTCAATCCCTCAAATTCAACAGTCATTCAACAGTGTAAAATTCACTGTGAAAATGTTCTATTTCTATCTCATCTGTGGGCAGAGTTTATACTTTAATATAAAAATGAAAGAGTTGAGATTCACTGCACCATTTCCTGTTGTTACTTTGCTGCAAAATTTTTCACTGCAAATTTTACATTCTGAATTTTGCCTCTTGAATTTGAGGACTTGAAAATATTTGTGCTGAATATCTAAAAGGGGAAACTGTTTATTCTTTTATTCTTTGAAACATACTGAAAAGGTCAACTTAAAATCTCATCGACTAAAATTCAAGATAAAAATAATTCAAACATGTTTTTTGAGAGTTAAAAAATAAAAAAAAATTCAACATTTAAAATTCCAAATCTAATGAAACAAACGACCTTCCATATAAAACCATATATTTTCAGGTGTGCGTCCAAATCTGACACGTTTTAACGGCGGCAGGAGAGTAAAAAAAAAAATGCATCTCTTTTTTTTCTCTCTGTGCTCTGGCCTTCTGACAGTAATGATATCACAAGACACATGCTCCTTAGAAAATGTATTTGTACAAAGCTGTTTTTGAAGAGCAAACATATAAAAGCTCAAACTAAAATGATTGAAGACGTCGCTTTAGCTCCACTAAATCAGTGCGTATGGAAAATCCTCCTCTAAGAGCAGGTTGGTGGTCGCGCTTTGAGGAAACATCTGCGAAAACACAACTTGGCTCGTGTCCGTCTGCGTCTGCGTCTCTCTTCTCCTTCTCCTGACCTGTGGCTCGGGCTTGTGGTTTCATCTGCTGCAAATAATAACTCTCTAATGCCGCACTGTGGAGCATTCCAGGCGAAGCTAAACCATCTCCCCGCGCTTGCACGTATTTGCGCTGCGGCCCACGCTCAGCACGTCCGTCTCCACGATCCTCTGTCTCCGCGGCGTAACTTCGCTCTTCGAGATTTTTCCCTATAAAATCCGGCGTAATCCAGCGCTAATTATTCCGAGGCCAAAACTGATAAAGGGTTTTACGTCAAAGCAGGTAGGAATCCCTGACCTCATCTCTTGGACGTACACGTGGACACATGTTTCGAGCACTTGTTTGGACAGTGAAACGGTGCTGTGCAAACGCGGAGCGGATACGTCAGACCGGACCTGCTCTACCCGCCAAAGGGTTTACATGCTGCATAGAGAAGTAATGGGATTGTAAACAGGCTGAACGCTTTTATGTGACGAGATGAAAATGCAGTCGTCAGTAGGTTATTAGTCAGTTTAAGACTTGTTTTAAAGCTGCACTGTGCACTTTTTCCGGTACCTCCTCTTGTTCATGGAGATGGTATTTCTTTGAGTGGAAACTACCACATTTTGGCATCTTTGTCAACCAAAACAATCTTATATTTGTTATAACATGTATTTATCAGTAGTTTATAACCTTGTATATAATGCAGTTGAAAATATATGTTTACTCTTAGTCACACTGCAAAAAAGGCCTATCAAAAAATAAGAAAAACATACCAATTTTGAGGTAAAAATGCCCTTTTTTAAGTGAAATTCTCTGCCAATACAGTAAGAAATTTCCACTTACCGAGTTTTTTTAAAACAAGAGGAAATACGAATCTTGTTCTAAGCAGAAAACACTATTTTCAAGTATTTATGGCAAGATTTTTGACCTTTTTGGTTTGAGAAGGAAGTTAAAGAGGCTTTAACCCGGACTGAGTTAATATAAAAAGTGCTTAGAATAAGTTATAATATCTACATAAGATAAATCAGGATGGAATATGTTGAAACAAGTAAAAAAAACTCATTAAATAAAAAAAATCTTAAAATTTATCTTTTAAGATGAATCTGCTTAATTCAAGTCAGTTTAACTATGCTAAAAAATACTTTTTTGTAGTGCATATACTGTAAAAAAAAAAATTAAGTTAAAATGACTTATATTAAGAACATTTTACTTTATTTGAGTAGATTAATCTTGACAAGTAAAATGATCTGCCAGTGGAATAAGTGTTGTTTTCTTAATTCAAGCAACATTTGATTGTGTTTCTTATTTTAAGTACAAAAAGCTGCTGTTTTTCTTATTTTCGAGTAGCAAGATGTATTTTCATATTTTAATAACAAAAATCTTATTGCACTGGCAGATCATTTTACTTGTCAAATGAAATTTAAAATCATGGTAAAAACTTTCTTAATCCAAGTAATTTTAGCTTGACTAGATTTTGTTTTTTGCAGTGTGGTCATACACTGGAAAAAACAATATCTAAGTAAGTTAAAATGACTTAAATTAAGAGCATTTGACTTTGATTTTACTTTAATTTGAGTAGATTTAACTTGACAAGTAAAATTATCTACCAGTGGAATAAGTGTTTTTTCTTAATTCAAGCAACATTCGATCGTGTTTCTTATTTTAAGTACAAAATGTCTTACTCCACGGGAAGATAATTTTACTTGTCAACTGAAATTTACTCAAATTATGATAAAACTTTCTTAATTCAAATCATATTAACTTGGCTAGATTTTGTTTTTTGCGGTGTACAAACATTTTTTTCAAGGTGCACTGTGTAACTTCTCGGCAGGAGAGTCCGCCATCTGCTTGTCTCCATGGTGATGCTATCGTTTTGCCTGGGATGTTCCACGGTATTGCTTTAAACATTTATATCTCGCATTTATTCAATTACAGGAGTTTTATGTCTCACAAAACATGCATTCTTACTGCGAGCTGCCGCACTTCTCCAGAGATTTGACCTGTACCTTGTCCTGGTGATGTGGCTGCGTGTCTCCATGGAGATAGTTAAATGAAATGCTGTACTGTGAAACATTCCAGGAAAAAAAACAACAACAATAACATCTATATGGAGGATTTCTGGATTATACATACTGCCCTGAATAACTCAATTTGATGAACTGCCATTGTAATTTTATAATTCTGATGCCTAAATCAAGTGTAGTAATAAACAGATAAAGGCTTGTGTTTTATACGTATCTAACTGTTCCACGTCTAAGGCTTTTCTGTGCTCAGTTTCTTGCCACAGCTAAAATTAGTTGCTCTTTGGCGTTTTCTTTTCGTAAAGGTAGCTCACTAGAAGAAAGTCGGACACCCCTGCTCTACCAGAAAAGTTACACAGTGCACCTTTAATGCTGCGTTGCTATTTACACATTTAAATCAGCTGTATGTAGCCTGCACTCAAAAAAATACTCCAGTCACACCTGAACCTGTGTTGCCAGTGTCTTCAGATAGACACATACACGTTTTTCCGCTTCCCAGTAAGGGGCATTTCTTGTTTTCTATGTTTTTGATGAGGAAAGATTATAAAATAGATCAGAAAATGGGATCTTTAATTAAGGGGTTAGTGTTAGAAGTGGAAATGTAGCTGCCAGAGCCTTAACGTGCAGATACAGACACACATAAGTTTGTCTCATTCTCAGTGTATGGACAGGGCTCGTATGAAAGCTCAGAACCTCCAGAATTCCCTCCCTGAGCTGCAGAGGCTGCACTTGCACTGATTCATGATTGGCTGCAGATGCTGGGATTTAAGTAGTGACCGTTCAGATCAGAGAAACACATTTTAGGTTTAAACCAACTGGATTTCAGCACTGAACCTGGCAACACACAAAAAAAAGACTCATGTGAGGCTTGTTCTGCTTTCTCGTCGGATCTTGTGAACAAAACACCACATTATAACATAAACAACATGTCCAGTGTTTTTGTAATGAAGAATAAATCAGTATTACAGTTGTTATCAGTAAAAACTCTTTGATTTGAACATGTTTATCATACACTACACTGCCGCTATATTAGACAAATTATTAGCAAATGCCTGAAAAAAGCATATTTCTGTACAAATCTACAGCATCTCTAAAGTAAAAACAAACCAAAATACCCAAAAGTTGGCAAAAGTACTTATAAAAACATCAGAGTAAAGGATAATGCCGCACCTATGAGTTTTTTTTAAAGGGGTGATTTAGTTCAGGTTTTACTGGTGCCTTTATTACTCAGACTTGGAGGAAGAATCATCTCGTCTGTCAGTGAAGTGAAGCACGTCATTTGTTACTGCGCTAGTGAAGAACACAGTGTACTTGTGTAGAGGCTTTAGGGCTGGAAACCAAGATCCACTTCAAATATGTCGTCTACTAAGATAAATTAGACTTTTTTTTAAAATCCTGACCTAATTCTTCTTCAAAATGGTTAAAGGGCCCTTATTATTTTCTGATTATGTTATAATGTTTCCTCGTCACAAACAGACCTGGAGTTGTGTTTTGCTTCATTCACATGTTTAACACACAAACCCTGCGTATTTAGGAGTTCTTTTCTCAAACGGAAATCACGCTGTTCCACCTTGTGATGTCATGTGGTGATACAGGAAGTGCTCCAGTGTGTTTCTAAACTCCATACACCTCAAACATGTGTAAGTGAAACAAAACACAACTCCAGGCAAGTTTGTGACGAGGTAACGACATTATAACATAATCATAAAACGTAATTTGGGCCCTTTAACCATTTTGAAGAAGAATTAGATCACAGAACCACTGATATTAAGTTTGGGATTTTTTAAAATTCTAATTTATCTTAGTTAGTAGACGACATATTTGAACTAGATCTTAGTTTCCAGCCCTAAAGCCTCGACACAAGTACACTGGCTACCATCTCACAATTTTGTGTAATATACCTTTAATGATCCTTCAAAAAATCAACATGCACTTTTTTTTTTACTATTGTAATCAGGGATCTACAGTGCGCCCATTTCACTCGCACTTGCGAGTAAATATTTCGTCGTGCGAACGAGGAAAATAAAACAGTCGCACCAGTGCGAGTGCTTCTGCAGCCACAGTAAGGAGAACTGCACACAGACGTAACGTGACAAGTTTAACATTCTAAATGTATCAAACATTAGGGGCGCACTCACACTAGGACTTCAGAATCGTGCCCAAGCCTGGATCGCCCCTAAAGCGCCGCACGCTTTCCCAGCGCGAGCGCTGACCCCAGCGTACGAGCTCCGCATGTGGCCGATATCACTCATACGAACAAACTCCGCTTCAAAACACACCCACGCCCAGCTTCAAAGAGGAGCGCCCCGCAGCAGGACCCACACCTCTCCCGCCACTCAGTAAACACCTCCACGCCGCTGGACTTCCTTCTCCGCTAAAGCGAGAGCTTTGTCTTGGTCTTGTCTCGGACTCGAGCGCATTTGGACTCGGTCTTATCACGGACTCAAGGTCTGAATACTGAGTGTGATCATATTTCATTACGGCCGCTGCAATAAACTTGTACCGGTGTGCGTGACCACGCGGGACGTCTCTCTGCGGCCTGTGCACTGGAGCCCGCAGACACTGTGCAGCCCGTCAGCACAGGCTCCGCAGCGAGCGGCTTGTCCACAGCTCGCACCCTCGTGTACCAACGTGCGTCACAGGGCAGGTATCCCACCTATCCTTCCGCCTCACGTCAAATACGCCAATACTAATTTTCTGTCAGTGTCCGCACAGAGCAGACCCACAGCACAGAGCAGGCGATATGTGGGCTGAAGTTTGCCTAAGAAAATGCCAAATAACTCTATCACAATGTGCGTTTAGTTTGGTAAATGTGCAGAGGCTAAAACCACTGTAAAACCAGTAAGAGAATGTAACTTCACCTAGGAATTTGAAAATACAGGTTTAAAAATCTTACCTATGTTTTTCACTTTGAAGCAGTTTTGTGTAAAGTGCCAGTGGAAGTTTTCTTAAAGAAGAGGTTCTTAAACTGTGGGTGAGGGTCCGAAAAGGGCCACAGTGTTCAAGTGCAGTACAGTTTGTTTGACTTATTTTAAGTCTAAATATTAATCAGATAAAATGAAGATATATTTATAAAAACACTGCGATCATGCAGGAAAAGTACAGTCATAATTCTTTTGTTTTTTGTATTAAATTCATTCAAATAAGTTGGTGTGCGCAAGTTCTGCACTGTAATAATCGTTCGAAATGAAAACCTACTTGTGCCCCCATTTTTTTTTCTGTGCTCCTAAAATTTTTAACTTAGGGGCACGTGTGCTCCTGAAAAAAAAAGTTAGCGTAGAGCCCTGATTGTAATAAGTTGGCAAGAGGGTCCAAACTTTTATCTTTTTTTAGATGAAAAATAAGGAAGTATTAAACGTACAGAACCAAATATAGCTAAGATTTCTTGTGGCAATTGGCTCTGTGCACAATAGCGCCGAGAAAGCCCAGTTAGTGTCACTACTTCCTGTCCAAGTCACGGATCTCTAATAAAAACTGGATAAAACACTCCTCCTGTGTCCCGGCTCGAGACAGACTAGTGGCCGCTCCAGGTACTGCAGCTCCCGGGAGTTTGGGCCCAGAAAGAATTCTCCAATAGAAGCAAAATGCATTTGTTGAGGGGATTTCAAACTGCTTGTATGCAGCTGAGAGGGCATCAAGAGCTTTCACAAAGGTTGGATTTTGTAGAGAATCTTTTCTATTTTCACAACTTTTAAAAAATTTTAATCTTCAAAGTGTCCTGCTCTGAGCCCGCTCTAGCAGCTCTCACTCTGATTGGTCCAAACGCTCCACGACATGCACATTACAGACATCACAAAGGTGGGAGGAGCTGGTCTGAATTGAGGAAGTGAATGTGTAAGAGGAAAATCTTTTTGGCCCATGTGCCAATGTAGCCAGGCTGGCGCCACCTAGTGTCTCCGCTCAATTTCATTTCTCTCCAGCGACTCAGGAATCAGAAAACACTCAGCAGTTTGCAAGAACCCCAAGAAGTTGTAGTCGGCGTTCCGGCCAATCAGTGAAGTGGTGTGTTGCCCAGAACCAACCTGAGTTTGATAGCAGACTGTATACGGTACACACGCGACCAAATAGCAGCGATTGGTTAAATTAAAAAAGTATCCGCCTACTGTCGAGCGAATAAATCCTAATGCTGCGAGGTCAGACAGTTTCCACAAAGTGAAACCGGCTGATGAATCAGGCAAGTGCCAATGAGCACAGGCCACCAAAAACAATACGGCGCCATCTTGGTTTCACCTTCCACATTTTATTATAGTTCTCTGGTCCAAGTTTATCTCTATGGGGTTTCGCTAGAATGAAGTCGTGCTAGAATGAATAAATATTTAAAGATAAGAGTGAACAGGGAGCTGTGGCTGAATGTCACTGACAACATGTTAAAAAGTGCACAAATACAATGAAAACGTCCGTGTTTAGAAAGAAACGTGTGTCTCAGTGCCAAAGCTAATGCTGATTTTGAGGCATAATAAATATTCCAACAACGCCGCAAACTGAAGTTCTCTACATATACAAATAACCGGGTCGTCTTTGTTTTAAGTCAACTGAAAATTTACGTGAAGTTTTTCAATTTTAATAAAAGTGACTGTGCACAGAGCCTATTTGATGGCTTATTCCTTCAGAGCACATTGAAAGCCTTACAGAGAAAGTGTAATAGATCATGACAGGATTATGAAGATGTTCTGATGTTCTGTGCATATCTCCAGTTTACGTCACACATCTGTTTGATAGCGTCTGTATTAAAGCCCCAGAGGGGAGTGCTTCATACTTGATGTGCTCTTTTATCTCAGTTATTGACTTGGCTCTGCAGTGAAAGTGAGGAGCTGCTGCTGTGCTCCTCCTCTCTGCACTTTCATATAAACAGGGAAATCATTCGAATGGGTCCTGGTGGATGTTGCAGACTTGGATCTCCACATTTGTAAGACGTATGTTTGCAAAACTTCGAATACACGACCAATCAAAAGTTTAGACGCGCCCTTTCGTTCAAGGTTGTTTATTCTTTATGTTGACGACTTTTTTAAGACATACACAAGACGTCAAATATATAAAGCCAGAAAAAATAACTCATCTTAATGTTTTTTTTTTTATATTTTAGATTTAAATCCCCACAGTCTCCACTCTTTGCTTTGTGACAGAGCTGCAAACTCTTGGCCTTCTCTCAACAGACCTTTTTCACAACGGCCAGAAGTGCCGCAATGTAGGGAAAGTAGCAAACTTCCGGTTAATACTTTTCTGTGGCAAAATATCTGTGGAAATGTCTCATGTATTTTCTACTTGCTTCATAAATCTTCCCCGTCACCAAATCTTCAACCAACAAGATCGACAATGAACATATTCTGTCCATGAAGAATTTATCCACAACTATCGAGGGACGAAAGACAAAAACTTACACCAAGTCTAAACCAGGACTGAACCAGGACTGGACCAGGTCTAAACCAGGTCTAAACCAGGACTGAACCAGGACTGGACCAGGACTGAAACAGGTCTAAACCAGGTCTAAACCAGGTCAAAACCAGGTCTAAACCAGTTCTAAACCAGGACTGAACTAGGACGGGACCAGGACTAAACCCGCCCTTCCCGGCCACGCCTTGACTAACCGATTTTCTGTGGGAAACACTGAGTCCTGGTAAAGTCCTGGTTTAGACCTGGTACAGTCCTGGTAAAGTCCTGGTTTAGACCTGGTACAGTCCTGGTTTAGACTTGGTTTAGACCTGGTTCAGTCCTGGTGATCGGCTCGGCGGTCCGCTAATGACATGGCCTACGCAGATGCTCCACACTGGATATTAGGACCAGGACTTGGTTCGGGAAACGGGAAACGACCGTTATCCATTTTTTCCATTATTCATTTAAACACAAAAAATTAAAAACTGTAAAAAACTAATCATTGTTCTTCATTTTCTTATTTTTGGTTTTATATTGAAAAACGAATGAGACATGGATTAGACAGATTTGTGCAGTTTAAATGCTAGACATGATGACATAATCTGTGAACATCTGTAGCAATCAAACTGCACAAATCTGTCTATGCTAATATCTACATCATGAAATCAATTTTTAATTTTAATTGTAGAATCAGTCTGAGTGAACAAGTTATTTATGTTTTCTTCATGACCATAATGTTAGTTTTGCTCAGGAGTAGTTCACTAATGTTTGTCATTTTTGCCTTTAAAGGCCGCTACACACTAGAAGATTTTTCGGGATTAAACGATTTTTAAACGTGCGACAAAAAGCGTTAATACCACAGACATGAGAAGAAATTTATGAGACTTAAAATCTCTGATCGCAAAGACTTCAGGATCTGTCTGCATAAAACAGGCTGCAAAGCTGTGAGGGCGATGGCGTCAGCTGTTTCCTGTCTACAGTAAAACCACTCGCTCTGAGACTCTTAAGTGTTCAAAGATCAGACTCTGCACTTCTAGTTTAGCCAAGTCTAAACTGTGTTATTATTTGTGAAATGTGGCGCAATACTTCAGATACAGGATTTTTAAAGCATAAAAGACAAAAACAACAGGAAGTAAAGTCTCGATCGCTAATCTGCAGCTTTACGCTCTGTGGACGTAAACAAACACATGCGAGGAACAACTTTCGCCTTTTAACTTTCAAAGAACGCCTCAAACTGGATCAATAGCTCGGTTTTGTGGACTGGATTCATTATTTGTGGAAGACAATTTCTATGGATAATGTGGATCAGATGTTGCACTTTAAATTTACCACTTTATGGGAGGTGTTTGGTGGTTACGATCTGACGCTGACACCGCATGTGAGGAGCAGCGGCTTCAAAATCGCACACAGAGACAAAAAGTCAGGTCAGGCCTCCCAGAACTCGGGGAGAAGAAATCGCGGCCAAAATTGGGCAAATTCTCCTGTAGTGTGTGGCGGCCTTTAGTTTTCGTCTTTCTTCCCTCGATAGTTGTGGATAAATTCTTTATGGACAGAATATGTTCTTTGTCGACCTTGTTGGTGAAGATTTGGTGATGGGGCAGATTTATGAAGCCGCTGGAAAATACGACATTTCCACAGATATTTTGCTATAAAAAGCAAACCCTAAACTGCGGCACTTGCAGCCGTGAAAAAGGTCTACGAGCTTCATGATGAAGTCTCCTGAAATGTTTTTACTTCACAGCTGCGCAATGTCATGATCAAGAAATGCCAAAAAGTGCAAATCACTGCTGAAAGCAAATCTAAAACAGGTTGTTAATTATTTTGTGTTTATCTTTTGTTTACTACATTCCACATGTGTCATTCATAGTGTCGATGCCTTCAATGAGAATCTAAAGTGTAAATAACCATTAAAAAAAGAAACATAAATGAAAAGGTGTGTCCAAAATTTTGATGCACTGAGTAAAAATGTTTGGGCACCATTGTTTTGTATTCATCTGTCATTTGGAAAATCAACATTCGGGATTTCAAACAAATAGAAATCTTTGGCTATGCTGCATTTCAAGTGTGGTTTTCATCATGATCATTAATACAACAGTGTATAAAGAGCTGCCTCTGTCTTATCAGTGTTACAAACATCTTAAATGATAGATTTGTGTGACTGATTTGACTTAAATGTCCACTTATCTTTATACACTACATCTTTGCTCATGTTTGTCTTTAGTACTTCACAATATTTGACAGTTAGGTTTATTTTAAAAGTGAAATTATTTACTTATCATATGTTCTGAATGCAAACAGAACACACACACAGCAAAAACTGGAGGGTTAACATTTCAGGGTAAACTATTTCAGAGTTGTTTTTAACACAAAAAGTGCTATTTTAACTATTTGAAAGTTAATGAGGGGTTCGAGTTGGGGTTATTTACCAGAGTTGATATGGTTGACGTTAATTTAACTTCCCTTAGTGTTAATTTGGTCACCTCCCACCCACTACTTCAAACTCGGAGAGAGAAGACCAGTTTGAACCAGTTTTGTACATAATTTCATCTTAAATTAACTAAAATAAAGTCTAAAAATAAAACACCTGTGTGTTGTTTAGCTAAATCAGGATAACCCTACAAAGTGTTCTCCGTTTACTCTCAAAACGTTAAAATAACTCTTGATTTTGGGGTTCAACAGGAACTTTGGTCCAGTGTTGCTTATGTTAAATTGACTCTAGAACAGATTGGACTCATATAAACACTGAGAAAATGTAAAAATTGATTCTGTGAGAGTTTTTGCTGTGTACTTTTGTAGATTTATTCTTGTATTTCCAGAGAAAGTTTGCCTGCTCTACTTGTCGATTCTCTCTGTGCATGTGAGTGAGCCTCTGACCTGAGACCATGTCGTCCTTGAGCGGCCGGGCCCAGTCCAGGATGATGAAGGAGTGGCAGCCCTCCATGGCCACCACGGTCAGGTTGTGAGGCTTGTTCTTGGGAGGGCCTTGAGTCATCTGGTTGTCCTTCTCCAGCAGGTTCTCCAGAACATCCACCTGCAGGTACTCCAGAGCCTCGGTCAGGGAGCACGGAGCGCCTGGGTCCTTCTGGATGTAGTTCACGTACGGAGCTGCAACACAAGCACACAAAAATACTGACGTTAAAGACCTATTTTGTATTATTTATTGACCTTTGTTTAATCTGTTCAACCCAAAACCTGCACTGTAGGTGTGAAAGTGGTGTGTGAGTGTTGGCAGTAGCTCACTGCCATCGTGTATGGAGTGAATGAACAATGCTCTGTTAATAATGCTCTGTAAAGTGTCTTTGAGGACATGTGTCTGTGAAAAGCGCTATAGCTGTTGTTGTAAGGCGACCCTGGGTGTCCAGAAAGGCATCAAATAAATTAAATGCATTGTGATTATGATTATGATTATTATTATTATTAACCTTCTGCTCCAGAATTGAACCCAGGACCATCTCAGGCAATAAAAAACTGTAAAATTTTTGTTCTTACGAGTGCTCCTGACTGTTTGTAGGATTTGTTCTTCCAGAACATTTTCAGTTAAGAATTTTTTTTTTTTTTACGTTTATTTACCCAGGAAAGTCCCATTGAGATTACTAATCTCTTTTTCAAGGGAGTCCTGCCATGCACACACTACTTTCATACTAGGCAATGTGGGTGAAGTGTCTTGCCTGAGGACACAACAACAGTTTTTGCCACTGGCGCCCCCTGTGGCACCTGGAATTCCCAGTGTCTCCCATCCAAGTACTACCCAGGCCCAGCCCTGCTGAGCTTCTGAGATCTGACGGGATCAGGCTTTGACAAGCCGGTATGGCCAAAATGTTTTGTGAATGCCAAAAATGTTCATAAGAAGGGCTTAAGTATGAATTTGTTCAAAAGAATGCTTTGTACACACTACAGGATTTTCGGTCTTAAAAGATTTTTAAACGTGTGACAAAATGCACACACCACAGACACGAGGAGAATCTTACAAGACTAAAAATCTCTGATTGCAAAGACTGCAGCGGGATCTGTCTGCGGACCACAGGATATAAAGCTGTGAGCGCGATGGCGTCAGCTGTTTCCTGTCTACAGTAAAACCACTCGCTCTGAGACTCTGAAGTGTTCAAAGATCAGAGCTCTGCACTTCTAGTTTAGATACAAGTCAAAACTGTGTTATTGTTATGTGTGAAATATGGAGCAATACTTCAGATACATGATTTTTAACGCATAAAAGACTGGCAATAAAGTGCATTAAGTAGAGTCAGTATCGCTAATTTGCAGCTTCACCGCGCGCTGTGTGGACGTTAACAGACACACTGAGGAAACACTGTCTTTTTACTTTTAAAGAACATCACAAACTGGATTAATAGTGCGGTTTTGTGGACTGGATGTCATTATTTCCGGAGGACAATTTCTCTGGATAATGTGGGTGAGATGCTGCACTTTAAATGGACCACTTTATAGGCGGTGAGTAATACGGTCTTTATTATTCCCTATATCCCGAGTTTCACTCCTCTGCCCCTGACGCTCTGTTTTATCGGCTGTTACTGTTGCGTTCCTGATGTTTAGTGGTTACGATCGGACACTGACACCACACACACGTGGAGCGCAGCTGCTTCAAAATCACACACAGATACAAAAAGTCGGGTCACGCCTCCCCAAACTCGGGAAGAAGAAATTGCTCCAAAATCGGGCAAATTCTCCTGTAGTGAGATTTGCCCGGGATCCAGGATACACACTATTCCCAGAGTTCAGATGGGCATGACTGACAGGTGGATTAGCCAATCAGGAACATCAATGGTCCATCTGTATCAAAACAAATATGGCTGCTTATGAGGAAAAAATAAAGGAAAAATATATCCCAGAAAACTGAAAAACATTGCAGATTTGAAGAGAGATCTAAGTGAGGCAAAAGAGGCAGTCGAAGCAGATCTGGAGCATCAAAACGGACACCAATGCATATAACAGAGGCAGGTTACGTTTGATTTCTTCCTTATAGCGATGGTTTGGACATGTGCAGAGGAGGGGCGGTGAATCCAATGATCCTGAAGTAGCTGCCAAAAACCAAGAGATTTATGGAAGTATTAAAAGTCAACATGGAGTTATTTCGCGCAATAAACAAGTCTGACTACTACAAAGGTATCATAAACGCTGGTATTACGAAAGTATTATTAACCTTATCTAACCTCTCTAGTGTTTTGACTGTTTAGTTTTCCTTTCACAGTGTAACGGAGTCCACAGCTGTGAACACTTGTGCTTTCCAACAATCTCTGGAGCTGGCCTGACTCCAATGTTTTAGATGAGAATGTACATGTCATGCACCCGGAGAATAGACACTAACCTGAAAAACTGGTACCGTACAATAACATATCAATCGGTGGACCTCAAATGGGTATGAATTGAGATGGATAGATGTAAAATGAGAGCAAAATCTGACAGAGTATGACGTTTTTATTGTAAAAATGACAAGAAGATTTGTTTTACTAAGTATTATGTTTTGAATGGATTGGATACGCAGATCTAGATGATAGCAAAACCGGCAAATGCAAGGTATTATCATTCTAATGTACCACTCATCCATTGCCTGTCAACTAATCTGTATCGAATTTCACTTTGTTTGGTTAAAATGAGGTACGCGAAGTGTTTTTCAAGTGGTGCTTTTGGCAGTTTCCTTCCTGATGAAGGGTCAAGTCTTAGTCGAGTTGATAATAGACTCTAAAGACAACAGATGATACTTTCAGTGCTTCATTTTAAAGGAAGAAATTTAATTATGTCTCTCCCATTTTTACTGAGGATGCAACAAGAGCCAATACTGCAACAAGAGCCAATACTGCGTTATCGTATCGTCAAACATCTTGGGGCAATAATAAGTAAATTGCATTACAAGCTCCCTTTCTTAAATACTAAAGCAACAACTAAAAGGCAGAGAACTACATAGACCATGATCCTTTTCTCCATTTCAGTGCAGAGTACATGATGACATAACTTATGACTGTAATGAGTCGCTATATTTGGATATTGTTACATCCCTTATTGTACAATTTATAAAAGCATAGACCTATGAATCGCAAAAATACAAACTGTACTTTGTTTTAAAGACATGAAATGACTTGAAGCTCAATCAAACTCATATCATCATTGTAAAATATTGAGCAAATATCATTTTCTAAATTGGGAAAACATAATTATTTATTCTGACATTATTCTGGTCTACAAAACCCTCCATGCTCTTGCTTCCACAGACATGTGAACACAACTAACCTGCGTTTTAACATCACAGCAAATGTCTCTGTCTCGTTGTGTGATTGTGTTTGTTGTCTTTAATCTATGTGCTGTGTGTGCTTTTAGTTCTCATTTTACTAATATGTTACTATTAATATTCACTGATCTTTAATGTCTTTGTCATGTGTGATGGACTGAGTGTTATTGTGCCTATGTCCTGTTTTTTGTCTTGCCATGAACCTCCCAGTGGGACTACGGGTGAAAATGATCCTGCACGGCAAACTCCGGCACATTTACATGCTGCACTAACACATGTTAATTAATGTGCACTGTCCCATATTTAATAAATAAACATAAACATAAGCAGAGGACTTGGACTTGACTTAGACTTGTGGGCCACTGACTCGGGGACTTGGACTTGCTGGTCTTTGACTTGAGACTTGACTCGGACTTAAAGCCAAAGACTTGAGACTTATTTGACATCTGCAAAACAACAACTTGGCCGCACCTCTGTGGTTCAGTCGTTGCTTTGACACAAGTTTGGCTGTACTTTTAATTCAGTAATTCTGGGTGGATTACGGACCCTGGATTGTGTATAACCTAACCATAAATAACAATTTGTAAGACACCGCACACAAACTCAAAAAGCAAAACTACACAAACAGGATGGCCTTGTTCTGAGATTTTTAAATGGGGAAACATTTTCCTTTTGTCACAAATCAGAGAAGATAACTTTACCTGTAGAGTTAAGTTAAAACTCTGTTAATCTGAGGTGAGAGAAATTTCATTTTGTTCAAAATAATGGGCGACCAATAAGGTTCTTCATTTCACATGTGCTACTGAAATAAACACATCTGATTGGACGATCGTGTTTGAGACTGGCTTGAGACATGGGAGTAGAGACCAGACTCTGTATAAAAATAAATAAAAAACACACAGAGATGTCATTCTGGATTTGGATTTAGCAAATTTTTTCAGTATTAATACTTGTTGAAATGAGTATCTAGGTTTGAGACTAGTTTTAGTATCAATTAGTATCTGGTATTGATTTGTTTTTACAACATGAATAAACACTAGAATGAAACTTGCATAGTCACATAAACCTCATATCTCTCCATAATACGAGTTGTGCATGTGTTTTTCACACCTGTTTGGCTAAAACACTGGATACCCCGCCACGCTTCTGTGATTTACAAGGCAGACTGTGCACTAGACTCTTGTACAGCCATATTTCACCAACAAACATATGTTTAAAATCAATTCCTTCCCAACGTATGGTCCCATATGTTTGGTTCCAGCACAAAATCCCGCTGCTGTTTGTTGACATTATAACTAACATACGTTTTATGAGAAGTAGCACGCAAATGTTTGAAATAATGGCTATAGGATGTGGTGAGGACAGTTTCAATGCTGTTAACAAAAGTCAGGCATAAATTAGCATGCTAAACAGATAAAAGGACCCTGCTACTGATGTGAAGACCTGTGTCCAATGCTCTCCGTCTGTGCGCAAACAAAAGCCATGCTGTTACAGAGCATGCTAATGATTATTCGTTAATATTGTGTCCCTTGTTTGTGCCCGTCCCTTTTCATTCGAACCAAATGCCTGCTGGAAAAACCACAAATGCTTTCTGGATTAGCATTCGCACGATACAAAAATTCAAACTCCATTTTGATATGAAGGAATAGACACGATACTCAATACTCCTGATACCACGATGATAATCAAAACACTCTTATTCCCATATGGTCTTATATCTGTGTTATCCCTCACTGGTCCATCACTAGCCTATGTGCTCTTATAATCGGTCCAATAATTGTCCAATAACCTGAAGTGCGCCTTAACATTCTAGTTGTTATTAGCTCAAGTCCATCCATCCATCTTCTCCCGCTTAATCCGGCTGGGTCGCGGGGGCAGTTTGCTGCCCAATACTCATAGCACCTGACCCCCCCTATGAACCCCTCTGCAGGTGGTGAGCCCACAGGAGGGTGGACATTATGGTCCTTGATGTTAGTTCAAGTGTCACGGTAAAACTCCACACTAGCATCTGAGCATTACAAAAACTGCTTAAAAACTCATTGTTGCGAATAATTAGGAGAGTCGGATTGCATACCGTAAGTCTGGAATAACTTTGGTCGACTGCAAACCGTTTAGAATGAACTAGTTTGGTTTGTTACCATTTTAAGACAGTAAAATCAGGAACATTTACTGCAGCTGTCAGATTAAACACAGATTAAACCACAGATTGTGTAGAGAAGTGGACGAAGGGAGCTTGACGTCACCCATAGCGTTCGGTTCCAGTCAAATGAAGCAATTACAGACTCTTTTAGTGTTCGTAAACAGTGATGTCGCGGGCTCGGTTGCGCATTTTGGCAACAAAAGTACGGCAGAACTCAGCAGCTTGTCGAGCTCTGCGAAAGAATTATCGTCAAAAGATCACAAATATTTCCTCAACGAGCTGAACTTTGACAAACAGTGTCCGACTGTCAGATCCTTGTCAATCAGTGAGTAAAACTTTAAAACTTTAGTCCGCCGGTAGAATATCGATTCTGACAACCACACACAGAACAACCAGACATTTTGGCGCTGGAAATGTTTTTATCTCCGTCTCCTTCTGTCCTTGTTCGGTCTGAATGAATCGGAATGAACGGGAAACAATGCCATTTCCACTGCCAAAGTGCGCGCACATCTTTTTTTAAAATCACTTCCGAGTTCCATATTAGGAATTTTGACCTCGAGTAAGCTTATTAAACGTAACACCCCTTTAGCAACGCCATCAAGCAAACCTGTTTCTAACTCTAGCGAGAACCTCAGCGATAGAAGGCGTCTCATTTGTTTGTTATTAATGTTTATATCTTGATTTAGGGACAAAATAGCTCAATAGAAAACAGGAGCAGAGCGGGTTAATATGGACATTGTAAGACCCAAATGACAAGCCTGACAGCAGTTACAGAGAGAGGGAGGAAAGTGAACTGGAGCCAGAGTTGACGGCACCAGAAGCTCACCCATGACTATTTGGAACACGACTAGATTAGCAAAAGCCCTGAAGAAACTCCCTGGTTGGTAACAAAACGTTGGCTGCAAAAGCCTTGTAAGTCCAGTTGTTTTGATTCACTTGATGATATCTTATCCCTGGATCTCTCAGGATTTGTTCTGATTCAGAAGTCTGGCAGAGTTTACCTCTTGATTGTGGGAGAGAAGCGCCTGTGGTTTAAAACGCCTCCGCAGCAGTGGTCTAACACCTGTAGACCCGCTGTTACATCCAGCAGCAACCACAGTCACCAGCACAGAGCCTGGAGAAGCTGCCTGGTTGGTAGAGAAATGTCAGCTGCAAAAGCTTAGTAAGTCCAGATGCTTTGATTAACTTGGTGTAATATTGTAATTGAGTCAAATTTGCTATTTTAGTTGGCGCATTTATGAAATTGCAAAGACCGCAATTATTTGGACAATACAATGTCCTCTGTAAACAACATATATCCAATCTTTTTGTAGAAAAAACTTGTAGTTTAGTAGTAATTAAAATCTTAGTAGTAGTAATTAAAATCTTAGTAGTAGTAATTAAAATCTTACAAGAGAATCTGGCTGCACACCTGCACCCACAGGACTGCAGACCTCTACCTTCACAGACATATCTTTTTCTTTAGTTTACTTTATAAATGAGTTAATTGTGCTTCAATCAATGAATCGAACTTTATTTATGGAGCATTTTTCATACAAAAAATGCAACACAAAGCGCTTTACAGTGATTAAAAAAGAACAATCCCACATAATCTCACACAAAGCTAAGCAAAAAAGGTGAGTCTTAAGATTACTACCTGTGACATGACTGTCTTTTTTTACAACTAACTATGTGATTTGTAAACTATACTAGCTATTTGTGATCTGGGACAGTATCTAGAACTATTCCACAGAGAAAAAAGAAACCAGAGGAAGCACATATCAACAAAAGCACAGTACAGATATAATGACAAGACCCTCAGCCGGGGAGGAGACGGGAACGTGGATTTGGTCCAGGAGACGCAGCATCCAGATCCTGCAGCCACGTGGGCGCTGGATACCACAGCCCCGCCCGCCATGCTGGAAAGTGTGGGGAGGAGAACAGCCCCTCCTTCCCATCGGCTGCTGCTTTAGGCCAGTTAACGGTCATTAAAGGTGATGACGCTCTTCTCAAATAGTTAAGAGAACAGCACTTCAAAGACTTTTCATCACCAAGAGATCTGGTAATGGTTAAAGGGCCCATATTACTCTATTTTTTGATTAATGATATAATGCCATTTTCCCATCACAAACAGAACTGGAATGTTTTGTTTTATTCACACATGTTTAACACACAAACCCTGCGTATTTAGGAGTTCTAACACTCTATTCCACCTTGTGATGTGGCAATATGGTGCTTCAAATCACCTTCAAATCATATGGTTGATCTCAGCCCTGGAATTGCCCGTCTCTGCTGAACTGAAGGTATAAGGCAGCTGTTAACTTAGAAACTAGCACTACATGACATCACGAGGTGGAACAGAGCATTTAGAGTTTTGGAGATGTTGACAGACTATTAATAATAAAAAAATATGTGTGAATGAACCAAAAGAAAACTCCAGGTATGTTTTAACATGGTTTGAAGCTCACGAGAGTCAGTTTTGTGTAAATAGGACCATGGACATTTGAGATGCTACAGGCTTTTTACACCATATGGCAGGCATGTCCAAACTATGGCCCGGGGCCAAATGTGGCCCTCAGACCAATTGTTTTGGCCCTCAGGCTTCCAGGTGGATTGGCCCATACTACCACAAGTAGTACTTTTTACTGCATGTTTCTGAAATCTACCTTGATCAAGCAAATTTGGCACTTTGTGTTGCATTTCTTGTATGAAAAGTGCTCTATAAATAAAGTTTGATTGATTGATTGAAATGTAGTGTGTCCTTTTGAGGGTCTAAGCATGAACAAAGGTCTGGAGGGTCATTTAAACCTGTTATAAATGCACGTATTTGAATTACTCACTGTTTTCACGCTGGTCTGTGTTTTAATATGTGGCCCTTCATGAAAAAAGTTTGGACACCCCTGCTATATGTGGTAGCAAATGTGCCAAAGAAACACTTTGAAGGAATGGACCATTTCGTCATCAGCTTTAACACTAAAGCAGAGTAAGAATGAGGCTCTTCCTGTTGTGTTCAGCTCACTCCCTCCTGGACACTGCTGTGATGCTGCAGGACTCAGAGGAGGGACATTTTTGGATTTTCCTGTCTTCAAACTGCCCTGACACAGATCTGCTGACCCTCCCTGACCCGTCATCCTGTTAAACTGCGCTGAAACCTTTGACTGAGACACAAAAGCAACTGAGAAACGCAGTGTAAATGTTGCAGCAGCATCAAAACTTGAATTTCCCTCAGAATCAATAAAGCATCTCTCTCTCTCTCTTAAGGCTACTAAAAGAGTTTGGATGTGTAAAAAAATGTCGATGAGTTCCTTAGCAGAACAGAATCCTAAAACCACTTGCAATACTTCTCAGAAAAATTTGCAATAACATTTATTTTTCCAAAACTGTGCAGACCTAATGGAATGTATGTTTATCAGAACAGAATTGGGAAAAGGCAAACTTATGGTGCCGGCAAAAACAAGACTTTAAACCTCAAAGGCTGTTGGAGCAGGGACAGACTGAGTTTAAAGGAAGTCTCCCTCTCACAGTCACTGCAAACATCTTTAGTTGGTTTGGAAATCTGCAAAACCTAAAAATATGAAAACCATAAATCTGCGAGCGCTGCCTGAGCGTGGAGCCAACAGAGTCAGCGTGTTTTCTTTACCAGGCGCACGGCTTCTCCCAGACGCACTTTGATCAGCACATTTGAGCACATAACAGCGTTTTACCAAAGGACACACATCACAGCAAGAGTTCACTGTAAACACGACTTCTGCCAATGGTACAGTGGCAGAATAAAGGTTTAAAAGTCCGATATTACACAAAATTTACTCTTGTGAGATCAGAAAATTGGCTAATATAGTTCCTTTATGCAAGAGAATGGAATTTTGAGACGAACAAAGCAAAAAATTCCAACTTTCCGTGATTATCTGGAGCAAAATGAGAGATATAAGCCATAAATAAGTCACTGAGCTATTAGTTTTACTCTGTCTGGGGTTCACTGTGAACCACTGGAAAGAAAATATACATTACATAAATCACTATGTTTGCATGTGAGAGCCCGGACTGCGCACGTTAGGTTAAACTGTAGCTCCGAGAACAGGTCGAACGCTTTTCACAGGCTGCATGCACATCACAAAGACAAATAGTTAAAGTTTTCTGCTTATTTTATTTATTTTTTCACTTTATTCAGTGATTCAGCCAATTTGATCAGGAAGTCCCATTGAATCTGCAGCTCAATTTCAAGACATAGTAAAAAACAAAACCATTTACACTTTGAAAACACATAATAAAACGCACATTTAACTATTTGTTGAACGTGTGGTCTATAAGGCATTCATTCAGGCATTCAGCAATTCCAATGGTCTGAAAAGATGGCAGATATAGTGTCTTGAAATTCACTAAAGGGAATTACACTGTTTATTTTTAGGTGGTTAGAATATAAAACCAGTTTTCTCAGCTCTGTGCAGCTCTGTGGTGCTGCTAAGAGAGTTTTGCCAGTATAACTTTGGGAATGAACATGTCTGTGTCTAAAACTAAACCTAAAACACTACATTAATAACTTTAACATTAATAACTTTAATAACTCCAATAATAACACCTTAGATGTGTGTGTTTCAGTCAAAAGTGTCAGCCTGTCTAAAAAAGAAAAGCTTCAAAATCTATTCAATTGTTTAAAAGAAGTGTCAAAAATGATATGTTAAAAAATAGGAGCTGGAGATGGAGAGCGCCTATGAAAACTGGACCAAAACACAATTAAGTAGGGATGTAACAATAACCGAAATATGGTGATATCGTATCGTCAAAGTTCTCACAATAATATCGTGGAGCATCACAATATATCGAATCACAAGTTTCTTTGCTTAAATGAATAGTTCTGATGCAGAAATAGCTAAAAAAAAACAACTGAGGGAACTACATAGACCATGATCCTTTGCTCCGTTTCAGTGCAGACGACATGAAGAAATAACTGTTCTAAGCACTTGGAAATCGTCATTCTTTGGATTAAGTCTTGTGAAGGTATTTTTATAGGGAAAAGTAGCAGATTTACAGTTTTAATCAATAAATCTGGTACGGTGAGATGTATGTGGTGAAAATATCGTACAGAGAGATTTGGATATCGTTCCATCCCTAATGACAATAAATGTTGTACCAAATGACTGGTCAAAGCATTTTATAATGTCAGTCTTGTTATTATGTAGAATATCGTAATATCATGAGCGTCCCCACCACATCGTGAGCTTTTCCACGGTATTGCAAAAAATATTGTATCGTGAGGTTCATATCGTGACGATATCGTATCATGAGACCTGGATATTGTTACATCCCTACAATTAAGATCATTATAATTAAGATTTAAGATGAAATGTTACTATTTTTTTGCCCAGTTTGGCCAATTTGTAAGATTCAACAAAAAGGTGGTAGTAATTAATTGGAAAAACCGCTAGTAAATAACATAAATAATATTAATGTGACAGCCTATTATACTTTGCGCTCTCATAGATCATAAGATGCTTGGGCCACACATGATACATAAGATAGACAGTGGGAAAAAGTCATGCATTTTAAAAAAGGCCATAATAAAAGGGCACAGGCCTTCGGGAAAAGATATAATACTATATCTAACACCATAACACCATATCGCCTAAATCACAGGTGTCAAACATGCAGCCCTCCAAGACATTTCATCTGGCCCGCGGCTGATTTTCTATTAAAATATTAAAAATAGCATAGCAGCGTCTCCAGTGCTTCCTCCCACCAGAGCGGCACAAATGAAGACTCGCCTCTTTCCAAACGCTCTTTAAGGACGATCGTTTTGACTGTGACCGTGACGCCCTCATCAGCAAAATGTCAAATTTGAGAAAAGTGGTGAGTGCAGGATGCAAGAAAAATGGACTAATTCTTACTTGTTGACGGAAAGCTGTGGCGATGCTCAAGGAATATAATCTTAAACACTGCAAAAAGTACAATAACTTGAACGGAGAACGGAGTTTTCCGATCCGGCCCTTTTGGGATCAAAGTAGGTTGGATACGGCCCCTGGACCAAAATGAATTTGACACCCCTGGCCTAAATAAATAACCCCCCAAAAATATGACGTGTCAGAATAGCGATACTGAAAAGTGTCGGAAAACTGGCACGGCTAAATAGAGTCATGTCATAATGAAGGGATGTTGGAACAGGCGACTGGTCCATTTCTGGTCAGACTGAGTTAAATCAAACTCAGATTAAAATCTGATAAAGCTTCTAACAGAGCAGTGCCTCAGTTCGCGTCACACCCCGAGCAAAAGCATCAATTCCAAATGTGAAAATATGTCAGATAAGTCCACTTCTGAGTTTATGTTTAGGGTCAGTCCTTCAAAACCCAAGACCAACAAGTCCCACCAACTCTCCCACTGAACATTCCCAAGCCCAGCGTCCATGTGTGCAGCCGCCTCCACTCTCCCTGTCACACACTAACATTATTTCACATCTGAAGCCAAACAGAAAGCTCCATTGAACACTATTAGAGCGCTGGGACCCCTGACCTCCGGTAGGCCCACTCTAGTGTTTTCATTTCACCCCTGAGCAGAGCTGGCGGGGCGTGTTTTCAGATGATGAGGTGGACGATGAGAAGCCAAGATAAGCACAAAGCAACAGTAAAAGCAAGATTTAAACTTTTAAAACCTGTGTCCTCACTGACCTCTGCTGTTACGCAAAAATTACAGCTTGATAGCTCCTCCGTGGATGGGGATTTATTGTTATGCTATTTTATGATTGAAATCACATATTGTAAAAGACGTGAATGAAATAGCTGTTTAAATCTTACACTGTTTTCACCCATGGTGCAGTGGCAGAGTTAAAGCTTCTACATGATTCAAAATGGACTCTTGTGAGTTTTAAGTCATGTTATAAAGCTGTTACATCCTCAAAAACATACCTGGAGTTGTGTTTTGTTTTAGTAACCCTTCATTATTAGTCTGTCTATACCCCCAAAGCTCAAAAATGCCTTACATATGCAAAGTTTGTGGGTTAAAACTCATATATTACGCAAAATTGACTCTTGTGAGCTTTAAGCCGTGTTATAATGTGTTTTGTTTCACACGTGTTTAAGTAATCCTTTAGTATCAAGCTAAAAAAAAATCCACCTTGTGATGTCACGAACGTCGACAAACTTTATTGATCCACAAGGGACATAGAAGCTTACATTACAATTAAAAAGAGAGCAATATAAATGGTAATAATACATTCTAAGTAGCAAAAATAGCAAGAGACTTACTAAGGATGTTCTGATCCGATATTCAGTATCGGTATTGGCTCCTGATCCAGCTCTTTTATGAGTAACAGATTCAGTCACGTGATCAGACCGATCCAGTTTCACATGCTTTTGAGGCATCGATGCGCTTTACAGCAGCTGTAAATCAAAACGCCGCCATGTCGCTGTGTGGGACGTTTCACTACAACAAAACAAGAGTCAAACAGTGACAGAATCGCTGCAAACAGTTTCTCGTAAAGGAACCAGCAGAGCCACTTTAACACGACCAATTTGATTTGTCACTTACAAAAGAATCATCTGGACGAGTTTGAGATTTACAAGCGCAAAGCGGAAAAGCCACAGCAGCAAACACTGGAGGCATTTCAAAGAAGAGAAAAGCTACTTCGAAATTGTGACAAATCCAAGAAAATAACACAGAGGATTGTCGAATTCACCGCTTTAGATGATCAACCACTGTCTGTTGTGGAAAACATTTCGTTGTCTAATGGACTTTTTGGAGCTAAGGTACAAACTTCCTTCAGGACAATACATTACAGAGACATACAACAATATCTGTGAGCGTGTTCGAGCTCTTCTATCGGATGCAACCACTATTTCATTCATAGGTTTTGAAAGTGTAATAAAACACATAAAGTGATCCTTTCAATCTGTGTACGGTTCCTTCCATTCCTTAGGGTTGAATTTAAAAAAGGTATTGGATCGGTATCGGAAAGAGCACTCCTTAAAGAAAAAAAAAAAACCTCCGCTATATACAAGAGGTCAAAGCAGTCGTTTTCAAGTTAACAACTATTTTTTACCTTTAGTTCAGTAAAGATAGTCAATTCTAGAGCTGAAATCATCTAAATGATTCTCGTGAAGGTGTGTGGAGTTTAAAAACACAATGGAGCACATCCTGTACTACCACGTGACGTCACAAGGAGGAACAGAGTGTTTTCAGTTTGGGAAGAGAAGAACTCAGCCTAAATATGCAGCGTTTGTGTGTTGAACGTGTGTGAATGAAACAAAACACAACTCCAGGTATGTTTTAGCTAAGGGTCCTGTGTAAGACAGTGAACAGAACTTGGAGACAAACGAAGCGAATATTCCAGTTTTCCATGAATATCTGGAGTAATATGAGAGATTTGTCTTTAATAAGTCATTGAGCAATTTGTGTTATACTGTTTGAGGAAAGCACGTTTTACAGCTGTTTTTCTTGAATGAAAAGTGACATGAGAACACTTGAGTTTCCGTGAGGATCGGCCGCCAGGGGGTTTCAAAGTGCTTATGGCAGGATGCACTACTGAATTTTACAACACCGTTAACATCGTTCCATTTAAGATTTCACGCTTGGTTTTGCAAAGTTTGGACGTTTTTTCTGGTTCTTATTTTACATCCTGAGTCAGGACAACTACAACCTTGTGCACTGTGCCAAAACTCCTCTCGTGTACACCGAAAGTCTAATTTGACAAGCACAAGTATAAGAAAACGCCTTTAAATCATGTTTAAACGTACTATATTGCCCAAAATTGCCTCTTGTGAGCTTTATGCCATGTTCGAATGTTGTTTCCTCATCAAAAAACATACCTGGAGTTGTGTTTTGTTTCACTCGTAGATGCTTATTACTTGTTCGTGTACATCTCCAAATGATTCTAGTGAAGGTGGATGGAGTTTAAAAACACAGTGGAGCCACGTGACATCACAAGGTGGAACAGTGTCTTCTAGGTATGTAATGATATCCAAGTGTCACAATACAATATCGTCACAGTATGAACATTACAGTACCATATTTATTGCGATATTGTGGGAAAGCTCATGATATTACGATATTCTACATAATAACAAGACTGACATTATAAAACACTTTGACCAGTCATTCGGTACAACATTTATTGTCATTAGGGATGGAACGAAATCCAAATCTCTCTGTACCGTATTTTCACCATAAACATCTCACCGTACCAGATTTATTGCAATATTTTGTGGAGACAAAACTGTGAATATGCTACTTTTTTGCCTTCACAAGACTTAATCCAAAGAATGAAGATGTAAAAGTGCTGAGAACAGTTATTTCTTCATGTCGTCTGCACTGAAACAGAGCAAAGGATCATGGTCTATGTAGTTCCCTCAGTTTTTTAGCTATTTCTGCATCAGAACTATTCATTTAAGCAAAGAGACTTGGGATTCGATATATTGTGATGGTCCACGATATTATTGTGAGAACTTTGACGATACGATATCACCATATTTCGGTTATTGTTACATCCCTAGTGTTTTTTATTTGAGAGAGGAACAAAACAAAGCTCCAGGTCTGTGATGAGGAAACATTATAACATAGATCAGAAAACAGTGTAAAATGGGACCTTTAAAGTATTCGAAAAATGTGTTTCTTTGGTGTATATTGAGTCAAACATTTGTACAGAAGCATCACGTCGTCTACAGGGTGCAATTTAAAATGTTATTAACTGTGTTCAAATGTTGGCACTCTCCGGGTCCAGTCTATTCGTTGGTCGTGCCCAAAACTAGGCTCAAGACATTTCTCTTCCTCTCAGATCCTCTCAGTCTGTAATGCAGTTTAAGACTAGACAGAAAACTCACCTCTCCTCCCTTCTGGCCTTTAATACCAGCTAGTCAAATGTATATGTAACTGTTTTTTCTGTTTTGTTGACTTTTTATGTGAAGCACTTTGGTCAGCTGAAGTTGTTTTAAATGTGCGATATGAATAAACTTGAACTGAATGTCGTCAATGTGTTCAGAACTCTCAATTTTTTGTCATTTTCAACACATTTTTCAACTTTTCTTTGCAAATTGCTTCTTGATGTGTACAAAACTTTCATTTCTACTCTCAACACCCAGTGATAACGTAGAGAAGGTTCCATAAGTGGCCATCCGGACCCTGTTTTTACGATCAAGACGTTTCCAGAAGTCATCCAGAAGTCATTTGCAACTGGAATTGGCTTGGAGCACTGGGAATTTCTCTTACTCTGTGTACCCAAGTGGGATAATTTCTGTGTTTTGAACAGAAATGGTGGATTGCGGCTCCAACTACCAGCTGTTTACAAAAGTGTTCTCAGTCTGTGGACTAAACCTGTGAACTTTCTTGTTTGAAATGTTGTTTTTACTCTATGTGCAAATAAAATCTAAGCCCACAACAGGACAATTGGTGTAAACTCTCCTTGATAAATGAATGAATTCATATTAAACTAAAAAATATGTTTTATGAGATGTGTTAGTGCCACAAACTGTTCTGTAGCCACACTTTGGGCATCTTTTGACTGAGCAAGATCTATAAGTGAGTGAATCAATGCGTTTTTTTGTTATTGGTTTAGTTTTGAAGATCTATACTTTATCTTTACTGAGTAGTTCCGAGTTAAAGGTGCTGTACTTGAGTTTTACTGTCTTAAAAAGGTAAAAAACAGAACAAATTCATTGTAAACAGTTTGCAGAGGTCCATAGTTATTCCTCACTTCCCTTATGCATTCAGAACATCCTGATTATTCACTCATTGTTCAGTTTCTATGCGTTTTTCACAACTCTCAGACAGCACAGCAGAGTTTTACTGTTAAAATAGCAACTAGCAAGCCAACAGCGCACTTCCTCAGTCTCTGGCAATATCAATCGATCATAAGTGGACTTATTTTGACCTCGAGAGCTGCTTATACAATAAATCTGGACTGGGGCAAGAACATTTTGCTCAAATACGTGGGTTCTTTTTCCTTTTTTTCCTCCCCCCAAACCTCCCCTCTCTAATAAAATAAAATAAAAATGAATAGTAAAACAAACAAGCAAATAAATAAATGAAAGATAATAATAAATGAGAGGAAAGGAAATAGAAAAAAAGGCTTCCAGACACCGTAGAGTAGATCGTACCTGTGAAGCGCTTCTTGCCGCTGAGGTCGAACTCGTTGGTGGGCCCTTTGTTGGTGGGTTTGGGGGCCTCTGTGCTGGGGACTGCGGAGGTGGTGGTGGGGAACAGGGTGGTCTGGGGGATCAGGTCATCTGAAAACGCAAATGTATTAGATATGATTAAAAAACATGAATTAAGGGCTAAACATGCATAGAAAAATTACATAAATGCAGTGGTGGAACATAAGTACAAGCGGTAAAGTCAAAGTTTTAGGTATTCGTACAGTAAAGTAAATTTTAATGTAGATATTTTTACTTTTTCACTACATTTGAGAGCAGTACTTTCTGTACTTTCTACTACACTACATTTTTTAACTGGACTGAAAAGCTAAAAGTACTTTTCATATGATTTTATTTCAAGTTCAAGCTTTGGTTTTCGGGAAAAACTAAAATAAATACACACAGTTCATGAGAAAATTAAGAAAGTCCTTCGTATTGACACCAAAACCTATATAATTTTGAATCAGTATTTAACATTTTAACAAATTAACAATGCTTCATCACAATCTGTGTGAAATACTTTTACTTTTTCTTCTAAATCAGGTACTTCAATACTTTTTTCATGTGACAATTTTACTTTGATTTGAGTAGCTTTTTGCCTTTGTCTCTGCAATTTTACTTAAGAAACAAAACTACTAAAAGTACTTCATCCAGCACTGGATAAATGCAATGTACAGTCCAAAATATGAAATAAAACTTTTGGACTACAAGCAAACAAAAGCAACTGTTTTACATTAAGGTTTTATGGGAGGAAGTAAACACTTATTTCACCCCACCACCTTTGACTGTCATCCCAATCTTCTTAACATCATGAAAAACAAAACTAATGCATTTTAAACGCTTGTGTTACGCTGGCACGCTAATGCTGGCATGTGCAATTGGCATGCCAACTGTACACTTCCTGATTTGCCAACAATAATAAGCTTCATAATTAAATGCAGACAATACACAGTGGACACATTTTTGCTCAAATACACAGGAAAAAAATCACGTGCAGGCCATTTGAAGCCTGTCTGTGTGCAGTGCAGACGTGTGGAGACACTTTTTTAAATCTTCCATCCAGTCCTTGTATTTGTAGAGGTTGCTGGTGCTAGGCTAGTGCATGTCAATGGCCATAGTTGGAATAAAAACACTAAATACAGTCTGACCCACTCTACAGTGCACCCGAGGCAAAACTATTATAACTCCAGACTGTCCATGTGAATGTCTGTGTCTATAGAATAATGTCTGAAATAAAACTAACCTTGCATCGCATGAATCGGCGCATGTTGAGGGACTATTTCCTCATATATCAGTCCGCCGCTGCTGAGCTTTATATCAGACATAAATCCTTCAAATGCAACGTTGGTTTTACTTCTAAAATGATTCTCTGGACACAGACGTTCACATGGACAGTCTGGAGTTATAAATGTTTTGCCTCGGGTCTGTGGAGTGGGTAAGACTGTTTTTAGTGGCAGGACGACTATGGCCATTGACATGCACTAGTCTAGGACCAGCAACCTCTCCAAATACAAGGACTGGATGGAATATTTAAAAAAGTGTCTCCACACGTCTCCAACACTCTGGCTCACGAGAAAATGAGGCCCTATGTCCAAAATTCCCAACTGTCCCTTTAACATGACACTAAATCGATCAGAAAATTACTTAAAAGCAGTGAAATTATGAACGTTATCTTAAAATAAACTCCCTCTAGACTAGAATTAAGCAGTTTCTGAACTAGTAAGTCGATAATAAATCTGAAAACAACCACAAAACCTGATATAAGCTTTCAAATCTTGGCCAGATCAGAGAAATTTGCAGTGTAGGACCTTAGAGCTGACCCCACATAGCCCAGAAAAAAGAAAAAGGAGCTGGGAGCGGGAGCTAGGAGCGAGAATCTAAACAATTTAGATTGAGCCACACTGTGAGTTTACAGTTTGCATTTGAACTCAGGAGCAGGAGAGCCAAAATTCCTGCTGATAGTTTGGGAATTGTTTGGAAATGCAACGTAGTGCGATTAATCTGGTATAAAAGTCGCTCTGATCTTCGGTACAACGCTGCCACATGGGAACAAATTGCAGGCAGCTGTGTGATTTCACTTTTTAGCCCAGACACAAAATTAGGTAATGTTTTGCTAGTTGGGTTTTCCACATGAGGGGCACGGGTGTACTTTTTCACAACAAAATGTAATTAAGCTCCAAGGTCGAGGAGCTCTGAGCAGATCGCGGAGAGGAGAATTGAGTTAGCTGTTTCTTCCCTTCACGGCTGGCCTCTGCATCAGTGGACCTTAATGACATCACCATCATTAGAACCAGACCACTTCAAGGCCTGTGGAAAAAAACCGGGAAAGGACGGCGCTGCTGAATGACCACGTGAACAAGGCACAGAGAGTCCCGGTGCGAGCAACAGGTTCGAAAGTCTGATCTGAAAGTGTTGGATGGATAGATATGTGTGGTTGGGATACGAATTACACCTGAAGAAATGGTTTATGAAGAATGATTCAGGCTTAGGGACGACTTAACGGTTCTTTATCATGAAAGATTGAGCTTTAAGTCGTATTATAATGTTGTGACTTCATCAGAAACAGACCTGGAGTTGTGTTTTGTTTCATTCACACATGTTTGAGCGCCTCGTGATGTGCCTTTTAACTTTTTTTCAGTAGAAATTGGCAACTGGCAACCTTTTTTGTGTTTTTCCTTAGTCATGACATGTTGTCGTGTGATATAACTGTACTTAAGGACACCCGTGGGTCCTGTTTCACACTTATGCCCTGACGAAGACCATGTTGCTGGTTAAAATGTGTCCCTCAATGTAATAAAGGACTTTTAATATAGTCGGTTTGCCTCGGCTTTGTACCTTGCCCATTTTTACACTTTCCAGTAAGGGCTATTTCTTGTTTAGACAGCTCAAAGTGTGTTTTGATGAGGAAAGTCTATAAAATAAATCAGAAAATAGAGTAATGTGGGATATTTAATTAAGAAGTCAGTGTTAGAAGTGAGGGGTATTTACTGTATGTAGTCTGTTTCCAAAAAAAGAGGTTATTACAATCGCAAATGGAGTTGCCAGAGCGGTGACTAGGTTCCTCTGCCTAAACATGTCCACAATAAAAAATGAACTCAATAGCACTTAGTTTGTGGTTGCACTATGATAAAAAAAAAAAATAAAAAAAATTAAAAGGGAGTCTAAAAACTTTTAAAGGCGACTGTAGAAGCTTGTTAGAGATGTTGGTCATCAAAAAAGTTGTTTTTGTATCTTATTAATGTCACATGGATTTATTACACCAAAATGTCTCCAGCGTGCACTGCAGAGGACATGTTACCTTAATTAGAAATAAAAATAAAATGAACAAAATTTAAATGCTATGGTGTTAATTTGCCACCAACTAGATAGAACATCACAAACAAAAACATTGCAATACACTTTTTTTCTTGGGGTCCCAGGCGGATATGTTCAGGCCTCATGTAAAAGCTCAGAACCTCCAGAATTCCCTCCCTGAGCTGCAGAGGCTGCACTAGCACTGATTCATGATTAGCGGCAGAGACTGGGGTTTAGGTAGAGACCGTTCAGATCAGAGAGAGACATTTTAGGTTTAAAACAACTGGATTTCAGCTTTGGAACTGGCAACGCAAATGAGAAACTCGTGTGAGGCTCATTTTACTTTCTGATTGGAGAATTGCCCTGAGAATCAAAACAAACCAAATAATAAATCTGACATCAGGAGCAATGTTTTTGTACTGAAGAATAAATCAGCATTAAAATTGTTCTCAGTAAAAGCTATATTTGATTTGAACATGTTTATGTTTATGCTCATATCGTGTTTATAAAAATTAATACAGCTCCTTTAAATAGTCACTAACCCTGAAACATTCTTAATAAACTGTTCATTATGAATTAAGTCTTTGTTCATGCTTTATTAAGGCTGATTAATGTGTAGTGATTACAGAGTATTACCAGTTTGTTATTTGAGCTATTTCTGTGGGACGGGCAACAATATAAACAGTATTTATGTGTATATTTTTATGCAAAATTGTTATTGTACCTGTTCACTGATGGTGTCTGATATTTAAAGGTCAATATTATGCTAAAGTTTTCCCCCCAATATGGTTGATTTGGTGATGCACCATTTTCACAGTGTAAAGAGAGATTTATGTTATTCATTAAACAGAAATTATATGACACGTCTTTTTAAAACTAGATTTAGGATGATATCATAGCAGTTATTGAATGTTAATAACGGGGTAGCCACAAAGGAGTGGTTTGGATGTCTTGGAAAGCACAGTATTAACTGAGGAAATTGTTATTTTATATTAATATGGATTTTCAATATGAATATTCTTGATACTTGCATTTGCCCAGTCTGTGATATGAGCACATATGTTAAAGGGACCATATTACACTATTTTCTGATGGGGGAACGCACAACAAATGTAAATGTTGCAACACAACAAAAAAAAGCCACAACGGAAGAGACCGTGGGACTGTTTTTTTCCCTGACTCAAGGGTGCTCACAACAAAAACAAACGTCACAACACAACAAAAAAGCCACAACACACCAAAAAAGCCACAACACACCAAAAAAGCCACAACACACCAAAAAAGCCACAACACACCTAAAAAAAGCCACAACACACCTAAAAAAAGCCACAACACACCTAAAAAAAGCCACAACACACCAAAAAAGCCACAACACACCAAAAAAGCCACAACACACCTAAAAAAAGCCACAACACACCTAAAAAAAGCCACAACACACCAAAAAAGCCACAACACACCTAAAAAAAGCCACAACACACCTAAAAAAGCCACAACACACCAAAAAAGCCACAACACACCAAAAAAGCCACAACATAAAAAAGGCACAATTGAAGTTGCCGCGGGACTCTATTTTCCGAGGAGGATCAAGTAGGAACTGAATGGGAAAATTTGAAGAAGAAGGAGTTGAAAAAGAAGAATGTGAAAAGGAAAGGAACAGAGAAGTGAATGAAGTGGGAAACATAAGTATAAGTATTGTTTTGTGGTAAGGTAAGGTAACTTTATTTATATAGCGCTTTTCACAGACACATGTCCCCAAAGGCGCCTTCCACAGCGTGATTAACAGAGCATTTTTCATTCACTCCATATCCGGTGGTGACAGCTGTGGCTACTGTTGTTTTGGGTTGATGGGGGAAACCGGAGCGCCCGAAGGAAACCCACCCAGACACGGGGAGAACGTGCAAACTCCACACAGAAAGGCCCAGGCGACCGGGGACCAAACCCAGAACCTTCTTGCTGTGAGGCGTGAGTGCCACTCAGCCACCGTGCCGCCAGGATCGATGCCGCTGTTTGACCATCGTAAATAATTTCCCGCTTGATCCTCCTCGCTCGGTCTGTTGGAAAATAGAGTCCCGCGGCCGCTTCTGTTGTGGCTTTTTGTTGTGTTGCAGCGTTTGCATTTGTTGTGAGTCCCCCCGGTTTCTGTATGTTTGTGACGAGGAAACATTATAAATAATAGATAAAAAAAATAGTGTAATATGGACCTTTTAACAAATGCGCTCATATCCCTTTCACAGATTGGTTTTAAAATGATGTGCAGAGTCCCGCGGCCACTTCTGTCGTGGCTTTTTGTTGTGTTGTGGCGTTTGCATTTGTTGTGAGCCCTCCCGGCTTCCGTACAAACCTGTATGTGTGAATGAAACAAAACACATCTCCAGGTAAGTTTTTGATGAGGTAACGGCATTATAACATGACTCAAAGTTCACACTTCTTCACAAGAGTCAATTTTGCGTAATATAGGACCTTTAAACTCAAACAACCATCCCATCTGTGAACTTTTCTAATTCATAGCACTTGGTGGACTACATATGGACTCAACCAGAATACCTTTTATTAATCCATGTCTTCAAACACAAAAACATTGTTAAAAAGGGCAAAAAACCAGTGTAAAACAAAAATAACGAGCCAGCAGCATTCCCTTCGGGTTAGTAATGTTGTCCGCACGCACGAGGAGATCCAAGACTTTGGTATAAAGCGCGATCAAAACCAGCCTGTCCTGAAATCTCTCCAAAGCTCCAGCAATGAACCAGCACCAAATCAAACAACGGGGAGATGTAAGGAGAATGGGATGAACAGGGGCTGAAGGAGAGAAGGAAAATGAGGGACAGAGACGGAGGAACAACATGGACAGACGGGTAAACAGATGGAGAATCGAGACCCCATAAACAAAGAGTGCACAGGGAGGGTCAGGCTTAGATACTTGTAAATCGGCAAAATCAACTTTCCACAACTTTTGACCACGTTGTTATTGTTTCCTTTCTCGTTTCCCCACTCGAAGTTACATTTAGAGAGATTCTTGCATGTTTGAGTTAAGGCCGCCACACTACAGGATTTTCCGGTCAATTTTTAAACACTGGGAAAAAAAACCAATATCTAGGTAAGTTAAAATGACTTAAATTAAGAACATTTGACTATTTGAGTGGATAGAACTTGATAAGTAAAATGATCTGCCAGTGGAATAAGCGTTTTTGTCTTAATTCAAGCAACATTCGATTTTGTTTCTTATTTTAAGTGCAGCAAGATGTATTTTCATATCTTAACTACAAAAAGTCTTGTTCACGTGAAATCCACTCAAATCATGATAAAACTTTCTTAATTCAAACCATCTTAACTTAACTAGATTTGTTTTTTTGCTGTGAACGTGCGACAAAACACGACAGACACGTGAAGAATCTTATCAGAGTTCAAATCTCCGATCGCAAAGACTGTGGGATCTGTCTGCGTAAAACAGGATAGAAAGTTGTGAGCGCGATCGCGTCAGCTGTTTCCTGTCCACAGTAAAATGAGTCATTTTGAGACGCAAGTGTTTAAAAGATCAGAGCTCTGCACTTGTAGTTTAGATACAAGTCAAACTGTGTTCTTATTATTTGTGAAATGTGGAGCAATACTTCAGATACAGGATTTTAAAGCATAAAAGAGGAGATAAAGTCCACAGGAAGTAGAGTCACTGTCGTGAATCTGCAGCTTCACCTCGATGTAAACAGACACACCTAAGGAACTATCTCGCCTTTTTACTCTCAAATAGCGCCTCAAACTGGATTAATAGTGCACATTTGTGGACTGGATGTTATTATTTGCAGAGAACAATGTCTATAGATAATGTGGAGGAGATGCTGCGCTTTAAATCTGAGTAATAAAGTCTTTATTTTCACTATATCCCGAGTTTTTATTGCACACAAACACACAAAGTGGGGTGATGCCTCCCAGAACTCGGAGAGAAGAAATCGCAGCCAAAATCGGGCAAATTCGCCTGTAGTTTGTAAAGAGGATTCGAACAGAGAACCGCAAAAATACTCAAACCTGCATGAATGGCGTCTCAAACCTCTTCAGGCATGTTTCTGATGAAGGAACAACGTCATAACACAGTAGAAAGCTCCAAAACGTTGATTTTGCGTAATACCCCCACTTTAACATTTGAAATATTTGCTTTAAATACACTTTCATATATTTGAATCCTCTAATTTAGTCCAGATTTAAGCTTAAAGCGCAAATATTATACTGTTTTCTGTGTTATAATCCCTCATCACAAACGTACCTGGAGTTGTGTTTTGTTTCATTCACACATGTTTAACACACAAACCCTGCACATTTAGCTCTTCTCTCAAACAGAAAACACTCTGCTCCACCTTGTGATGTCATGTGCTCATACAGGAAGTGCTCCACTGTGTTTATAAACTCAATACACCTTCACTAGCATCACTCATTGGATGATTTCAGCCCCGGAAATGCCCATCTCTACTGAACTAAAGGGAAAATGAAGGTGAAAACTACCAGTACATGAAATCACAAGGTGGAACAGAGCATTTTGAGCTTTGGAGATACCATGATACAGTTAGACTAACACACTACACAAACAAACAACTATACACAAAATGTCTCCCACTTACAGTTAATTCACTCATCCCAGAACGCAATGAAAGACAGGCCCGCACGACCCGCCCAGTTACACAGGACCTCATTCGAACCCCAGCGCACAAAAAACAACTTTGGCTTCAGTTCTTTCATACGCACATCTGTTCTGACCCCATCCCCCCAAATAAGATCGCCCACACAATTCAAACGTCTTTACACGTATTATCTAAAAACAAAACAAACCTGCACCTATTATTGTCCAGGATGCACTTTGTTATCGAATTTTATCATCTCGTGCACTCGTGTCTTGTTAAATATGCACTTTATAATTGTCTATGTGCTCAAAGTACTTGTTGTGTGTTTGTAATCATGTAATTTTGTAATAGGAACCGGCTGAAAAACCTGACCTTTCCTTTAAATAACAAAAGAAAGGAACATCGCAGGGTTAGTCAAACGTGTGTGATGCAAAACACAACTCCAGGCCTGTTTTTGATGAGGAAATTGCACCTTAATATGGCTTAAAGCTCAAAAGAGTCAATTTTGTCTCATATAGCACCTTTAAAGTTCTGGTTTAGCTGATGAGTAAAAAACATAATCTTGATAAATACCTTTCTCCAACTCTTCCATCCCTGAAGATTCCTCTGTAAGAGAAAAACATAAAAAACATTACATAAAACTAAATAGTTAAAGTGCATTTGACAAGCTGGACTATCCATTTCACTAAAACACACTCAATATATTAAAGATTTGTACTAAAAATGTTACTAAAAATGCAAAAGAAATTCCCAATTTGACCATTTTTAGGTTTTAAATGTTCCTTCTTGCCTGGAAATCATGACATGAAGCTGAATTCCATTATCTTATGTACACAGAAATGATTATTTGATGAATATAATGTAAGAAAACACCTTTATTTTGTTGAAACATGTTTAAAATTTGTCATACTCCCTTTAAATAACAAGCCAGTGCTGAAATACGAGATATCCCAGGCATAAAATGACTGCAAAACAACAGTGTATTTCTAATATGTTGTTAATTATTCTTATATTTTAATGTTACAACTGGACCCACATTTTAACACTTCTGCACCATTTTATTAAAAGCCAAAGTGTTGCATAAGAACCTATACGTTTTTACAAGACAAACACAGAATCAGGATTTGATTTAATTCGTGCTTATCCGCTGTGGAATAACAATTGTACTGGGATAATTCCACCAAATTTCCATCTACTTCTGACATTCAAAAGTTTTAAAATGCCTGGGACATTTCAGTGGAAGACAAGAGGATTTGGCTTTTAGGAGTCGAGTTTCACTTCAAACACGCGGCGGAGTTTTGACGTAGAATGAACCAGAGTGAGTGACTTGTGCATCTGACAGCGTACGGTCTGTTTAAAGGCTGGATTTTTGTGTATTTGCACGGGATTAGTTTTAGTTTTTGTAAAATTGAAACTGGCTCAGTGCCCTCGCCAGCCCACTGTGTCTCAAAACCAACAACCACTTTTATTAAAATCGTAAAATATAAAATAAACAACCCATAAACAAACCTATAATTGAAGTAAAGACTGCACAGTTATTTTGTAGATGTAGATGACTGCAGTTTGTGGCATCGTTTTAGTACCGTATTTATTATGCCGAGGTTGACCAGAGTTTCAAAATCAAAAACTGGGACACCCTCGGTTTGTGGTGTTTGGTAATAATAAAATTGTGAAATGAGTGCGTAATTAAGGAAAACTATTCTGCACTTGGCACATTCATGACTAACATGAGTCAGTGTAGTCACATTTTATTTGTGTTTTGGTCACTTTTAAGCAGCTTTTCTGTATTTTACTGAAACAAATGGCAATTTATGCCTCTCTTTACTGTTGGCAGGGACGTGTTTCACTGGTTTTGGATAAATCTGCTGGGTCAGGGGACACAGGGTTCAAAACTGGGGCTGTCCCGGGTAAATAGGGACGTCTGATTAGGGCTGGGCGATATGGCTGAAATCTCAAAAGTGTTTCATATCGGTTGATATAAAAAAATATCGAAACATTGTATGATCTATTTAAAATAAGGACCAGGAGGGAAAAATACAAATTTTTATTTTAAACTTAACCTTCCTCTGCATGTGTTACCAAATGAAAACAGCAAGAAAAAGGCGCCTGGTGTCCTGTGCGCACGGAGCAGACGCGTGAAAACCAGAGTTTCATCGTTCTGCATTGAAACCAAACAAACGATGCTCCAGCGTGAACGAGACAGGTCACAAATCATCTATCGAAACGTTCTATCGAATAACATTTTATATTGATTGAGTACGTGTCTATCGAGATACATATCGTTATCATTTTATCGCCCTGCCCTACGTCTGATCACCCTAATTATACCTCAAAATCAGCATTAGTATTGAGACACAAACCAAGCACAGAAATGTCCTCCTCTGAGGTGTTCATTGTATTTGTGTACATTTTAACATGTTAGTTCTGGTGGAGGGTCTGTCAGATGATTTTCTTCATGGAGACGTTATTGTTTTGTCTGGAATGTTTCACAGTATGGCATTAAACCTTTCTGTCTGCATGGAGACCAAACAAGACCAAGTTACAGGTCAGATCTGTGAAGAGGTGACCGCGCTCACAGTCAAAATACCTGTTTTTGTAGGTATTTTTGAGCTATAAAACCACCTGTGATCTAATAAATGCAAGGTAGTGCTGTTTAATGTCATACTGTGGAACATTTTAGGCAGAGCAATGATGTAGTCACAAAATGCACCTTTAAATATTGATTAATTTTAGCACGACTTAACAAAACCCCATAGACACACAATTAGACAGGAAGCAGTGACGCTAACAGTGTGGCTGCTGGGCGCTGTTGTGCACAGAGTCTACGACATTTATGTTTTTGGTGTCCATTCGCACAGGAGAAGCAGTGTCGCTAAACAACATGTTTTTACCGACTTTATTCTGAAAACGGCGGACCGATAAACCCACCGAAACAAGACGAGAACCTGAATTAATCATGACGTCAACACTGCGGCTGGTCCTCAGTCGCCAACGGAGCTGCACTTCTGGGTCTTTAGCTCAGTTTGTTTTATGTTGTTTACTTTTTAATTGTACAAAAACACAACTGGATGAGAGTAAAGTCCATGGAGAATAAATATTGTTGATTTAATTCGTATTTGGACCCAAAACGGGCGGTAGAGATGCTTTCAATCACTAATAGCTTCAATTTACAGATGTTTCAAGAATTATAGAAGGTAAAATTTGGGGGAATTTTTAACATTTTTGCAGACACGATTGTTTGCACGGGACTAGAAATACAGATGACGTTCATAATTATTACATTTTACCACAGGACATGAATACGGCTTTAAAAATATGAAAAACAGAACTAGTTAATTTAAAACAGTTTGCAGAGGTCCAAAGTTATTCCTCACTGACCTTATGCATTCCAAGCATTCACACTATGAGTTTATAAGCGATTTTACATCTTTTAGAGGCCTTTACAAACAATAAAACACTGCATAATTATTATTTTGACCTCTAGAGCTGCTTATATAATATATCTAAACTGGGGCAAGGCACATTATTAAAGCAGCACCAGCCCACGTCCCTGCTGCTGTGGTTTGATTCACATTCACGCACCATTCAAACCCCTCGGCCCATTGTGACCAGCACAAACCCCAGTGCAGAGCTGTCAGGTGCGGGAAAGGCAGGAAACAGAACGGCCTGAGTCTTCACAAAGACTCAAATAGAAGGATATTAAACTGTTTGTGTGGTTTACTCACCACAAAGCGGCCATGGTATGTAGAGTTAGGCAAAACTGGTGGAGAGTATCGGTGTTGATAGTGAAAAATGTGCTGGATCAGATATTGGTTTTGTGATATCAGTTCAGCCGATATCCTGGTTTGGACTTTAATTGGATGTAATAAGCCTATTTATAATCTGATTTTGACCTAGAACGTCTCATAATGTTTGTACTTTTATTCACACAAAGTTCTTAAATAACAGTTGCAACACAATCTCTGTTATAATAAATCAACTGTGTTTTAAGGAAGTAAAAGCCATTTTCCGTCCCTACACTGGTATTGGTTAATATCGAGTATTGGCAAATACTTAAAAGTAAAAACATCAATGGTTACAGTACTGAATCAGTGCATCTCTAATGTCTAGTGTCATTCACAACAAAACCTACAGGTAGTGGCTTAACAAAGACTTTTAGTATCACAGTCATTATTTCTGAGCTGTAACAAATCAATTTGAAATATATCGTCTCAAATTGTATTGAACTGAAAGTGCAATGTGTCGAGATATTTATTGTCACGTGGCCTGGTTATGGAGGTATGTATCGTATCAGCAACTTCTTAATGATAACAGTATCGACCAATATTACTATTCATTATCAATATTACTACTACTATACAGTGGTCCCTCGTTTATTGTGGGGGTTACGTTCTGAAAATAACCTGCAATAGGCAAAATCCGTGAAGTAATCAGCTTTATTTTTCACAATTATTATATATGTTTTAAGGCTGTGAAACCCCTCCGCGATCTGAGCGGGGAGCAGGTAGGGGATCACACAAATTGGCCCATTGAGGAGCACTGGGGGTGAAAAACATAATTATGGCGCTGTTTCTTATTCTTATAAACAGACATGCAGCCTTCAATTACACAGAACACACAGTTCTCCCTTAGCCAATCAGAACACAGAACACAGTGCACGTTCATACATTGTAAAAAAAAAAAAGAGCAAGCAAAATTGCACTAGAAAAATCCGCGAAACAGCGAGGCAGCGAAAGGTGAAAAGCATCACAGTGGGGGAATTTATTTTGGTGCTGCCCTAGTCTGAGTGTGTCCATGTTTGTGTTCAGTGCGTCAGATGTTTCCTTTTGAACAAACTCATGAAGAACAATGTAAACAGAAGAGTTACGTGGCTGCATGTTGACACAAACATGTAACAAATATTTTATGTTCAAGATAAATACATTATTTTAGTTTCAGTTAATGTGCAGAAGGTGTTTTTGTTGTACCTTCTATGGGGAAGCAGTCCAGTATTCCCTCTTCATCCACCTCGGGGTATCCGTGTTCATCTGTTTTGGAGTAGGTTCCTGGTGGACATGTCGGGAATGCAGGTGAGGTCCATTCTGGCGTCGTAGCTACAGTTGTGGTTGTAGTAGGGGCTGGGGTTGTTGTAGTAGTAGTTGTAGCAGTAGTAGTGGTGGTAGTTGTAGTAGTAGAAGTACTGCGTTTGGGCACATCCAGGCCCAGTAAAGGCTTCCCTCCCACCATGAGCATCTTCTCTTTGGGGTTGACCACAGGACGACTGTCTCTGCTGTGTCCAAACAGAGCCAGGCCCTCCTCGTTCAGCAGAGGACTGCCTGCCAGGTCTGGAGACGCAAAGAATAACAGAAGAAACTGACTAAATACAACGGAGCAGAAAACATTTGGCTCTCAGTACAGTTCATAAATATAAAAACACAAAAACCCAACCAAATATGGTGCGGCCGTCGTCTCCCAGCACCACTCTCCTGGGCTTTCCCTGTGAGTCCTGAAGAACCTGTCCTTCTGAGTTCATGAGCAAACCTCTCTCCAAGTCCACCAGCTGAAAACAGACAAACAGACAATTGATATTTTGCAGACTTCACGCTTTTTGCAATCTTTCGTTTTCATTACTAGTTTACGAACTCACCCCAAACCCTTTTCTAACACATTTTTACATTTTGTGCAGCCTCCTCTTTGTATTTTAATAGAAAGCTTTGTGTGTAAAGGAGAAGTATCTGTCTAAGCTGGAGAGTTAAGTATAGCCAATATTTGGACTTTTGGACTTTTGGAACTATCTGTAATTGGGGTGTAAAAAAAATTGATTCAGTGATATATCGTGATACTTCATTGCACAATCCTTGAATCGATTTTTAAAATATTTTTCACTAAAATTCATTGGTTGCATTCACTGTTCTCGTGATGTAAAAAAGATAAATTATATTTCATACAATTTGGTTCTTGTGAAGGTGTAGTTGACGATTATTATTAGAGGTAATTATTGATAAATTGCAATATATCATCCATCATTTTCGTGCGAGATATCGTGATGTATCAAATCGTGACATGCACATCATGATAAGTATCGTCAGACTCAATGTAATGCACATTAGGGACGTCCCGATCCAATATTCAGTATCAGTATCGGCTCCCAATCTGGTTCTTTTATGAGTATCGGACAGTTTTTGATTCAGTCACGAGATCGGACCGATCCAGTTTCACATGTTTTTGCGGCACTGACAGCCGTAAATCAAAACGCCGCCATGTCGCTAATGTGGGACTTTTCATTACAACAAAACAAGAGTCAAACAGTGACATTTAATCACAGTTTCTCATAGAGGAACCAGCAGAGCCACTTTAACACGACCAATTTGATTCATCACTTACAAAAGAATCATCCGGACGAGTTTGAGATTTACAAGCGCAAAACGGCAAAGCCACAGCAGCAAACACTGGAGGAGGCGTTTCAGCGAAGGTAAAGTCGATAAGGTTTTCGTCGTCTAATGGACTTTTTGGAGTTAAGGTACGAACTTCCTTCATGACACTACATTACAGAGACGACGCTACCGGAGCTATGAAAAAAAAGGCATAGGATTGGTATCGGAAAGAGCACTCCTTAAAAAAAATCGGATCAGATCGGAAGCCAAAAAATCTTGATCCCTAATGCACATTCCTAATCTGTAATGATTAGCATCTGGTAAAAACAAAACTGAAACTTCTTAAACCTACATTTTTCTTGGCAAATACAGCATTTTCAAAACAATAAAAGGTAACATGGTGATCTAAATATGTTATGTGTTTGCAGTTAATACCCCATAGAAGTGTAATTATCATCGAAATAAAGCATCTCATACGATTTTACTCAATTCTTACCCATTTAATCCCATCCGGCCCTGTGATATACCTCTGACCGTTCACTTTACTCGACTCGTCCAGCGTCACGGGCTCTTTGTCCTCAGCTGTCGTCAGGTTTGGTCGCCCATTTTTCTCTAATCCAACAACACAAACAAAACATTTCATAAGGAAAAAATCAGCAATATACATCTTAAGGCCCTGTACCTGCCTGGATCTAATCGAAAGAATTAAAGCGTTTTATCGTCCAGTTGTCTTTAGTTTTAATGTGATGCACATTTATGCTCCACTCCGCTCTGTTCTGAAAAGCGTTTATAAAGTGATGGCGGTGAAAAAGTAGTTTTGTTTTTCACATTTTAAAAAACTGTAAAAATCACAGCACCTTTAATGACTAAACAAGGTCCTACGTAGGGGTGGGCGATATCTCGATATTTAAAATATATCGAGATATTTTTGAAACTCGATATGAATTCTGACATATCGATATATCGCTATAATGCTTATGTTTACTTCTGGTTTCGCCGCTTCGCTTGTTTCGCCTTCTCTGTGCCGCGCTCGCCTCCGCCTCCTGCTTTTGTCCCCTGAGCGGAGCCCGGAGCTGGCCACGGACTAAACCAGGACTAGAACTAAACCAGGACTAGAACTAAACCAGGACTAAACGCGGCCGCAAAGCCCGGGGCTCGGCCGCGGACTAAACCAGGACTAGGACCAGGACTAGGACCAGGGCTCTGCAGTGCGCCCATTTCACTCGCATTTGCGAGCAAATATTTCGTCGTGCGAACGTGGAAAACCAAACAGGCGCATCTGTGCGAGTGTTTCTGCAGCTACAATAAGGAGCTGCGCACAGACACAACGTGACGAGTTAAACTTTCTAAATGCACGTTTCCCAGCGCGAGCGCAACCACATGACACCTCTGACCGCGCACGAGCCCAGCGTACGAGCTCCACGTGTGTGCAGATATCACGAACAAACTCCGCTTCAAAACACACCCACGCCCCCTTAAACGAGGAGCCCCCGCAGCAGGACCCACACCTGCCCCACCCCTCACAGACACCCGCGTGCCGCTGGACAAAGCGAGAGCTTTGACTTTTGTCTTGGTCTTGTCTCGGACTCGAGCGCATTTGGACTCGGTCTTGTCATGAACTCAAGGTCTGAATACTGAGTGCGGTCATTTTTCATTAATGCCGCTGCTGTTGCCAATAAACTCATCCCGGTGTGCGGGAGTGCGCGGGAGCGTGCGGAGTCGCGGAGCGCGGGAGCGTGCGGGGCTTCTCTCTGCAGCCTGTGCCAAATGCCAAATAAATCCGTTTGTCACACTGTGCGTTTGATTTGGTAAATGTGCAGAGACTAAATACGACTTTAAAACAAGAGAATGTAACTCCAGTTTGGAATTTGAAAATAGAGGTTTAAAAATCCTACACAATTTATTCACTTTGAAGCAGTTTTGTGTCAGTGGAAGTTCTCTTAAAGAAGAGGTTCTTAAACTGTGGGTGAGGGTCCAAAAAGGGGTGTCAAGAGTGTTTAAGTGCAGAACTAAATGAATATTAATCAGATAAAATTTGTTTTTTTGTTTTTGCAGTAGTTTGTGGGGGCTGTATTTTTTCCTGTAAAGATATCGAGATATATATCGTATATCGAGATATAGCAAAATATATCGAGATATATTTTTTGGTCCATATCGCCCAGCCCTAGTCCTACGTTCAACTTTTTACCATGTATTTGTCTTGGCCCATTAAAGATATATTGTATAATTCACTCTTGAGGTCAAAATAATGTCATAATAATTGCATCGAATTAGAAAGCATTTTATAGTCCAATAATAAAAAAACAGTGCACATTAGCTTGCTATTTGTCTTCCCCTCAATCCGTTCTGTTGCGAAACGTGCTCATAAATTCACTGTGGTGAATAATTAGGATGTTCTGAATGCATAAGGTAAGTGAGGAATAACTTTGGACCACTGCAAACTGTTTAAATGGCTTATATTAGTGTGTTTTCTGATCTACGTTATAATGTTATTTCTTCATCAAATACATACTTGGAGTTGTGTATAGTGCCTCAGTCGTCCAGGTAGAATTCATGGCAAAGGAGAGAATTCAATTTGTCAATTGGACAAAAGTTTATTTAGTCAAATACACTTCGCAGCTCATCCAAGCTGCTTCTTCAGTTCGTAACAAAATGTAATCGAAACATATTCACCTAAATGAACTTTTATCCAGTTGACAAATTGAATTCTCTCCTTTGCCATACCTGGAGCTGTGTTTTGTTTCATTCACCCATTTAACATTTTGCACACAAACGCTGCATATTTGAGTTCTTCTCTCACACTGAAAACACTCAGCTCCACCTTGTCATGTCAACTCCACACAACTTCACTAGAATTATTTGGATAATTTCAGCCATAAAATTGCAGATCGCTACTGAACTAAACGTAAATGGTAGCCTTTCATTTGAATTACAACTACATCACATCACAAGGTGGAACAGAGCATTTTGAGCTTTGGAGATGTAGACAGACTAATAATAAAGTGTTACTCAAATAATTGTGAATGAAACAAAACACAACTCCAGGTCTGTTCGGATGATGTACCAACATTATAACATAGGACCGTTAAAGGGACATAGGGCCTCATTTCCTCATGAGCCAGAGTGTTGGAGACGTGTGGAGACACTTTTTTAAATCTTCCATCCAGTCTTTGTATTTGCAGAGGTTGCTGGTGCTAGGCTAGTGCATGTCAATGGGCGTAGTCGTCCTGCCACTAAAAAAACAGTTTTACCCACTACACAAAGCACCAGAGACAAAACTATTATTACGCCAGACTACTGATGTGAACGTCTGTGTCCATAGAATAATGTTTGAAATAAAACTAACCTTGCATCACATGAATCGTCGCATGTTGAGGGACTATTTTCTCATATATCAGTCCACCGCTGCCGAGCTTTCTATCAGGAAGTACAACTCACTGCTGCTGTTCAGACATAAATCCTTCAAATGCAAGGTTGGTTTTACTTCTAAAATTATTCGACACAGACGTTCACATGGACAGTCTGGAGTTCTAATAGTTTTTCCTCGGGTCTGTGGAGTGGGTAAGACTGTTTTTAGTGGCAGGACGACTATGCCCATTGACATGCACTAGCCTAGCACCAGCAACCTCTGCAAATACAAGGACTGGATGGAATATTTAAAAAAGTGTCCCCACACATCTCCAACACTCTGGCTCTCCAGGAAAGGAGGCCTTATGTCCAAAATTACAAACTGTTCCTTTAAAACTAGTTATTTTTTGTGTTTTCAGACAGTAAAAATCAAGCACCTTTAATAAATCAATACACAGTTAAACGTATTATAATTTACACATGAACCTACCGTTTTCATGGGCTGGCTTGTATCCGCCTCCTCCGTTGATCGGCTTTCCTCGTATTTGGTACCGCGTCCTCGATCCCTGCCCTCTTAGGCCCTCTCCTGTTGAAGTTCCACCGGGCACCAACGCACCCGTCCTGGTTAGCGTATTCCCATTGACGCTGCCACTATCAGAGCTCGGCAGAACTGGTTTTGCGTCGGTTTGTGCCGGTTTGACGGAAAATCTACTCCCAAACTGTCTATTTTGCAAAAGAGCAGAGCGTATTCTACCGTTGCTTCCTGTGTTTGTTCTTCGTAATGTCGACGATGGAACTGTCCTGCTATTGGTTCCTTCTTCGCCGGCAACATTTTTACTCTGAATTTCTGGATTTTTTGTTTCAGATTTCTCGTTATTTTCTTCGACATCATCTTTTTCATGGCTTTCGTTGTCTGTAACTTCGGAATTCGTATGTCCAGTCAAATTGGTAGAACTTGTTGAGGTAGCTTGTTGCTGTGATGTTTCGCTGACTCCTTTATTTACAGTCGGCTTTACCGGCTCAATCCCAATATTATTTTTCAGTGATTCCGATTTGGGAACGTTTTTATTTTCTTCGTTCGCTAGTCTTGTCTCCTGAATTATGGAAACACCTGCCGCACCTGTTGCCCCTGAAACCCGAGTTAACATACTTGTGGATATTTGTCTCACCGCTGCAACGGACGAAGAATTTGTCCCGGTTGGCGACGTTTTTGAATCCTGTTTAGAATTCGAAACAGAAGTTGGAGATTTCACCGATGATCCGAATCTATGTGGGAATCGGGTTGCTAGCCAGGGATATTTTTCCAAAAGTGATGAGCTAATTCTTCCCTGAGACCGTGAGCTAGTTCTTTCGCCTTCGCTAATTTGCGTCCTGGAATTTGAAGTTGGTTTCTCCTGATTTTTTTCATTTTGATTTGTTGCCGATTTGGAATTGTCATTTGAATTTCCCGATTTTGAAGATTCCGAAACTGAAGGGTGCGTTCTGGATTGTGAAGCTGACGTTTGCCCTTCTGAAATTTGAGTGCCGGAGCTTGAAGTTTCAAGTTTTTTGCTATAACGGTCTTGGTTGAAATTTCCCTCAATTTTCAAATTTTGTCTAGAATTTTTCGTATTGTCTGATTCGCCTGATTTCAAAATTGAGGAGCTACTTTGCGTTCTGGATTGTGAAGAAGTCCTTTCCCCTTGCGTCCTGGAGTTCAACGTTTCATATTTTTTGCCGTCACTTTCTCTGTCATCATTTCTTTCAGTTTTTACATTTTGATTCGAATTTTCAATATTTGATTTCGCTGAATCCGTATTCGAGGATCTACTATTCGTTCTGGGTTGTGAGGCACTCCTTTCTGCTGGAGTCCTGGAATTTGACGTTTCATATTTTGTGGTATCACTTTCTCTGTCATAATTTCTCTCCGTTTTTACATTTTGATTTGAATTCTCAGTATCTGATTTCGCTGAATCCGTATTCGAGGATCTGCTATGCGTTCTGGGTTGTAAGGCACTCCTTTCTGCTGGAGTCCTGGAGTCTGACGTTTCATATTTTTTGCTGTCACTTTCTCTGTTATCATTTCTCTCCAGCTTTACATTTTGATTCAAATTTTCAGTATTTGATTTCGCTGAATCCGTATTCGAGGATCTACTATTCGTTCTGGGTTGTAAGACACTCCTTTCCCCTTGCGTCCTGGAGTGTGACGTCTCATAACTTTTGCTCTCACTTTCTCTGTCATAATTTCTCTCAGTTTTTACATTTTGATTCAAATTTTCAGTATTTGATTTCGCTGAATCCGTATTCGAGGATCTGCTATGCGTTCTGGGTTGTAAGGCACTCCTTTCTGCTGGAGTCCTGGAGTTTGATGTCTCATATTTTTTGCTGTCACTTTCTCTGTCATCATTTCTCTCCAGTTTTACATTTTGATTCAAATTTTCAGTATTTGATTTCGCTGAATCCGTGTTCGAGGATCTACTATTCGTTCTGGGTTGTGAAGCACTCTTTTCCGCTTGAATCCTGGAGTTTGACGTTTCATAACTTTTCCCATTGCTGTCAACGGTTTTGTGATTTCTGGCTGTTTTTCTTAAATGCTCTATGTCTACTTTTGTTGATTCCGAAATTCGAGGTTTTGAATTTGAACCTGAATCCACTTTACCTTGGACATATCTGTCGTCGCCTCTTTCTCCGTTATTCCTTGAAACAGGCCTGGTAATTTCATCTGATTTCGAAAACCTTTCTCCATTTGAACCGGACTGAGAATTGTCGACTGATTTCGTCAAATCCTCTGAACCGCTTTGTGAATCTGAACTGCTTTTCGGTATCGTAGCGCCACTTTGCTTCGTTTCCTGTGCGTTCGTTGGTTTCTTGACATACGACCCATCTCTCGACCCAGTCTCTTGCCGATTTAAGGCAGAAATTCCTCTTGTTGGATCATTTCCGTTTAAACTACTGTCTTTATTACTAAACCTACTTTGTACGTTACTCTGACCCCTGTTTTGGACATTAGCGTTGAACAGCACTGGATTGTACCCATTTCTCGTCAAATTACCTCTAAACGAAAAGTTAGGATTCCTTCGGTTAAGACCATACCTTAAGGCCAACCCACCTGCACCTCTTACCGTCCCACCCCTGCTTGAAATCGCCGTCTTTTCGCCATTTATGCCATTTACATTTTTATTACTTTCTGGAGCTGCAGTAGTAGTAGTAGTAGTTGTCGTCGTAGTAGTAGTAGTAGTAGTAGGAGGTGTAGTAGGAGGTGTAGTAGGAAGTGTAGTAGTTTTAACATGTGAACTACGAGGGGCCAAGCCAGTTTTCGAGGACAAGTTTGTTGTCGCTCCAGGTTTTCGGTGGATTCTGATTGTTACAGGCCTTCGTTTTACTGGTTTAGCTTTTTTCGTCGGCGATGGCGTCAAGATTTTTAAACTCGGCGTCTTTGTTGTTAGTGCTTCTCTCTCATCTTCAAAAACATCATTATTCTCCATCGTCGTCGTTTCCTGGACTGGGGGTGTAGTTGTGGCTTTTGTAGTAGTTGTAGTAGTAGTAGTAGTTGTTGGTTTGCGTGTAGTTGTAGTAGTAGTAGTTGTAGTAGTAGTTGGTGGGGGTGTAGTTTGCTTTATTTTCGAAGTCCATCGATGTCGATTTCTAACGGACCCTCGAACTGATGAAAAAACGTTATGGTAGGATCTCGTTTGGGACAAAGGCCTGCGGACTGGAGGGGTTCTTTGAGTAGTAGAAGTAGTAGTAGTAGTAGTAGTTGTAGTAGTAGTAGGTATTGTAGTAGTTGTAGCAGCAGAAGTAGTGGTAGTAGGAGCTGGTGTAGTCTCAATATCGGGGTCTTCATATTCGGTGTCTTGTTCCATCGGAGCTTGAGTCGTTCTTCTGACTTCGACTTTTTTCGAGGCTGTGCGGCTGGCTGGCAAGAGACAAGAAAATATTAGTTATTAAAGCTTCACTACATAACTTTTCGGGTTCGGGGTCCATCACCTGCTCGCTTCTGCTTTGAATGTTCCACAGTGTGACATTAAACAGCTCTACTTTATATTTATTCAATTACAGATGGTTTTATAACTCAAAAAACCTAGAAAAACAGGCATTCTGACTGTGAGCGGGGTCGCCTCTCCACAGATCTGACCTGTAACTTGGCCTGGTTTTGGTCTCCATGGAGATAGAAAGGTTTAATGTCGTGCTGTGAAACATTCCAGTCAGAACAATAACATCTCAAGATCATCTCAACATCTCAATATCAAGAAGAAACGCATTTAATGAAACCTCCACCTGGGAAATTACACAATGTACGTTTAAAATGTAATTGTTATTATAGCAAAACATAAATTAAAAAACTGTTAAATAGCAATATGAGTTGTGTAAATGGATTAGATAATTTTTACCAAGATATTTTCATTAGTTATGTAGTCCTGAAATCAGGAAGCCCACAGCAACAATTCAAAATGGCTTTTAGGCAAAAGTAAATACAAATCAGCTTGTGTATCCCATGTTTCTTGTTAAACCATTAAACAGTTACACATTTCAGCCACAATGTTTTGGATAAAATGAAACAAATATTACCACAGACATTGTATTTCTGAAAGATTGAGATTAGATTAGTGATTTATGATTCAATAAAAGGATTCTGTTCAAAGTTCACGTTTAAAACACTTCCACAAGAAGTCAAAAGGACTCTAATATGAACTGACAAACTAATAAACGAATCACATTTCAGGGCATGTTTGTACTGATTTTATCTGTTTTTATGCAGAAAAAGACAGAATTGTTTGTTGATTGTGCAGGGAATTGTGGTACTTCAAAAACTGCAGCCTTTGCGATTACTTAATTGCGTCCTTTCAAATTGTGATTTTGATTTGATTGCTCCACAAGGGAAATAAATTGGACAATACTTTTCTGTTCTGTTAGTTTGGTTTTAAAGGCACAGCAAGTAAGTTTCTGGAGGTAGCCTGACACCGGCAGGATTCCATGGAAACAAAAAGTTAAAACCATACTTTGGATCATTCTTCAAGGAGATAGATATGTTTTAAGTCATACTGTGGAAGTTTATACAGCCCTGGAAAAAAATAAGAGACCACTGCATTTTGTTTTTCTGAAATCAGCGTCTCTACATGTGTGACGGCCGTTTTATTCCAGCGTCTGTTGAATCCAACACAAACACACCTCATTCTGCTTCATGAGGCACTGATGAGGAGATCACCTGAACCAAACCTGATTTAAGGAGGAAAAGGAGAAACACCACTGCTGTGTTCATCATCATTATTATTATTCCACCAAATATTGATTTCTGAACTCTTCCTAAGTTAAAACATTAGTATTGTCTTGTTTTAAAATGAATAAGATCTTGTTTTCTTTGCATTATTTGAGGTCTGAAAATATTAATAATATTTTTTTTTGTTATTTTGACCATTTGTCATTTTCTGCAAATAAATGCTCTAAATGACAATATTTTTATTTGGAATTTGGGAGAAATGTCAGTAGTTTATAGAATGAAACAAAAATGCTAATTTTACTCAAACACAAACCTATAAGTAGTAGTAGTAGTAGTAAAATAAGAGAAACTGATAATTTTGCAGTGGTCTCTTATTTTTTTTCCAAAGCTGTGGCTAAACCATCAATATTTCCTTGGAAACACGCAGGAAGAGGTCCTTCTCCAGGCCAAATAAAAGGCAGATTTTTGGAGATGCAAGCCCGCACAAAGTAAGAACATTTTCTTTTAACTTACTCAGTGTTTTTAAGTTCGAAAAGCACAATGAAAACTTTAAAACATGCGTTTAATTGAGTCTATTTTTTAGTCAAAATTTACATATGGTCGTTTGAATATTATTTAGTTGTCCTGGTCATAAATGTTGCATGCTGTTGTTATATCTAATCACATTTCCCCACTTAAATAGACTTCAAATCCAGTGCACTCACATCCAGGCATGGCCACGCTGAAGGCCTTGCTCTGCGGGCCCAGGCCTCTGCGGTTGGACGCTCGGATCTTAAAGATGTAGCGGTCTCCAGGGGTCAGACCGTCCACCGTGGCCGAGGAGGTGCTGCCCGAGTACGTCAGGCTCTTCATCCCAAACGGCTTCATGGCAGGAGCGTAGGACAGCGTGTACTCTGGATTAAAGAGATTACAGACACACTTATTTCAGTGACTTTTTCTCTTCTTTTTTCTTTTTGTTTCTTGCATTTGGAGTTTGCATGTCTGTACGTATGATTTTGTGTACTATGCTCGAAATAAACCATACACCAAAGTTGTACTGTATATTCCAATATTGCACCTTTGTATTTTATATTTGATTACACCTGTGTTTTGTATTTTATTATATTTTTTACTATATTGTTTACTTATTTCCCGTGTATTTGCAAACACTTTTACCAGTACTGTTTATTGCAGCTATTAGTACTTCTTGAATATCTTCGCGAGTCAACGGTTCTTCTCTCATCCTAAGCATTTCATTGCATTACTGACCTTGTGTTGAACCTGCATATGACAAATAAACAATCTGAATCTTGAATCAATACATATTACAACCTCATGAGAGACCGAGAGCCAGCAGGCATTCTGAATTTATCTTTGTCTTTTTGTTTTTCCAGACAAAATGGAGCTGAGAAGCTGTGAAACCCACTTATTTTGAGTCAAATCAACCATTCTGGGAAGTACCAGGACCAGTGTGTACTCAAAATCCACAAAATCTGCCTTTTTTTAAACCTAGACTAGACTACCTAGTCTCCAAATCAAATCTTTAGTGAGATAAGAGGCAGTTTTGACAAGGGAATTGTCAGAACCCATTAAATGTTCAATCTACTATCTACTAAATCATCTCTTCATACGTATCCTTATTTTTACCCCAAAAAATCTAACGTTCCTCTTATGAAAGAAGACTAGACAGATGCCAAAACAGTCTCAGCTTCACAAAACGCACAGACATTTGTCTTTGTGCCAAACAGGTCAGACACACACTCATTTTAATCAAATGTTTTGGGGGAATTGTATTTATAAGAGATTAAAATGACCGTGTGCGTATCAGTTCTTATAACGTTGACTCGTGAAATGAGTGTCACCTCGAATCCTCCCGTTGGGTTCATCTGGAGGGTCCCACGTCGCGATGACGGCTGTTCCTTTTCCACGGAGGGGCTTCACCTCAAAGTTTTCAGGCGGCCCAGATGGAGCTAGCAGACAAGAAAAGTTCAAGTTGAAGAAAAACACTGGAGGAATGCTCAGAAAGCTTCCAACGTCAACATAAAAATGAGGAAATCGCCCCTAAACCATGTAAAAACAGTGGACATTCGGTGCCAAGAGGCTTCAAATGTGGAAAATACTGACATATATTTTAGGAAGTACCCACTCGAAACCATATGGGAGAGCTAGACATGCAGTAAATCCAATCTGTTAAATGAACCGGAGGTATTTTTGAGCTGCGATCGCAATGGAGACAAAGCCAAAATTCAGATATCAGAAAGCCTTTCATGTGGTACGAGGCGGAGAGGTGGTGACAGTCGGGTTACGCCATGCAGAAATCATAGTGGAAAATCATTTTAAGGAGCATGTAAATGTCTGTCGTATAGATTTAGTAAAACAACATGAAGGGACTTAGTGGTTTCAGGAAAAGTTTCAGACTATAGGACCCACCTGAGTTATTGTTATTACTTTAAAGTACAGTTCATTTTACAAAGTACATTTTAAGACCTAGACTACTTACTGCTGCCATTTTTCCAAGGCCAACAGGCTTATTTCATGCAAAGAAGGTTTCTATTGCTCGGCTGCATGGTGAAACTTTTCTCTAGTCACTAATATACTCGAACATGATCAAGTTTGACGTTTATGAATGAACCTTTGGGATATTTTGTGGGAAAGTACAATGTTCTAATTAGGACAACATTGGGTCTTGCCCTCGATCTGGGAGAGTAACATCATCATATTCTACAATCTGGAAACTCATGATTATGTTGTACTTTCTAACCAAATATCCAAAAGGTTAATTCACAAAGTCAAACCTTATCATGGATATTGATGACTAGATTGTAGACCTCCTTGTATTACAAAAAATTCAGCTTTTTAATAGTATTCTTTTAGCTGCCCCCATCTGTATTAAGCATTATTGGCTTATAGGATGCTGTGATGTCATCTGAAACGCAGCTATTCTAAAGACATTCATCTGGTCTTCCTTAACTCTAAATACTTCTCTCAGACCAGTTTGTTTCTAGGCATGATTTGACTGCTACTGCTTGGCTCCTAAGTAAAAAAAACAAAACAAAAAAACACAGTACAAGTTATGGATTGGGATTCGGAGGCAAGGTCATTGAGGCAGAAGGACAATAAACACCACAGCTGGATAGAAAAGGCAAGAGAAATCCAGAATAAACCAAGACAAGGGGGCCATACTTCCTTTCCCACACTTAAAGGGATAGTTTGGATTTTTGACATGAATCTGTGTGGCATCCCTGTGTTTTTCTTCTGAAAACAATATGTGTTCAAAAGAGTGATGCATTTGCCTCACAAAACGTGAACCAGGGAAAAGTCAGACCTCATAATCTCTTGGTACTGTTTTCTCTCCGCTCGTATCACCGCGCTGCCTCCAGGTGAAGCTGCCCCTGTTTCACTGTGTTTCCTGCTCGGAAAGTTCACGACAACATGTGTGACTACGACACCGACGATGAAGACACTGACTTTAGCACAGAGCCAAGGGGAGATCTTTATGAACCCCAATATACTGATGCCCAAATTCACCAGATGGAGTCAGAACAGCAGAGAGAGAGAGGAGGGACAGAGTGGGACAAGCTGAAGAGCCTGGATTTTTGTTGTTTCAGCCTGGAGAATCACAAGTCTGCACCATTTTTATATATATATTCTTATATAACTTATACAGGCTTATGTACTTATCACTGTAGCGCTCACATTAGCTCTCTCGTGTCGCAGTGGTCAAAAGTCTGAGCACGTAAACACTGCCGAACTACTGAAAAAAGTGTTGGATTTGTGCGCGGCTTCACCTGGCGGCAGCGCACAGTGATATGAGCGGAGAGAAAATAGTACCAACAGATTATGAGGTCTGACTTTTTCGTGGTTCATGTTTTGTGATGGAAATGTATCACTCTTTTGAACACATATTGTTTTGAGAAGAAAAACGCTTTATTTTCATGACCCCAGCCAACTTGCCGGACACTTTCGTCAGCACCGAAACTGGGGAAGAACTCGACTCACCGGACGCTGTCGGGAGGTAATTCAGTGTTGATGCACAACACTGCCGACAGGGACGTACAGATTCATGTCAAAAAACCCAAATTATCCCTTTAATGTTCAAACGTTCAAACTACAGAGGGCGCTGTTATTCTTCCTCTTCTGTAGGTAAGACTGCGGTGAAGACTTTCCAAATCTACCGCCACCGCAACATCATGTGACTCTTCTGATGATGACTACAGACAATAGCCCAAACATGTCAAGGCAAATAAAGCTAAATAAACAAAATGGTCAGAAGAACACTAACAAATGACAGATCCCAGAAGAAAACTGAAGTGTTTAAAGAACATTTTTGTTGTGAAAACTAGTGATGCACCGATACCACAACAGCAGAACCACCAGCCTCCACGGTCGCTTAAATAATAGCCGTTCCCACTTCTCTCCTGGTTAAATTCACTTTGCAAACGAGTCCCTGTGTGTGACGGAGTGTCGGTGTGGTCGTACCAGACTCGGGGGTCCTCTGGAACACGGACACGCTCCACTTGCCCTGGTTGTTCTCGTGGTTGATGCGCACAGAGAACTCGTACATGCCGTCTGCAGACAGGTCTCCGATCATCGTCCTCCTCTGAGCGCTGTCCCTGTACTCCCAGCGCGCAGACTCGCCCTTCTCCCTGTACCGCACCGTGTACGACCTGGGACAAAAACGAAAAAGAAAGTAGAAAAATAATCATCTCGCTTTACGTTCCGTAGTTATCGCAGCTATTACAACGACTTCTGTTACTGACTGTCATATGCCACAATTAGTAGATCACCTTTTGTTCAATACATGGAAAATAAGCCATATCCGCAGAAGTTTTTCTTTTTTGTTTTTGTATGTTAACACTGCATCTAGGATTCATTGGATGGATATTAAACTACTATAACTTCCATTTCCATGCTGTATCTCAGTCCTTGTTATCTTACATACATGCATCATCAGAGGTGTAATACTCCCTACAATGGAAGAAAATCTGCACTAGACCAGAATGGAGAATACTATCACTGTGCTGAGAGTTCATGTGTCTAAGTGCTGGGTCCTGTAATAATAAGAATAATAATGCATTTTATTTATTTGGCGCCTTTCTGGACACCCAAGGTCGCCTTACAACAAGAGCTACAGCGCTTTTCCACAGACACATGTCCTCAAAGACGCTTTAGAGAGCATTATTAACAGAGCATTGTTCATTCACTCCAGACCCGATGGTGCTGAGCTGCAACCAACACACACACACTCACACACACACTTTCACAACTACAGTGCATGTTTTGGGCTGTACTGATGTAAATAAACTTATCTTAGAACATAGTTTACTTAATGTACTTTACCTTACGGTACATTTTGCAGAGGATGCTTTTTACTTTTACTCCACTACATTTTAGATGTGGACTGAAAATAAAAAGTACTTTCTTTATGGGTACGAGTATGGGTATAGTTACAGATATTAGCCAGAGAGAAGAACTGGTTTGAGAGGAGAGTTAAAGAGGCTATCTTTGTCAAAAAAGTAAACCCTTCTTTAAACAGAAATGCAGGACTCAGACACCATCTGTCTCCAATTTATAACTCCATCTTCAAACCTAAATCAAAACAAATGAAGAACACAATAGAGTAGCCAGGTCAGGCCCAGAGGTGTAAAAGCTCCATTATGGCCCTGAATGATTCTGTTAATATGACCCCACACTCAGGGCAAGTTCAAAAGGCCTAAATAACAACAGAAACTGTAAACAAGTAGGGTGTTAGTTTCAGAGTAATTTCATAGTAGCCAGCTCCTCTCTTTAGGCAGATTCAAGGCAGTGTCCTCCAGCGTCTGACCAGAACTGAAGAAGCAGCTTGGATGAGCTGCAAAACGTATTCGGCTAAATACAATTTGTCCATTTAACAAATTGAATTTCTACTTTTTTGTTACCTTCTAGAAAAATTAACTTAAAATCAGTTGACTCATAAAATCTGCTTAACTTTTACTTTTTATTCTTTAAAGTACATTTTTAAACAGGTACTTCAATACTTTTACTTAAAGTAGATTTTTTCATGCAATACTTGAGTAATATTTTTATTTATATATTTATTCTACATCTTCATCAGCTCATTTTATTTACATTATGGTTAATTTAAAAAAGAAATTAAGCTATTATGTCCTTTTTTTTTGTCCTTCAAGACTCCTACATGAGAGCTCCAGTGTTACCGTGCAGTTCCTGGCTCCACTTTGCCCATCTCCACCGCAGGATCTACCCACGAGATGAGCACCGACTTGGGGGACATGACCCTCACGCTGATGTCCCGAGCTTCGTACTCTGGAGGGGGATCTGCATTAAAAAAACACTTATTTATTCCTCTTTTTTCAAGTGTAGCTGAGTTATTTTTACTTGTGCATGTACATTTATATAATTAAACCTTAACTGACACCCACCTCCTGCTATTTTCACTTCTTATTTAGAACTTTTATACCATTTTCCCTCTGTTATTATAATATATTGTGACGTGTGAGCTACTGTGTCCAAAAAAAACAGGCGTCAAGCCGAGCCAACGTATTTATACCACATTTAAAACAACCAGTGTTTTACAAATCTCAAGAAATATCACCACTAACACACACTGAGCAAGAAAATATACAGTTGACTCACTTAAATGGGTGAATTTCATTTCAAAGTTTAGGTGGAGCGATGGAGAAAGTTCAGTCCATTCTGTTTTAGAGGCGATTACTCAACAAATAATTTAACTTATGTAAGAAAACTGTACACGTATCCATCTATCTATTTATCTATCTACAATCGACTATAGCCTTCTATTTGCTAGGTGTAACTTTTATACTCAGAAAAGTTCATGTTTTTCTTGCTATTAAGTTGTTTTCGTTACTATTGTCCGAGAGCTCTGCGATCATGTACCTGGTATGTGTGCTTTGGCTGCTCCTCTGCCGGCTGGGCTCTGTCCTGGTTTGTTGGGAGCCTGCAGTGACACCACATGAACCGACTCAGAGGCTACGAACGAAAAAGGACACCAGGAAGTGGAGTTTACACTAGGCACTGGGCAGGGACTATATACTATACCAGCGGTTTAGTATGGAAGAGTATTGACTGCCAGCGACCAATACTGGATGCATTTTATATGTTACAGTTCAAGAATATTCAAGAACTGTACATTTTTGTCATTTAAAGGTGCAGTTTGTCATTCTTCTGCCTTGTTGATGATGTAATGCACTGACATGGTGTTTATTCCTAATGAGAACATTGTATTTTGTCTCAAAATAGCTAAAAGAATTCACAAATATGGAACCAGATCATTTGTATTAGTGACTAAAGCCAAAAACTATACCATAAGTTAAAATGCAGACGTATGTGGCAGTATAATTTTATCTGCCTCCGTCTGTAGCGATGCACTGATCCAACACTGGTATCGGACATCGGTGCAGATACTAAAAAATGTTGTGTACTGGATATCGGCAGTAGCTTAGTTGATAGAGTTTGTCCACTGATCCGAAGGTTGGCGGTTCAAATCCCGCTCTCGACATAAAACAACATTGTCCTTAGGCAAGACACTTAACCCACCTCGCCCCCAGTGCCTGCGTACTCTAGTGTGTGAATGTGTGAGTGGTTCCTTGATGTAAAAGCTTTGAGTGCCTTGAAGGTGGAAAAGCGCTGTATAAAAATGTGACCATTTATCGTGCCAAATATCAGTTCAGTTGATATTCTGCATGGCCGCATGAACTGATATAATAAGACTGTTTACTGGTAGTAGTCGGGCCAAAAAGTCTCTTCTTTCACCTTATTTATTTATACAAAGTTGTTCTTAAGGGGTGAATGGTCACAATTTTATACAATTTTCCACCTTCAAGACACCAAAAGCGCTTTACAACAAGGAACCACTCACCTATTCACTCACACATTCATACACCAGTAAACACAGACACTGGGGGCGAGGTGGATTAAGTGTCTTGCCCAAGGACACAATAACGGAGCTGAAATCGCACTGCCAACCTGTGGGTCAGTGGATCTGACCGCTCAACGGATTATGTTTATTTCGAGAGCGGGATTCGGTCGCCAACCTTCGGATCAGTGGACAAATGCTCGACCAACTGAGCTACTGTCGTCTCCCAGCTCCTGTCGCCGGGTACATAACAGCTACATAACATATGTGGATCACTTTTGTCTTATTTCATTTTTGTTTAAAAGAAATAAATCCTATATTCAGTCTCTACACTGGTATCGGTGGATTTCAGGTATCATCAGATGCTTAAAGCTGTAGTATCGAAATCGGTATTGGAAATGAAAGAGTTGCATCGGTACATCCCTACACATCTGTATTAAATCATATATTTTATCTGAAACCCAGCGATTAAACTTATCTATCTCCAGGGACACAAGAAGGTGAAGGTGTTAGGCCAGATCTGTGGCACAGTAAGAAGAATTGAATAAAATGTCAAATGTCTAAACTGCAAATTTCTCTGACCTGGCCATGATTTTAAAATTTATCTCAGGTTATTCGTCTTGTTTTCAGATTTATTATCTACTTGTTCTGATGTTCGTTCTGAGACTGCTTCATTCTAGTCCAGAGGTCATTTATTTTAAGATGATTTTGCTGCATGGACAGATAATTTCATTACTTTTAAGTCATTTTCTGACAGATTTAAGTGTTTATGTCTTAAATGTTGGCCAAGCTTTTGTGCAGTGGGTTTACTTAGTAGTGTTGTCACATACTAAAATTGCAAACTTGATTTCGGTACTAAAAAATAGATACTGATACCACAATAATTAAAAACACTTTCTTTAGACAATGGAATTTGATTTTCAACATTGAATCATAGTACTTTTTTATATTACCATGCAGTTTTATGTCTGTACTATGTGCTCTTATACTTTTTCTGATACATTCATTCATTTTTATCCTGTGAATGTGACATTTTTAGTATCAATACCTGCGCAAATGAGTATCTAATTTTGAAACTAGTTTTAGTATCGATTAGCATCTGATTTTCTGCACTTTTTATTTTATTTACTTATCGGATCCCCATTCTTCCTTGGGTCAAAGTTAGCATCTAATTGACAGAGAATGCAAATTAACATAAAAAATAATGTATTATAAATATGGACCAAATATAATCATGTATAATCTGCAATAGTTCTTTTCAGGGCATTAGTCTTGGGCAGAGGAAGTGTAAAATGGCCCTGTGAAGCATGTCTTGTGTTAAAACTACACTTTTAACAACTTTTAATACTTAGTTGGCAGCACTACTCTTCCATACTTCTCCAAAACAGTCGTGTATTTCCTTACTTAGTTTGGGAGCCTGCCTCTGCCTCCTCTGGTCCGCCTGGAGTTTGGTGCTGTGATAGCGTCTCCTCTCCAGCAGGGGGGTCCCAGCGGAGTACCTCTCGGGCTGCCGGGGTCCCGAGGAGGACTGGGGGGCCCGGCGTAGAGTCCTGGAGGGGGGAGACTTGGAGCTGGATGGGACAGAGGGGTGCTGGGTCCTGAGGCGGGCTGGAGCAGAGGGATGCAGTGTCCGGTTCACACGGGCAGAGCGGTGGGCAGAGGTGCTGTTTCTGGGCAGGGACTGACGAGGTCTGACAGGCACTAAGAAGAGACAAAAGTTAAGACATAGTTATTTTAAAGGTCCTATGTTAAGAAAAATGGACTCTTCTTCATCTCCAAAGCTCAAAATGCTCTGCTCCTTGTTATTTCATGAAGCTGAAGTTTTAAACAGGTGCCTTTTTACCTTTTGTTCAGTGGAGATTTTTCATTCCAGGGTTGAAAATAGTCAACTGATTCTCGTGAAGGTGAATGAAGTTTAAAAACACAGTGAAGCAAGGTTAACACCCCCTCTAATCTGTTGAAAGTCCATGCGCCCAGCTTCCTGATTTCAATCGCCTCACACAAGTGACTGACTTCTCCAGAGAACACCACACGACGATAAGCGTGAACAGACAGAGCGACACGTAGGTAACATGTCAGGTGATTAAGCTATTTAGCTTGTTATAAGGTTGTCTTATTAGAAGGAAACACATAGTTTCAATATAACAAGAAAAAATCATTTTGTGAACATATAACACCAGCATTTGGTTCGGGCTCACAAATTGCTGGGTAAAGCATTATTTTCACACTATAGTGCAACAAGAGATTACACTGCTCCATTATGGGTTAGTAAAAACAGAGGCGGCGCTACCATTAGGCAAAAGTAGGTGGCTGCCTAGGGCCCCAAACCTGGAGGGGCCCCCAACCAATTGTCCTCAGTGCCACCAATGGCAGAGGCCTCAAAGCAATTTAATTTTCTCTCAATATGATGTTAAATAAGAGCAGTTTACTTTTCAAATGAAATCAAATGCATTTGTGTTTCCCCACAGTTCTTATCATTCTCCTTCTCACTCTTAAAAATGACAGAGAATTAAACCTTTGTGGAATAGTTTCAGGTAGTTGGTTTCCCATGAGTCTTAGGAAACAATGCTCCTGACTGGATGAAAGTGAGTGACCTGTCCAGTAGTGTCTCTATTAGTTATTACCTGAAAAATGCTTGGCCAAATGCTTAAGTTATGTCTTTCCATTTCATTTTTTCTCAGTTATCACTATTACAATGCACTGCTTATAAATGTCATTTATATAAACCAGAATAAACAGGTACAGGCCCTTTACCAACATTTTAGTACTTGTTTAGTTCTGGTTGTGTGTGTCAGAATGTGTACAGCCTCTTTTGTCGTTCTTTAGTAAAATGTTGTGACAACCATGTCCAAACTCTGACCAAATGCAGCTCTCAGACCCATTTCTCTTGGCCCAGCTGATCTGACCCAGATTACAATAAGAAGTACTTTTAGCTGCAAATGAAAGTGAAATCTAAATGCATGAAGCAAAATCCAGCATTTTCAGTGTGTTGCATAAGGTTCTAAGTGACGTCTGACCTACAGCAAGTTTACTTTGTACATTTTACACATGTGGGAGACAAGTCAAATATACAGGATGACTAAAAAGTGAAATAACTCAACTAAATGTTTTATTTATTAGGTTCAGATTTCTGAAAGTAGTCACCCTCTGCTTTAATTTAACTTCACATCTGTGTCATGTCAGGGTCAGGGCCAAGTGTCCAAAGCAGTGATCAAAGAAAAGTTTTTTTTTTTTTTTCTGAAATCTGAAACAAGTTTTGAATTATTAGGCCCAAACCTCTACAGACTGATGATTTCCTATGTGTGAGTGGATGGGCCAACTCGTCATTGATCATCACCCCAGTGTCCGAGCCGCCGTTCTGCAGTTATGGGAGCTGCATGTTTGATATTACTAACATGAAATACAAAGAGACGTTCTATGTTGCAGAGGTAAATTCTTTGACTTCAGTTTGGTCGTAGAGCCACAAAATCGGTGTTACATGAAGACAAACAAAAAACATAAGTGCTTTTTTTAGTCAGCCATCTTGGATTGATTAATTTTTGCTGATTTTGCTTTCGCCGACAGGGATATTTTGAGTTGGTTTACACGTCGTACTGCGCATCAGTGCTTCGGATAACACATTTAACAGCAATTTGTTCTGCAACAGCTGAACACAATACAGTAACAAAAACTCCACTACTGATACACTTCCTGATGTTTGGTCCCAGTCCATCTTTTGTCCTTGTTGGATCAGGACTTGGACCAGTGTCATCTCTTCATATTGGACAATAACAGACTTTTGGAGACAGAGCCAAGAGGAGATAGAGGACACACTCAGATTCAGTCCTCTGGAGAAGGTAAGAGTGTTTCATTAGTTTGGTGCAAATCTGAGGACGAGCCTCACAGGTAAACAGTGTTATAACTACAGTCGTGGCCAAAAGTTTTGAGAATGACACAAATATTACATTTTCACAGGTTCTGCTGCTTCATTGTTTTTAGGTGTTTTCTCAGATGTTTTTATGGTTTGACTGAAATACAATTACAAGCATTTCATAAGTATCAAAAGCTTTTATTGACAATTACACTGAGTTCACGCAACAAGTCAATATTGGCAGTGTTGAATCTTCTTTTTCAAGACCTCTGCAGTTCTCCCTGGCAGCTGTCAATCAACTTCTGGACCAAATCCTGACTGACGGCTCCATTCTTGCATAATCAACGCTTTGAGTTTGTCAGAATTTATGTTTTTTTGTTTGTCCACCCGCCTCTTGAGGATTGACCACAAGTTCTCAGTGGGATTAGGATCTGGGGAGTTTCCTGGACCTAAAATCTCTATGTTTTGTTCCCTGAGTCATTTAGTTATTACGTTTGCTTTATGGGAAGGTGCTTCATTCTGCTGGAAAAGGCTTTGTTCATCACCAAACTGCTCTTGGACGGTTGGGAGAAGCTGCTCTCGGAGGACGTTCTGGTACCAAAATGAATTTTTGTGTCATTCTCAAAACTTCTGGCCACGACTGTATTATAGTGTTAATAGTTAAATAGTGCATAAGTTCATGGGTGTGATGGAGCTGTTCTACCATGTGTGTTGTATGAGCAGCACTGATGCCATGTGTTGTGTTGTGCCTGTCACCTCTAATTGTAGTTTTGCTGACGTTGTTTGGGGTGGTTGTGAGCATAGTCCGTATATATGAGTGGACAGAGCTAACGCTTTAGCCGTCGAGTGCCAAACAGGAAGTGCTCCAGGCGGCTCTTCCAGCTTCTTCTGACTTTGGCTCCCACTGACTTACATTAGGATCTTGTGGCTCCTCTCTCTGCAACTGCTGCAGTGAGTCTCGTCATTTTGGTCTTAAAATGTTCGTATTAACCCTCTCTATGTGATCCTGATTTTCTTTTCCTGCAATTTTGTCTGTTAAAAATATCCTGTACCCTGTAGCTGTGGCATTGGAAGCTTCATTTGAGTGGAGCTAAACGCTGTGGGTGACGTCACACTCACTTAGTCCACTTCTTTTATACAGTCTATGGTTGGGAGCAGTGGATCATCATGTTGTGCTGCTGCGTAAACCTTGCGTTTGGCTGTGCGTTGTGTTCTGACTGTGAAAACCAAACACAGGTGACTGATGAGATATAAGACAAATTATCTATATTTGTTCAAGATATAGTTCAGCTAATAGTGACCAAAATGACTGTCTGTCTCTGGCATTCGTTATTATACAGCAGGGGTGGCCAACTAGTAGAAGACTAAGAGCCCCTTCTTTTTCTGTGTTACTGCAAAGAGCCACATTATACACATGGGTACACATGAACATCATCCCATTCCTCAATCATGTATGCACGCACACGCACACACAGACCTATGCTCAACCAGATTTAATGAAAATAACCACACCAACATGATAATATTGTTTAAAAGTTGGTAAAAGTTGTTTTCAACAGTTAACATTGTGTGCACTGTCTCACACACACAAACTCTCAGTTCAAGCAAGTCCACAAACAAAAATAAAATAATTTTCATTTTCAATTTTTCTTACTATGCTGCTTAGTGACACTTTTGGCATTCCTTATCTTGAACAATCCTTGAATGAATGGTAATGCCAGCCAAGCATATTTGACGCATGTTATGTAAAAGCTCCTGAAGAGCCGCATGAAACTAGTTAAAGAGCCGCATGAGGCTCGAGAGCCACGGGTTGGCCATGACTGTTATACAGCATTGTAATTAAACAGGTATTACAGCCTGTGTGTTATAATGCTATATTTATACTTATTTATTTATTGCTCATGCATCAACTTAAAGAGAATAACAACAATAACTAAAACATCTGACAATTAACATAAGTACATATTCCAGCCATTACTTGCCTTGTCTTTGCTGCATGAACAAAAGGAACAGGAAGAAGATAAATCTTATAAACCCTGCCTATATATAATATGTATATCTTCTTCTTCTTTTTTTTTATTTGAGCGTCTAAGTATCATAGTGGTCAGCAGATCGCAAGGAACAATATCAATATCAACAACAGAAAATAAAGAGCAAATTAGATGCCCAAAAGGAGTAGGCAGAAGCAAGAAGTTTATAAAAGCCTGCCCCCTTCTATGTATATCTATAATATATATAGATATACATAGCAAAAAAATACCACCAGCTACTACTGCTCTGCTACAGGGATAGAGCTGGTCTCACTTATCCCCGATGCCTCAGTCCCTCCTCTGCTCTTCTCTGGCACTAAAACCAGCTCTTTTAAACGTGTTATCAAAGTCAGATGAGGAGGAACCACCCTGCTCTTAGCTAGTGAGAGCCATCTGTGCTGACAGCTGTAGAAGCGCTGTCTAGTCAGATGATGCAACGCAGAGATCTCCAGTGGTAACATAACCACAACAAAACTACGAATCCTAGACGCGGCTAAGCTTAAACTCAACGCTAAAGTGAGGAGAGAAGTAGCAGCAGTACGAGTTCTACATGAATGACGATGATTACGGCAAAAAAACATTTAGTATTTCTAATAATTTGGCTAAATATTGCAGTGCTATTCAATTTTCAATGCTTTTCAGCCCTAATTCTGCTTGAACGATATTCTAAGTCCCTGGTAGAATAACAGTAAACGTAGCCTAAATAAACCCAATGTAAAATAGTAGAGCTGGTGTGTCTAAACTAAACTAAACATGGCTCTCAGGCTTCCTTCTGAATTGGCCCATTTGATCATAGGCAGGACTTTTTAAGTATTTGTGTCACTGTAATCTCAATGCCACATTATTGTGTTGTGATACAGACCTAAGTGGTGTTCCAGGACTTTTTAAAGACTCTGTGGCTGTGTTAAAACTGTGTTAAGTCTTAAAAAGGTCTTACATTTCATGTTCCTAAATTAAGACCTTAAATTAAGGTCTTAAAATATGTTTTTTTCACAAAGGTCTTAAATTTCATTAGTCTACTTTTTGTAAACTCAACCGGGCTACAGTGAAATGTGAGACAAGAACATGTGAAAGCTTAGTTTGTCTGTTAGAATGTTATAAATGATTTTTGGGCCATTTTACAAGCAACACATACGACTATAAATGAGTTCTGAATGAGACTTTATAATTAAAGTATTTGTTGTTATTTAAAGCAGTGAGTAATTGTCATTATTAGAATTGGATCTGGTGTTTTTCGCCCACATAATGGGTACGATGTTGGTCTTAATTTTCATTTAAGTGGTCTTGAAAAGGTCTTAAAAATGTCTTAAATTTGGGATACCCTGTGAATGCCATTTATCTCAAAGACCCGCTGTATCCACATGTCCATATGTTTATATATGAGGCCCTTGGTGAAAGAAGTTTAATAATAATAACTTTATTTGTCATTGCACATAGTACAATGAAAGTAAGTGCAATCCATCAGTGCAGATAAATAAATAAAAACACACACATAAGTTAAGATGTTAAAAGGTTAAAAAAGTCATTTAAAATTTTGCTGTTTAAAAACGTGACAGATCTTGGATAAAAACTATTTCTCAGTCTATTTGTCCTTGTTTTGAGAGCCCTGTGTTAGAGCCTGACCCATTTTTATAACCAGCTTCCCGTTAATTTACATCATTTAAAGTGCTATACCTGGTTTTTACTGGCTTAAAAATGTGAAAAACAGTTTGCAGTCGTCCAAAGTTATTCCTCACTTACTTTATACATTCTGAGCATTTTACTAATTATTCACCACGATGAGTTTATAAGAGCTCTTTTACAACTTTTAGAGACCAGAGCTGAGTTTTGCTGTGACGGTAAAGAAATCAGAACATGAATGCGTCGTATTGAGGAGTCAGCCCATGTTCCCTCACCCCTGTGTTCCCTCAATTCGAAGATTTTTCTTATTTCGAAGATTTTTCTCAAAATTAAACTCTAAGTCAAGTCATTTTTATTTTTATTACCGCATTTAAAGGGATGATTCAGAGTAATTTCAACCTAGGGTCCTTTGCACCATGACCTCGAGCTGGACTGAGGGAACATAGGCACGTTCCACCCATTGACACTTTGCAGCTGATGTCGTCAACATTCCCTGGTGGTGTGACGCTAACTTGAGGCTCTGCTCTGTCTGAAGCTCTGTTACTCGAGTTATACTTTATCTGAGCTTGGTTTTAACACAATTTGAACAGCAAAAAATGACTGAGTTGGGTCTAGGTGAGCTGATTTGTGCTGTTAAACAAGTCCCTCTCAAGTGTCATTACGGTCGTTACGCATTCAGAACATCCTAATTATTCACGTTGATGAGTTTGTAAGCGCTTTTTACAACTTTCAGAGATCAGAACAGCACAACTAGCATTCTAACCACGCACTGCCTGCTTACTGGGGAATAGAACGCTTAATAACTAGACGCAGACGTACACAGACTTATTTTGACCACAAGAGCTGCTTATACGATGTATCTGTACTGGAGCGAATTTTCCCTAAACGCATCGGGGGAAAAAACGTATATTGTTTCATTTAAAGTTTTCCTAGACAGTTTTCCTAGACTTCACACAAAAAGCTTAGTGTTAAGGGGGAAAATTCCTGTGATAATAAAAGTAAAATGTGTAAATCCAGCCTGGGAGCGCTGCCTTCAGACTCACTCACACTTGTCTCTGAGTCTCTGTGGGACGAAACCAGACCTGACAGCCCTGATTCAGACCCTCCGCCTCTTCTGATTTCATTTTCAACATCTACGAATTCTATAAAACCCTGGAAACCTTTTAAGCAGCGGTGCGTTTGTATTTCACATCAATTCTTTGTTACTTCATTACGGCCGGAGAAAACTGCACATTTAGACGCATACCAGACAACTATTAATCCATATTAAAGGTCGTGCAAAAACCGCTCCACGATTATGCCAAAAAATAAGAAAACAGTCGTCCCCTTGGAATTAAAATGTTCTATCTGCGTCTGTCCTTCTATCTGTGCACTTCTGAGCTTTTTAGGGTTAAAGTTTTGACTTCTTGTACAGCAGAAATAAAAGCGATGACACAATTATGTGATGCATGGGAACAAAGGAGATTCTAAACTGAGAAAATCAAAAAAAAAATTGTGAAAGTAAGTGTTCTGGGAAGTGATCTTTCAAAGTTGGAAGCTTATATTTCTGAAACAACTCATTTGGATTTATAAGGTTACAGCTACAAAACATGCCAAAAACAACTTCTGTTTCAGTGGTCAATTCATTTTTGTTTTGGAGAATACTAGAAATGTAACGATAACCGAGATATCGTGATTTCGTATCGTCAAAGTTCTCACAATAATATCGTGGACCATCACAATATATCGAATCACAAGTCTCTTTACTTAAATGAATAGTTCTGATGCAGAAATAGCTAAAAAAAACACAGAGGGAACTACATAGACCATGATCCTTTGCTCCGTTTCAGTGCAGACGACATGAAGAAATAACTGTTCTAAGCACTTTGAAATTAAGTCTTGTGAAGGCATTTTTAGAGGAAAAAGGAACAGATTCACAATCAAAATATTGCAATAAATATCGTACTGTGAGATGTTTATGATGAAAATTTTTGAGAGATTTGGATATCGTTCCATCCCTAATGACAATAAATGTACCAAATGACTGGTCAAAGCATTTTATAATGTCAGTCTTGTTATTATGTAGAATATCATAATATCATGAGCCTCCCCACCATATCGCAATAAATATCGTACCGTGATGTTCATACCGTGACAATATCGTATCATTAGACTTGGATATCATTACACCCCTAGACAATACTCTACACATTTAAAAGTCAAAAGTGAAAGACATTGACCACTTTAACAAGTACATTTTCACTGATTAAGCCTGTATATGATCAGAGACATAAATTTACAACTAAATATAAACAATAGTTCAGAAATAACCTTTTACTATTGAGTTATACATAAAGATTCTTTGATACTGATTTGTTTTCTAGGCTCCCTGGATTTGAAATAATCGTCTTTAGTTAGTTAGCACGCTAACAGCTAACAGCATTATACTTGCGCAAAATGTATGAAAATTCAGATTAAAACTTCAACTTTCTCTTGATGTTATGTTTGTTATTCATAATGATTCAAATGCCTGAACTGAATGAATGAATGTCCGAGGATGGACCCGCAACATTCCAAAGATTGGTCAGTATAAATTTATTCTGTTTTCTGCCATGTTGAGTCAGGCAGAACCTTGTAACATCAATATCAGTTTTCAAAATTGCATCTGTTTTTACTCCAAAAAGCACCAAACACCACAAAATTTGGATATATTATACACCTAAGAACAAGAAATATGAATAACTCCGTTTTGCCAAAAATGTCAGACAGAACCTTACAACATCAATTTCAATCTTCAAAATTGCATCTGTTTTTACTCCTTGAAAAAGCACTGAACCACAAAATCCACAAAATTTTAATATGTTGCACAGTAGGAACCCAGGAACAAGAAAATATGAATAACTCAGTTTTGCCAAAAATGATAAAACCTTCTAATTCTAAGGGGACGCCGTAGTTTTTATGGGGGTCATCACCAGGGATGCATCAATAACGATATTGGTATCAAAAATCGGCGTCAATCCAGTAAAATGCTGGATCGGTATCAGTATCGGACAGTATTGGATTCAGTCACGTGATTTACGGCAGCTGTAAATCAAAATGCCGCCATGTCGCTGTGTGGGACTTTTCACTACAACAAAACGAGAGTCAAACAGCGACGCAATCGCTGCAAACAAACAGTTTCTCCTGGAGGAACCAGCAGAGCCACTTTAACACGACCGATTTGATTCGTCACTTACAAAAGAATCATCCGGACGAGTTTGAGATTTACAAATGGCAAAGCCACAGCAGCAAACACTGGCGGAGGCATTTCAAAGAAGAGAAAAGCTATGTCGAAATGGTGACAAGTCCAAGAAAATCACACAGAGGATTGTCGAATTCATCGCTTTAGTTGATCAACTGCTGTCCATCGTGGAAAACAGAGACTTTCGTCGTCTAACAGACATTTTGGAGCCAAGGTACGAACTTCCTTCACGACAATACATGAAAAGGTATTGGATTTACGTTGGATCGGTATCAGAAAAGCACTCCTTAAAAAATCGGATCGGTCAGAAGCCAAAAAATCTTGGTCAGGACATCTGTAGTCCTGTTTAGGCCTTTGAGATTATTTACTGACCGATACAAGCCCTGAGTCTCATGTTTGAACTTTTATTCATGCAAAGCTGTCCTGTAGTTACTTCCAGGATACATAACAGTTACATAACACAGCTGGATCGATTTTCTAAGTAGTTTTTAATTCCTTTTTCACTGGACTGGAAAAGCTGGATCAGTGCATCCCTCATGATCACTGTTAGAATCACTGCCTTTGTCACGACCCAGGCTCAACCCATGGACTTCTTGAGTAACATTATTATAATCTGAGCATGATGTTTACTTTAGCATTAGCAATAATCACCACAAGGCAGCAACAGTCAGCTGAACACATGACAAAATTGACTCTTGTGAGCATTAAGGCATGTTATAAGGCCTCCATCAAAACATCTTAAATCACTCAATCATATTTACAGACTTAATGGGTCTAATATCATACTAATTTTTTATCGATGTTATAATGTTGTTTCCTCATCACAAACATACCTGGAGCGGTGTTTTGTTTCATTCACCCGTGTCTGAGTAATCCTGCATTATTATAGCCAGGCTGGCGCCACCTAGTGCCTCCATTCAATTTCATTTCTCTTCAGCGACGAAGTGACGAATCAGAAAACACTCGGCGGTTTGCAAGAACCCGGAAGTTGTAGTCGGCGCACCGGCCAATCAGAGAAGAGCTGTGATGCCCTGATGCCAAACTCAAGCGCCTCTGGGTCCTTTTGTGGTCTAACAACAGTAAATAAAGCGGTCGAGATGGATGCAGGCGAAGCCAGACATTTTGTGTTGCCAGTGATTTCCGACATCGAGGATTTAAAGCTAAAACAAAGAGAATGTTTGGTGAATTTTATTAAGGGGAAAGACGTTATTGCCCTTACTCCTACAGGATTTGCCGTTGTGCTGTGATTACTTGGACACCACTGAGCGTTCTGGCGTATTACATATGTCATGACCAAATAGCAGCGATTGGTTAAATAAAAAAAAGTACCCGCCTACCGTCGAGCGAATGAATCCAAATGCTGCGAGGTCAGACTCTTTCCACAAAGTGAAACCAGCTGATGAATCAGGCTAGTATTATCAGGGTGTCTATCTCCAAAGCTCAAAATTCTCTATTCTAGTGATCCCTGTGATGAGTCTGTGTGTTAAACATGTGTGAATGAAACAAAAACACAACTCCAGGTCTGTTTGTGATGAGGGAACTACATTATAACATACAGTAGATCAGAAAATAGTGTAATATGGGCCTTTTAAGTCTGTAAATGTCAGAACTCTATGGTGGAATTCACTGTTAAACTGACAGATCACAGATGTGTTGACCTGGTTTGTGGTTTCATATTTCTGTAATTACTGGGCCTATTCACATGAAACATAAATAAACAAAGGGGGAAAATATTGTTCTTTTTTTCCACAATAACTTCATAACGTGACACCATTATTCAGCCCCAGCTGAGCGGGACTTTAAGCCATAAGCCAAATATGACAAGTTTGTGGAGCTGATCCCAACTAAATAATGATTCAACATTTTTGGATCAGAAGTTTGGAGATTTTCTTAAACAGCAGTGACAGTTCTACAATTTCCATCAGAAATTATAACTTCGTCAACTTCCTGAACGTGAATGCAGCCTTATTGATAGTCGATATTCCCTGGTGGCGTGACGCTAACTGAAGGCCCTGCTCTCACTGAAGCTCTGTTACTCAAGTTAGACTTCATCCGAGCTTTGTTTTACCACAATTTGACCAGAAAAAAAGACTTAGCCGACGCATCAGCCAACAGTTTTCAGTTAGTTGCTCTTTTAAAACGTTTTCACAGTGTTTGCTAATGTGTGCACTGTATTACTTGGGATGTAACAATAACCAAAATTTGGTGATATCGTATCGTCAAAGGTCTCACAATAACATCGTGGACCATTACAAAATATCAAATCACAAGTCTCTTTGCTTAAATGATTAGTTATGATGCAGAAATAGTTAAAAAACAGAGGGAACTACATAAACCATGATCTTTGCTCTGTTTCAGTGCAGATACATGAAGAAATAACTGTTCTAAGCACTTTTACATCTTCATTCTTTGAAGTCTTGTGAAGTATTTTTAGAGGAAAAAGTAACAGATTCACAGTTTTGTGAACCTCCACAAAATATTGCAATAAATCTGGTACGGTGAGATGTATATGGGGAAAATATCATACAGAGAGATTTGGATATCGTTCCATCCCTAATGACAATAAATGTTGTACCAAATGACTGGGCAAAGTGTTTTATAATGTCAGTCTTGTTATTATGTAGAATATTGTAATATCGTGAGTAGGGCTGGGCACCGAAATTCGGTTCCTTCATGGCACCGACCGAAATGTTTAGGTTCTTCTGGGTATCGAAATATGTCTTGCTTTTCGGTTCCACGTTTCGATACCCAGAGGATAATCACGTGTAGCTCCAATATGTGCCTGCGTGCACATGGCCTAATAATGCCACCAGAGATTGGCTGAAACGTCCGCGTGCATGAAAAACACATTCTGATCACGCCCCCTCGTTAACAGGCAACGCGAGCTTTAGCGCTTGTATGGGACTAAAAAGTTAGTACGTTGGCTGCGGAGTCGTCAAAACACTACAAAAATGCCGAAGTCGAAAGCATGGTTATACTTTCGCAAGACCGACTCTAATAATGCGCGGTGCAATATATGTGACAAGACTATCGCCTGCAAATCAGGCAACACTTCAAATATGCTCAAGCATTTGACAGTGCATGGAATAAATTTGAGAGCCGGAGAGCTGCAATCGTCTTCTCTCTCACACACCCCCTTCTGCATCTTCCACCACCACACCCACGACTTCGACTGCACCCACCACCTCTCTACAGGACGTTTACTTACGACCAGACTCGGATTCATCTGAAAGTACTGAGCACAGCGCTGTGTCTGATATTTCATCGGGTAAGTTTGTTCCACGAATTCCGCTGAACTGCTTTTTTGTCGAGGTAGGAGCTAGCCTAGCTTGTTGCAAGTTTATGCATTAACGGTAGGCTACTGTAGGATATTAATGAGTAACTTTTGTTTATGGCTATGTAACTAGCTGCTAGCCAAGTCAAAAGTGATTTAAATGCTAGCATTTAAAATGTGCACCGCCATTGGGTAGGAAAGATGTTCACCCCTGCCTAGCTAGCCTCAAAACTAAAAGTGCAAACCATTTGCAGCTTCTGGCCAGGTCCCCGATGTGAGGAGGAAAAGGCAGGCAGCTTGTGTAAATCCATTCACACTAGCAGAAAAAGCTAAAATGACAAAAGAAAAACAAGCTGAGTGCCACAGGGCAGTGACACAGTTTGTGGTGAAAGGTTTGCTACCATTTTCCACAATGGAGGCTCCATGGTGGAGGTAAGTTGTCTATACAGGATATTGTTGATGAATAAATCCTTTCATTTATGTGTGTATAATCATATAATCTATATCTAAACCAAGCTTAGATGTATTTTAAAGTTGTGTGTTTTCAAGTAATGAGAAGATTTAACTATGTTATTGTTTTATGTTTTAATTGATGTCAATTAGGGAGATGATAAGAGTCCTTAACCCCAGGTATCAGCCCCCCAGCAGAGACATGCTGGCAAACACATTCATACCTGCCTGGTATGCGGCTGAGAAGGGGAAAGGTCCAGGCAGAATTGAAAGACGCTAGGATGTGGCTGTAATCATGATCTAGTGGACCAGTGTGGCACAGGACCACTACTTGACTGTCTCTGTCCACTATGTGAGAGAAGGGGAAATGAAGGAGAAAATCCTGCATACCAGGGCTGTGTATACTTCCCAGACAGGGCAGGTGATAGCTGAAGAGATAGGTGATATTCTTGATGAGTTTGATGTGAAGGAAAAGGTTGTAGCCATCACTGTTGATAACGCAGCTAATATGGATGTTGCCGTTAAAAAAATGAGCATCAGGAAGATTGGCTGCTTTGCCCATACGCTGAATATAGCAGCTCAAAAGCTTTACACACTACCTGCCATCGCAAGGTGGGCAGGAAGAATCCGGGCCATGGTGATGTGGATGAAGCGAAGCAGCTTGGCTAAACCCGTCCTTAAAGAGAAGCAGCGTCTTCTTGTTAAGAAGTCAGAATAGACTAAAAGTAGTCCAAAATTGAGAAAAGTGAGAGAGATGGTTATTGAACTGTTACTAATACTATAAATACACAACCATGAACTGTATACTGTCTTTCCATAGGTCTTCCTGAACATGCTGTTATTTTGGATGTGAAGAACAGATGGAACAGCCTGTTCTTGATGGTGGAGCGATTTCTGGAGCAGTTTCCTGCCCTTCAAGCAGCCTCCATGGACTTTCGGTTAAAAAGATCAATAGAGAAAGACAGGTATTGTAGGGGGGGTGGGGGGGGGGTGGGGCACTGATGTATTACTTTATTAATGTGAACCCATTGGAATGCTGGGCTGTGATCCATCAATGTGTATTTTTGTAGGCTGGAGAGAGTTACTGATGATGACTACAGAAAGGCAGAAGAGTTTGTCAGAGTTATGAAGATACTATACACTTCAACCCTCTGCATCTCTGCTGAAAGGAGTCCAACCTTGGGCCAGATTCTGCCCATCCTGGGTAAACTCCAGCACCATTTCACAGTTACAGATGGAGACTCCTCATTTACACAGGCCATCAAGGAGAAGATCTGGGGTGATCTCTCTCAGCGATATCAAGTATGCAGTACAATCATACAGGATTGCAGTTTACTTTGAAACATGAACAGTACACTGAAATGACATACTATTTTGGTTTCTCTCTTGCAGGATGAGGGCATCAGGCAGTTCCTGGAGGAGGGCACAGCCTTGGACCCAAGATTCAAGACTAAAGTGACAGACGAAGTGTGGACAAGACTGAGGAGGATCTGATAAATAGGATCTTACAGCAGGTGCAACATTTTATTATTAACATTTAGTATTAGTAACATTTTATTCCTCTTCCATTTTAATTCCTATATGTAGGCTAACTCCCACAACCTATTAAATGCAGAATAAAGGTAGAGCACCCAAGTCCAGCAGATGGAGCAGGACCTTGAAGGGACAGCTGGTAGCTGTATGGCGAAGACTCATCTGGTGAAGACTCTACAGCTGCAGTGGCAACAAAGGGAAAGTAGAAATAAGTTATTGTTTTCCCTCTGATTTCATTTTGAGAACAAAGTTAATTTGGCATCTACCCTGATGCCTTGTTGTCATTTTCAGGAGAAAGCAGGAGGGACACTCTGCCCTTGGGGAGCTGTTTGCAGATGAGGACATGGCAGTGGAAACCCGACAGGAGACACCACATCACAGAGAAGACCCAGGAGGAGATCCAGCGATACAGAGGACTGCCATCCACACTGACCTCTGTAAACCCAGCAGCCTGGAGGTGGACTGTGAGGAACACTCTGCCACTGTTGTCTGACTTGGCAGCCAAGTACCTGTGTGTGCAGGCATCGCCCACTCCTGCTGAGCGCACTTTTTCGACCGGCTAGACACCATCAGCCAGGAAAGAGCATGTCTGTCCCCTGAAAAGGCTGATATGTTGATTTTTTTGAAGAAAAACTTGGAATGATCTTGGAAAATAAACTCCAGTATGTGGAATAGAACATTTCATGATTTTTTTTCCTTCCTAAAATTAATATAAAATAGGAACCGAAAAAGGTACCGTTAAGGAACCGGTATCGAAATGGACGTATCAGTATCGGTATTGGTATCGAAAAAATTTGATTGATACCCAGCCCTAATCGTGAGCTTTGCCACGATATCGCAGTAAATATCGTACCCTGAGGTTTGTACGGTGACGATATCGTATCATGAGACTTGGATATCTGAACTGAATATAATGAAACCTTTATATTAAATATATAATATTTAATGCTAATATTATAGACTACAGCGTGAATTTTCTATTATAATATAGTGATATTTTATTCATACAGCGCCTTTCTAAACAATGTTACAACATTTTCTACACATGGAAACAAAATAAAATATGATGTAATGAAAATGATAAAATCAAATATTTAATCCAAACTATTCAATCATCTAATGTAGTTATTCTGCCGCAAATCCAACATACACATGACGTTGCTTACAAGATTAAATGGTCCAACTGTACAATAAAACCAAAACACTTTTAAAATGTTAGTTGTTCCTCCACTTCTGCCTCGGGTGCTCAAATCGACGGGTATTTAAGCTGTCACAGCACTTGGGGGTCGTGTATGTCCACAGTAGCACCAGGGAGCTCCAATCGACAGGACACCACCTCCTGTTGGTCCCAGAGTCAGGACTAAACTCGGGGAGTCACTGTTTCAGATTCATGCAGCTAAAACCTGGAACAGTCTGAACATGTGAGACACTCTACTCTGACTCTGCTTAAATCCAGACTCAAAATTGTTCTGTTTAGCTGACTATGACTGAAAGGTTTTCATTTTGCACTTCTTTCTAATCTAATGTCTCTCTTTCGAATTCTATGATGATTATTTATGTCTTGATTTGTCTGTATTGTGATTTTAATGTATTTCTTATTCTGTAAAGCACTTTGAATTACAAGTAACCCTGCCTTGCCCTGCCTAAATATGTTATGTATGTAGCCCCTTGTTTAAAAGTAGCACTACCCACCTCTGCCCCGTCTGGTACAAACACATTTGGTTTAGATCTGGTCCCTCTGGCCTGTCGCGGTTCATAGTTTGGCACAGGTCAGAGCGCCGCTGACCACAGGCTTCTCCCTCTGCTCTGTCTGTTCCTGGAAACTCGTCTTCTGAGGTGCAGCAGGCTCGAATCCAACCACACACACATACCATGGGCCCAAATCATCCGCCAGGAGAACGGGACCAGGAATCGTATTATTCTTAACTCACTTATTCTCACTTGGACACTTGAAATGTAACTGGGCAACTTTCAGCGTAACTGGTAGCTCGCAGTTTCCACAAATGTAATCCGACGTTTAGTTTCTTGGACAATTTTTGAGGCAGAAATTGGACCAAAGTATCTGTCAAAAAGGACGGGATTTTAAGAGCAAATAGTGTAACGTTGCATTGGAAATGTTGTGATCAAGCCACATGGTTTTAACTTTAAGCGCAGAATTATTTTCACACATTTTCCCGTATTCTTTCTCTCACAAATGTTAAAAATCTGACTTCTTTGACTTGATCTGCAAATCTGTCCAATCCTGCTCCTTCAATGCAAAGCAAACTCAGACAGAATTTTAAGAAGAAATAAAAGTCTGATTCTTACTTTTCTTAGTTAAGCAGCAAAAGGAGACACCAACCACTGTGACTTCTTTAGACAAGAGCGGTCTATTTATCATTCAGGGTGTAAAAATGATAGTTATTGGTTTTTAATAAACATAAAAGACACTGAATAAAACTGAAATGGTTTGTATCTAACTGGAAGTTACTCTACAGCAGTGTCCCAACCTGTTTCTCTCAATGACTTCGATTTTACCCATGGATGACGAACCCAACGCCCTAAAGAGTTTTTAAAGAATTGAGACAGGTTTTTAAATGGAGTTTATGGTCTGTTTAGTGAGGTTTAACTATTATTGCAGTTAGTTTTCTCTATAACTAAAACCCATCCATTTTCTTCTCTTTATCAGGGGCCTGGTTGCAGGAGCAGCTAAACAGGGACTTCCCTTCCCCCAGACACTTCCTCCAGCTCTTTCAGGAGGATGCCAAAGTGTTCCCAGGCCAGCCGAGAGACATAGGCCACGTTCAGACTGCAGCCTGAACTGACCCAAATCCGATTTTTCCGCCCCTATGCGACCTGTATCTTTTAATGACAGTCTGAACGACACAGATCCGATTTTTTCAAATGTGACCCAGTCCACTTCGATATGTGCTCCTAAAACCGATGCATATCTGATCTTTAGACATGCGACTTCAGTCTGAACGGCCGTGTCACATTCATCTGACCTACACGTCATCAACAAGTGAGAATTTGGCTATTGTGCTGTAACAAGCACCTGTTGAGAGCCAATACAGCCCAACGCCGATGAGTTTGCTACTGAAATAGGCCGAAGACGTGTTTCCTCCTGCGAGAGTTGTACGACAGAAACTGTAAAATCTCCAGGTGCTCAATACTTGCGTCCATGTTGAGGCGACTTCCGTAAACACTGAGCTCGCTGCTGTGATGTCGTCATGTCCTCCAATGCACATGCAGGACACTTTTTGGTTTAAAGTTCACACTGGAGGGCACATACAAGTCACATTTAATTGGAAATGTGAACGCAAAAAAAAAAAGAATTCAAGTTGAACAGTAAGGCTTGCAGTTTCTCTCCAGGGAAGCATCCAGAACAGAAGCCTCAAGCCACCTCAGTTTCACCTCTCCACATGGAGGAGTAGTGGCTCTACACCGAGCTCTATCTGTGATCTTGTCCTTTTGGTCATAATATACAGGGTGTACCAAAAAATTTGACATCATTTCGCAGGCCAATAATTTTGCCAATTCTTGTTGAAATAATGTCAAATTTTCACACAATGTATAGAAACAGATCAGGATTTTATATTTAATGATTTATTTTTGTTCTGTTTTCAGGTTGAGCCGCTCACTCCCAAACAAAAGTAATTTTGCGTTTTGGAATCTGCTCGCACACAGTCACCCAAGACTGTGCAGCCTTCAGTGCAAAATTTTGAAAAACTTCACCAACTGGCAAACAAATTTGGACTTGCTACCAGAAATTTAAAGAGGAAGGTGCTTATGATTAGGACTATGATTAGGGATGATTAGGGCTAAAGGATCTGGAGTCAACATCAGAAAAGAAGTGAATGGGAGTGAACGGCTCAACTTGAAAACAGAACAAAACTAAATCATTGAATATAAAAACTTGATCTGTTTCTTCACATTCTTACAAAATGTGAGGTTATTTCAACAAGAATTGCCTAAATTACTGGCCTGTGAAATGTCAATTTTTTTGGGACACCCTGTATAATAAAATCTATTATGGTATTATTATTATTTCTTAACCTTCTCTTAGGTAAGAACATTACGTATTTGATTCCCGGGTAACTGATTAACCCCATCAACCCAAAACATGCATAATGATGGTCCCACTGCTCCTGACATGTTGCCCCAGTGGCAGCGAAGTACGGGTCAAACGCAGAGGACAAATTTGCCTACTTTACCTTACCTATGTGACAAGCGACTGTTTAATAAGCAAAAAGCAAAACAAAAAAAGGCGTAATGTTAATTTACGTTATAGAACATACATAATTTTCATAGAAGCAGATGGTTAGGAGTTCTTTTTAGGAACTCTTTGAGGGACTCTTTAGGGACTTAAAGTTGTGCTCCTCATCATCGGGTTCGAATTCACTGGCCACACCAAGATCATGTTATTGCTTCTGCCTCCCGAACTTTCCACAGTGTTAATGAAGTCCTTAACTGTGAGCAGACGTCCCGTATCTGGCCCAAGTACAACAAAAACATACCTGCGCTTATGGGAAGACTGACTCAGAGCGTGTTTTCCCATAGAGCCAGTCAGAGAGAGGGAGCGTTTGACAGGAGCCCCCGGGACATCACACCAGGGAGGACTTCTCTATATATCTGTCTGTTTCTTCCTCTCTCTTTCTCTCAGTTCATATTTCATCTGACAGCAGCTCGTGTCTGAACTCCACTCATCCGAACACAACCGCACTGTTACATGTACAGATGTTGGGCCAGGTGTGAGGAGAAAAAGGGAGTAGGGGGGACGGGGGGGGTTACCTGCAGAGTTGACAGGTGCGGCGCTCAGAACAGCAAAACCGTCCAGGTTCAGCCAGTCCGGATCTGCAAAAGACAGAACAAGGATATAAGGATTAATGAGTATTAGATTTTAAGTAATTTTAAGTATTTTTAAGGTTTTTAAGGCCCATATTAGGCTATTCTGTTATCTGATCTGTTCTGACGTTGCTTCCTCATCAAAAAATATATACACTGGAGTTGTGTTTTGCTTCGTTCATATATATTAAGCACACAAACCCTGCATTTAGGCTGAATTCTTCTCTCAAACTGAAAACACTCATAATACAGCTTGTACTCAACTGTGTTTTTAAACTCCACACACCTTCACTAGAAACATTTGGATAATATATGACCTGGAATTGCTAATCTACGGAAGCTGGGGGGAGCTCACAACAAATGCAAATGCTGCATCACAACAAAAAGACACAACACACCCAAAAAAGCCACAATGGAAGTGACCGTGGGACCCTATTTTCCGACCTGGGAGCGCTCACAACAAATAGAAACACCGCAACACAAATACAAACATCACAACACAAATACAAACGCCACAATACAACAAAAAGCCACAACAGACGTGACTTTGGGACTCTATTTTCTCTATTTTTTGGACCAAGCGAGGAGGATCGAGCGAGAAGTGAATGGGAAAAGTTGAAGAAGAAGAAGAAGAAGAAGAATGTGAAAAGTAAAGGAATGGAGAAGTGAACGAAGTTGGAAACATAAATAAAAGTAATTTATTGTTTTGTGGTCAGGATCGATGTCACTGTCTGACCATTGAGTCCCGCGGCCACTTCTGTTGTGGCTTTTTTTAGTATGTTGTGGCTTTTTTTGGTGTATTGTTGCTTTTTTTGGTGTGTTGTGGCTTTTTCTGGTGTGTTGTGGCTTTGTATTTGTGTTTGTATTTGTTGCTGTAAGCCCTCCTGGGTCGTAAAATAAAGTCCTGCGGTCACTTCTATTGTGGCTTTTTTAGTTGTGTTGTAGCCTTTGTATTTGTTGCGGCGTCTGCGTTCGTTGTGAGTCCCCGCAGTTTCCGTACCAATCTCTAAAAATTAGCTGTCAACTTGAAAACTACTGCTTCATAACATCACCAGATGGAACAGAGCACTTTAAGCTTGGAGATGGTACTATTATGGATTCCATCGACTAAATCGGCATGACATTTTCGTCAACTAAAACTAGACAAAAACTAAAAAGAATTGACAACATTTAAGTTTAAAGGATTTTTCTCTCCAAAGAAAATGTGTAATAATGTCATGTATTAATACAGGAAGTGCACCACTATGTTTTTAAACTCCATAAACCTTCACTATCTCTACATGACATCGCAAGGTAGAACAGAGCATTTTCAGCTCTGGAGATGTAGACAGACTAATAATAAAGTTAAAGAAGTCAAAGTCAAACATGAATGAAACAAAACACAACTCCAGGTTTGTTTTTGAGGAACGTTCGAACATGGCTTAAAGCTCACAAGAGTCCATTCTGGGTAATAAAGGACCTTTAATTATGTTTTGTTAATTGTGTTTTCCACCAAAATCTTTCCTATTGAAGTTACGATGGTAAATTCTAATTGGAAACTGGTGGCACCAAAGATATGACTTGGCATAATTCAGATGTAGGAATTATTCAAATTGTAGGAATTATTGAAGTGTGTCTAGTTTGTGCGGAAAATTGCAATTGGATATGTAACTTTCCAGGATTATTTGGAGAGCTAAGGAGAATCCTGTGAAATAGTGTATGCTTGGGTTAATGCTGTGGTAACCGATAACCGATATTTAGCTTTTAAAATCCACAGCGAGGCCCACAAATCTGTCTAAAGATCAAGTAAAAATCACAAATGTAAAAATAAGAGCACATGTATTTATGTGAGATATAAAATAAGTTGTAACATGTCTGTGTAAACATACAGTTATACTTTTAGTCTAAAGTCTCTTCTATTTAAATGTGGGGTACTGCAGAAAATATTGGTGTGGAATATCGGTTATTTTTTTAAAATATTCAGATACCAATGCCATTATCTACCAATACCGATATCAGCAAAATCTTCCAATGCCGATATCAGAACCGATATATTGCCCATCCTTAAGAAGAAAAAGAAACTGTGTAAATGTAAATAAACCACTGCCATTGCTTTATTTATTTATTTTTACTTAAAGCGGCAGGATGTAACTTTCTAGAGGTGGAACATCGCCGGCCTGATTCTTCATGAACATTCTTCATGGAGACAGATAAACGTTTTAAGTCATACTGTGAAATATTATAGCCAAAAAAAAAGCAACATTTTCATGAAAGCAGAAAGAGTCAGGTTTGTGGAGATGCAAGCCCACTCACAGTAAGGACGCATAATGAACAAAATGAACAAAATTTTTTGGCTAAAAGGTTACATAGGTCCTGTATTACGCAAAATGTACTCTTGTGATCTTTAAGGCCGGCCGCACACTGTGTGAATTTTAGCCCTTTTTGAGCTGGTGTTTCACTTGTGTGACTGTTTTTGGCATCGAGTTTTGGCTTAATCGTGTGTCATGCTCTGTGTAGTAAACATGGGGTAACGAGAACCGATTAATACCTAATATTAGGTATGTTTGTGATAAGGAAACAACATTATAACATACTACAGATCAGAAAATAGTGCTATATGATCCCTTTAATCCACTGAAAAGTTTCTGTAAAATCTCAGGAAAACATTTATTTTGGAGAAGCCTTAAAAAACACTCACTCAATAGCCAACATTTCCTTTTTTGAGTGCAGCATTAAATCTTCCCTCACACGCTTCTCAAATCTCAATCTTTAGACTGGATTTAGTTATTTATGACGCGTGCTTCTCTCATACCGATCCCTACAGCAGACCGCACCGGAGACGCAGCCCGCCCAAGATTTACGAGCAAATAAAACAACCACAACAACTGTAAACGCCATGCACTCCTCCAACTGTGAGCTGCCCTTTTTAATTACAGCCCGCGGTAAACATGTACGACACAATGGCGGTGTCACAGTCGGCAGCACAGGGACCGCAACACAGGATTATGATGAAAACTGGGCTGTAGTTTGGAGTTTGGAAGTGGAAAAGAGGAGAGCTTGGCGTGTGGAAGTATGGAGCTCCGACCGACGCCAAGGACAGAGGAAAAATGGGAGGATGGCGAAAAAAAAAGGATAAGGCTGAGTCCACGCTGCGAATTCTGCGTACAGAGGAATACAAAGTGATCTGAAGGTTTTACAGCGGAGCGTAAAGGGAGTAGCCAATAAAGCCATTAAGAGTTAAAAAACAAAGCCCTCAGTATTAGTCGACGTTAATGGGGTTTACAGATATTTCCAGTTGGATGATTTGAATACGGCTGCTGAATTAAAGGTCCTATATCACACAGCATTGACATTTGTGAGATTTAAGGCCTCAAATACAAACCTGGAGCTGTGTTTTGTTTCAATCACACATGTTTTAATGACCTTTTTTATGTCTGCAAACACTTTTTCCAACTTGTGATGTGCCATGAAGTGTTAGTTTTCAAGGTAACAGCTCCATTTTACCTTTTGATCAGCAGAGAAAGAGCAATTCCAGGCCTGCAATTATCCAAATTATTCAAGCTAAGGTGTTGAAGGCAGAGTTTAAAAACACAGTTGAGAGAAGAACAGTGTAAATAGGCAGGGTTTGTGTTAAACATGTGTGAATGAAACAAAACACAATTCCAGGATTGTTCGTGATGAGAAAACAGCATTATAACAGATCAAAAATAGTGTAATATGGGTCTTTTAATCATGAACAAATGAATATTCAGGTGCTATAACTTCAGTTTCATATCTATTTTCATGATTATAGACATCTACATTTACATAGACATTTTATTTTTTGCATGTTTAGCGTTTGTCTACTTTTCGCTTCAAGTACCGCAGCAAATTCCTAATGTTGTGAGCCTGTTCACTCATATGGCAATAAAACCTTTCTGATTTCTGAGTCTCAGAGACCAGAAAATGACAGTAAAGTTAACAACAACTAGCATGCGAACATACAGTTCCCAATTGGCAGACAATAAAGTGCTTTAATTTGATGCAGGCATTAGACAGTGGGTATTTTGAGCTGCTTATATAATACAGGATGTCCCCCTCGGTATCACAGGCTAATAAATACCAGATAGCACATTTAAAATATAGCATGTTTACAGTTCATAATCACATACCAAAAAAACTTCTGTCCAGTTGACAAATTGAATTTCTCCTTTTGCCGTAAAATATAGTTGTTAATCTGAAAACTATAGCTTCATGACATCACAAGGTGGAACAGAGCATTTTGAGCTTTGGAGATACAAACAGACTAATAATAAAGGATTACTCAAACATGTGAATGAAACAAAACACAACTCTAGGTCTGTTTTTGAAGCTGTAACAACATTATAACATGACTTAAAGCTCGCAGGAGTTATTTTGTGTAATATGGAATCTTTAAAATTAGTTTTTCAAGGTTTTAAGGCAGTAAAAATTAGGTGCAGCATCTTTAAAGGTCCCATATTATGCCTCTCCATATTTAGGTAAGGTAACTTTATTTATATAGCGCTTTACACAGAGACGTGTCCCCAAAGACGCTTTACACAGCATTATTAACAGAGCATTCTTCATTCACTCCAGACCCGGTGGTGGTAAACTACTGTTGTAGCCACAGCTGCCCTGGGGCAGACTGACGGAGGTGCGGCTGCCAGGCCAACCGGTGCCAACGGTCCCTCTGACCACCACCAACACTCACACACACAACTTTCACACCTACAGTGCATGTTTTGGGTTGATGGGGGAAACCGGAAGAAACCGGTGGAGGGTCTAAGGAAGAAATACAAATTAAAATGCAAGATAGATATAGTTAATGCCATATTGTGGAACATTCCAGGCAATGCAAAAACATCTCCGCAGAGGCAGTTGGCAGACCCTCCTCCAAAGGTTACATGGTACACCTGTAAAAATCAGGACTATAACAGGATACTTAAATATAAAACAGCTGTGAAAAGCGCACGGAAAATTAGAATAATTACAAATAATCGTTGGAGCGAGTTCAAACCCATGTCCCAGGACTTTTACCTCACTGGAAACCTGCTCAGGAAAGCCACAGGTTTCACATTGTATTTCTTCTCAAAACGATCAATCAGGCTTCACACCCGTTTAGAGCTTGGCAAACGTGGACCAGAGCGAGTCCAAGAATGAAGTAACTCTGCCCCCATAGGACTCCACCAGACTGCGTACAGCTGTCCACCTCACACCGGAGAATGACCGATACGGGCTCTTTCATGGGCGATGGGGATACCAATGTCCCATAAGCTTTGCCGGTATATTTTGGCCGATATTGATTGTTTTATTTAGATTTTATTCATTTTAAACTCATCTACAGTCCATTTTTACCACACCTCTGAACTTTAATCTATGTTCTAATCCTGTTACCTCGCCAAAAACATACCTGGAGTTGTGTTTTGTTTCATTCACATTCCCTTTATTATTAGTCTACATCTGCAAAGCTCAAAATGCTCTGTTCCACCTTGTGATGTCATGACGTGGTAATTTTCCACATGTGAATGAAACAAAACACAACTCCAGGTATGTTTTTGAGGAGGAAACGTCATGAAGCGTCATGAAGCGGTAGTTTTCTTAGTTATCTTTTACCTTTAGTTCAGAGATGGGTAATTCCAGGACTGTGATGATCCAAATGATTCTAGTAATAATAATAATAATGCATTTTATTAATTACGCGCCTTTCTGGACACCTAAGGTCACCATAAACAAATTAAGTATGATTTAAAACATACAGTTAAAAGCCTACAATTAAAGTGGGACAGTATTTAATTGACTGATTGAATTTAGTATTATATTTAATGTTGTATTTTATTAGTATTTAGTGTTTGGTAATGTGTTAGACCGTATTTGAATTGATTCATTGTATTTAATTTACTTACAATCAGTTATCAGCTGTTCTCCCTGGAGACCTGTGTAGGATGTTTTGGGCTGATGGGATAGTGAAGGTGTAGGGAGTTTAAAAACACAGTGGAGCAGACTAAACATGCAGGATTTGTGTTAAAACATGTGTGAATGAAACAAAACACAACTCCAGGTCTGTTTGTGATGAGGAAACAACATTATAACATACAGTAAAATACCAAATAAGAGCCGGGTCCTCTTTAAACGCCGGGGGCAGGTTTATATTTTTATAAATAACCGTCGATTCCAAATAAACGGCGAGTCTTAAGTACGAGCTGGAAGACAGAAGTCGAGCTGCAACAACAGGACGCAGGACTGATGCTCGCTTCGTCTCTACACAAACCAAACTTACAACCACACGGCTCATTTGCATAAACTATAAGCGCTGAAAAAAACAGCTCGCTCCTTGTGTACATTATATTCATACTGGTTAAAAGAATTTGACTACCAGATTTTCCCAGTTTTGTTGTGCAAGATAGGAATTAATCACCCCAAATTGCTGCCTGGATTCAAATAAACGCCTGGTCTGTTAAGTGACTGAAACTAATAAACGCTCTTATTTGGTATTTTACGGGAGATTAGAAAATAGCGTAACATGGGCCCTTTAAATATAATTCAAATTCATGTAGCTCTTCCTATTTTTGTGTAAGTTGAGTACATTAAATCCTTTACTCTTTACTTTACACCTAGAGTCCAGGTCAAAACGCTTCAGCTGTTCTTACCCACATCCTCAAACAGGTTGGGCTTGCTGCCCTTGTCCCACTTGGTAAAGCGGTGCGATCGTCCCGGTCTGGAGCTGGGCACAAAGCGCTCCACTGGGGTCCCGTCCAGGAGGATGGACGACTCCCATCCCGCTCTCAGGCTCTTCTCCACAGACGCAGCCTTCTTCTGGGGCTTGTCGGCTGCAAAACAACAGCCAGGGTCAATTCAGCTCAATATGACAAGGGAAGGGTTATACCGGGACAGAGGAGGGAGGCGGGTCAACGAGAGACGATAATGAAGTGAAAGGAAAGTAGTGCTGTCAAAACTCAACAGATGAACCTTTCAAACTTGATTACAATCAATGGAAAAGACTCAACAATTTATACGAATTACACAACGATAAACACACACTTGTTTGTTGTGTATTGTTACAAATGAGAATACAGTTTTTCCTACACAAAATAAGAATATAAGCCCGGTCCGTGTTCCCACACTACTACGCTACACGTGAATGAAGTGAGGAGTTCAGGAGCGCACACTGGCGCAGTCCAGACTTCACATGACTGGTGTCCTGGACCTGATACAGTAAACATCCAAGCGCCGCCAAACAGCTGTAAGTGATGCTGTTAAAGTGCACTTCAATTCATCAGAAAGACACAGACAGTGCACAGCCCCGTTTTGGCCATTAACAAATAAGAGTGTTAATGTTTTTACTGTTATTACCTGGGGAGTGTGAACATTTATAACTGTTAAGTCAATCCTTTGCATTCATTGTGGGAAATGGACTTGCCTGAAGTCCACATGGCTCCACACTTGGTGAAAGTGCAAAGACAAATACCCGTTTACATGAGACCTTTAAATACGATTAAAAATAACTTAATAAATAAAAGAATAAAAGTTAATTCTGATTTAAGACCATGTAAACACTTACCGTAAATTCCGGATCACAAGCCGCTACTTTTTTTCTACACTTTCAACACTGCGGCGTGTAATATGAAGCGGCTTTTTTATTTTTTTTTTTTCATCGCGGGAAAAACATGGACCAATAAAATGAATAAGTAGTTCACTGAGGTCCAATGAAATTGTATGATTAATCACAACTTCCTTATTTCAGTCTTTCTGCTAACCCTCATCAACATGGAGAATACCAGACGAAAAGCATATGATGCAGCTTTTAAACTAAAAGCGATCACTCTGGCAGTTAAAGAAGGAAATCGAGCTGCTGCCCGTAAAATTGGCATAAACGAGTAGATAGTGCGAAGGTGGAGGCTCCAGCAAGAAGACATGACCCAGGGGAAATAGACAAACAACGCTTTCAGACGTAACCATAGCAGATGGCCTGAGCTTGAAAACTTTCTGGAGGACTGGGTTAACACGCAAAGAGCGGCCGCGTGTTTCCACTGTACAAATCAGACTGAAGGCTAAAGCGATCGCTACCGTGGTTTATTCCCAGAGCGCCAAGGTGTGTATGTGCATTTCGCGTGTGTGTGTCCCAAGTGTGTGAAGGTGTGTAAGTGCCTGTGGCGCGTGTGTGTGTGTCCCAAGTGTCACCAGTGAGCGAGTCCGTCCCCAGAGTTCAGCGGGGGACCGCGTCCGCGGCCCGTCCCGGAGGCGCTCCAGGCGGCGGGGACGCAGAAGCGAACCCCCCGCCTAGTCTTTGGCCAGCGGTTTATAATATGGTGCGGCTCATATAATTACAAAATTGATTTTTCTTCATAAATCTGAGCATGCGGTTCTTAATCGGGTGCGCTCTGTAGTCCGGAATTTACGGTAATTCCTAATGTTTATTCGGATTTAAGATTATTCTGATTTTAAATAAATTCTGGGTGGGTGGTTTATTCTGTTCTTAAATCTGATTTAATTTATTCCTCGATCATGTAAACGTTTATTCCGCTTAAAAATAATTCCAGTTGTTCAGCACATGTGCGTTAGGTCACCCTTCTAGAGGACAATGGCCACACGCATGTTTAAAGGGACGATAAACTTCATTGGAGGACATGAAATCCTTCACCAGGTAGCAGCTGATTGTCAGCTGAAGTAATAATAATAATAATAATAATAATAATAATAATAATAATGCATTTTATTTATTTGGCGCCTTTCTGGACACCCAAGGTCGCCTTACTTCAACAGCTATAGTGCGTTTTCACAGACACATGTCCTCAAAGACGCTTTACAGAACATTATTAACAGAGCTTTGTTCATTCACTCCACACCCGATGGTAGTGAGTTTCCACCAACACTCACACGCACACCACTTTCATACCTACAGTGCATGTTTTGGGTTGAGTGTGCGTTTTCTTCCGATCGACGTAAATACGTTCATGTCTCTGTCCAATCAGAACCCTTCCCAACCTCCAGACGCTGAGCAGAATTAAATAAAGCCAATTAAATGTGTTTTCCATGGAAACGTTTAGTCTGAATTATTTACATGTAATCTCGAAGGAGAATAATTTAATTGTGATCTATTTAAATTTGAAATGAATTAATTCAGATTTAAAATACTCATGCAAACAGGGCCAATTTTGAGGGAAAGTGTGGATCAAAACATTCTAAATATCTAACTGGCCATTTTTTTTCCTGTGTATTGATCATAGACCGTCTGAGTGGACATAGCTAACCCATTAGCCAGGAAGTGCTCCAGGAGGCTCTTCCGGCTCCTTCTCTCCATTTTTCCCATTGACTTACATTGAGATCTTATCGCCCCTCTTTCTGTAGCTCCTGCAGTGAGCCTCGTCATTTTGGTCTTAAAATGTTCATATGAACCCGCTCTACATTATCCTGATTTTTTTTTTTTTTCGCTATTTTGTCCGTCAAAAAAAATCCTATTCAAACATAGAGTCTGGTTCCAGATTCGCTCCTGTAAACGTGACATCATGAACCTCATTTGAGGCTATGGGTGACATCACACTCAGTCCACTCATATATACGGTCTATGGTATTGAATATGAATATTTAGACCCTTTTACAATCAAGTTTGAATACTAGTTTCATTATCAATTAGTAATCATACTGCATTGCATTTATATAGCATCTTTCAAGACATCCACAGCTCTTTACAGTGTGTTATTCACTCTACTGTAGTCACAGCTGCCCTGGGGCACAGTGTTAATCTGCGTAATCATTCCCACCGTACAGCACAACACACACACACACACCACATTCATACACAGCAATGTGGGTGAAGTGTCTTGCCTAAGGGCAGTTTCCACTAGAGTCACTGTTGCCCCATTGTTGTGGTGCACTTTCCCATCCAAGTACAAACCAGGCCCGACCTTGTTTAGCTTCTGGGACCTGAGCAGATCGAACCTTGAGAAGCAGGTACGGCCAAGAATCAGGATATAAAGCTGCTCTTCTTCAAACGTATTAAGTTTGTCCCACACAGGTATTCATAGCACATTTTATAGAAATCCAACAGCTTTTGCACATTAGGATTTCAGACTACTGTTCACACCCCGGGGTCTCCATTTCAAGGCAAATACGCTTGATTTATTACACTTGGCTAAAGCTCCAGTTGGCGTTGGTCAAACATAAACTTACAAAGGAGGCAGTACTTGAAAAATGTGAGCTCGTCTTTAGCGCACATAAATAAAAAGCTCAAAGTTTAGTATTGAACAGAAGAAAACAGCTCTGTTCCTGATATCTGCATCTGTTTAAAGACTGTAGCTTAAAGAAGATATATTATGAGTCTCTACAGTTCTAATCTATGACACATGCAGCTCATTTTATTATATTTTGGACACTTTAATCACAATATGGAGCGCAGACGCTCTGAATTAGGGCTTTGGGCTAAAAAGTTCAAACCAGGAGCCAGATCAGGATTTCAATTTTGTATCACATTTGATGCTATCCTTTTATTTTTCATAGTCTTGAACTAAAGTGAACTAAAGCTTTCGACTGTTTCTAAAGGTTTGCTCTTCACTGTAAACTATTAACAAGTGGACTGAGGGAGTGTGACGTCACCCTCAGTGTTGTGTTCCAGTCAAACGAAGCTCACGAGGCTATAGGTGTACGTTTTTTGTTGCACGTCTAACAATTGTCTAAGACCGAAAAATCCTGTGGTGTGTGGCGGCCTTAGGAATAAGAATTGATTTATGGACAAAATAGTGAAATAAAAACACCAGGATGATGTAAAGCATTATGAACATTTTAAGACCAAAAAGACAAGCCTGACAAAGAGCGAAGGACATTTTTTCAATCCAAAATGAATTGGAGCCAGAACACTCATGAAGCACACTCATGCTCACCTCCTATTTACAATGCGTGGGATAACGGGTTAGAGCATGATGGAGGCTGACCCACAGGAGGAGAGGAAAGGAGTGGAAAATTAGTTTTTGATCATAGCGCTGCTATAAACAAAAATCGGAGAAACACATAACATGATAACACCAAAATACTGTTACGGGGATGAGATCACGGTTGGATTTTGCTGCCTTATCACCCTGCCCTTGTCTGAGTTGAGGTCAACACATCATCAGTCTGGAATGACTCTCGCTCTCACAGTCGGGAAAAGGCAAAATGTCCAAACAAAAAACTGATGAATCTGATTGGTTAAAGCGTCACAACAGCAGACGAAATGCTTGAAAAATCACACTTGACTTAAAAGGAGTTGAGAAAAAAGCACAGACATCATTCCCTCTGCATGTTTCAGACTCAAAATACTCTTGAGTTTGAGGACTCAGCTCACAGACCCTTTGGCATGTTACGGGCCCCAAGCACCAAGTGTTGCCTTAGTGATGTTGCAACCTGAAAGATATAATATTCATAAGAGGAAAAGAAGACACGGAGCGTTGCCTTTCACGTCCAGATTGAGTTTTTTACTTGTTCATCACTAATAATATAACAGTGTACAATTAAAGTGCTTTATGTCCAAAATTATTTTAGTTTCAGTGACAAATAGGGGTGGGCGATATCTCGATATTTAAAATATATCGAGATATTTTTGAAACTCGATATGAATTGTGACATATCGATATATCGCTATAATGCTTATGTTTACTTGGTTTTTACTGGTTTCGCCGCTTCACTTGTTTCGCCTTCTCTGTGCCGCGCTCGCCTCCGCCTCCTCACTTATGTCCCCTGTGCTCATCTCCGGAGCCCGGAGCTGCCGCGGACTAAACCAGGACTAGGACTAAACCAGGACTAAACGTGGCCGCAGAGCCCGGGGCTCGTCCGCGGACTAAACTGGGACTAGGACCTGGGCTCTACAGTGCACCCATTTCACTTGAATTTGCGAACAAATATTTCGTCGTGCGAAGGTGGAAAACAAAACAGGCGCATCTGTGCGAGTGCTTCTGCAGCCACAATAAGGAGCTGCGCACAGACGCAACGTGACGAGTTAAACTTTCTAAATGCACCTGCCCAGCGCGAGCGCAACCACATGACACCTCCGACCGCGCATGACTCCAGCACACGAGCTCCATGTGTGGCCGATATCACTCATACGAACAAACTCCGCTTCAAAACACTCCCACGCCCCCTTAATCGAGGAGCACCACCGCAGCAGGACCCACACCTGTCCCACCACAGCAGGACCCACACCTGTCCCACCACAGCAGGACCCACACCTGTCCCACCACTCATTAGACACCCCCACACCCCTGGACTTCCTTCTCCGCCAAAGCGAGAGCTTTGTCTTGGTCTTGTCTCGGACTCGAGCGCATTTGGACTCAGTCTTGTCATGGACTCAGGTCTGGATACTGAGTGCGCCCATTTTTCATTAGCGCCCATAGGCTCCTCCTCAATGAGCTCTGATTAGAAGAGCAGGACGAAACCTGAAGCAAAAACTAATTTTATGTCCGTGTCCCCACAGAGCAGACCTATGGCACAGAGCAGGCTAAAGTTTGCCGAAAAAAATGCAAAATAAAATCTTTGTCACAATGGCCGTTTGGTTTGGTAAATGTGCAGAGGCTAAATACCACTTTAAAACAAGAGAAAGTAACTCCAGTTTGGAATTTGAAAATACAGGTTTAAAAATCCTAGCCACTTTTTTCACTCTGAAGCAGTGTTGTGTAAAGTGCCACTGGAAGTTCCCTTTGCAGAGTATTTAAGTGTAGTACTAAATGAATATTAATCAGATAAAATGTGTTTGTTGTTTTTGCAATAGTTTATCCTGTAAAGATATCGAGATATATATCGTATATCGAGATATTGCAAAATATATCGAGATATTTTTTTTGGTCCATATCGCCCAGCCCTAGTGACAAATAACTATATAATTAAATAATAACTAAATAATTTGTGCACAACCTTTTAGAAGTCACTACTTTACATGAAAATAACCTTCAGTTTATGACAGGATTACTCAATTGTTCTTAATCTTTGCTACATTTAGCTGCTAACGTGGACACTAAAATGTACACTTCTAATATCAACCTTGTCAACAATACTTGTCTTAGAAAAATAAACAACATTGTCTGAATACAGTAACATTGTATTGTCCCTTTAACTTGCATAGAAATGCTTATAAAACCAGAATAAACCTGTAACACCGCATCCACTGCAATATCGCGACGCCCCACACCGTGCGCTTGTAACTCCAGCTAATGCAAACCTTGACCAGTAACTCGTAAATATTAACAGAAAATTACCAGTAAACATCTTAACAGTGTCACATACTGATAAAACATTAAGTAATAACCTTACAGTGTAACATATGGGTGATTTTTACCGTGTACTGACCTGAAAGATATAATATTATTGTATTTTTCAGACTATAAGTCACTCCGGAGTATAAGTCGCACCAGGCAAAAAATGCATAATGAAGAAGAAAAAAGACATATATAAGTCGCACTTTTTGGGGGAAATTTATTTTATAAAATCAGAGACCAAGCGCTTATACTTATATGTTGATGAGAAATTAAAATGCATATTAAAACCTGAAGAAAGCATGCAGCAGTCTCGTTTTGTCACAAAGTGCTCTTTTGCAACACACTTGGTGGGAAAACACAAACTTCCTATTGTTAAAAAACAGGAGCATTAACAACTCTGCCCCTCCAGGTTGAATTTAAGAAAGCCCAAATTATCCTTTTAGCAGCAACCACGAAACAATTTCAGAGCACCGCACGACAGTCATTAGAGCGACTATTAGAACACAAGCACTTACACGCACACGAGCACTATCATTATCACATAATGAGCCCCTTCCTGAGAACACACACTTCCACTATTCTATACTTTACACGCTCTTATTTGTGTAATAGTTTAGAAGAGCATGATTGACTAGTGGATTAGCCAATAATGAGCACTCACGGACCATCTGTAATAAGTATAGCTTGTGAAGAAAAAACAATATAAACTGGGAACAGGGAACAGGGGAATAACTGTCCTCAGGATGAACGGTTACACAACCTCACACATTTGTAGTATTTTTTTTTTCCTTTACAAACAACAAAATATCCTGTCTCCATGGGGTCTATGCAAAACCAAGCCAGGCTGGTGCCACCTAGTGCATCCCTTAAATTTCATTTCTCTCCAGCAATGAGGTCAGGAATCGGAATACCCTCGGTGGTTTGCAAGAAAAGTCTGCGCACCGGCCAATCAGTGAAGAGCTGTGAAGCCCTGACGTCAAACTCCAGCACCTCTGGGTCCTTTTGTGGTGCAACACAACAGTAAATAAAGTGTCCAGATAGATGGAGACGAAGCCGTACATTATGTGTTGGCGACGATTCCCAACATCAAAGATTTAAAACCAGATCAAAGAAGAAAGACATTATTGTCCTTCTTCCTATGGGAATTCCTGTTGTGCCGGTGATTACTTGGACACCACTGAGCGTTCCGGCGCAATACATATGTCACGAACAAATAGCAGCAATTGGTTAAATAAAAAAAGTACCCGCCTACCGTCGAGTGAACGAATCCTAATGCAGCGAGGTCAGACGGCTATGCAAAACCTGCTAACCTGGTACATAGTTAGACCTCCACAAACATGCTCTGAAATACATGGGATTCTTAGTAGTTTATGTCGCAGATGTTTTCAGCTTGTCCTAGAAAGGGTTGAATTAAAAGGCTGGAGACCTACTGGATGTTTTAAGCAAGAGAAGTTTATTTACCATCAATAATACAGGTCCGGAGGGGCTTGAACGCTCAAGGATCAGACTATGTTCTCTTTTGAAATCACACTATGTTGACTTTTCAAGCCCCCCTGTGCCTGTATTATTGGTAAATTAACTTCTCCATCTTAAGACATCGAGTTGGTCCCCATCCTTTTACTTCCGCCCTTTCCTGAACAAGCTGAAAACGTCTTCAGTTTATCGTAGTTTAGTTTATTTACCCATTGAATAGCACTCCCTTTTGCAGTGAATCCTTTTAAGTAGTAAAGTAAATATTAAATCTAAAATCATAGCGTTTCAAAATAGTTCAATGCTTCTGTAGTTACAAACAAAATAGCCTTTCACTACCACATTAATGACATCAGTTTTAATCATTTGATGTCTCTCAAGAGCCAGTTCCACAAATCTGTCCTTGTTTATGTATGTGCTTTTTGCTGAGTTGCTACCGCGCAGTATCAGGGGTGCAGTACTATCACGCAGTATCAGTGGTGCAGTACTAAGCGGGTGAACATATCTGTGTTTCTTTAGCGTAGCCTCATTGACACCAGGCTGGCCGCACTTCAGTCCACAGCCTCCTGGTTCCACTCAGCTTCATCCTGGTGTGACGTTGCAGAGATTTGCCTGACTGAGATCTGCGCTCTGAGGAAACATCTCCAACAAACACACGCTCTTCTGATTAACCCCAAAGCTCCACGGCACAGCACATGGCCCGCCGCTCTCCAAGAACGATCTGGGCCACATGAGCGCCGATGTCATGCGTTATACAATCCTCTGCTGGACTGTCAATCTGCTGTTACACTGAACTAGACTAAGATCTCCACTGAGTAAAGGTTGAGTAAGGGTTATTTTAATTCTATAGAGGTATTAACATATTTAGATCACCATGTTATCTCACCAAAAACAATGTACTAACATTTTTTATAAGTTTCACTTTCGTTTTTGAAGCTCTGAGTTTCCCCTCCCTTTGCTCTCCATGCTAAGTCGAGCCTCTCAGGGTTGGGCGGTATCCAAATTTTGATACCATGAAACCTTCTCAGCATTTTACCAGGGTATAGGGTATTACCGTGACTAATTAAGAATTATGTTGTAGCTGCACCTAAACCATTCAGAAACAGAAGAGCAGCATTATATTTGAAGATGAGGCACAAGTTCTGATCAAACCAAACTTCACCAGCGCGTATCTTCCCCCATTTAATGATCTGGGACACGTCGAGACAAGAAAAGCTCAGAAGAGGCAGATTCTGGAATAAAAAGTAAAAGGGGACAGTCCACGGCGTGAGATATTTCCCACTGCAGCATGTTGTATCTGACAGACCCGCGCTCTCGGCACTCGGAGAAGTTACCGTCTCCTCCGTGAAAGTCTGACTTCGCCCTCGAGCGGGAACTTTCTCCTCTTCAGCGCCTCGTCTCCTCTCGACTCTCGGCTTCAATAAAACGTCTCCATCACAAACTTTTCAGCTCAATATCACACACGAAGCACTAGTCATGTTTTTTACTTCTTCTTCGCTGCGTGTGGATGGAAATCTCCAAGCGTAACGACGTTTGAAGAGGAGAGAGAGCGGAGGGGAGAGCGGAGGGGAGAAAGTCGGCGCTGTGTCCAGTGTCTGAAGCGACTGTGGTGGGATCTCTGGCCTGACGCAGGGTCGTAGCTCCGTCAACATTTGCGTCTCTCCCCTCTCATTCGGCCTGAAGCCAAAATGCTCCTAATATTATATTACGTCTGTGACCTCATGGAACATAATTTTTTTGCCATACTAGAATAAAGTGTAATTGCAGATCCACTACAGTAATTGGCAGTGGCGCTCTCAGTTTTTTGCACCAAGCGTACAAAAACACAGCACAGAGCAGGAGATATGAAGTGCAGTAAATAAACCCTCAAGAGACACCATGGAAAAATATTTAACAGAGATGAAAAGAAAGGCGGAGAAAGAATGACTTCACTGTGACTGCGGTGGGAACGAGGAAAGACCGCGGTGTTTACTGTGTCTAAAAATATTGGCAGTGGACAGCATGAAGCCAAATTATGGAGTCGTTTAAAGACATTACAGGCCAATCACGCTGATAAGTTGCTTGAGTTATTTCAGCAAAACATGCCAAATATCACTAACAATCCTCCTGCTTTATGAATGCTTCTTCAGAAAACCAGAGGAGCTGTTTTCTTTAATGTTAATAAGGATACAATGTAATGTAGTACACCTGACACCTTTATTATTAAGTCTTCAGCCCTAGAGTTGACTTTCTCTATGCATGAAAGGTAAAGAGTAGCTGTTAACTTAAAAATTAACCCTATGTGACATCACAAAGTGGAACAGAACAGAACATTTTGAGATGTAGACTGACTAATAACATGGCTGACAGCTCACAAGAGTCAATTTTGTTTCATATAGAACTTTTAATGACTAAAGCTACGTTCAGTCTGCAGCCTGAAGTGACCCAAACCTGATTTTTTCACCCCTATGTGACCTGTATCTGATCCTTTAATGACAGTTTGAATGACACAGATCTGATATTTTCAAATGCAATTCAGGCCTCTTGGATATGTGGTCCTAAAACCGATACTTATCCGATTTTTTGGCATGTCACTTCAGTCTGAAAGGTCAGGACGCATTCATCCGACCTACACAGCGAAGCACATAACAATCCCACCACTCTTGGCTGTGACTCCGCACCCACACGTTCCTTTCTACGGACATTGCTGCCAATGCCCCACCGCCATGGCCAAAAACCTCGTCCTTCTCCTTCTCAGTCTCCTCCTTACAACACATAAGCTGTACATGTTCTGGCTCCGGTACGACAGCAACTTTAAAATCTCCAGGTGCTCAATGCAGCGTCCACGTTTAGGCGACTTCCGTAATTTCACAAAAAAATCCGAATGGAGACAAAATTCCCTGATCAGAACAAGTCTTTTGAAGGTGCGTGGACTTTAAAAACACAGAGGAGCTTCATAAATGACCTAGAAGAGCCACAGATCCGAGCACATGTTTCATATTTCAAGAGGACAGGATGCAATTTGTAGGATAACTCAAGGCACAAATGAAATGAAACAAAACACCAGTTCATGAATAAGGGAAGGAAATAACATTAAGTTGGTCAGAAACAAAAAAAATGCCTAGTTTGGACATAAGACATTCATTATGCAAAACTGACTATTTTAAGCAATGTTATGGTTTTGTTTTTTATTGTTTCATTTGCGCAGCTTTGCCCCATTCTGAGTACACACAACTCACTCACGCATTGTGTAATTTTTCTGGTGGAGGGTCCATCAAATGCTTCCTCCATGACGAGGTTATTGCTTTCTCTGGAATGTATTAAACCTTTCTTGGAGACAAAACCAGACCAAGTTACAGTTCAGATCTGTGGAGAGGCGTTCCACTACCGCTCACAGTCCGAATGCCTGTTTTTCTATGTATTTTTGAGCAATAAAACCACCTGTAATTGAATAAATGTAAAGTAGAGCTGTTTACACTGAAAAAAACACTTTCTAGGCAAATTGAACTGACTAAAATTAAAAACATTTTACTTTATTTGAGCAGATTCAACTTGACAAGTCAAATTATCTACTAATGGAATACATGTGTTTCTCTTAATTCAAGCAATATTTGATTTTGTTTCTTATTTTAAGTGCAAAAAGTTGTTGCTATTTTAAGCATAACAAGTTGTATTTTCATATTTTAAGTACAAAAATGATTATTCTACTGGCAGAAAATTTTACTTGTGAAACTACTCAAATCATGATAAAACTTAAAATCTTAATTCCAGTAATCTTAACTTGACTAGATTTAGTTTTTTGTTATACTGTGGAACATTCCAGGCACAGCAATGACATATCCGTAGATCCAGAAAAGTTACACAGTGGATCTTTAAGTATAAAAACACTATTTTAGAAGGATAAACCAAGGCATTTCAAGTCAATCTAATAATAATTTAAAAGAAAAAGTAAAGTAAGGTTGTCAAAAGTATCGAAAAGAAAGTACCTGAAGTGTTTCTGTCCTAACAACAGTAATCCGACTACAACTAACCATTATTTTCTTATCGGTTAATCTAAGTATGATATGAGTCACAACTGACAATGCAGTTCAATAGACCGAGCTAACACAGAACCTGTAAACAAGCAGGTGGGTTAGTTTCAGAGGAGTTTCAGCGCTGCAAATTTCTCTGATCTGGCCAAGATTTAAAAACTTATATCAGGTTATTCATCTTGTTTTCCGATTTATTATCCACTTACTAGACTGTTAGACTGCTTCATTTTAGTCTTGAAGTAATTTATTTTAAGATAACTTGTCAAGTAAAATGATCTTGCTGCGTGGACAGATAATTTCACTTTTAAGTCATTTTCTGACCGATTTAAGTGTTTATAACTTAATTTTGGGCCTTTTTGCAGTGGGTGTAGTTATCTCCTCCCCTCAGGCATATATAAGGCAGTGTCCACAGTAGGGGTGGGCGATATCTCGATATTTAAAATATATCGAGATATTTTTGAAACTCGATATGAATTCTGACATATCGATATATCGCTATAATGCTTATGTTTACTTCTGGTTTCGCCGCTTCTCTTGTTTCGCCTTCTCTGTGCTGCACTCGCCTCCGCCTCCTGCTTATATCCCCTGAGCTCCTCCGCGGAGCCCAGACCTGGCCGCGGACTAAACCAGAACTAGGACTAAACCAGGATTAAACTCGGCCTGGGGCTCGGTCGCGGACTAAACCAAGACAAGGACTAGGGCTCTACAGTGCGCCCATTTCACTTGCATTTGCGAGCAAATATTTCGTCGTGCGGACGTGGAAAACAAAACAGGCGCATCTGGGCAAGAGCTTCTGCAGCCACAATAAGGAGCTGCGCACAGACGTAACATGACGAGTTAAACTTTCTAAATGCACGTTTCCCAGCGCGAGCGCAACCACGTGACACCTCCGACCGCGCACGAGCCCAACGTACGAGCTCCGCATGTGGCCGACGTCACTCATACGAACAAACTCTGCTTCAAAACCCCACGCCCCGCAGCAGGACCCACACCCGTCCCACCGCTCATTACACCCCCACGCCTGGACTTCCTCCTCCGCTAAAGCGAGAGCTTTGTCTTGGTCTTGTCTCGGACTCGAGCCCATTTGGACTCGGTCTTGTCATGGACTCAAGGTCTGAATACTGAGTGCGGTCATTTTTCATTAAGGCCGCTGCTGTCGCCAATAAACTCATCCCAGCGTGCGGGAGCGTGCGGGAGCGTGCGGGAGCGTGCGGGAGCGTCTTGGAGCGTCTTGGGAGCGTCTTGAGGAGCGCGGGAGGCGTGCAGGAGCGTCTTGAGGGCTTCTCTCTGCAGCCTGTGCCAAATGCCAAATAAATCTGTTTGTCACATTGTGCGTTTGATTTGGTAAATGTGCAGAGACTAAATACCACTTTAAAACAAGAGAATGTAACTCCAGTTTAGAATTAGAAAATACAGGTTTAAAAATCCTACACACTTTATTCACTTTGAAGCAGTTTTGTGTAAAGTGCCAGTGGAAGTTCTCTTGAAGAAGAGGTTCTTAAACTGTGTGTGAGGGTCCAAAAAGGGGTGCAGAGTGTTTAAGTGCTGTACTAAATTAATATTAATGAGATAAGTTTTTTTCATTTATTTTTGCAGTAGTTTGGGGGGGCTATATTTTTCCTGTAAAGATATCGAGATATATATCGTATATCGAGATATACCAAAATATATCGAGATATATTTTTTGGTCCATATCGCCCAGCCCTAGTCCACAGTATCTGATCAGAAGTGAAGAAGCAGCTTGGATGAGTTATGAAACGTGTTCGATCCAAAACTTGTGTCCAATTGACTGACTTAAATTTCTCTTTTGCTGCCTGGACAACTGAGGGACTACACAGACAATCTAATCAGTATTTTTCCGATTAATCTGTTATTTTAACTTAACTATGAGTTTTTATAGCGCAATTTGCTCAGAAATTGTTGTTTTTATGAGGTATACTAATAAAAGGTGTATTTTATCTCAGGGGCAGCACTAAGCATTCTTGGCTGGAGGAGCTAAGGAGGCGCCAAGTTCTCCAACAGAGATGCACATTTAACCTGTTCATTTAGAGCCTTTTATGGATGTGAGCGCACCGCCCCAGCTTTGCTCGTTAAAGTTTAAATGTAGGTCTAGTTAGCCACTGTAGTGATTTGTAGTAACACCTATATACGCACACAAACATACATATGCGCAGACACATACACACATGCACATGGTCAAACGTCACATTTTTATACAGCGCTTTTCCACCTTCAAGGTCCTCAAAGCGCTTTACAACAAGGGACTAGGGGTGGGCGATATCTCGATATTTAAAATATATCGAGATATTTTTAAAACTCGATATGGGTTTCTGACATATCGATATATCGCTATAAGGCTTATATTTACTTCTGATTTCGCTACTTCGCTTGTTTGTCTTCTTTGTGCGGCGCTTGCCCGCCCGCACTCTGCCCCGCCTCCTTGCTTTCGTTCCCCCTCCCCTCCCGTGTTCATTCATTCAACATGGCGGCACCTACAACAAGCCCAGAGGTTACAGAACTCGTCTCCAAAAAAAGGACTACTGGTTCCATTATATGGAGATACTTCGGTTTTAAGGCGTCGGATGAACAGCAGACAGATGTATACTGCCGCGAATGCCGAAAACTGGTGCCGACCAAAGCTTCAAGCACCACGAACCTTTTCCACCATTTACAGATACGGCACAAGCTTGCATACGAGGAGTGCACCAGACTTAGAATCCCGACCATTAAACCCACTAGCTCTGGTAACACTACAAACACTACACAGACAACACTCCATAAATCTTTAACGCGGAGTGTAGATTATGAATCTAAAAGTGCAGGTGGTGTAGCATCACAGAGTCTGTGGCATTTCATATCGCGGTGGACATGGCACCCATTGCTGCCAAGTGAACAACGTGGGTTTAAACGTATGCTAAAAACACTGGGATCCAAGATACAGTGTACCTAGTCGGCATTACTTTGCGAGACAAGAACTCCCGCGACTGTACACTATGGAGCGAGAGCGGCTTGCTGCTGAATTGGAGAAGGTTACTTACTATGCTCTGACTACAGACATGTGGAGCAGCAGGACATGTGAGCCTTACATGAGCGTCACTATACATTACATTTTGGAGTGGAAGATTAAAAGCGCATGCCTTCAAACCACTTATTTCCCACAAGATCACACTGGTGAAAATATCGCAGAGGCCCTCAGAGACGTAACAGCAACCTGGATGTTAAATCCAAGTGGACCCGTGGCCATTACCACTGACAATGGAACGAACATCGTCAGCGCAGTCCAAAACAACAAGTGGCAGAGGATGCAATGTTTTGGTCACAGACTACATTTGGCGATCGGTGAGTGCAATATACTTGGTCTTACGTGGGTGTGTGTGTCTGTGTGCACATAGGTTAGTCTGCCTGGGACTGCCAGGGTGTGAAATGTTTGGTTGAGTGGAAGGGGGTGTGGCATTGTTTTCAATCATTGTAAAGCACATTGTTGTAACGTTTAATATTAAGTGGTTATAATAAAATCAAATAATCTGGTCTTTTTTATTAAAACAGTGTATTGCAGAATAATTAAATAGTATAATGTTAAATTAATAATTTTATTATAAATGAAAAAGAAGCTAAACATATTACTTATACTGTCACAAAATTAAGATAATTCATGACTTAAGCTATTGAACTACATTTAAAAACAACTGATTTCATTTTTACTTTTACTGTGTTACAGGTCATGGAATGCAAGACCCTCGTATCACACGGGCCATTTCTCTGTGTAAGAAAAACCGTAGCATTCTCCTACAGCTGGAAAAGCGAGGGGAGCTGGCTGAATTGCAGGCACAGATGAATTTGCCAGCTCATCAGCTCATTACGGAATCAACCACACACGATGGGGATCACGCCTACAAATGGTAGAACGCTTGCCTTGAGCAGGAAAGGGCTCTTGCCAAAGTGCTGTCTGCTGACAAGAAAACAAGACATCTGGTTCTTACCTGGCAAGACATAGAGGTGCTAGAGGCCATCCAAAGAGCACTGAAGCCCCTGCAGGACTTCACTGATGCTTTGTCAGGCGAGGAGTATGTGACACTGTCATATGTAAGACCTGTGCTCCACCTCTTCAACAACAGCCTACTTGCTCATGAGAAAGGTGACAGTGAGCTAACAAAGTCCATCAAGCACACCATCCTAACTTACTTAAATGAAAAGTATTCAGAGCCCTCCACCAGTGACTTGCTGGACATTGCTTCCTTTATAGACCCACGGTTTCGGGGGAAATATGTCAGCAGTGGGAAACTGCTTACATTGAAAGAGAGGGTCATCTGTGAAGCAGAGATTTTGCTTGGTGATCAGGGGAGATCTGAAGGTGTTGAGAAAGCTGTTCTTCAGTCTGCGCAAAAGAGTGCCATAGAAGGTCCTGTGATCCCCATTGCTAAAAAGAAAAAAACTCTAGCCAGCTTCTTTGTCCAAGATGCAACCCCTTACTCTTCTTCATTCACACCTCGCGAGTCCATTGAGAATGAGTTGTCGAGCTATTTACAGTCTGTATGTTTGGAGAGTGAGGCAGATCCTCATAATGGTGGCAGGAACATGAGGTTGCCTATCCAGCACTGAGCACCTTAGCACAAAAGTACCTCTGTGTGCCGGCCACTAGCAGTCCTTCTGAAAGGATCTTCAGCTGCAGTGGAAATATAGTTACTTGTCAAAGGGCGGCACTTAAACCTGACACAGTAGACAGATTGGTGTTCCTTGCTCAAAATATTAAAATGTAAAAAAGTTACACAAACTTGTTTTTGTTGATGTTATTGAGTTAATGCAAATATGAACTTGAGTTGTTTTATTTTTGAATGAAAATAACACAATATGTATTTACTTTATTGTTAATATTTATGCAGTCAGGGATTTTTTTTTTTACCTTAAATGCTGCAGAAGCACTTTGTGGACTGCCTACCTCAGTTGAGTTGTTTTATTTTTGAATGAAAAGGCATGTATTATTTCTTCCTCTTTGCACTTCAATAAAAAAGACCTTCTGGAATTTGGCATATTTGTTTTTGCAGTAGTTGTTGTGGGGTTATTTTTCCTGTAAAGATATCGAGATATATATCGTATATCGAGATATAGCAAAATATATCGAGATATATTTTTTTATCCATATCGCCCAGCCCTACAAGGGACCACTCACACATTCACACACACATTCATACACCAGAGCACACAGACACTGGGGGTGAGGTGGGTTAATCCCTGAAGACCTAAGGGCAATTTTATTACATTTCTCCTCACCTGGATTTTTTTCTTAATTTTGCTTTTAAAACTGCCCCTTTTACCCTATAATGAAGTGTTATGCATCCGTTTTTTTCAGTACAGCCTGTTATTTCACAATCTGCTGCTGGAGTTGTGTCATGTGACTGTAATAAAAGCTATAGGACCAGGAATAGAGATGAAAAAAAGAAAAGAAAAGAAAAGAAAATTCCCACTCTTTTATACAAAACACACAGCAAACATGTATAAACAACTTTTTGGACATAAAAAATGCTTAATTTAGAGCCTTAGCTACAAAAATGCAAAATATCAAGTGTGTAAGTAAATTAAAAATCTCCTTATTGCCCTAAAAACAAAAAAAGTGTAATTGCCCCATGACTTTTCTGGTGCTAGTCATGGAAACAGCTCCAGGTCCAAGTCCAGGGCCAGAGCACAGAACAGAGCCACAGCACTTGTAATGCATTTCCCTGGTGTTTATTACATTTGTATTTGTTCATTTTGAGTGAAATAAACCTTTCAAATAAAAATAGAAAGGGATGCGCAGTTACGCAGACCAAGATGCATAATTTGCAGAGTATGTGAGAATTAACTCCACTTAGAGCGACTTTTTCAATCGCTAAAACCAAACACAGCCGAGAGGAGTCGACCATCTTGACTCACTTCACTCTTTGGCAAAGTTTGGGTCGATCAAAATGGACGGAGCGCATGAGTTTGGCAGAAAACAAAGTTCCTACTGGACACTCGTTTTGCGCACGTCATCACACAGCGTGAGTGTGACGTAGGATAATGAGGCAGAAATGTACGGAAACCTCTATGTCTGCACTTTCAGAGGGAAAAAAGCAAGTTTCTATCTTTTACGTTTCGAAAGTTATGCGCGGTTATATAAAACATATTCCTCGTTATCGTATACGATAACGTAGGTCTTCGAGGGTTACTGTTGAACGCTGCACTTTAACTCACAAACTACTCAATCCTTTTCATCCTATTCCCGGCTCACACATGTATATAGTCATAAATATGTCACTGATGTAAATAATTTCCCAGAGAGAGCTATTTTATCTTTTATCTTATTGTATTTAGCTTATTTTTGTAACTTGTTCGATGTACATGCTCTTGGTCGGTTGCATCTGTAACAAAGAAAATTTCCCCTCGGGGATGAATAAAAGTAATTTCTGATTCTGATTCTCTGTTAAGTGTCTTGCCCAAGGACACAATGACAGCATCTGTGGGAGCTGGAATCACACCAGCGACCTGTGGGTCAGTGAATCTGAACGCTCATTGGAGTTTATGTCAAGACCAGGATTCCACCAACTTTCAGATCAGTGGACAAACGCTCTACCAACTGAGCTACTGTCGCCCTACATACACAACACATGCAGATTAGGCCTAAGTGTGGGCCTGGTTAGCCACTGTAGTGATTTATAAACCCCAGAGCTCAGAGCGGGGCGAGGCTAAGTCTTACAAAACTAACTTTTAGGCACTTTTAGGCCATTTTATCTTATAGGACCATTACTGATGATGTTACTATGTCATGTATGACTGTTATAGGCTCAGGACAAGGAGATAAAATATTGCTTCAGGCTATAATATAAAGCCTGTAAATACACAACACCCTCACAGTTACATCTTGTCTAATGGGTGTTAAATGAACATCTGCACAGGCCCACACAATCTGCGGTGTGCTGACGAATCGCTGCAGCTCTAGTTTCTGTGTTCGCACATAATGAGACGAGAGACGCGGTTGAATTCGGTTGGAGTGAGGAAAGTATTAACTATTTGAGGAATGCGCGTCAAAACCCAGCGGCTGCTATTTCGTGTTATGCCATAAATCTGCCCCCGAAGTCAATTTCAAACCAAGGAAAAGCAATAAATTATGGGTGTAGGATCTGATTGCAAATATCATCATCACCGCAGGGCTTGAGTTTGATGCCACAGATAAATTATTACCAATCAAGTGTTTTCCATAGAGCTGCAGTTATTTTAGGTTTTTTTTGTTGACTATTCAATAATTTCTACTGTACACTGAACTTTATTAAATACATTTTTGACCAAATAAAGTAAAAAATATGCTAACTAAAGATAGATAGGGAATATTTACAGATAGTATTAGTGTGGTAATAAAAATCGCAAACTGTTTATTAATTTTGGTGTAAATTAGCATTACAAATAACATAATTGTCTGTTAGAATTCTTATTTTAAAGGTCCTATATTACGCAAAATTGACTCTTGTGAGCTTTAAGTCATGTTAGAACGTTGTTACCTTCTCAAAAACATATGTGGAGTTGTGTTTTGTTTCATTCACACGTTTATTAGTCTGTCTCCAAAGCTCAGTCCCACCTTCTGATGTCATAAAGTGGTAGTTTTCAAGTGAACGGCTACTTTTTACTACCTGTACCTTTTGTTCAGTAGATATTGTAAATTCCAGCGCTGAAATTATCCAAATGATTCTAGTGAAGGTGTGTGGAGGTTAAAAACACAGCGGAGCACTTCCTGTATTACCACATGACATCACAAGGTGGAACAGACTTTTTTGCTTTTGTGAGTTAAACATGTGTGAATGAAACAAAATAGTGTAATATGCACCCTGGAACAATATCAGGGTTCCTACAGGTTTCTTCAAGTTAAATTCAAGTCTTTTTAAGACCTTTTTAAGACCATTTATATAAAAACTCCTCCTGTGGGCTCACCACCCGCAGAGGGGTTCATGGGGGGGTCAGGTGCTATGAGTATTGGGCAGCAAGCTGCCCCCGCAACCCAGCTGGATTAAGCGGGAGAAGATGGATGGATGGATGGATGGATATATAAAAACTTAATATCTATTTCACCGACCTGCGGGCAAAGAAAAACTAAATTCTTGAATTTGTGTTCATTTATTTCTCAAACAAATGAATCTGGGGAGTAGAGACTCTTCTCCATAACTCCAGCATGAAATGTGTCGCTCTGTAATGTAAAACCAGTGTTAAAAAAACAACATAACGGCGTTAATAAAACTTCGTGTTCTGCTGAGAATTTCTTTGAATTTTTGTGTTTCTGCTCAGCTTGTTTCTTGTGTTTCTTGTTTCGCGTGATCTTCACTGATGTGTTTGGAAGATTTTAACCCGGGGCTGCGTTACGTTCTCAGTTATTGGCTCCACCGCTCTTTATTTAGGCAACGTTATTTAACCAAATGATGGTGGTTGACGAATTAAACTTTTGAGGAGAAATGCGATGAGAAATCCTATGGTCATGAGCTCTGGGTATTGGCCGAAAGGACAAGATCGCGGATACAAGCGGCCGAAATGAGTTTCCTCCGCAGAGTGGCCGGGCGCTCCCTTAGAGATAGGGTGAGGAGCTCGGTCACACGGGAGGAGCTCGGAGTAGAGTCGCTGCTCCTCCATGTCGAGAAGAGCAGCTGAGGAGGCTCGGGCATCTGGTCCGGATGCCTCCTGGACGCCTCCCTCGGGAGGTGTTCCGGGCATGTCCCACCGGTAGGAGGCCCCGGGGAAGACCCAGGACACGCTGGAGGGACTATGTCTCTCAGCTGGCCTGGGAACGCCTCGGGGTCCGTCCGGAGGAGCTGGAGGAAGTGGCTGGGGAGAAGGAAGCTTGGGAGCCCCTGCTTAGACTGCTGCCCCCGGCCCCGGATAAGCGGAAGAAGATGGATGGAGAAATGCAATAAGGTACGAACTGCACAAATTTAAAAACTTTTGCAAATCTTTTTAAGGTATTATTTTCAAATTCATAAATCCAATGCTTTTAAGACCTTTTAAGACACTGTGGGAACCCTGAATATATGTCGGGGATAAATGTTTATCATTTGTACATTTTCTTTACGGTAGTGGTGAAATTTGTGTTGTTTATGTAACATGTGCTAAATATAACCACAGCTTATTATTGCTTCATTCTGCTTTTGATTAGTTGTTGCTCAGGCCGTTTAATGTCACCGTATAAACATTTGTTTGCTCAGATAATCCTGCTTTATTGTTTCTGTGTCACTGACATAAAGTGGTTCCAGTGTTACTGTTTATCGCAGTGAATGTCTGTAGTAATATATCGTGCTTCAAAATGTGTTATCGTGAAAGGAAGTGGGACTGAGTCCAGCAACAAACATTTGCTTATAGTTTCAGAATACAAATATGTGGCCAGACACACACACACATAACACACACACACTCACACACACACATAACACACACACACATAACACACACACACACGCACACGCACATAACACACACACTCACACACACACATACACACACACATAACACACACACACACACACATAACACACACACACATAACACACACACACACACATAACACACACACTCACACACACATACACACACACACACACACATAACACACACACACACACTCATAACACACACACACATAACACACGCACACGCACACACACACACATAACACACACACATAACACACTCACACACACACACACACACACACAGATGCCTCGCAGGTGATGGAGGTCAAAAGTCTCCTGTAAAATGCATCTCCACCTGCACTCTGCACTTTTACAAGAGCCTCTGAACCTCCCACAGCACATGTGACCGCACCTTCACCCGGAGGAACCAGCATTTTCATCCGGAGGAACCCGCACTTTCACCCGGAGGAACCCGCACTTTAACCCAGAGGAACCCACACTTTCACCCAGAGGAACCCGCACTTTAACCCAGAGGAACCCACACTTTCACCTGGAGGAACCGGCACCTTCACCCGGAGGAACCAGCACTTTAACCCAGAGGAACCCGCACTTTCACCCGGAGGAACCCGCACTTTAACCCAGAGGAACCCACACTTTCACCAGGAGGAACCCGCACTTTCACCCGGAGGAACCTGCACTTTAACCCGGAGGAACCCGCACTTTCACCCGGAGGAACCCGCACTTTCACCCAGAGGAACTCCCACCTTCACCCAGAGGAACCCGCGCTTTCCCCCGAAGGAACCCGCACCTTCACTCAGAGGAACCCGCACTTTCAAACGGAGGAACCCGCACCTTCACTCAGAGGAACCCGCACTTTCAAACGGAGGAACCCGCACCTTCACTCAGAGGAATCCGCACTTTCAAACGGAGGAACCCGCACCTTCACTCAGAGGAACCCGCCCTTTCAAACGGAGGAACCCGCACCTTCACTCAGAGGAACCCGCACTTTCAAACGAAGGAACCCGCACTTTTACCCCTGTCCACTGTTACTCAAGCCCACTGCTCCTGTTTTGCTCCTATTTTTTGTTTATTATATTCCATTTGTGTCATTCATAGTTTTGATGCATTCAGTGAGAATCTACAATGTAAAAAGTCGATAAAGAACCATAAATATAAAAGCGTCTCCAAACTTTTGACTGGTGGTGTATTTTAGAAAGTCACACGGTATCTCCTTCTATCTGCTTCTGTTCAAAGTCATTTAGTGCTCATGGAAACACAGAATGCATCTGTATTCATTCATATTTCATAAGATTTACTGCCTATTAACTATTATCTTAATCTGGAGATACATTTTCCCACCAGTCCTCAGTCCTTGTTTTGTTTTTTATCTTTTATCGCCATCAGCATAGTAAATAATACCAGCTGTTTGTGACTTTACAGGATTGACTTTTAGACCTTGAAGAATGTTGAAAAGACCATCTAAAGCCGCATGAGTGAAAGTGATAAAGTCAAAGTATACAGGCAGGACCGCTCCTGTCCATCATAAAGCCTTCACACGAATCCAGGGCCTTTTACAAGACGTGTTAGGGTTGTGTTTAACGGGTCACGCTCAAACAAAGGCACCAGTTAGCGCCGTTTTAGAGCTCATTTGGACTCTTACAAGCTGTCAGGTTTGCTCGTGTACTTAGTTTTATTACACGAGTTTTGACACAGCGTCTTCAAACACCGAAGTGCAACCAAAAGGACATAGCTACTGCGCCAACTGCCAACAGAAAGTGAGCGTGGATGGGATAGGGATGGGATCTCGTACCACAAGATCGAGCACATGTGAGGAAAATGATTTTGTGAGATGTTTTTTCCCCACGTGTTTACATTTGGATTGGACAAAAAAGGGTTGAACGCTGCTGAGTGAATGTTTTGACAAGCCGTAGTTCCAAAAAGCAGTGCAAAAATGGACCTACTCGATAAAATATATTAAAAAACGTGAATGCCAAAACTGTGAAATGAACCCCACACTTTATTTATTACAATTTATGTCAAAATCTCGCCTTGTCTGGTCTTGTTTTGTGAGAATTGTCTCATCCAACCCCAAATGGGCAGGCTTTGGGCTTAAAAAACTGTTACCCCTCTCATTTTGGTCTTAAAATGTTCGTATTAACCTGAGCTACATGATTCTGTTGTTTTTATTTTGCGATTTTGTCTGTAAATCAAGATATGAGCATTAATAACAGACAAATCAGGCATTTTCTTCCGCATTGACAGTGTTGGCGGGATGGGAAGTGGTGCAACCTTTGACAGCCTTGCTCCAGATTGCTCCTATAACTGATAACCTCGATGAGCTTCATTTGACTGGAGCCGAATGCTATGGCTGAAAGACATTCCCTTAGTCCACTTTATACTTAGGTGTGATTGCAATACAATCATTCCTGATACTCTTGGATGATTTTCTATTCTTCACATACTTAGACAGCAGATATATTGCCAAGATTATACTGAAATGGATGTTTTGAAGGTTTAATGTCGACTCCTGGGCCTTTTGTGTGGAGTTTGCATGTTCTCCCTCTGCACTGCAAGAAAACTTGGCCAAACGTTAAGATTAAACACTTAAATCTATCAGAAAATGACTTAAAAGTAGTGAAATTATCTGTCCATGCAGCAAGATCATTTTACTTGACAAGTTATCTTAAAATAAACGACCTCTAGACTAGAATGAAGCGTCTCTGAGTGTTCATGGACTGGAAATAAGTTTATGGATGCTAAGTTTGAGATAAACAGACTTAAAACCAGTTCATGATTAGTGTTCATGGCCTGATAATAAACTCTAAGATGCCAAAGATAAAATGCTTTAAATTCTGCTGAATTCTAGATACACAGACTTAAAACAAGTTTATGATTAGTATGAATTAGGGCTGAAACGATTCATTGAGTTAATCAATTAAATCGATTAGAAAAATGCATCGATTATTATTTTTTGCCTCGATGCTTCGTTTTATTTTCATACGCTCGGCGATGGCCGGAACCTTTTGTGGTAGAGGTAAAGTTTCCGCACGACCACTGCACTTCACTGTACACACAACAGCGCGGCGCCCATGGATGTATAATATGAGCGTAACCGCATCTCGGTGTACGCTCCGGTACACCGCGCACCCCTCATCTCCTCCCTACGCCGCGCACACCGCGCGTGGATCGTGTCTTGTCGCGTACGCTGCATGGACCACACTTCCTCCTGTGTACCTCTAAACCAGAACTAACACCAGGACTAACACCAGGACTAAAACCAGGTCTAAACCAGGTCTAAACCAGGTCTAAGACAGGTCTAAACCAGGTCTAAACCAGATCTAAAACCAGGACTAATCCAGGTCTAAAACCAAACAAGAATTTGCAGGAGTTGGTTGCTACATTCATGTAGTTTTAAAAATCATGACAATATCAACTAATCCAAAGTAATCAGATTACGTTACTCACTTTAAGTAATTTAATTGATTACGTCACAAACTACATTTTTGGTATGTAGTCTGTAATCTGTAGGGGAACATTTTAAAAGTCACCTTCTCAACACTGATGCTACAACATCTAAACAGAACCGTACATTACATCAAGTGGAAAAGAAACTGCGAGGTGAGTCAACCTTAGCCCAGCGATAATTATGTTTTTCATGTCCAAAACACGTGTATCTGTCAATGCACGTGGTGTGTACTTAACATGTGCAAAGTAGACACGACAATAACAAACGATTACTCGATTATTCAAACAAAATAATCAACAGAATAATCGATTACTGTAATAATCGATAGCTGCAGCCCTAGTATGAATGGCCTGATAATAAATTTGAAAATGCTACATTCCAGATATAAGTACTTGAAATCAGTCTGACATAGGGCTGGGCGGTATACCGTTTGAACCGGTATACCGGTAATTTTTATTTTTATGATATGAATTTTTTATTTACCGCCATACCGTGTGTGCGCGCATATGTCGGCAACACAGAGCGGCGGAACGTCGCACAGCGGTAGATTGAGCGGGGGCTGTTTTTCAGTGTTACACCAAACAAGCCAACAAGCCAGGTAAGGATAGCGAGTTGAGTAGAAAGTAAAATCTGCATCTTCTCCCCAATCTCTGCGTAACGTTGGCACTGCAGCACAAAACACTACACAGATGTCCCTGGTAGGCGCGTTTGCTAAAAGGGACCGTCTGTGTAGTGTTAAGCGCTTGCTAAAAGGACCGTCTGTGTAGTGTTAGGCGCGTTTGCTAAAGGGACCGTCTGTGTAGTGTTAGGCGCGTTTGCTAAAGGGACCGTCTGTGTAGTGTTAGGCGCGTTTGGTAAAGGGACCGTCTGTGTAGTGTTAGGCGCGTTCGCTAAAGGGACCGTCTGTGTAGTGTTTTGTGACACGGCGAGCGCGTAGTGCTGCGAAGCGCACTCCGTCTAAAGGGACCGTCTATGACAAGAAAAGCAAACGTTGGAATGATATTACCAACTCTATCACACTCCACTTAGCCAAAGACAAAAATACCGTTAAATACCGTGATACCGTGATAATTTAAAAAAATACCGTGATAACAATTTTTGGTCATACCGCCCAGCTCTAGTCTGACATGATCACAGTTCGTTGTCAGTCTTGTATCAAGCAAATCTGTATGACTGAATCTAAAAGTGAAGTGGGAATGTACCTTCTGTTAAACATTTATTGCCTAAATTTAAGATTTTCTGACTAATTAAGTCACGGAAGAAATATATGTGACAATTTTTAAGATTATACAGCAAATTCAGAACTAGTAAGTCGACACTAGACACATTTTCCCATGTGTACGCCAGTCATGATAACATAAGTAAATATAATAAGAATTTATAAGATTATAAAATAATAATATAATAGACGATAAACGATAATATTGAAGTCAAACCATAAAGCAGAATTTAAAGTATTCTAAATGTACAATATTGTGGAAAAACAAAAACCGCAATAAACAAATAACAGAATTCACCGCTTACATAGTTAGTTTGTGTCTATAATGAGTCATAAAAGTCCATAATTCAACCCTCTTCATCTCAAATCTCATCACAGTACGAAAACATAACCATTTTTTTCCCACTGGTACAAGGAAAATAAATACTGACTCCCAAAAAGTATTGTTCCATCTGCTATTTATTGAGCGATAATTCAATATAGTATTTACTGTGACCTACGGGGACAATCTTAACATGGTGAATTACACAGACCAGATTGAACCAAACAGAAGTCCAACGTTATAACAGGGTTAAGGTTAAAAAATGAACCTTTAACTAATCACCGTCCGGCTCAGCCCACAACAGCACGTCACTATATTTACCCTGGAACAATACAGTGAATAATAGGGTGGTGAAGGCGCAGTATTTTTATAGAAAGTGACAAGGAAAGGTGAGCAAACGGGTCTTAAAGCGCACATGTTAAAACAGAGCGTAATGAGGTGTCAAAGAGCCGAGCCGGAGTAGAGAAAACATGGATCACGTCTCCTCTGGTGGGCCTGAGTGACAGCAGCTCGCTCGGCCTGCGCTGTTTTTCCCCCGCGGTGTGTGGATGCGGAGGGGCAGGTGGTGCTCTGTTTACTTTATAGTGAGTGACTTCATCGTGGAGAAGGGGACTGGGCTGCCAGGTCTGACAGGCTGCGGAGGAAAGAGGGAGGGAGAGAGAAAGACAGGGGAAAGAGAGGGGAGAGACAGGGAGACAAAAGAGGAGAGAGGGAGAGATAAAGACAAAGACAGGGAGAAACAGTGGAGAGAGACAGAGGGAGAAAGACAAGAGAGAGAGGGAGAGACAGGGTAGGTGAGAGGGGAGAGAGAGAAAAAGGCAAAGAGAAAGAAAGGGAGAGTGGGAGAAAGAGGGGAGAGAGAAAGACACGAGAAAGAGAGGGTAGAGACAGGGAGACAAAAGAGGAGAGAGGGAGAGATAAAGAGAAAGACAGGGGAGATGAGAGGGGGGAAAGAGAGACAGAGACGGGGAGGAGAGAGGGGAGAGAAAGAGAGACAGAGGAGAGAGGGAGAGACAGGGGAGACGAGAGGGGAGAGATAAAGAGAAAGGGAGAGAGGGGGAGAGTCAGTGGAGCGAGACCGAGGGAGAGAGACAGGGGAGACGAGAGGGGATAGAAAGGGAGAGACAGGGTGAGAGAGGGAGAGAGAAAGAGAAACAGACAGGCGAGAGAGAGAGACAAGGGAGAGAGACAAGGGAGAGAGACAAGGGAGAGAGAAGGAGAGATACGGGGGAAAGGGAGACATAGGGAGAGATAAAGAGAAAGATAGAGAAAGACAGAGAGAGACAGGGGAGACGAGAGAGAGAGACAGACAGAGAGAGGGAGAGAGACAAGGGGCAGAGGCAACTGGGAGAGATAAGAAGAAAGACAGAGGAAACGAGAGGGGAGAGAGAGGGAGAGATGAAGAGAAAGACTGGGAGAGAGGGGGAGAGAAAGCAAGAGAGAGAGAGAGCGAGAGGAGAGGGAGAGAGAGAGGGAGAGACAGAGAGAAGGGGGAAGGGGGCGAGGAGAGGGAGGGCAGGAGGGAGAGAGACAGGGGAAAGAAAGACAAGGGAGAGATAACGAGAAAGACCGGGAGAGAGGGGAAGAGACAGTGGAGAGAGAGAGAGAGGGGAGGGAGAGACAGAGAGAAGTGGGAAGGGGGCGAGGAGAGGGAGGGCAGGAGGGAGAAAAAGCAAGGGAGAGGATGGAGCGAAAGGGAGGGGAGGGAAAGAGGTAGGAAGAGAGAGGACGGGAAGAGAGATGAGAGAAAAAGGGAGGAGGGCTGCGAGAGAGAAAGGGGTAATGGAGGGAGATGGGGGGTGGGAAAAGAGATGAGAAGAGGAGAGTGAAACGAGGTAGACTAAAGAGAAAAGAGAAGACAAAGAGAGGAGGAGAGACAGAGAGAGAGAGAGAATAGTGGGTTAAACATTTTCAGGTGATTAAACCCAGTGGAACAGGCCTGTGTGAGGGAACCTGGAGTCAGTTACGTTCAGTAATGGGAGCTAAAGACGAGGGATGCAGTGATTTCCAAACTGCCAACTTCAATATGTATTTACTGCTGCATTGTGGGTAGTGTACAGCATACGTATCATATTTTAGAAGATCAAGACTAAGGAGTGTTTGATTAACATTCTGCAACAGCGCTGAGAAGTCGATTTTGCCTAAAACAGGCTCCTTAAATATGCTTTAAGTAGAGTTAAGGAAGTAAATCTACATTTTTCAAGTATAATCTTTTACTAACATTTACGACCACAGCGGCTACACACACCATAACTTCTGAACTCCCATGTGGAAACAACTAGTCTAAATGCTTTCACCGCGATAATGAAACTGGGTCTTATTAAAACCGTATAAAATGCCTTTGACTGTTATTTCCTGAACATAATAATACAGACTTTTAATAATTGCCATTGAAAACAAAAGAAAAATTCTTCTTACCCCAAACCACAAGCTTTTACTGAGTGAAACACCCAGGCCGATCTCTATTAAAAATGTCTGAATCGACAAAAAATCTAAAATTCTATCCCCGGATTTACAGACACCTAAACTCCACTTTGCCAAGAGAGAATAAGAGAGGAGGAAAGGCAGAGTCTGGATTAATAAAGAGCAGCGGGATTGGCCATAACAGGTTTCCAAAATCCACACACCATGTTTTTAGGATCCAATCCGATACTTGGCCTTTGTGTTCTCACCGATACCGACACCAGATCGATACCACAGTGTGAAGAAGTGCACTTAGACTTAATTTTGTAACATACAAGAGCAAAACATCATTCTTCTAAAATGCTATTTTCTTAAGAAATGCAAGAATAAATATACATTTCACTAATATTTTAGTTCTCAAAATGATCTTGACAGAAGCTGCGCTGATTTAAACTGATTTAAGCACTTTCACTTTCTACCACAGTGCAGATAAAAACAACAGTGAGGCCTGTAAAAAGATGCTCATCCTCAGACAAAGTCCGAGTTAGTGCCGCTGTTGTCGGGCTGCACTCTACCAGTTATTATAATTAATTGATTGATTGATTAATAATTGCATTTATATAGCACCTTTCCAGACACCCAAAGCCCTTTACAGTTCATTGTTCACTCCACACTCTGCCCCCTGACCACCACTCACCCACAGACCACTTTCACTCTTGGCAATGTGGGTGATGTCCCTTGCCTAAGGACACTATGACAGTTTTTGCCACTGGCGCCCCCCTGTGGCACCTGGAATTCCCAGTGGTCTCCCATCCAAGTACTAACCAGGCCCAGCCTTGTTATGCTGAGCTTCTGGGATCTGAGATCAGGCTTTGACAAGCTGGTATGGCCATTTTACCAAGTTAAGGCTAAATTTTTGTTTTACGTGTCTGCAGAGCCTCCAGAGTCTGTGTTTAATCTGCTCTTGGTGGATCAGTGATTTGAACTGAGCACTCGCCAATACCCATACCTGGAAAATGTGCAGTATCGGAGTTTTTGCCAATACCAGTATCGTAACGAAACAATCCTACTTCAAACTCCACCCCTTTAGTCTGTCTGTGCTTAGACTCCAGGCTGTAATCAGAACAGTCCTGTGTGATGCCATGTAGTACTTGAAGCTGCAGGTGAAGGCAGCACTAAAACTGTCAAAAATACTACAAACAGTAGCTAATGCTGTAAACACCATATACACGGGAAAAGTGTTTAGTTTCACTTAAAAGACGCACTTACACTTCTATGGGGTATTAACTGCTAACATTTTTAGACTGTTATGTTATTTGGATGTTTTGAACCTGATTTATGAGTTTCAGTGTTTGTTTTGCTTATTTTTTCAGATTTATGAAGTTGTATTGGATTGTTTTGTATCATGTTTTTGTATATTTATCGAGAATTGTTATGTGGGAGCGTGGATGACGAAGGTTTTGGACAGAATCTTACAGAAATTTGTTGTAAGCAGGGCTCAAATAGTGAGGGAGAAATCGCTAAAATACTAAAACATGCCTTAATGATATCGAAAACCGCTCCCAGGATACTCCCTCTTTAACTTTTGACCACACTACATAGCATAAAGTTTTCTCCTATCTCTTCACACCTTCCACCATGGTCTATTTCCCAGTACAGCTACCTGCAGACTCCATTGCAGCACGTCTATGCCTTTAAGTTTTGGCATTTCAGTCTTGGAGCTGCGAGCACAAACCGAACGGTGGAGCCACAAACTGAAATTCCTCTGGCCTGCGAAGACATGATCCCCTCTTTCCTCTCCGCAGCCTTCCAGGAGAAATGTTGTATTTTTTATGATCCAAAAACAGTCTCTCTCGCGCTCTCAGGCCACAGACGGAGCTCAGGGGAGTGACGGGCTGATGACAGATGCAGAGAGAGAGCGCTAATGGGGCAGATTTACACTTGTCCTCCACAACTACTGTCAGACTAAACACGGGGAAAGCATTAAGGTGTCCCCCTCGCTCGCACCGTGGACTTAATATATATGTCTAAAAGTGAAGAGGAAATGGAACAAAAATACAGCCCACCTGTAGTGAAAAATGTGCTCTGACAGACACTCAAACTTGCGATTCAACAGAGAACAAAATCAGAACTAAACCAGGACTAAACCAGGACTGGGTTATGATGAAAACCATTACTCTAAACTCCAAACTAAATTAGAAGAACAAGCCACAATCTCAGACATGTTAAATCCAGCTGAGAGAAAAGCACAGACATCTTTAACTCCTCAAGTGCTTCCCTCTGCACAAATGTTTTTCTGCTGAAATAGGCTGAGGTCTGTCCATCCATGTCCCCATGTTTGTTTGAGTTCGTTTGGGCGCTTCACTTTTGGTTTCTGTCCAAACCGCAACGCTGTGCCCTGATTGGTGAAATTAAATCACTGCTCACTCAGGCCATCACACCAGGGGTCTGCACCTTTAGCAGGAAATGAACCAAAGGAAAGGTAGAGCCCAAAGTATTTCAATACAAGGGATGAGACAAATTGAAAAGAAGTGGGTCATCTGTTAACAGTTGATCAGACTCACATCTTTATAAAGAGCTCTTGGAGAAGTGTGTATTCTGGATCCCAGTCAAAAACATCAAAGTAAAATCAGACTTTTGAATGACTTTAAACACACTGTTTTGTTATGGGAGGCCCCAGCCCAGCCCTAGAGCTGCTCTGCCTAATAAAGTCAATATCCTTTGGTGCTACAAACACTGTCAAATATGAACTTAGAACACGGCCTAACAAATGTGTTTCCTAAACTTTTTTTTCTCAATCAAAGTTTGCACTTTGGCTTTACAGAGCTGCATGTGGCTCTTTAAACGGTGTTTGCAGACCCTCAGTCCAGGGGCAGTGTAGAACTTATCTACATGCCGAGATCATCAGTCCAGTGCAAAATAATATAAGCCTTATTATAATGGAAGCGCTTCTGGCAACTCCTGAAATGAAGTGAATAGGCTACACCAATAAAAGCAAATCTGAGCTGCATCAGGACTAAACAAACCCTAACAGGCAGTGTCTGCCAATAAGGAAACACATAAAGCCACTTGTGGCTAGACTTGAGTCAGCCCCGTGTGGAGCTCCCAGCAGTGCACATGCGAGACAGAGCTTATATCTGCTCGAGACACATTTGGCTCGCTCCATCCTCCGGCTTTACGCCTCAGAAGATGCTGGATGTTTGACAGTGTCGGGGAAATGGGATGTTCACTCCTGTATTCACAATGGATTCTGCGTACAGCAAACTTTAAAACCATGTGTGCTCCCTCGTCCTCCCAAATCAGTCTAGTGCTGCTTTATGAGTCACTGTTTTATCACTTACTTAAAGAACGCTTGGTGCATTGTTGTGGCTTTAATCCCTTTTAAACATGCTTCTGGTCACATTTGGAAAGTGTTGTTTCACATTTTAAAATATCCATCTTTATTTGGAAAATACACTAAGTTCTCCTCCATTTCCAATGAGGCATTTAGTCGCTGGTTGGAGGTCCCTCTGCTGTCAGCAATGGGAATGAACAGTGGGAACATAAACAAGTCCCCTGTGACTCCTCTGCTAATAGAGCCCAATAGATCCAGGCACTCTGGAAGGAGACGTTTAATCTATGGCACAACAAAACTTGTCAAATGCAAACACAGCATTTTCGAGTGCTCAGAGAAGGTGACAAGCACGAATTAAGCAAAATACAACTCCAAGTGTTGTCACAATACAAAATTTTTGGATTTCGACACTAAGGAATAGACTCAATACCGATTCCAATACCACGATGATGATTAAAAACGCTTTCTTCAGACAATGTGACTTTCAGCATTCATTATAATACTTTCTTTTATATTCCCATGTGGTCTTACATCTGTGTAATCCCTCAGTGGTCCAGGTAGGTTCCATAGTTGTCCAGGTCTAAACCGGGATCTAAACCAGGTCTATGGGTGTGTACTAGTCTATGTGCTCTTATACTTGTTCTGTTACAGCTCAAGACATTCAGGAAAGGTTAATTTCTGTCCTGTGAATGTGACTTTTTTTTAGTAATATTGACTAGTATCTGATTTTCAACACTTAACTTTAAGTATATTTTTGATGATGTATAACATAAAAGACAATTTTGCCTATGTTTTCTTGGATAATTACAACCTCAGGACAAATATCAGACAGAAAATTCTCCATAATAAGACCGATAATGCAAATTTAGACAAGCAAATCTCTTTTACCATGATGCAACGTTGCACAATGTCCATCGTGTATTGATCTGTGAGCTCAGATGAGGTCATGGTGTGGCGCTGCAGCTGTACTTGCAACTAAAAAGTAGCCAGCCAAGATCTATTATGTAATGAATTGTATTGGGGTTTTAATTCAGGACAGAACAAGTATTCAACACATTGTAACTCTCAATTTGTAAGATAATATAGCAAAACTATTAGGTAAAGTGGCGTTAAAAGGATGGTGTAATACTGTGGCTCTTTAAAAACGTTTGGAGACTAATGCTTTTGTGTTTTGTTATTTAAACGTCGGATGAAAATCTAGAGGACCAACTTTGTCTGATCTATGTTTTAATGTTGTTTCCTCATCAAAAATATTCATGTTTTGTTCCATTCAAAGACACAAACCCTGGATATTTGTGGTCTTCTCTCAAACAGAAAACACAACACTCCACTGTTTTTCAGCTCTATACTTCTTCTTTACTATCATTTTGGTTATTTCAGCCCTGGAATTACCCATTTCCACTAAGCTAAATGTAAATTTTTGATCATTTTGAGCTTTGTAAATGTAGACAAACTAAGAATAAAGGGTTACTGAAACAAAATACAACCCCAGGTATGTTTTTGAGGAGATAACAACATTATAACATGCTTTAAAGTTCACAAGAGTCAAATTTGCGAAATACAGGACCTTTAAGTGGTCATTAAAAGGAAGTCAAAGTCAAAATTGAGAGAAGAATTCAACTCCAAAGATAGAATAAAGGATGAAGTTGCAAATGACAGGGCATCATAAAAACATCATGCATCCCTTCTGGTATAATGACATTTTCAGACATATTTATCACAGTCTGCCATAGTCATTTATTCTAGTCTAATTTAACCATCTTATTATGTGGTCGAACATCATTTAACTCAAAAAGACGCTTACAGCAACAGCACTAGTACCAAACCCCAGACTAAAGACCAAAACAAGACAAGTAAAATAGTAGGATTTTTCCAAACTTCAATAATTACGAAACAAAACGAGAATAAAGAACGTCGCCTAATGTCATGGAAAGTCTGAAACCACAGCTATAAAGACATTTTTGGACATTATGATTTAAATAGACAGTATTTTCGCATTTAAAAACGTTCTAATTAAGCAACTGCATGTCTTATTTAGCATTTTCAAGCTCCAACTCTATAGCAAACTACCAATATCAGCAACAGATCCCAAAAAGAGCCCAATACTTCTTTAAACTGTATATGCTCTGGCCACATACTTCTTACTAGATGATTTTTATGTATTTCTTTGGAAACAGAATAAAGTACTTAGCCTAATTACTACTACTAGTTATAAAATTGTGAAGGAAAGTCTGAAAAAAACAGCTGTAAAGACATTTTTGGACATTTGAGATGAGTCATTTTTGTAGCTAGTATTTCTCATGCCATAAGACGCATTTAATAACGTTATAATTAAGAAACCACCTGTGTTATTTAGCGTTTTAAAGGTCCAACTCTTTCTAGCAAACTAACAATATCAGCAAACGATTCGGATCCCATAAAAGAATCGAAAGTCCCATCACTAATGCCTTCCTAAAACCCAAAGTCTTGCATGGCTTTATTGAGTTTTCTTTGTTATTTGGGCTTAAATGGGACTTGATGAGTGCAGAAACAAAGAATTATCTATATTTCTATGTTTTAATCATGTTGAGGGAACACAATAAAGTCAGAATAAACTGTTTTTGCAAATCATTATTCAGTTAAGTGCCTGAACAACCAAAATGTGTTGGACCTAAATGCCAAACACGTGGATGCCAGGTCCTACGAGGATACAGACTTTATACAGTACGTGCACTGGAAACATACTTTTTGCAAGTTGAATTTTGCGTTATTTAACTAAATTTTCCTGGAACCAGAATAAAGTAGCCTAATTACTACTACTACAGTTATAAAAATGTGATGGAAAGTCTGAAAAAACAGCTGTAAAGACATTTTTGGACAATCTGAGACCAGCAATTTTTGTCGCCTCTATTTTCACATTTAATAACGTTGTAATTAAACTCCAACTCACTATAGCAAACTAACAATATCAGCAAAAGATTCGGGTCCCATAAAAGAGCCAAAAGTCCCATGACATAGACTATGCTTCTTTATACAGCATATTCAACAGCCACATACTTCTTGCTAGTTGAATTTTACGTTATTTAACTAAATTTCCCTGGAGCTACAATGAAATACATCACCTAAATACTACTGCTAGTTATGAAATTGCAATGGAATGTCTGAAAGAAACATCTGTAAAGACATTTTTGGACAATTTGAGACGATCCATTTTTGTAGCCAGTATTTCCCACGTGTCTTATTTAGCATTTTCAAGCTCCAACTCACTATAGCAAGCTACCAATATCAGCAAAAGATTCATATCACATAAAAGAGCCGAAAGTACCATCACTGATACAGACTTTATATAGTCTATGCACTGGCCACATACTTCTTGCAAGTTGAATTTACGTTACTTAACAAAATTTCCCTGGAACTAGAATAAATACTTAGCCTAATTACTAATACGAGTTATAAAATTGTGATGGAAAGTTTGAAAATACAGCTGTTTTTGGACATTTTGAGACAAGCGACTTTTGTAGCCAGTATTTCCCAACAAAACTAGTATTTCCAACAAAACTAGGATAAAGTCTAATGTGATAGCAAGTCTGAAAATACAGCTGCAAAGACATTTTTGGACAAGACAAGTGACTTTTGTAGCCAGTATTTTCCAACAAAACTAGTATTTCCAACAAAACTAGAATAAAGTATGTAGCCTAATGTGCTGAAAAGTCTGGAAAAACAGCTGTAAAGACATTTTTTGATAATTTGAAACTAACCATTTTTGTATATGCACTGGCCAGATACTTCTAGCTAGTTGAATTTACATTTATTTAACAACATTTCTCTGGAACTACAATAAAGTAGCCTAATTACTGATACTACAGCTATAACATTGTGATGGAAAGTCTGAAAATACAGCTGTAAAGAACTTTTGTAGCCAATATTTTCCAACAAAACTAGTATTCTCAACAAAACTAGAATAAAGTACTAGCCTAATGTGCTGAAAATTCTGGAAAAATCAGCCTTAAAGATCTTTTTGAGCATTTCACCAAAGCAATTTTTATTTGCCACGCTAAGAGACGCATTTAATAACGTTGTAATTAAGCAACCAAGTGTTCTTATTTAGCATTAGCAACGGATTAGCATCAAACTTCAGCGCCAACAGGTGTTTTTTCGCAAACAGCGTAAAGGTCAATAAGGACGGTCTGTCGGATGCTGTTCCGAGTGATAAACTGACCCGAGTGTGCACCTGCTCCGGGTTAGAAACGCGCGTAAAAAAGCGAAACCGGAATTTACCTGCGAATCCGAATCCAGGTGAGCAGAGCGTCACGAAGAGCGCCAAAAGCGTCCTGCACGCGCTCACAGCCATAGTGAGTGTGGCGCGCGACGGCGGAGGGGCACGAGGACGGCGGGAGAGGCGGGAAGAAGAGAGTTATGGAGCTCCGGTAGAGGAGAAGAGAAGAAAACAGCCCTCCTTCAGTTTCTGTGTGTGTCTGCAGAGAGGAGAGAGAAAACCGAAGAAAAAAAAGAAAAGAAAAAAAGGCTGATAAAAGTTTGTGTAAGTTTTTTTTTTTGTGTGTACACGTCACAGTTTTGTCTTGGAAATGCAGCGCCAAACTTCCACCATACTAGCAATTTATTTAGCTAATTTACCTGGAATTCTAGCGTTTTCTTTCAGTCTAATCTAAGGGGACCAGATTTTCAAAATAAAAACTGGGACATCCCTGGTTTGAGGTGGTTTACAGTAATAAAATTGTGAAACAAGTGCGTAATTAAGGAAAATTGTTGGCACTAATGCGAGTCAGTATAATGTTTTGGTCATTTTTAAGCAGCTTTTTTGTATTTTAGCTAAATAAATGTCATCATTGTGCATCTTTTTACTGTTGGCAGGTGTCAAATTGGTCAAAAATAGAGACATCTACCACATTTTTTGTATAAAACTGGGACAAATCACTAGTTTTGGATAAATCTGCTGGGACAAGGGACACAGGGCTCAAAACTGGGACTGTCCCGGGTAAATAATGACATCTGGAACCCTACAAATGCAACATAACACCATATTTCTAGCACCATATACTAGCAATTTATTTTGCGAATTTTCCTGGAATTCTAATGTTTTCTTTCAGTCTAATCTAAAGTGACCAGGTTTTCAAACAAAAAAACTGGGACATCCCTGGTTTGTGTGTGAAATAAGTGCCTAATTAAGGAAAATTGTTCACTCTGCACTAATGTGAGTCAGTTTAGTCACATTTTCTATGTGTTTTGTCATTTTTAAGCAGCTTTTCTGTATTTTACCAAAACAAATAAGAGTTTATGCCTCTCTTTACTGTTTGCAGGAATCAAATTGGTCAAAAATTGGCAGATGTAGGTCATTTTTTTGTATAAAACGGACAAATTACTGATTTTGAATAAATCCACTGGGACAAAGGACACAGGGCTCAAAACTGGGACATCTGGACAACCTACAAATGCAACACAACACCATACTTCCACCATACTAGCAATTAATTTTAACTAATTTTCCTGGAATTCTAGTGTTTTCTTTCACTCTAATCAGTTTAATTGATTGGACGAGCCATTTTTAGACAGATATTCAACCTATTCTGTTTTTGTGGACGTAAGCTGTGTTGCCCATTGCAAAACGCATGTTATATTTGGCTAGAAACAGCAGTTCAGCCCTCTAACTTATTCTAAATTTATGAAACAAATATTTATCTTTCATAACACCGGGCACTATCTCGTCGATTTTTTTGCTTATTTAACAATTTTAGTGTTTTCATCAGTCTGCATTTAATTTGTTAGCCTAGCAATTACTCTTTTTATGTGTTCAACTTGCGTAAACCAACCGATAATGATCTATGTCGATAAAATTCCCGAACATTTTATCTAAATTGTGAGAGGAGGACATTATAAATAAATTGTCTTGGCTTTGGCTATTTAAAAAAAAAAAAAACAGAAAATCTGGGAAAGGCAAGTCACAGTAACCAGGGAGTGTTTAAAGTGCTCTTAAACTGCTTTAAAGTGCAACTATCACAGCCAAAAGATAAATACAGGGTTGGTTTATACTTTACTCTGCCATCCAGAATAATACTAACAATTCAGATAAGAATCATGTAAGTTAAGTAAGTTATAACCTACGCTAAGTGGTGTTTCAGAAATAATGAGAAATAATAAAGTAAACAAATCTGGTCATTGCTCCAAGCCAGGAGTCTCCAGCCAGCTCTCCAAAGGATTTCTGAATTATACGTTTTAGATTAATCAAAAAGCGACTATTATTGTAAATGTATGTATTCTGATGCCTAACTTTGTGCACTAAATAAACTTAAAAACATCTAACTGTGCCCCATTTAAGGCCATGGCTCTTATACAGTTCAGAATTTTGGACATAGGGCCTCATTTCCTCATGAACCAGAGTGTTGGAGACGTGTGGAGACACTTTTTTAAATCTTCCATCCAGTCCTTGTGTTTGCAGAGGTTGCTGGTGCTAGGCTAGTGCATGTCAACGGCCATAGTTAAGAGAGAGTTATAAAAGATAGTGTTCACAGTAGTAATCTCATGGTTTCCTGGTTCAGTTAGTAGTAAATAAAGATAATTATGTTACAGTTAGACTCACTTGTTTAGTTTAGCTTTGTGTTGGATTATGGGGGGATTTTGTATGAAAAGTGCTCTATAAATTAAAGTTTGATCGATTGATTGATAATCGTCCTGCCACTACAAACAGTCTGACCCACTCCACAGTGCACCAATGCAAAACTATAATAACTCCAAACTGTCCATGTGAATGTCTGTGTTGATAAAATAATGTCTGAAATAAAACTAACCTTGCATCGCATGAATCGTCGCATGTTGAGGGACTATTTTCTCATATATCAGTCCGCCGCTGCCGTGCTTTCTACCAGGAAGTAGAACTCGCTGCTGAAATCCTTCAAATGCAACATTGGTTTTACTTCTAAAATTATTCTATCCACACAGACGTTCACATGGACAGTCTGGAGTTCTAATAGTTTTGCCTCAGGTCTGTGGAGTGGGTAAGACTGTTTTTAGTGGCAGGACGACTATGGCCATTGACATGCACTAGCCTAGCACCAGCAACCTCTGCAAATACAAGAATAGAATGGAGGTTTTAAAAAAGCGTCTCCACACGTCTCCAATACTCTGGCTCACGAGGAAATGAGGCCCTGTGTCCAAAATTCTGAACTGTCCCTTTAAGAAACGCTTTAAAAACACATCAGGATATCTGTACAAATAGAGACAGATCAATGTCTTAGGAACAAAAGGATGTCACGTCTCTTAAGGGCTTAATTTCTTTTTTTTTTCACATTGAGATCTGAAGCGTTCTTTTCATCTTTTGGAGCAGTGTTTTTCCTCAGTTTGTAAAATAAGGAGCCCTTTGGCGTTTGCATTTGGTAAAAAAGATCCTCAGATCCTGAAGTGTGGACAGTCTCCAGACCAGACTTTGTGTTTCCATTACAGTCCGTTCTCCAGCTGCAGGTGTGAGGGGCCCGTGAACTCACCGCCTCTGACCTGCGCTTCCCCTGTGAGGACACTAGAGGGAGCCACCGACCACACGTTTACTATGAGGTAAGAGAATATAACACACTGCAGGGGTTATATTATACTATGTGATGTTTGTTATGCTGTTTTAGAAAAGACACAGAGGCCCACACGATATTTCTCTCTTTAATTTTGCTGTTATTTGTTTAAAATTACAATTCAGTTCCATAATATTGTTTTATAATGCATAAGTCTCGTCTTAAGACCCACTTTTACTCTCTTTTAACACTGTGTGAGTTGTGTAGTTCTCTGTGTCTTTTATTTATTTTGTTTGTTTATTGCTATTTTATGATTTTATGCTTTTGATTTTAATGGTTTTATTGTTTTAGAACTGGCATGACCAAATTTTAGCCAATTACCTTTTTTTTGTTATCCTCATTTTATGATCTCTGTGCAGCACTTTGGAAACTGTTTTGTTCGTACAAAACAATTAAATAAAAGCGGATTTGCATTTGGATTTGAATATTAAGGCAAATCAAGTTTATTTGTAGAACACAATTGGGACCAAAAGTGTTTTACAGAATAAGAAATACATCAAAATCACAATACAAACAAATCAAAATGTAAAAAAGAGAGACATTAAATGAGAGAGAAGAGTGTAAAACGAAAACTATCTATACTATACTACACTATATACTAAAATTAATTTAGCAAAGGGACCGTTTTATGTTATAATATTGTTTTCTCATCACAAACAGACCTGGAGTCGTGTTTTGTTTCATTCACACATGTTTAACTCACAAACCTGCACATTTAGACCTTGTGATTTAACGATATCCAAGTCTCACGATACGATAATGTCACAGTATGAACCTCACGGTACGATATTTATTGCTCACAAAACTGTGAATATTCTACTTTTTCCTCTAAAAATGCCTTCACAAGACTTAATCCAAAGAATGAAGATGTAAAAGTGCTTAGAACAGTTATTTCTTCATGTCGTCTGCACTGAAACGGAGCAAAGGATCATGGTCTATGTAGTTGCCTCTGTTTGTTTAGTTATTTCTGCATCAGAACGATTCATTTCAGCAAAGACACTTGTGATTCGATATATATTGTGATGGGCCACGATATTATTGTGAGACCTTTGACAAAACAATATCACCATATTTCGGTGCTACACTGTGTTGTTAAACTCCAGGCACCTTCACTAGAATCATTTGGATCATTTCAGCCCTGGATTTGCCCATCTCCACTGAACTAAAGGTAAAAAGAAGCTGAAAACTTTCAACCTTTTAAGTATTTTAAAACTAAATACTTGACTTGATTCTCTTTGTTTTTTGTTCACACGACTATTAAAAGAGCTTAACATTATATTATTAGAAGTTAAATCATTTTTTGTTGTAGTTTTGATGGTAGTTTTATCTGCAGGTCTTGTAGAAACTTAACAAAAGGGGATTTTGTTACATGAATCTTGTTTGAAACATTCATTATATCAGTAAAAGTCATATCCTTGCCTGTAACAATTAAGACACATGTAATCAAAGAGCTGATCATGCAGAACGTGACTAATTTAATTCCAATTACTCATCCATATTAAATGTTAATGAGATTTCAATAGGCAGTGCTCCATATTAAGTTTATATGCAAAACAATACCTCCCCCTGTTGGCCATTTTCAAGATCTGCACCGTATCCGTGGGATAATTTCTCCTTTTTGGCAAATCCGTGTTGGTATTTTCGACTCAGCTTCGATCAATAACTGCATTGTGTGTGTTGTGTGTTTTCTGTGGTTCTTGGACTGCCTTCCCCGAGCTTTAAGTCAATACTGGACTGGTAATGTCTCTAGGGCTGTATATAAACAGAAAATAAATGTGCACAGATTGTTCAGAAAGTTATTATATTTGGATCTTTTCATAACGCTCTCTTGAGACTTCCATAATCCTACTTTACATTCAGAGTTAGCGCAGTTAGAGGATAAGATCAGTACGGTCTCCTGGTGGAGTGGAGATGAAGTTAGTTCAACATAAAATGGCCCCGCTGATTAAACACATGCATACGGATGTGTTTCGCACTGACAACTCCCTGTGCACTTATGATTTATTGTGGCTAGTGAGTGTATACTGTAACAATCTCGATAAAACAGCAATGCATATTATTGTGTAAAGAGAAAAAAAGGTGTAATGAAGCCTTGTTTGGGGCCTGGATTAGTAGATTTCTATATTAAAGCTCCTATATTAAGCAAAATGTGAGCTATAAGACATGTTAGGATGTCGTTATCTCCTCAAAAACATACTCGGAGTTATGTTTTGTTTCTTTCACACACTTTATTATTACTCTGTCTTCATCTCAACAAGTCAAAATGCTCAGTTGAAGCGTCCACAGCTCCTTTTACCTTTAGTTTAGTAGATTTACAACATGAAACGAATGAAGGTAATTTGTTTATTCCTTTGAATTTCTCACTTTGAATGTTTTAACTGTGGAAAAAAAGATGTTTTGAATTATTTTTATTCTGAATTTTAAGTGTATATTTTCAAAATGTTTAAAATTCAATATAATATTTAAAAAAATCACCTTTTAAATATTCAGTACAAATATTTCCAAGCCTTCAAATTCAACTCCCTGTGCATTTATGATTTATTGTGGCTGGTGAGTGAATACTGTAAGAATCTAGACAAACCGTACTGCAGTAACACAAAGAGCAATGCGCATTAAAAAGTAAAGGGGAAAACAAAGTGTAATGAAGCCTCGTTTGGTGCCTGGATTAGTATAATTTATTTAAATTTATTTAACCTTTATTTAACCAGGTAAAGACGGACTGAAAACCAGATCTAATTTACAAGGGTGAAGTGGTCAACAGCGCACGTCAAGAGCAGAAAACAACAATCAATTAAGATAAACATCAATTATGAAAGTAAAATGTCATGAATGTGGGAATTTTTCGAAAGTGCAGTAGCTGTAACAGTCTAAGAAGATAAAGTGCAGTGGTTGTAAACAATAGACAGGAAGTGCTGCAATGTTGAGTCACGACTTCCAGTCAATGCTTTTCTACGGCAAAATTTCTGTGGAAAAGTGTGGCATATTTTTGACCAGCTTCATGAATCTGCCCCACAACACCAAATCTTCATCCAACAAGGTCGACAAAGAACATTATTCTGTCCATGAAGAATTTATCCACAACTGTCAAGGATAGAAAGAAAGAAAAGACAAAAACTACAACAGCGACGAGCATTAGTGAAACTACTGAGCAAAAAACATTACGGTCATGAAGAAAACATAAATAACTTGTTCACTCAGACTGATTAAAATTTGTTTTTGTGATGTCGATATTAGCACAGACTGAGAGGTTTGTGCAGTTTAAATGCTGTAGATGTTCACAGATTAAATGTCGACCATTTAAACAGCACAAATCTCTCAGTCTGTGCTAATATCGACATCACAAAGTCGATTTTTAATTTTACTTCTAGAATCAGTCTGAGTGAACACGTTATTTATGTTTTATTCATGATCATAACATTAGTCTTGCTCAGTCGTTCACTGATGCTCGTCATCGTTCTTTAAGTTTTCATCTTTCTTCCCTTGACAGTTGTGGATAAATTCTTCATGGACAGAATCTGTTCTTTGTCGACCTTTTTGGATGAAGATTTTGTGTTGGGGCAGATTTATGAAGCTGCTCAAAAATATGCAACACTTTTCCACAGGGGTTTTACCGTAGAAAAGCACTGACCGGAAGTTGCGTGACTCAACATCACGGCACGTCCTTTTGTTGTGATAATCGCCAATTTTACACTCAATAATAGCCTATTTTACACCATTTTTATTTGGAATTTGAAGCATATTGAAAAAGTACGCTTAAAATTTCAGCAACTACAATTCAGAATAAAAAGGATTCAAACATGTTGAAAAATTGAGAAATGGATGGAACAAATTCTCTTCTATTCAAAGCTCATCTCCATCTACAGTGTAAGAATACATTTTTTCTCATACCTTTATCTTTGAGAAAGTTTTAGGCGTACAAAAGTAAATAAACAAAGCAGGATCACACCTACTTTCAACAAAAGAGTAGGATTTCTTGGTAAAAGTATAATGCAATGTGAGAGCCTTTTGTTCAGGAGAAAATACTGTTGAATAGTCGACAAAGCCGCTGTGCATCCCCCAGAGGGGCCAATGCTACGGAGGCTGTATTTAATCTGACTCACTTTTTACACAGAATCTTAAGCAAGGACTTATTTGTTAGGTTCTTCTTGTACAGATTTTGCTTTATCGTCTTCAGGTTTTCTTCACCTACTTATGCGCCTGTGTAAGTAGTATTAGAATTAACCTTGATGTCCTGTTCAAACAGACCAAATCAGATGTAAATGTAACACTGTGTTTAATTATTTAACTTAAGGGAAGATATGAAGCTTTATTTGAACTCTCAAGTGCAGAATTAGCTTCAGACCATAACTAGATGTGACTATAGTGCGTTTAATAAGTTCATAAGGAAACAGGACTGTGGTTATTTCATTGGCTTTGTTAGACACACATGTTTATTAATATATCTTATACATCTATCTCATCTAAAGCTGCCCTGTATATCGGTGTCAGAAAAATGGACTGTGCTTATTCTTCTGTAGAGGCTGATATTTGATTTAACACTGATGGTTAAGGTGCTTTATTGTCCCCATACGAAAATTTGTCTTCTGCATTTGACCCATTCTTCAGTCTCACTGGGGAATCTCACTGGGTGCTACAAGTGCCACGCCCCGGGACCCATCTCCAGATCTCGAGCTAGTCTTGGTCAGGACTCCCTTAGCTGGAGGATTGTATGCTGCATGTTTTTGGCTGGTGCCGCCTAGTGCCTCCGCTCAATTTAATTTCTCTCCAGCAACTCGGTCAGGGATCACAGTCACTATACGATTCACAAAAACCCAGGAAGTTGTAGTCAGTGCACTGACCAATCAGCAAAGCGATGTGTTGGCCAGAGCCAGCCTGAGTTGCGATAGCAGACTGCATACGCCATCCGCACACGACCAAATAGCAACGACTGGTAAATAAAAAAAGTACCCGCCTACCATCCAGCGAACGAATCCTAATGCTGCAAGGTCAGACGGTTTGTTTTCTGTGCAAACTCGGCACAGAAAGGCCCAGAGAATCAAACCTTGAATCTTGTGCTGTGAAGTGGGAGTGCTGGTCACTCAGCCACTGTGCCTCTAGAAATGTCCCCTCATTAATCCACGACAATGAGCCCCATGTGCAGAGTAAATGTGGCTCTTTATGGTCTGATCAAAGTGAGCGCACACACACACACCCGGTCTCCACCTGCGCCTGACACATCTCCACAGCTCTTTGTTTCTTGTCAGTGATGAAACAGTAAAGAACAGACGGAGCAGCAGCAGCTCTCACACTCACTGTTCTTCTGCATCTGAACATCCTACTCTAGAGTTGCCTGGCAACTGCATCCTGCTCCACGGAGCAGGACCTCCACCAACTTTCAACTCTTTACTCAGACTTTTGCATCGCAATGAGCAAACATGTTATGCAACTGTCCACAGTGAATTATATTTCAGACTTTCCCTTAAGTCAAAGAATGACTGTGATACTGCTCAGTGTCGTCTGTTCTTTCTCTAGTGCAAATACCTGTCTTGATTATACAACAGATGGCCTTCCTGTCATTGTGCAGACAGGACTGACAAAAGACTAATCACCACTTTGGACTTAGACAAACTTTATTGATCCACAAGGGAAATTATTTGGACACAGCAGCTCACACATCACATTATAATACACTGCCTGGCCAAAAAAAGTGGTAAAAAATGAACGCAACACTGGATGGTAATAAATCTTGTGACATTGCAGAAGTTTATCGAAACAATGCCACAGGGAATGCATTAATTTTTCACCCAGATCTTGCATTGATCATGGTCGAGTCTGAGCCTTCTCCAGCACATCCCAAAGATTCTCAGTGGGGTTAAGGTCTGGACTCTGTGGTGGTCGATCCATGTGTGAAAATGACGTCTCCTGCTCCCTGAACCACTCTGTCACAATTTGCACCCAATGAATCCTGCAGTGTCGTCTTGGAATATGCCCGTGCATCAGGGAAGAACAAATCCACTGATGGAATAACCTGGTCATTCCGTATATTCAGGTTCAGCTGAGCTCATTCTTTGAGCACACACTGCTGCTGAACCTGGACCTGACCAACTGCAGCAACATCAGACCTATTTGCTTAGTTAAATCCAGGTGGAGACTTTAGGGTATAATAACAAAGAGAAAAAATATAAATGGTAAGAACAAATTCTGAATAAGTAGCAAAAAAGATAGCAAGAGACATGTGTGAAATAAGACATAATTATATAAATGTATATGTACAAGTAAAAATGAAATAGGAAAGTAAGTAATAAAATATAAAAAAATATGGGATAGGGTTGTTAAAAGTATAAAAAAAATCAGATATTAATCAATGCTAAAACTAGTAGCAATACTAGATACTCATTTGAGCAGCTATCGATACTAAAAAAGTCCCATCCACAGGTCAGAAATGAAACTTTCTTGAATAGCTTTCGAATGATTTTGAGCTGTATCAGAACAAGTATAAGAGCACAGAGACTTGTATACACCCATGGAGCACTGTGGAACCTGCCTGGACCACTGAGGGATTAGACAGATAGTAACATAAAAGAAAGTACTATGATTTAATGCTGAAAATCACATTCTATTGTCTAAAGAAAGAGTCTTTTGTATAGGGATGTAACAGTAACCAAAATATGGTGATATCGTATCGCCAAAGGTCTCACAATAATATCGTGGACCATCACAATATATCGAATCCCAAGTCTCTTTGCTTAAATGAACAGTTCTGATGCAGAAATAGCTAAAAAAACAGAGGGAACTACATAGACCATGATCCTTTGCTCCGTTTCAGTGCAGACGACATGAAGAAATAACTGTTCTAAGCACTTTTACATCTTCATTCTTTGGATTAAGTCTTGTGAAGGAATTTTTAGAGGAAAAGGAGCAGATTCACCACAAAATATTGCAATAAATCTGGTACGGTGAGATGTTTATGGTGAAAATATCGTACAGAGAGATTTGGGTATCTTTCCATCCCTAATGACAATAAATGACTGGTCAAAGCATTTTATTATGTCAGTCTTGTTATTATGTAGAATATCATAATATCGTGAGCTTTCCCACGATATCGCAATAAACATCGTACCGTGAGGTTCAAACCGTGACAATATCATATCGTGGGACTTGGATATTGTTACACCCCTAGTTTTGTATTATGGTTGTGGTATCAGAATCAGTATTTACTATTGAGTCTGTTCATTAGTGTCGAAGTTGAACGTGAAATCAGATCAGATGCCCTTCCTGTCATTGTTCAGACAGGACTAACAAGAGTAATAATTAGCCGGCGACCACTTTTGACTGCACTGAAAAGCATTCATCTCTTTCACTGTTTGTTGTTAAACATGACACGTGACTTGCTTTATTATATTGCAGTTGTGTTTTGTTTCGTTCACACGTGTTTAAAGCACAAACCCTGCACATTTAGGCTTCTAAATTCTTCTCTTAGGATCACTCAAACATGTGTGAGTGAAGCAAAACACAAGCCTGGGTCTGTTTTTGGTGCGATAACAACATTCTAACACGACTTAAAGCTCACAAGAGTCCATTTTGCGTAACGTCGGACTGTCTGACTGCTCCAGCTACACGTAGAAAGTTGTAGTAGTAGTAGTTGTAGTAGTAGTATTGTCGGACAGCGTTTTTCCCCTGCCTGAATCCTGTGAGCGTCAGTGGCTGCTGTATTCTTCAATGGGCGCATCCTGGCCCCTCCCCCTCCTCCAGCGCAGTGAGAGGAGTAAAACCAGAGCACGGTGGAGATGCTCGACAAAGCAGAGCTGCAGCCTCCAGAGCAGCCAACGCAGCGGGAGACATGCATCTCTTCACCCATTCTCCCCTCCCAAGTCCTCCTTCCGCGGCCAGTATGGATTACACGGGCTTCTCCCATCGGATCTGAACGCGACGAGTGATTCTGGTGGTTCTCGGCGCTCGGGCAGAGGTTTTTGCGTTCTCCAGTTGAAGTTTAGTTTGGGGGTGGAGGGGCCGGTGCTCCGCTGCTGGACCGGCCGGACTCATGATGGCTCTTATGGTTCACCTGAAGACCGTGGCCCACCTGAAGGGGAAGAGTGACCGCATCGCCAAAGTCACGTTCAGAGGTCAGACTCGTTCGCTTTGGGCTTCACTTTGGGTTTGTTGTGTTGTGCAATCGGTGCTCAATAATGTGCATTGTTAATTCATACAGAACATTGAGTTTTGGGCTTTTCTCACCATCCGTACTTTTAGTTTAGTTTTGTTTAGTTGTTTATTTATCAGGAACAATGAGAAGTGAAACATTTGTGGCCGGTTATAGAAAGACTGCTCATTTCCCTGTGCAGATTGATGTCATAAATGGAGTACATACCAACAAAATGCAATGTATATTAGTAATAATGAGGGATCAGTTTTATTTAGCGCTTTTCTGGACACTCACAGACACTTAATATTATATTATATTAATGCAATCATTCATCCAGTCAATGTATATGTAAAACTAGCCCCATTCAATCTACTTTTTATAGGTATACAGCTCATCTGGCAGCATTGATACAAGATAGTTTACGTTTTTATAACACATAATTGCAAAAATAATAATACTGAACAAAAAAACAAAACTAAAATATGTAAATTATCCAAAAAATATACATTTGACAATATATTAAGTATAGAAAGGTATTATAGTAAATCTGTTATTAGTGTTTTATACCTCAAGGCTCTGGTGTTCATACTTAAGCTTAAAGATGACATCAAACAGGCCTTAAAATACATAACTGCATGTAAAAGCTTGTACTGAATTGTTCATATTTACAGTATGTGAGGTATTATATTTAAAGTATTATATTTAAAGTATACCATATGTGCCTTTTGTTTGTCAGGGCCATTGATTAGGACCTGAGTTCATCCTCCATAGAAATGCACCAGAATCTGCACAAAACCAGAGAAAACTCCTTATTCCCAGTACATTTCACACTGGCCCATTATAGTGTAAGTGTCGTGTAAACGTGTTAACTGTAGCGCGTCCTGACACCTGCCCATGCCTTAGGTCCACACTAAATATTTAATGCAGTTCCTTGTCCCTCTGTGTCCCGCTCTGCTGTATCTGTGTGTGTTTGTGTGTTTGTATGTGTTTGTGTGTATCTGTGTGTGTTTGTGTGTGTTTGCGTGTATCTGTGTGTGTTTGTGTGTGTTTGTGTGTGTTTGTGTGTATCTGTGTGTGTGTGTGTGTGTTTGTGTGTGTTTGTGTGTATCTGTGTGTGTTTGTGTGTGTTTGTATGTGTTTGTGTGTATCTGTGTGTGTTTGTGTGTGTTTGCGTGTATCTGTGTGTGTTTGTGTGTGTTTGTGTGTGTGTTTGTGTGTGTTTGTGTGTGTTTGTGTGTATCTGTGTGTGTTTGTGTGTGTTTGTGTGTGTTTGTGTGTATCTGTGTGTGTTTGTGTGTGTGTGTGTTTGTGTGTGTGTGTGTTTGTGTGTGTCTGTGGGCAGTGTAAAGCCCCGGGGCCGCTGCTCTTTTGCATTGATTAGTCTCCAGGAGCAGCCAGAGGAGGTGCGGAGGTGCGAGGACTCTCTCTATTGTTTTATGTGGGACCTGTGCCAGTATCGAGCAGCTGCTCCACCTGCAGCAGCCGCGCTCCGCACTGCCTCCTCTTTATTCACTGTGACAGACATGAGGACCCTTTACTTTATTTCAGCACAACAGGGCGACAGGAGCTCAGATACATGAACATGAACATCACTGGTGAACAGTCAGATCCACTGACCCACAGGTTGGAGGTGTGATTCCAGCTCCCACTGATCAATGTTGTCGTTGTGTCCTTGGGCAAGACACTTACCCATCTGGCCCCCAGTGTCTGTGCACACTGGTGTATGAATGTGTGTGGGAATGAGTGAGTGGCTCCTTGATGTAAAGCGCTATATACAATTTACCAAGAGATTAAGATTAAGATGAAGATAAACTACACATAACATATTTTGTTGTGATGATTTAGAATTGCACAGTAGCTTCAGAAATAAAATGGACTTTTAAGAGCTTTTACGATAGGGAGTTATGTTGACATCATGGTTTCCCCTCATCAGTGACTTCCTTTAAATTGTATTTATTCACACTTTGTGATCTTTATTGTCCTCATTATTTTCTCCTTCTCCCCAAACTCAGCCTCAGCTCTGTATTTACTTCTATCTCCAGCAGTGCAGCACTTTGATATGATGATGTTGTAGATCAGTATGGTTATTTAAATGTCCAAAATATTAAATAATGATCCATTTGTGTCATAGCATAACTATAATATGGCCACACCGGTTTGTCAAAGCCTGATCCCGTCAGATCTCTGAAGCTCAGCAGGGCCTGGTCAGTACTTCGATGGGAAACCACTGGGAATTCCAGGTGCCACAGGGGGGCGCCAGTCATAAAAACTGTCGTTGTGTCCTTAGGCAAGGCACATCACCCACATTGCCTAATAAGAAAGTGGTGTGTGCGTGAATGGTGGTGGTGGTCGGAGGGGCCGATGGTGCAGATTGGAGCCTCGCTTCCGTCAGTCTGCCCCAGGGCAGCTGTGGCTACAATAGTAGTTTACCACCACCGGGTCTGGAGTGAATGAATAATGCTCTGTGAAGCGTCTTTGAGTGTCCAGAAAAGCGCTATATAAAACTGATGTATTATTATTATTATTATTTTATTATTATTATTATAGCCAGGCATGTCGAGATTAACCGGTTTTTAATTTCTGTAAATCTGGTGGGTCACATGATTGTATGAGTTTCAGAACCTACACTTGCAGATGCACATGAGCAGGTCCTGTCTGAGTGAGTGAGGCTGGTTCAGGGTCACCAGGGTCAGCAAGAGTGTTGTGGAATTTCAATGCTACAATCAATACAAAAAACTGAGAAGTTGTCTTGAATCAAGGTGTCTGATTTATCAAAGCAGTTGTGGCCACACTCGCAGCCTGTCCTGTTCCTGACAGAGTCTGCCCCTAAGCTGGTATTCATCACAAAGCGTACAGAGTTTTTATACCCCTGGGGAGGGCATAGGGCACATGAATGATGCAAATACATGAGCTAAGACATAAAACTCTTCCAACGATAGGTCAGCGCAGGCTCGGTCAACACAAGTCAAGACACAACAATCAGCGAAATAACAAGTTCGCATTAAGCATGAGAAATATTCATGAAGGCACAAGGCCAGAGTGTTTACATAAAATAGCAGGGTTAGAGTGCATTAGTAGTTAGCTAGTTTCAGAATTAACCATCATTAGTTAACAACCTAAACCCAGTAAAGAGAAAAGACTAAATAATAATAATAATGCATCAGTTTTATATAGCGCTTTTCTGGACACTCAAAGACGCTTTACAGAGCATTATTCATTCACTCCAGACCCGGTGGTGGTAAGCTACTATTGTAGCTACAGCTGCCCTGGGGCAGACTGACGGAAGCGAGGCTGCCAATCTGCGCCATCGGCCCCTCCGACCACCACCGACACTCACGCACACACCACTTTCATACTAGGCAATGTGGGTGATGTGCCTTGCCTAAGGACACAACGACAGTTTTTGCGACTGGCGCCCCCCTGTGGCACCTGGAATTCCTTGTGGTCTCCCATCCAAGTACTAACCAGGCCCGGCCCGGCCCTAAAGTAAAGATTTTCACAACAAGGGATGGAATACAGAAGAGAGGAGTTCAGTAAGTTATTTAAAAATACTATTATTCAAGAAGTAACTATCTAAATGTTTTTATTGAAGTCTTTTGACTGTGTAATCATCCGGCAAGACCCGTCACAGCGTCACGTGACTCTGCTGATCACTACAGACTCTAGTCCAAACATGTCAAGGGAAAGGAACAAACTGGTCTGTTAGATGAAAACAAAAAAACTAAGACCAAATGAACCTTTTTGGATCATGTTATAATGTTGTTACCTCATCAAACCCACAGTTGTGTTTTGGTTCATTCACACATGTTTGAGTAATTCTGCATTATTAGTCTATGTGCTCTAAAGCTCAAAAGGCTCCGTGCCACCTTGAGATATCATGAAAGAAGCTCCATTTATTTTTATTCAGTAGGAAAGGCAAGTCCAGGACTGAAATCATCCAAATTAGGAATGCACCAGTCCAGCTTTTTCAGTTTTAATACCAATTCTGATTCATCTCTGGCTGGCATGGCTTTGAGCCTCCGCCGATACCAGTGCAGAGACTGAAAACAGCTTTAAAGTCCAAACTAAGACCAAACTGACCCAAATGTGTTTTGTAGCCGTTATTTATCTCTTGAGTAACTACAGCCACTTTACAACTTACTACAACAACTTCATGTAAACACATATTCAAACATTCTTAGACTTTCTGGGCCGACTACAGCCAGTAAATAGTCTGTTTTGATCATTTATACAGTAAATCCAACCAGAATTTGCAAGCTAATATCCAATTCCAGTATTACCACATGACATCAGAAGGTGGAACAGAGTGTGTTGTGTGTTGTGCTGTCTGTGTGTTAAGCATACAACTCCAGATATGCTAAAAACTGATGGTGATGAGGAAAACCATTATAACGTAGATCAGAAAATAGAGTAATATTGGCCGTTTAACACGTGAAGAGTGATAGAAACATGACAGTGGGACCCTGCACTAGCCCCTCTGGTACGGGCCTCATCATTTCGGTCTTAAAATGTTCGTATTAACCCGCTCTACATGATCTTGGTGTTTTATTTCACCATATTCTCTATTAAAATACCCTATTCGTTCATTTGAGTGGAGCCGAACACTATGGGTGACGTCAGACTCGCTTAGTCCACTTTTTTTATACCATCTGTGGTGTGTGTGTCAGGGATGGAGCAGGACGGGTTCACACTGTAATCCACTGCTGACACCTCTGTCAACTCCAGGCTCCGAGGCTGCAGAGGAAATCACAAAACCAGGACAGAGGGAAGGATATGAGTTTCAAACTATACCAACTTTATTTATAAAGCACAGCGAACTTTACAGCCGGTCAAAGTGCTGTACACAAACAGAAAAGACCAGGACAGTACAACACAATATACAACATACACACAATACAACTGCTAAAAAACAATAAGATACTCAACAACAAGAAATGTACGTCCCATTTGTTGAAAGCCAGTGTAAAAAGGTGCGTTTTTATCGTGATCAAATATGTGCGATAACGTCAAGAAAGTGCATCGCTGTCCTTGGTAAAAAAGAATTATAGTGATCATCTTCTCAAGAATCAGTTAGTGTTTGCCTTTGTAAGAATTAATTACAGTGTTCATTGGTAAAAATAAATAAATAAATAAAAATAAAAGAAATAAAATAAAAATAAAATAATTAATAATTAAATAAAATAGTGACAAATTAAAAAAATCAGTAAAAACTATAAAAAAATAAAATAAATAAAATGACATAATAAATAAAATTAAATAATAAATAATAAAATCAAATAGTGACACATTTTAAAAAATCATTGGTAAAACGTGTTAAAAATAAAATAAATAAAATTAAATAATACTAAAATAATAAATAATAAAATAAAATAGTGATACATTTTAAAAAATTGCTGGTAAAACATGTTACAAATAAAATCTTACCAAATCAGCAGTATTAAGTCTTAGAGGATCGAGAACCATCAAGAAACTGAACAATGTCTTTGAAAATGCGGACATAGTCAAAAACTATCGAATCGAATAATTTATTTCAACTTTGTAAATAGTAAATATTTTAACCCCTGGACAGGGTTTTTAGAGGTTTTTTTTGTTTTTTTTGTTTTTGTCTTTTTGTTTTTACATTTATTTGTATATTATAGTTTTATCTATTGAGAGATATTGTTAATAAAGTATATTTTTATAGATAAATAAATAAAAATTAATAATACTAAAATAATAAATAATAAAATAGTAATAAATAAATAAATAAAATTGGTCAAAAATATTTTAAATTAAATGAATAAAATTAAATAACAAATGAATAACTCATAAAATAAAATAGTGATACATTTTTAAAAATCACCGGTAAAACATGTTAAAAATAAAATGAATAAAATAAAATAATAAAATAATAAATAATAAAATGGTAATAAATTAATACAAAATGGTAAAAAAAAATTAAATCATAATAAAATCATGAATCATAAAATAAAATAGTAATAAATAAAAAAAGGTAAAAATGATTAAAAATACAAACATTTCAAACTGGATTTCCTTCTAAAAATAAGAATATTACACAATAGCCAAATCACCCAGACATTCACTAATTGTTTTAAATGTTTTATGTGGTAATAATGGGCTGTACATCGTGGTACTGCAAAATCAGAAGTGACTTGAACCATTAGCGTCAGAGTACAGGAAAACAGTTAGCAGTGACAGCGCCGTTTGACGTAAATGGACTCGTACACTGTTAACGCTTTGCAGATCTTTCACTCCTCTATTGATTTATCAGTTCAATACGGATTTGGTCACAGTATTCCTGTCTTTAAACGTTTACAGAGTGTAGTTTGGCGTTCATCTGTTATCGTTATGTTATGTTATCTGTTACAATGGTCCTTTATTGTGCAGAACTGTTATTACACTGTAATAATGATTCCTTGAACCTAATGTTTGAGTGATACTGTCTCCTTTTTCTCCTTGGAAGTGTAATCCAGACATGTTTTAACGCCTCTTCACCTGACCACACTGTGAGCTCAGAGAGGGCAGGAATAAGGCTGCGTGAAAAGATCTTATTGGGATTTCCTGATAGATATTGCCATTGTTTTAATACGAAAGCGCTCTCAACACTGGCTGCATTTTCTAAAGCTTTGCCTGATATTATTGGCCGATGTGGACACTTGGAAACATATCGGCCTAAATCTTGCCGATATGGGCCGATATTCCACGCGCACATGTTTTACCTTGTTATAAATCTTAGACTCTCTATATTATGCCCATTTAATCCAATTGACAGACAGATAAATGTACTAATATGTGGCGCCACATCAGTATTTATCTGAGGAGTCATTTGTCTGTGTCCATCCTGCCCCTGAACCCTTCACCATGTGCACTTGTTTACAGCCGCAGCCGTAGATCCACGTGCACAACACTGAGATTGTATTAAAGGACAGTTCTTAGTGCAGACTTGTGATCTGATAAGGAGCCTGTGTGAGCAGTGAATGTTGGAAATGTGTCGGTTTTGAAGCTCGTTTTGGTTCTTTCTCATTGGTTAGCGATTAGCTGCTGTAGCTCATACACATAAACTGTTGTTGGCTGTTTTCTCTTCTATTTGCGACTGTAAAGTGACTATAGTGGCCGTATATATGTTACTGGACACGCACTGATATGGAAATGAGCTGTGAATAGAGGTGTGAATTATCGACATTTAACAGATCATTAATTATCGCGGCCTACACGCATCTACCGTTAAAGGCTAATAGCGGTAGATGCGTGTGGGCCGTATAAATGTCGCCTAAATAAACCTAATTGAAAATCCTGTAGAGTCAAACCTAAGTTTTAAAAACAATTGAAGATTTACAGTGAATTTTTAAGTCATAAATATATCGCTGATTATATCGGCTATCGGCAGCTCCAACTCCCATTTTATCTGTTTATCGGCCGCAGCAAAATCCTTATCGGTCGGGCTCTACTTCTGACTTCTAAGTGCGTATAGTGAATGTGCTGCAGTTACTTATGCACTTTTGTGTGATTGTTGTTCCTGCTGAGGGTCTGAATACCGGGACTGAGATTAAAATGAGGAAATTAGTAATAATTCTTTATAATAATTTGTCCATAAATCAAGCGTACATATATACACATATTATACAATATAACACAGATTATAAAATAAAACAAAACCAAATCAGATAATCAAATAAACAAACAAACAAAACAAAAGTAAACAAGAGGATTTCCTGTAATATGCCATATTTTTTCTGACTATAAGTCGCTCTGGAGTATAAATTGCACTTTTTGGGGGAAATTTATTTTATAAAACCAGAGACCAAGAACCAACTTTTTATCTTGAAAGGCAAGTTATAGAAGTTATAGTAACAAAAACAACCGAAATAGAGAAGAATCCCTGTATCATTCATCCATTCGTTTTTCAATATAGAACCAAAAATAAGGAAACGAAAAAACAACTCTTGTCTTTATATTTGTTTTTAAAACCAAAATCAAAAAACAAATAACAGTTTGTTTTTTCATTTTTGAGTCATATATACGGTCTATGGGATGTCATTGTGAAAAATTTAATATATAAGTCGCACGTGAATATAAGTCGCCACCCAAACCATGAAAATAATATGGTATATAAATATATTTTTTTTGCTCAGTTTTTACACATTTGTGAAACTGTAGAAATCTAGAAATGTTGAACCTTCAGGAGGCTGAGCGTACTGTACTCTCCATGACTCCTGAACGCTAGTCCGGTCTCTGCGGCTCAACCTCAGCCCATTTCCTCGTTGACTGTCATCACAAAGCTTTTAACTGGACTTCCTGTCTGGAGCGGACACGGCCGATCAGAAAACCCCGACTTCCACCCAGAAAGAACAACAAAATTAGACCCGACCTAGCCTCACGACACGTCTCCCTGTAAGAAATCTCCCGCCGTATCTCAGGGCACTGGTTCAAGGCTGGCAATAAAAAGGCAATAAAACGAAACCACTCCTGCTCCCTCGCCCTGGTTTTAAATGGGATTTCCTGTCTACGTTGGTATAAATAATTAATCCTGAGTGTTAGCTTAGCGGTATAAAGATTGACGCGGCGCAGAGGGAATTGTAGCCTGCAGCGTATGGACGTAACGGGAATGACTCGAGTCCTATCTTCAAACATGCACACAAAGCCTGATTAGCTCTGCCCACTCTCCTCTGACACCACCGCAATCAGATAAGAAGTTTAGACTGAACGATACCGACTATGTGAAACTTTGGCACTTAAAAGTCTTCTATAGGGTCCGTTTTTAATTTATTATTAATGATTTGGTGGGAGGCTGTAGGGCGGCGATGCTTTAACTTTTTTGCTTTTTTGGCGCTTTCTAACATGTTATAACGTAGTTCCCTCATCAGAAACATAAAGAGACTGGAGATGTCATCCCTGCATGTTTGACTTATCTACACCATAAACCCAAATAAGTTTCCAGAACCTAAAATAACTGAGGCATATGATTGCCTCAGTTATTTTAAGTTGATGAACTTGAACCTTGAAGACCTAAGGGCAATTTTAGTACATTTCTCCTCGCCTGGATTTTTTTTCTTAATTTTGCTTTTAAAACTGCCCCTTTTACCCTATAATGAAGTGTTATACATCCTTTTGTTCAGTACAGCCTGTTATTTCTCAATCTGCTCCTGTAGTTGTGTCATGTGGTTGTAATAAAAGCTATAGGACCAGAAATAGAGATGGAAAAAAAAAAAACTGAAAATAAAATTCCCACTGTTTAATACAAAACACACAGCAAACATGTTTAAACAACTTTTTGGACATAAAAAATGCTTAATTTAGGGCCTTAACTACAAAAATGCTAAATATCAAGTCTGTAAGTAAATTAAAAATCTCCTTATTGCCCTAAAAACAAAAAAAAGTGTAATTGCTCCATTACTTTTCTGGTTCAGTCATGGAAACAGCTCCTGTCAGGTCCAGGGCCAGAGCATAGAACAGAGCCACAGCACTTCTGCATTTCCAGGGTGTTTATTACATTTGCATTTGTTCATTTTGAGTGAAATAAACCTTTCAAATAAAAATAGAAAGAGATGCGCAATTACGCACACCAAGATGCGTAATTTGCTGAGTATGTGAGAATTAACTCCACTTAGAGCGACTTTTTCCCTCGTTATAAACACACACAGTCAAAGGAGTCGACCATCTTGACTCACTTCACTCTTTGGCAAAGTTTGGGTCGATCAAAATGGACGGAGCGCATGAGTTTGGCAGAAAACAAAGTTCCTACTGGACACTCGTTTTGCGCACGTCATCACACAGCGTGAGTGTGACGTAGGATAATGAGGCAGAAATGTACGGAAACCTCTATGTCTGCACTTTCAGAGGGGAAAAAGTACGTTTCTATCTTTTACGGTTAGAAAGTTATGCTCGGTTATAGAAAACATATTCCTCGAGGGTTAAAAGTCACAATCTTCCAGAACTTAAAAGGCTGGATAGCTTTCTACTTGTATTTTTTGATAATAGCTGAATTAAGAGTTATTTACCTCAACTCAGATATTCTCAGTTTATACGACTTATAGTTTTCTCTTAAGGCAACTCTTTTTATTTGTTTTTTTTAAATTATGACTTAAAACCACTGCAAGTTCACTTACTTGGTGAAGCTCTTTGAAATCGTATTGTATTTTAGCATGTACTATTTAAATTAAGTTTATTTTTAAATCATCTCACCTATTCGCATATTTAAATGCCATGGTCGTGTCCCATCTTCGTTACTGCATTACTCGCTGGTCTCAGGCCTGTAAAACATCTCTAAAGCCAATTGAAACACTATATAAAAGGGCACTAAAAATACATGACAAAAAATCTAATCTGTACCACCACTGCCCAATTTAGGTGAAATACAAATTGCTGAATTTTCAAAACTTGCTTAAATTTAATCAAATTATAACATTCAAAATCTTTCGTGACACTGCTGCTCCTCCTCTGAGAAAGTTTGTGGCGCTCACGTCAGAGAGGAGCTCCACACGCTCCACAGCCCGAGGACAGTGCACTGCTCCAGCGTTTAGAGCCTCGTTTGGTCGGTCCTCTTTTTCGTACAAGGCCATAAACCTCTGGAACACGCTGCCATCTGAAATAGTCTCATGCACAACTTATGCAGCGTTTGCCCGTCTGACCAAACGATGGCTTTTATCAACCTGGAAATGAGCATATTTGCTATAACCTGCCACAAACATATGACCTCTTTTGTGTAGGTCAATGTTTTTATGTGCACTGTCCCTGTCAAATGAACTAATAAACTAAACTAAATTAAATTGGAAATAAAATAAATAACAGGACTTCATTATTCTCAGCGTTTAATTACTTAAATCTACAAAGTTGTAGCTCATCTATGTTATTAAGTTACTCACTCATACCCACGACCAAACCTTTATTCATGAAATATCAGTTAAAGTGACTCAAAAAGAAGAACATGTTACAGCAACTTGACATAATTAAGTTAGGACTATTTCGAAAACTTTGACTGTACACAACTGAATCTATTTAATTATCTCCTCCTTATGTTTTAGCTGTAAGATTCTGTCCGATGCTTCGCCCAAGCCTAAATCGTCCATGTGTTCACGCGACAATTCTCTATAAATATACAAAAACATGATAGAAAACAATACAACAACTTGACAAACCTGACGCGATGTGCAGTACTTTCAATACTAAGGGTGGGACTTGACTTCAAAAATGTATCTAATTAACTACAGGCTTTGTAATGAATTAATCTCATTTAATCGTGTAACAATATTTGCCCTAAAAGCAGCATTTATTTTACGTAAATGAATTTTAGTGGACGATTTCATCAAATAACACACCCAGACTTGACTTTTAAACTCAGGAAACTCTGGAAAGGTGTCTTGAAAAAATAAATTGCATTTCATTTCAAAATAGTCGGCCAAAGAAACTCATTTTATACTCATTTTCTTCCTGAAGCACATCATTTGTTCACGTTTGGGCGCTGACACCTCTTGTTTGTACTCAATGGCATAAGTTTTGCATTTAAATGGTGCCGTAAGGTCGAGCTGCTTCGGTGATATGAAGATCAGGGAGTTTTTTTAATAGAAATTTACCATCCGGCAGAACCAGAGGCTTTGATGCCCTGTCGCTGTAGTCAGAACTGTGTGCGTCGGTATAATTGTCGTACCACGATATGGACAAATATTCTGCATTATTTGGCAAACAAACTGCGATAAAATGCAGTGTTTTTAATGTATGATTAGTAATGAATCATAATTAACGCTTTAATGTCCCGCCCCTAGTTAATATGTTGTTTCTGATGAATATCGAATTTTCAAAACAATAAGCAGTAACATGGTGATCTAAATATATTCTGTGTTAATCTATGTAAATACTATTAAAGTGGTCCCTCGTTTATTGTGGGGATTTCATTCAAAAAATAACCCGCAACAGGCAAAATCTGCGAAGTAGTCAGCTTTATTTTTTACAATTGTTATATATGTTTTAAGGCTGTAAAACCCCTCCTCACAAACTTTACACTATACTTTTCTCAGACAGGTTCCACGATCTAAACTGGGCGAGTAAAGAACATAGTTACGGGTAGTTTTTGGCGCTGGTTTTTCTTGTGGGCGAGAAGATTCTTATAAACAGACAAACAAACATGCCGCCTTCGATTACACAGAGCAGCCAATCAGGCCGTAGAAAACAATGCACGTTTATACCACATTTACACGCCGTAAAATAAATAAATAAAAAATCCACGAAACAGTGAGTCCTCGATAGGTGAACCTCGTTATAGTGAGGGGCACAAAACACTCCAAATTGTGATGTCATGTGGTAATACAGAAAGTGCTCTAATGTGTTTTTAAACTCCAAACACCTTCACTGGAAACATTTGGATGATTTCAGACCTGGGATCGCCCATTTCTACTGAACTAAAGGTAAAAGGAGCTGTTCACTTGAAAACTACTGCTACATGATATTTTGGAGATGTAGACAGATTAATAATAAAGGTTCACTCAAACGTGTGAATGAAACAAAACACAACTCCAGGTATGTTTTCGAGGAGGTAACAGCGTTATAACTTAATAAATCTTTGTTTATAAAGCACTTTGAAAAAACAAGGGTTAGAAAGTGCTGTACAAGCGGCAATGAACAATCCAAAAAGCATAAAAATAGCACACAGAAGGCATACAAAAACAGACAATGATGCAAACAATTAAATTAATTATAATACATAAATAAAAAGAAATAGAGCAAAAAGAAATAAGGGATGAAATCAAGCTAAAACCAGTTAAAGGAAGGCCAACCGATCAAAAATGCATCGTATTAAAGTTTTAAGAAGCCATTTAAAAGACGATACTGATGGTGCGAGTCTTACCTGAGGATCTAAGGCTGCGGGAGGTTCTGAAATGTAACTTGGGGCCTAAATGAGCTTTAAAAATGATCAGTAAAACCTTAAAATCAGTTCTAAAACACACAGGCAGAAAGAGATGTGAAGTAAAACAGGGGGAAAGTGTCGATGCCTGTTAAAATCAGTGCGGAGCCGAGCCGGACCGGTGATGGATTTGGTGTCAAGGCCGGAGAGAAGGGAACTGCACTCGTCTAAATGGGAGAAAATGAGCACTTGGATGACTTTTATGAGATCAGGGCGGGAGAAGATAGTTTTGATTTTGTTAATTGTGCGGTGGAGGTGGAGAAAACAGGACTGGGCCACTTTTTTTTTATACATTTGGCTTAAAGTTCCCAAGAGTCAATTTGGTGTAATATAGGACCTTTCATTTTTGGGATTTTTTTTAGCTTGTGTAAAAATCCACACGTCTTGAGGCGGTTCACTCCACTTCCTACGTTCAACTCTTTCAACTTTTGTGTCTGTTCTCCGTCCGCCCTCGACACACAGCTCCTCCTGCCGCCCTTTATTCAACCCTTTTCCAAATGAGCTTTCCCTCGCGCCGACATCAAGGCGAACCCGATGAAAAGTCCACTTACAGAAACCTCACACGAGCCCCTGTTCAAAGCCCACAGCACGGGCAGGATCACGGAGGTGGAATATTGTCTCTTTGATTTGTGATCTGATGTGTTTTCGATTAGGAGGTGAGACGCTGCAGGGTGTTTATATCGTAAGAGATTTGGGATTGAAAGTCTCACAGAGGAACACTGGTCGCCTTCATGTTATAGAATTTATCGATTGATCTCAGTTGGAGGGATTTGCTCTTGATGAAAGGACATTTTTTAATCTGATTTAAAGTTGCACATTGTAATAGAAATACACCAGTATATCGGTTGACTGACGTATACTAAAGTTAAAGCATGTTTTTTATTTTTTTGTGTGGTTCTTTTACACTGAGAACCTTTGAAAAGCACACATCCTTACTGTAAGCAGGCTTGCATCTCCACAAACCTGACTCTTACTTGGCCTCGTGCTTGTTTTCATGGAAATATTGGATATAATCTTCCACAGTATGACATAAAACTTATCTATCTCCATTGAGAATGTTCCAAAGTATTATTATTATTATTATTATTATTATTATTATTATTATTATTATTATTATTATTATTATTATTATTATTATTATTATTACTGGTTTAATTTATATTTTACTTGTATTTATTTATTTTTATTTATTTTATTTTTTGTTATTAATAGATTCATTTGATGTATTTATTGCATTTATTATTCAATTTATTATCATTCTATTATTATTATTTTGACACAACTTTTATTTCTTCATATTTTCTCAAGGCTTGAGTGATTTAGTTTTGTAAGTTATGTTTTCTCTGCATAAAAGTGAAAAAAGTGTCTGTACTTGTGTTGTCTGAATGGCATATCTACATCTGTTCACACATGAATAAAAATATATGAAGCCGAGAATGTTCCGAAGTCTGGCTTTAACTTTCTATTTCCAAGGAGTAATGCAGGTGTTGTACCATCTCCAGAAAGTTAAACACTGTACCTTTAATTAGCAATTAACAATTATTTACGGCGGCACGGTGGCTGAGTGGCAACACTCAGGCCTCACAGCAAGAAGGTTGCGGGTTCGATCCCCGGGTCACCCGGGCCTTTCTGTGTGGAGTTTGCATGTTCCTCCCTGTGTCTGGATGGGTTTCCTCCGGGTACTCCGGTTTCCCCCATCAACCTAAAACATGCCCGCACCTCTATGAACTAACATCAAGGGCCATGTTGTCCACCCTCCTGTGGGCTCACCACCTGCAGAGGGGTTCATAGGGGGGGTCAGGTGCTATGAGTATTGGGCAGCAAGCTGCCCCCGCGACCCAGCCGGATTAAGCGGGAGAAGATGGATGGATGGATGGATGGATGGAACAATTATTTACATAAAGCCAAATTCTGTACCTTATGACGGGTTTCGCTGTCCAGCGTCTGAAAATGCAAAGCTAAATCCTGTATATCATGAGCCTCTCCCACAAAGACTTTCCCCCCATTTCCACAGCACATCCAATCACGAATAAAACTGTTCAAAATGACACTTGAATAAACAATAATTCAATATGAGGGTTTGTAAGTCACTACAGGGTCTAACTACATTTAAACTGGTTTAAAACAGCAAAACAAACAGGTTTGAAGGTGTTGCTAAAAGGCTCTACTCTATATTTACAAGATAAAGTGCTTAATATAACAGATTTTTAGGATTCTCAAATTTTGTCTTAATCTGTTTTACCCTGATCAAGAAGCAATTTGTGAAGAAAAGTTGAAAAATGTGCTGAAAATGACCGAAAGTAGAGCGTTCTAAACATATCACACTATTAGAGAGAATTCTGTCCAAAAGTTAGCCACAAGTTACAAGCAAGAAACACATCATTTAACTAAATAAAGGTGTTTTCTTATATTTGTATTTGTCAGATATTATTTTCTGGATACATTAAAGGAGTTTTGCTTGGTAACAGGCAGGGTTTCCAAACAAGAAGTAAAATTTCAAACCTAAAAAATGTCCAAATTGGGAAAACGAGCGTGGATTTTCCCCAAAATCCTAAATATAATGATCTTAACTGTGTTTTAGCAAAACAAGTGGCCACCCCTATAGTTCCTCCAACTAAAAAATGTCTCTGGTTGTGTGTCAAACTGTCTTTTCTAAATGTGCACAGCCTTAAACATAACATTGTTCACCGCTTGGAACAATTTCTCGTTTTTTTCAACATGCAAAATCCATATCTAGAGTATATTCTGAGTTAATTTACATAGACTGAGAGAAAATAAGGCGCCACTTCAGTACACTGCCTCTAATTCCCTACATTTACAGATAATATTCCAATGTGATTACAGCTGTTCTTTATGTACACGGCTGTCGCAGAGTAAACCGAGCAAATGGACGGGGACAATGGCAGCCTCACTTTTCATTGAGAGCGCTTCCAGGTGAGCTCAGGCAATAACACGCTTCAGTGGCCCGGGCCGTGCTTAACGTGGGGCTGCACTGGGAGGTATTTGTTCAGCGTTATTTGGTTCAGGAAAGAGCTGTGCCATGCTATTAGTTTGTTTAGTTTTATATTAATGAGTAAATAAGTGGTATTTGTGAGTAATCTTGGTCATAAATCAGGTTTATTAAAGGTTCTATATGACACAAAATTGACTCTTGTGAGCTTTAAGTCTGTTTCTTCCTCACAAACAGACTTGGAGTTCTGTTTTGTTTCATTCACACGTTTAAGTAACCCTTTATTAGTTCAAAATGCTCTGTTCCACCTCGTGATGTCATGAAGCGGTAGTTTTCAAGTTAACCCTTCCAGACCGACGGTTTTGTACACGACGCAGGTGAATATGTTCTATGTAACCGCGCATAACTTTCCAACCATAAAAGATAGATGCTTACTTTCTTTTTCCTTGGAAAGATGACACTTTTACCGTTCCGAGCATATCTCCGGCAAAACGAGTGTCCAAAAGGAACTTTGTTTTCCACCAAACTCATGCGCTCCGTCCATTTGGCTCGGCCCAAACTTTGCCAAAGAGTGAAGTGAGTCAAGATGGTTGACTGCTCTGAGCGTCTGTGTGTGTAACAATTGAAAAAGACGCTCTAAAGTGCAGTTTTTTCTCAAATAAATGTCAAATTATGCATCTTGGTGTGCGTAATTGCGCATCCCTTGCTATTTTTATTTGAAAGGTTTATTTCAGTCAGAATGAACAAACACAAATGTAATAAACACCAGGGAAATGCAGAAGTGCTGTGGCTCTGGCCCTGGACCTGACAGGAGCTGTTTCCATAACTGGACCAGGAAAGTCATGGGGCAATTGCACTTTTTTATGTTTTTGTTTTGAGGCAATTTTTAGTTACTTACAGACTTGATATTTTGCGCTTTGTAGCTAAGGCATGATTTTAGAAAATAACTAATCACTTGTACAGTTTTCAACAAAAGTCAATGGGCTTTTTTCTAACAGAACAGTTTTAGGTAAATACTTTACAATAAATGAATGTAAAATAATAACTTCTGACATAGTTTTAAGACGCACTGGGTAACTTTTCTGGTGGAGGGTCTGTTAAATGCTTTTCACCCTGGACCCTCACCTGGAGATGTTATTGCTTTGTCAGTTTGGTGTTTCTTACAGCCCCAGGCCTTTAGTTTTAGCTTTTGTTTGTAGTTTTGATGAACTTGTGTCTGCAATTTCCAATCTTCCCTGAAACCCATCCTGGAATCCTGATTGGAGGACTGATTTCTCGCCCTTACCTGACTTCGTTTTCTTAGTTAACCTTGCCCTTTTGTTACTTTTGTTTAAAACTTTGTAAATATTTTCTGTAAAGATTTTAGATTCCCCCTTTTTGTTAAATTTACCTTGTACTTTCCTCTTAATTAAATTACTTTGTTTAACCCCTTTTTTCACATTGGTTCTTTTGTTACTTCCCCTGTCCCTAGAAGAGCTGGACTGTAACAGTACTGAACCTTTCTACCATCATGGAGACCAAACCAGACCAAGTTACAGGTCAGATCTGTGGAGAGGCGACCCCGCTCACAGTCAGAATGCCTGTTTTCCTTGGTATTTTTGAGCTATAAAACCACCTGTAATTGAATAAATGTAAAGTAGAGCTGTTTAATGTCACACTGTGGAACATTCTCGCCAGAACAATGACACATCCACAGAAACAAGCAGGTGATGAACCCCAAAACGAAAAGTTACACACTGCACCTTTCATTAAAGTCCAGAAAAAGGCATAATTTATCTTAGAATCACATAATTTTACAATTATTTTTATGCAAATTATGAGGCGAGGCATCTACAGCCAGCATTCAGAGCCATTATTCTATTTATTCGTATTTGATCACTTATTCACGGTGAGTAGTGAGAGTGGGAAACGTTTCCAGCTGCTCTGGAGTGATACAACCTGGAGAAAGGCCAGTGAATAATCAACTCCCAGACATTATCATTTCCATTGTCAAGAGGCCTTTAAAATCCATCAATCACGTCTCATAACATAACAGTTCAGTTTAACAGAGTTTTCAGGAGACAAGTGGACCAGGAAGCAGCCGTTTCAGTTCACAGTCAATCACAGTGCAGTAATAATACCCGTGACCTGCACCTTGGCAATAACTGCTGCCATTAAAGAGCCCAGATTATTATGTCTGATCGATGTTGTAATGTTGTTTCCTCGACACGAACAGACCTGGAGTTGTGTTTTGTTTCATTCACACATGTTTAACACACAAACTCTGTGTATTCACTGGAAAAAACAGTATCTAGGTAAGTTAAAATGACTTAAATTAAGAACATTTTACTTTATTTGAGTAGATTTAACTTGACAAGTGAGTGATATCTGCCAGCGGAATAAGTGCTTTTTTCTTAATTCAAGCAACATTTGATTTTGTTTCTTATTTTAAGTGCAAAAAGTTGTTTTTCTTATTTTAAGTGTAGCAAGATGTTATAAGATGATGAAACTTGTTAATTCAAGTCATCTTAACTTGACTAGATTGTGTTTTTTGCCGTGTTTAGGCTGAGTTCTTCACTCGAACAGCAACACTCGGTTCCACCTCAAAGTTCTCCACTGTGTTTTTGAACTCCTCGCACTTTCACTAGAATCATTTGGATCATTTAACCCTCGGAATTGCCAATTTCCACTAAACTAAACGTAAAAGGAAGCTGTTAACTTGATGATAAGAGCAACAGAGCATTTTGAGCGTTGGAGATGTAGATAGACTGATAATAGTTACTCAAACATGTGTGAGTGAAACAAAACACAACTCCAGGTTTGTTTTTGAGGAGGTAATAACATTTTAACCTGGTTTAACACTCACAAGAGTCCATTTTGTGTAATATAAAACCTTTAAAAATAGACTCACAACATCAATATGGCGTATCCTAGATGGTCCAATACAAGCTGAAGTATTTGTCGTTTTTTATTCACCAGTTTCTATGTGAATACTTGTTTAATACATGTTTAATTCCCTCTGCTCTCAGCACTGGGGATAGACGCATTTTGTTAGTTTATTTGTTAGTTTATTTTTCTTCTGTCAATTTACATAATCATGAATCATATTACAAGAATTGAACACAGAAATGGTTCATTATGCAACACAAAACGAAGGGATTTAACACTTATTCTGTTTAATCCTGTGAACTCCTTGAAAACACAATGGAAACTAAATGTCAGGTGAGTGTTCAGAGAAAAACAGGCACGTCTCCATGTGAGTCAGTGCAGTGAATCGAATTTTAATTGTGATTTCAATTATTACTCTGTTCAATTACAAAATTAGTTGCAACTGAAAAAACAAAATCGCTCGTCAAACAAAAAAGGTCTATACTTTTTTAAAAATTTGACAGTAGGACTATTGACATCATACTGGGGGTGTTCTACATGTTTGTGCATTGGCCGAATGTACCGTCAGTTACCATGGAGATCAAATGCTCACAAATATATATTAAAATCATCTGAAAACTCAAGAAAAAAGTATAAAATGGATTCAAACAGCACATTTTCCGGAGCCTGTGATCAATACCATATTCGTGGTTCTGTTTAGGAGTTTGATTTTCGACTAAAGTGAAGAGAGCTGAAAAAACTATTATTTGAGACAGACATGTTAAACAGCACATATCATTTCACCTGTTGCAGTTCCAGTTAAGACTGTTCTTTCTGGTCAGATTGTGTGCAATAATATTCAAATTAAAGTCTAACAAAGCTTCAGACAGAGCGTGCCTTAAGTTAGTGTCACACCCCCGGGTAATACTGACAAAATCAGCTGAAAAGTGTCAATAGAAGTACTTGTTTGAAATAACTGTGAATTCCATTACGACCTAAATAATTTCGACCATGATTTTGGCTAAGACTGAGCTGCCCTATCTCCTTTAATGTGTGACTAATAATTCTGTTTATATAAATAGAATGGTGGGCGCACACTTATCACTGACCTCTTTTGCATTTTTCTTCTTCTGTGTTTTCCAGGCCTGTCATTCACCAGCCGTGTGGTGGAGAGCTGTGAGGACATGGCCCCGTTTAATGAGGTGAGTGTGACAAACTCGGCCTGTTTGACGCGATAATGAACAGTCGCTCTTGTCGCACAAAGTTTATTAGAAATGACACTGGTCCATGCTCAGGTATTAAGCAGCTCCCTGAAGCGTGGAGCTGAAAGAGCGGAGGCAGTTTTGGAGATCTGTAGTGAGCAGTGTTGAGAAGTAAGTGCATGTACCGAAAATAGGTATCCCTTTTTTAAATTTTTTTGAAGTATACATAACAAAAATCCAAAAAAAACAAAAAAAAAACTCCCACAACCAAACCCTTTCTTCATATTAATCACACACAAAACAACCAAAATACATCTTGTGGATACTAATTTACATCCATCCATCCATTTTTTCTGCTTTATCCGGGACCACGGGCAGTAGTCTGAGTCGGGAGGCCCAGACTTCCCTCTCCACACACACTTCCCAAGGTGTTCTCAGGCCAGCCCAGAGACACAGTCCCTCCAGTGTGTCCTGGGTCTTCCTTTCGGTGGGAGATGCCCGGAACAGCTCCCGGAACAGATGCCCGAGCCACCGCAGCAGCTTTGACCGAGCTCCTCACCCTGTCTCTAAGTGAGCGCCCGGCCACTCTGCGGAGGAAACTCATTTCGGCCGCTCGTATCTGCGATCTCGTCCTTTCGGTCGTTCCCCAGAGCTCAGGGCCACAGGTGAGGGGAGGAACGTGACTGAGGTAAATCCAGAGCTTCGCCTTTGGGCTCTGCTCCTTCTTCACCACATCGGCCCGATACAGCGACCGCATCACTGTTGACGCTGCACAGATCCACCTGTCAACCTCACGCTCCGTCCCCCACAATCCACCAATCCACCTTTTTCCAGTCGAGAACCATGGCCTCAGATACTGAAATACATGACAGTACTTCATGATGCAATTTCGGCCTTGGACTGCACAGTATTGGTGAGAAAAACACACCTAACCTAACCTAGATCTTGTAGTGTGTGTGTGTTTATTTATTTATTTAAAACAAGGACAGTGGACAGAAAACATTAATCTCAGAGACAAAAAAATACTCTGTGCCATATTTAGCTACAAGGTCTATTCCATCTGCAGCCCTTGGGCACAAAATACATTAAGAAAACTATTAAAAACATTAAAAATACTAATACTTTGTCTCTATCTGGACGTAAATTCATGCATAACAAACAGTGCAACAAAATCAAGGCTGTTTGTAATTATAATATATCATGTATTTACACTATGAAAGTAGCGTGTGGTGAATTTAGTCGATAACGCCACTTTTACTGGAAAAAACATTGCTTATTATAGTATATTTTTACTCACATTAATTGCATTTTGGGGCCAATTTAGAGAAGCCTATATCTACAAAGTTTATTAATAGGTCTATAGTTTATATTAGACGGTCTTTGTGCGTTTAAGTGCACTTATATTACAGCAAATGTCCTCTTAAACACAGGCCTGCGTTAGAAAATTTTTACTTTATCCTTTATTTTTCCTTAATCCATCCAATGTCTCTTTGTGGGATGGGGTCAGGTAAGGGAGCAGCCTTGGTATGAGTTTAAAAACTGAGGTTAAGTCTGATGGAAGCTGAATTCTGTTTTGTTTTGATGCTCTAAAATGTGATCTTGGACACTCTAGTACTGTGAAAGGCTTCTGAGCACACCAAATAATACTTTACACGTGAAACTATGTGAGGAGGATTTAATGCCTATTTCAGTTCTGGTTTTGAGAACAACGGTTTAGGTCTGGACATAAATAAATAAAATCCAGAGATGCAAAGAATGAGACTGAAGATGATTTCACTGATGTCAGGTCAATGAAACTTGCTCAAATCTCTTAGACACATCTACAATCAGGCATTAAAGGCACTTGAAACTTTGCTATCACCATTGTAATATCCTCACTAACTACAAATCTACTTTATATTCAAATCTAAGAAATGTATTCAAAATTATTAAAGTTGAACTCCGGCACGTTTGAAGCTAAAGTCCGTTGCTAGAGGAGGTCGAATTCTGTCAGAAGCCAAAAAACAGCACAGATCAGTGTTTCCTCAGTGGAGATCTCACTATTGCAGTGACTCTGTCAAGGCAACAAACTAGTGTAGTGTAGGTCTAAACGTCCACGGAAAACACCAATTTGCTTCACACAGAAGAAGTTTAACACCACTTTAACCCATCTTACAACAGCCACGAGTCTAACAAACAAAACGCTCTGCCTGGTTCACTCATTAGTGTCTGGAAATGTTATAAAACAACTTTATAAGTAGCCTTAGCCTTACCTCTGTTGATTTCCCACTGCGCATGCGAAAGCCCAAAAGACTCGATCGCCGATGTCGTTTCTAATCCCATTTATTTACGAGCGAATTATATTTTTTGAAAACGCAAAATAAAATACATTCCCGAACCATTTTCTTTCAACAACTTTCAGTTTCTCTTAATCTTCAGTCAGTAGGCGAATCCTCACTTGTTGCTTCTGGCGCCGCTGGAGCATCTCTTCCTGCAACAACGAACTCACACGTGATTTCAGAGCGAGAGTTCAGCTCGGGGTCAGAACCATAGAACTATAATAAAATCTGGAAGATGACTCCAACATGGCGGCGGCATATTGTTTTCATTGGTCTGTGCTCACTGGCGCATAACCCCCAAAAAAGTTTACTTCCGCAGCCCAATGCAGCCCAGTGTGTTACGTCAGACATCAGTTCTGACCAATCAGAGCGTGGGGCTAGGCTAACTCTTACGAAGCTGATTTTTAGGTTTGATGATTTAAAACATTTTTTAAGTTTGTATTGTAAAAATACATAAGAATCCCTACAAAATCCGACCTTTATGAAAGCTGTGGATGTCCTGTCAGCTGAACACGGGCACTTTGATTTCACAAAAAATGCATTTTGCTTCTATGGGAGATGTTTTCCTGGGCTGTGGGCTGCAGTACCTCGCTCGGCCACACGTCAGTCTGCGGTCACGGATAGAAGGGGCGTGTCTTATCCAGCTCTTATTATACATCTATGGTCAGAACAGAAGGATCGACTGGCTCAGCCCCTCCATCCTCTGACTCCTGACTTTATCCTGATGCCTTCAGGACGTCGTTTTTATGCTCCGGTACGGAAGACTAACCGCTTCTCCAATTCTTTTGTGCCTTCAGCTATTAAACTGCTAAATTCTGAGGGTTGTGTTTTTTGAGGTTTTGCACTGTCATATGTATATTGTTCTTATATTGTTCTTTGAGTTCCACTTGTGTCTGTAATGGTCTGACACACTGTGTGTTTGTGCGGGTGAGAAGTGAGAACTGCTCTGTGAGCTGCAAACGAATTGCCCTCTGGGATCAATAAAGTTTTCTGATTCTGATTCTGAAAAGCTAGAAAGCACGACCAAATGCCTCCCCATGATGTTACAGACCCAATGCCTCCCCATGTTGTTACACGCGGTGATGATTTAAACACTTAACCACAGCGTTTTTCAAAAAATCTAATTCACTCGTAAATGGGATTAGAAACAACATCGTCAATCAAGTCTGTTGGGCTTCCAAAGATCTAAATCATTTTCACTTTTATTGTATTTTACTGCTAATGTTAATGATAAACTAAGTCCGTCAAGAAAATTGTAATGAAATTTACTTTTTAATGTGTGTTCACCTGCCCAGGGACTGCAGACGGAAAGTCGCAGTAGCTTTTTTCTTTTGTAAAATGAATGAATCTGTACCTGGTCCCTATGTGAAACTAAACTCGCCACTTACATTAAAACACTTATATAAGGGCGCACAGGAATCCCAGCATCTTTATAGTGAAGTCTACACCTGCTGAACCACTGATCCGTCCCACTCTCACTTCTTATCATCCAATTACCGCAGCAGTGAGGAAACAGAGCCAAAATGGCCGCCTCTCTCCAATGACCCGTGTCCAGCCAAGTGTGTGCGCTAATAGCCTTCTCCACTCCAATTATTTCCGGACACTTGGAGCGTAGTGTGCAGCCTGAGGAATAAATAGTCAACTGGACTTTTTAAAATAGAATCCTTTTAGTGATGTTTTAATTTGGGGTTGGCGGTATATTGTTTACATCCATTATCAGAATCTGCCAATATGAGGTTTTTCACAGCTATAGGAGGAAAATCGATGATATGTGCCATTCTTAAATAGTTTTCAGTGCATTGGATTTTCTTTTTGAACAAGATTTTGAGTAAAAATGGAAAGAAAGGAGCAATTTTTATTTTTAACCTCTTACCACCCATCTGCCTGCCTGCCTGGCGATTACACAACATTAAATTATTAATTTAATTTATAATTTAATTAACTTAATTATTTTTCCACTATTGACATGCTATACATCGTTTAAAAGCTTAATTCCTCAGTAAAACAACCAAGTCATTAATTTTATGTTGCACAGCGAGCCCAAAGAGCCATAACTTATAATTCCCGAGTTCTGTCAGTCCGAAACTGTCTCAATCCAGGAATAGCTGTGCTCAATTAGTCCGTAACAATCCACAGAAAAAGAATATCCAGTTGTTTTTTTCATAAACTAATTCCATGTGGGGAAATAATCCAGTAAGACCGTTTGTCTGAATGGATAAATGATGCATGAAAACATGTCTGTCCCTTATCATCCTTTAGCTTAGCTTAGCGTCCACTTCAGTTAGCTCTGTGGGGTTTGCTCGTTTTCTTTACATTCTCCCCTTCAATATGAGACCATCCACGACATGATATGGGTTTCGGTGCAGTGGGCACCGCTCGCAGAACAAAACGAGCGCGTCCAGTTAGCGGCGTATTACGCATGTCCGAGCGAGCACTGCATGGCAAAAGCTCTTCAGTCATTGGTTCTTTCAGGAAATGATTGACAGATCTGAATAGCCAATCATGAGCCCTTTCCGGCGGTGAGCCCCACGTGGGGCAGAGGTGAGATAGTGAGACAGCAGCTCAGTGCGTAAAGCTCTTTGCAGAGCCTTTCACTTGCTTTGACGTGCAAACACTGGTGGGAGTCACCAGAGGCTCTGGAGAGAAATTTTTTGGCTTGTTTTAGTTTTTATCTTAAGAAAACATGCCTAAAGTTCAGAAGAAGATTTATGTATTATACATTACATCTTATCACAGTTTGGAACATCTGGTACATATTTGGACACTTGTGCCAAATTGACATATTTTTACAAAAAGGATCACAGCACCAAACCCTTAGGCCTAGAGGTCTGAAATTTTACACAGTTGTTGCCAACAAGTTCAGCAGTGAGTGTAGTGAGCCACCAATGTCTAGGATGAAATATGCCCAAGTTACAGCTTTTATTATTTTGTATTTTTTTTCCAAGGCAAAAAAATTCAATTTTTGGAATATTTGAGTGTCTGTACTGTAAGTTAGCTGCACTCACAGTCTTCATATGCATATCTACAGAAACTAGAAGGTCTAAGCTTTAAAATGATGTATCACATAAGCATGTGGGGTCTAAGATTTTCTTTTAATAAGCTTTGGCACTTGGGTATGTGTTACCATTGTGCACAGACAAAATTAGGCAGGTGGCAACAGGTTAAGCAGCTTTTTTGTATTTTACCAAAACAAATGACAGTTTATGCCTCTCTTTACTGTTAGCAGGGATCAGATTGGTCAGATTGGTCAAAAATATGGACATCTGGTAAATGTCTTGTATAAAAGTGGACAAACAAATCTCTGGTTTTGGATAAATCTGCGGGGACAGAGGACACAGGGCTCAAAACTGGGACTGTCCCAGGTAAATATTGGATGTCTGGTGACCCTATCTTTGCTACATAACTCCATATATCTCGCATCATATATTTGATATCTTCTATATGTATATAAAATGTAAAAAGCTGTAAACAAAAGCAAAAAAAACAAAAAAACATTGAAAGTGTGTCCAAAATTTTGACTGGTAGCGTTTGCAGCAAAAAGTAGAGTGTTAAAATTGACTCTCACAGAATCTGTTTTAACATTTTCTCAGGGTTTATATGAGTCCAATCTGTTCTAGAGTTAATTTAACACTTTTGGAAATGTTATTTAAGTAACACTAGACCAAAGTTCCTGTTTAACCCTGAAATTAAGAGTTATATTAACGTTTGGAGAGTAAACGGATCACACTTTGTTGGGTTATGCTAAACAACACACAGCAGAGGTGTTTTATTTTTACACTTTATTTTAGTTCATTTAAGATAAAATTATGTACAAAACTGGTTCAAACTGGACTTTTCTCGCAGGAGATTGACGTGGTGGGTGGGAGGCGCCAAATTAACACTAAGGGAAGTTTAATTAACTTAAAAACCATATCACCTTTGGCAAATAACCCCAACTCGAAAGACTTTTTGTGTTAAAAACAACTCTGAAATATTTTACCCTGAAATTTTAACCCTCCAGTTGTGTAGGCCCAGTACAGTAAGTTAGTGTAGTTTCTAAAGTATTATGGTTTCTGTACGATCTTAGAAATAAAACGTGATCTTTTGGTGTCTCTCACTGAAACGTTAAATGTCGATTGAGACACATACAAAAGCCCTGGTGTAATTGTATTGAAGAGAGTGTTCGAGGGATATACGCAAATAAATAAATAACACACATAAAAGAAGAATAAAATAGAAGCAGGCCTCAGAGAAGAACGGAGCGTCTGCGCGTCGGCTTTGAAGCCACAGCACAGCCACAGTTCAGAGTCCGTTAAAAGCAGCACAAAGCCCTCGCTGAGAGCCGCTTCCTTTGTAGATTGCACGAGCTGTTGTTTTGGTTCACTAATCAGGCAAATGGCCAAATGCACTTTCAGGAACCTGTACAGTCAGGAAATGTTTGGCTATGTATAAGTGACATTAAAAAGCCCATATTCTGCAAGTGCCTCATCTAAATCTATCAAAATGTTATTTCCTCGTCACAATCAGACCTGGAGTTTTGTTTTGTTTCATTCACACATGTTTAACACACAAATCCTGCATATTTAAGATGAGTTCTTCTGCTCCACTGTGTTTTTAAACTCCATATACCTTCCCTAGAATCATTTGGATAATTTTAGCCCTGGAATTGCCAATCTCTACTAAACTAAAGGTAAAATGTAGCTGAAACTACTGTTTCATGTAGAGGTCTGCGTGGGACAGAATTTTCAGTCCTGCTCCCACCCACATCTGCGATATTTTGTTCTGTTCCCGCCCGCAAATCCTGCAACATGTTGATGTTCGTTTTCTCATGAAAGGTCTTGATTTCTTCATATTCTTCGTCACTTTTCTTGATTTTTTGACAGTAAACGTACCTCTCTTTAAAGAGGAACTTACTTTGTTATGGTTGGTAATAATAAAATTGTGAAACAAGTGCGTAATTAAGGAAAACTGTTATGCACTCTGCACTAATGTGAGTCAGTATAGTCACATTTTCTTTGTGTTTTGGTCATTTTTAAGCAGCTTTTTTGTATTTTACCAAACAAATGACAGTTTATGCCTCTCTTTACTGTTGACAGGGATCAGATTGGTCAAAAATATGGACACCTGGAACATTTCTTGTATAAAACTGGGACAATTCATTGGTTTTGGATAAATCTGCTGGGACAGGGACACAGGGCTCAAAACTGGGACTGTCCTGGGTAAATAGGAACATCTGGTCACCCTGTAGTCCTATTTATACCAATCGTCCCGTACCCGGATGTGTCCCAGTTTTGAAATGTGAAAATCTAGTCCCAATTTTAGCAAAACAGTGCAGATTCTTCAACATAAAACGCTTTTCAAACCAATTGCACTTGATTCCAGCGTGTTATTAGAAATCATTAGTACGTTTTGCAAAACTTCTGCTTCTCTTTCCCTCCCCTGCGCTAGACCGAACTCGAGCTTGACAATTATTGGAAAACAGAAAACATTACCTTGAACATCCAATACTCGGCAGGCTATAGTAAGTCTATAATTCCTCATGACAAGCTGACCCTGTGCACTGGACTAGCCCCGGTCTCGTCGTTAACTTGACTCAACATCAATAAAACCACCCAGGCTTCCCTCGGGCCCGTTCGTGCGCTCGATTCGCAGTTTTCGCTGGACGCGGGGGTGGCCGGCTGGTACGTCCTCGGAATACCAGGCCGATCCTTCTCCACATCCACCGCAGGACATTTTGCGCGCCCGGCAAAGCTCGAGCCCGGCCCTGGAGTTTGCGCGATCGGCCTCGGAGCTGTGTGTTGCTTTATGCATGGGCGAGCAGCAGTGGCGTCTTTGAACTCGTATGCAGAGCGATGAGATGGGGGGGAAGTCTCTATCCATTATTCATGCCATATTGGGAGCGTTGGCTTTTAGCGATCGCGCACTCGGGCTTTCCCCTTCGGTGTACGGTCGGACAGAACTGGAGCACAAAGCCGCGGGGGTGTGGACTCGGGGCCGGCATGTGTGGTTACAGTTTGGCCGTGAGCGTTTTTTGAGCTTGTCGCGTCGATGGGAAAATACCGTCGAGATTGGAGTGGACACCGTGTGGTTTGCAAACATGAGACGGAGGCTGTTATTATGTGCAGATAATGAGGTGAATTTCTACGGCCGTTTGGCGCTGCAGTTTCCACGCGGAGAGTCCCACTTGTTCTAATGAGCGCAGGTTATGTAATCTTCATTAGCCCCATGACTTTTATAAAACTGGGAGCGGCGGCTGTTTTCTCATTGTCCTCAGAAGGCTGGTGCACGGAGAGTGAGCGGTTTCTAAATTAGATACGAGATGAGGTATTGAGCTGTGTAAAAGTGGACGTATAATGCAGAATTGTCTTTTATGAGATTTCAATCATGCTGCATAGATATAGAATGGTAGATTTCGCGTTCAGCCTCTTGGCATTCATGAATACTAGGGGTGTAACGATATCCAAGTCTCATGATACGATATTGTCATGGTATGAAGCTCATGGTACTATATTTATTGCGATATCGTGGGAAAGCTCACGATATGTTGAGGAGGCTCACAATATTACGATATTCTACATAATAACAAGACTGACACCAGTCATTTGGTACAACATTTATTGTCATTAGGGATGGAACAATATCCAAATCTCTCTGTACAATATTTTCACCATATACATCTCACAGTACGATATTTATTGATTAAAACTGTGAATATGTGACTTTTTCCTCTAAAAATGCCTTCACAAGACTTAATCCAAAGAATGAAAATTTCAAAGTGCTAAGAACAGTTATTTCTTCATGTCGTCTGCACTGAAACGGAGCAAAGGATCATGGTCTATGTAGCGCTAAACCAGGACTGAAATAGAGCTGAACCAGGACTAACACAGAACTAAATCAGGTCTAAACCAAGACTAAACCAGGACTAATTTTGGACTTGAGAACCAGCGTGCGCCACAAGGCTTCTTTGGTCTGTGGGAAAGATTGACATCGCCTCGTCCCTTATTGATGTTCATTCATTTAAAGCAGCGTTACCCAGTACCAAGATGGCGGCTTTGTTCCGATAGACGGCGATTGTCAGTGCGAGATCTACTGTTCTGTATCTATGAGAGAGCTGTAGTTTTAAGGGGAAGATCAGACTCGCTTTTCTGGTTTTGAACCAGAACTCACTGGACCCATTCGCATTTTAAGGTGTTTTTCTAAAGTACAATGTAGTGTTCACAAGAAAATATGAAAGAATTATCCATGTCTGTTATTGCAAACTCTCTTTTTGCAGAGGGACATGAGCCTGGTCCCCACAGCCTGAACCGAACATGATTGTCCAAACAGATGCAATCACTGGTCCCCCGTCATTTAGAATAAAATAAAATCACTCAGATTAACAGTTTGTTTGTTCCTCATTGGTTTTGCAGAAATGTTTATTCAGTCATTTCTGATATTTTGTTTTTTCTTTTGTTTTTCTTGTTTTGACACTGCTGGGCCATGAGTCACCAGTTACCAGACTTCATAAAGTATTAAAAGTTTCTGAATTTGGATTTTACTTTATAACCGTATAATACTTTGTAAAACTACATGTGCGGCCATTTTTAGGGAATTTATTTTAATAATTAGAGCAGCAAATCATTGACTGTTTCTGAATAGGCAACAGTATATATTTTTATTCCACCTTCATAATATAAAACTAAACACTCTTACAGTGTAATTTAAAGATTAAAATAGTTAATAATAATACATTTTATATATTAGGCGCCTTTCTGGACACTCAAGGTCACCTTACAACAACATAAATGAGTCAGATACTATTAAAACATACGGTTAAGAATTTATTTTTAAAAATAAATGTCTAAATAATACAAATACAAGTCTGTTTTGTCTGTGACTGCTATTTTTGAGGTACTATGGTCTTATATCTTACCATTACATAACTCGTCTACTTCAATCTAGTATAAAGCGTAATTGATTTTAGATTGAGGATTGAGTTTTCTTCCACTCCACTTCTCCCTTTCTTCATAATCAGGAAGCAGGCGCACTTTAATTGACAACGCTGTGTTATCTGAGAGCTGATCAGAGTCTGAGGGAGGTTTATAAACTAATACAGCGGCACCTCATACACTTCACAACACTATTCTTACATCATTATCTACATGCATTAGAGTTGCCAGGTTGGGAGTTCGAGTTTCAGCTCTGGCCTTGTGCAGAGCGAGGTGAACTTTGGCCAACTTTGGTCAGATTCAGCACTGTTTTCTGGAAAGCGCTGGCCCATCGCTGCAAACTTTAAATAAATGATGAGTGAGCATCTTTTACCGGAGGCTTTGGGGTTCGGGAGCTGCAGATGATGTTGGAAGGTCAGAGTTTTTTTTATATATATATCGTAAGAAACATCTGTTCTGCTTTGAGTTTCAGTATCTTCCAAATCCACTTTATTTCTATAGCACATTTTACAACCAAAGCAGAGGCCATAAAATGAAAACAAATAAAAGTACTTGCTAAAAATGTGATCATACTAGTCCTAAAACATTAAAACCAGTATAAAAGCAAATGAAAGCAAAGCCATAAAATAATAAAATAGCAATAAATAAGTAAAATGTTCGGACATGGGGGTTAGAACGGTTCAGAGTTTAGGGCCAGAAGACCCTGTCCCCCGGTTTAAGTCAGTTTACTGTGACAACTTAACTTTAGTAACAACAGCTCTATTGGGGGTCCATAAACATTCCTTAACGTAATTTTAGGAAATAACAGACTTATTCTCTTACTCCTTACATGAAGCTTGTTTGTCCTTCAACTAACACAACAAAAACCCTTCAACCCAGCTGGATAAAGGGGAAGAAGATAGTTGTTTTTTGTTTTTTAAGTAGTCACTCTCACCTTAGGCATTAATCAATTTAGAAATAACACATAAACAGGGTCCCAAACATTTTTCTGTTGTTTTTTTTCTTGAGTTTTACCACTTTTTTGGCCTTGTTTGCTGATCTCTGCCTTGTGTTTCCATGATAATGCTGAACATTCCAGGGGTAGAAATTAGAAATGGGATTGGCCCTTCTTATATTAATGAATAAGTGAATGAAGTAACTATTATGCCGTACAGAGTATGTTTAGTGCTCCCTCAACCTCATAAACACTGTTCCCTAAACTATAATGTGCTCTCACGAGAAGACCGTGTATTATAATTAATGCATTGCACGTCTAAATAAAACATTGTATGACATACGGTGGCTCTATTTATATATTGAATTGTTCTGGGTAAAAGCCATAGACTGTAAAATAATAATCTTTTTTATCTTATTTATTTACTTATTTATTAAAGGAGCAGTGCATATAATAGACAAGATAATATAAGAAACAAACATGTACTTGTAAATATGCAGGATTGTAGCCAAAGCTCATTTCCATCCTTAGTCCCCTGCTGGATAATGATAATATTAATATTAATAATACAAATAATAATCTACACACACACACACACACACACACACACACACACACACACACACACACACACTCTTTCTTCTGCATACTTAACAAGAATCATTTCTGTATATCTTCATTTAAACATTTTCAATATATTTGGGTGTTTACACATAAATGGACATAGGTTTCCCACTAGCTGCCACGTTAAAAACAGGAAATGAGCATGGGCGCACTTCCTGCTCCATCGAATCTGGCTCCGATTCACTTTGTATGGAAAAAACATCGCCAACATCTCCAGGCTCCTCATTTTGGTCTCAAAACGTTCGTATTAACCCGCTCTACGTGTTTTTATTTCGCTGTTTTGTCGGTAAATTAATTCCTGTTCCTAATATTGAACTGACTCCAAATTCGCCCCAAAAAATATCAAAAGTGATTCATTTTCTGAGGAATCTTAATTAAAAATCGATTGGCTCTTTTGTACACGAAAGCAAAACTATTATTCAGAATACTGGACAAACTCCAAATGTACCCACTGCCCTGAGAGGTCTTATAATCACACTATACATTTAAGCTACACCAGAGCTTTTTGCTATATTATTAATCATTTTTTAATTAACAAAAGTCCAAGGGGTGCTGTTCAAAGTGCAGAATAAGGAGGTGCATTGCTAAAAGGTTTTCTTAGGGACTCCTTTTGTGACTTGGAGCTGAGGATTGATTCAGTTCCTTTTTAGGAGCTACTTCCCGACAAGTGCTTTGTTCATTATCCGCCACCATCTGCTTCTCTACAGAAGAACCCTCAATGCTAATTACACCGCAGAAGGGTCCTGTATGAAGAGGAAGAGGGGACTGGGGCAATATTTTACTGTTGACGTACCAGAAATGCTATAAAGTGTGTGTGTGTACGTTTTGTTGTTTTTGTTTTGTTTTTAAAGCTGAAATGGGCTTTTTAGAGCTTTTCCGCCCACACTGCAAAAAAGCTTGAGATATAAACACTTAAATCTATCAGAAAATGACTTAAAAGTAGTGAAATTATCTTGCTGAATGGACAAGTTATCTGAAAATAAACGACCTCTAGACTAGAATGAAACAGTCTCAGGACTAGTAAGTCGATAATAAATCTGAAAACAAAACGAATAACCTGATATAAGTTTTAAAATCTTGGTCAGATCAGAGAAACTTGCAGTGCATGTTACAGTTTTTTCTCATCACTATTTACTCACAGTTTTTGAAGTGATTTGTGCATGTTTAATTAATTGTTAATCACTTATTTCCAAAACGCCATACGCCAGATCAACCAACATTTTCACTGCCGCCGATACACACCCATTCTTTTGTTCTTACTTTGTTTTCCAGTTTTATTTTCTTAATTCATGATATTCATATTATTCAGCAGCGTTGTGTCGTCCTTTTGGTACATATGAAAAAAAAAAAGTTAAAAATCTGCCTCTCTCTACTGTGGTCTGTTGGTTTCCCATGATACTCAGTAACAATGGGCCTCATTCATGAATCATTTCTTTAAAAAATTGTAACTTCCACTTTAAGAAAATGCTGAGAGAATTGTGAAAAGTTATGAAAATTGTTAAAGAATTTTCATAACTTTCACTTTATTGCCGAGAGAACTCTTCACAGAGCGTTCTTATGCAGACAAATTCCTTCTTAAGTGACAGTCGCCCCTGAATTCATCCACACTCAGCTGTAATCACCTCCACGCTCATTTACATTTCATTTACAGAGAAAATGAATATGTATTTGATTAGAAACTCCCTCTGAACTCCCAAATATGGCCAGTATGGGTTTGGTATTATGAGGAAGTGAGGTGGAGCGCGTCTACAGATTACAGCTGTACAGTTACAGTTAGCAGAAATTTTTAATGTCCAAAAAAAGAAAAAAAAGAAAAAGGTAACCCTGTCTCCTACCCAACCCTAAACCTTTACTTCAGTACATATTGGCAATTCCAGTGCTGAAATTATCCAAATGATTTTAAAGGAGATTTACGTGTTATAGGGGCGCTCCCTGTATTACCACATGTCATCAAACAATCAATCATCTATCAAACTTTATTTATAGAGCGCTTTTCATGCAAAAAATTGCAACACAAAGCGCTTCATAAGGTAGAACAGAGCGTTTTCTGTTTGAGGAAAGCGTAAATATGCAGGTTTGCGTGTTAAACGTGTGAATGAAACAAAAAAAACGCAACTCCAGGTCTGTTTGTGACGAGGAAACGTTATAACACAGATCAGAAAAATAGTGTCATATTGGCCATTTAATCTCCTGGAACAGTGTTATACCTACAAACCACGAAACGTCATTAAAGTTTATTTAGTCCTATAAATAGCTGGCATGACCCCAGCCTGTGCCCCTGGGCCGTGCAGGTAGAGTGAGGCGCCTGCAGAAAAAGCCTCCGAAGTTTACGAGGTCACCGTCACAACCTTATTGTCAATTTTCTGCAACATAAAACCCCTGAAGAATTCACAGTCAGCACCCTGCACTGTTTAACTCTGACAAAGGGCACTGAAGTCACACTTGTTTTAACCACAGTATGAATATCTTTCGCTCCTCTGTTCATGTTTGTTTGTTTTCTCGTGTCTGTAACTTTACGGTTTGGGTTCCGTCACCTTCTTGTTTCTATGGATACGTCGTTGCTCTGCCTGGAATGTTCCACAGTCTGACTTTAAACAGTTCTACTTTACATTTACTCAATCACAGGTGGTTTTATAGCTTAGAAACGCCTAGAAAAACAGGCGTTCTGACCGTGAGCGGGGTCGCCTCTCCACAGATCTGACCTGTAACTCGGTCTGGTTTGGGCTCCATGAAGATAGAAAGGTTTAATGCCGTACTGTGGAACATTCCAGACAAAGCAGTAACATCTCGACCAGAAAAGTTACACAATTCACCTTTAAAGGGTCCATATTATGCTAGGTTTTGGTGTATGTTATAATGTTGTTTCCTCGTCACAAACAAACCTGGAGTTGTGTTTTTGGGGGTTTTTTTTGTTTCATTTACCCATGTTTAACACACAAACCATCCATCCATCCATCCATCTTCTTCCGCTTATCCGGGGCCGGGTCGCGGGGGCAGCAGTCTAAGCAGGGGCTCCCAAGTTTCCTTCTCCCCAGCCACTTCCTCCAGCTCCTCCGGACGGACCCCGAGGCGTTCCCAGGCCAGCCGAGAGACATAGTCCCTCCAGCGTGTCCTGGGTCTTCCCCGGGGCCTCCTACCGGTGGGACATGCCCAGAGCACCTCCCGGGGGAGGCGTCCAGGAGGCATCCGGACCAGATGCCCGAACCACCTCAGCTGGCTCCTCTCGACGTGGAGGAGCAGCGACTCTACTCCGAGCTCCTCCCGTGTGACCGAGCTCCTCACCCTATCTCTAAGGGAGCGCCCGGCCACTCTGCGGAGGAAACTCATTTCGGTCGCTTGTATCCGCGATCTCATTCTTTCGGTCATTACCCAGAGCTCATGACCATAGGTGAGGGTAGGAACGTAGATTGACCGGTAAATCGAGAGCTTCGCCTTTCGGCTCAGCTCCCTCTTCACCACAACGGTCCGATACAGCGACTGCATCACTGCCGACGCCGCACCGATCCGCCTGTCAATCTCGCGCTCCATCCTCCCCTCACTCGTGAACAAGACCCCGAGATACTTGAACTCCTCCACTTGAGGCAGAGACTCCCCACCCACCCGGAGAGGGCAATCCACCTTTTTCCGGTCGAGAACCATGGCCTCGGATTTGGAACAGCTGATTCTCATCCCAGCCGCTTCACACTCGGCTGCAAACCGCCCCAGTGCACGCTGCAGGTCCTGGTTCGATGGAGCCAACAGGACAACATCATCCGCAAAAAGCAGCGATGAAATCCTGTGGTCCCCGAACTGGACCCCCTCCGGCCCCTGGCTGCGCCTAGAAATTCTGTCCATAAATACAATGAACAGAACCGGTGACAAAGGGCAGCCCTGGCGGAGTCCAACATGCACCGGGAACAGGTCTGACTTACTGCCGGCAATGCGAACACAGCTCCTGCTCCGGTCATACAGGGACCGGACAGCCCTTAGCAAAGGGCCCCGGACCCCATACTCCCGGAGCACCCCCCACAGGGCACCACGAGGGACACGGTCGAATGCCTTCTCCAAGTCCACAAAACACATGTGGACTGGTTGGGCAAACTCCCATGAACCCTCGAGCACCCGATGGAGGGTGTAGAGCTACAACACACAAACCCTGCATTTTTAAACTGAGTTCTTCTCTCAAACAGAAAACACTCTGTTCCACCTTGTGATGTCATGTGGTGAAACAGGAAGTGCTCCACTGCGCTTTTAAACTCCATGCACTTTCCCTATAATCATTTGGATCATTTCAGCTCTGGAATTGACCATCTCTACTCAACTAAAGGTAAAAGGAGCTGTTAACTTGAAAACTACCACTACATGACATCACAAGGTGGAACAGAGCTTTTTTTTTTTTTGTTTTTTTTTCTTTTGCTGTCACCAGGTGTACAAACATATGACATTGCAATTACATATCACAGGTATAGTGCATTTACATACATTAGACAGCAGAGAAAAAGGGAAGAGGGTATAGATGTATGTATATGGGTGTGTATGTGTGTGTGTGTGTGTGTGTGTATGTATGTGTGTGTGGATGTGGGTGTGGGTGTAACATTGTGGGTCGTATGAAGGACAGTTAGATAATTAGAGAGAAGTAGGTTCAAAGGGTGATTGGCAGTCAGAGTAGAACAATAATAATAATAAAAAATAAAATAGAATAAGTAAATAAATAATAACAATAATGACAATGATAACAATAATAATAATGATAATAATAATAATAATAATAATAATAATAATAATAATAATAATAATAATAATAATAATGGAGAAAGTGTATATTGGAAAAGGATGTGATGTTGGTGGAGTGGGATATTATGGCTGTGTTGTAAGCTGTAAGAGAGGTATGGTAAGGTGGTTTGTGATACGGTGGTGGTGTTGGTAATAACAGTAACAGTAACAGAGCATTTTGATTTGGAGATAGAATAGAGAATAGAACAGAAAGCCTTTTATTGTCACTATACATACGTACAAACCACACTATACACATGCACGAGATTAAAAGCAATTTACCCTCCAGACGTGTGCGACATTTAAAACACAGTATAAAAGAAAAAAGCAGAATAAATAAGTAAGTACATACAGTGCAAGACATAAAATAATATTAATAATAGAACTAGGACACCCAAGACTATAACACTCAAGATATTGCACTTAAACATTGCACTGCTTTAAATATTGCACTCAGTTAAATATTGCACTTTATTACAAGTGGATGGAAGGGGATCGGGGACAGAGGGACGGGATGTAGCATCACTCAAGGAGGTAACAACATTATAACAAGAACCTTTAAAACTGTGGAAGAGTTTTAGACCCTGGAGTGCGCCCCGGCCTAACAAGAGCTTATTGATCTCTGTCCTCTTTTCTTTTACAGTGTCTTATAAAACTTACTCACCCAAAGTGTTCACCCAACTGCAGATGTTTGAGTGGTAAAAGTGGATTGTTTGCAGTCGGTTTAGATTTTTTTATATCGTCCTCACAGGGCCCCAGCGATTATTCGACAAAGCATGACTGCTCCACTCTAAATATGATCAGAATTGATAGTCGCAGGTGTTATCTGGACTATACAGACTAAACTTTTTATGATTTGAATACGAAGGAATAGGTTCGATACTCAACCTTTCCAATACCACAGTGATAATAATAAACAGTTTCTTTGGACAATTTGATTTTCAACATTAAAATATAGTACTTTCTTTTATATTCCCTTGTGGTCGTATAGGGTTGGGCAACATGGCCAAAGAATATTTATTTTTGTCGATTTAAATCCAAATTAAAACTATTTTTAATTCTTATATACTATTATTTAAGAAACTGTAAACAGCCTTTACATTTATATACTGCTTGTGCAATACATAAGAGTGCAATACATAAGATGTCCTGCAGTCACTTTAGCCATTACAAATGTATTTATTTACTGTAAGATCCTGTAGCCACTTTAAATATACAGTGAACGTTATTTATAGCACTGTACAAACTGTAGCCACTGTATTCAGTCTGAAACTGCACTGTGATCACTAAGACAGCAATTTATTGTATATATAGTTTTATAATCCTTATCTTTATAGGTCTTTATAGAGTTTGTCCATTTTTAAGTAATTCTGTACTATTGCTGCTACTGTTTTCTTGCTGTTCTCTTAACTGTGCGTTGCAACACTGAAATTTCCCCCATTGTGGGACAGATAAAGAATATCTTATCTAACTGATCACCACAGTGTAACAGCACGTAAGCGCAGCAGCGTCTGTCATTACGCTACGCGCCGCTCAAAATAGGCTTTCGTTCAAATTTTTCAGCAAGAACGGAGCGTCTCCAGGCTTTTTATCAGGGGAAAGACAGGAAATGTCAAAATAAACTTCCGACGGCCTTTCAAAATCCATTCTCTAAAACCACTGCAGTTGTGTAAACACCGTGTGTCGCATCAGGAGCTCAGGAAATGACACGTGATGGACTACGGAAAGTTTACAGCCGTGGAGGATAAATATAAAACACTTGACGACATGAGACAGCAACTTTACAAGAACAACTTTTGAAGGAAAAGGCGCGTATTGCAGCTTGTTATTGCTGCACAGCATCGTCTCTCTATCAATTTTTGTTTTGAGATTTAAAACATAATTCATCCAGTCAACAATGAATACACAAGCAACGTAAAAAGTTTAGTGTTTAAACGTGAGAATACACAGAGACTGGTATTACAGGAGCAGCTCTTTTGCATTTAGTGTAAATTGAAGCTTTTAAAAGTACACGTGTATACAGCTCTGCCAATGTTACGTGACGCTTCTGGTGTAAATTACAGGTAAGAAAGGTGTCAGGTATAAACTTGTTTCATAATTATCCTCGATTTCACAAATTTTGATGATTAAAAACACAAATTTATCGTATATATTTGATTAATTGCCCAGTGCTACAGTCTCAAACCTGTGTAATCCCTCAGTGGTCCAGGTAGGTTCCATAATAGGCGAGTTTCAGCTGACGTCCTTGTTATTAAATGCACGTGTTGCATGATGGGAAATATTGAGGCCGCTGGCAAAAAACATAACCACAGTGCGTGACTTCGCGGTCTCTGTTTATCATCAATAATGGTGAATTCCTGCTGCATTATCGGATCCACAAATAGAAGGAAGAAGGAAAATGTCTTTTCCATATACTGAGTGAAAAGAACTGCCAACGTCGGATTAAACGGCTTTCAAACATCCGCAGAGCGAATATTGACGATCCGAGCAAGCTGTGAAACCCAACAAGAACGTGTATAATGGGCCCATTTCTTGGGCCGTCCATTTCTTGTGTATTTCTTTAAAATTCATGGTTTTACGATTTATGATTTTGCTGTGAATGACCCAGGAGTTTCCATGAAGTAATTGTGGATATCGCTGAAGTGGCTGTTCGGCCTCGTAGTTGGTGATTCAGACCAGAAATTTGCTTTCGTCCACACTTTGTCGGGGTTGAAAAGGGTGATTTGGCGTCCTTTGATGCTTAGGAACAATTTCTGGTCAAATCGTCTTCGGTCCTCTGCATTTGGAGTGGATAAATAACCAGGATCAGCACCCTTTACGTGATTTCTCGCTACGTTTGTCATGTTTCTTGCCGCCGGCCAAAATATTTCCCAACGTGGGCTTTTGTCAACAATGAAACTCGCCTCTAGTCCATGAGTGTGTACGAGTCTATGAACATACAGCTCAAGATTATTCTAAAGCGATTCATTAAAAGTTCATTTCTGTCCTGTGAACGTGACTTTTTAGTAATAGCAGAATCTGTTTTCCGATTCTTTTGACCCTAATCAACTATTACAGGGCTTGATATTTTCTAACCAAGATCATTACTCAAAATCAAACCCAAATCTCTTTTAACCACATCCCATTATAATTATCTTCCCCTGGCAACGTTCCCCCTGTATTCTCCTCCCTGATAAATGAGATACACAGAATAGGCTGTCAGGTATGGGTGGGTCCCTGCCAAATATCTAATTGGAACACAATGGCGTCCGTGTCAATGCAGGTCTGTCCCGGCGCCTACAGACCAGGGCGTTCAATCTGACACGGGTTAAATGAGTTGAGACGAGCGGCGAGACACGAGGCGATGGAGGGAATCGCAGGAGCCGTGTGGAGGAGAGACAGGCCAATTACACCGAGGAGACACGAGCAGGAGACCAGACGCCATGGGAGATCTACTCTGATAAAGTGATATAAACCTCAGCTGTACCAATGTGTCGTAAATGATGGAAGATCGATACGCGTGTTTAAAAATGCATCTGGACTATTCTATACTATATTTTAAAGGGAGAAAATCTAGCAAGATTGTGTGTTTAATGAAATGGTATGAGACAAAATCAACTTTTTAGTACGTTCTACCTTTTTTTTTCTACCACATGCCTGAAGAGGTTTTAGATGTCATCCATGCATGCTTGAGTAATCTAGCTATCTCTTTCGGGACCTATTCAAACCCTCCTTACGGTTAGATGGACCAAAGTGTTTTTTTGTTTTTTTTTCAGGCCCGATGCTGACACTGGTTGTTTAAGATACACAGAAACTGATGGCCAAAAAGATCTGCAGAGGTTTTGGGGCAGATTTTGATTATTTTCTCTTTCAAATTATGGTACTGTAAAATACCAAATAACAGTCAGGACGGTTATTTGTTTCAGTCACTTAACAGACCAGGCGTTTATTTGAGACCAGGCGGCAATTTGGGGTGATTAATTCCTCACAAAAATCTTCCTCACCAAAACTGGGAAAATATGGAACTCCAATTCTTTTAACCAGTGTGACTATAATTTACGCGACGTTCTATACAGACGTAGGTGAGTTCATTTGAAATGTTACAACTAAATATGTACGGAGCGGAGTTTTCCACATTTGAAAGCGACTCCTGAATTACAGAAAGTCATTAAAACCCTCCCACAACATGCAGACATTTCTTTAGCAAGTTAAAACACACGACAGACGCAGTGAGCGTGGAGCAGCAGAGCGAGAACGTTTATCAACCGCATCAGGGCACAAGGAGCGAACTGTTTTTTTCAGCGCTTATAGTTTATGCAAATGAGCCGTGTGGTTTTAAGTTTGGTTTGTGTAGAGACGACGCGAGGATCAGTCCTGCGTCCTGTTGTTGCAACACGACTTCTGTCTTCCAGCTCGTACTTTAGACTCACCGTTTATTTGGAACCAACGGTTATTTATAAAAATATAAACCTGCACCCGGCGTTTAAAGAGGACCCGGCTCTTATTTGGTATTTTATGGTATGTAAATTTCCTACATATTACTCCCAATTGTAGTCACCTTTTATGTAGATTTTTCTTCATATTAAGGTGTTAACCTAAAGCTTTGTGTGTACTTTTAGGCAACAGATCGACCAAGATAAAATATCGGCCTATGCTGGAAGTTAAAAAGTCCAAATACAAGTCTATCTCTAGTTACTTAGTTAACGATTCTGTCACGACACTACACTACAACTTGACAAACCTGATGCGATGTGCAGTAGTTTCATTAGTGGAGTTTATGCTGATTGTGTTGTAATCGCGCTCTGAAGGGGGAGTGACACAGCACAGAGAGCAACGGACTCGGAGAGCGTCAAATACAAAACTGAAGCCCATTAAGCATGTAATAACACGTTTTTGGTGAATTTTTAAACCAATAAAAGAGAACATGGTGGTCTGAATATGTTACAAGTTAGCAGATAATACCCCAGAGTAGTAATATACCCCCTCTTTAAGTAATGTCTAATAATAATAATAATAAATTGCATTTATTAGGCACATTTCTGGACTCTCAAGGTCGCCTTACAACAACATAAACAAATGAATTACGATTAACATAAAGCTAAACGCCTACATTGCTGTTTTCATTTTTATTATTTTATTGATTTATTTGTGTCTGGCACTGGCCTCAGAATGTCATCGATTTATCCTTTTGTCGTAAAAGGTAGTGATGGACAGATCAATACCACAGTCAATACCAGTATAAATATATTGATATAGTTCACAACACTTAAGAATTGTTACTGCGAGGAAGTATTTTGATTCTCCAGCATTTCATGCACTTTGAGTTGCATATTTTTGAATGAAAAGCGCTCTATAAATAAAGTTTGATTGATTGATTGAACATTTACCCATAAGAACTTAACAATATCAGTACCGTTATTGATATTGAACAAACAGTCATTCTTGTCGTAACAATAGTAAAGCTCAGAAAATTAGAAGAAGATTAACAGAGCTTCAGTACTTGCAGTTTCACACCTCCAGGGGATTTTGATGTTTTTATAGCATTTTGACTTCGATAATTGTTTAAAGGCTGTAAAAATGTAGCTTAGTTGATGATTGATTGAAAATAATTCACATTCTAGTCGCCCACTCAAACCAATTTCAGCACAGAGAATAAAAGTTGTGTTTATTGAAGTAGGAGGTAAAGTTGGGTGAAAGTAAACACAGGCAAGAAAAGTATAGATTTATTTCGATGCAGAGAAGCCTATGTGCTAAAGCAGGTCCATGTGGGAGACCTACACGTTCTTCACCTCTCAGAAATGCCGACTGCAGATTTAGACAAGACTTTTCTTATACTTGAAACATGATTTTAGTGTTGGTGTTTCTGCTGGAACTTTACCACACAATAAACCTCACACGGTTCATTATTTTTAGTCGTTTTGGTCAAACTTGTTCCTGAAAGAAGCCACTTGTTTGTAAAATTGCTCAGCTGAATGTGCTTTAGAGCGGATTTGATCATTTTCCCTGTGTTTTCAGTTGAGATAGTGTTTGGAATAATCGTCTCTGTTCACGCTCACGTCACAAACCAGGAAGACGTTGGGAAACAGGCAATGAAAACTTCCGGTGTAGTTCCCACTGGGCTCGACCGACCGACTGATCAAACCCACTGAAGTAAATGTGATCGTTGGTCAAATGAAGACTGCATACGTATGTGCTGTTTGGAATCACGTTAAGTTTGGTGCCCTTGTCTCTTCTAATCGCATGTACCCAGTGCGCTCGGAGTTGTGCGTCAGTGGGGAAATGATGAAAACTGAGCTACGGTTGGAATTGTGGAGGAGTCGAACATAACTGATCGCTACAATGACATAGAGATGAAGAAAACTGGGACATTTTCTCATTTTTCCTAGAGTTTGTCAGACTTACAAACGACTTGGGGCGACAGTAGCTCAGTCGGTCGAGCGTTTGTCCACTGATCCGAAGGTTTGGCGGTTCGAATCCCGCTCTCGACATAAACATCATTGGTGAGCGGTCGGATCCACTGACCCAGAGGTCAGTGGTGTGATTTCAGCTCCCACAGATGAATGCTGTCGTCGTGTCCTTGGGCAAGACACTTAACCCACCTCACCCCCAGTGTCTGCGCACACTGGTGTATGAATGTGTGTGTGAATGGGTGAGTGGTTCCTTGTTGTAAAGCGCTTTGAGGACCTTGAAAGGTAGAAAAGCGCTATAAAAATGTGACCATTTACTTACTCGCTCTGCTCCCCGGCTCTGGAACACTCTCCCTCCTGCCCTCCGCACCACAGACACTCTCACACACTTCAAATCCAAACTCAAAACTCATCTGTTCAAACTGGCCTATTCATTATAACCACAACTGACTGTCCTTTCATATGCCTGATTTTAATGTAGATTTCAACTGTTGCTTTTACTGTTTTAATGTTTATATATATATATATATATATATATATATATATATATATATTTTATTTTGATGTATAAACTTGTTGTGAGGCGACCTTGAGTGCCCAGAAAGGCGCCCTATAAATAAATAAAATGTATTATTATTATTACTACCGCAAACAGACCCCGCTGGAAGCTGTCATCGCATGTTTCCAAATGTCTTCCTGCTTTGTGACGTGAGCGTGAACAGAGCCTTTATTTGAGAAGAACTTGTCTGATTTCACAATATGTTACTGTATTTACACGACCAGTCAAAAGTTTGGACTGTAGACTGTATAAAGAAGTGGACCAAGACATCCATAGGGTTTGGCTCCAATCAAATGCGTGGAGATTCCTGCAGGCAAAAACGAGGAGCGAGGAGCGAGGAGTGCGCGGAGATACCATGCCGGGTAATTGTTGTCAAACTGTCTTGACTATAAAGCTCTGCGGGGAAACACTGCTTTGCTTCGAGCACTGGTTTGCACTGTTGGTATTTCTTGACCCCTCACATGGCACAGCTGTAACGAGGAACACCATTATAACAGATCAGAAATAGTGTAATATGGCCCCTTTAAAACACACGTGTTCATTTAACTTGCAGTACTTAAATTAAAATATTGCCTTTTTGATTTTTTCGTGTATAAACTGCACCTCTTCACACATTCAGCTGTGACTAACATCATCAAAGACGTACAGCAGCTGAATAAATCAAACATGCTCCATCACCATTGTCCCTCATGTAATACCGCACTTCATAATTCATCAGTGCGGAGCTTTCTGCGGCGTGTCCATGGCAACGGTGATGAGGCTCGAGTCCAGGTCAGGAGGGCCGGTCGAACACGCGCTCACTCAGCCCTGGGACCACAGCCGCAGCTCCAGATTCCGCATTAGGTCTTTAGTTCGTTTTAGACTAATGAGCCCCCACACGTCGACACTTATCTACACGCTCGTCTACAGGGGGGTCCAGGGGCCAGAGCGCTCACAGAAGACCCCCGTCATCAGCACATGTGAGAGCTCCGGGTTGTGGATCGTGTTAAATATTCATATCAGCAGTTTTCCAGTTATCCTCTATTAGCAGAACGTGTGTGTTATTGTGTTTTAAGGAAATGCAGCCGTAACACACTTCGGTTTGTAGTAGGATTTTCAAAAGTAACGATATCCACCCACATAAGACCCGATCAATAATAATATGAGATCACATTATAATATTATAGCCACAGTGTGTAGCTTTTGAGCCAAAAATTAAAAACATGTGAAGCCAGGGTTATAGAGCACACAGCACTTCAAATTTAGGGTTATTTTTTTCTCTTCGCTCCTTACTAGGTCAGAGACAAAACCAACGGACGTTATTCAGAACCAATGGGCGTTAACACGTTATTTTCTGCATTGTTCTGTGTTTAATACATGTTTGTGGTGTCTTGTTAGTCCAGGGACTACAGATGGAAAGAGCTAGAATCTGGTACTACTAGGCATATTTTCTTTTGTGATTAATGTTGATGTACATGGTCCCTGTCAAATAAACTAACTAAATAAATAAATATAACTAACTAAACACAGCATTAGTGCGAATATAACGGTGCACAAAACATCCACAAACAGCAGTGGCACCGCTAAATGAGGATGAAAATAAACACATTTCACCATAAATTCCAGCACTTCGGTTTCCCCCATCAACCCAGAACATGCATTAAATACAATCAATCAATTCAAATACTAATACATTATTAAATACTAATAAAGTGCAACACTAAAGACAATCAATCAATGAAATACTGCCCCACTTTAACTGTGGCTTTTAACTGTATGTTTTAAATCATACTTAATTTGTTTATGTTGTTGTAAGGCGACCTTAGGTATCCAGAAAGGTGCCTAATAAATTTAATGTATTGTTATTGTATTGTAACACTTAACAATATCTCATTATACAGCCATTTCCTTACCAATATGATCGAGTACGAACTCATGTGGCCTAAACAGATCTTTCTCCAACAAAACATAGAACTTTTCTGGTGCTTTCTCAACGGCAAATACACCAGACTATAATTTTTCAGTGTTCAGTTTTTGATGAGGTAAGAACATTCTAACAGGGCTTCAAGCTCTCAAGGGTCAGTTTCACATAAACTTTAATAAATGCTTTTCTTGACCTTTTTGTTCCATATTTTTCTTCAGCAGCAGTTTAAATACAGCTATATACAACGTGTCTGTCTCTTTGCGTGCTCTGTCTTAAATAATAAAAAAATAGATGTAAATGTAAGAATATAAATGTGCTTGGTGCATTGCAGCAGTTTCACATCAGACAGTGATGACCTGACAGCTCCTACAGTGTGAGCTCTAAAAAACAGTATCTGTCATAACAAAACAACACTGATTTATTATTTCTGACTTTTAAAAATTGACTCTTGTGAGCTGTCAGTCATGTTATAACATTGTGACCTTGTCAAAAACAGACCTGGAGTTGTGTTTTGTTTCATTCACACTTGTTGATTAATCCTGTCTGCATCCCCAAAGCTCAAAATGTAGTAGTTTTAAGATTAGCAGCTGTTTTAGCCTCATTCGCACTGATTATTCCACACAACACTAGAATAAGCATATGTTGTTGCCTTTTTCATAAAATATTTTTGTTTTACCTTTTGTTCACAGAAAGCCTGCAATATCTTCTGATGCACAAAGTGAAGAAATTTCAACAAGCCTAAAACAACAGCTGTGGCTTCAAAGTTTCCCAGTTCCAGGGCAGAAAATTATGCAAATAATTTTCGCGAGGGTGTATTGAATATAGAGGTCCTATATTATGCAGAATTGACTCTTGTGAGCTTTAAGAAGTTTTGTTTTGTTTTATTCACTCATGTTTAACAGCTGCATTTTACCTTTTGTTTAGTAGAGATGGGCTTTTCCAGGACTGAAATCATCCAAATGATTTTAGTGAAGGGTTTTAGGGAAGAGTTTATATTTTTGTTTAATGTTTATTAAAACGTAGAGCAGAAATGTGCGTCCTATGGGTCCTTGAAGAGTGTGAAGTGACTTTTATTAATTAGTTTAAAGCCAGCCTTAATGATATTTGCATTTCTGTAGAGTCAACGCAGCAGCTGCTCAGTCCCTGGTGTCCTTATAGAAGAGATTATAAATGATTGTGCATATAATGAGCAGACTGGGAGACGGGACCTGGTATTAATGTCAGCAGGTCTCTGGGATCCTCGGACTTTATTGTTGATGTCCTTCACTTTTTAATTAAGCTTTTTATGAAGCAATACAGACTAAGAGAAGTTTGTTTGGGGAAAATAATGTTGAAGAAAAGTTATAAAACGTTAATGTCATATTATTTTCTGTTTCCAATACACAAAGAGTTTGTGTGGGTTGTTTTTAGTGTGGAAGGACCATGTCAATTCCAACCATCACAAGTTTCTTCACAAATGTCTTCCATTTTCGTCCAAGAATAAGATCGCTTTTTGAGCTCTTTGGTTGTTTTCACGCTGACACCTGTTAGGTCCATGTGAAAGAGCATTCGCACATGGGCCAGTGTGAACTCAACAGTCATGTTCTGATCTGTGTTAAAAGCTCAGTCTGAAAAATCTTCAAACGGGGTCTGGGAGTGGATCATATCTCACTCTGGTCCAGGGAGTGTGTACGACCTACAGCCTATGACCTACACTGTCCATGGTGCAAGGATAAAGAACTGGATAAAAACACTTGTATATTTGTATAAAAGGGAGCTGTAGAGCTGATGTTTGACACAGAAAAATGGTTAGTACTCTCACTACACTGCAAGAAGGTTCTGGGTTCGATTCTGGGCCTTTCTGTGTGGAGTTTTGCATGTTCTCGCTATGCCTGTGTAGGTGTTCTTTTGGTGCTCCGGTTTCCCCCACCACTAAAACATGCACAAAAGGGTCCGTTGTGGGGCCAGGACTCCCCTGAGAAAGAGATTCTTTATCTCAGCGGGACTAACATTGTCTGATGAGGCAGTCTGCAGCAACTTAATATGAGCCACATGTCTCCTCACGCCTGTCTGCGCAGTTAAGCCTGGGTCTGTCTGCGCAGTTAAGCCTGGGTCTGTCTGCGCAGTTAAGCCTGGGTCTGTCTGCGCAGTTAAGCCTGGGTCTGTCCATGCAGTTAAAACTGGGTCTGTCTGCGCAGTTAAGCCTGGGTCTGTCTGCGCAGTTAAGCCTGGGTCTGTCTGCGCAGTTAAGCCTGGGTCTGTCCGTGCAGTTAAAACTGGGTCTGTCTGCGCAGTTAAGCCTGGGTCTGTCTGCGCAGTTAAGCCTGGGTCTGTCTGCGCAGTTAAGCCTGGGTCTGTCCGTGCAGTTAAAACTGGGTCTGTCTGCGCAGTTAAGCCTGGGTCTGTCCGTGCAGTTAAAACTGGGTCTGTCTGCGCAGTTAAGCCTGGGTCTGTCCGTGCAGTTAAAACTGGGTCTGTTTGCGCAGTTAAAACTGGGTCTGCGCAGTTAAGCCTGTGTCTGTCTGCGCAGTTAAGCCTGAGTCTGTCTGCGCAGTTAAGCCTGGGTTCTGTCCGTGCAGTTAGACCCGTGTCTATCTGCACAGTTAAGCCTGGGTCTGTCTGCGCAGTTAAAACTGGGTCTGCGCAGTTAGAACTGGGTCTGTCTGCGCAGTTAAGCCTGGGTCTGTCCATGCAGTTAAAACTGGGTCTGTCTGCGCAGTTAAGCCTGGGTCTGTCTGCGCATTTAGACCTGGGTCTGGCTGTGCAGTTAGACCTGGGTCTGTCTGTGCAGTTAGGCCTGCGCCCGTTTGCGCAGTTAAACCTGGGTCTGGCTGCGCAGTTAAATATGGGTCTGTCTGCACAGTTAGGCCCAGGTCTGTCTGCATAGTTAAGAATCACTTGCACAAACTGCATTATACAATCCGGTTTAGATTTGCCAGCGAAACTCTCACGCTAAAACTTGCCATAGCACCTATCTGGCAACATCCATTCTTCTATCCAAAATGTCACCTCACAGCAGACAGTTTTCAGTTTAAAAAAAGTTTTCCTGTGCTCAAACTTCCTGCTCCAGTCAGCAGTAGCTTGTTGTTGCCTGTAGACGCTCATATTTTCTTCTCCGCTGCAGAATGACAGGGAGAGTCTGAGTCTTTGCTTTTAACTCGGGCTATTTCACCCCCTGCTGATTTTGCTCTTGTCTTGTACTCCACTAAACCCAACGTAAACAAAGTCCTTTTCAGACTCCGCTTTGTCAAAAACTTGTCGTCTTCAAGTGCTCAGGGCGTTTTACTGGAGAGAGACTTCAATTTAAAAAAACATGTTGAGAAGAAAAGTACAAAAAACAAAACAAAAAACAAAACAGGAAGTGGCGAGGACATTGTGGTGGTGGATCAGACACAGACCCTCTTATCCTACATTACTGTGCATGTACTAGGGATTAGTTTAGTTTATTCGATTTATTTGACAGGAACAATGTACAGAAGTATTAATCACAAAAAATTAAAAGATGCATCCATCATTTCATCTGCAGTCCCTGAGACAAACAACATTACAGGTAAAGTTTATAACAAGTAAGGCTAACAAAGAAGAAGGTTGGACTGAACGTAAGGCATAAAACAATGCAATTTACAATATTTACAGTGTCGTCATCAGTTAGCTAAAAATAATTAAAACTTGTTTTCCGATACCTCCCTCGTCCCCTTCTCATGTCTAGTCCAACTTTAACACTGACACATCTACACTCTTACAAAATGTTGCTTAATTTCCAAGCTAATTTTTCTTAGCATAATTTTAGCTCGGTTGGAAGTTTGTTCCGTTCTGAGATTGTTTTAAATGAAAATGCAGATTGTCCTAATGATGTTTTCTGTTTCGGTATTACACATTTCCATTGACCGTTGAACTGATTGTTCTGACCCTCTGATCAGACAAACTTTTTCAGTGGTGGTGGTGCTACATTATTTATAATCTTGAATAATAACCTTAGATTGGCTAATTTAATTGTATTGTCAAAGCTGAGCATTTTATGTTTCGTTCATATCTGACAGTGATGGTATTATCGTGGTTTCCCATCTAGAATCGATACAATATTGGTATCGGATATTGATGCTGATATTGACAATTTTGATGGATCAGATATCAGTTTCAAGATATCGTTTCAGATGATGACGATGATTGTATATAAATGCGTGTACTAAGCTGATTTACGTAATAATATTGGCCCAAAACAGCTGTTCTGTAATCACTTTGTGTGATGAAGTTACAAAACACATTTGGGTAATTGTTTCCTGATTGTTTCTGCACTGGTATTGGTTAAAACTGGATATGGGCAGATACTTAGCTATAGTATTTATAGTATTGACATTGGTATTGGAACAGAAAAAGCTGATATAAGTACTTCTTTAGACTGAAATATGACAAAAACATCCGCATATATATATCCTTTTCTCTTTCAAAATAATCAGTCTAATCAAATGTGGCTACTGCAGTATTGTGCCTGTCAGAATAAATATACATTATTCAGTTGTGTTTCTTACTATATGCCCTATACTCTGTGCTTTATGCATATTGCTGTTTCTGCTGCTTCCTTTTCTCCAATTATTGTGCATTCTGTCACATACGCAGCATCACCTCCTCTCTGGGACCTTTTCTCTCTGTGGAGGAGATTAACTTTCAATTTCATATTCTATTGCTGTCAAAGTCACAGTCAACTCAGCCACATAACTCAGGGCTAACACCGTAAGAAATATATATATATGCAGTTAATGAAAAGTATATGAAAGAAGAAGTGGAAAACAAGTCTTAAGGGAGAAAACTGGCTGATTTCATTCTGAGCACACAAATCATTTAAAGTTTGTCCTGAGCATGCGCAGAAATGTTAACAATAATAACACAAACAGCCTTGAAGTGCACTCTGCTGTATCCTTACGGGCTCCTCTGTGTGTGTTTCCATTCATTTTGCACACACATGGCTTTTGCTAGAGAAAACCAAGAGCTTCTTAAGGCAAATTCTGCTAAATTGACTTTGACTAAAGATCTTTTGACCGTATTAGATTAATGGTTTCCCTTCGTCATTCATTCACACAGAGTTGTATTTAGACTTGTGATTCATGCATGTAAGAGTATTTTTTTATTGTTGTGCTTATGAGGCGCCATCGCTCTGAAAATTACTACTTTCCCACTTGTAACCCGCATTTAAGACGGATACTTTTATTTTGGCGGGTCCACTTCCGGTGCCGCTGCCCGTACTTTCCCTTTCCTTTAAGTTTCCCTACTTGACTTCCCCTTCCCTCCGCTGTGGCTGTGGCATGGTCTCTTCAGCAAACAAAGCGATCAAACTTTGGAAATTTGCACTATTCAAACTGCATATTAAGGTGAGACTTTTGCCAACACCTAAAATACTACCTCAGAAAATTCCAACCGTCTAAACAATTGCTAATTCATTTTATTAACTAAAATCGTCACCTGCTCCTTGCAGATCTCTCATAGAGCCTCCGTGCATGTTCACCGGTCGGCCGTGCACGGAGTTTTGTGTGTCAGCCCCGGAAAACTCAGGTAAAAGTTTTCTAGCACTATTTAATGATGTATTGTAATAAAGCCGAATTACAGGCAGCTCTTTAATTTAACTTAATATTGAAAATATAGAAGCGCCTTTCAGGACGCGTTTATCCAAGTTAAAGCGCTCTATTTAGCTAACGCTAAATGCTTTAGAAGTTTTGTATTCACGTAGCTGCGTGTTTTCCTGTTGTTGCGCAACTTGCCAGTTGATACACTCTGGTTGAGTATTTGTACAAATATAGACATTTTGAATGCGTGAATTAAGTGCACTTGTTATGAATGAATGAATTAAATTACTATAGTAATTGTTTGATGTATTTAACTAATTCATCTGTTTTATGAATTAATTTCAGCATGAATAATTATATTAATTATAATTAATTAATTATTCATGTCTGTTAATGGTGTATACCATAATTGTATTTTTCTTCATGTATGTTAATCATGCATTGTTTTCATTTGTTACGTTAGGGTACATTAGTTTACATTAGTATATTAATGAAATATTTATTTGTGTTTTGACCTTTTTAGGTCAGGTTTTTTTGTATGGGTGGAACCAACTACCTCATCAACTCCCGATCTCCACAGACACTGATGGCGAGCTAGACCAAAACAGAGCGGTAGGACAATGCTTTTCGCTTCCACCGCTGCTTGACCCATAAAAACTCAACTTCTGCAACTTACCCATTGGATTTGTTTTTTTTAAAACCCTGATTCTCGAACTCTCACCCTGAACTCTGAACAAGAGGAGGGCAAATATTTTTTTTTTTGAGGGGAAAAGACTTTATTCAAACCGAAAAAGTGAGAGCTGACCTTTTGTCAGTTGTTTTTGTGTTATTTTTTTTTCCTTGGTTGGTTATTACCTGACTATTACTGTGTATTTGTGGAAAAAAAAGTTCAACTCAATATACATACAATAACTCAAATTCTTATGGTCTGTATTTCATTTACACCTCGGGCTCCTTCACGAACCATCTTCTGTATCCACTAATCTACTTTAGCGCAGTTAGTGTTGCCTAGCCTTTAATTAGCGTTACAAGTGGCGAGCTAGCCAGGAGTCAAACCTAGAATCTTCTGATCGTGTGGGTGATTTATCGTCCATATCTGTGTTTTCAATACATTTGTCAAAAAAAAAAAAAAAGTTTGGTTGACTTGAACCATGGATTATTTTGTAAAAACTGGCATTTCTATTGCCAATGCAGTAATTGTTTCTGGTGTTACAAATACTCATGCAGAAGATGAAATCATTGATCATTTACGCAGTTATGGTGAGATTAGGATGTCGTTTACAGTTGCCGACCATAAAATCCATTTTACAAAAAACCTGACCGTTGAGTTTGTGAACGCTGCAGCTTTAGCACAGCTAAAACCGCTTTGCCTTACGTACACATCTCATTATAGCTGCAAGCGTTGAATATGTTGTTAAATTACTCGCAGTTGCCACAGCCACAGCGGAAACTTCCCAATCCATTGACTATCTCCAAGAACTGAGACGCCTTTCCCAACAAACTGGTCGACCGTTTGAAGAACTATTAAAAGGGGCTATGGATCAAATGAGCGCACATTTGGGCTTGTTAGCCACTGGAGGAGGAGGATAGCGATGATGGGGATAATGAGGATGAAGATGGCGATAGCCCAGAAAACACTGCTTATGTACTATCGACTGCCACAGTCCGTCAGCCTCAACCAGTGCCCCTGTCCTCACAACCTTCACCCTCTAACCGGCCAGGACAAGCTGTCAACCGGGGCCCACGAATTTCGCTCTCGGGCCATGATTTGAACCCACCTGAGATACAACGTGTTGTTGTGGAACATATTGTGCGAAAAGACGATTTTAACGCTCAGTCTCTGTCTCCATTGCGACTCGCACATTCTCCGGAGAGAAAACTTCCAAAGCCCTCTCATGAAGTAGATTACGATTCTTGGAAGTCACAAATTGAATTACTGAATGCCGATCCAAGCCTTGCTCCACTGCACATCACCAGACGTATTATTGAAAGTCTATTGCCCCCTGCTGCTGATCTGGTGAAAAGTCTAGGACCAAATGCCCTGCCTGCAACATTCCTGCGTGTTCTTGATTCTGCTTATTCCACTGTTGAAGATGGAGAAGAATTATTTGCAAAGTTCTTAAACACCTTCCAAGATCATGGAGAGAGACCATCTTCTTATCTGCAAAGACTCCAATTATCTCTCAGCACAGTGGTGAAGCGTGGTGGTATTGCAGCAACTGATACGGACAAACACCTGCTAAAGCAATTCTGCCGAGGTTGCTGGGATAATGCAGTAATAAACAAGTTACAACTGGAGCAGAAAAAAGACCAACCACCTTCCTTCGCAGACTTGCTATTCACTCTCAGAACTGAAGAAGACAGGCAGGCAGCAAAAGAAACACTAATGAAAAAACACATTCCATCTGTCAAGCACCGCGCTCAACTACAAACTCAGAGTGCCAGTGCATGCTCCTGTGGCCATACCTCAGACTCGAGCGCAATTGAAGAGCTCAGAAAACAAATGATGAAACTTCAGAGTCAAATGTCCGCCCTGCTGTCCAAGAAATCACCCAGCTCCACTAAAGTTGATCATAACCAAAAGAAACAGAAACAAAGACAGCCAGCCAGCAAACCTAAGTCGTGGTTTTGCTTCAAGTGCGGACAAGATGGCCACATCGCCCCAAACTGTATCGATGAGCCAAATCCCAGTCTGGTAGAGGAAAAACGGAAACAACTCAGACAAAAACAGCAATCTTGGGAAACCAGAAATCCATTAAACTAGAAGCAGTTTCTTCAGAGGGACATGTGGAAGCTGCAACCGGTCTTTGTCCCCACACCAAACACTCACTTTCCTCATTGCCAAGGGGGTTAGTTGGCCCAAAAAGCACTGGAGAGATCAAGATCAAAGAAACCAAGATCCCTTGCCTCTTTGACACTGGTTCTCAAGTTACAACAATTTCTCAGTCATTTTACAATACCTACCTGCCGGATCATGAAATCAAGCCATTGAACAATCTCCTTGAAGTGGAGGGGGCTAATGGGCAATGTGTGCCTTATATAGGATATGTGGAGCTGGATTTGACATTTCCTTCAGAATTCTTAGGAGAAGAGATGTACATTGACACTCTGGCATTGATTGTCCCTGATCTACGTTCTTCACAACCCCCCATTCTCATTGGCACAAATACATTGGATGCCGTTTATGACCTGCACTGCCAGTCACTGTCACAGTTCCAACCAGCGCCTTTTGGATACAGAGCAGTACTCAAGATTTTGGAAATAAGACACAAGTTAACAACTGACGACCATCATGGGGTTCTGAGAATGCAATCTAACATGCCACAAACAATCCCTGCAGGCCAAACCGTAGTACTGGACGCTCTTGCGGTTTCTCCTTTTCTGCAAGGTGAGAGAGAAGTTGTTATCCAACATCCAGTCTCATTCTCCCTTCCTGGCAGTTTAATGGTGAAATCATGCCTTGTCATACCTCCAATCCAACCTGCTCGTCTGCCAGTGGTAATCACCAATGAGTCGGACCATGACATTGTTATACCTGCCAGAGCATCCATCGCCGAACTCAGTGCCATCCAGTCAATTCTTCAGCCAGAGCAAAATGTTCCTCAGCCTCCTCATTCTGCAGAGCCATCTAAACTTAAGTACAACTTTGGAGATTCGCCACTTTCACCAGAATGGAAGCAGCGTGTGACAGCCATGCTCGATAGCATCCCAGAGGTGTTTGCAAAGCCGCGATCTGGACTTTGGTCATTACAGACAAAGTAAAACATGAAATCAAACTGTCCGATCCATCTGCTTTCAAACAACGGCCTAGACCAATCCATCCTCAAGATGTTGATGCTGTTCGAAACCACATTCAAGAACTGTTACAATCTGGTGTCATACGAGAGTCCAATTCACCCTTTGCCTCCCCTATTGTTGTTGTGAGAAAGAAAAATGGCACAATAAGACTCTGCATTGATTACAGGAAGTTGAATGTCCAAACTATCAAGGATGCCTATGCACTGCCTAAACTGGAGGACACATTTTCAGCGCTCTCTGGTTCTACATGGTTCTCGGTGTTGGACCTGAAATCTGGGTATTACCAGATCGAGATGGAGGAGAGAGACAAAGCCAAGACCGCATTCGTCTGCCCCCTAGGGTTCTATGAATTTAACCCGAATGCCTCAGGGGTGACCAATGCTCAAGCACTTTCCAACGGCTCATGGGGCGTTGCATGGGTGACATGAACCTGAAGGAAGCCCCCTCGTCTTCATCGACGACCTGATAGTTTTTGCCCCAACTCTAGAAGAGCATGAACAACGGCTCATGGAAGTCCTCCAACGTCTGAAGGAGTTAGGATTAAAGCTGTCAGTGGAAAAGTGTGTTTTCTTCCAGACGTCCGTCCGCTACCTCGGCCATATTGTCTCTAGTAGCAGTGAAACCGACCCGACAAGATTGCTACCTTAACATCTTGGCCAGTTCCTAAAACCCTCAAAGAGCTCCGATCATTCCTTGGTTTTGCAGGCTACTACCGGAGGTTTGTGCAGGGATACTCGTCAATCGTCAGACCCCTCACCGAATTAACTTCTGGATATCCACCCAGCCATAAAAGGTCCAAGCAAATGAAACCATCTCAACACTATTTCCATCCAAAAGAACCTTTTGCTGAACGCTGGACCCCTGCTTGCCAACAAGCCTTTGAAGACATAATCCAGAAACTCACCACAGCCCCCGTTCTTGCCTTTGCCGATCCGAGCAAACCTTTCATCTTGCACACGGATGCTAGCTCTACTGGCCTTGGGGCAGTCTTGTACCAGGACCATTATGGACGAAACAGAGTGGTTGCATATGCCAGCAGAGGCCTGTCACACAGTGAGAGTCGTTACTCGGCCCACAAACTGGAGTTCTTGGCACTGAAATGGGCTGTAACGGAAAAATTTAGCGACTACCTGTATGGATCCGAATTCACTGTGGTTACAGACAGCAATCCACTGACGTACCTGCTGACCTCTGCAAAACTGGATGCAACAAGTTACAGGTGGCTCTCTGCTCTCTCAACCTTCACATTCAAGATTATCTACCGAGCTGGAAAGTTGAATGCTGATGCTGATGGACTCTCTCGGAGACCTCATGAAGAGCGAGCTGAAGGTGCCCGGTCACAAAAGGAACGAGAGAGAATATTGAGATTCACTGAACAGCATCTTGAAGATCCATCCTGTATCTGTATTGACCAGCATTCAGTCCAAGCCATATGTGACAGACAACTCGTGTACAGCTCACCTCACGAAGATCAAGTCACTGCTTTTGTTCAAACTCTCTCCATTAATGCTGACAGCCTGCCAGACAGCTTCATCAATGATTCCCAGTTCTCTTCACCTGTCTTGTGCACCCTTACTGATGCTGAGATTGCTGAGGAAACAACGAGCAGATCCAGTCATCCAGCACATTCTTGCCCAATTAGAAAGAGGAGAATCTCCGCCCCTTCTCTGCGAGAACAGCTCCCTGACTTGCCACTCCTGCTGCGAGAACTAACCGTCTGGAGCTCCGCAATAATGTTCTCGTCAGAAAAGGAACGTCAATGGAGAGCCTACTTATCAACTCGTCCTTCCCGAGGAGTGTCGGCTGGAGGTCCTCTACCAGTTGCATGATAAAATGGGCCATCTGGGAACAGAGAGAACTCGACCTGGTCAGATCTCGGTTCTTTTGGCCACGGATGTCCGTTGATGTCAGTAATAAAATCAAAACATGTGAGAGATGTGTGCGGAGAAAAACACTTCCTGAAAGCTGCACCACTCGTCAACATCAAAACTTCAAGACCACTTGAACTCGTTTGCATGGATTTTTGTCAATAGAACCAGATCGAAGCAACACAAAAGATGTTCTTGTCATCACTGAATCATTTCACAAAATATGCAGTGGCAGTGCCAACACCTAATCAGCGAGCCAAGACAGTTGCAAAGCCCTGTGGGACAACTTCCTAATTCATTATGGAATACCGGAAAGACTCCACAGCGACCAAGGGCCTGATTTTGAATCACATACCATCAAGGAGCTCTGTCAAATGGCTGGAATCCACAAAATTAGAACCACGCCTTACCATCCCGTGGCAACCGGTGGAGCGATTCAACGCACTCTCCTCAGCATGTTGGGTACCCTACAAGAACAAAGATAAGACACACTGGAAAGACTTTGTCAAACCCTGGTACATGCTTGCATAACTGTACACGTAATGGCGTCACTGGTTATTCACCTTCACAGACTGATGTTCGGCAGACAACCTCGCTTGCCCGTTGACCTAGCTTTTGGCTTGCCTCTGTCTGAAAACCAGTCCATGTCTCATTCACAGTATGTTGAAAAACTTAAATCTCATCTCAAAGAAAGCTACAAGATCGCAACCCAAAATGCAGAGAAGGTAATGGGAAGAAACAAACTCAGATTCGACCAGCAGATTCTGACCTCAGAACTGTCAGTTGGGGACAGAGTTCTGGTCAGAAATGTCAAGTCTGAGAAACACAAACTAGCTGACAAATGGGAGCCCGGCGTATACATAGTTGAGAAGAAAGCCGGCACTCTTCCTGTCTATACAGTCAAGCCAGAGGGCAAGACGCCCATCCGAACTCTCCACAGAGACCTGCTCCTGCCTTGTGGCTACCTGACACACCAGCTTCCAAGCCAGACAAGCCAAAACAGTCAGTGACCTCAGTAACCTGGACAACTCCAGTAACTCGAGACCTGCCAGAAAGTGATGAAGATATGTCAGAAACATACCTACCTGACCTACCTGTTTCCAGCTCCTACCCTGTCAAATTCACCTCGGTGATGGATATACCACGCATCTCCACGCCTCCAATTGCTCCTCTTGCTGCACCTGTGATTCCGCCTGGCCAGCCACCACAGAGTGTTAGGGGAATGGAATCCGTGGCGGTGGGGAATGACATGGAGTCTGTAGCTGAGCCTGCTGTAAATCCTGATTTGACCGAGACCCAGTTGATTGATTTGGATGCTGACCCAGTACAAGAACTCGGCGCTCCGGTGATTCAGGAGCTGTCAGAGGAATGTGCCTCCGTCCAGCCCGACTCTTCCACACCCCTAGAGCCTGTCAGCATCTCTAGTGATTCTGAGGCACAACCTGAAGTGGAAAACTCTGGCCCAGAGTCTGAACCATTAGCCCGACGCCCATTCGAAGACGCCCAGCCTCCTGATCGCCTGCAATACTCGAGGCTTGGTAACCCCAGTCCCTGCACAGCATCCAATCCCTGTTCCAAGGACTCAGTACTGCATTTGCCTCTGCACTGCAACTTGGAAGAGACTCCTTTGAACACGACTTCCTGTGAACCACCTCTCTGTCACCAGCCATCTCTCCATGTATGAGGCCATACATGAGTTTAGAGAGGAACCTGTAACCCGCATTTAAGGCCGGATACTTTTATTTTGGCGGGTCCACTTCGGTGCCGCTGCCCGTACTTTCCCTTTCCTTTAAGTTTCCCTACTTGACTTCCCCTTCCCTCCGCTGTGGCTGTGGCATGGTCTCTTCAGCAAACAAAGCGATCAAACTTTGGAAATTTGCACTATTCAAACTGCATATTAAGGTGAGACTTTTGCCAACACCTATAATACTACCTCAGAAAATTCCAACCGTCTAAACAATTGCTAATTCATTTTATTAACTAAAATCGTCACCTGCTCCTTGCAGATCTCTCATAGAGCCTCCGTGCATGTTCACCGGTCGGCCGTGCACGGAGTCTTGTGTGTCAGCCCCGGAAAACTCAGGTAAAAGTTTTCTAGCACTATTTAATGATGTATTGTAATAAAGCCGAATTACAGGCAGCTCTTTAATTTAACTTAATATTGAAAATATAGAAGCGCCTTTCAGGACGTTTATCCAAGTTAAGCGCTCTATTTAGCTAACGCTAAATGCTTTAAGAAGTTTTGTATTCACGTAGCTGCGTGTTTTCCTGTTGTTGCGCAACACTTGATTGATACACTCTGGTTGAGTATTTGTACAAATATAGACATTTTGAATGCGTGAATTAAGTGCACTTGTTATGAATGAATGAATTAAATTACTATAGTAATTGTTTGATGTATTTAACTAATTCATCTGTTTTATGAATTAATTTCAGCATGAATAATTATATTAATTATAATTAATTAATTATTCATGTCTGTTAATGGTGTATACCATAATTGTATTTTTCTTCATGTATGTTAATCATGCATTGTTTTCATTTGTTACGTTAGGGTACATTAGTTTACATTAGTATATTAATGAAATATTTATTTGTGTTTTGACCTTTTTAGGTCAGGTTTTTTTGTATGGGCGGAACCAACTACCTCATCAACCTCCGGTCTCCACAGACACTGATGGCGAGCTAGACCAAAACAGAGCGGTAGGACAATGCTTTCTTCCACACTGTGACCCATAAAAACTCAACTTCTGCAACTTACCCATTGGATTTGTTTTTTTTAAAACCCTGATTCTCGAACTCTCACCCTGAACTCTGAACAAGAGGAGGGCAAATATTTTTTTTTTTGAGGGGAAAAGACTTTATTCAAACCGAAAAAGTGAGAGCTGACCTTTTGTCAGTTGTTTTTGTGTTATTTTTTTTTCCTTGGTTGGTTATTACCTGACTATTACTGTGTATTTGTGGAAAAAAAAGTTCAACTCAATATACATACAATAACTCAAATTCTTATGGTCTGTATTTCATTTACACCTCGGGCTCCTTCACGAACCATCTTCTGTATCCACTAATCTACTTTAGCGCAGTTAGTGTTGCCTAGCCTTTAATTAGCGTTACACACTGCTTTTATTTTAATGTTTTTTCTTTTCCTTAAACTGTGATACATGTATTCTTCGAAAGCAGTGCCTCGTCACTTTGGCGCGTTTTTATGACTGTCTTTGTATGTGAATTTGTATATTCTGCAGTTTTGGTGGTGCTGTGGCCCAAGACAAATTTCCTTTCGGGGACAATAAAGTTTACCTTTACCTTTACATGAGGAAATGTTACCATGCGCTTTAGTAGCTACAGCTAAATATTAAATCAGGACCTTCATCTTATTTACTGCAGCTCTTAATACCCTCCCGGCAACACCTTTCTGCCTTCTGAAAAATGCATTTTCTGGTGGGAAGCAAAACCAAGACACTTATATGTAACAGAATACATCAGTAATGTTTGTCCAAAATAAAAGTCATAATCACTCTGAAGTGCTCAGGGCTTTTTAAAGTGAACTGTTTGTGTTTCATCACTGTTAATGGCAAGTATCCAGCACCTTCTGTAGTTTTGTTTCTTCCTCTGCCACCAAAACAATGTGGTCAGCGTACAGTAATATGCTAAAAATGTCTATACCCATGTTGGCTCTCTTTGTTTCTTGAGCTAATTGATTCACGTAAATGGAAAATAAAGTTGGAGAGAGAATGTCTCTGTGTCTCACTCCAAATGGTGTAGTAATTATGTAAAGTATGCGGCTCATTAATCTCGTGTTTTCGTCATGTTGATAACTGTGCTAATGAACTACTGCATTTGTGAGCGGCTCACTGTGAGGCCATCAGTATTTCCAGTGTATTCTGATAGCACAGCTTCCAATTATTTCCAACCACACTGCTCCACATTGGGAGAACACATGAGTGAAGCTAAAACTTGTGTAAAATGATCCTCTGTCCACTGACAAAACCATTTAGAAATCAAGTTTGAGTCTTTGACAGGCAAAGCAGCAATGGGCATGTGCCCTCCATGCCAACATGTTTTAATGTATAATATTAATAAAGAGACAGTTCAACTGAAGTCACTTAATAAAATGTACCATGATCATGAAGTAGAGAGAGGTTTGGCCATCCACACACCTCATTACAGCAACACAGCACCACAACAACACTGCAGACACACAGTTCTGTATTAGTACAAGTTACCCACTTTCTTTAAAGTATAGAGCTAAACCCCAGTTTACCTGATGATGCCCACTTGACCAGCAACAACAGATAAAAACAGTAACACTGATGAGGAGCATGGAGTTCATGCAGCTTCCTGGGAGAGCTGGAGGCCAAAGACCAAAGAAATGAATGTAAAGGTCACACAAACACACACAGAAATGTATTTTATGTTCTAGAGCTGCAACTATTCATTTTCTTCTATAGCAGTAGACATTTACAGCATCCACCAAATTAGAACGTACCAACCAAAGATGAACTAAAAAATCAATGAGCAAAATTCTACAATCCCTGTTGCCTTCTATAATGCAATTTCAGGACACTCCAGGTTTAGAAACTTTCTCTAAATCTGTAGTGTACAGTTTGCAGTAGTAACAGCTTGACCACAACAGCCCCCAGAGTGATTTAAAAATGACCCATGTATAGTCTTCATCACCATCATAAAGTCTTTAATCCACAGTGTTTTAGTGCTCGTTCCCAGCAGACTGAGGAGGAGCAGGTATAACAGCAGAGATGTAGTTTCACAGATATGGATGAGAGCAGCAGGAGGCACCCCAGGGCTCAGTGATGGGACCGCTCTGATAAATGACCCGTCTAGCACCCGTAGTGTCTCAGGAACTAGAGCCTGACCCCAGCAGGGAGGCAATGAGCTTTAGAATCACCACGGCAGCCTTTACCCATCTGCCCCGTGACCTCTGCTGCCAGCACAGGTTTGATGAAAATAAATGATCGTAAACTAACACAGAGGTGAGCAAGTGTCAGGTGTACTGGAGGGATTTCTTACAGTATTGAAACTTTACTCAGAGGAATTTTGTCCTTCAAGCTTTTTCATTTGTTTCTAAGAGAACAACAGCCTGTTACACATTGTTATGATTTACTCTGGCTTTTTAGTTAGAAATATAAATGCTTGCCTTAGTGAGCTTCATTTGACTGGAGCTGAGCATTATGGGTGACTTCACACTCCCTTAGTCCACTTCTTTGTACAGGCTATAACTGGAATTAGTACAATGAATCAAGCTATTAAAAATGAACATGATCAAGTGTTTCATAATTTAGAGTTAGGATCAAATGTGGCCAAACCTCCTCGTCAGAGCCTGAGCTCCTCAGATCTCAGGAGCTCAGCAGTCGGGCCTGGTCAGGACTCGGATGGGAGACCACTGGGAAAATCAGGTGCCACAGGGGGGCCCATGGCCCAGTAACTTACCACCACCAGGTGTGACTCTGTAAAGTGACTTTGGGCCCACAACCCGTGAAACTCTAAGAATTATGTCCACACATGTACAGTAAAGCCCAATAGAGATGCACTGATTTTGTGTCTTCTCCCAACCAGCAGGAGAAAACAAGCCATTTATATTATTAATAAAGAGGTTCATGGTGTTGTCTCTTTCGTTTCCCTCCCTACACGTCTTTTGACGCACTAGGAAGCGAAGCAAAGTCCAGCTCCTTTCCAATGCTGTCTCCAGATGTCAGACTTGACTTGTTTGTGTTTTGTGCTGCATAATCCTTGTTTGATGCTCTTCTCTACTTCGTTGGTTGACTGAGTCATCCTGTCTCTAGGCTCACCTATCACACTCTCTCCCACAGTGTTTCCTTTAGCCGCACATTCCTGCCCGCAGGTAAACCGCCTGTTCCCGCGAGATTTGCGTTGCGGTACCGATCTCAATGCAGATCTCTACAACAAAGCCCAGTAAACCGTCTCCTTCCACCACATTTATGTCACATGGCTCTGTTCATTTATATTGGCCCTTAGTGGATGGATGTAATAGCTGTATGTCTCATCTTTATTCATTACACTGCATCTAAAACTGCACCCTTACAGTGATTTAATGCCGTTATAACTGACAGTGTATACCTGCATAGTCCTGTGCTCCACAGTGCAGAGAACTTGCTGAGCCTGATTAACCTGACAAAAGCAGTTAGTGCACCTGCCATCGCACATTAAACCATTTTACGCTCTGGTCTGGACCAAAGCAGCACTTAAAAGCACCTATCACCCACGGTCAAACACTTTTCAGGTAATTAGTCATGACACAGAAAGATCCATATGGGGTTTTCTCAAGAATAACTTAAGTATAGTTTAGAAAATCTTGCATTTTTATTTGCGCTTCGAGCTAAATAAACAAGATGTCCAAGAGATGTTTCGATGATGAATATTACATGTGCTGCTTGTGAAATTAAAGGTCTGATATGCATTATTTATACTTGTTAAAATACTTTTGGGGCATCTTAATTTGCATTGTATAATCTAAAGAAACAATACAGTCCCTTTGCTCTTACTGGCATCAAAAAGGCACTGCAGCATCTGACCTAATTTACCACTGCAGGCGCTGGTTCAGATCAGAGAAAGGCATTTTAGGCTTAAACCAACTGGATTTCAGCACTGAAGCTGGCAACCTGCTGTGGGGTGTTAATTGCTAACACGTCCACACATTTAGATCACCTTATCTTTTATTTCTGAAAATGCTATATTCATCATATTCAAATCACTCCGCCTTCAGAACGCTAGCACGACACAATCAAGGTGCAGCCCACTAATGAAACTACTGCACATTACATCAGGTTTGTCAAGTTGTGATGGATTGTTTTGTCTCCTGCTTTTGTATACTTAAGAAAAACTGCGTGAATCTTGTACAGGATTGTACTGCTACCCCAAGGAGGGTTCGAGTAGGGCCCGGGAGAGTCCACAAGATTAATCAAACATGCATGAGTATGCATATAAAACCTCTTCAGACATATTTCAGGCATTTTATGAGGGAACAATGTCGTGTCCTTGGGCGAGACACTTAACCCAGAGTCCTGCACGGGTCTGATTCTGACAAACCGCACCCGCCTGTACCCATCATACCTCAATCCACTCCCGACCCGTTTTCCGACAGAATTGAAATAAAATTACGCATCCAATCCGACCCGCGATAAATGCATCCTGACACCCGAACCACACCCGAATGAAAATCAGTCTGAGAGCCAAAAAGAGTCACAACTTTATACTCTCCACTCAATAACTTGTTTTTCAGCTCCTCGTGAGTCATTTTGAGCTGCAGGACGTTGCATGCAAGGTTTGAAAAAGAAAGTGGCAGAGATTTCTGGGAATGCATGCAGCAAAAACATGGATTTTACACTTAATCATCTTGTAAAAACAAAGGCATTTTTGCATTTCACTAAAATACAGCCCTGTTTGTTGTTTGCATATGTTTTGTAAACCACAGATTAGACCCGTGCTCTCCTGCGTCCAACAAAGCACAACATTTTTCACCCATTTCACCCAAATTTGCGGTTCATTCGTCGGGTATCCGCGGGTACCTGAACCTGTGCAGGACTCTGACTTAACCCACCTTGCCCCTAGTGTCTGTGTGCACTGATGTACGAGTGTGTGAGTGAATGGGTGAGTTGTTCAATGACATAAAACTCTTTGAGTGCCTTGAAAGTGGAAAAGCACTATGTAAAAATGTCAATATTTATCGTTTACCATGGTAGAAATCTCCAAAATGGTATAGATTTTGCGTAACACAGCCTCTTTGATGTAACTGCACAGAAAATCCAATCCATCCAATCCAATGAGGTTCAGTTGGTCATCCGATAATTGATGTTTTCACAGAACATGCACAGAAAACAACTGAAAGAAATCGCTGTCCTTTACCTAAAATGCCACTGTAACTCTTAGCACACAAACACAGGATTAGTCGAACATTCACAAATAAAACAAAACTTTTGGTAATGTAGAAAAACACTGGCAAAAGGATTTTAAGAAACGGCTATCAAACATGGCAGCTGTGGACAGAAATACAGCTTATTATATCCTGGATGTAAATGCTTGAAATCTTATCCCGGCGTTTCTCATCCTGTAATGAAATAAAGAGCGGCTTCAATAGGAAACGCTCCGAGTTTGTCCCAAGTTACTTCCAGGCCGGGTCTGAAAATAGCTTTTGCTGCAGTTTTATCTCAGTCTCACAGAAATCCATCTTCTGCTTTCCAAAGCTTGTTTAGGTCAGTGGTTGTTTAGAAAGTTCTGAAGTTTATTTCTGTTACAGCCAAGTTCTGAACTAAATTTGGGTTAGATAGGATACAATTAGGTTTTGAGAGTGTTTTTGTCCAGTTGCTTTTGCCAAATACTGACTCAAAAAGCTATAACAGAAACCCACCAGTGAGATGGTTGATCCTTATATCCCAACACATTCTGTTTTTAGACCAAAGTTTAGCTTGTTTTCTTTTGGTTTTCAGTCACAAAAGAAAGACAAATATCGGTATCAACTAAAGAAAATCCATATCAGACCACCCCTACTTTTTCAGACCACTGTTTAGTTTGTTTTCACACCTGACAGTTTCGACTGCTCACTCAGTCTTCCTCAGTCATCATGTGATGTGTATACAGGTTTAGGGTTGCCTTCCTACAGGACGACAGCGCCATCTGCAGTCCAGCTTCTTTAGCACATGAGCAACAAAACACCAAGGAGGACAGGAGCCACTCACATAAGCCTTTTCTGATCACTATAAAAGAGAGAACCACATTATGGAGTGGGACAAACATTATTAGGACAGAGAGTAACAAACATGGTCGCTGGATTGAGGAGCCAATCGAAATACAGAAACGTGCCCACGGGACTGTGAACCGGGACGAGGGGGGCCTTTTTACTCTCACACACCTGAAATACTGTCCTGTAGAAGTGTAATTAAACGTCAGCTGACCGGACACTGGTGTTGCATTAGGCATGGCTATAAACACTGATACATGCATCAGATTATTTTGACACAATGATCTATGTTTATTGTATCTGTCCCTATCAAATAAATAGTAAATAAATAAAAACACGTCACAGAAACATCACGTGACCACTCTGAAGGGCACTGAGTGAGTGGTCCAAACTGTCAGAGATGAAAACAAACTAAACAGTGGTCTGGATAAAGCCCGGGGATGGTCCCATATGGAGTTTTTGTTGATTAGGGGTGTGCATTGTCTTGAGTCTGAAGATACAAACATACGTATGATATGCATGTCACAATTCGATATATCACGATATATAATGACACTAAAACAGTGGATGATATATTGCAATTTATCAATAATTAATTCTAATAATATTGTCAACTCCACCTTCACAAGAACCAAATTGTACGAAATATATTTTATGACCTTTTTTAAATCATGAGAACAGGGGATGCAACTAATGAATTTTTGTGAAAAATATTATTGAAAAAATCGATTTAGATGCATTTTTGAATTTGAGAATTGTGCATGATATATCACTGAATCTTACACCCCAATTTTTTGTTGAGTTGATACCAATATCTGATATTTGTATTGCTGTTGTGGCCAATAACCGATATTTGCCGATACTGTTATTAAGCTTATAAAATCTATAGCCCCGAGCAAATGTATGCATCTACATAATAGTAAAGGTTGCAAATTGACATTGCTTTTGTCAAAATAAGCAAAAAATGCCTTTATCTGTGATACAAAATAATATGTTTACTCATTATGTGATATTACACTGAAGATGTTCACTATGTCTTCTTATGTAAAGAAAGTCCTAAGCTGTGGCTCTACCCCTGCACGTCCAAACAGCCTTAGAGTGTTTTAAGTCTGCATGAGTTTGTGTGGTCATCTGTGTCTTATTTCTTTTTATTTTAATTATTTCAATGCTACTTTGTGACTTTTATGGTGTTGGTTTAATTTGATTTTACTGGTTTTATTGTTTTAGGACTGGTTTGACCAAAATTTAGCATTTTACTTTTATTGTTGCATTCTTTGTGTTTTATCTCTGTGCAGCACTTTGGAAACTGCTCTGTTTATAAAACGTGCTATAGAAATAAAGTGGATTCGGATTTATGTACTTTAACTTCTTAGGTTCTTTTTTTAAGAATGTAAGACTGTAGTCAAGTGTATTTACCTTGCTGACATGTTTCAGCTGCTGCTGCTGCACCGGTGACAGTTCTGAAGATGCAGCAGCAGCAGCCAAAACATGTAAACAAGGTAAATACACTTAACTACATTCTTACATTCTTAAAAAAAGAACCTAAGAAGTTGAAGTTACATTATGTAATGTAATGTAATGTTTACTCATTTACTCCCCACCCATTATGGCCCTGAATGGTTCTGCTAATATGACCCCAGACTCAGGGCAAGTTCAATAGGCCAGACAAACTAACAGAAACTGTAAACAAGTGGGTGCGTTAGTTTCAGAGTAATTTCATAGTAGCCAGCTCCTCCCTTCAGGCAGATTTAAGGCAGTGTCCTGCAGCATTTTGACCAGAACTGAAGAAGCAGCTTGAATGAACTGAGAAACGTATTTGACCAAATAAACTTCTGTCCAGTTGACAAACTGAATTTCTCCTTTTGCTGTGGATTCTACCTGGATGACTGAGGGATTTTACGATTTTCACAAGTTAGGCATCAAAATGATAAGTTCAATAGGCCTAGCTAACGAACAGAAACTGTTAACAAGTAGGTGTTTACAGCAGTTTCATTCACTTTCATGCAGATATAAGGCAGTGTCCTCCAGCATTCTGACCAGAACTAAATAAGCAATGAAACATATTCGACCAAAATAAACTTTTGTCCAGCTGACAAATTGAATTTCTCCTTTTGCCTCTTCTTAAAAAGACAAATCTGATCTGATACATGAGGACAGACTCAGAATGACACATGAGACACAGAGACTTTGGTCCATGCAGGAAAAATCTCCATACTAAATATCTAAAAATCGGATCATAATATGTTCCAGTCTCTTCAACAAATGTATTCTTGTTTTAAAATGACAGAATTATGTGTTCCTTTTTGCAAAAATGTAACCCCAGCTTTTGTGTTGTTGCTCACAGGTGTTCCGGTGGCCCATTGCCAGTCAGCTGGACGAAAACGAGATGCTGGAGATCCAAGTCTACAATTACAGCAAAGTCTTTTCCAACCGGTAAGCCCCTCTCCTCCTGCGAGCCAACGCTAACCCGATCCACAACAAACTGTTCACTCCAATAAACACTGACACATCGGGCTGGCGCTGCAACTCAGGAGCATTACCGGTTTTCCTTTGGAGCCGGTTTGTAAATTGAATACATTTGGCGAGGAGCAGATTGCAAGGAATCCACAGACATGCCAGGGATTCGATTAAAACAGTGGCCCTACGAGCAGGAAGGCAGTGATGAAACAACATCTGCAGTAATAGTCACATTAGTCACTGGCGTTTCTTTAAACAATCGAATTAACAACACAGGGGTTTAGCTAAAGGCAGTGGAGGCACGGGGAGTCCAATTGAGCAAATACACCATCACAGTTTACACAAAGGACGGTAATTTCCTCCAACTCTGGAAGTGCTTTTCAAATCAGATATTTCCAATTAGTCCACGTGTCTTCTTCTAATACATTTCCTGCATTCATTGTCTTGGCAATCGAATTATCTCCCGCTTATTCTCCTGTATTACTGGATGGAATATAACATAGCAGCCAGTGATTAATAGGTGTCATTGTTTGTCAAAAGTGGTAATTGTGAGTGACCAAAATACATTGAAATCATACTTGGTCTAAGCATACGAAGACTATAGTTTAAAAGTTTGAATAGAAAATAGTTTCATTTTTGACTGATAAGTAACGTTTCTAGTGGAGGATCCACCACCTGCTCGTCTCCCTGAAAATGTTATTGTTTTCTCTAGATTGAATGTTCCACAGTATAGATTAAACCTACAATCTATCACGAGGGAGACAACAGGTTACAGCACTACGCTACATTATAATTTAGATCTGTGGAGAGGCGCCCCTATTCACAGACAGAATTATTATATTTTTAAGCAATAGAAACACCTGTAATGAAAGCATTTCCATCCATCCATTTTCTTCCACTTATCCGGGGCCGGGTCACGGGGGCAGCAGTCTAAGCAGGGACTCCCAGAATTCCTTCACCCCAGACACTTCCTCCAGCTCCTCCAGGGGGATCCCAAGGCGTTGCCAGGCCAGACGAGAGACATAGTCCCTCCACCATGACCATAGGTGAGTGGAGGAACATAGACTGAGGTAAATCGAGAGCTTTGCCTTTCGACTCAGCTCCCTCTTCACCACAACGGAAAAAAATGACACTATTATTTTAGCGAGGTGCTGATTAGGGAACCCATTGATATAAAATGGGTTGAAATTGAAATTGGCTCTCCTATCAGCTGAACAAAACTTATTTCGCAGGCTAATCTCAAAGTTCAAATTTTATTGTCCATAAGTACGTGTGGCCCCTGTAGAAAACCCCACATTACCCTAAGCAAATCAACGACATTAATTACACACTGCCGTATTATCAGCATCTGATCTAACCGTTTTCCCCGGGCCGGCACACTCGATTACCACCACCTTCCTGCTTACACACAGCCCGGCTCCCCTTAAGGCCGCCATGTCCTTATCTGAAAACACGGAGGGGACTGAACAAAAGGAAAGACGATTGTTAGTGTCCCGGTGAGTTCCTGCGGACACGGTGACAGCCTAACCACAGCCCACACCGATCATTAGCTGCTCGACTCTCGGTGTGGGAGGTTCTTTATGCTACAGGCCGTACACAGGCTTATCTGGGCCGGACACGTGTGGACAGTGGGCGGACAGGGTTTTCTGGATGCTGAAGACGCTGGACTAAGTTGTGGGTGAAGAGTGGGCAGGAAATGCACGCGGAAAAGTTGTTTTGTTCTGGTATTGATAGTGGGAGAGAGAATTGCGCTGACACGACACATTTTCGCTTACTTAAAATGTGTAGTGGGTGAAATAATGAAATAGGAAAAAGTCTACTGATAAGATGTGGTAAAGTAAAGGGGTTGCTATTTCCGAAGCCAGGTGTGCAGGAAAGTTTGTGCGTAATGCTTGTCAAAATGAAAAATAGACTGCCAATTTACAACATTTTGGTAAAAAAGTGCAAAAATATTGAAATATCGATAATATTGAAATATCATCATACTCAATTTAGTGATACAGTATCGTTATCATGGGCTGTTGTACGTTCTTTTGGTATCTTTAGCCATTTTTTCTTACTTATTTAGTGGAAGGAAACTTGATTATGCCATATCCTCAACATATTCACTGTTTTGATGATTAAAATAGTGTGTTTCATATTAATTGCGCAGAATGAGTGGTTTAACAGAGAAATATTGTTGCTAAAATGCATTTGGCTCTTAAAAATCGTGTGTATCGTGTGCAATATATTGATTATCAGCTGTATCGCCATATCAGTCATGCATCGTGTATTGTATTGAATCGTGAGGGATCCTGATTCCCAGCCTTAGTTTCGATAGATCCTTTTACCTTGATAGAAAAAGCTGCGTGCGCATTTTGGCAACGGAAGTGTCATCGTTCCCCGTTCATTCCGATTCATTCAGACTGAACACAGGCAGAAGACGGAGATAAAAACATTTCCAGCACCAAAATGTCTGGTTGTTCCGTTTGCGCTTGTCAGAATTCTACTGGTGGACTAAAGTTTTCAAGTTTTACTCACTGATCGCACAAGGATCTGGCAGTCGGACATCATTTTTTGTTGTTATTTTTCCTCTATTTTCTTTTTTCTCTGTAGCAGTAAGTTATACTGTAGTTAGTACAGAGAAAGAGTTATGAAAGATAGAAAGTCACAGGTAGTAATCTTCTAGTTTCGTGTTTCAGTCAGTAGTAAAAAAAGAGTTATATCACAGTTAGAGTCACTTGTTTAGTTTAGCTTGCTGTGAGATTGTATTTTTTGTATGAAAAGTGCTCTATAAATAAAGTTTAATTGATTGATTGGTCACAGTCGGCTTGTTGAGGAAATATTCTCGATCTTTTGACGATAATCCTTTCTCAGAGCTCGACAAGCTGCTGAGTTCTCCTGTACTTCTGTTGCCAAAATGCATAACCGAGCCTACGTCATCACTGTTTACGAACACTAAAAGGGACAATTAGGGTTACGGACAATTATGATCTAGCTTTTCCTGTTCGGCATTTTAAGTAAATGCTGATACTCAATATCAACTGATCCCAGTGCAGAGAATGAAAACAGCATTTATTTCCTTTTAACACAAACAGCATAAGGTAAAAAATGATAAAAATATGTTTTGTAATGAAAGAAAAGCTTTGTAAAAATACAAGTTTAATATTATGAGACGTTTTGAGCCTACATGGGCCAGTAAATTGTCTTATTACAAGAGTTTGTAGACCAAAAGGTGCCGAAACATCGCCGCTCCTCTATAAATAAAGCTCACTTTTTGCAAGTACGACTGATACGATGTATAGAACCTGACAGGAGAACATTCTGTACAGCGCAAGTAAAGTTTTTGTGTTGGGACATTTGCTCTTTGCTTCTTTGCCTGACCTGTCCTTCAGCTAATGCCGGTAGTCACCTGTCACCAGTGTTTGAGCTCGGTCAGGTCTCACACCCTGATAATCCTGCTCAGCTCCGCTCGGCTGCTCCCTCCATGAGTCTGCAGCTGCTACAAACTCACTGGAGTGAACGAGCAGGAAAAGTGTTACGGTAAAACCTTCTGAGATGTTATATATACTTCTGAAGTAAATAAAGACGATAAGCAATAATACTGAAACTAATTTATGCCACTGATTCAATCACCCTGAAGTCAAATTATCCCCAAAAAGTCTTCTAAATGTACAAAACTGTCCAAACCACGAGCTGCAAAAAATGAATAAAGAGGAGAATAAAACACTTCAGTTTGTTTGTATCGATAATGAGTCATAGAAGTTATTTATCCAACCTTCTACAGTTCATATTTGGAAGATATTGGAAGAAATAACCAGAAATTTCCCAATATTGCAAAGATAAAGTCCCCATGATAAACAATGACATCGAAAAACAACTATGGCCACTCCGTCATGTGTTGAATGACGGAGTGGATGGAGTATTCATGGCGACAGGTCTGACGAGCAGTTCTATGTATATCTCTTGTGCTGTGCAGAGCTGTGGTGGAGCTCGGCCACTGCACCGTCCTCAGATCAAACCTATTTTCTCCTCCGCTGGTGTCCGGTCTTATCAGGCTCCACTTCAGAACGCACCAGACAGGAAAGAGAAGGTGAACTAGATCTGATTTTCAAAGTAAATACACTCCACAGTCACTTTATGTCCATCAAATTACCTATAATACAAGTTTTTGCTTTGCTTGGACTCAGTAGGTTGTTCACTTTTACTTTACGTGAGAGTGAACTTTTACTGTGACTGGTTAAATTCACCTGTCTCAGTCTACATTAAAGATCTTATATTACCAAAATGGACTCTTGTGAGCTTTTAGCCATGTTATAATGTTACCTCCTCAAAAACAGACCTGAAGTTGCATTTTGTTTCATTTACACATGTTTGAGTAACGCTTTATTAGTCTGTCTACATCTGCAAAGCTCAAAGTGCTCTGTTCCACCTTGTGATGTCAAGAAGAAGTAGTTTTCAAGTCAACGTCTTTTAACTTTTGCTCAGAGACGGACAGTTCCAATTATTCTAGTGAAGGTGTTTTTATGAGTTTAAAAACAGAGCAAAGCGCTTCTTCTATTACCACACCACATCTTACGGCAGATCAGAGTGTTTTCTGTTTGAGAGAAGAATGAAAACTGCAGAATTTGTGCGTTAAAACATGTGTGAATGAACCAAAACTCCTGTAATGAAAGCACTCCAGATCAGAAAACAGCATAACATGGGCCCTTTAAGGACAAACATAATAAGTTCATATCTGTGACAGCAGTAAAGATCTTTTTGTATCTTGTCTTGAGTAAAATTCTCCTTCGTTATTTAAATAATTCACCTTTAGAAGAACGCTACAACAAAGTTTTATCTAGTGGCAGCATCATTATAGACAAATGTAAATACAGGCCCATATAAATAAACCAACAGAATAAATAGGACTAAGGCACTTCTCATTAGCAAGGAAAAGTGCTGAGAGGACAGGATTGCACTTTTTGTAGCTGGTTTATTGTCGTCTTCCTCATCTGCCGTTTTAATAACTGCTTCAATAATGACAAAATGCAGTCTCAAATAAAGCCTCTATAAACAGTATTCAAACTGTTGTATTGGAAATCCAACACTATGGAGACAGGCAGGCGTAATACATAGTTTAGATTTTTAAACGACTTATTATAGGGAATAAACTTGATCTGTTATTAAAAAAAACAACAAAAAAACATATTTCTGCTCATAATTTGAAGAAAGTCCTCCAAAATTGTTGATACTTTGCAGCTGATGCCATTAACATTCCTGGGGTGTGATGTTAACTGTAGAGTCGTGGTCAAAAGTTTTGAGAATGACACAAATATTACATTTTCACAGGTTCTGCTGCTTCATTGTTTTTAGGTGTTTTCTCACATGTTTTTATGGTTTGACTGAAATACAATTACAAGCATTTCATAAGGATCAAAAGCTTTTACTGACAATTACACTGAGTTCATGCCACAAGTCAATATTTGCAGTGTTGAATCTTCTTTTTCAAGACCTCTGCAGTTCTCCCTGGCAGCTGTCAATCAACTTCTGGACCAAATCCTGACTGAGGACGTCCATTCTTGCCTAATCAGTGCTTTGAGTTCGTCAGAATTTGTGTTTTTGTTTGTCCACCCGCCTCTTGAGGATTGACCACAAGTTCTCAGTGGGATGAAGATCTGGGGAGTTTCTGGCCATGGACCTAAAATCTTTATGTTTTGTTCCCCGAGTCATTTAGTTGTTACATTTGCTTTATGGAAAGGTGCTTCATCCTGCTGGAAAAGGCTTTGTTCATCACCAAACTGGTCTTGGATGGATGGGAGAAGTTGCACTCGGAGGATATTCTGGTACCAAAATTAATATTTGTCATTCTCAAACCTTTTGGCCATAACTGATGCTTTGTTAGACTTTAATCTGAGCTTTGTTTTAACACAAATGTAGTTAATGATTATCTTAGGATCAGGAGCAGGATCACGCCTCACCGCCCTCACCTCCTCTCCGAATCACAGCTCACTTCTACCACACCTCAATTTCCCAGAAGCCTATTTGTAGCAGCCTATCCCGGAAACCCAGTTTGTCCCGAATAACTCGACCCCACCCTCCCAACCCCGATCTGTTCGCTTCCAGACATAAAACGCCTACGAGGGGGGTCCCGTTCCTGCTGGGCCATGTGAAGATTGAGACTGAACCTGCCCCTAGAGTCTCAACCCAAGCATCCAACCCCACCTCGTCTCCCTATTATAAACCATTTTCTCTTCGCATGTGTTGTTGGCGTGGTTCTTTGGTAGTGAATAGGCTCTATTCATGCTTAGGTCACAAACCAGGAAGACGTTTGGAAACATGCGATGACGACTTCCGGTGTAGTTCCCGACACCGGACTCTCCGACATTGAAGTAAATGTGATTGCTGGTAAAATTAAGTCTGCAGACGTATGAGCTGTTTGGAATCATCTTGAATTTGGCCCTCGTTTCTTTTAATCGCATGTACCCTGTGCGCTCGGGGTTGCGGAAATGACGAAAACTGAGATATGGTTGGAACTGTTGATTTGCCGAACATAAAGGAACGCTACAACGACATGAAGACGAAGAAAACTGTGACATTTTCTCATTTTCCCTGGATTTTTATCACATTTACTACCACAAACAGAGCCCACCGGAAGCTGTCGTCGCATCTTTCCAAACGTCTTCCTGGTTTGTGACGCAAGTGTGAATGGAGCCTATACACATCCATGTAGAAGACCCCCAACACAATGTCACTGCAAGGACATTACCCAACTCCTGAATAATTAAAGTGGAGCTGTAGCATATGTCCTGACACCTGCTTGTTCAGTGGACACACTCTGGAACATTACCTCTGTAACCCGGCCCCTGCCCCGTCCCTCCCCCGTGACCACCACAGCACCAAACCCATTATATTCTACAGAGATAGTATCTAATACTGCTATTATGTCAGTACTGAACAATAAACTCATCTTAGAAAGAAAACAGACAGTACAACCTGTAATAAAACATAAAAACACTTTATAATAATACTTCATAGGTCCTGTATTACGCAAAATTGACTCTTGTGAGCTTTAAGTCATGTTATAATGCTGTTACCTCATCAAAAAACATGCCTGGAGTTGTGTTTTGTTTCATTCACATGTTTGAGTAACACTTTATTATTAGTTTGTCTACATCTCCAAAGCTCAAAATGCTCTGCTGCACCTCGTGATGTCATGAAGGTTTCAAGTTAGTAGTAGTAGTTTATAAATAATACAAACAAAACAACCCCATGGACCATGACCGAAAAGGTTTAGACTGAAGTAAATGTACTTATAAAGCCAAATCCTATGAAACAATCACAGAATTTCAAGAAAGAAAAGCATCGTATGAACAGCAAGTTTGAGTTTACAATTTCACTTATGACTTACTGTATATATGAGACAAAATAACAGTTAAAACAAACCAAATTTAATCCATAATTAATTCCAGAGCTCTAGATCTTTCAAAACATAACCTTTTATACTCTTTTTTTTAAAGGCTTCTACAGTGTTTAAAATCATCACTCAGATTGTTCCATAAACTAAACCCTCGAACAGAAATACAATCACTTTTTTCCTTGTTCTTATCTTCATTTTTTTTTAAGATACCAGTTTTTTTAATACCTATTTTTTTCCCTTTTGCTCAGCAAATTGGCAATTCCAGGACTGAAATTAATGCATTTCCTGTATCTCCATTCACAACATAAGTTGTTGTGGAGTGTTTTCCTTTTGAGAGAAAAACTCAGCCTAAATATGCAGAGTTTGAGTGTTAAAAACGTGTGAATAAAACAAAACACAACTCCAGGTCTGTTTGTGATGAAGAAACATGAACAGAAAATGCATAATCTGGGCCCTTTAAGTCTTAGTTTGTGCTTTGTGAAGACTAATTACAGAATAGCTATGATAAAGTGGTCCCAAAAAGCTTATAGTCTAATCCTCCAAACAAGGCTATGTGTAGTTTTATGATCCATTTTACTTCCTCTTCACAACAGCTATTTTCCAAACACACTCAACAGCTTTATTAGTATTATCTGCTTATTGTCTTGGATATAAATCTGGCACTGGAAATGCCATGTTGCTAAATATATAGCACATGACATGACCACAGACTGCACAAACCGCAGCAAAGCATGATGGGAGCAGGCTGACGGGGCTCCGCTGGGGGTTCTGGGCTGTTATCTTGGAGATGACACTGGAGCTGAGTTACAGTTCAGTGGAGCAGAACGATGTGTAAAACAGAAGACAGGCCAGAAACTCTCCATGACATGTTTCTATACAGGCTTTTGTACTGTAGCATGAGTCATTTACTAACTGTTCTCTATTTAAAGGTTCTTTATTACACAAAACTGACTCTTCTGTGCTTAAAGTCATGTTATAATGATGTTTCCTCCTCAGAAACAGATCTGGAGTTGTGTTTCGTTCCATTCACACATGTTTAAGTAACTCTAAACTACCGTAAAATACCAAATAAGAGCCGGTTCCCATTTAAACGCCGGGTGCAGGTTTATATTTTGATAAATAAGCGGCGATTCCAAATAAACGGTGAGTCTAATGTACAGAAGTTGGAAGACAGAAGTCGAGCTGCAACAACAGGACGCAGGGCTGATCCTCGCGTCGTCTCTACACAAACCAAACTTAAAACCGCACGGCTCATTTGCATAAACTATAAGCGCTGAAAAAAACACTTCAGAAAAAAACATTCTCACTCTGCTGCTCCGCACTCGTCGCATGTCGTTTGTTTTAACTCGCTAAAGAAATGTCTGCGTGTTGCGGGAGGGTTTTAACGACTTTCTGTAATTCAGGAGCCAATTTCAAATGTGGGAAACTCTCCGCTCCGTAGATATTTTGTTGTAACATTTCCATTTAAATTGCCTACGTCTGTATAGAAAGTCACCTAAATTATCGTCATACTGGTTTAAAGAATTTGAGTATCATATTTTCCCGGTTTTGCAAAGGAGGATTTCTGTGAGGAAGGAATTAATCGCCCCAAATTGTCGCCTGGTCTCAAATAAAAGCCTGGTCTGTTAAGTGATTGAAGCAAATAAATGCCCCAGCTCTTATTTGGTATTTTACTTTATTTAGTTTCCAAAGGCTCAGATTTTTTGGCATGAACACGTCAGTCGGTTCAGATTAGGTGGGGGAACTGGCACCGGCACTGGAACGATTCACTGGAAAAAAAAAACAATATCTAGGTAAATTAAAATGATTTAAATTAAGAACATTTTACTTTATTTGAGCAGATTCAACTTGAAAAGTAAAATTATCTGCCAGTGGAAAAAGTGTTTCTTTCTTAATTCAAGCAACAGTTTGCATGTTCTGCCCGTGTCTGGATGGGTTTCCTCCGGGCGCTCCGGTTTCCCCCATCAACTCTAAACATGCTCTGTAGGTGTGAAAGTTGTGTGAGTGAGTGATGGTGGTGGTCAGAGGGACTGTTGGTGCCGCTTGGTTTGGCAGCCGCGCCTCCGTCAGTCTGCCCCAGGGCAACTGTGGCTACAACAGTCGTTTACCACCACCGGGTCTGGAGTGAATGAAGAATGCTCTGTAAATTGCTGTGTAAAGCGCTTTGGGGACATGTGTCTGTGTAAAGCGCTATATAAATAAAGTTACCTTACCTTACCTTACCTTACTTGTCAAGTGAAATTTACTCAAATGATCGTAAAACTTTCTTAATCCAAGTAATTTTAGCTTGACTAAATTTTGCTTTTTATGCTAAAGGTGGAACAGGCAAGACAAGGCAAGTTTATTTGTTTAGCACAATTCGTACACAAAGTAATTCAAAGTGATAGAACAGAGGTTTTGAGTTTTGGAGATGCAGATTAATGTGTAAATGAAACAAAACACAACTCCAGGTATGTTTTGGAGAAGGTAACAACATTATAACACAGTTTAAAGTTCACAACAGTCAATTTTGCCTAATATAGGACAAGTACCGTAATTTCACGACCATAAGGCGCATATAAACGTCTTAGATTTTCTTCAAAATGAGCCCCGCGCCCTTTCGTGCAGTGCGCCTTGTGTGAGGCGGACGTGATAGAAAAAGGGGTGCGCCCTGTGAGGCGGACGTGTTAGAAAAAGCATGAGAACGTTAAAGGGGGAAGTGTGGGCGTGGCTTGTGTATAAAAGAACAGGCATGTGCTTTATGCACAACATTGCTGTTTTAACAACCCTGAAAATGGCAAAGAGACACGCTTATGAAGCTCAATTTAAACTGACGGCGATCAGTTACGCGGAGGTACATGGGAATCGAGCCGCTGCGAGAAATTTCAACATTAACGAGTCGATGGTTCGTAAGTGGAGGAAGATGGAAAACGAACTGCGACAGGTGAAGAAGACGCAGCTGAGTTTCCGCGGAAATAAGGCGAGGTGGCCAGAGTTGGAGGCGAGACTCGAGCAGTGGATCATGGAGCAAAGAACGAGTGGCAGGAGCGTTTCTACGGTGACTATGCGCCTAAAGGCAGAAACGCTAGCGAAGGAGATGAAAATCGAACATTTCCAAGGAGGTCCGTCTTGGTGCTTCCGCTTTATGAGACGGTGCCATTTCGTACGGTGCGCCGTATGGTCGTGAAATTACGGTAAATGTATTTTGTCATAAAGATGTTGGAATATACAGCAGCTTTATTCATGCATCTGAAAGTGCACAACAAACTTCTATTCTTGTGAACAGAATGTATTAAATTGTGACTCAGTTAATTCGATTACTCCATTTCTACTGTTTCTCAAAGTTTTATGTAATTCTCTGTACTTTTGTTTAGCCTCATAATACCACTGTGGTCCAAAAAATGATCTGACAAAGGCTTTTTTTTTGCCGAAACGTTATTTAAAACAAAAAAAAAACCTTTTGGCCATCTGAGTGTGCTGCATTTTTAACTTTTATTTTGCTTTTCCTCTCATTTGCACCTCGACAAGAACAAACTTTGCTGTGCATTTTCTGTTTCATTTGATAACGGGCCAACACTGTCTTCTGGCACTGGACTTTCTATCACTGTAGATTATATTTTGTCTTCCTCTGCGACACAGAACTGTACGCAAAGACTCCCATAGTTCAAGTTAATTTCCCCGCAATGATCTCGTAATTAACTTTTGAGTATCTTTGTCAGTTTTATACACTGTGGCCCCGAGTGAGCCGTAGGTGGAGCTTTGGCGCACTCACCACATCAATTCATCATATACGCATAATAAAACCTGTCTTTTTATGGACAATATGGAGCCCGCTTCACTTTATTCAGCCCCGTTCATCTTTTCTATGTGGAGGCTGCGACTGTAAAGCTGCAAATGATGTTCTAATTAGGGATGCACTGGTACAAACGTTTTTTAAAATGATGAGAGATCGGATATCAGTTCCAAAATCCCATTTTAAAATTCCCGTTGGCCCAAAGCACCTCTTGTTCTTGTCAAAAACAGACCTGGAGTTGTGTTTTGTTTCATCCACGCACGTTAAACACACAAACCAAGCACATTTAGGCTGAGTTCTTCTCTCAAACTCTCAGTTGTGATGCCACGTATTGCCGATCTCTACTGAACAAAAGGTAAAATGGAGCTGTTCACTTGAAAAAAAAATAGCACTACAATGACATCACAAGGTGGAACAGAGCATTTTGAGCTTTGGAGATGTTGACAGACTAATAAAATAAAATAAAGAGTTTCTCAAACATGCGTGAATGAAACAAAACATAACTCCAGGCATGATTCTGATGAGGTAACAGCTTTATAACACGATTTACAGCTCACAAGAGTCAATTTTTTTCAATTTAGGAGCTGTAAATGATAAATACACGGGAAAAAACAACATTTAGGTAAGCTAAAATTACTTAAATTAAGAACATTTTACTTTATTTGAGTAGATTTAACTTGACAAGTAAAATTATCTGCCAGTGGAATAAGTGTGTCGATCTTAATTCAAGCAACATTCAATTTTGTTTCATATTTTCAGTGCAGAAAGTTGTCGTTTTTCTTATTTTAAGTGTAGCAAGATGTATTTTCATATTTTAAGTACAAAACGTCTTGTTCCACTGGTGGATAATCTTACTTATCAAGTGAAATTTACTCAAATCATGATCAAACTTTCTTAATTCAAGTCATCTTAACTTGACTAGATTTTGTTTTTTGCAGGGTAACACTTATAAAACTTATTTGTATATTTTTTCTTACCATATGCTTTTTGTTTTTAAAGGATATAAGTTATATTTTCAGTCTCTGCCCTAATATCGGTTAATGTCGGGTATTGAAACAGAAAAAGCTGGATCAGTGCGTCTTTAGTTCTAATAACTTCTCATATTATACAAGTTGTTTCAAAATCGATTTCAATACTAAGGAATACGCTCGATGTTCAATTCCTGGAGCACACATGTGAATCCATATTGCACATATTCGTCCGACCAATTTCTTTTTTTGCTCGACATAGTATGAAGGGAAAACATTAAGAAAGAAATTACACGACACCATCATGACACAAGATTATTGCACGCACAAAATTTCCTGCAGCCAATAACGGCCAAACGGTGTCATCACCAGTCATATGAGTTGGATGTGTGTCTTGACCCGCAGAGTCCTGCACTGGGTCCAGTACCCGCGGGTGCCCACAAATAGTTGATGAAACGGGCAGGTTTTAACATTCTGGAATTTTACGGGCAGGTAGTGATTCCACACGGGCGGGTCGGGTGGTGTTGCTCTCAATCCCACATCCAGCGCTGCAGAGAGACTTTTCCTCTGCTGGATTTGTGAAGAACGCAGAACGCAGCCGAAACCTGGACTGGGGACGATACACTGTTCCTGCACAGTGACCTTGGTTAGATAAATATTTAGGGCTCAGGTGGAGCAAAGCTTAGCAGTGACCTGCTATTGCTGTTTGTTTGTTGTTCGCTGAGATGCGCATTGAAGAAAATAAAGTGCGTCAGAAAGCTTCTAATTTGAGTGTGATTTATCACGGGCGGGTAACGGGTGGAATATTAACGGGTCCGGGCGGGTTTGGGTTTAACTTTGATATAATCACGTGGGCGGGCTCACCATCTGCAGAGGGGTTCATAGGGGGGGTCAGGTGCTATGAGTATTGGGCAGCAAGCTGCCCCCACGACCCAGCCGGATTAAGCGGGAGAAGATGGATGGATGGACGTGGGCGGGTCTGGTGCTGGACTTTGCGGGTCTCCAAAAATGAACCCATGCAGAACTCTGCCCCGCCGAACCCCTGAGATTGACTCACTGAACTCTGGTTAAGAACCACTGTTCTAAAGGTTCATTTCTGTCCTGTGAATGTCACTTTAGTATCGATACCTGCTCAAATGAGGATCTAGTTTCGATAGTAGTTTTAGTATCAATTCTCATTTTATACAAGTAGTTCTGACTCAACTTATTTTATCTGCCGATCAATACTGAATGAAAAGCAGGTCTGAGCTTAAGCGCTTCAGTCTGAAGTCTGCACAGGTTTTAACATTTAGATTCCACTTTTCAGACGGATAATAGGGAGAATTGGAGGCGAGTCCTTGTGTCTGTTTTGTACAAACATTTCAACACAGCTTCATCTCCCTGCTACATCCAAGGTCAGTTTCTGATCAGAAATGTAACTCACAAACTGCAATGTGTACGACTCAAAAGTTTGTAGAATGTAGCCTGTAACGTTGCTATGTAATAATGTTCGCTCATTTTTACATTTCTTCGTACATTTCTTAGTATTTTGGTGCCAGTATGGAAACATGTGTAGGATAAAACTAGGAAAGAAGTACGACCAGACCAGCAAAGGCCATATCTCAATTTTTTTAGGTGTTTAAGTGTTTTTAGGTTGTGCCTTTATAAATAAGAAATGCAATGCTGAAATAGAGTAAAAAAGTAAATAAATAAATACTCTTATTAATTTGTTCAATAATAATGTTCAAAACAGCTTCACAGTACAGCAGCATCACAGCGATATACTTACTATGATTAGTCCTGTCACCATAATGACTATATCGACTTAATATTCAGTACACGAAAGCTGGAACAATATAGTTTGTGCTCAATATTTATCGTTGTATGTTCAGTTTCTGTGCATAAAGTAGTTTCAATATTATCGTTTATCACAATATTTCTCTGTAGTGATATATTGTACTTCAAAATATGTCTAAAATTGACAGACATTTGGTGATGTTTTAGCCCTTTTAGCCCTGTTTCTAAAGGTGGTGTTATTGTGAAATTGGGACTAACATGGACTAAAAAAAAAAAAACTAACTAAAACTAAATCTGGTCTAGAGAAGGACTAAACCAGGACCAGGGCAATCATGTAGTCAGAAAAATAGTGAACACAGTTTGCTAAACCAAGACTAAATAAAGTATTAACCTATTAGCCAAAGATTCAAACAAGTCAGGACTACACCAGGACATACCTGGTCTGAAATGAACAAGGTTTGAAGGAAAACTTAACCAAGAGGAAGCAATATCAGGGTTCCCAGACGTCCCTATTTACCCGGGACAGTCCCAGTTTTGAGCCCTGTGTCTACTGTCCAACCAGATTTTTCCAAAACCAGTGATTTGTCCCAGTTTTATACAAGAAATGTCCTTATTTTTGCCCAATCTGATCCTTGCCAACAGTAAAGAGAGGCATAAATTGACACTTGTTTAGGTAAAATACAGAAAAGCTGCTTAAAAATGATCAAAACACAAAGCAAATGTGACTGTACTGACTCATGCATAAAATTTTCCTTAATTACGCAGTCGTTTCACAATTATTATTATCAACAAACCCAAACCAGGGATGTCCCAGTTTCTTATTTTGGAGATCTGGTCACCCTAAGATTAGAATATTCAAGGAAAACAATGGCACACAGACTAATCTAGGATAAAGAAGGACTAAACCTGATCAGAACAACCCAAGACCTGAGTAAAGGATTCGGTTTGGCCCTGGTGATGCCCACGGGGTAGTGAAGGTGGATGGGTGCGGGTGGTGCTGTGGAGAGGTGCATTATGGAGCAGATGAAAGTAAATCGTTGGTGGATCAATAATAAATGGCACCTTTATAAGTGTTAAAAGTGAGGCTGAACCCGATAGGCCCAACTCTGCTCAATAATTCACTCGTGCAGACTCACTTGACAATGGCACATGGAGGAGAGCGGCCGCTCGCCTCCAAACAGACTCTATAATACTGACCATTTTAAACATGGTAAAGGTCGAATAAAGGGCCCGTATTACACTATTCTGCGAAAGTAAACGCGTAGCTATGAAAGAAGACGAGATGTTTATCCACAAAACTGCAACAATTCTTCAGGTAAATCCTCCTAGCAGCAGAACTTCTGGAGCAAATAAACCAGAGAGAATAAAATATCAAAATTAAAATAGGCACCGAGATCTGTTTTTTTGTTTGACACTAAAACGTAATAATGAAATACCAAACTGTTTTCCCATTTTATTGTTTTTTTGTTCAATTCAAAAGGCCAAATGGTACACAAACCACTCTTACTCAGCTCTGGTGTTTCAGTTGATGATAAAATGGTTCATTCCCTCGAAGTATTTCTTCTAGAAGATTTTAGATGATTTCCTCTGCCACATTTGCTGCCACATATGGTGCAAAAAGCCTGTGGCATCTCAAATGTCTCCTTAGATAGCCTCTGTCTTCATGGATATGGGAAAAACAAACAGCCCATTTCACAAAATCCAGCAGTCTCTTGTTTGTGTCCTTTGAACTGCACATGCTGCACTTCTCAGTTGGTTAAAATCCAATGATATGTTAAAAACTGAGCTCAAAACACAGAAAGTTTCAAAAGCTGCTCAGTGTGTGAGCCAGGCAGCCATAAAGCACCTTCTGTGAAATACTCCTGGTGAAAAGTTTCAGAAAGACTTGCAAGTTTATTTAGATGATACAAAAGCAGCAAACCTTATCTGAGCCTTTCTTCTTTCACTCACTCATCTCGGGCCATGTTTTCTGCTGAAGCCCGAGTAATTCAACTGGGAACGTCACACCTCCTCAAAGACCTTCAAAGCTCCTCCGGGACCAGAAGTACTTTTGATTTCAGGCTTTTCTGAAATCGACTCAACTCCTGTGGCTTCAAACTTACTTTATAATGGCACACAGGAGCACTGCTGCAGCGGGAACGTCGCTTATCTGTGGAAATCCCACTCACCTTCACACGGTCCAGGGCTGGAGACAGAAGCGATGAGAAGCTTTTATGGTGCAATCTGTATGATAAAAAGCTCATTGGTATTTATTATTCATGGTGTTTTGGTTTTGTGCAATTTTCTTGTTTAGATTACAACCTTCACTAGAATCATTTGGATGATTTCAGCCCTGGAATTGCCCATTTCACCTGAACTAACGGTAAAAGGAGCTGTTAAAGGGCCCATGTTATACACTATTTTCTGATATAATGTTGTTTTCTCATCACAAAATGACTGCAACACTGCTGAACCCTGTATCACTGATTAAGAAAATAACGAAATGCGTGCGTCACAGTGGGCGTGTACCGGTGGTAAACAGGAATCGATTGGAGCAATGACGTCGCGGACACAGGAGAATAGAGACGACGCAAACATGCACGAATGTCTCTGAACACGACTTCAGAAGGTCAGTGAGAAGGAAACTATTAAAAGATGGTTAAAAGATATGAAAATATTGTGCAGTACATAACAGATCTGCTTTACACTCTAAATATGAAAAGGGAATTTACTTGTGGACCATCAGTGAGCAGAATGGGCCGGTGGTGCAGTGGTTGAGCCTCAGCACATTAACAGTTTGAGTCCCCCTCTCCCCTGAGTGCACTTTGCTCTGCTAACGTCCGTCTAGGGATGGGAAATGTGTTAAGGATTTATCAATACTACTATCCTCCTTATTGATCCTTATTGAATACAAATTAAATTTAAAAATGTTTTCCCACAGCTCTCTGCTCATTTAGCTGTGACGTCTTTATGATCAAAGGGAGAGTGACAGCTCCAGTCAAATGAAGCTCATCGAGGCTGACCGTTATAGGAGTGAATTTGGAGCCAGTTCGGTTATTCATTTAGGAATGGGACAAAATAGTGAAATAAAAACACCAGGATCATGTAGAGTAGTTGAGTATGAACATTTTAAGACCAAAATGGAGCCTGACAGAGACAGTCACAGAAAGAAAGGTGACGATTTTTCAATACAAAGTCAGAAATGATGGAGCCGGAAGCATCACCCATGCTCATTTGGAACACGGCGGCCCATTTATATAGATATACAGTCTGTGGATTCTGCGTGTAAAGAGCAGTTAGGTTATTCAGTTAGGAATGGGACAAAATAGCGAAATAAAAACACCAGGATCATGTAGAGCAGTTTAGTATGAACATTTTAAGACCAAAATGGAGCCTGACAGAGACAGTTACAGAGAGAGAGGTGGAGTTTTTTCAGTACAAAGTGAATTGGAGTCAGAAATGATGGAGCCGGATGCATCTTCATGCTAATTTGTAACACAGCGGCCCATTTATATAGATATACAGTCTGTGGATTCTGCGTGTAAAGCCTTTCTGTCTCTCCATTAACTAAACGAGCACAATTACCCCTCAGACTGCACTAGAGTCTCGCTGCAGCTAAAGCTCAGTGTGGAAGAGGTCTTATTGTTGTGACGCCTGCACGAGGACCGGAGCTCTGTGTGCTTTTTGTGTCGTCGCCTCTGAAAGCTGCACAGAGACCACGCGTTCACACCATAACTATTTATTTCACACCATAACTATTTATCTTTAAAGGAAAAATGCTGCGGTCGCTCCGATGTCCAGCACCACCGGACTGCTCGGAGCTCCTCTTTTACTTTTACCCATACCAACACAACAAAACACAAAGTTAACAAGTTAAGATGACTTGAATTAAGGAAGTTTTACCATGATTTGAGTAAAAGTCACTTGACAAGTGAAATGATCTGCCAGTGGAATAAGACTTTTTGTAGTTAAAATATGAAAATACATCTTGCTACACTTAAGAAAAAAACAACTTTTTGCTCTTAAAATAAGAAACAAAATGTAATGTCGCTTGAATTAAGAGAAAAGCACTTATTTCACTGGCAGATCATTTTACTTGTCAAGTTGAATCTACTCAAATAAAGTAAAATGTTAAATGGTAGCTTAAGTCATTTTAATTTTAACCTAGATATTGTATTTTTTTTTTTCTCCAGTGAAATACTTGTGCCCACAGGACCAGAGCAGCAACATGTGACTGAGCCCAGGGTTAACCTCCTGTAGTCACTTTTGACTGGGTGTATGGCTCAACAAGCACTGTGCTACAGACTGCCCCTGCAGCATTATCTTTTCAATTGTTTATTGACCCGCGAATAAATAAATAATGCAACATTAAAAAGCTGCTATTGCCAGTATTGTTTAATAACATCATCATGATACTGAAAATGTAAACAATTTAAACTTGATTTCAATACTAAGGAATAAACATGATACGCAATACTGATTCTACCATGATGATAATAAAAAACAGTACAGTTCACAAAATTCATGGTTCGCTTCGTATTTGCGATTTAAGGTCGCGGTTTTGGGTTCTGTACGTGTGTTGGAGCAGGTCCGTCCCTGAGAGCGCGGTCCACGGGGGAAAAGCCTGCGAAGACGCGCGGTCACCCGTTTCCGTGTTTGCTGCGCTCCGCGCCGCGAACTCACCCAAACTCACAATAAACTTCATTTTACATAACCTCGGCCGCGACGAACGATGCACACCTGGAAGCGCCAGAACTATCCTCCAAAAACCCGCGATAAAGCGACCCTTTACTCACCCTCGCGCCGCCGCCTGCTCCTCATCCCTGTGCGCAATGGCCAAACCCGGACAGACCCGCGCCGGGGCCTTAAATCCTCCCGTTACGCGCGCTCCGGGGTCATGTGAGCGACACGTGACTGGCCTCGACAATTCACTGTATTTTATTTTAATGTGAACTGTTTTAGGTCATTTATAGATGTGAGATGATAGCGTGTCTCTGTGTGTAACTGCTGACCCCTGTAATATTTCTCATTCGGTTGTAGGAATGATGTAGTTAAAGTTTTAGAGGAAAGTTACGTAAGGTGGGAGGGGCCAGGGGGGTATAAAGGTGCGTCCTGCCTCAGCACCAGGTCAGTTTCGTCTTGACTCTCGTGGGGTCTGAGCTGTAGTGTTTCGCTGAAACAGTGAGGGGGGGAGACAAATGACCGAGAGACTAAGAGACAGAGAGAGAAAAAGGAAAGCGACTTAAAGGAGAAGTAGATTTTTTTGTACATGCTTGTAAATAGACCTTCTTTTTGTTTCACTGTACCACTGTAAATATTTCCTGTGCACATTTTTGCTCCTGTTCTTCCTGTTTTGCACTGTGGAATAAAACCCCTAAAACGAGTATCCAGACTGAGCCTGAGTGTTTTGAAGAGGACCCTGTGACAGTACGGTTCTTGTGCTATTTTGTTTTTTCTCTGTTCCCGCACCACCAGACTCACTAACAGCTTCATCCACCAGGCTGTTAGGATGCTGAACTCTCTCCTCTGTCTAACCACCAGGCTGTTAGGATGCTGAACTCTCTCCCCTGTCTAACCACCAGGTTGTTAGGATGCTGAACTCTCTCCCCTGTCTAACCACCAGGCTGTTAGGATGCTGAACTCTCTCCCCTGTCTAACCACCAGGCTGTTAGGATGCTGAACTCTCTCCCCTGTCTAACCACCAGGCTTCAGGAAGGAGGAATCTCTGTCTCCCGAAGAACAGAAATCCCCAAAGAACGCTTGGACTCTCCCCAAAAAACACTGTCTTGTGTCTCTGCCTTTTGCATCATTTACCATTTATTATTTATGTATTACTCGTGGGAGAGTGAGGAACATAATTTTGATTCTTTGTATGTTTTTTGTATGAAGAACTGACGATAAACTTTGAACTTTAACTTGAACTACTCCATTGTCAGGGGATTCATGTCTGTCCTGTGAATGGGACTTGTTTAGTATCGATACCTGCTCAAATGAGTATCTAGTTTGGATCCTGGTTTTAGTATTGATTAGTATCTGCTCTAGGGTTGTAAAAACGTACTGTGCAGTTATGTAGTTATCCTGTGTCCATGGGGGTCTTATAAAAAGTGCGAACTGGGTAGTTTAGATCCTCTAACGTGCTGAATATCGTCATAGTAAGCAGAGTTTTCCGTGCAGCTGCCTAATGTGAAGGCCCCAGGGTTAAACAGTGAACACTGAACTGGAGCCTGGTTTAAAAGTGATTTAGGGCTGGGATTAGACACAATTCTGTCCTGAGACATAAAACAAGGCTGGATCCATGAGAATGAGACAAAATGAGATATTGACGTAAGTAAACTGAGCAATCGAGGTCATAATATCGGTCTTAAAATGTATTTATTTATTATATTTAAAGTTTTTGTCATTGTAGCTCAGTTTTTTTTACTCTGAAGTATAACTCAGCTCCTTTTACCTTTTGTTTAGTGGCGATAGGAGGCTGCAGAGCTGAGATTTATGTTATACAGTTCTTTCTAGTGTAGGTGGATGCAGTATGGACTCTGTGATACTGGGCTAATCTTTTTCCTGAAGTGTCAAACTGTCACCAACACAAAAAAAAACAAGTTGAAACCAATGAAAATAGAAAACCGGCTCCTGCTCCGTACACCGTAAAAAGAATGATGGTCTATAACATTTCCGAAGACATGTGGTGCTTCTCTGTGCAGCAGTGGAGAGATGGAGAAGCACAGTTTTAGGGGAAACAGTGTGAATTATTCAACAGAGCTAATTGTTGCGGCGCGTGTGGTTTGGCGCTGTGGTCGGTCTGTGCAGAGTCAGCCCAGTGGAACAGTTACAGTATTTGCGTTTTAATGTTTAGGCCTGCTATTTTGGAACTGAGCAAAAATAACGAGATGGGAAGTTTTTGTGGTTTCAAAACAAACCCAAACACAAAGCAAAGTCCCCAACTGTGCCTTGGATCTTGGAGCTTTCTTTAGACAACAGAATGTGATTTTCAGCATTAAATCATAGCACTTTCTATTTCTATTTCTTCTGATTCAGCTCAAGATCTTTCTATAGCGATTCAGGAAAGCTTCATTTCTGTCTTGTGAGTGACACCTGTTCCAATGAGTATCTAGTTTTGATGGTAGTTTTAGTATCCGATTTTCTCTACTTTTGACAGCCATAATTTGATCATGTAATTTTGGCAACTCACAACTACACAATACACATTAAAGATCTTGTATTACGCAAAATTGAGGACAGTTGGGAATTTTGGACATAGGACCTCATTTCCTAGTGAGCCAGAGTGTTGGAGCCGTGTGGATAATTCCGGCAGAGATCTCACTGTGGCAGTGAGTCTGTCAAAACAACAAACTAGTGTAGTGATGGGGGGAACAGCCGCGAGTCTAACAAACAAAACGCTCTGCCTGGTTCACTCATTAGTGTCTGGAAACGTTAGAAAATAACATAATAAGCAGCTTTAGCTTTGGTAATTTTTAAGCTTTTTTGGTCATTTTTAAGCTGTATTTAGCATTATTTGTATTACTTATGAACACAGTACATGAATATAATGAAATAAAAGCCACATTACTTTAACAAACATTGAGCTGTTACACTGACAGCGCCCCCTGCAGGTTTGGAGCACTTCTGTTGCAGTAACTCTTTATGTAGCGTTTTCTTGTTTTTCGGTGTTTTCTTGGTTTTCACTGTTTTGTGCTTTGCTTCGTTTCTCTACGTGACACATTTGATGATGAAACATTTGTCTTTGTCTCTCGCGGCGCATTTTTCTTCATTTGCACCACGTTCTTTGTTTCGTTTAAACTTGTGTTTGAGTTTGTGAATTTGCATTGTTTCTGTGCTTAAAGCCGTTTTCTCTGAGACGCACTGGGCCGTCGCAGTGCGTTTGGCCTCTGTTACCGTAGAATTCTGTATCTAAACTCATCATCCCAACATCGACTTTGACAGTTTTCTACCTGCTTCACCAAAATCTATCAGCATTTTCTCCTCTCTACTTTGTCCTTATTTGAGCTTGCGAGAAAACACATGAACAGCCCTCTATTCATGCTGTATTTGCTTCGTCCTTGGTGCGCGCTACAAAAGAGAAAAAACTGCGTGATGAGAAAGAAAAAGTGTTGAAAGGATGCCATTAGCTTTAGCGGGATTGATTGACACGGGCTCCTTTCAGTTTCAAAGGTCTCTGGGCTGCATCACCAACCTGGCTGCATGCTAAGTCCCTCAATGGGCTTTTCACAGGGAAGCTGCAAAAATATAGAGGTTTTGAGTCAATACAGACATTTTGGACAAAGTGCACCGTGTGAATGACATGATTATAAAAAGTGGGCCATTTATTTGTGTCTTAAAAATGTGATAAATTGTTTATTTTAAAGGTTATATTACACAAACTTGACTCTTTTGAGCTTCAAGCCATGTTGTAATGTTGTTATTTCCTCAAAAACAGACCTGGAGTTGTGTTTTTTTTTCATTCACATATGTTTGAGTAACTTTATTATTAGTTTGTGCAAATCTCCAAAGCTCAAAATGCTCTGTTCCTCCTTGTGATGTCATGAAATGGTAGTTTTCATGTTAACATCTCCTATTACGTTTGTTCAGTAGAGATTGGAAATCCAGAGGTGAAATGGTCTAATTCACCGGTCCGTGGGTCACTTGGTACTGGGCTGCACAGAAAGAATAAACAATAATTTTTTCTTGCTTCGGACGCGAACTGTGATCCAAAGCAAGAAAAATATCTGACGAAAACGTGTGAATGTGCTATGCAGTTTTTCACTTTTATTAAACAAAAATAAACTAAAAAAAGTAGGAATGTATGTAAGCAATTACTGGATTGCTTAACTAATTGTGAGTGAACGGAAAAACAATTGTATTGAGAGGAACATTCAGCTTCTTCCTACTCTTTTTTGAGCATAATTGTACTACCGCACACAATAATATTTCTGCTATATACATAATAAATGAACTAAACCTTTTTTTGTGTTTTGTTTTTATCTCATTTGCTACAGACTGGTGGGGACCTTCAGCATGGTGCTTCAGAAAGTGGCTCATGAGGGACATCTACAGATCACAGACACTCTGATAGACGACAACAATACTTCTATAAAGGTGAGTTAAGTTATGTAACGGAAATAAAATGAAACAAATCCATTTCACAGTATTCAGGCTCTAACTAACCCTCTGGCACAGCACTAATATTCTTCTACTTGGGAGTATTTTCTAAAACAACTTTTTACAGACAGAGCTGAACTCTTCTCGCATAAACAATCAGGTCTCATCCAAACAGATCCTTGGAGGTGTTTGTGAAACATAGCCTTTATTATAAAACCCTGTACAAATAACATTCACTGATACTGACAGTTTAAATGTCAGACGTTGGAGCTACAGAGCAGCTAAATCACTCATGTCAATGGAGTAAACACAAGTTTGTGATTTTATTTTCTACAATCCACATTTCTAAGTTGTCAGATAACATTAAACATACAGGACTGTGCAAAAGTTTTAGGCAGGTGTGGAGTAAATGCTGTGAACTAGGAATGCCTTAAAAAATATAAGTGTTAATCATTTATTTTCATCCATCAACAAAATGCAGTGAATGAATGAACTGGTTTATTTGCCCTGGAAGTTCTGCTGCTTGTCGTGCCGCCTGTGAATTCAGTGTTAAACATGGATCTATAGACCTGCTAATGTTTGCAAACCTTGTGCTGTTTTCTCGGGGCTAAAACGGAGGCAGAAGAGGAACTGTGCGAACAAGACTTAATGTAGAATGCACGTAATGCAGAAACTTGCTGATTTGTACAGAATAAAACCAAGACATCAGTGCAGATAAACGTCATTTCTTTTACTTGAAGCGTGTTCCTCAAACACGAGCACCGTTCTGTCTTTGCCATCTGTTCATCCTGTTGGATTTAATCAGAATAGTTTTTTCCTGTGAAGGAATATATGCGGGTAATTATGAGGTAATTATGCGTAAGACTTTTAGTTTTGTGCCACAAGTTCAGTTCCTCCTGTTCTGACACCAAAAACACGGCAAGTAAACATTAAAGTCTGTAAAACTTCACACATTTACAGCGTACGATTATGAGCCTGTTCCCCGTTGTGTCTCCAGCGAGAGCTGTGACGTCACTGTGACGTAGTGAAAAGGACTGAATGGGTCTGTAATAAAAACTACTTTTATCATAGTTCTGTTTATCGCTGCGTCCTGTTTCTCATCATGGAGTTCAACAATTACTTTCTGAAATGCAAAAGTAAACGCGAAAATAAAGGCAAAAGTAAACTCATTGTTATAAAAGAAGACGACATGGTGTTACTGGTGTTGTGTCCTTAGGCAAGACACTTCACCCACATTGCCTAGTATGAAAGTGATGTGTGCATGGCCGGACTCCCTTGAAAAAGAGATTAGTAATCTTAATGGGACTTTTATGGGTAAATAAAGGTTAAAAAAAAGACATGTTTGTCCACAAAACTGCAACGATTTTTCAGGTAAATCCTTCTAGCAGCAGAACTTCCGGGGCAAATAAACCAGAGAGAATATTAATATCTTAATTAAAATTGGCACAATGAAATAAACTTTAAGTTAAATATTGGAATTTTTGGAATAAAGAAAAATGAACTGAGGCGGCACGGTGGCTGAGTGGCAACACTCAGGCCTCACAGCAAGAAGGTTGCGGGTTCGATCCCCGGGTCGCCCAGGCCTTTCTGAGTTTGCATGTTCTCCCCGTGTCTGGATGGGTTTCCTCCGGGTACTCTGGTTTCCCCCATCAACCCAAAACATGCCCGCACCCCTATGAACTAACATCACTAACACCATGATGTCCACCCTCCTGTGGGCTCACCACCTGCAGAGGGGTTCATAGGGGGGGTCAGGTGCTATGAGGATTGGGCAGCAAACTGCCCCCACGACCCAGCCGGATTAAGCGGGAGAAGATGGATGGAAATAATGAACTGTTTGCCCATTTTATTGTTTGTTGTAAATAATTGAAATTCAAATGGTACACGAGGACTTAATGGCCTTTTAACTTTACACAACTTTACATTTTACATTATTTACCATAAAAGACTGAAGGTGGATGCTAATTTTATCCTTGAAAAGAAGTCCCTGGATTCCGCCATGAATTATGCAAAGCTAAAGTACATCACAGACATGTTAAAATGACATAAGCTTTAGAAAATTCGCTGTCGGGACTCAGGAAAAACAGGATTGGGATGGCTGTGGATGGCTGTGGATGGCTGTGGATGGCTGTGGATGGCTGTGGATGGCTGTCGCTAGCGCCCCATTCGCAGCAAATACAGGAACTTAATAGCTCTATCCATCAAGCCGCCGACATCTCCGTAACCGTAAAACGCAACGTCTTTACGATCCTACACAGCGATCTGTAGCATCGTGCGTCAAGCACATGGCATCACGTTTCATTATTACCTAATGAATACCGGAGAAAGCCGCGGTGTCGAGTGCGCGTCGTGGAGTTTAAAAATGAATTTGCGAAGATATGAAAACAGTTCGTTAAAAGGGGAGACAGGCCGGAGCGAGGGAGAGAGCCCCAGGGTGCAGAGCGCATTACGGGGTTTTGCTGATACGATGATCCACAGATGATGGCGGTGGTGAGGAAGAGGAGGAGGAGGGGTAGACGCAGTAGGAGACAGCTTTAGGGCACGCACATCCACAACATATGTCATGGTTCTTTCATGAGCGCTTCAAACCGTGCAGTGAACGAGGGAGCAGTGCAAGGATGTGGCAAGATGGAGAACAAAGATACAGGCAAAGACGAGAGAAATCTATGTCGATATGTGGGTTTGTAAAGTCTAGGGATTACGGTCTTTCCAAGGGTGACCAGATTTTCTAAATAAAACCTGGGACTTCGCTGGTTTGGGTTGGTTCGTAAAAATAAAATTGTGAAACGAGTGCGTAATGAAGGAGAATTGCTGCACTCGGCCCATTCACGACGAACATGTGAGTCAGTATAGTCATATTTTCTTTGTGTTTTGGTCATTTTAAAGCAGCTTTTCTGTATTTTACTTAAACAAATGACAATTTATGCCTCTCTTTACTGTTGGCAGTGATCAGATTGGTCAAAAATAGGGACACTTGAGACATTTCTTGTATAAAACTGGGACAAATCGCTGGTTTTGGATAAATCCGCTGGAACAGGGGACACAGGGCTCAAAACTGGGACTGTCCCGGGCAAATAGGGACGTCTGGCCTCCCTAGTTGTTCCGATACTGATACTGGTATTTAGTGCTGCCACTAACGACTAATTTTCTAACGATTAATCTCTCGACTAATTTTTCGATTAGTCGACTAATCTAAACGACTAATAAAAAAAAAAGCGGTTCTAACACACACAAGTGTGTGTGTTAGATTTTACCTTGTGTGTGCTGTGCGTGCGAGTTGCAAAGGTTATTGCTGTTATGTCTGTTGTGTGTGCTCATTCAACAATGTTGAACAACGATATGCACACACAATTTAACGAGTTTGCACGAGCAGCATATGCAACGGTATGCTCAATACCTCATGCATCGTGGTCGTGGTCGAGAAAGAGAGAGACCAGCCAGCAGAGCAAATACTTCCTCAAGTTTGTTTTCTTTGGCGGTGCCATTATTTACCACTGCTGTTAGCCTTTGGTGAAGCCGAGGTTAGCCACCTCGGCGTCAACCCCGGATGTAGCCGCTGTCAGCAGCACCGGTGTCGGCCTCGGGCGCAGTTGCTGCCCGCGGCACCGGTGTCCGCTTCGGGTGTAGCCGCTGTTAGCCGCGCCGGTGTCCGCCTCGGGTGTAGCCGCTGTTAGCTGCGCCGGTGTCCGCCTCGGGTGTAGCCGCTGTTAGCTGCGCCGGTGTCCGCCTCGGGTGTAGCCGCTGCCTGCCGCACCGGTGTCGGCCTCGAGTGTAGTACGACTAGTGGTGTGGAGGGGAAATACCTGATCTCAGGCAAGCAAAAGGTCTCTGGACGAGCCGTTTGAGACCAAAAATAAATAAAGGCGAATATTCGACCAAAAAAATTGTAGTCGACTCATTTTCATAATCGATTACGTCGACAACGTCGAATAATCGCGGCAGCACTACTGGTATTGGAAAAAGCTCTGATACCACACATTTTTCAGGTATATGTATCGGCGAGTACTCAGACTAGGGATGAGGACTTGTAGATGTGAGCCGCTGTTGACGTCTGTGGCTCATACTGCCGCAAACGCTCAGAGCCGGTTAAAAAACAGACTGTGGAGGCTCTGCAGACACTTCAAACATGCTCTGAATGACAGGAAATGCATTTGTGTTGCCTCTTTGACGTTCACGGTCTAAAGCAGGCGTCTCCAGCGGCTCTCCTTCCCCTTCCAGCTCGCCAAAGGACTTCTGAATTATACATTTTGTGCTGAATGACTCAAATTCAGTGAACTATCATTGTAAGTGTATAATTGTGATCCCTAACTTTGTGCACTAATACATGGATAAAGTTTTATGCTCTATATGTATCTACCTGTTCCTCTTCGAAAGGCTTTCCTACGCTCACTTTCTGCTCTTTGGTCTTTTCGTTTTGTGAAGGGAGCTCTCCGGAAGAAAAAGGTTGGTCTAAAGAAAGTCTGTTTTTAATTATGGGTATGGGAATTGGTTTTGAGTATAGAGTCTTTTCTTTAGTATCGAAATCGAATAGTTCTGACTTTGATTTGATGCCCCTTTCAACCATGTATTAAAGACACTTTTCCATATCATCCTTAGATAGCGAAAAGCTCAGAAACTAAACTGCCCTACAAAGGCAAAATGAGTTAATGTCGTTTTGGGGGTTATTTGAGACCTCCTTTATCATGTGAATAAATATCATGAGCAAATTTGATTGTTTTAACGAGAAAATAAAAGGCTGTGATAACCGTAGCATCCAAAATATACGAAACTTTGAAGTAATTTTTCTGCCTCCTTGCCTTTGTGGGGCAGTATACACATTCAATTTGTGGTTGACTTGTGACTACTTTTGTAACTTGTTCATTAAAATAAACTGTCAGTGATATTTTTACTATTCTATTTACCCTTTAAACCGTTTTAACTTCTTAACTTGGAGCAGTTATATGAAAAAAGCAGCAGTTCAAATGGAATCACAAATGCACAATGTGATCTTCTGCTCCATGTTCCTGTTAAAGGTGAATCTGCTCTCAGCTCTGAGGGCGCCGGGCACAGACTGCAGCGGGACAACACATCCTGCTCGTGTGCTTGGTTTTATTACCCAGCATGCCATGTTCTTCACATCAGACCTGAGTGAAACTTAATTGTGTGAACAGAGAAACCAACAGCTCTGGCTCTCCAGACTCTTCTGTCTCCACTGTTCAGGCACCGCAAACTTTGTAAAGCAACAGTTGCTTGTTCAAGTCCTGGCACTGCACTTTAAAGGGACAGTTTGGGTTTTTTGACATGAATCTGTACGTCCCCGTCAGCAGAGTCGTGCATCAACACTGACTTACCTCCCGACAGCGTCCGGTGAGCCGAGACCGGAGAGATAATAGAACCAAGCGATTATTTTTCGTGGTTCACTGTTTTGTGACGCAAATGTTTCACTCTTTTGAACACATATTGTTTTGAGAAGAAAAACACTTTATTTTCATGACCTCAGCCAACTTGCTGGACATTTTCGTCAGCACCGAAACCGGGGAAGAACTCGGCTCACCGGACGCTGTCGGGAGGTAAGTCAGTGTTGATGCGACTCTGCTGACGGGGACGGAGACATACAGATTCATGTAAAAAAAAAAAAAAACTGTCCCTTTAAATAGTCGCCATGTGCAGCCACTGACTCCAACTAATCTCTGAGCATTGAAAATTCTTGATAAAAAACCTTTCTCTCACCACCATTGTGAAATTCTTGATAAATACATTTTTCTAAATTTCACAAATTTTAAACACTTTACTTTCGGCTTGTTTGATTGACACGGTTCTAAATGGCTGAGCCCCGCCACCAGTGAATGTGTTTATCAAACAAAAATCTGTCAGTGCATCAGGATCCCGAGTAACTCGTGCAACGGTCAGGGGTGACTGTGAACTCCCATTCAGGCAAACATCTTTCTCTCAAAACGTCCTGTCGTATCAGGGAGTAACATTCTGTGACAGTGTCCCTCTCTCAGTGAGGGAAAGCACCAGTTTTCCTGCTTTCAAGAAAACTCTAAAAATGTGGTTAAAGAATTCACAAACATGTTAACCATTAGGGGTGTGTTCAAAAAATCGATACGGGGATACATCGTCGTGGGCCTCTTGGCGATACACGTATCGATACGGAGGCGTCAGTATCGATATTTTACATGCAACAAACATTATTTATCAAGCTTCAGCAAACTGCGTCTGATAAGTGATCCTTGCTTGCAATGCGCATTTCGTATTGTCAGAGGCAGCATTCCTTCTGCACTACAGCCTTGTTAAGGCCATATCTTAAGTTTACTTTCATCAAAGGTAGCTGCATGTCAGCATACAGCCTTGTTAAGCCATGTTTACATTAAACTTAACACCCACCCGCCCGCCGGCGGCGATTACACAACATTAAAAAGTCAAGCCAGATATTCACCGTACTTATTTTTCCAATATTGACATGCTATACATCGTTTGAAAGCTTAATTCCTCAGTAAAACAACCATATCATTCATTTTATGCCACACAGCGAGCCCAAAGAGCCATAACTTATAATTCCCGAAAATATTCATCGCATTTCTTACCTTTGAGCCGGTTCTGTCGGTCCGAAACGGGTCCAATCCAAGAATAGCTGTGCTCGATTAGTCCGTAACAGTCCACAGAAAAAGAATATCCAGTTGTTTTTTTCATAAAATAATTCCATGTGGAGAAATAATCCAGAAAGTCCGAGTTTGTCTGAATGGATGAGCGACGCATCTCTCTACTACTCTCGCTCTTGGTCCTTAGCATAGCTAAGCGCCTAGCTCCTGTTAGCGGTGTGGGGTGTGTTTGTTTTCTCCACACTCTTAGCTACAAAACAAGCGTATCCAGGCTTCGGTCCGGCTACGGGCGCCGCTACAGCTTGGGGAACAAAACGAAAGTGCGTCCAGTTAGCGTCTTATTAAGCATGACCGAGGGACAGTTCCACGGCAAAACCTCTTCAGTCATTGGTTCTTTCAGGAAATGATTGACAGATCTGAGTAGCCTATGAAAAGACGATTTCAGCGGTGGGCCCCATGTGGGGCAGAGGTGCTGTAGTGATAGGCTAGCTCCATGCGCTCTGTGTATGGGGACTCTCTCTCTCCTCCTTTTACGCACTGGTGAAGGCACACGAGACATATGGAGCGAAATTTTTTGGCTTGTTTTAGTTATTTATCTTAAGAAAACATGCCTAAATTTCAGAAGATGGTTTATTTATTATACATTACATCTTATTACAGTTTGGAACATCTGGTACATATTTGAACACTTGTGCCGAGTGCGGGTGTTAACAGGTTAATCAAGGGCAGTTTCTGCCTTACAGCCTTCTTCTGTTACATTGTAACTGATGCGCTACACCAAAATAAAAATAACATTTGAGTAAACATCTGTCTTTTTTTTAAATTATAGGTTACGTAATGTAAAATATCGGGATACGTATCGCCTTGAAGACCATGTATCGGCATACCCCTGTATCGCGAATCGTATCGTATCGAGACCCCTGTATCACGAATCGTATCGTATCGCAAGGTTGTTGGCAATAGCCACCCCTATTAACCATATATAAATATTTTTAAACTGGACATTGGAATCAAGCAATATTTGCTGGTCAATTCGAATCCTGCTAAAAAATAAAGCAGGTAACAAGCATTAGGAATCAGTGCAATCAAATCTAGTGCAATAAAACCCAGTGCAATAGACGTTGGTGTAATAGAACTCGGTGCAATTGAACTTAGTGCAATAGAGCTCAGTGCAATAGAAGGGTTTGTGCAACACAGGCCATGTGCAATGGAAGTTTGTGCAATATGAATTAGTGCAATAGGGGTCTGTGCAATACACGTGCAATATAGTTGAATAGGGTTCTATTTATGTGTCTGTTTAACAAATCTGTCACTGTCATGTCTGGACTAATCACTGCTCCTGTCCTTGTGCCTCTGTCCACTTGTGTCTAGTCTTTGTAAATACTTTGTTTCATGTTATGACATCAACCTGCCGGGGGGTCAAGGCTATAATCTGGCATATTTCATTTGTATAAAATGTTCATTAATATGCACTGTTCCGCCTTTTTCACAAATAAATAAATAAATAAAGTATATAAAAATAAAGTATAGCTTTATTTATGGTAACAGTAACTCATAGTATACTAAAAATTATTAAATCTTCACTTAGTTCCAAGGAAAGATAAAGTTGTCAAGGACTTTACCTGAAAAAGCTCTTAAAAGGACATCTTTAGTCTCTTCTTCCAGTAGACACAGATTTGTTTCTTCGGTAATAGCTCCAGCTCATCAAATCCAAGTGAGATTCTCAAATTGTCAGTGGGCCCGTAGAGCTCTGGGCAAATATGCGACGCATCCATCACTGTCAGAGAAATGAATTGCCCGCACTAATAAAGATCAAGGCAATATCAGGGGTGTCCGGTGTGTCCAAACTCAGCGTCCCACAAGACGTCAAAGATAAACTACAGCTCCTCAGCCGCTGATGAGCTCAACTCCCCACAGCAGCTGGAAAACAGACATGATTTATCGTTATGAGTCTGTGGAGATGAGAGTTTTTTCTAAACACGATTAAACGATCATGCAAACACGCTGCAGGGGTTATCGGAGATGTGTCTTAAACTTGTGATTAAACTATTGAATTTACCGTAACTCCTCAAAAAACCCATAAAGTTACCTGCGCTCGCCTGTAACTTATATAAAATACTGAGGGTTCATTTTAATATTTTTCATTAATGCATCATTTTTGTGTGACGAAACTAAATAAGTATTTTTAAAAATAAATAAATAAAAGATGCAACAAATGTCGACAACTGGGGATGCACTGATCCGATGCTGGTATCGAATATCGTAGCCAATAATAATAATAATAATAATAATAATAATAATAATAATAAGAAGAAGAAGAAGAAGAAGAAGAAGAAGAAGAAGAAGAAGAAGAAGAAGAAAAAAGCTGGCTCAGATATTGACTTCTAAATATTAGTTCAGCCGATATCCTGGTTGGATAAATAAATTGATGTAGTTAGACTATGTACTAGTCGGTCCAGAAAGTCTCATAATGTTTGGACTTTTATTTATACAAGCTTGTTCTGTCATTACTCCAGGGGTAAAGGGGTAAATAAGTTATGCAACACATTTGGGTCAGTTTGGTCTCATTTTATTTTTGTTTAAAGGATGTATAAGCTGCTGTTTTCAGTCTGTGCTCTTGTATCGTGGCTATTGGGTGTCAGAAGATGCTTAAAACTAGTATCGAAACTGAAAAATCAGTGCATTCTTGTCGATATCCCCACACTAAACTGAATTCAAACATTTAAAGCTGCAACTAATGATTAACTGGCGGATTACTCTGACAGTTATTATCTTTTTGATTGATTAGTTTGGTGTTGATGGGTGGAAAAACACTGTCAAAAACTTAAATGTTACTAAATGTGTTGTTAATCATTTAAATAACTAAATTGTTTGACATAATCTGATTTGTTGTTTCAGTGTTAAACATTTACATTTGAGACTTTTTATGATTTATGAAGCGGTAGATGAACGTATTTTATAAAAAGTCTCCAACCGGTGTCATGCACTGGAAAAAACAATATCTAGGTAAGTTTAAATGACTTAAATTAAGAACATTTTACTTTATTTGAGCAGATTCAACTTGACAAGTGAAATTATATGTGGGTTTTTTTCTTAATTCAAGCAACATTTGATTTTGTTTCTTATTTTAAGTGTAAAAAGTTGTTTTTCTTATTTAAGTGTAGCAAGATATATTTTCATATTTTAAGTACAAAAATTTTATTCCTCTGGCAGATGATTTTACTTTACTCAAATCATGGTAAAACTTTCTTAATCCAAGTCATTTTAGCTTGACTACATTTTGTTTTTTGCAGTGTGGGACTTAATGAAATAAATAAACACAACATTTCTTTTGTACTTTATTTTTTAAGCTTTAAGAAAACATTTTGTATATAAACCATATCCACACAAAAAATAGACTAAATAAAATACAAAAAATGAAAATACCAAGCGTACAAAAGATACATAGAAAAAGATAATAGCAACAATAATAATTTTGTCATTAAATCTATCATTCTTCAAAAACATTAATAAATAAAAATATAGGAGGGTTATACATATACACCTCTATTCAGATTTCTTTTTTGTTTGTAAAAGCCAGAAATACACACAACCTTGATCCCAGTTTAATTCCTCTCCTTATGAACAAACGTGGAGGCCATTTAACAGATGAATGTTTGAAGACAAATACTGTAGACTGTGGGTGCATTTTCTGTCGATTACTCAAGTGTCTTTGTCAAATACAGACACACTGAATGTTTTGGACAGCGCTCTGAGCACGGCCTGTGTGTTTCAGACCAGTGTGACGGTGGAGATCCGGTACCAGCCCATGGAGGGCACCGTGGGCTCCTGGAGCGAGGGGGAGTTCCTGGACGTCCCTGACGACAGAGACGGGGTCTTCACCTTTGAGACCGACAGCCTCCTGTCCAGCCACGGCTCCGGCACCTCCCCCGGACGCTCCCTGCACGGCTCTATACCCACCTTCAGGAAGTAAGCACCACCACACCGCACGCTCTTGTTTCTTTATATAATACTGCTACCGATGTAACAATAACATAAATATGGTGATATCGTATCGTCAAAGGTCTCACAATAATATCATGGACCATCACAATATATCGACTACATAGCTACTATATATATAACTATATATAACTATAGTTATATATATAATCTATATAACTACATAGACCATGATCCTTTGCTCCGTTTCAGTGCAGACGACATGAAGAAATAACTGTTCTAAGCACTTTGAAATCTTCATTCTTTGGTTTAAGTCTTGTGAAGGCGTTTTTAGAGGAAAAAGTAACAGATTCACAGTTTTGTGAGCCAAAATATTGCAATAAATCTGGTACTGTGAGATGTTTATGGTGAAAATACGGTACAGAGAGATTTGGATATCGTTACAACACTAATGACAATAAATGTTGTACCAAATGACTGGTCAAAGCATTTATTATGTCAGTCTTGTTATTATGTAGAATATCGTAATATCGTGAGCTTTCCCACAATATCACAATAACAGGGTTCCTACAGGCTTCTTCAAGTTAAATAAAAATAACAATAAAAATTTTATTTGTGTTCATTTATTTCTCAAACAAATGAATCTGGGGAGTAGAGACTCTTCTCCATAACTCCAGCATGAAATGTGTCGCTCTGTAATGTAAAACCAACATTAAAAACCAACATTAAAAAACATTAACAGCTTTAATCTTACTTTCTGTTCTGCTGAGATTGTTTTTGATTTTACTCCCCTTGCTCAGCTTGTTTCTTACGGTTCTGTAAGAAACCGGGATTTTCAGCGGCGTGTTTGTAATATTTTAACTCATTCCGCTGTTCTTTTTTTAGGTGACGTTATTTAACCAAATGATGGTGTTCGACAAATTACACTTTTGAGGAGAAATGCGACACGGAGAAGTTACGTACAGCACAAATTTTAAGACCCAGATATAAAAATTCAAGACTTTTTCAAGTCTTTTTAAGTTATTATTTCCAAATTCATAAATTCAGTGCTTTTAAGACTTTTTAAGACACTGTAGGAACCCTGAATAAATATCGTACCGTGACGATATCGTATTGTTAGACTTGGATATCATTACAGTGCTAAATACGGCTAAATTTTAAGGTCCTATGTTACACAAAATGGACTCTTTTGGGCTTTAAGACATGTTTTAAAGCCCAAAAGAGCTTTAAAACATGTTTTTCACCTCAAAAACACACCTGGAGTTGTGTTTTGTTTCATTCACAGCCTTTTAAAACGATTCTCTCTGTAAATACTGAGCCCGGCAGTCACAAACTCTAATATGAACCACTCAGCATTAATTCCACTGAAATGCCAAATGTTGTGTAAGCAAATACAACATTTGTCCAGCATCACTCGGGCTGATCCTCCTCTGTGTTCTATGAAGCAGAACAGTTGTAGCTCTGACTGACGTTTTTCATTACACACAATACGATGTGTTTTCCCTTCCCACTGCAAATGTACCTGTCATGGTGCGTCTCCTCCTGTGGCTCTGAGCACAGCAGAAAAATACAGAATAAACAACCACTTCTAAATTCAAATTAAAGCCAAGACTACCTGTTTTTATAAGAAAATATGAAATAACATAAATTTTAAAAAATTGTGAGGCCAAAATTGGAAACTGAAATCCACAGTTTACACATTATTAGACACATTTTCTTGTCCTGAACACTTCAATATAGTATTTTTTTTATGTTTTTTTACATTGTGGATTCAAATGGATGGATTGTGTATTCACTCAATGAGCCTATGAGCTGCTGCTTTATTCCAGTGCTGTGATTTGCTCTCAGACTGTATGAATAATGCAGCAAATACAGCATCCACATACTGTAGGGCCTACATATGGTGAATTTATGATCAGTGCTTTATCTGTATCTGTACTGCAAAGATACGTAACACTGTGGGTGGCTTCAGTTCTGGCATAGATTTACACACTGTATTTGTTATGTTGCCTAAAATGAAAATATATTATAAAAAATATTCCAAAAAACTCACTTTAGCAGCTCGTATTTTCATTTTAGCCCTGCAGATGTGATGATTCAGTTATAGTACATGGTTTACTTATTGCTTTCCTGAACTTGGGTTGTCAAAACTATCGAAAATCAGATACTAATCGATACCTAAACTAGTATCGAAACTACTAAATACTCATTTGTACAAGTAGTCCTGGTTTAGTCCTGGTTTAGTCCTGGTTTAGTCCTGGTTTAGTCCTGTTTTAGTCCTGACTTGTGGTGCAAATCTTTGTTTTTACTATAATTTCTTTATAATGCTGTATTTTGGTGCTGCTGAGCCATCGACGATTGTCCCTATTTTAATGCCGGACATATTTTGTAAATGGGAAAAGTTTAAATTTACTTTAAGTTAAGACAAAGATGCTCTTACATCTTCAGGTATAATAACTGTGGTTGCTCAAGCGCTCATTGCAGCCTCTGTACAGCATGTTTCTTGCTCATAAATAGGACATTTGAAATAAATTCTTGACTTTAGTTTTAATTTAGTTTTTGCATTAGTGTTATGAAATTTAGTGTTTGAATGGTACAATGTAAGTTTCTGTGATGTTTGCAAATGTTCATGTGCACTGAAACTTGACTGACTGATGAAAATCGAAGTCGCAATATTCAAGTCAATTCAATTCAATTTTTTCATAAAATTGTTCAGCCCCACCATTTAGAAACATGATGATTAGGGCTGTCAGCATTAACGCGTTAATCGTAACCAGATTAATGCAATCCATAACATGTTTATTTTTATTTTTATCGCGATTAGAGTTCGCCAGCCTTTTGTCCCTTCTAAAAACCATAGATCGTATATATGAGTGGACTAAGCTATCCCGTTAGCCGCCGCGAGCCAAACAGGAAGTGCTCCAGGAGGCTCTTCCGGCTCCTTCTCTCCCTTTTCCCCTTTGACTCACATTGGGATCTTGTCGCCCCTCTCTCTGTAACTCCTGCACTGAGCCTCGTCATTTTGGTCTTAAAATGTTCGAATCAACCCGCTCTACATGATCCTGAATTTTTTTTCCGCTATTTTGTCCGTCAAAAAAATCCTATTCATAACACAGAGCCTGGCTCCAAATTTGCTGCTGTAACGGTGGCATCAGGAGCTTCATTTGAGCGGCGCTGAACACTGTGGGTGACGTCACACTCACTTAGTCCACTCATATGTACGGTCTGTGCTAAAACACAATGATTTTTTTGATACTTGCAGTTAGAGTTTGCCGACTTTTCGTCTCTTCTCCACATCCGTACGCAGCTCCTCTGGCTGTTTCGCTTTCGAACTTCAGAGCGCTGTGCTTCAGTAAACTTACCGAGCAACAGATGCTTCTGGACTTTTGAACTGTTTATTTGACTTTAAAAAACTTCCAAATGCTACAATTTACAAGTCAAGAGTTAAACGCAGCCTGTGTCGAGCAGAGTTTCAGCACCAGCGAAGTACGTCCAGTCTAAGTTTGCACCTCCGAGCTAAACCCCCAGGTGCAGCAACCGGAGCGTCCGAGCCAAGAGCCTCAGATCCGACAAACAACCAGAGTCGCCACAGACCTGTGGATTATCACACGTCAAAGAAAATACAGCGATTGCTAAATGGGTATGAATTGCTTTACATTATGGCTTTAAAACTGTCTCAAAATGCAAAATAACACCATTTAAACATGCAATTCCATATGCGATTAATCGAGATGACAGCCCTAGTGATTATAAAGCAGTTTGATTTCCTGTGACGACGTACGACACGGAAAAACGTCCCAATTATTCCAAACGACATTACAAAGCGCTTACCTGTTCCATACGTTCGCTATATTTGACCTCCAGCCTTGTCATCATCGCTCTGTACGCTTTATTAAGAAGGCAGCAGCATCCTTATCGATTCGCTATGTCAGACCTGGTTTCTTATTGCTTCTCTTGCACTTGGACATACTCTGCTGAATTCTATATAGAAAACATTGTGGGAGGAATCAATTCAAACTGAGCCGAGCTGCGCTGCCAGATCCCAAACTCCCCCATCCTCCTTCCTGCATTTGGGTAGAAGAATCAGAAGGTTTATGTTGTGTTATGTGCATGCAGTTTGTTTGTTTGTTGTTGATACTAAATACTGTCTTCAAGAAATCCGTTTAACATTCAGGCAACGTGTAGCACCTTGAAGAAAAGAAACACTTTTTCAGAGTCCTAAGGGAGTTATGTAACAGGAGGAAAAACTAGGCTGCTTCAACTAAAATATTCTATCATTTTCAGAGCGTTTTAGGAAAAGATAACAGGGCCACGACAGAAATTTGGAAGGAAAAATGTTACTTAGATAAGACTTTTGTATCCGTTTTGGGGCTTTGGGGAGATACCACTGATTTGCGTTCATTTCCTGGAGAGAATTTAAAACCTCAACCTAAACTTATCCGTCCTTACTTTGTGTACTGACGTTATTAGTGAACTACAAAGAGACTGTGACTGTACTGATTTCAGATGCGATAGAGCTTGGGACTGTGTCATCATACTTTCAGAACACTGCATCAGGGCATTGACTTCATATGCAAAGTCAATGTGGATGCGCGTCTAGGGCATCCTGCATTTCTGCGGCATTGGACCCGACGCGTCAACCAATCAGTGACTACTGTCCACTGAAATAGCAACGTCATTATCCAGAAGAAGGAGTAGAAACAGAAAAGGCACTTGCAGACCACAACAGATACCCTGGACATGAGTCAAGTATTTTTCTCCTTCGTACATCAACGTTCATCCACGGATGCAAAGGCGTCCAGTTGGGTTGGGCGGTAATACGGTATCCTGAAGTATCAAAAAGTGGCAATGGTATCAGTTTCATTACTGTCATTAAAAAAATTGTAGAGCATAAAGAACTAATGTATTAATGTATATATTATAATGTATTCATACCTAAATTTGTTTGCTCTAAACCAATGAGAATTCCACCCACATGCCGAATGTACGAATAATTTATCCTCAGCATGTTACAAGTCCTCCATGCATCTCTACTGTGTACAGTCGGACTAATGGGATCTCTACTCACTGCTCCATTTTCGGACTACTGGGCTGTCAGACCAATAGGCTGAGCCCAAACAGAGCAGGTGGTGGAGAGGATGAAGCATTACACACAGCATCTAATAGCTCCATTGGTACAAGCCGCTTCTAAATTGAAATTCTCTTTTGAAATCCTGGCGTTTACCGTGGTCAGCCTATAAATTCGGTAAATACAAGTCTGTCCTGCTGTTAGCTTCACTGTAGACCTGATATAAGTGGCCAAACACGCCCAGTCGAGTTTGATCTTTTGATCCATTGAGAAACACAGAACCAGAGCCGCGCATACGTCCTGCTGGAGCTGTCTGAATGGTTAAGCTACAAAATAATCACGGTAATACTGTAAACCCTTGTAAAATGCTGAGAAGGTTTAACGGTATCAAAATTTGGATACCGCCCAACCCTAGTGTCCAGCCAGAGGCATCCGCGGGCCGAACGCAGCAGAGAGCCAGGTTTTAATGTGATCATGTCATCAAAAACATACCTAGAGCTGTGTTTTGTTTCACTCACCCACACGTTTGAGTCACTCTTTATTATTACTCTGTCTACATCTCCATGTCTCAAAATGCTCTGAAGCTGTACAGTAGTTTTCAAATTAACATCTAGTTCAGTAGAGACTGGCAATTCCAGGACTGAAATCATCCAAATGATTCTAGTGAAGGTGTCGTTTAAAACACAGTGGAGCACTTCCTGTATTACCACATGACATCACAAGGTGGAACATCGTGTCTTCAGTTTGAGAGTTTGAGCGTGTCACATGTGGAGTTACAAAGTGGGGTATATTTCAAAGGAGAGGAAGAGATCTGAAAGCCAACTGCTTGATCTCATTTACATCCATATTCACTTGCCTTTGTCACTCCCTGACCAGATTAGCAAACAAAAGAGAACAGAAGTATTTACATTGAAGGGTCTTTTTAACACTGTCTTTAGCTAATTAACCAACCAAATGAGTTTTAGTTACAAGACCAAATGTGTTTCTAAAAGATAAAATAATCACACAATATTTTAATTACCTTTACACACGGGTGAGTGAAACAAAACACAACTGCAGGTCTGTTTTTGATCAGGAAACTACATTATAACAGATCAGAAATATCTGCGTCATACGGGCCCTTTAATATAACATAGTGACTGATGAGCAATAATTGTAAAACGTATAAAAATGTAAATGAAATGCGGTCCGGCACATGTCAAACCTCTGCCTGGCTGTATCGCTGTCACATTAGCATTCTCTCACTCCCCCTGCTGCAGCCTGTGGAAAGAGAGAGCGAGGACACCTGTCTGCAGAGCCACACGCCGCTGTCTGTCAGGATAGAGAAAAGCCGCTGCTGGCTACACCTCAAAAAGACAAGAAAGTGAATATGGAAGCACTCAGAAAATACCAAAAGCCTGAGAGCTGAAGACTGGGGCTTTAATCCACATCAAAAACCTTCGCACAGGTTTTCAGATCCTTTATGAATTTGAATGTAGGTGTTTAAACATAGACAGGCACATGCTCACAAACGTATACTGTTCATTTTTATATACGAAAACTACTTCACAGGTGGATTATGTAACTTTTCTGTAGACTCCTCCACCCGCTTGTCTCCAGAGAGGTTATATCGCGGTCTTGGCATAGAATATTCCACATAAACTTACATTTCCACAGAGAAAAGGCCACTTTTCAAGTTATATCTGTGGAGTCTGTGCCTGAGGCCGTGGAATAAGGTCACGGTAGCTTTTTTTAAAGTTATTCTTGTGTAAGGTTGCTTTTACTTTTACTTCATCTGTCTAATTAAATACTTTTCGGGGGTGTTTTTGTCTTTTTTTCTTCTTTTCTCTGACCTCTTTGTTCTTGGGTGTGTGGCCCAGCAGAGGAGTCAGCATATTGTGTATTCTAGAGAGCATTTTCTGCCACAGTCCCTGGTGTTTTTGGAGTTAAGCTTGACATTCTGGTGGAACTGCGGAGGCACAGAGGATGTCGTGCTGGAGGAAACGTAAGGTCACTGGGAAATAAGATGAGCAAACTTTGTGCACTTGTTTGGACCCAGAGGGAGTACGCTGTCTGCAGTATCATGTGCTTCACTGAGACCTGACTTCATGCAAACTTCCTGGACAACAGAGCATCTATACCAGGCTTTAAGACTGTGCAGGTGGATAGAGACACTCTCCTTAGCGCTAAGAAGAAGGGCAACGGGATCCTTTTTGCGTTGGGATTGCATCCATATTAATTAACAAGAGAATTTAGTTCTGTCCTCTTCATTCTTGTTTACATTCCTCCCTCAGCAGATGAAGATGCTGCCTGTTTGAAGATTGAAGGGATACCCTGCATTGTGCCAGAGTCCCAAGAAGTCATTTCGACTTAACGACTTCAGACCAGTTTCTTTGACATCTCATGTCCTGAAAGTGTTTGAGAGACTTGTTCTGGATCAGCTCAGACCCCTGGTGGTCCCCTCCCTAGATCATCTACAGTTTGCTTATCAGTCCTATGTTAGTGTGGACGGACACACTCACATCTGGATAGTGTCTGATACTGTGGCCAATAATGTAGAAGCCCCCAGGGTACAGTCCTGTCCACTCTGTACACCTCTGATTCCCAGTGCAGGTCCGAGTCCTACAACCTGCAGAAGTTCTGATGACTCTGCAGTGGTCGGGTGTATCAGAGATGCTCAGGAGCTGGAGAACAGAGCACTGACAGCAAACTTTGTGGAGTGATCAAATCCACAGACAAACCATCTGCTCCTGAACATTGACAAGACCAAGGAACTGTTGATTGACTTCAGGAGAAACAGGACACCAGTGGAGCCCATCACCACCCAGGGCCATGACGTGGGAATAGATGACTGCTACAAGTACCTTTGTGTTGAGGTCAACGACAGGCTGGACTGGAGGGACCACTGGATGTAGCGGCACCAGTAAAAGGGACATTGGACGGATTGACGAACTGATCCTTAAAGCTGGTCACGTGATCGGCTGTAAGCTGGAGACATTTGTCACAGTGAGGCACAGGAGGACACTGGACAAACTGCTCTCCATCATGGACACTCCTGCTGCACCAGACTGTAGAGGGACAGATAATACTCCCTACAACTGTACAACAACTCACCCTCTACACCAGACTATTGAGGGACAGATAATACTCCCTACAACTGTACAACAACTCACCCTCTACACCAGACTATAGAGGGACAGATAATACTCCCTACAACTGTACAACAACTCACCCTCTGCACCAGACTGTAGAGGGACAGAGGAGCTCATTCTCCAACAGGCTCCTACAGCTCTGCTCAAACAGTGAGAGATACAGGACTACATTTATATTATAATACTCCCTACAACTCTACAATAACTCACCCTCATGTAATATAATACTCCCTACACCTGACTGACTGTTTAAATCCAGGCTAAAAACGGTTCTGTTTAGCTGTGCATATGACTGATAGGTTTTCATTTTTCACTCCGCACTCTTCTCTTCTCTCTAGTTTTCTCTAATTGAATGTCTCTCTTTATTTTAAAATTTCATGATCATTATTTATGTTTTGATTTGTTTGTATCGTGATTTTGATGTATTTCTTGTTCTGTAAAGCACTTTGAATTACTTTGTGTGCTATACAAATAAACTTGCCTTGCTTTGCCTTACACCTGTACAACAACTTGCCCATTTTTGGTACTTATTTAGAATTTATTATTACCATTTATATTTTTTCTCTTTGTTATATTATATTGTGATGTGTGAGTTACTGTGTCCAAGTCATTTCCCTTGTGGATTAATAAAGTTTGTCTAAGTCTAAGAAAGGCGACACAATCACAGTAAGAATGAAAGTCTTTAAAAGTTTATTTGCAGCACAAAAGACAAACCTGTAAAATAATGAAGTTTGTGGAGTTGCTGTGGACAGTTTTTTATCACTTTTTTGTATATTTATGGAGGATTGTTGTGTCAAACATGCATGGATAACATCTAAAACCTCTTCAAGTTTGTTTTTGATGAAGGGACAACGTTACGACACGGATAGAGAGCTTAAAAAATCGCTTTTGCATTAAAAAACAAAGCAAAATATAGTAAGTAGCACTATTAATCTCACTGGCAGGCTTGAAACTAATTGGAGATATAAAATTAATCTAGAAAATGTATGAACACAATCACTAACAAAAAATAATTACTTAGTTGCGCTCGCTTCAATTTCGAAAAACAGAAAAAACAAATAAGCAAGTAGGCTGCGCAATCCTCACTGGACAAAACCAAAACCCACATTATTAGTTTGTACCAGCGGCCACTGTCTGCTCGTGTTATATTACCCGGTGTAGAGGTCAGACGGGCTGCTTACAGAAATGAATTGGTCTCATAGCCCCACGCTGGCTATTGGTTTTCATTACACCAGTACAGTCACACATTATTAAAACCCAACGCCCAATTGGACCAAAATCTGTCCGTCTCTGGCCCTACTCTGCTGCTGCTGCTGCTCGTTCAAACTTTTCTCATTGCAGGATTGATTTATTGTCCAGTTCATTGCGTCTTATCTGCGGCAGTCACAGCGTTCAGGCTTTGGGGGGGGGGTTTTGTTATTCCTAATAAATAAATCACCAGTGCATGGGGTTAGTGGCACAACCGGAGCCCATCTGAAGAGCGCATGGAGTCAGATACACGGGACAGGGAGAGAAGAGAGAGCGCTGTTATTTTAAACATGTCTTTATCAAACTAGAATGAAAAAGTAATTCTTATTTTGCCAATCGATCAACATTTATAGCCACTTTATTTGTACTCGAGGGCGAATTTAAGGAGATTGAGCTGTAATATACGCGACAGAAAAGCTCAAACTAAAGTTCCAATGCAGCTTAAACAGGCAGGGTCATCAGATCCAGTGTCACGGCAGTTTTAGGTGAGTAACAGCCCTCAGGACCAAAGTGTTCCTCATCTGTGGCCTCCAGGGGATGCTAGATGAAGTCTAGAGATCCAACAAAAGCCTTTCCTAAGCCCATCTTTCTCTGCTCTGTCCTTTCATTGGTTTGGGGTCTCCAACCTTTGTCTTCCTTCGCGTTTACATGGAAATAATAATTCCGAGGACAGTTTTGCCTTTCGAAATGGGACCATAAGCAACGGGAAACAGAGGTACGAGGAACGGGCTGATGAAACAAACTCTTTTCACCATCTTGCACTGCGTCATCACGTCAGTTAAATTAGTTTTAAGAGGAATAAATGTTTACATGATCACAGAATAAATTAATTTGGCTTTAAATAAACCACCCACTTAAATGAGTTTAATTCCAAATAATCATTAGGAATTAAGTGTTTACGTGGTCTTTTTAAAGCAGAATTAATTTTTATTCCAAAATTAAAGTGCTCATGTCTGGTATTAAACCTTTCTTTCTTCATGGAGCCCAAACCAGGCCAAGTTACAGGTCAGATCTGTGGAGTGGCGACCCCGCTCACAGTCAGAACGCTTGTTTTTCTAGGTATTTTTCAGCGATAAAAACACCTGGAACTGAATAAATGTAGGTATAGCTGTTTAACGTCGTACTGTGGAAGATTCTGGACACATCGTAATGACACATCCATAAAAACAAGAAGGTGACGGACCCCTAACTGAGGAGTTACATAATGCAGCTTTAATAAGAGAAGCTTTGTTTTTGATGCATAGAAATTATTTGGTTATTCCATTATTTATCCGTGTCAAATTGGTTGTGTACACAGAAAGTTTGCAGCGTGTTGTTACAAATAGTGAGTGTGTTTCTGTTAAATATGCATGAAGCCTCCGTTAGAAGGGCAGGGGAAGGAAGCTGAGACGAGAATTGAGTTAAATAAATGTTGGTTTACATTTTCGCCTTCTGCTCCGGCTGCTGTTTATGTCACGGTCGACAGAGACTCAGTTTGTTTCTTTAACTCGGGCAGTCGGCCGTAACACGGGGCTGTCGAGCGAAGAGTTAAAAAGGACACAACTTTGCAAGAAAAACATGCCACTCCGAGGAAGAAATATGAGTTTGACTTCGATTTTAAACAGCCAAACACAGCTTAAAGTGAACATCAGTCGCAAAGAGCAGCTGTCAAAGTTGTCAACGTTTTATTAATTTATTTTTTCCTTTTTCTACCTGAGATGTTTTAAAAGTGCATTGTAAAACTTCCATGGTGGAGGGTCCGTCAAATGCTTTTCTTTGTCTGAAATGTATCACAATACGGCATTAAACCTGTCTGTCTCCATGGAGACCAAACCGGACCAAGTTACAGGTCAGATCTGTGGAGAGGCGACCCTGCTCACAGTCAGAATGCCTGTTTTTCTAAGTATTTTTGAGCTATAATACCAGCTGTAATTGAATACATGTAAGGTAGAGCTGTTTAAAGTCATACAGTGAAACATTCCAGGCAGAGCAATGACATATCCATAGAAACAAGGAGAAAACAGGGAGTCACAACCAAAAAGTTACATAATACACATTTAACGCCACTAAAACGAAACTTAAAGTATTATATAACTAATATAATAATTAAATACAATCATCCATCCAGCCATCTTCTCCCGCTTAATCCAGCTGGGTCTCGGGGGCAGTTTGCTGCCCAATACTCATAGCACCTGACCCCCCCTATGAACCCCTCTGCAGGTGGTTTGAGTATGAGACTGATTACCTTATATTAAATGTAAATTTCTGGTGTTATTTTGTAATATGTGACCCCTGTGTGACCCCTGCTGTGGGACCACAGATCCGGCATGTTTACATTCATGTGTCTTATCACATCTGTCCATTAATGTGCGCTGTCCCAATAAAATAAAGACAAAAATAAAATAAAAACATCACAAACATACCTGGAGTTCACCCTTTTGATGTCATGTGGTAATACAGGAAGTGCTCCACTGTGTTATTAAACTCTTACCCTTTCATTTTAGATTAATTTGGGTAATTTCAGCCTGGGAACTGTCCATCTCTCCTGAACTAAAGATAAAAAGTGAAAAATTTACCGCTTAATCATGACATTACAAGGTGGAACAGAGCATTTTGAGACTAAAAAGACAAAAAAAGACAAAAACAACTCCAGGTGTGCTTTTGCGAATGGTCTAAAATCGTTTGAAGCTCACAAGAGTTTAATTTCAGCCCGGGAACTGTCCATCTCTACTGAACTAAAGATAAAAAACTAATAATAAAGGGTTACTCAAGCATGAATGAAACAAAAAACAACTCCAGGTGTGCTTTTGCGAACGCTCTAAAATGGTCTGAAGCTCACAAGAGTTCATTTTATGTAATCTAGGACTTTAAGCCGTTGTGATGGAACCCCTGTTTTCCCTAAATTCCCACTGGAAATCATTACGTAGAATCAGTCGGCCGTTCCCGCGCCGAGTTCAGCCGTCAGAGGGATTTGGACAAATGGTCATCAGAAAATATAAAGTCCGATGAAGCAGAAACGCTGAGGCGCCGCGATCGCTGATGGACTATTATTATTGTAGAGAGATTTTTTTAAACAGTTGGGTAAACAATTTCTCACAGTGTGTTTTCATTTTTCATACTTGACATTTCTGGGGATGCCCTTTTCTCCAGGGGCAGAGGTGAGTTTCTTTTGACGTTCACTCGGGATTGAAGCCTATTTTCCGCTGTTGCCTTTGTAATTGATTTTTAGAAGTCTCCATCAAAGATAAAGAAACATAAAATAAAAGGTAACCAAAGTAGATTTTTAACTAACTACAGTGTTTCCTTCCCATTAATAGAGGAGACTTTGGTGATACAAATGCTCTTTCCTGCTTCCAGTATTGTCATAATACTGAAGTAACTCATCTGTAGTCAGTGCTTTTTGATCAAAGGGGGCAATAAGTGACATTTTTACTGCATAAATTGGCTTATATTAAATTATTCAAACATGGTTCACTTCTGCCACCTTATTCTTAATATATGGTTTTCAAATATTTACAGTGTCAGGTGCATAAATCTATGTTTAACATTTATATTAAGCATTTTTTGTGTTTTTTATGTACATGAATTGGCTACAACCTTAAAAAATGTCATGTGGTGCGACTGAGAATAACCTTAAAATAGTTATAGTATAGTAATAGTTATTATAGTAATAGTTATTTTCTAAAACATGGTTGGGATATTAATATTAATTATAAAGTTCTGAGTAATATGAAGTGTATAGAAACAAACTGTTGGCTTTTCTTTAGATTTTTAATGCATATTGATATTTTCTTTTGCTGACAGTCACCTGCTTGTGTTTAATGAACAAACTACTGCCTTGTAAAATGCATCAAATGAAGAAAAATGCCTTAAGAATCATCCATCTTCTCCCGCTTAATCCGGCTGGGTCGCGGGGGCAGCATGCTGCCCAATACTCACAGCACCTGACCCCCCCTATGAACCCCTCTGCAGGTGGTGAGCCCACAGGAGGGTGGACAACATGGTCCTTGATGTTAGTTCATAGGGGTGCTGCATGTTTTGGGTTGATGGGGGAAACCGGAGTACCCGGAGGAAACCCATCCAGACATGGGGAGAACATGCAAACTCCACACAGAAAGGCCCGGGCGACCCGGGGATCGAACCTTCTTGCTGTGAGGCCTGAGTGTTGCCACTCAGCCACTGTGCCGCCTCAGTTCATTTTTCTTTATTCCAAAAAAACTCTATTTCCAATATTTAACTTAAAGTTTATTTCACTGTGCCAATTTTAATTAAGATATTAATATTCTCTGTGGTTTATTTGCCCCGGAAGTTCTGCTGCTAGAAGGATTTACCTGAAAAATCGTTGCAGTTTTGTGGACAAACATGCCTTTGTACTTAACTTGCTGGAATAATAACTGCTGTGAATATAAATTATAGTTTTACACCAATCAAGAAGAAGTTTGTGAAGAAAAGTTGAAAAAATATGTTGAAAATAACAGGAAGTAGACAGTCCCATGATACAGTGAGGAGAATTCTGACTCGACACAGTTTACACAAAAGAAATACATAAATAAAAGTGTTTTCGTATCGTTTTATTTGTCAAATAATAACTCCTGAGTACATTAGAGGAGTTTGGGCCAAGATGGTATTAGGAAGTAACACCTAAAACCTTGAAAATGGGAAAAACTGGGGATTTTTTTTGGTAAAATCTTAAACATAACTGTGTCTTCGTAAAAAATAAAGTAGTCCAAACTGTCATAGGCGCTTTATGGATACAGTGAAACATACATTCGATTACAAGTTAGATCTTTTCGTCCAAATGCTCTCAGATATGTTGTGGTTCAGATGAAATATGGCATCTTCAAAAGTACAGCTGGCGCAGAATAGGGGTCGCCCTGTTCCAGCTCGGTTGATGCAATAACACGGTGAAAAATGCAAGAATCTACTCCGACTCACTATCAAACATTTATGCACTGCACATTTTTATAAGCCCATGTTACATAACCACGTTTTTGTCTTCGGAGTCTTCAGTCTTCGAGGTGCAAATTAGTGGAGAGAAATATTGTGGAGAGATTTTTCTGGCTTTTCTGTTTTTTAACGGTGGATTGTGCAACTTTTCTGGCAGAGGTGTTATCGATTTGCCACCGTAGTTTTGATTCATTCACTTTATTTGTGTGAGTGTTTTCGGTTTGAGAGAAGAACTCAGCCTAAATCTGCAGGGTTTGTGTATTAAACGTGTGTGAATGAAACAAAACACAACTCCAGGTCTGTTTGTGATGAGGAAACAACATTATAACTCAGAAAACAATAGATTTTCTTATCCAGTCCAAGTTATTCATTTTCTGCTGACTTTGAGTGCATATAGTTCATATATATATATAGGATTCTATTAGTTCGCAATATAATCCGTCACTATAGCAAACCACTGCTCGACTTGTTTATTAATTTATTTTCAGTGTAAGAAAATGGTTCTCTCTTGGGCTATTTTTCCAAATTTTCATGAAATAATGAAAGAAAAGTCAATTTATAATTCATTTGATTTCTTTTTAATTAACTGAACAGTGGCGTTGTCTGATTAAAAGTTGCCCTCGTGAACCCTCTCTTCTCTCTTCTTCTTGTAAAGTTATTATTTGATCATTAAACCAGGGCCGGGGCACTGGGGCAGGCTGATGTGAGGCTCTGAGTGAAAATGTGGTCTCTACATCTTTGTCCTTGTGAAAAGAAAGAAATACTTTTTTGGTTTATTATGATTTACCTCAGTAATTGAATTAGAGGTTTGTGAGTCGGAAGATTATTACGATTGTAAGATTAGTGCAAGGAAAGTTTTAGAAATAAGTGCATATTCTTGATTGTTGCACAGAAATATCTAATGTTTTTGCAGAGTACTTGATATTTCTGTTTATAATCACTTGGATAAAATGGAAAGATGCACTGCGTAACTTTTCTGCTGGAGGGTTTGCTTCATCATATTTTATATACTGTTCACTATGTTCAGGAATTTGCAGTCGCCATCAACATTAGGGCTGTATTATTTTGCACGGAGCTGCTGAGCTTTAACCTGCCTCATGCCACATTGATCTGTGTCACTTTCTGAATGGAGTTCTACACTTCAGCCTGGGATGGGTCTCGCTGAAAGAGATCGAAAAAGGCTGAATGTCATGACGACTGTTTTAATCCGATTGGTGAAAGCTTCAGAACAGTGGAACAAGACGAAAAATCTAACTTTTGCTCCATTTAGTTGAGAGAAAATCACAGACATCTTCCCTGCCCACAAATGCACAAATCTTTTACCTTCTGCATATTTTTCACATACTAAATAGTCTGCACTAAAATAGGCTGAAGTACGTCAGTCAGTGTCACCATGTTTGTTTTGGTTATGTCGGGAGTACACTGCGCAATTTTGGCCTTTTTTTAGATGATTTTTTACTCGTTTTTGGGCTGAGTTTTAATAATAATAAGAATACATTTTATTTATAGGGCGCCTTTCTGGGCACTCAAGGTCGCCTCACAACAAGTTTATACATCAATATAAAAATATAAACATTATAACAGTAAAAGCAGCAGTTAAAATCTACATTAAAATCAGGCATATGAAAAGACAGTGCAGTTGTGGTTATAATGAATAGGCCAGTTTGAACAGATGAGTTTTGAGTTTGGATTTGAAGTGTGTGAGAGTGTCTGTGTTGCGGAGGTCAGGAGGGAGAGTGTTCCAGAGCTGGGGAGCAGAGAGACTGAATGCCCTGCTCCCCATTGTAACAAGACGGGCAGAGGGGACAGAGAGCTGGAGAGAGGAGGAGGAGCGAAGAGAGCGAACAGGTGTGGCAATATGGAGGAGGTCAGAGAGATATGGAGGTGTGAGGTTGTGGATGGCTTTGAATGTGTGGAGCAGGATTTTGTATTGAATGCGGTGTGTGATGGGAAGCCAGTGGAGCTGTTGTAAGACGGGTGTGATGCGGTTGATGGAAGGCGTGTGTGTGATGATGCGAGCAGCAGAGTTCTGAACCAGTTGAAGTTTATGGAGAGTTTTTTGTGGGAGACCAAACAGAAGTGAATTGCAATAATCTAGACAGGAAGTGACAAGGCTGTGTATGAGTATGGCAGTGGACTGTGGAGTGAGGGAGGGTCGGAGTCGATGGATATTGCGGAGGTGGAAGTAGGCGGAGCGAGTGATGCTGTTTATGTGGGAGGCGAAGGAGAGGGTGCTATCGAGGATGACACCCAGACTCTTGACCTGAGGGGAGGGAGAGATGGAGGAGCCATCAATGGGAATGGAGAAATGATTAATCTTGCTTATGGTGGATTTGGTGCCTACAAGGAGAAGTTCAGTTTTATTGCTATTGAGTTTGAGAAAGTTTGAGGTGAACCATGATTTTATTTCACTGATACAGTTGACAAGGGAAGAGGGTGGGAGTGTGGAGTTTGGTTTGCCGGAGAGGTAGAGCTGGGTGTCATCCGCGTAGCAGTGGAATTGAATGTGGTGTTTCCGGAAAATGTGACCAAGGGGGAGAAGGTAGATGATGAAAAGGAGGGGACCGAGAACAGAACCTTAGGGAACACCTGAGGAGATGGGGACAGGATAAGAAGTGAAAGATTTGAGTTGAATAAACTGAGTGCGGTCGGAAAGATAGGAGTGAAACCAGGTGAGGGTTGTGCCAGAGATGCCGATGGAAGAGAGTCTGTTCAGGAGGATGGAATGAGAAATGGTGTCAAAGGCAGAACTAAGATCAAGCAGAAGGAGGATGGATACTAAACCAGAGTCGGCAGAGAGAAGAAGGTCATTAGTGATTTTGAGAAGGGCCGTTTCAGTGCTGTGGAGAGGACGGAAGCCAGATTGAAAACACTTTTGGCTTAATCGTGCCTTGTGCTTCATGTAGTGAACATGGAGAAAAGAGAACTGATTAAATACCTCACGAGCAGCTCCCGCTCGACAATCGTAGGTCGCAAGAATCTCAAACCTGTTTGAAATCCAGTCGCCTCTCGTGAGGGTTTCTCACTGTTGAAGTCGTTCGTACAGTGTGAATCATGAGGTGTGAACTTTTAAACCCTGTGATTTGGTCGTACAGTTTGAGCTGAGGCTGAGTGAAACCATCGAAAATATCTCAGTGTTCGCCGAGCATTAGTTTGGTGTTTTCCCTTTGGCTTCTGCACAAACCTCAGTGCTGCAACGTGATTAGTCGCCCACCGTCTCTTGCTCCGGAGTCACACAAGCCAAAAAATGCACCATGAAGAAGAAAAAAACATTTATAAGTTGCACTGGACTATAAGTTGCATTTTTGGGGGGAAATTTATTTGATAAACTCAGACACCACAAACAGACATTTCCTCTTGAAAGGCGAGTTATAGTAATAACAACAGAACAGAGAACAACAGGCTGAACATGTGTCTGGTGTGTTCACGTCACATATGAACAGTTATTCACAAAACTAGAGCAGAAACAACAGAACAACTTAACAACTCTCCATCCCACTCCAAATCACTAAATCCACTGAATTCTTCCTCCTCTGTGTCACTTCTGTCCATCAACTCAGCTGAATCCAGCTTTTAGCCCGTCACTTTTTTGTTTTCTTCGTTGCAGTTCGCGTTTCCTCCGCTTTTCTCCGGTCAAACACAAGTTCCTCGCTCACTCCACACACTTTCTTTCTGCCGCTCGATTCCTGTTTTCAGCTGCAGATTTCACCACTTGCAGCAGGACGGCGGCTCTTTCTGCAGGAGACGTGCGCAGTGGAGCGAGAAGTGACAGTGGTGCAGGAGACGGAGCAAATACGGGCACACAAGCCTAGAGTGTGTCAGTGTGAAAATAACCAACATGTGAAGTTATATATTTTATATACAAGTCGCAGGACCACACAAACCATGAAAAAAGTGCGATCTATAGTCCTAAAAATACAGTATGTTGTTTTTTATAGGTCATCTCCCTCTCACAGTGCGGTGCAGACACTTGCCCGCTCACTGTACCCAGATGACTGTAGGCCCGGTGTCATATGTCTCTGAACAATAGCATTTGTAGTGAGGCCCTCCCCACCTCCTCTTCCTGCCCCCTAAACAGGTGCCTCTGCCTCCCCTGCAGCTCTCCATCCTCCAAAGCACCAATACTGCACAACTGTCTGGACCTACTGCTGCCACCACTGCTATGGGAATACAGAGCAGTTTATAAAGGGAAAGTTCATCTGAAGTGGATTATCAGAGATCTGGCCCCTGTTAATACGTTTTGGTACGTATGGGAAAAAACATCTTTGTGCTTCCTGCATTCTAATTTAAATATGCAAATTGTACTTGTCCTTTGAGTAATAATTTAATGATGAAATACTGATGAAATTTTGTGTCATGTTTATCTGGGCAAAATAATCATGATTAAAGGTCCCAGATGATGCTATTTTCTGATCGGTTATAACGTCGTTTCGTCATCACAAACAAACCTTCTCTCACACAGAAAACACTCTGTTCCACCTTGTGATGTCACATGGCAATACAGGAAGTGCTCCACTGTGTTTTTAAACTCCACACACCTTCACTAGAATCATTCAGCTCTGGAAAAGCCGATCTCTTTAAATCACAAACTACTCTATCCTTTTTATCCTATTCCCTGCTCACTCATGTATATAGTCGTAAATATGTCACTGATGTAAATAATTTCCCAGAGAGAACTATTTTATCTTTTATCTTATTGTATTTATCTTATCTTATTTTTGTAACTTGTTTTCGATCTACATGCTCTTGGTCGGTTGCATCTGTAACGAAGAAAATCTCCCCTCGGGGATGAATAAAAGTGATTCTGATTCTGATTCTGATTCTACTGAACAAAAGGTAAAATTTTACTGGAAAACTACAGCTGCAGGACATGACTCGGTGGAACTGCATTTGGAGCTTTGTAGATGTAAACAGACTAATAATAAAGGAATCTACTCTAACTAAAAATACTATTATTTTTTAATAATAGTATTAAGTTGAAACAAAACAACAATCGAGACTAGAAGAGTTTTTTTTTCTGCACAGTCTGGTGAAAAAATGGTGATGATCTTTGTTGCTTATCGCCATTATACAAAATGTGGCACGGATATTTATTATTCATTGGCCCATTCCCATTTTCAAATAGGATTTTGGAAAAATATTGATATATTGTGATACTAATTTGACCATACAGTATTGTTATTGTATCTTTTAGCATTTTTTTTTTCTTATTTAGTGGAAGTTTATGCGATATATTTGACATATTCACTGTTTTGATGATTCAGATGGATGTATTTCATATTAATTTTACACAGGTAGTAGTTTAACAAATAAATACTGTTGCTAAAATGGATTTGGTTCTTAAAAAACAGCAATATATCACAATGTACCATGTGCGAAATATCGATTATGGTATGTAGTGCCTTATTGTGAGGAGTCGTGTATCGTGTAGTGCAGGGCTTCACCAAAAACGTTCATGCACAAATGTTGCCAAATGCGCCAAATGTTTTATTTCTTCAGTGGGAACTTAGCTGTAATTACACCAGGCGAAACAACGAAAAATATAATGAAATCCAAGAAATAAATGAAATGTATTGGAAGGAAGAGGAAAAGTTTTCTAGCTTTGAATCGCTCTCTTTTGTATTGCTGATGCTGGTTGTTACATGGGTTTGCTGTGGGTTCTGGGTCAATGGGGTCATCAAACTATCAAACTAAACTATTTTTTTTGTGGGGTGGCCAGACAAAAAGTTTAAGAACCTCTGGTGTAGCATATTGATTCATGAGAGACCCTGTTATTCCCAGCCCTACTTTAAAATAGCATATTTGGTAGAAGATAGAACTACGAAAAACTGCTGCTCAGTTGATATAATATTGAAAATCGAGGACTGAGAAAATTCTTACTCTGTACAACCCAAAGGAGAGGCTTATTCTGGCACTGGAAACAGCAATTAATGCTGCAAAACTGCAACGCAACAGAACTGACTCCTGTATGAGCCAGTTTATGAAGGAGAAAGATCAGGACTTAGAGCTCAAAAGTAAAGTGGTGTTATTGCTGATGAGTGAGTGAGGAGGTTACCAAGAATAATGTCAACTCTTAATGTTCTTTATGTCATTACTAATAATACTGATGTTGTTAATTAATTACAGCAACATTGTTTTTCAGTCCAAGAATAGACTCTTGATATTCAATGCTTGATATAGTTAATAATGTATAAGAAATAAGGCTTCACAGGGTGCTTGATTTTGGAAAGAAATCGCAGTTACCTTTGCGACATATATACAAGACGTTCTGTTATCTAAGTAATTGCGTCCTTTGTGATTTGATTTTGTGGCCATACCGGCTCGTCAAAGCCTGATCCCGTCAGATCTCTGAAGCTCAGCAGGGCCTGGTTAGTACTTGGATGGGAGACCACTGGGAATTCCAGGTGCCACAGGGGGGTCGTTGTGTCCTTAGGCACATCACCCACATTGCCTAGTATGAAAGTGGTGTGTGCGTGAATGGTGGTGGTGGTCGGAGGGGCCAATGGCGCAGATTGGAGCCTCGATTCCGTCAGTCTGCTCCAGGGCAGCTGTGGCTACAATAGTAGCACCACCACCGGGTCTGGAGTGAATGAATAATGCTCTGTAAAGCGTCTTTGAGTGTCCTGAAAAAGCGCTATATAAAACTGATGCATCATTATTATTATTATTATTGATAATTCCCTCCTGTGGGCTCACCACCTGCAGAGGGGTTCATAGGGGGGGTCAGGTGCTATGAGGATTGGGCAGCAAACTGCCCCCGCGACCCAGCCGGATAAAGCGGGAGAAGATGGATGGATGGATGGATTATTGATAATTGCTCCATCTCAAATTACAGTCATGATTTGTGTGTGTGATATTGTGCAGCTCTGCCTCATGGTCACACACCAGAGCCGGACTGTGGCATGGGCAGCACGGGCACATGCTCAGGGTGCACAATAACGGGAGGGGCCCCAGTGTATAGTGCGAAATGACTATATGCAAATAAATGATTTGGAGAAAAAATGCTTTATATCAGGGCTTTTCAAATTGGGCGACTGTGAGCCTCCCCGTAGAGTAGGTAAAGACCGCAGAGGCTCCCGCTCCCCCCAAATCCCATCCTGCCCTCCCCCACACAGGCCTTTGAAGTAAATGCATCTTTTGTATTCCTGTAATGATGAGTTTCAATAACAGCTTATAATTTTTTTTAAATATTGTCTTTTCATATTTGCATTCATAAAGATTTTTTGGCAACAGCAAATATATTCCAACTCCATGCAGTCGGAACTGAGGCGACTTTTAACATCACTGAACATCAGTCGGCCGATCCAAATCAACAGAACCTGCTTAACATTTATAATCGGAACCAAAACCACCACTAACAACACCTGATGGCTTAAACAGCAGGGGAACAGCGGTACCTCCAATTGTGAAAGGTACTGATGTTCCTGTTAACACCGCGGGCCGTTGAAAACCTCTGCTCTCCTTCCACTAAAGTCAGTACTTATTGTTTTTTTTTCCCCAGTGACAAAAATCAATCAAGAATTTGATTCAGGGCCTCTAATTAATAGACTGAAGCAGGGGAGGGCAATTATTTTTTTCCATGGGGCCACATGAGAAACAGAAAATATTGTGGAGGGCCGGGCCAAAATGCTTCACTCAATTCTGCAAAATATTAATTGTATTTCTATATAGCAGTGTTTTGATGTGCTGGTAAGACTTTTAAGAGTTTATGTTAGAATGAAATGAAAAAAGTGAGGTTTCCTTACAAAAAAGTCAATAAAAACACCTCTAAAATAAAAGCAATGCAGCTGTAGTCCATGTATGAGGTAAAATTATAAAATAGGTTTATTTTGTAATTCCATATTATCTTAAACGGGCTGGTCAGAGTCAACCAAAGCCCAGGTCTGGACTAATGCCTGCAAAGGTCTTAGCAAAAGTACATAGTTTTTGAATATTTATAAGGTCAGTCAGGGGGCACCATCAGAAATCTCACCTAGAGCATCAGAAAAGCTCGGGTCGGCCCTGTTAACCTCTTCTTCTATGAAATCCTTGAAGTCTATGTCATAGTATTGTGCGCCGTGAGGTTTACAGCTCTGATAAAAGCTCATGTAAACTGATTGTGAAGTTGTCTGTTTGCGTTATCACCATCCAGCTCTCATCACGTCATTTCTATTCCTCCGGCATCATCTCTGCGAACAAAACCGCCCTCAGCGCTCGCCCGTCAAACCAAATATCTCCAACAATCTCTCCTTCTGGCTCCGTTTCTTGTCCGTGAAAGTTATCCCACACATTTTAATCTGATCACATCTCAGCACAACTTCCCCGCTCGATATTGGTGGAAAATAAAGCCCCCCCCCCCCCGCTCCAGAGCGTCCTTGTCCCGTACGCCTTCACAAATTGGACTGCCCGGCTGTGCCTTTAATAATTGATGCTCCTTATTTGTCGAGCTGCAGGTGGCCATGGAAAGTGTGAGCGTCTGAATGTGAGCGTCATTGGATCCTGCCGTTTCGTGATTGAGGGTCTTCGGATGTGTGGAGAGCGTTTGTCAGCAGCTACATGCGGCTCTGTGGTGTAGGATTACGGTTTGATTAGCAGTTTTCCCCCTTCTGCTTTGGGCGTTCTGTCAGAGGTGGTTTGAGCAGGATTTTCTGGCGTGCAAAATGAAAATATACACAAAAATAGTATTAAAAAACTGTCAAGTCCAAGAATTATGTGTTTTTTCTTTCATATTTTTTAATTGTACTACAAGTAAAAAGTTTGGACTCATCTTCTCATTCAATGTTTTTTGTAATTTTCATATGGAATAGGGGTGTAACGATATCCAAGTCTCACGATACAATATCATCACGGTACGATATTTATTGCGATATTGTGGGAAAGCTCACGATATGTTGGGGAGGCTCACGATATTGCGATATTCTACATAATAACAAGACTGACTTTAGAAAATGCTTTGACCAGTCATTTGGTACGTTTACTGTCATTAGAGATGGAACGATATCCAAATCTCTCTGTACGATATTTTCACCATATACATCTCACCGTACCAGATTTATTGCAATATTTTGACTGTGAATATGCAACTTTTTCCTCTAAAAATGCCTTCACAAGACTTACACTTGGTTTTAAAGTGCTTAGAACAGTTATTTCTTCATGTCGTCTGCACTGAAACGGAGCAAAGGATCATGGTCTATGTAGTTCCCTCTGTTTTTTTTTAGCTATTTCTGCATCAGAACTGTTCATTTAAGCAAAGAGACTTGGGATTCAATATATTGTGATGGTCCAGGATATTATTGTGAGACCTTTGACGATACGATATCACCATATTTCAGTTATTGTTACATCCCTAGTGTAGAATTATGTAGCAAAGAAAAAAAGTTATATAAATAACGGATTGAGGTGACGCTGCAGATTAGCAGTAGTGACTCTACTTCCTGTGGACTTTATCTCCAATCTTTTATGCTTTAAAAATCCTGTATCTGAAGTATTGCACCACATTTCACAAATAATAATGCCACAGTTTTGACTTATATCTAAACTCGAAGTGCAGAGCTCTGATCTTTGAACACTTCAAAGTCTCAGAGCGAGTGGTTTTACTGTAAACCGGAAACAGCTGACGCGATCTCGCTCACAGGGTTATATCCTGTGGTCCGCAGACATATCCTGCTGCAATCTTTGTGATCGGAGATTTTAAGTCTTGTAAGGTTCTCCTCATTTCTGTGGTGTGCGCTTTTTGTTGCACATTTAAAAATTGTTTTGACACTAAAAAATCCTGTAGTGTGTGGCGGCCTTTAGAAAGAAATGCGAAACCAGACCCTGAGATAGTGAATAAACCAGCCGAGTACTTGACGTATGTGAGGTGTGGGTAGAGAGTAGATAACAGTTTCATCCAGTGCATGTCTGAACCTCATTGATTTCTCTGTTTCTGATGAGGCTTGTTTCTCTTCTACAGAGCGGGCAAAGGAGTGTTCTCCGCCATGAAACTCAGCAAGATCAGGAGCCCTCGAGAAGACCACAGGAGAGGTACACAAAACAATCCACACGCAACATCTTTTCCTCAAGTCGTGCTCAGGAATCAGGATGTCAGGAATACTGGTAGTGGTCATTTCTGTTGTATATTAAGATCTTTTGAATGGATTTTTAACTGTTTTTTTTGGCTAATCACCTCTCTACTCACTGAGGTACACTAAAGCCAGGACTTCTGTGACTTCCGGGTTTATATTACGCAATTTTCTGATCTGACAAACAAATACCTGGAGTTGTTTTTATGTTGGTTTTTAAACTCCACGAGCCTTTTCTGTTTGAGAGAAGAACTAAATATGCAGGGCTTGTGTGTTGAATGAATGAAACAAAGAGATGATGAGAAAATAACGTTATAGATCAGAAAATAGCTCAATATGGGCCCTTTAAATTATGCACTGTGGACAGAATCTTGATTAAGGACGTAATGACTTGCATAATTAGTAGAGATGCATTGATCCGATACTGGTAACGGATACTGAAAAATTTGCTGGACCAGATATCGGCTCCCAAATCAGCCATCTTAATTGGACATATAGGTAATAAGACAGCCCGTAGTTGGCTCAAAAAGTCTCATAATGTTTGAACTTTTATTCATACGAAATTGTTCAGTAGTTACTTGAAAGATCAACAGCAGCTACTTTAGACATTTAGATCAGTTTTGTCTTATTTTATTTTTGTTTAAGGAAATAAATGCTGTTTTGGTATCGATCGTTATCAAGTATCTGCAGATCCTTAAAGCTATAGTTTAGGAATCGGCATCGGAACTGAAAAGGCTGGTTTTGTGCATCCCTAATGAATAGTAATAACAAGTTAAATGCATGGCTGCAAAGACAGTATCCAGATGTGAGTTTGGGACTATCTTGGGGGTCCCTTGCCTATTCTCTGGCAAAGGAACCACTTTCTTTAGATCTGCACTTCCATACGGGTTAAATATGGAGTTTATTTCTTCTTTCAACTCTTATATATGACCATACTTTGTGCTAACGCAGTGAGAATCTCGCTGAGATGGTGGAGACATGTCTGGAAAATATGACATTACGTTCTCGGGAGATTTTCACCAGCCAGTCTCGCCTCTCCCGTTTAATTTAATAATCCGTGTCAAGGGCTGCGTCTTCCATTCATGATTTTAAAATGTATTCAATTTCCACACTAGCTGAATGTGATTTTAACTTTATAAACCATGAAATTTCGTCATTTCGGAGCCTAGGAAGCGCTCGGGGACATGCTATCCCTTGGCGCACAGTCGGCTGTCTTCCTCTGAGTGAAACGAAGATGGCAGCAGGATGGATGCTCAGGGGTGGATTATATGGTGATGAGTACTTCGACTGCTGCTACTGCGACTAACAGAGGTCCAAACTTTGTGCTGATGCAGGGAGACTCTTGCTGCGACTGGCTTAGGTGATGGAGACTTTCTCAGGAAAATATTGCGCTACATTCCTGGGAGATTTTTGTCTTTTAGGCTTGACATTTCCATTTTATTTACTTCGAATAATACATATAAATGCCCTCGATTTCCATTCATGATTTAAATATTACGCTTTACACCGCATTTTTCTTCATCCACATTGGTTTAAAGGTGCACTATGTACCTTCACCTTCTTGTTTCAATGGAAATATTGTTCTCCTTGGAATATTCCACAGTATAACATTAAGCAGCTCTATCTTATATTTATTCAGTTACCGGTGGTTTTATAGCTCAAAAATAAAAGCAGACATTCTGACTGTGAGCGGGGTCGCCTCTCCACAGATCTGACCTGTAACTTGGTCTGGTTTGGTCTCTGATGATAAAAAAGTTTAATACCATACTGTGAAACATTCCAGACAAACCAACACAATCTCCATGGAGAAAAACACTTGATAGACACTCCACCAGAAAAGATATGCAATTCACCTTGAAGTAGTAAGAAAAAGTTATTTGCCTTCGGATTTTCCCAGGATTGTTACGTCACAGGTAGAAACCCTGCACATTTCAAGTCCATAAATCGTTGCCAGACTTGTTTATACAATACCAGGGAATATGTTTTATATAATTGCGCATAACTTTCCAACCATAAAAGGTAGAAACTTACTTTTTTTCCCCTTAGTTAGATCTCTCCGACCATATATCCGATTACCTTACGTCACTGGTGAACTTCGTGATGACGTGCGGAAAACGAGTGTCCAATAGGAACTTTATTTTCCGCCAAACTCATGCGCTCCGTCCATTTTGATTGGCCCAAACTTTGCCAAAGAGTGACGTGAGTCAAAATGGCTGACTGCTCTGAGCGTCTGTGTTCATAACAATTGAAAAGCAGTTTTTTCTCAAATAAATGGCAAATTTCACATCTTGGTGTGCGTGATTGCGCATCCCTTGCTATTTTTATTTGAAAGGTTTATTCCACTCAAAATGTACAAATACGAATGTAATAAACACCAGGGAAATGCAGAAGTGCTGTGGCTCTGGCCCTGGACCTGACAAGAGCTGTTTCCATGACTGGACCAGAAAAGTCATTGGACGATTGCACTTGTTTTTTGTTTTGATGCAATAAGGATATGTTTAGTTACTTACAGACTTGATATTTTGCACTTTTGTAGCTAAGGCCCTAAATTAAGCATTTTTATGTCCAAAAAGTTGTTTTTACGTGTTTGCTGTGTGTTTTGCATGAAAGAGTATGAATTTTATTTTCAGTTTTTTTTTTTTTTCATCTCTATTTCTGGTCACTGTATGACACAATTACAGCAGCAGATTGTGAAATAACAGGTTGTACTGAAAAAAGGATGGATAACAGTTCATTAGGGAGTAAAAGGGGGAGTTTTAATAGCAAAATTATGAAAAAAAAATCTAGACAAGGACAAATTTACTGAAATTGCCCTTAGGGTTTTAAACCTTTTCCGCTTTTAAATCACATTCATTTCAGCTGCATGTTTACATCAATATGTTGTAGGCATGTTTATTATTATTGAAGATTTGTTTCTTTCCCATCGTAATTCCCTTTGCTGCCAGTAGATGGAGCCCTACACCAAATTCCAAACAGGAAAATGTATTATTTTAAAGAACAAATATTATGCGTTTGTTGTGTTCTTATGGGTTTTTAAACCTGCTCTTGAGTACTTTTGCTTTGGCATTTCATGATTTAGAACTTAACATAATGCCCAATTAAAAAACTTTTTTTCTGATCTGGCAGCGGAGGGAATTACCACAGAGAAACAATTAAACTAAGTAATGAGGAACATGGCTGACTATGTTAACGTAAGCACACAGGAGTAATGAACGCCATTTGACAGCAGAAATGATCTGACAGCAGAAATTAAGCTGTCTGGCAATGATTTATGAACATCGCAGGGCTGGGAGTGTTTGGTGATTCCACCGAGGCAAAGAACTTTTTATGGAAGATTACTGAACCCAGCGTGAATAACATGCAATATCATCTCTAATAGCCTATCAGGTATGTTTTGAGGAGCTGAAAAAAGTCAATTTTGCATTACATATGTGTTCTGGAAGTTCTAAAACATGAGATGACAAAGCAAATTTAATGGTGCGTCGTGTAACGTTTCTGGTGGGGATGTTATTGCTTTGTCTGGAGTGTTTCACAGTTTGGTATTAATCATTTCTATCTTCATTGAGACCAAACCAGACCAAATTACAGGTCAGTTCTGTGGAGAGGTGACCCCGGTCAGAGTCAGAATACCTGTTTTTTGAGGTTTTCAAGCTGTAAAACCACCTGTAATTGAATAAATGTAAAGTAGATCTGTTTAGTGGAACATTCTAAGCAGAGCAATGGCATATCCAAAGAAACAAAAAGCTGAAAAGAGGGCAACAATACAAAGAAAGCATCCAAATATGTGGTTTTTAACTTTCTAAACCATGAAAATCCATTATTTTGTATCCCAGAAAGTGCTCGGGGACGTGTTGTCTCATGGTTTTCCTCAGAGTTAAGCTGAGCTGACAGCAGACTGGATGCTCAGAGTCGACTTCATGCTAATGAGCTGCGCTGGTGTGTTTCAGATGAGCCTGCAGTGCTGGACATGATGGACGACTTGGACAGGAAGGCCATGAGGATCGCCGGGAGCCTGGAGCCGGACACTGTGTCTCTGGCGTCGGTGACTGCGGTGACCACCAACGTCTCCAATAAGAGGTGTGCGCATAAACAAACTGTCAGGTTATACAGGATTAGACTGTGTTTAAAGTAAACTAAAGAGCTGCTGGGATTAGAAAAGTTGCTAAACTGTGTGAAGGCAGTTTTTGTGCCAAGTTTAGTGACTTTAAAACACAGAGGAGCACTTGATGTCTCAATTTTCAAGAGTTATAGAGAGAAAGCCTAATTAATATGACTATCCCAAACTGTGCATTTTTAGTTTAGCATAATATAGGACGCTTTTGAGTTTTAAGACATGTTAGAATGTTATAGTAAAGAGTTACTCAAACATGTGTGAATGAAACAAAACACAAGTCCAGGCATATTTTTTGATTAAAGGAGTTAAAGGAACAGTTCAGAATTTTGGACATAGGGCCTCATTTCCTAGTGACTCTATTTGACTCTGATGAGCTTTAAACCTTGTTCTAATGTAGTTTCCTCATCACAAACAGACCTGGAGTTGTGTTTTGTTTCATTCACACATGTTTAACACACAAATCCTGCATAACTTTAGATCCGGAACTGCCAATCTTTACTAAACTTAAAGTGAAATGTATCTGTTAAAGGGATAGTTTGGAATTTTAGACATTTTTTAGACATTTCCTCGTGATCCAGAGTGTTGGAGACGTGTGGAGACATTTTTTGAAATATTCCCTCCAGTCCTTGTATTTGCAGAGGTTGCTGGTGCTGGGCTGGTGCATGTCAATGGCCATAGTCGTCCTCCCACTCCACAGTGCAACCGAGGCAAAACTATTAGAACTCCAGACTGTCCATGTGAATGTTTGTCAATTAGTCATTTATATTTTCTGATGCTGAAATCTATTACACACACACACGGTCACACTTTTACACCTTGTCTGCTGTGGTGGTGTGTGCATTAGAGATGTCACGATCAAGAGTTTTTGGCTTCCGATCCAATCTGATATTAGCTCCGTCTCTATAATGTAGCGTCGTGAAGGAAGTTCATACCTTAGCTCCAAAAAGTCCATTAGACGACTTACTTTCCTTACCTTCTTTGAAATGCCTCCACCAGTGTTTGCTGCTGTGGCTTTTCTGTCTTGCGCTTGTAAATCTCAAACTCGTCCGGATGATTCTTCTGTAAGCAATGAATCAAATTGGTAGACTTAAAGTGGCTCTGCTGGTTCCTCTGCGAGAAACTGTTTGTTTGCAGCGATGGCGTCGCTGTTTGACTCTCGTTTTGTTGTAGTGAAAAGTCCCACACAGCGACATGGTTTCGTTTTGATTGACGGCTGCCATAAAGCGCATAGATGCTGCAAAAACATGTGAAACTGGATCGGTCTGATCACGTGACTGAATCCAATACTGTCCGATACTCATAAAAGAACCGATACTGATGCTAAATATCGGATCGGGACATCCCTAGTGTGCATTTGTATTGTATTTTTCTGTATTGTACTGATTGTATTGTCCTGTCCTGTCTAATGTCGGTGTGCATGTTGTATGTTGCAAATGAAATGAAAAATATAATAGTTATTTTCTTCCAGGTCAAAGCCAGATATCAAGATGGAACCTGGCTCAGGGCGACCATTGGACTACCAGGTTTGTGATCCCTCTTGCACTCCAGCCCGTTTATTTTTACAACTTTCACTGCCCTAGATTTGTGTCCTCATTAATACGAAAGCACGAGTTCATGTTCAGAGGAGAAGTCAGGATGTGGCAGAGATGCTTTCTTCTTCTCCTCCGTGTTTCCAAAGCGTTAATTAGTCCTATGGGATGCTCCTCCTTCTGCAGTTTGTCCATCACACACTGCAGCACCGAGGCCCGGGGAGATACCTTCCTCACATCACAGCCCTAAATCTGTCCAAAGAACCCAGCCAATAAGAGGGCTCTGAGTGGCGGCTTACGCTGGAGCAGGGAAATCGAACTGGACTTACAGATATTTGAGTGGTTTACTGTAATAATGTTAATATTTGAAGCCCCATCTCATAACTTATACAAAAATGACAAGCATGTTTTTGCATTATTATTTATAAGGCCTCTTTTACTACGTTCTCATCTGTGTTATAATGTTGTTTCCTCATCATAAACACACCTGGAGTTGTGTTTTGTTTCTTTCACACACGTTTAACACACAAACCCCCGAGTTCTTCTCTCAAATAGAAAACACTCAAGAAAAACAAACAAGAAAAATCTGACTAAAATAAAAGCATATTTCTTTTTTTTTTTCATGTAAGATGTTTGATTGAACTCAAAAATGTAGAAAAAAACATGCATCTGTACTCTAAGTCGGCTTGCATCTCCACAAACTTGACTGTTTTCAATGGAAATGTCGTTCCTTTCCTCTAAAATCTGGCATATGGCATCTCTCTCCATGGAGAATATTCCAAAGTCTGGTTTAAACTTTCTATTTTCTTTCATATGGATAGACTAGAAAGTTTTGTGACGTTGCTTGGAATATAACGTTTTTATACTGCTAGTCTGGCCCAAATATTTCATGTAATGAGACCCAGGGGAAAAAGGGATGTTGTTTTTTTTTTTTTATTTGGTCAGCATTGCTTGTTTTCTAAATATTTTCTAACAAAGAATTAGAGAAGCTCACCATGTTTTCAGTGATTTATACACACATTTATATAGACATCAACAAACACAAGTATTTGCCCTTAGATAACTGATACTCACTCGTACACAGTTACGTAATGGCTCACTTTTGTTCACATTAATGTATTTCTCTTCAGATCAGCATCACGATCATCGAAGCCCGGCAGCTGATCGGCCTGAACATGGACCCCGTGGTGTGTGTGGAGATCGGGGACGAGAAGAAGTACACGTCCATGAAGGAGTCGACCAACTGTCCGTACTACAACGAGGCAAGTCCGATATATCCTGTAGTATCGTGAAGCCCGCCCTGCTATTTTACTATTGTATAATATTGTGTGGAATCATGGAATTAAGTAACAAACGGAAAAGTCGGCTATTGACTCCTTGTGATGCAGAAATCCACAACCAACTTGACAGAAAATAATCACTATTTTTCTCCTTATTGTGTTTTTTCTTGGTCCCTCTGGTCAGATTTTGCTGTTTGGATGTAATTTATGTAATCTTAATGTGGGCCTATTCTGCAAAATTGACTTTTCAGGCTTTTTATGATGTTATAGTTGGTTTCTTCTTGTTTACACTCTTGAAGTTATATTTGGAGTGATTTGTGCATGTTTGAGCGATCTTTAATCACTTATTTTCAAGACGTCATATTACCGAGCAACTCCCATTTTCACCACCAGAGGTACACGACCACTGCTCTGTTCTTCTGTCTATAATTTTATTTTCTACGATTTGTCAGCGTCATGTAGTCATTTCAGTACAAATGAAAAGAAATCTGCCACTCAATTCCCACTGGGCATCACAGTTTTCAAACAAAGAACCCAGCGGACTTGTTTCTTTTATGACGTTTACGTTGTTTTGGATGAATATTGTGATTTAAAATGTCCAAATTTAACGTAATAATCCAGGGATGTCATAGATTATAACTATTTCTCAGACACAAGCACAGTAGGTCTTCTTTAAAGGTCCAGACACTAGATTATAATCACATTTTGTTGTGTATGTTTACATATATTTTGGAAGAGACGGTGTATCACACCACTTGAAGTTAATGGGTTCTGCTGATAAATAATGAGCCTTTATTTTACGCAGATGCTTATGTAGATATTAGTGCTGACAAAAATATTACGTTATTAACGAGTTAACGCAAAACAATTTTTTTTTAACATTTTTTTAATTAAAAACGTTTTTATAAGCTGTGGCCACTGCTGTAACATTAGAAAAACTACAAGATCTGGCTGTAAACAGGAAGCAAAACAATTTGTACAAAACTGAGAAGCCCTGTAAGGTGCGCTGATGTTATTCATATGAGGAAAACACTAAATAAAGTCCACTCCAAAACATATGGCAAATCTGCGCTGACCTTCAATAAGAACTGCGACAGAGAAGTTTTGCAACGTCTTTCTTCCAGCTGTTCTCACTGCTCCGAGCTGTTGTTATCTCCATAAAGTCACAGAGGAGCAGCAGGACTCATCTGTCTCACTATTTAATAAACACTTCTGCCGCTGGACTTATTTTCTCCGCTAAAGGCGTTAGCTCTGCTGCGCCACATGTAAACAAAGAGCGCCGTGTGAAGACGCCATCGCCGTCAGTACAGCAGCGTTGGGGAAACAAACACAGCTGCAATCAAAATAAACATCTGCATAAAGCCTATCCACTTTTTTATGTTAATAAGAGAATTAAAATGATGATGCAAGGGACAAAAATGTGTGATTAATTTGTGATTAATCTCGAGTTAACTATGACATTCATGAGATTAATTGTGATTCAATATTTTAATCGATTGACAGCAGTTGTAGATAAACCAGAGCATGGATCACCAAAGTTCAGAACTCGGGGCTACTTCAATATGACAAGTTTCAATTAAAAAATGACTTAAAATTGAGAACTTAATAAACCAAATTATATAATACAGTATAATAGTGTAGTAACAAGGGTTGATGGTTCAATTCTCTCTCTTGAACCCGGGATGTGGCTGTATGTAGGAAAAATACTTGAAACTGGGTTGAAAACTACATAAGTGATGACCACAGACAGACTGGGCTGAAGCCTTTTACATTATTTAGCGTTAGACATTCAATTTTAATAGAGCATTTCCAAAAACGGCGAGTATGTATCAGTGTAAAAATCTTGGACATTTGCTCTCTCTCGGTCTCATCTCTGCCCGTCTGTGGGTATGGACTTGTGGGCGTCATGCTGCGATGTGCCTGTAGAGCGCCCCCTGTGGTGAGGAAGTGGCAGTTCGTCTCAGATCGATTCTTTTGTCTGGAGCCAACACAAAGTAAACACCTGATGGAGACGGTACGAGACGCAGGGCTTCGGTTTAGTGTTTTAACTAATAACGGGAAACCAAATTGTGGTAAAATGGTAACAAAATGATCTACAACTACTTGTTTTTAAATAAATCTTGCATTTTATGATATTGTTCTGTTTTATGGTTGTAGAAAAATGCCATAATAAATACATCAAGTAAACAGTAGTAGTAACAGTAGCTGTAGTAGTTGTACTTGTTGTTGTAGTAGTTGTAGTAGTAGTTGTAGTAGTAGTTATTGTAGTAGTAGTATTATCAGCAGTATTAGCAAAAGTAGTAGTAATAATAATAGTAATAGTAATAGATGTTGTTTTAGTAGTTGTTGTAGTACTTATTGTAGTAGTAGTAGTAGTAGTATTGTCATCAGTACTGACAGTAATAGTAGTTGTGGTAGTAGTAAATGATGTAGTAGCTGTAGTTGTAATAATTGTAGTAGTTGTTATTGTAGTAGTAGCAGCAGTATTATCAGCAGTAGTAGTAGTAGTTGTTGTAGTCATTTTAGTTGCAGTACTATCACAGTAACAGTAGTAGTTGTGGTAGTAGTTGATGATGTAGTAGCTATACTAGGAGTAGTAGTCGTTGTAGTAGTAGTTATTGTAGTAGTAATAGTAGTAGTGTTGTAGTTGCAGTAGTAATAGTAGCACTAACTGTAGTAGTAGTAGTAGTAGTAGTATATGCATATACACTTTTAGCACCAGCACCTTTCACAGCTGATGTGGGTGAAGTGTCTTGCCACGGGACACAACAACAGGACGTGTTTGGCAGAAGGGGATTTACCCATCAGCCTCTGTGTTCATGAGCAAGTATCGACTGCTGGAGATGCTCTGTTTTATGAATCCTTGTACAGCTGCAGCAGAAGATGTAACTTTTGAAGGTCACAGACTAATAATAATAAATTGGTTTGTGTGATTAAATTTTGTCTGGAGGTAGAAGTGAAAATATGTTTTCATTTCAAGCATTTACATTTCTATTTTCTTCCGAATGAAAAGCCACGTTATAAATACATTCAGTAGATGCAGTGTTGAGTTTAAAGTGGGTGAGATGCTTTGAATATGTCCCTGAACACTGACAGTGAGTACTTTTTGTACTTCTCTTCTCTTCCGCCTGCAGTATTTCGTGTTCGACTTCCACGTCCCGCCTGATGTGATGTTCGACAAGATCATCAAACTCTCAGTGAGTTTTAATACGATCAAAGTTTCACAAAATTAACCCTGTAGTAGTAGTAGTAGTAGTAGTAGTAGTAGCAGTAGTAGCAGTAGTAGTAATTGTAGTAGTAGTAGTATAATCAGCAGTATTATTATTATTATTAGTAGTAGTAGTGGTAGTAGTAGTTGTTGTAGTAGTTATAGTATATATATTATAGCAGTAGTAGCGTTATCATCGGTAGTAGTACTATTACAGTAGTAGTAATAGTACTTGTAAATGTAGTAGCGGTAGTAGTAGTTGTAGTCGTAGTAGTAGTAGTAGTAGTAGTAGTAGTAGTAGTAGTAGTAGTAGTAGTAGCAGTAGCAGTAGTAGTAGTAGTAGTAGTAGTCGTAGTAGTTGTAGGTGTAGGTGTTTGTGGTGAGAACAATGAGCTTATGAACAATGAGGATAAAGTTCCTATTTAATGTCACTGTATCTGTGTTCTTGAAGTTTTTTGTTGTTTTTTTAATTAGTATTATTTCCTACGTTATCAGTGTGTTATTAGCTGAGCTGCTGTAATATGCAGATTTCCCTCCTTTAATACTTTAATAAACCAGACCTCAGCCCTCTCTCCATGTCTGTGCAGGTGATTCACTCCAAGAACCTCCTCCGCAGTGGGACCCTGGTGGGCTCCTTCAAGATGGACGTGGGGACAGTTTACTCCCAGCCTGGTAACTCGCAAACTAACATTCTCCAATAATCATTACAGCCAAATGAAGTGAACACAATCTTAATCTCTTCTTGTGTAATTTCGGACTGATCTCCCGTCCCGCAGAGCACCAGTTCTACCACAAGTGGGCGATGTTGTCGGACCCGGACGACATCACAGCGGGGTGTAAAGGATACGTGAAGTGTGACATCGCTGTGGTGGGCAAAGGAGACAACATCAAGACCCCACACAAGGCCAACGAGACGGAGGAGGACGAGATCGAGGGGTAAGGAGGGGCGCTATAGGGCTTGTAAGTCGCTACGTCGTCAATCTATTTCCGGGTCCACGCCGAATTGGGCTGCTGTTTGAACAAATCAGAAACCAACACAAATGGCCAAGAGAAACTGTCATTCTTTCGTTTTCCATTTGATAGATATCTGCCAGAGCTATTCTTCCACATTACACGTTCTCTCATCGCTCTGTATGTCCACAAAAGAGAGAAATATCTAAACCCTAGCACTGTATTCGCTTAGAAATGACTATCTTATCATTTCTGGCTAGGTTACCACACAGAGATGCAAAAAACTTGGGATATAGCAAAAATAATTAGAACACTTTTTTTTTTTTACTATTAGCCGACTCACCTCTCGTAAAGTGGTAAATTTATGGGCAGTGTCTCATCCACATTATCCATAGAAATTGTCCTCTGCAAATAATGACATACAGTCCACAAAACCGTGCTATTAATCCAGTTTGAGGCATTCTTTAAAAGTAAAAAGGCGAGAGTCGTCCCCCCACGTCTGTCTGTTTACATACTCCCAGTACACGGGTAGAGGGGAAGCTGCAGATTTGTGGTACTAACTCTACTTCCTGTGTTTCACGTATCTGAAGTATTGCTCCACCTTTCACAAATAATAATAACACAGTTTTGACTTGTATCTAAACTAGAAGTGCAGAGCTCTGATCATTGAACACTTCAGAGTCTCAGAGCGAGTGGTTTTACTGTAGACAGGAACCAGCTGAAATGCTCTAAAGCTCTAAATACTTGTCAATTCCCGGCTGAACACGTCGAGTTTCCATGCGCTAGCTGAAACCTCACTAAAAAAAGGAGGTGATGGTGAAAATGTTCTCTGATTTTGTCATTTTTAACCATATTGAACAAATGTTTCGCTGGACCTGGAAGTCATGTGTGACGTTAGACTTACAAGTCAAATATCATGGTTAAGGTCCAGTTTGAGTCCATTTCAACTTTATTGTAAAATATGTAGCTGTCAAAACAAGTGTCTTCCACAAAGAGTCCAGAAAATACTGTGTTTATTGGCGCACCTTTTAGCCATCCACAAAGAAAAAAAGAGAAAAAAAAAGTAATTTCCGTTGTGGATCAATAAAGTTTGTCTAAGTTTAAAATACAGTGATCCCAGCACTCCATAGATCATGGTTAAAAGTGTGTTTACTTCCACACTGCACTCAGCACTTTACACTTAGGGCAGGTTATTGCACTACATATTGGTGCACAGTGGCCAAGGAACAGACCAAAATGGCTCCAACAAAATATACAGTATGATAGTAGTAGTGTAGATAGTGCATGTTTGAGGATGTTTTTTGGAAATCTTGACACAGCTTTATCTTAAAATGAATCAGATTAAACATGATTGGCCCTTCCCTGGCCCCAGTGTGATTTTAAAGAGAATAGATCACGTAGATTTCGCCTTATTCCTTATTCTTGCAGCATGAAAAAAGGTCCTTGGAGATGTTTGTGAAAAATCATTCTGACAGTATTTAACCACCTCTAGCGATGGACTTTAGCTTCAAACGTGCCAGAGTTTAATGTCTTTAATGTCTGGTTTGATTAATGTTAGTCCGTTAAGCTGCAGAAATCCACTTCTGCTGTCGATCTGGAGCTTTGCCAGTCCGATAAAAGGTGCAGACTTTCTTCTCTCTTTGATAATGAGTCCATCCCGGTGCAACAGTAATCCGCAATCCCTGAAACTCCGATAAAGTTTGTTCATTGCGGCCGACGCCTTTATAGTTTCTATGGGATTTCTCAACTGCGACTACTGCCAGGACGGGATTTGGAGGAGCATGCAGGAGCATTTATATCTGATCCGTATATTTGTCCACTCTACAGCCACGTGTAAAATAGGGCCCGACCGATATGGATTTTGTTGTGGCCGATATGATACCGATAAAATGGGAGTTGGAGCTGCCGATATAATCTCTGATATATTTATGATGTAAAAATTCACTGTAAATTTTCAGTTGTTTATGAAATTTATTTTTGGCTCTATTGGATTTTCAGTTGGGTTTATTTAGGCGACATTTATTGTTATTCTGCCTCTTTACGTCATATTTAAAGACAGTCGGTCGGCCTAATGGGATTTTTGTACGATATTCTAGCCAGTAAAGAAAGTACTGTGAGTTAACTACCGCTATTAGCTTTTAACGGGAAATCTGTGTGTGCCACGGTAATTAATGATCTGCTAAATGCCTATCATTCACACTTCTATTCACAGCTCATTTACATATCAATGCGTGTCCAGTAACATATATACGGCCACTATAGTCACTTTACAGTCGCTAACAGAAGAGAAAACAGCCTGTTTATGTGTGCGAGCTACAGCAGCTAATCGCTAACCAATGAGAAAGAACCAAAACGAGCTTCAAAACCGACACATTTCAACACTCAGCCTCACACAGGCTCCTCTCAGATCACAAGTCTGCACTAAGAACTGTTCTTTAATCCAGACTCAAACTGATCGTCCGTAAAAAGAAAATAATCTCAGTGTTACGCACGTGGATCTATGCACATGGTGTAAACAAACGCACATGGGGGTGCGTTTGTATGACGTCACAAACACAGACAAATTACACCGCAGATAAATATTGATGCAGAACCACATATTAGGGCATTTATCTATCTGTAAATTGGATTAAATGGGCATAATATAGAGAGTCTAAGATTTATAACAAGGTAAAACATGTCCACGTGGAATATCAGCCCATATCGTCAAAATTTAGGCCAATAGCCGATATGTCTCCAAGTGTCCATATCGGCCAACCGATATATCGTCAGGCCCTAGTATAAAACATTCACATTTTTATACTATCTCACCAAACCTTGTAGCAGCATTTCCCATTCTCCCTTCCTCTCCCTATCAGCCCAAACCTGTAAATCGAGTCGTGCATTCTGGCTTCTCTGGGTGAAAAACCACGAGCAGTGTAACGTTCAGCGCTATTCCATTTTCTACAGTGGTTAAATTGGTGAAATCCAGCGGTCAGGATTTGAGGAACGGCAGCATTGTGGATCCAGATAAGCAGAGAATTGGTCTTTACCAGATTTGTCCCTGTACCAGCGTCATCTGTTCACCAGGGTTTACCGCCTTCCCCCTACGAGGCAAATGGAGCGCCGAGGGATTTTCCTGTTGGCTGGGTTCAGAATGTGTTAGAAAGTGTATGTGCTTTTTCTTAAAGGGCCCATATTACGCCGTTTTCTGATCTACAGTATGTTCTAATGTAGTTTCCTCTTCACAAACAGACCTTTTAATAATGAATACAGAGCTTAACAAATTTATTAGACCACCATCCAGTATCAGGTGTTTCCACTGCTGCCGTACGTAATTTAACAGTATTTCTGTTTACCAAAATATATTTTTCTGTTTCTAAAATGGTTAATCCGCCAGTATATTCAAGATCTTTTTTATCAAAACGAGATCTTTAATGCTTAAATATAACTATTATCGCTATCCATATCCACTTTCAAGTTTAATGTTTTCCCAAAATGACACCAAATCATCCAAATCAAGTCTCTGGAACAGTTAGAAACTATTTGGAACTCAATAACAAAAGAGACTTTGCTAAACTACATGAAAACAATGAGAAATATTCACATTTTTGGTTATTATTTGTCAACAAGCACTATTTTGTTATTACAATTGGTCATTTTCTTAATGAATACAAATGAAATTGTTAATTTGAAACACGTTTTTGATATTTTTAAACACAAACAAATCTAGGCCAAAGCCAACATGTTTCGATGTTTTTGATATACTATGAAGTTATTTATGTTTTCTTGTTTTCATGACACGTGGTCTAATGAATTTGTTAAGCTCTGTAGCTCAGTGCTCTTTCTGGAATGTTCCACAGTGTAACATTAAACAGCTCTACTTTAGAAAAAGCATCGCCTCTCCACAGATCTGGCCTGTAACTTCGTCTGGTTTAGTTTCCATGAAGATTTAAATCCATATTGTGAAACATCTCCATGGAGAAAAGCCAAGATTGGAGAAATCCAATCTTCACCTTGCAAAAAAAGGCAATGAGAGCATCAGCTTATAATGAACCAACTACTGCATTATTTATAAACCTTCAAACGCTGAAATCGACATTTACACTCTGAGAATCATGTTCAAAGTAAACAACAATCTTTTGTCAAAATCATTACAGAATATGTTCAAAATCTGAAATAACCGATATGAGCTCAGAGGTACGGCCGTGTTTAACAAAGAGAAAATCAGAAAACAAACATTATGAGATTTTGTGTATCTGTTAAAGGGGTGGAGCTCTGGAAAAAACACTCTCTTCTACTTTAAAAAGAAGTTTAAATGTTTAACTCTGAGCAGATACACGCACGCATGAGACTTAGTTTGTGCTGTAGTCTCTGCTGTATTGTTATATTTGTTTGTTTTCTCTCACTTTATTTATGAATTGGTGTCAAGATGATGCAGTGAGGAATAAAGAGTAAAGGCAGAATAAGCTCAAGCTTCAGCCTACACCTTTTCGGTCTGTATATGTTAAATGTGACTGTGGAATAATGTCAGAATATGCTTGTCACCGAAATAAATGAATCAGTCAAAAAGCAGGTTACGGACTCACAATGCAGCTTTAAAGTCTAACAAAGACAAAGCAGAGCGTACAGTTAGCGTCACAGGCTCAGGGAATCTTGATGACACAGTATCAATATGTTCTACATCTATAACTATACCATTTCCATTTAAAAATACCCTGAATATCATTTGGTATTCTGCCCCAGCATAAATTGACTGGAGTCCAAATAGCTTTTTAATAGCTTTCCTCCAGCTCGTCATTAGAGGTTTCACTGCACCTTATGGAATATAGACTTGTACAATGACAATATGCCGCCGTTTTCCCCCCGTGTCTGTCTTTAGAAACCTGCTGCTCCCAGAGGGTTTTCCGGCCGAGAGGCAGTGGGCCCGGTATTACGTGAAGATCCATCGAGCCGAGGGTCTGCCCAAGATGAACACCAAGATCATGGCCAACGTGAAGAAGGCTCTGAGCGGGGAGAACCGAGATCTGGTGGACCCCTACGTGCAAGTGCAGTTCGCCGGGCAAAAAGTAATTTCCTCCACACGCTCCGCTCGGTGGGCTCGTCTAGGTTCAATCACACTATGAACGTGGTGGTGAACGTGGCTCTGAACGTGGCTCTGTGGCACCGCTTATTCATTTAAAGCTTAGTCCACAAGGGGCCGGACAGTCAATCGAATTAGTTTGATTCATTTGTGTTTTTAATAAGTGAGAAAAATTGCAGAATTGTGAAATCAACTTTCTTACTTGCAAAACGAGGTTATTGTTCAATTCCAGTTAGCTATCTGTACAAATGTTTAGTTTAGTCTTTATTTGAAGGGACAATGCACAGAGACATTCAGCTCATAAAACAGATGTTCCTCACTAGATCAGAGCTAAACATGTAAATAAAAGCTGTTTAAAATGTTTTAAATAATAAATTATGATAAAAATTAACATGTAAAGAACTTCCCCCATTTGAGAGTCTAGCAGACTCTGCTCTGACTTCAAATAAAGTCAGTAATCGTCCAGTGTATGCAAGAAAAATCAAGATTTCATTTTTTGTCCAGGCCCAGTCCCACAATGTTTATATTACAGTGACCATGCTCGTGCACACACTTATACAGGGTTCTACAGTATCTTAAAATGTCTTAAAGGCATTGAATTTATGAATTTGGAAATAATACCTTAAAACGACTTGAAAAAGTATTTTTAAGGTATTAAAATTGTCTTAAAGGTCTTAAAATTGTGCAGTACGTAACGTCTCCGCATCGCATTTCTCCTTAAAAGTTGAATTTGTCAAACAGCATTATTTGGTTAAATAACGTTGCCTAAATAAAGAGCATTGGAAACAATAATTGAGAACGCAACAGGGTTAAAATCTTCCAAACACGTCCCTGAAGATCACGCGCTACAAAACCACAAGAAACAAGCTGAGCAGAAGAGTAAAAGCAAAGACATTCTCAGCAGAACACAAAGTTTGATTAAAGCCGTTATGTTGTTTTTAACACTGGTTTTTCATTGCAGAGCGACACATTTCCTGCTGCGGTTATGGGGAAGAGACTCTCTCTCTACTCCCCGTATTCATTTGTTTGAGAAATAAATGAACACAAATTCAAGAATTTGAGGTTATTTCAACAAGAATTACCCAAATTATTGGCCTGTAAATGCTATCGAAATTTTTGGGACACCCTGTATTTCACATTTTCTAACTTAAAATTTGTACCCTCTAATAAAAAGTCCTGACTGTAGAATGAGTTTGGTGCTTGTGTATGAGCTTAAAAACTAGAGTCCAGAGTTTTATTTGTGATGCAACTAAACAGGCAAATTCAAGAATTTAATTTCTCTTTGCCGGAAGCTCTATGAAATAGGCAGTGAAATAAGGATTATCTTTTTATTTAAATGGCCTTAAAAAGGTCTTAAAGAGACTTAAATTTAACTTGAAGAAACCTGTAGGAACCCTGCTATATTATTATCTGATTTCTGGACGTTTAAGATGATTTAAATCACATGCAAACTGTAAAATCTGATGTGTGAAATCAGATCCTAAATAACAAATACTCTTCCCTCTGTTCCAGGGGAAGACCTCGGTGCAGAAGAGCAGCTACGAGCCCATCTGGAACGAGCAGGTGGTGTTCACGGAGCTGTTTCCTCCTCTGTGCAAACGCATCAAGGTCCAGATCCGCGACTCAGACAAGGTCAACAACGTCGGCATAGGAACGCACTTCATCGACCTGCGCAAAATCTCCAACGACGGTGACAAAGGTGCGACCGGAAAACGCCCCCGGGGGCACGTTAGCAGTTTATCTCGGCTCCATCGATTTACTATTGTGGCGGTAATTAGCAAGTGGCCAGTAGTTACGAGCGTGAACGCAGTAATTAGGCCTGTCCTTTTCCAAATCGAACCCGGCGACCTCCCTGACCTCTCCCGGTAATAACCCATATAAATTTATTATATTTGACATTTTAATCAAGAGCTAGTCAATAGTGAACATATTAGACAGTGCGGAATGATTGGAAAGAGCCGGCGTTGCATAAATTACCACATTCTATGAGCATATGATGTGTAATTGGAAGTAAATTAAATTACTCTCATTTATAGCCATGTTAAATGAAAATATTTCCTGTATTTGACAAGGAATTGCTACACAGGAAAAAATACAAGCAACACCGAAAAATTCAAGTATGAAGGGACAGTCATGTTGAATCTATTACAGTACAGAACAGATTTAAGGATTTATTAGTACAGATAGACCATAGACTGTATAAAGGAGTGGACTGAGACTGTTTACACTGAAACGAATCACTGTATCACTGTTTTGGAAAAAGATTTGCATCCAAACACGTGTCTGGATCGCCTGAAACGCTGGTCACATGACTAGGCTGGCGTCACAACGTCACGAAACTATGTGGGCGGTAAAAACAAGAAAATGGAACATTGTGTCTGAAGATGCAGCACCAGATTTCGAGCCGAGGAAGATGGGAAGCGTGAAAACGGTCTTTTCATGGACCGACCCTGTTTTGCGTTTGTCTCCGGTTTGTTTAAACTGTTTTCCACAGTAGTGTCACATGACTGATGTCACGAACCCAGAGAATCAGGAAGGCGCAAGTCACAGTGACTCAGTCCAGTAAGAACATTAACTAGAGATCCTACATCAGCGTATCAGCGTTTTACATTCGTCCACACTGCGCCGGATCAGATCAGGTGAATTCACTGGAGCTGGCGGCTCCAGATCGTTCCGACTCCGGAGCCGTTTTCCATCGGATTAGTGTGGACGAACACTGCATCCACAACAAAAAGGACTCGAATACGTACTAGTGTGGACGGGTGTGTGACGTCACCCATAGTGTTCGGCTCCAGTCAAATGAAGCTCACTGAGGCTTAACTGAGCAGTTATAGGGGCAAGTTTGGATCTGAGTTCCGTATTAGGACAAAATAGCTAAATAAATGTATTGAACTGTATTTGAACACTTTAAAGAGCACATTTTATGCATTTTAAGTCACCCTGGGAAAGTACAGATGGTCCCAAACTATTTTACACCATTTTAAAAGCAATTATCTTGAAAACTACTCTGTTTAGCTCAGTGAAATTGAACAATTTCGGTATTGAACTTTTGAAGTTTTTTATGGGACTTTGCCAGTTAGTGAAGTTTTTCCATTTTGCATTGAAGCTGCACAGTCTGAGTGAGTGTGTGGAGCAGATTCCAAGGCCCAAAACGACTCAACCTGAGCTCAACCTGAAAACAGAACAAAAACAAAACATGAAATATAAAATCTTATTCTGTTTCTATAAATTCTGTGAAAATTTGAGGTTATTTCAACTAGAAATTGCCAAAATTATTGGCCTGCGAAATGATGTCAAATTTATTTGGACATCCTGTATATTGCATTTTCTAACTTAAAATCTCTTCTCATGAAAATTAACAAGTAAAGCCCTGACTGTAGAACGAGTTTGGTGCTTGTGTATGAGCTTAAAAACTGCAGAGTCCAGAGTTTTATTTGTGATGCAACTAAACAGGCAAAATTACCATTTTTAAAGCAAACATTGGTGCAATTTCGGCTCCATCTTCTGGTGTCAGTTTGCTTTCTATTGAAAAAACATAATCCATCTCTGTAACTGCTGCTTTCGAGCTCCTCATTTTGGTCTTAAAATGTTCATATTAACCTGCTCTACATGATCCTGGTGTTTTTATTTCGCCAGTTTTGTCCATAAATCAGTTACTGTTTGTAATAAGAAACTCGGTTCCAAATTTGCACTATAACTACAGCATCGATGAGCTTCATTTGACTGGACCTGAACATTATGGGTGACGTCACACTCCCTTTTCCCCAAGTCCAATTCTTTCTACAATTTATGGTTCAGGCAAAAAAGCTGAAAATGTAACGGCCTGAGGATGAGCAGGTGAACAAGTGCAAACCAGGAGCAATTTTCTGGCTGTTTCTCTCAAACTGGGCACGGCTCCACAGCTTAGTGCAAATTAAAATAGGAGATTTGGTCATTTGTCTCCATATTGTCATTACAGCGGCTCTCATAATGGCTCATATGCAAACAGATTATCATTTAGTGTGGGGGAAGATACAACAAACTAAACTAAAGTATGTGAGGAGAGGAAATGTGCACTGAAAATATATGTAATATATATATATAAATGTAAGAATTTTATATTTTCCCACAGACAGTAAGTGTGAATTTGGCTTCCAACACCTAGAAAGCGCTGCACTTTTACTTCTAAATAAAATAGGCTCTGTACTTCTTCTAAATAAAACAGGATGGTACCTCAGGGCCTTATCCCAGCGCTCCATATAGAAGACATTTTCAGAGTGCCTGACAGAAGTGCTTAGATTCACAGAAAATGCTTGGATTGGTGCCCTCTTTATGTTTAAGTTCTGTCTGTTTAAAAGGAAAAGAAACCACCTCACCAAACAGGATTATATGTTCTTACAGTATCAATATTTGTCTTCTTCTTCTTCTTCTTCTTCTTCTTCTTCTTCTTCTTCTTCTTCTTCTTCTTCTTCTTCTTCTTCTTCTTCTTCTTCTTCTTCTTCTCATTCTCATTCTCATTATAACTTACCATTACGCCTCCCCTTATTATTATTATTGACACCATGATCAAAATTTGTGATTTTTTAAAATATATTTACTTAAAGATACAGTATGTAACTCCCTGGAGATGCCATGTGACCAACTTCTTAACATTTTCAACAGAGATAGATTTTATGCCATACTGCGGAAGATTATAGCCACAGGAACAACATTTCATAAACCAGCAGGCAAAATAAGAGTCAAGTTTGTGGAGATGCAAGCCTGCTATAAAAACATGCTTCTATCTTAGTGTATTCTTTGGCTAAAATGTGATATAGTTTGACTTTAATTCACAATATGATCATCATTCCTCTAGTTTGTGACTAGGGGTGTGCATTGCCTTGAGTCTGACGATACGATACATATCATGATATACATGTCACAATTCGATATATATCACTAAAATATTGGATGATATATTCCAATTTATCAATAATTACTTCTAATAATATAGTCGACTGCACCTTCACGAGAACCAAACTGTGCAAAATATAATTGATTACCTTTTTTAAATCAGATCTATTTTGAATCGATCGGGTTGGGCGGTAATTTGGTAAAATTCGGTAATAATATTAGGAGCATTTTGGCTTCAGGCCGAATGACAGGGGAGAGACAGTAAATGTTGAGGAGCTACGACCCTGCGTCAGGCCAGAGATCCCACCACAGTCGCTTCAGACACTGGACACAGCGCCGACTTTCTCCCCTCCGCTCTCTCTCCTCTTCAAATGTCGTTACGCTCAGAGATTTACATCCACATGCAGTGAGGAAGAAGAAGAAAACCTGACTGACGGTTCGTGTGTGATGTTGAGCCGAAAAGTTTGAAAATTTGCGATGGAGACGCTGAAGAGGAGAAAGTTCCCGCTCGAGGGTGAAGTCAGACTTTCATAGAGGAGACGGTAACTTCTCCGAGTGCCGAGAGCGTGGGTCTGTCAGATACAACATGCTGCAGTGGGAAATATCACACGCCGTCGACTGTCGCCTTTTACTTTTTATTTCAGAATCTGCCTCTTCTGAGCTTTTCTCGTCTCGACGTGTCCCAGATCATTAAATGGAGGGAGAAACGCACTGGTGAAGTTCGGTTTGATCAGAACTTGTGCCTCATCTTCAAATATAAAGCTGCTATTCTGTTTCTGAACGGTTTAGGCGCAGCTACAATATAATTCTTAATTACCCCAGTAAAATGCTCAGAAGGTTTAATGGTATTAAAATTTGGATACCGCTCAACCCTGCAATGAAGTATCACAATTATCACTCAGTTGATTTTCTCTTACACCACTATACGTGACCAGCTTTATGAAATCAGAATCAAGGAAGTTGACTTTTCTGAGTAATCTTGACGCTCCGTTACGACCCGTGGCACAAGATTTGCCATGTACCGTAAAGCCGCCGCACGTTCCTACCGAATTATGATCGTATGGGGGGGAAAAAATCCAAGTTTCCCCCAGATTGAACCCTTTGTGTGTGCAGGTTTCCTCCCCACCCTGGGCCCGGCCTGGGTGAACATGTACGGCTCCACGCGTCAGTACACCCTGATAGACGAGCACCAGGACCTGAACGAGGGGCTGGGGGAGGGCGTGTCCTTCAGAGCGCGACTGCTGCTGTCTGTGGCCGTGGAGATCCTGGACACCACCTCCCCAGAGCTCACCTGCTCCACCGAGGTCCAGAGCGAGACCATCTCCAACATATCCGAGGTCAGACACACACACCACTTACAGTTCACTGTTTTTTTTTTTCCTGACTGTAATAAATGTGGAATATCGGGGTAACAACATTTTTAGTTTGATTATTTTCTCATCGTTGAAGGTGCAGCGTGTAACTTTTTGGTTGGATATGTCATTGTTGCCTGGAATGTTCCACAGTATGACCCTAAACATATCTACCTTACATTTATTCAAAAATGGTTGACTTATGCCTCAAAAATACCTAGAAAAACGGCATTCTGACTGTGATAAAAAAGTTTAATACCATTCTGTGAAACTTTCCAGACAAAGCAACTATGTCTCCACCAGAAAAGTTACACAGTGCACCTTTAAATCATTGTTGGTTCACACTAAGTATCACCTTACAGACATATTTGGCATTTCGAGTACAACCAGTTCCAAACCAGGACTATTTCCGGCTTGAACTTGTGGTAAACCAGGTCTAAAATAGGACGACACTTTGTGCTGTTCTGGTTTTAAACAAGCACTACAAAAGATTAGAGTAATAGAGTAAAAAATAGCGATATTGGAGCGCAGCACTGGATCAAAACTTGTGCATACAGGTGCTCATTAGACCAGAGAATAATAATTATAAATAATTAGAGTAATAATAATTTGACTGAATTCAGCAAATATTTGAACTGCTGCAGAGTCTGTACCACACAGCAAAAACAGGAGGGTTAAAATTTCAGGGTAAAATATTTCAGAGTTGTTTTTAACACAAAAAGTGTTATTTTAACTATTTGAAAGTCAAATGGGAGTTTGAGTTGGGGTTATTTGCCAGAGTTGATATGCTTAAAGTTAATTCCCCTAGTGTTAATTGGGCAGCTCCCACCCACCATTTCAAACTCCCGTGAGAGAAGACCAGTTTCAACAAGTTTCAACATAGTTTTGTACATAATTTCATCTTAAATTAACTAAAATAATGTGTAAAAATAAAACATCTATGTGTGTTGTTTAGCTCCAGTAAATCAGGATAACCCTACAAAGTGTTATCCGTTTACTCTCAAAACATTAAGATAACTCTTGATTTCAGGGTTAAACAGGACCTTTAGTCTAGTGTTACTTAATTAACATTTCCAAAAATGTTAAATTAACTCTAGAACAGATTGGACTCGTATAAACTCTGAGAAAATGTTCAAATTGATTTTGTGAGAGTCGATTTTAACACAACTTTTTGCTGTGCATCTGGACTCGCCGTGTACTGTAAAGAAACAAGTAATACTACCTACATTAACTATTCAAAAAGTATTTTATTTGATCTTTTTTATTATTATTATGTTATTATATATACGCTGCTCTCTTCAGTTTTAAAATTAATCCCCTGCCCATCCCTTGTAAGTTAATATTTTATTGAATTAATAAGGTGTAGCACAGTTCAGGATGGATCAAAATCATCTGGAAATTCAGGGACAGCTCCTGTTAGATATTTTGGATATGAAGTTTTTCCAGATTGAGATGGTTTTTGGTTAAAGATTCCAAGAAACAAGGCCTAGAGGAAGACCACAGATAAACTGGCAAGTGTGAAAAAGCCATGAAGATGATCAGACAGAACGAGATTTAGAGAATTAAAAAGACGATAAGCAAATAACTCAACGAATGACGACTCCTGACAGGTCTTTAAAGGCAAAGAGAAGGTGTCTTTTTCCATGTCTCTATTGAAAATTGATAACTGAACGATTAGGGCTGGTGACCTCTGACCTCTACACCAAACCCTGCCTGGACAGCCCTGTGGGGAAATCACCTCCTGCTCTCTGTTTGGGGTTCATTTGGCTCGAACAATTGCCCCACCTTTGGTCAATAGAGTGAGAAATAGCCTCTGTCAGAGCTGAGGAGGCCAATCTGTTCTCCAATGAGGGCGCGCTGACTGCTTTTTAAACAAGGTCAAAGCCACGAAAGCCACCGTCCACTGACTTTTACCGCCAAATTTATCAAACTGCCCAAGAACAGCCACGATCCTTAAAGGTGCTTTATGCAACTTTTGTGGTGGATGCTTTTCTCCATGGAGATGTTGTTGTTTTCTCTGGAAGCTTTACAAATCGTTCATTGTTTTATGGGATTAAACCTTCATCGATCTTCAAGGAGACTAAACCAATTGAGGTTACAAATCAGACCTGCGGATCTGTGACCCCACTCACAGTGAGAATGCCTGTTTTTCTAGGTATTTTTGAGCTAAAATAATAAAAATAACAATAATACATATCCATAAAAATAAGCAGGTGACGGACGCCCAACTAAAAAGTCACATACAGTAGTCCGCCTTTAACTATATTGTCCTTTTATTTAGATTTTTATTTTATTTAATTGAATAAAAAAAATCATTATTAATTCTTGAGGTCTGATTTTAAAGGGCCTGAACCTTTATTTATTTTTTATTTTTTCTCTTTTGTCCTTGTAGTGTTGTAAAGGCATCTCTTAGGGTTAAAACGAGCCTGCTGTTTGCATCTAATTATAGAGGGTTTTATTTTCTGTGAAACAGGAAGTGCACCGTTAGCATGTTAAGCAGTTTTATGGGGCAATAATAGTAATTTTCTTATTCATACATTTTATTTTCAAATTCGTTATAATACTGAAACGCTGGTTGGAATAATCCTCTGTAAAGTCCATTGCCTCTTCAGTGTAAAACCTTCCATGATTGTTGCGTCATAAGTAGAAACTCTGCACAGTTTTTAAGTACGTAAATCATCACCAGACTCGTTCAGTATTCAGTCTGTGGGAAGTGTCCAAATGGGAAAATAATGTCTGGTTTGTTACTTGTTATTTTAAGTTCTAAAACGTGCGATGCCAAAGGTGCTCAAGATTGTGTTAAAAGCACAGACTGTATAAAGAAGTGAGTGTGACGTTACCCACAGCGTTTGGCTCCAGTCAAATGAAGCTCAATAATGGTCCGCGCATTGCCCGATGGGACTTTAGATAAAACTAAGGTGTTTGCAGATATCGCAGCGATGAACTCTCTTTCCACAGAAGCACAACAAGTTTAAAATACCAACTTAAAGCAAAACACAGGTTTGATTCAGCGGCAGCAACGACGCTACATGTAGAACAACAACAAGTCGAGCAGCAATAAACAGCATTTCGGTCTTTTTTTTGAAGCATAATTAACTGTGGCTAATCGTGATTAATCAAAATTCTAAAGTGTGATTAATCTGATTTTAAAAAATGAATCGTTTGTCAGCACTAAATTTTACATAACATTTGCTTCCAGATTCGTCTTGTTTTGATGGCAACTAGAATGGTCTACATTTTACCTTGATAATATTGACACCAAGCGTTTGTGCGATATTATCCTCATGTCCTAATTGAAGCACTGATCTCACAGCCCCAGAGTCCTTCTCCATCCTCGTGCTTCTCTGCCAAGGCCGCTGCTGCCAAATGACTCTTTATTGTGAGGAAATGGACTGATCTTCTGTGATCTGAGCCAGCGATCGATGCCAGGATCTGCTCCCAGCCCCGTCCAACACAATACCCCCACGTCCATCATTCGAAGGCGATTTGTCAAAGCGTTTTAAAGTCTTAATGAGGGACATGCTCGGGAAATACTTTATGATAAACTCGATCTCTCAAGTGAATATGACAGGTTATAATTATATTTAAAGGGGAACTGTGTAACTTTATGGTGCTTCTGTCCATGGAGATGTTGCCTGGAAAGTTCCACAATACGACGTGACACTAATTTATCTCTATGGAGACAGCAAGAGGCCAGGTTACATGTCTGATCTGTGGAAAGGCGAGCCACTCACAGTAAGAAAGCATGTTTATAAGTGAATAAAACCCCATGTTATTCAGTAAATGCATGATGGAAACGTTTAATGCCACACCGGGACAAATCAATAACATCTCCATGGAGATAAGTATAATTATTTTTATTTTGCAAAAACTTCTTTTTGGTAAAATAATGCACATTATATAAATAAAACATGATAATTAGACATAAGAAACTACTAAAGGTACAACAAGGCAAATAAAATGAAGCAACATTAGCCTGTTTGGTGCAAAGTTTAAACCTGGTTTAGATCTGATTTAGTCCTGGTTTAGTCCTGGCTTAGGCCTGGTTTAGTCCTCTTGGTTCAGTCCTGGTTTAGCCCTGTTTTAGACCTGATTTAGACCTGGTTCAGTCCTGGTTCAGTTCTGGCTTATTCCTGGTTTAGACCTGGTTTAGACCTGGTTTAGACCTGGTTCAGTCCTGGTTTAATCCTCATGGTTCAGTCCTGGTTTATTCCTGTTTTAGTCCTGGTTCAATCCTGGTTTAGTCCTTCTGATTCAGTCCTGGGTTCTGTCCTGTTTAGTCCTGGTTTAGACCTGGTTTCGTCCTGTTTTAGTCCTGATTCAGTCCTGGTTCAGCTCTGGTTCAGTTCTGGTTCTCCTCTGGTTGTTTCGGTTCTGGTTTATTCCTGATTGAGACCTGGTTCAGTCCTGTTATAGTCCTGCTTCAGTCTTGGTTCAGCTCTGGTTCAGTTCTGGTTTATTCCAGGTTTAGTACTGAGTTCAGTCGAGGTTCAGTCGAGGTTCAGTCCTGGTTCAGTCCTGGTTCAGTCCTGGTTCAGTCGAGGTTCAGTCCTGGTTCAGTCCTGGTTCAGTCCGTATGTGCGGAGCAAAAGTCCAGTATCTCCACTCGCTGATTGTATATCTCTGTGTTTTTTGCTGATTCGTTCTAAAATGAAAACATATTTAAAGATAAGACAGTCAACAAAGAGCTGCAGTTTAGAAAAGTCCACAAATAAAATGAATACGTCAGCGGAGGAAGCTCCTGTGTTTAGAAAGAGACATGTTTGTGTCCCAGTACTAACTAATGCTAATTTTGAGGCATAATAAATATTGCAACGCCACAAACTCAAGTATTCCACATATAAAAATAACCGTGTAGTTTAGATTTGAATGAACTGGAATTTTAATAGGTTGTTTATTCCATGTTTTACGATTTTAATAAAAGTAACTGTTCGTTTTGAGACACAGAGAGCAATTAAACAACATTAAAACAACATAAAAACCTGTCATATGCACTTTAAGACACAAAATGATGAAAAGATGAATGAGATATGAGTTATTGTGATTTGTGTTTGTCCCACAGAGCGCCACGGGAAAAGTGGAGGAGTTTTTCCTCTTCGGTTCCTTCCTCGAGGCCACAATGATCGACCGCAAAATTGGAGACAAACCGATAAGCTTCGAAATCACAATAGGTAAGTGAGAGCGTTTATACGTGAATAATCAATAATATGTTGTATAGATGCACTAAACCTCCACACAAGAAGGTCCTTTCTGTTCTGGGACAAAAGAGAAGCTCAGATACAGTCGGTGGTGCAAGAAGTGCTCAGTTTTGGTACTTAAAGATAGTAAAAATAAGTAAAGTTAAAGTAAAGCTAAAAAATATGCAAGTAAAAATAAAAGTATCACATGAAAAAAATCTACTTAAGTAAAAGTATCTGTTTAAAAATGTATTTCACACAGATTTTGAGCTCTTATAAGGCTTCAAATGTACACCGTGTCCCAAAAGTTCATGCACCCCAATGGGCAATATTTCTGTCCATTTGTCTCCAAAACGGGGTGCACCAGGTCAGCCAGGTATTGTGAGGTTGTTTACTTAGATCATCTGTTTGTGATAGGCCTATACGTTTCTTGATTGACCATGAATCATGTCACTGACAGAACCTTTTTGGTAGTGCTGCCACGATGGCCAAACAAAAATCTGGAAAAGCTGCACTTTCACAGCCTCAAGTCCGTGCTCAAGTCATTGCCTTGCACAGGGCAGGGAAAACTTGCAGGGAGGCAGCTCAGGACCTTAGCGGAAGATTACAATGGGTGAAGAAGTGGTGGCAGAGATACCAAAGCTGTGACTCCCTTTAAGACGGGCCCTGTGCAGGTCACCCATCAGTTCTGAGGTTGAGGGCCAGGGACTTCATCCTCAAGGCCAAGGGAAAGAGACACCAATCCTGCCACAGACTCAGTCAAAGGCTGAAGAATCTTGGGGAAGCAGTCTCTAAGAGGACCAGCCATCATTTTCTGACTGAGAAACTGGGTCTGAGAGCATACAGAAGACAGCAGATTCCTCACCTTGCCAAAATGCGAGAAGTGGAATGCTTTTGCAAAGAAGTACACTAAAATGACCCCAAGAACTGTTTTTTCTCTAATGAGTGCCCTCTCTACTTATTTCCAACTCCCAACAGCCAAAACGATCACATTTATACTGACAATTGAATGGAAGTACCACCTGTGTGGGAGTGAGGCAACATTGAGCCTTCCCTTCTAAAGAACTTAGTGCATTCTCTGCCCGACAGGCTGAGGGCAGTAATTCAGATGCAGGTGGGATACACTGGCTTTTAAAAAAAAATGGATTTTGTTGAATATTCACAATCTGAGTTGACTTTTTCTGTGGTGCATGAACTTTTGGGACACAGTGTAGTGATTTTGATCATTTGTTGCTGCATTTTGTTCAACAGAAACAATTGAGTTGATTTTTTTTTCCCTAGCTGTTTTTATTTGTATATTTTGTTTGCTCAAACTAGGTCAGGTTAGGTTATGGTGCTTTATTCGTACCCGTAGGTAAATTTGTTTTGAGATTTGAGAGGCTGGTCGCACATTTCACATTTCATTCATCCACACTCTGCACAATAAACACAAATACAAACACAATCACAAATAAAGTGTTACAGTGCTCCAGTGCAGAATGGTTTTGTTCCATCTCACTTAGCTAAAAGTCACAATAAATATGAACTATATCAAAAACGTGATAGATAAACAGATTACAATTTATTCATAAATACGATAGCAGCTGGAACGAAACTCCTTTTGAAACGATTTGTTGTCGTTCTTGGGACTCAAAACGTCCAGAGGGAAGCAGCTGAAGCTCTGAATTTAGAGGATGCTGCACGTCATTTAGGATATTCTGGGACATCAGCTGTAATTGTCTTGAGTACAGGGAGTCCAGGCTGTTCTGAGGACGGACAATCACTTCACTCGCCCATTTAATCAACTAAATCAGGGAGTACTTGTTTTTAGCAGAGATGTTCCCAAACTTTGAGACCAGTGAGAAAGTTAAAACTGATAAACGTTTCGCCAAACAGCGTCATGATGGTTCTATCTACATGGTAAAAGGACAGTTTCCTCAGACACTGAAGGCGCTGGTGGCCTCTTTTAGGCACTTGCACTTGCACTTTTCCGAAAGTCAATAACCATATCCTTCATTTCATATACATTAAGGTGTAGATATGATTCTTCACACCATTTTATAAAGTCCTCAACAATTGGCTCATGTTGGTTTTCATTTTTCTGAAGCTGTTGAAGTTGAGTTGTTTTATTTTTTTACTGAAAATAAGGCACTATAAAACATATTCTTCTTCCTCTTTGCACTTCAGTAAGAAAGACTTTGTGGAATTTGGCCTATTTGTTTTTGCAGTAGTTTTGGGGGGGTTATTGTTCTTGTAAAGATATCGAGATATATATCGTATATTGAGATATAGCAAAATATCAAGATATTTTTTGATCCAGATCGCCCAGCCCTATATAGAGGTAAAAGAGTCTTTTACCTCTATATTGCACGCACACATTAAATGGTAGTACTTTCTTTTATATCACTATCTGTGTAATCCCTCAGTGGTTCATGGGCGTATATTTGTCTCTGTGCTCTTATACTTGTTCTGATGCAGCTCAACATTATTCTAAAGCGATTCAGGAAAGATTTGTTTTAATATTTCTAAACGTGTGAATAATATGCAACACCACGAGTTTCTGGGGGCCTTGAAAACGTCAGTGCGCCGTCTTTATGTGACCCAGGTAACTATGGAAACCAGATAGACGGCGTCAGCACTCGTCCTTCGTCGAAGAAGAAGAAAAAGGACGGCGAGAGCGAGGAGGAGGAGAACGAGCTGATCCAGAACTCGAGTGAGGAAGAGGGCGAGGAGGAGCGGGACCTGACCTCCGTGTCCTCCACTCCGCCCATGAGACCGGTCATAACGGACAGGTCAGAAACACAGTGCGAAATACACGATAGTTTAAGATGCACTGTGGAACTTTTCTAGTGGAGGGTCTTTGATATAGACTCATTTGGATAATTTCAGACAATCTTCAGTGAACAAAAAGGTGAACTAAAGGTAAAAAGTAGCTGTGTGTAAAAGTCCTCTGTCGTCCACATAGAATCAATGGCAAAAGGAGAAATTCAATTTGTCAACTGGACAAAAGTTTATTTTGGTTGAATACGTTTCGCAGCTCGTCCAAGCTGCTTCTTCAGTTTTGGTCAAAATGCTGGAGGACACAGCCTTAAATCTGCCTGAAAAGAAGGAGTTAGCTACTCTGAAATTAGAAAATCAGAACCTGTAAATAAGTAGGGCAGGGGTGTCCAAACTTTTTTAATCAAAGGCCACATATTAAAACACAGACCAGCGTGAGGGACGATCGAGGGTCATAGACTGGAGGTCACAATGAGTAATTCAAATCTGTGCATTTATAACAGGTTTAAATGACCCTCCAGACCTTTGTTCAGGCTTAGACCCTCAAAAAGGACACACTACATTTGCTTTATCAAGGTAGAGTTAAAAAATATGCAGTAAAAAGTACTACTTGTGGTAATATGGGCCAAAACAATTGGTCTGAGGGCCACATTTGGACCCCGAGCCATAGTTTGGACATGCCTGAAATAGGGTATTGGTTTCAGAGTAATTTCATAATAGCTAGCTCCTCCTTTTCAGGCTGTGTCCCCCAGCATTTTGACCAGAACTGAAGAAGCAGCTTGGACGAGCTGTGAAACATATTCGACCAAAATAAACTTTTGTCCAGTTGACAAATTGAATTTCTCCTTTTGCCGTAGAAGGTCTGGAATTTCCCATTTCTACTGAACAAAGGGTAAAAGGAGCTGTTAACGTGAAAACTACCGCTTCATGACATCACAAGGTGGAACAGCACGTTTTGAGCTCCTTTCTGCTATTGTACAATATAGATCCTAAATAAAACAATTAGTTAGTTAATACTAATTTTGCAAAAGAATGTATGTAGATGGAGCTCTTGCTGGATCATCGCTAAGTAAAGTACAATCAGGTGCTCTCCGGAGATCCTGAGTGGACAGGAGGACTTACTAGATAACAGAAGAGGTCTGAGGCACTCCGATATGCTTTGCTATAATTTTATTTCATTACATTTTGTGCCCTGATGAAGGCACAAGTCAAAATGCGTTGGCGTTTGTCGTGAAATAAAATTACGCTGGAAAAAAAAACAACATCTACGTAAGTTCAAAAGACTTAAATTAAGAACATTTGACTTTATTTGAGTCGATTCAACTTGGCAAGTAAAATGATCTGCCAGTGGAATAAGTGTTTTTTTCTTAATTCAAGCAACAGTCGACTTTGTTTCTTATTTTAAGTGCAAAAAGTAGTTATTTTTCTTAGTTTAAGTGTATCAATGTATTTTCATATTTTAAGTACGAAAATCTTATTCCACTGGCAGATCATTTTACTTGTCAAGTGAAATTTACTCAAATCATGGGTAAAACTTTCTTAATTCAAGTCATTTTATCTTGACTAGATTTTGTTGATATTGGAGTGCCTCGGATCTCTTCTCTTCTCTTATCTAGTAATATAAATTTTAGTTGACAACATGAACCGTTTATTTGAATAAAAGTCTGTTTGAATTATTGAATTGTTTCTGAATAATGTATTTGTGAACTTAATCGAATTGGGCCTTGCTATAGAGTTCACTTTATTGATATCAACGTCAGTAAAAGTTCGATATTACTATTACAGCGAAACAGCAGTGACTGAAAAATGCCCATATTGGACCATCCATAAAAAAACAATGCAATAAACACAACTTTACGCAACATACTGAATTAGATTTTTTTGCAGAAACTACTTCCATCTGCCGTACTTCGAGAAGAAGCCCTGTGTGTACATCAAGAGCTGGTGGCAGGACCAGAGACGCAGACTCTACAACTCCAACATGATGGACAAGATCGCAGACAAACTGGTGCGTCCCACTCCCGCTACACCTGATAAATACACCCGTCCCTCCAGTCCCACGCCTGCTTCATTCTTAGTGACACAGGAAATGCGCTGTTCCCATGCGAGTTGTTGTCATCTTTACAGTGACGGTGAAGTGCTTATAAACTCATCAAGTAATTAGGATGCTCAGAACGTAAAGTAATATGCCTGCAGTCTGCTTCTAATTATAGACGGCTTCATTCAGTTTTATTGAAACCTGTAGTGCGCTGTTATAGTGTTAGTTGTTGCTTTACAGTGACGCTAAAGTGTTTATAAACTCACTGCTATGAGGAATTAGGACGCTCGATAGTGAAGAATAACTTTGGACCTCTGCACATCTTTTGAAGCCCTATTCGCACGGGATAAGTATAACCCGGGGACGTCTGGTAATTTGCAAATTACCGCCGCATCTCTGTGTTACTCGCGGCGCATTCGCACGGGATCAGCGAAGTCCGTAAATGACTCTATTTTACTGAAATTACGACCGGATATGTCGTAACATCACATCCGTTATAAATCCGTTATAATAACAAAATGTTCTTTACCGCATGCGGCTACACATGTCATCCAGGTCCTGTGAGAATTGTCTCTCCTCTTGGATTTCTTGCCCTTTTTGCGGATCGGTTTCCATGTAGAGGCTATGAGGCTGTGTTTTGATTTGCCCCTAAAAAGCTCAAAACTGCTAATCAAAGTTTCTACCGCAGCCTCCATTACTCAAGCCGGAAAGAGATAGAAAAGGCGCGCAAAGAGATAGAAATGCGCGCAATATATAGAGAAAAGAAAGCGGAAATAAAAGGAATAGACAGAAAAGACGCAGTTACAACAACAAACACTGACATGCAGATTCGCACGGGACGAGTATCATCACCGGACGTCTGTGTTTGGTGAAATATAGTAGGTAATTTGCGGTGGAATTTTGACTTTACAAATTACAGACGTGGAGCATTCGCACGGGATTAAGATCTCAGACGTCCTCCGCAATTATTACAAATCACCAAAGGTCCACAGGTAAAACTAATCCCGTGCGAATAGGGCTTAAGATGAACTAGCTTTGTTTTTCACATTTTTAAGACAGTAAAAAATATGTATGTTTGAAATTCATTAAAATGTAATGTAATAAATGTAATGGCTAATGTCTAAATATAATGTAGGATTATAGGCAGACAATGAGGCTTTGGTATAATCTTTCGTCCACGGTAGAAAAGGTTTAACAGATAGTACGGTTCCATCCATCCATTTTCTCCTGCTTATCCGGGGCCGGGTCACAGGGGCAGCAGTTTAAGCAGGGACTCCCAGACTTCCTTCACCCCAGACACTTCCTCCAGCTCCTCCAGTGGGGATCCCAAGGTGTCCCAGCCCAGCCCAGAGACAGAGTCCCTCCAGCCTGTCCTGGGTCTTCCTCGGGGCTTCCTTTTGGTGGGACATGCCCAAAAGTACTAAATACAAACCTTATTGATACAAGCAGACAAAATGAGTGGGTTGTCAAAAGTAAAATCGAAAATCAGATGGGAGTATGGGAGGAAATTAGCTTTGGCCACAGTCCTGCATATTTTACAATGTCTCTTGCATTATCTTACCTTTTAATATGCATTGTCCCTTTAATAAATAAAATATGAACACAGTTTTTATTATCATTGTGGTATCAGAACCAGTATTGAGTACTTTTTAGAATGAAAATCAGCTCCTCTGGACACGTTTTTGTATCATGTATGAAACCTTTTCTACCTTGTTCTTAAAGGGGAGCTTTTTACTTAGTAGTGAGTCATAATTTTACACTTTATTACATGTAAGAATAACGACTCGCTGATTGAAAGTATATATTATTTACCGGTACATAGCAGCATGTACTGTCATTTCTGTGGGTTCTATATAAAACAGCTGATGCATATTACATTCTGATATCATTTTTATGGTCTAATAAAACACCCGTTTTATATTCAGACTGCTTCAGAAATATGTTGTTTTAGATCCATCTTTAGATATTTATTATTCACAAGATTGTCCTCATCTTACCCATATACACTGTATTTTGTCATAATATACAGTCTAATATTTATGTATGGGATTTTTTATCAATAATTCTTTTTAGATAATATTAGATTGACTCTGCAGGAGACTTATTACACACTAATCCTGAATGTTTTTTTTTGTTTTGTTTTTTGAGATTTCCACCATGTTAACATTGTTTCCTCATCAAAAACATGCCTGAAGAGGTTTTCGATGTCATCCATGCATATTTAGAGTAATTTAATAATCTCTCCTGGGCCCTATTCAAACCCTCCTTACACAAGCCTTCGTCATCCAAGCTCTGAAGGGAGAGTGTCAAAAACAAAACTGAAACCGATGACACACGTTAATACGTTGTTTTTGGCAAATCCTGCATTTTCAGAGCAATAAAACATGGTGATATGTTCATTAAAACACCAAGTTAATACTCCATAGAAGTAAAACACCTCCTTTTTCAGAATAAAACTAAAGAACTCATTTGATATTTTATGTTTTACCCCAAAATCCAAGTAAATTCTCCCACTGTGGAGCTTTAGACTTTGATATAGACACACTTTGCTCACACATCACAATATACATGTATCATAATAGCAAACAGCAAAAATATAAATGGTAATAACACGTCAAAATAAGTAGCAAAAGGGCTAAATGTTTGTACCAGGGTTATTTATTTCACTTGGGTTTGGACTTTACCAACTTTGCGCTTTACCAACTACACATGTGGATGCTGTAAACGCAGTTTCGTTGTTCTTTCCTGACAATAAATACTTGAATCACTTGAAGAGGCCGGTGTCAAATAAGGCATAATTACACAAATGTACAAGTGTAAAGATGAATCAGAATCAGAATCAGAAAACTTTATTGATCCCAGAGGGCAATTCGTTTGCAGCTTTCACAGAGCAGTTCTCACATGCACAAACACACAGTGTGTCAGACCATTACAGACACAAGTGGAACTCAAAGAACAATATAAGAACAATATACATATTACAGTGTAAAAACCTCAAAAAACACAACCCTCAGAATTTAGCAGTTTAATAGCTGAAGGCACAAAAGAATTGGAGAAGCGGTTAGTCTTCCGTACCGGAGCATAAAAACGACGTCCTGAAGGCATCAGGATAAAGTCAGGAGTCAGAGGATGGAGGGGCTGAGCCAGGAGACACTTGGCTTTGCTCAGCACTCGCTCCTCCCACAGAGAATGCAGCTCCCTCAGTTTGACCCCTATGATTTTTGAGCAAGTTTTAACAATGTTCTGCAGTTTGTTTTTATCCTTCAAGGACAGGGACTGGAACCAGCAAATGAAGGAGAAAGTGAGCAGACTTTCAATAAAAGAACAATAAAAGTTGTTGATAATAAAAGTTGAAATAGTGATTGACATGACATAAGGTTATTTATTTCGCCTGCTTGAGGGCTCATGTTGCTGTAAGAGACTTGTATAATTGTATAATCCATATCTGGCGTTAGTAGTTGTATAGCAGACACGAGTTTGGCCTTGTGCTCACTCTTGTACCGTGTGTTCTTACAGGAGGAGGGTTTGAACGACGTGCAGGAGATCATTAAGACGGAGAAGGCCTTTCCCGAGCGCAGACTGCGGGGGGTCCTGGAGGAGCTCAGTGTGGGCTGCAGGCAAGACTCTTCTTTTCTTCTTTTTTAATTGATCATTTTTGTAATGTTCTGCAACAACAAAACAAATGTAAAACACAACAAAACCTACAACCAACACATACAAAAACAAAAATAAAACCAAACAAAACGAGGGATTGCGCTAAATCCCCAAGGTGCACTTACCCACACCTTATACAGGCATATACATACATACATTTTCACATTTTCCTTTCCCTTTTTCAGATAACACTGTGTTATTTACGCTACTTCGTCCAGATGAAGTTTAGCCACTGTCCGCGGGCCAACGGTGTGTTTGTATTTTGTGTCCCACAGCTGGGCAGCTGCTCCATAGAAATTAAATCCAAAAAGTCTTTGTAAAAATCGTCTATGTCAAAGCACTTGTGTTTACGTTTCTTCCAGTTCATCATAATGAAACGTTTAGCTGATAAAAACCCAATGATAATATATGGTCCACTTTTTAGATGGAAAATGTTGAGTTCTTTTTCCAAGCAGGCACACATCAGTTACAGCTTTCCAAAATAATTTAACTAATTTAACACACACATGCCAGCAAAGTTTGGATACTTCATTATCCATTTTGTTTAGTATATGTGGAGTTTTATAGGCTTGATGTAATAACTTGAGCTGCATACTTTTATATCTCACACATTTAGACATTTTAGTGCACTTTTACAATGCTGTTTCCCATTGGGGGGCAGTTATAGGCATTCCCATATCTCACATCCATAGATTTTTTTGTTATTGACACAAAAACAAAACAAAAAAAAGGCAAAACTCTTCTAACAATCACACTGTTTACATGTGTGCACACGAATGCCGGGGCTGAGCCGACGGATTCTGCTCTAGAGTCGCCAAGGAAGTGCTGGTGTGGCCCGTGTAGTTAAAATGTGGCTGGTGTTGTTTTATTCGGTGATTGGTGCGAACTATACACTGTATAAACTGTATTTTTTTCATTTGTACACGGTTATGATAGTTACATTGGGCGATTATACTACTACACGTCCGTACAGGTTATTTAACTAATAAATCCATTACCATCAGTTTATTTTATTTATTTCAGCGTCTTCGAAAGGTCATTTAGCACAATTAGATGCCAAACAAGCCTTCACGAACTGTAAATGAACCTATATCACTATATTTTAACACTGATGGAACAAATTAAAGTACAACAACCCCTCCAAAAATGTTGTCAGATGCACGAACAATCAGCAAACACAGTTAAATCCACTAACAAAATAGCAGGAGTCCAATGATAGTTTTATTAAAAGCCTTGAGCCACTTGTGAAAGCCAGGAAAAGTCGTGCTGTCGTTGGATAAATGTATCTGTCAGTCAAACCTGTCAAAACGAGGTAAGCCCCGCGATGGTGGAAGGGACAGGAAAGCGGGAAAATGGCTTATTTAGCAACGAAATGCATGAGCTGTCAATCAAACCTGCTGGAGATGAAGGCGTCTGATTGGTCCGTTATTTATGTTCATCTTGATTTAGGGACAAAATAGCGAAATGAAAAATTCAGGATAATAGAGAGTGGGTTAATGTAGACATTTTAAAGTGATAGTTCGGGTTTTTTTACATGAATCTGTATGGCAACCCTGTAGAAAAGTAGTCCGGCAAGTTGGCTGGGGTCACGAAAATAAAGCGTTTTTCTTCTCAAAACAATATGTGTTCAAAAGAGTGATACATTTGCGTCATAAAATCTTGAACCATGAAAAAGTCAGACCTCATAATCACTTGGTACTTGGTTCTCTCCGGTTGTATCACTGCGCGCTGCCGCCAGGTGACACCCGCACACACATCCAACACTTTTTTCAGTATTTCGGCAGTGTTTACGTGTTCAGACGCCGCGACGTGAGAGAGATAACGTGAGAGCTACGGGGACAGAAGGATCCTGAAGAGCCTCTTGGAGCACTTCCTGTCTGAAACATGGCGACTACCGCGTTAGCCATATCCATTCATACATAAATATGGACATTTTCTGACCGCTGACGTTTCAAATGCAAAAAACCTTTGCGTGAACTTGAACAAATCACTCAAAATCATATAATTATCATATCCAATGACTGTATTTTGAACTGTGAGGGTTTGGTTGTGTTTGAGTTTGAGAAACTGCTCCAAAAAAACCCAAAACAAACAAAAAAAAAGGTCCCTCGCTGTTGCCCACATGATTATTATTTAACCCTTACTCAGAATGCATCACCGCTTTAGACTCTACAATGCAAACATACACAGATTTATCCTGAAGCTGTTGTTGTGTCCTTAGGCGAGACACTTTGTCCACCTTGCCTAATATGAATGTGAATTTATACTGTGTTTGGGTGTGTTGAAATGCTCTATATAAATCACTTTACTGTATATTAATCCCTTACTCTATTTCAGTCCAATTAACCCAAATTTATTATCTTATTTTTAATGAATTGTATTTTTGTGAAGCTATTTCTGGGAATACAAGCGACAAACCACAATTCTAGTAAACATTCTCGATCTGCTTTATCTTTTTTCTTGTTTTATCATCAGTCGATTTGTGACTCTGGCCAATAAGGATGTTAACCAAGCGGGGAGGACCAAACTGGACCGGGAGCGTCTGAAAACCTGCATGAGGGAGATGGTGAGTGAGGTTTTTGTTTGGACAGAAGAAGAACAATGCAGAGCGGCTGAACACCACCCTGAGCACCACTTTAGCAGCTTTATTGAGACTAATGCTCCAGGCGCACCCCGCACCACCGGCCTAGTTTACATTTTTATTTCCCCCACCAAAGCTTTGTGTTTTCATTTACAGCTGTTTGTGATTCATCTCGTGTCATCTTGTTTTTGATTGGTATGCGGATAATACGCAAATAGCTGCAGTATTGTGTAAATAGGCAATATGTGTAGTTTATAGAAGCTTAAAGGGCCAATATTACACTGTTTTTCTGATCTACTTTATCTTATAATGTAGTTACCTCATCAAAAACATCCCCGGAGTTGTGTTTTGTTTCATTCACACATGTTTAACACACAAATTCTGCACATCTTATCCAGAAAACACCAGAATTATATGGATCAGCCCTGGAACTAAAGGTAAAAGGAGCTAATGATAATAACTAATAATAAAGGATTACTCAGACATGTGTGAATGTAACAAAACAGGAGAAGGTAACAACTTTATAACATGACTTAAAGCTCACAAGAGTCAACTTTGTGTAATAGAGAACTTTTAAAAAGCGCTGTGTCCGATTTTTCGAATTGATCTGAGCAACATTTGTTTTGCCCCAGTACAGATAAACAGATAAACTTCCTGGCCAAAAAAGAAGTTGCAATTTAAGCAAACAGGTCCGAGGTTGCTGCAGTTGGTCAGGTCCAGGTTCAGCAGCAGTGTGTGCTCAAAGAATGAGGTCAGCTGAACCTGAATATACTGAACGACCAGGTTATTCCATCAGTGGATTTGTTCTTCCCTGATACACGGGCATATTCCAAGACGACAATGCAGGATTCATCAGACTCAGATTGTGACAGAGTGGTTCAGGGAGCACAAAACATAATTTTCACACCACAGAGTCCAGACCTTAAAGGGGAACTCCGGCTCGTTTGAAGCTAAAGTCCATTGCCAGAGGTGGTCGAATACTGTCAGAAGCCAAAAACGGCACAGATCAGTGTTTCCTCGGTGGAGATCTCACTGTGGCAGTGAGTCTGTCAAGGCAACAAACTAGTGTAGTGATGGGGGCAAGTTCTTAACTTCCAAACGAGTCTAACAAACAAAACGCTCTGCCTGGTTCACTCATTAGTGTCTGGAAATGTTATAAAACAACTTTCTAAGCAGCCTTAGCATTAGCTTTCGATTTCCCACTGCACATTGCAAAAGCCCAAAAGACTCGATCCCCGACTCCAGTGGCGGCGAGAGGCTCGAGCCGCCAGAAGCAAAAAGTGAAGATCGACTACTGAAGAAGAGAAACTGAAAGTTGTTGAAAGAAAATGGTTCAGAAATGTATTTTTTTTAACGTTTTCAAAAATTATAATTCACTCGTAAATAAATGGGATTAGAAACGACATCAGCGGTCGAGTCTTTTGGGCTTTCACATACACAGTGGGAAATCAACAGAGGTAAGGCTAAGGCTGCTTATAAAGTTGTTTTATAACGTTTCCAGGCACTAATGAGTGAACCAGGCAGAGTGTTTTGTTTGTTAGACTCGTGGCTGTTGTGAGATGGGTTAAAGTGGTGTTAAGCTTCTTCTGTCCAAATTGGCGTTTTACGTGGAAGCTAAGAAATTGCCTCTTCACTATGCTAGCTTATTACCTAGACAGACTCACTGCCACAGCGAGATCTCCACCTAGAAAACACTGATCTGTGCCGTTTTTTGGCTTCTGACAGTATTCGACCACCTCTAGTAATGAACTTTAGCTTCAGACGTGCAGGAGTTCACCTTTAACACCATTGAGCATCTTTAGGATGTGCTGGAGAAGGCTTTGCACATCGCTCAGACTCGACCATCATCAATGCAACATCTTGGAGAAAAATCAATGCAACACTGGATGGAAATAAATCTTGTGACATTGCAGAAGCTTATCCAAACAATGCCACAGCGAATGCACATCCCAAAGATTCTCAGTGGGGTTAAGGTCTGGACTCTGTGCTGGTCGATCCATGTGTGAAAATGACGTCTCCTGCTCCCTGAACCACTCTGTCACAATCTGAGAGCGATGAATCCTGCAGTGTCGTCTTGGAATATGCCCGTGCATCAGGGAAGAACAAATCCACTGATGGAATAACCTGGTCGTTCAGTATATTCAGGTTCAGCTGAGCTCATTCTTTGAGCACACACTGCTGCTGAACCTGGACCTGACCAACTGCAGCAACCTCGGACCAGTTTGCTTAGTTAAATCCTAGTAGCGACTTTTTTTTTTTTGGCCAGGCAGTGTATAAAGTATAAGCAGCTCCTGTCTGCATCTAATTATAAAGCGTTTCAATCTCTGATGATCAGCAAGTGAACGCTGGCAGGTGAGGATTAACTCTGGACCACTGCAAACCCTTTAAAATAAACTGTTCCAGCTCCAGTGTTTTGCAGCTAAATAAAAGGCTTGAATACATTTATGAACCATCAAAGTAGTCCTAATTAATTATGTATACTGAGGTTCATTAAAAGCACTGTGCCCTTATTAAAATATGTGAAACAGGCTATTTTCTATTCAATATATCCAACTACCATTGTTAAAATAATAGTAATTTTAGACCACATTATGTCCCTGCTGGGCTACCGTAGATAATTACATTCATACATTCTTCTCTGACAATAAGATGCAGCCAATCTGAGCTGAGTGAAATAGGGAAAAATACTCAATGACACAGCCATGCCTCGCTCATTACTGACACTGCCAAAAACTCTGATGCAACCGTCTTCAGCAAGTCAGTGAGGAGTGTTTAGGAGGCAGGGAGCAAGCATTTTTAGACAAACTTTACAACTACATTCAAACTAAAGTTTACATGATTATTACCCCGATTTCAGTCTGTACTTTATGTGTATTTTATTCATTTTTAAAAGTTTAAGTTTAGTTTATTTGAAATGGGACAATGCAATTTCATAAATCACATGATTAAAACACGTTAAAAAAACAAAACATGGTTAGACACTAATGTAACAAATAACATACACATAACAAACGGTTAAGGGAGCACAGAGCACACAAAACCTGTACAATATAATACAAGATACATATACAAACACTTACTACATATCACAACATAACATTTGATCACAACATCAAAGCAGGCTTATCACAGGCTAAGCGAAACAAGCTAAGATGTGCTTATAACTGTACTTGGACCATATCACTTTGTTATGTACATGAGTAATACTGTAGACACCCCAGGAATCTTGTGTTATATCCTTTTTTATGTCATTTTTTCTGTTTATAGATTACATTAAAAATGACAATACTGTACAACGCCTAAAAGTAGGGATGCACTGATCCGATACTGGTATCACTGGTACTAGTATCGGATTGGTGCATCAATGTTGGATATCGGCTCCCAAACGTCGATTCAGCTGGTGTCTGATATGAATTGGTGTAATAAGACTATTTGCTGCGTCAGTGTTTCCCCAGAAAGTCTCATTTTTTAAACTTTTATTTACACAGAGTTGTTCTGTTATACTTAAGAGATAAATAACAGCAAACACATTTGGATCAGTTTTGTTGTTTATTTTTTAAATAAAATGTATGTTCTTCTCCTTCTCCTCCTTTTCCTCCTACTTCTTTTCCTCCTCCTTCTCTTCCTGCTCCTCCTTTTCTTCCTTCTCCTTTTCCTCCTTCTCCTCCTTTTCCTTTTCCTCTTTTTCCTCCTTCTCATTTTCCTCCTTCTCATTCTTCTCCTTCTTCTTCTCCTCCTCCTCCTCCTCCTTCTCCTCTTGTTCCTCCTTCTCATTTTCCTCCTCATTCTTCTCCTTCTCAATCTTCTTCTTCTCCTCCTTCTCTTTCTCCTCCTTCTCCTTCTCCTCCTTCTCTTTCTCCTCCTTCTCCTCCTCCTTCTCCTTCTTCTCATTCTTCTTATTCTCCACCTTCTCATTCTTCTCCTTCCTCTTTTTCTCCTTCTTCTTCTTGTTATTATTATTATGTTTCTTCTGGAAATCAGTGCTGTTTTCAGTCTCTGCTCTGGTATCGGTTGATATTGGGCATCGGCAAACTTACAAACTTACTTACTTAAAGCCATAGTACTGGGATCGGTATTGGAGCTGAAAAAGGCAGAAGTAAAAATACTGATTATGAGATGTTACTACAGACACAAGCATTACACAGTAAGTTAAAGCAACACATTCAGTAAACAAATACAGATGATGTTTGACTGTTTAGTGTGAGTGTAGTTTTAATTACATACATAGGTCCTTTTGCCAAAACAATCACAACTGACAGTTTAATAGCTTAAATTTTGTCTCTAAACAGTACTTTTTACTCTTCCTTAAATCATTACTTAGACTGAACATTATAATTGCCAAAACATTTTTTTTCCCTCAAATCTCCCATCACCCTCTCATCTCCACAGGACAGCATGGGGCAGCAGGCCAAGCAGATCCGCACACAAGTGAAGAAGAACAGCGTCAGGGACAAGCTCAAACTGGTCCAGAACTTCCTCCAGAGACTTCGCTTTCTGGCCGACGAGGTTTGCTTTCCAAATCTCACTCATTTTAATCCATGTCCCCGTTTATTTGAGCTCAACAGCAACACCGGTTTGAGTCCCGCTCCCTCAGACAGACTGTATTTGTCCTCCTCTCGCAGCCTCAGCACAGTATCCCAGACGTGTTTGTGTGGATGATGAGCAACAACAAGAGGATCGCATATGCTCGAGTTCCCTCCAAAGACCTGCTCTACTCCATCGTGGACGAGGAGACCGGCAAAGACTGCGGCAAAGTCAAGGCTGTGTTTCTCAAAGTGAGTGCCGACGCAAACTAGCTCAACAAAACCATCAGTGAGGAAATAAATACAGATGTTACGACCAACTTGTAGTGATAATAAAAAGGAATAAACACAATACTCACTACCAGTCCTCCTTTTTTAGACAGTAGAATGTGATTTTCAGTATTAAATCTTTTATCTGTGTCATCCAGGTGTTTAGATCTAGTGTTAGGACAGTTTGAGGAGAGGTAACAGCCCTCAGGACAAAAGTGTCTTCTGTTTTCCGCTATGACCTCTGTATCCTACAACATCACAGCAGTTTTTAGTAACTGAATGAAGAAGAAAAACAGTATATTTCAGCTTTTATTTATTCAAATTGAACAGATTTCCACTGGCCATAAGTTAGAAATTAAAAAAAGCGTGTGACGATGTTAGATTTGAGTTACTTGAGGCAGAGGAGGACAGTGTTTTTTCCAGGGCCCAGTGTACACTTAACATACGCATTCTTGCCCTTTATTTCAATGTGGGAGAAATACTGTAGTGTTGATGTTTCCAGTTTGAAAACGCTGCCTTTGAATGTCCCCGGCTCGTCGTTGCCGTCGTCGCATTCTCGTTGAGTTTGTCTCATTTAGCTTGAAGTGTGCGGGAAAGAAACAAAACAAGGCAGCGTGAGCAGAGACTATGGTGATGTGTGGCTGCCGGCTGCATGAAGCCCGACACCGCGGCGCCTCATTCGGAGTTGTAACGATGGGGAGTGTAATTAATTAGATGATTCCGTTACTGAGAATGTAGCGCCGTTATTCCTAACACTGATTGTTTAACTTGGAGTGTTTCCTCTGGAACGTTTTCTGCCATATTTGGTGTTGAAACTCTGTTGAATTGGTGCAAAAAGTCTGTAGCTTTTCAGAGCGACCTGGCTAGCATAATAATAATAATAATACAGGAGTATATTTATATTATTTATATTGTTTGCAATATTTAACCAGTAGTTTCAGTTCTTTTTATTATTATTTTTTATCAGATTTTAGCTGCTTTTTGAAACACATTTTTGAGTTTATACTTTCTATTCTAATACTGTATATTTCCAGAACAATATACTAATATATAAAAGTCATGTTAAGATGACTTGAATTAAGAAATTTCACTAAACAAGTCAAATGATCTGCCAGTGGAATAAGACTTTTTGTACTTAAAATATGTAAATACATTTTACTACACTTAAAATAAGAAAAACAACAACTTTTTGCACTTAGAATAAGAAAGAAAATCGAATGTTGCTTGAATTAAGAGAAAAACACTTATTCCACTGGTAGATCATTTTACTTGTCAAGTTGATTTTACCCAAATGAAGTAAAATATTCTTAATATAAGTCATTTTAACTTACCTAGAGATAGTTTTTTTCCCGTGTAGAGACATATTTCTCCTTTGCCTAGTGCCAAAATAGTATTTGTTGCTTGCACATTGCGTCGGTATTGCAGGAATATCTGCAATTGCTGAATAATTTCTATTAGCTCCACTATTCTGCAATATTTAACACATCTTAAAATCTGTTCACTAACCCTTCATCACAGTTACAGCTTTATCGAGCAGAGTAATGTCTGAAACCCAGGAATTGCCGCAGTAGTCTTAGTATTAAGTACTAGTAGTAATAAAAATAGAAGTTTGTAGCCCATTATGAAGATTTCCAATGGCATTACACTTAAGACACTTCACTCACTCAGTTACAGAGCCTAATATTTGTCAAAGGAAGGACGTCTGCCGCACAAATCTGCCAAATTGCTGTTCCGAAATGAACCACAAGAGATAAGGTCGTGGATACTTTTGTCCTACCAAAACTTTCTTTTGAATGTGCTGTGGAAACTATTGAAATATTCTGCTGACTCTGCATTGGTCTGATAACAGCAAAGAGGCAAGAAAATCATTTGGATAAAGAACAGAGCTGATTTTAGTCGAGCCGGTGTTTCCAAAGAGGTTGTGTGGGTATTTTCAGCACTTGGACAGTTCATTTCCGATACTAAGGAAAAAACTGATACCAAACACAACTCCAGGTATATTTTTGAGGAAATTACAGCATTATAACATAACTTAAAGCTCACACGAGTCAATTTTGCATAATATAGAACCTGTAAATTATAAATAACAGTTATAAAACGTATTTGTGTATGCGTTTTATGTTTAAAAGACAAAAGTTTTAGACATATTTTCAGTCTCTGCCCTAATATGGGTTAATGTCGGGTATGGAAACAAAAAGCTTGATCAGTGCATCCCTAGTTCTAATAACTTCTCGTATTATATTAAAGAATACTGTATTACCACAATTATACTAAAAAAGCTCTTTATTTAGACAATAGAATGTGATTTTCAACATTAAATCATAGTACTCTTTTATATTACTCTGCTACTAGTATTACTACTATACTACTCTTTTATATTACTCTTATTATTTTATGTTAAATTATACTATATTATATGACTTATATGTGCTCTTATCTCAGGAAAGGTTCATTTCTGTCCTGTGAATGCGACTTTTTAGTGTTAATTTAGTATCTAGTTTTGATACTAGTTTTAATATCATTTATTATCTGATTTTTGATACTTTTGACAACACTAATAATATCCTAACTTCATAGGGCAGTTTGACGTTCATTTATGTTTAACACATTAACATTTAAAATAGATACTCAATGAATTACACATATTTATTTGATGAATTTATGCATTATTAATACATAAAGATAGAGAGGAGGAGAGAAACTATTTTATGACCACTAAAAATGTATTTAAAGTATATTTTTGTTCTTTAAAAATAAACTGATAAAGGCAAACACTGGATTTCCTCAAGTGCTTATTTTTATTACGCGAGTTACAAACCTCCTCAAGCAAAAGGGCACAAAATCATCTTCACAATAGTATGTCTTGATAATGTTTTGGTTGGTAATTTGCCCATTTATTTAAAGTTGATTTCCTCTGCGTAGCTGCCCGGGAAGAAGGGCTTCGGCCCGGCCGGGTGGACAGTGCAGGCCAAGCTGGAGCTGTACCTGTGGCTGGGCCTGAACAAGCAGAAGAAGGACTTCCTGAGCGGGCTGCCCAACGGCTTCGAGGAGGTCAAGGCCTCCAAGAGCAGCCTGCAGTCCATACCGCCCGTCACCCTCGTCTACAACAGTGAGTGCACAGACACAACAACTACGCGCGATATCGCTTCAGACGGGTTCAGTTCAGTCTTCTACTATTGTTTTCAAATGAAGGTTCTTTTTAATAGACCAGTGTGTTATTTTTTTTAAACATACCTTTACATTTTTAGGCCCTGTCCACACTAGTTCGTATTCGAGTCATTTTCGTTGCGGATGCGGTGTTCGTCCCCACTAATCCGATGGAAAACGGCTCCAGAGACGGAACGATATTTGTACACAGGAGTATGAATCTGATCCGACGCTGTGTGGACGCATGAAAACGCTGAAAACGCTGATACGCTGACGTCGGGGCTCTAGCTGCCGTTCTTATTGCACCACGTCACTGTGACTTGCACTTTCCTGATTCGCTGGGTTCGTGACATCGGGCAGGCGGCGCTATTGTGGAAAAGTTTAAACAAACCCTAGACGAACGCGAAACGGCGTCGGCCCACGAAAACACTGTTTTCACGCTTGCATCTTCCTCGGCTCGAAATCGGCTGCTGCAACTTCAAAAGAACTACGGCAAAGTCAGATACGGTGCCCAACTTCCTTGTTTTTACCGCCCACGTGGTGTCGTGACATCGTGACGCCATGACACCAGCCTAGTCATGTGACCAGCGTTTCTGGCGGTCGTGTCTGGACGCAAATTGTTTCCAATACAGTGATACGGTGATTCGTTTCATTCCTTCACGCTGGTCTGTTAAAATAACCTTTATCTGGATCTAAGAAAGATGTTATGTAACTGAAGAATATTAAAGAAAGTATTGTATTATAATAAGGAAATAAAAGAAACACAATATAAAGCTGCATTGTAGAGTTTCAAACCACCACACCGAGAGTAATATTGTTTTATATTGTGCCTTTTTTATTATGTTTAAGTTGAAGGGATGAAAGAATGAAGAATAGGATGACAACTAAACCAGGACAAAGAGTATCTGACTTACTGTCGGGCTAAACTAGGCCTATATCAGTGAACTAGATTAACCTCTTGAGACCCTGTGGCCCCATACGAGGACATTACATTTTTGCCTCTTAGCACCGTGATTTTCAATTATTTTAAACTTTCACCTGTAATCAACTAAAAACCTCTACAGCAGCTCCCGAAAGTAAAAAAAAAACTGCATGGTAAAGTTTAGATGCAAAATTTATGAATAAAACCAATGTATTTATGTACAATAATGTCTCTTCATGTATCTTAGTGTATCTTCATTTGGCATTAAAATTTGACACATTTTATTGACCACAGCAGACGAGAGCATCAGTAAATGTCATGTCCTCGTTTGAAGACATTGGGACTATGTTATATTATTGATTGTACATGTTGTTAGGTAAACTTGGGAATATTTAGATGAGTTTACAGTTATAAATTGCTGAACGTTTCTGCTGCTATAGGGAAACTGCTGCCTGTCTCCACTTTTTGCACCTCTACTTTTTTTTGTAACGATTGAAAACCAGAAAAAATTAAAACTGTGGACCACATTTTCAGGCCTTTTTGTGTGTTTTTAACCTCACTCACTGAACCCCAACCTGCTCACGGTCGACCTACGTCACATTTGGCAGGTTTAGGGCTTGAAATAAACAGCTAATTGCTGTTTGTTTGTTTTTTGTAATTTATTTATACATTTTAATGTTTTTACATTTTTTAACCAGTGGTGTCATACAGAAGACTTACTTAGTAGGTCCTACTTATCCCAAATAGCAAGAAGAAATGAAAAATGCACACCATACAAAAGCTCGGGTCTCAGGAGGTTAAACCAGGACAGTTTGATCCACATTCACAATAGACGGGCCAGGAGTTCAGTTTAAAGAAGAGCTTGTACCACTAAAACTGCCTGGACCACACTTTTAAAGGAGAAAGAAAATGAATGATTCTCGGTGAAATCAAGTTAGTCGCTGTAATTGTTTTCCCCGTTGAAGTCAGTTAAGTTCCAAACCAAAGTTAAATAAAGCCTGGAGTCGTCGTTCGGGGAGTATTGATCTCTGTATTGTTTCTTTAGAGGCGCGAGTGCTTTTTGTCTGTTCTGAGTGTTGTGTTTGCTCCACAGTGAAGCAGGTGTTCCAGCTCAGGGCCCACATGTACCAGGCCCGCAGCCTCTTTGCAGCCGACAACAGTGGACTGTCCGACCCCTTTGCCAGAGTCTTCTTCTCCACACACAGCCAAGTCACAGAGGTGAGGGTCTGTGCACTCACATGGTCCTGGTGTGGTCCTGGTGTGGTCCTGGTGTGGTCCTGGTTTGGTCCTGGTGTGGTCCTGGTTTGGTCCTGGTTTGGTCTCGTGCTCTCGCATTACAACCCGAGTTTCCAGGTTTTCACTCACAGATCACTTTCTGTGCTGGGTTTGCATGGTTCCCCCTGTGTCTGGGTGGGCACTAGACATTTACCGCATCATTTGGCCAACATATCAGGACAATATTTGCACTTTTTAGCGTATCGGCTGTCAGCCTTGAATCTCCAGAAGAGGACGATATTTTACTTAGGCCGACCAGTTACCCAAAAAATAAGAATACAGTTTTAATTGAGCTAGGGATGTAACAATAACCAAAATATGGTGATATCGCATTGTCAAAGGTCTCACAGTAATATCATGGACCATCACAATATATCGAATCACAAGTCTCTTTGCTTAAATGAACAGTTCTGATGCAGAAATAGCTTACAAAAACAGAAGGAACTACATAGACCATGATCCTTTGCTCCGTTTCAGTGCAGACGACATGAAGAAATAACTGTTCTAAGCACTTTTACATCTTCATTCTTTGGATTAAGTCTGTGAAGCATTTTTAGAGGAAAACAGCTGGATATATAGTTGATTTTGGATACATTTATGTTTTTCTTTGCCTTATTTCAAGTTCAAAGTATTTTTTTATTCATTTTATGTTTTATACATCGCAAAACTGCTCTAAGGTACATATTTGTAGCCTATATTTATTTTCAATTTGACAGTTTTGCGTAAATTGTCAATAACAAAGTGTTTTTTGAGAGAGAGAAATGCTCAATAAATGCATCGTCTAACTAAAAAATAATCATGATTTCAATATTGACCAAAATAACTGTGATAATGATTTTTTCCATAATCGAGCAGCCTAAAAACATGAACGTAGATCAGAAAATAGTGTAATAAGGGCTGTTTGAAGGGAATATTGATGAGATAGACCGTACTTTCTAGATTTAAATTGCTGTTGAACCTTTGCTAATAAAATGTCAGTCTTGTTATTATGTAGAATATCGTAATATCGTGAGCCTCTCCAACATATCGTGAGCTTTCCCACGATATCGCTATAAATAGGTTCATACCGTGACGATATCGTATTGTGAGACTTCGTTACACCCCTAATTTGAGCACTTTAGTGTGAATCCAGTTTGTGGTAAAACAGGCCGTGGATGAGTTTGTACTAAATATCAGCAAGCTTATTTCTGGATAAGTTAAACAATCGATGTCACCATTAGCCATAAAAATAAAAAAAACAACAACAACATGGGTCCATCTGTAGTGGGGTACTCCAGTTTTCCACATCAACCCAAAAACCGTGCACCGTAAGTAAAATTACGCATTACTGGTCAAATTTTGTCCAAGGTCTGGCTCAAGTTGTGGAGGGCGCTGCTCCCGACAGTCTGCTGCACTGGAGGAAGGTCAAACCCAGAGGACAAACACTAAACTATGGCTTAAAGTCTGAACACAGCCAATTTAACAGGAGGAAGGGAAGAACAGATGGTTCAGTGAAAACAAAAATGAAGACGCGACTTTGTACCGTCATCTTTAGTTTGCTAGTTTGATCTCGTCTATGTGCTTTTATACTTGTTCTGATACAACTCAAGATCATTTTAAAACTCAGGAAAGGTTCATTTCTGTCCTGTGAATGTGACTTTTTAGTACTGATGCCTGCGTAAAATGAGTATCTAGTTTTCATACTAATTTTAGCCTTGATTAGCGTCTGTTTTTCGATACAACCCTTTTGACAACCGTACTATAGTGTGTAAGAAACCGTTTTTTTTTTCAATAAAACATGTATATCAACGTGTATTATTTCGCTTGAAAAATGTCTTACCGAGTTACTTACCGACACTGGGCATGTGATAAAACCGTGGATTGAGCAGCAGCGTCTTCACAGCCTGCCAGAGCCTTCGATGGGGGACGGACGGGACTCTGATCGCAGCTTCGAAGTCACTTCCAGGCAGCTGGTTGGAACTGCTGATCTGCCGAACATAACGTAACGCTACAGGGACATTTTATTTTAATTAAGTTGGACAAATACACAAATTCATAGGCAATTTATAAAAAGAACAAAAGAAAGAGTACAATCTAGATGAAGAAAACAGGCACATTTTCTCAGATTTGGTCAGAGTTACTATCACCAACGAAGCCCAAAGGAAGTCATCATCCGCATGTTTTTAAACATCTTCCAGTTTTGTGGCGTAAGCGTGAATAGAGCTCATACTCAAATCTATGTATACTAGACATGTGTATCTGTATAACAATACTTCAGCATCATAACAGAGCAGCTAGTCCCACAGCGGACAGGGACACTCTCATTTGCATGATCCCCACAGTCAAAGCTTTTATGTACACACACACACACAAACACACACACATATAACAGAGGAATAATGTGGTTTTTGCCGTTGTCAGATCCTGAACGAGACCCTGTGCCCCACCTGGGACCAGCTGTTGGTGTTTGACGATGTGGAGCTGTTTGGAGAGGCCAGCGAGCTCAGGGACGACCCGCCCATCATCGTCATCGAGTTCTACGACCAGGACACGGTGGTACGTGCAAACACACTGAATCTAATATTTATCATGTGGTAGAACAGATTCCTGAGATGGTTCTGAAATAATAGATTAGAGATGAAACCAGGACTACAGGAGGAACTAGATCAGACTGAAATCAGAGTCAGGCAAGTGGGTTTTATACATATCACAGTCACTACATTTAAATGCACAGGGATCTCCAAATGCGCTAGATAAACAAATAGGATCTGTGTACAGGGCTCGAGTTGTGACACTAGATGAGTTTGATCATATTTCATTACGGCCGCTGCGCTTGTGTGGACCCGCAGACGCAGCGGCTTGTCGGCAGCAGCGTGTCCACTCGTGTACCAGCGTGTATCACAGGAGAGGTTAAAGTTTTTAAAGCATCCCACATCTGCCTCATGTTACTCCTCGCCTTTTTACACTCTCGCTTCTCTCTGTATACAGCGCACACAGACTCCCTCCTCTATGCGCGCTGATTAAAAGGGAAAGACGAAATGTGACGCAAAAACTCATCTAAATTTATGTTACAGTGTTGGCACAGAGCAGGTCTACAGCACAGACCCAGACCTACCGCGACATGTGGTTGAAGTTTGCCAATAAAAGTGCAAAGTTTGGTAAATGTGCAGTGGCTAAATACCACTGCAAAACCATTAAGAGAATGTAACTCCAGGGGAATTTGAAAAGACAGGTTTAAAAGTCGTACCCACTTTATTGACAGTTTTCTGTAAAGTGCCAGGGGAAGTTAGCTTAAAGAAGTGGTTCTCAAACTGTATGTGAAGGGTCCGAAAAAGAAGCACAGTCTTTCAGTGCAGTGCAGTTTGCTCGGTTTATTTCAAATTAAATTAAGATTAATCCGATAAAATGGAGATAGATCTATAAAAAAATGGACATGTATGTGCCAAAATAACTATAAAATATAAATAAATATAAAAAATGACAAAGATGGTCCCGATTTGGTCTCGATGGACTGTGGTCTCGGTCTTGTCCTGGTCTCGGCCTTTAAAAGTCTCGGTCTTGTCCTTGGTCCTTGACCCTGTGGTCTCGGACAGGTCTTGGTCTCGATTAGTGCGGTCTCGACTACTACAACACTACTCTAAAGCTTAAAGTTTATTTTGGGATTTTTTTTATATAAATAAGTGTATTTATTTTATTTTTTAAATACGGAGATTGTAGAACAGCTGGATATATAGTTTATTTTGGATCCATTTATGTTTATGTTTGTTTTTCTTTGCCTTATTTCAGTTTTTCTTATTCATTTTATGTTTTATACATCGCGAAACTGCTCTAAGGTACATATTTGTAGCCTATATTTATTTTCAATTTGACAGTTTTGCGTAAATTGTCGATAATAAAGTGCTTTTTGAGAGAGAGAAATGTTGAATAAATGTTTGACGAATCGTGATTTCAATATTGACCAAAATAATCGTGATCGTGATTTTTTCCATAATCGAGCAGCCTAAAAACATTAACATAGATCAGAAAATAGTGTAATAAGTGCTGTTTAAAGAGAATATTGATGACGTCGGCTGCAAAGACAGACCATACTTTCTAGTTTTAAATTGCTGTTACACCTTTGTTAATAAAATGTCTCCTTTAATCTGTGTTTTTGTGTTATAATAACGTTGTGTCTCTATCTCCTGCCTGCCCTGGGTACACTCCTCTTCCCCCTCGTGCACTTGTATTTCCCCAAATAGAGTTTTAATACCATCTGGTTTTTTTTTAAGCGAGTTATATTCAACGTAGCATGAAATTACAATCTCCCTAAGTTTGATAGAAAATTGCATGTGTCCTCAGTGTTACTAATAACCCCCTGTGTTGTACAATACTGACCCCGTGTGGCGGTGGTGTGGAAGTGCGCCCCCTCTAACCCCCGGCACATGTCCCCCCCGTCCCTCCCCAGGGCAAGGCAGAGTTCATAGGTCGCACCTTCGCCAAGCCCACCATAAAGATGTGTGACGAGCACTACGGGCCCCCGAGGTTCCCCCCGCAGCTGGAGTATTACCAGATCTACAGGGGCCACTGCACGGCCGGGGAGCTGCTGGCCGCCTTCGAGCTGCTGCAGGTACAAACGCCAACTTTATCTGCTCTTAGTGGAGGAATAAATGACTAAAACACATATGCCCTGGTCACATTTTAAGTAGTAGTAATAGTAATTGAAGAAGCAGTAGTTGAAGCAGTAGTTGAAGCAGTAGAGTTAGTTATTGAAGTAGTAGAAGTAGTAGTAGAGATAGTAGTAGTAGTAATTGAAGGAGTAGTAGTAATTGACGAAGTAGATAACTTTTTAAGCAGTAGTAGTAGTAATAATAGTAATTGAAGAAGCGGTAGTTGACATAGCAGTAGTAGTAGTAGTAGTAGTAGTAGTAGTAGTAGTAGTAGTAGTAGTAGTAGTAGTAGTAATTGAAGGAATAGTCGTAATTGACGAAGTAAATAATTTTTTAAGTAGTAGTAGTAGTAGTAGAAGTAACTGAAGATGCAGTAGTTGAAGAAGTAATAGTAGTAATTGAAGAAGTAGTAGTAGTAATTGAAGTAGCAGGAGTAATTGTAATTGAAAAAGCAGTAGCTGACGTAGTAGAAGTAGTAGTAGTAATAGTAGTAAATGAAGATTCTGTAGTTGAAGAAGTAGTAGGAGTAGTAGTAGAAGTAGTAACAATAGTAATTGAAGGAGTAGTAGTAAATGATGAAGTAGATAACTTTTTAAGTAGTACTAGTCGTAGTAGTAGTAATTGAAAAAGTTGTAGTAGTAACAATATTTGAAGAAGCAATAGTTGAAGTAGTAGTAGTAGTAGCAGTAGTAGTAATAAATGATGAAGCAATATTTGAAGTAGTGGCAGTAGTAATAGTAATTTAAGAAGCAGTTATGGATGAAGAAGCAGCAGAAGTAGTAGTATTAGTAGTAGTAAATATAAGAACGGTCGTAATGTGTAGTAGTAACATTAGAAATAACAAATTGTGTAATAGTAGTACAAATAGTACCTTCTCTTACAAGCTTAAACACCAAAATACCTAATAATAGTATACAGAGCAATAGTATTTGTAACGGTAATAGTTGTTATAGTTATAAAAGCAGTAGTTACATACACAATAGAATACAAAGTAGTGACATAGATTGTGCTGTAGGAGTTTGAATATTTGGTTTATGTGACTATTTCTGACAATTATACACTGTTATTTCACTTTCAGCTGTTATCATCAAGTTTGTGTTTTGTTTGCTTGTATTTCCACTGTCACTGAAACTTAAAGGTCCCATATTACACAGAAATGACTCTTGTGAACCTGTCATAATGTCGTGTGCATTTCCACTCTTCCGTTTCGTTGGGTCTTTCTCTAAACTGCATCTTCCTGTGGTGTCCTGCTCTTCATCTGTGCTGTGGCAGGTTCCTTTTGACTCAGAGGAGATCAGGAGAGCTTTGATCGCTGTCCATAACTTTGCTGTCCCTCAAATCAAGGTGCTGTTTCTCATTCTCTCCCCCATTTCACTGTGTTTGCACTGTCTCTGTGTCACTGAGCAGAAAAGCTTAGGACCAAATGCTTATAACTCACAGGAGAAATGACAGGAGATACAGTAGGTTAGAGAAAACAGAGAAGCTGTTGACTACAACTGATGACAGTGCATTATGAAGAATAATGAGTTCAATTCCACAGTCTTAAAACTACCTCAGAGGGGTAATTCTCCAGCTTGGTCATCTTCACAAGATCAGAAGGAGACTAGAGTCCTTTCTTAGATCTAGAGAGGGTTTCTGGGCATTGTCTTGTTGCCTCTTCCATCTGCACTGGTTCAGAAGTTGAATGTTACTAGGTTCATGAATATCAAGCTACTTAAAAAGGATAATTTTCTATTTCAGGTTCAATTTTCAATAGGGATGCACTGTTCCAGGTTTTTGTTCCAATGCCAATATCAATACCGTGTCTTTAAATATCTGCCAGTATCTGATATTAACCAATAATCAACCAATAATAATATTAACCAAGGGTAACTGTTCGGTATCCTGCAAGTAACTGCACAATCTAAACAAAAATCATATGTCCTGCGCCTACATCAGTCAGTAACAAGTCCAACCTGGATATCAAAGGAACCGATATCATGGAACTGATACCCAATACTGCAAATAGTCCTGGATCAACACTGATATTCCATACAGTATCATATCGGTGCATCCCTAATACATAATAAATGAACCTAATTATGAAAATTAGTAGTGCGTTTGATTTCTGTTGCACTTTGCAGCATAGTGCTATCCGAATAATGATTTAAAAACAAAATATACTATCTTTTGAATGGTGAAAAGTCCTCAAAATGTTGCTTAGAGGCTGAAACCCGTGAAGAATCCATAAAACATCAGTCAAGTCCTGTCTAATGACTTACAGCGAGTGCATGAGATGAGAAAATGCTTGTTTTTTCTCTCCAGATTGGTCAGGGCGGGCGAGCGGAGCTTCCCCCTATTGAAACCAGCACAGACTCTGAGCGTGGGCCCATAGTCCCTGTGCCTCTGGGGATCAGACCTGTGCTCAGCCGCTACCGCATAGAGGTACGACTGCTACTGAAGAGCTTTTCTATTACATGAGTTTATTTGGTATGACACTCGCTGGTCCAGAAATAAAGACAGTTTCCCCTAGAGCTCTCTTGTTTCCTGCAGGTCTTGTTCTGGGGCCTGAGGGACTTGAAGAGGATAAATCTGGCTCAGGTAGATCGCCCCCGTGTGGACATAGAGTGTGCGGGACGAGGGGTGCAGTCGGCGCTCATTCAGAACTACAAGAAAAACCCAAACTTCAGCACTCTGGTCAAATGGTTCGAGGTGGTAAGTGCAAATATAGAATTATAATGGACTTTAGTTAGAGACCTTATACCTTAAAAAAGTAAAGAAAAACAAGATGGTTTGCAGTGGTCCAAAGAATTTTCCAAACGCATTCTGAGCATCCTAATTATTCAATGCTATTAATATATGAGCACTTACAGAACTTTTTGAGGTCAGAGCAGAAATATGCCATCGTAGAATGCATTAGGAAAAGGTTTGGACCTCTGCAAACCATTTAAAATGAACTACATAAGTAAGTGAAGAATTACTTTGGACCACTTCAAACTGTCCTCTAGCCCACTGTGTTTGCCGTTTTAAGGCCTATTCATACTCTATAACAATGGTCCCCAACCCCCAATTGATCCATGGACCGGTAGTACCGGGCCGCCGGCCGCCCACGAAATAATTAATTATTTCCGTTGTATTTATTATCTGAGTCTGAACAATATTTTATTTTGAAAAATCTTTTCAAAACCCATCATACCCCCTAAAAAAGCTGTAACGTTAGAAAAACTACACGATCTGGCTGTAAACAGGAAGCAAAACAATTTGTACGAAACTGATTAGTCCTGTTTGGAGGAGGTGGGCCAAAGCACGACATATCTGCACCGATGCCCCCGAAAACACAAAACAAAGTCCACTTCAAAACATACGGAGAATCCACGACAAGGACCGCGGTCTGGAACTTCTCTCCCCTGCACTGCCACCACAAACACACAGAGGAGCGGCACTGCAGCAGAACCCACTCCTGCCCCACCACGCAATACACACCTCACGCCGCTGGACCCACCCTCTCCGCCAAAACCGCAGCTCCACTGCGCGACCCGCAAACAGCTCCGTGCGACGCTCTGTCCGCAGCCCGACAGGTGCGAACGCAGAACTCCAGGCAACCGCATCCGAGCACGACACGGCCCGAAAGTCCCAGCGCGAGTGCCCCGGGTACAACGTGAGTTGGAGCGACAAACACAGTCTAACTGCAGATCACTGGATGTCCCTCAGTAATGAGTACTACGTCAGGGTCACAGCACATTATTTCACCCGTTATGTGACTGTTCTGTCCCCACTTATTGTCTTGAAAACTCTGGTCCTTGACAAGTGCACTGACTGTGTGCAACTGGAGGTGGCTGAACAAAATGACGTCACATCCACGCCAGCCCTGGGGGCAAGAACAAAGTTCTTATGTCTTATGTCTAAGACAGTAAAAATGTACTCTAGATTCACATTTTAATGAATACAAATAAGAATACAGAAAGATGTGATCATACCACATTGTGTTGCATCCAGGACCTCCCAGAGAACGAGCTGCTGCACCCTCCTCTGAACATCCGTGTGGTGGACTGCAGGGCGTTTGGGAGGTACATTCTGGTGGGATCTCACGCCGTCACCAGCCTCAGACGCTTCATCTACAGCGCCCCAGACAAGAGCTCCAACCACTGGGCCACTGCAGGTACAACACGGCCGGTATTTACGGTTCATAGGTGTTTTATACGGTATTCAACTGGCAGTACAGTCTCTCCTTTCTGTTTTGTTTCTCTTTATATTCCTGTTTAACCGTTTGTTTTAAGTAGTGTCTTGTTTTTAGTCTGTGTTAGTCGAATATCCATTGTTTTTTTGTTCATTTATTTTCTAATTCAGGCCTGTTCTGCTTCCAGCCCTGGAGCCAAAACAGATCCTCCGAATGGTCTGCCCTTCAGCCAAATGTTTAAAAAAATATACCAAGTTTTCTGCTCTATTATTGTAACTCGAAATCCTGTATTCATTCATACCTTACCTGAAATATAACTGACTCTCTGTGGCTTGCTTTGCTTCACCATCTGCCTTTTGTTTCTTGTTTCTTCTCTTTCATATCTAACTCCGCTCATCCTGTCTTACCGCCTTGAACCTGCTTCTCACCTGCTTCTCACCGCCCCCTGGTGGTCACTCACGCCTCAGCTAAACTAATGAACGGTTACCTGGTGCTTGCTAACGGCGGCTCGCAGCCTCGTGCCTCACCCAGCGTCTCCTCGCGCACTTTCTCTCGCCCCGCAGGTGACATCATCCTCAACATGGACGACGGCGGCGTTCGCAAGATGGACACCGTAGTCAGACTGGACGCTGTAAGGCAAAGAGTGTGGTGTTGATGTGATAGACGTGGAAAGAAAGAGTGGGTGAAGACAGCTGCAGAGACACACTGTGGTCTTAAAGTTGGACTAAACACCTAAACTCGGCCCCAACCGCATCTCAAATAAAGCTACTACACTTGGTGGTGTCTGTAGGACTAAAGAGGAGAGATTTTCAGAGGAGAAAACGCTTTATAAATAGATGCAGACAACTAGGAATAAATAATGACAAATATGGTTTTTTTTCATGGGCGATGCCAAATGTTTACAATCCAGAGTAACTGATAAGCTATGTAGATATTTTTGGGGCAATATGTAGGGCTGATGTTGATTTTTTAACCTTCAAAAATTATGCAATTTATATTTACGAAAAACTCATTCACAGGCTTTTTCACCACAAACCCATTACGCTAGGCAACTGTATTCGCACACAAACTAATTCAAAGTACTTTACAGAATATGAAATACATTAAAAATACAATACAAACAAATCAAAACATAAACAATCACCATAAGATTAAAAAAGAGAGGGAGACATTAAATTAGAAGAGAAGAGAAGAGTGCGGAATGAGAAATGAGAACCTTTCAGTCGTCTGCAGGTAAACAACCGTTTTTAGCCTGGCTCTAAACAAAGTCGAGTCTGTCTCACATGTTCAGACTGTTCCAGGTTTTAGCTGCATGAGTCTGAAACTCTGAATCCCCAAGTTTAGTCCTGACTCTGGGAGCAGCAGGAGGCCGATCCCTGAGCTCCTCAGAGTGCAGATGGTTCAAGTGGCACTAACATGTCACAGATGGACTTTGGAGAGACTTGTGCACAAGCAGAGCCGCTTTAAAGTCTCTGAGCCACAGGGGGCAGTGCAGAGACCTGAGCACAGGACTTATGTGCTCGTACTTCCTGGTTGGAGTCAGGACCCGAGTTGCAGTGTTCTGGATCTTCTGGATGTTCTGCAGCTCTCACAGTGAGAGTCCGTTACTGGATCTAACCTACTGGAGACAAACGCATGGATAAGTCTCTCTAAATCTGCTTTAGACAGTCGACCTTTGACTTTTGCTATGTTTTTAGATGGTAAAAGGCTGCAGATGTTATTGATTTGATGCGGCTGTTAAAGTTCAAGTCTGAGTCCATTATTATCCCGAAATTTCTCGCCAGATTTGCAGGTTTTAGAGAGAGAGAGACTGGAGGTGACGCTGGCACTGTTGCTTTGTTTGTCTTATCTGAGATTAGAGCTGTGCAGTCATGTTTTCAGCAGTTATCTATTTGCATTAAAGTGTTCAGATAAAGCATTATGGGTGTTTTTAGGCTGCAGGTCGTCCATAACAAAATATAGGCCTGTGCAGGAGATTTGTTCTACTTAGTTCTACTTTATGGCTGCTTATACCGTATAATGTAGCTGTACTCAGGCAGATCTAATTCACCTTAACTACTCAGACAAAAATCATGGGCAGACACTTTAATTAGAATTTAAAATTGGATTGTTAAGATAAGAAGGTGTTTTGGAGTCTAGGTGTAAAATGTACCACATAATATTTCATTAAGTGTTTAATTAGAGCAATCTGATTCTACATCCAGCCCTTTCAGAGACCAGGACCTGTGCTGTTGGCAGATTTGTCCTGGCCACACTCCTCCGCATAGTGAATAACCATCAGTTAAACACTGTAGCAGCTGTCTTCGCCCACTGCCTTTTCGATATAGGCATATTGGGCCTATATTGCTGTGTGCCCCTTAGGCTTTGTATCCGTATATCTGATTTTGTGCTCCTGCTCCTAACTGTGGCTTCTAACCCCTTGTGTTCTGTGATGTCCTGGTGTAGATGTCTGACGCTGTAGTCAAAGTGGACATGGTAAGTCAATAGAAACCAGCCAGTGCGCTACAACCAGGGGAAAGAGGGGATTATTGTTTTATTCATTGATGTAAACAGAATGAAGAGGAGAGCAAAGACAAAAAGAAGAAGAAGAAAAAGAAGGGCGTGGCCGAGGAGGAGGAGGAGCCAGACGAGAGTGTGCTGGACTGGTGGTCCAAATACTTCGCCTCCATCGAGACGCTCAAGGAGGTTTGTACGATAGAGTTATTGTAAACTGCTGTTCCTCTCCCAGTGGTGGAAGAAGAACTCTGCTTAAGTAAAGTAGAGACAATACAATAAAGATAAAACAGTGAATCATACAGAGAAAAACAGTTCAACATTTAAAGCTACTCTAAATACTCTACACTCAAGGAGGTTTGTACGATAGAGTTATTGTAAACTGCTGTTCCTCTACCAGTGGTGGAAGAACTCTACTGAAGTAAAAGTACAGATACTGAAACAATAAAGATAAAAACAGTGAATCATACAGAGAAAAACAGTTCAACATTTAAAGCTGCTCTAAATAGACGGGTCTTCAGATGTTTCTTGAAGTCGCACAGCTGCCGGAGAAGTGAGTTCCAGAGGGTGGGAGGTGATGGAGAACGTTCTGTCACCACAGGTTCAGAGTTGAGGGTTAGGGTTCAGATCTTGGTCCTGCTGGGGAGGGTCTGGTGTCAGTGGAAGTGCTGGGGGAGGTGGAGCCGGTGGAGGTTCTGGAGGACAGGGCTGATGTGTTCACTGCACCAGGACAAAAACTGCGCTATTAGAACAACAGTATGTTCTTGGTCTCCTTGCAGAAACTGAAGGCTCAGGAGGCAGCCCAGGCCGAGGCGGAGGAGAGGGAGGATCTGGAGATTCTGGTGGAGACTGGAGGTAGAACCACACACCCGGGGACCACTGAGACTACTGACTCTGAATCTTATAAAGAGTCACAGTGCCGATAGCCATCTGCCATTGTTCTGCAAGAGAGACCCCATTGTTTTAACTTGTCCCTGTAGCTGAGGGAGCCTCAGATTCTCCGGGAGAATGAGTGTTGTCAGTGACAAGTCACAGCTATTACACATTCATAGTTTGCTGCACTACTTACTTTAGTCAAATCTGTATTATTGGTGTTTCTTTCTTTCCCAAACTAAGCAGTTTAGTTTATAGGGACAGTTCTGGACATAGGGCCTCATTTCCTCGTGAGCCAGAGAGTTGGAGACATGTGGAGACACTTTTTTAAATCTTCCATCCAGTCCTTGTATTTGCAGAGGTTGCTGGTGCTAGGCTAGTGCATGTCAATGGCCATAGAACAGTCTTACCCACTCCACAGAGCACCTGAGGCAAAACAATTATTATGCCAGACTATCAGACTATTGATGTAAAAAAAAAAGTGTCTCTACACGTCTCCAACACTCTGGCTGACTGGAAAATAAGGCTCTATATCCAACATTTTGAACTGTCCCTTTAAAATGAAAATGTCATGGGCCGTTATTGTTCATTCTTAATGTTTCTTCATCAGTGCATCATCAGAAACATATGAAAAGTCTGTCACTCATCAGTCACTCACCTGCACCATGTTCTGTTCATCATAAACATCATAAAGTCCCATGAAAGATGGTTTGTGGAGATGTTCTGAGCTATTATGTATCTGCATACACTCATTTGTTTTTCTATAATTAGGGTTGTTAACGTGTTAGCTTGCATAATTATTTTAATGTGCATTAACACATCACATGTATCATTCATAACAGCACAACACTGGGTGAATACTGCAGCATATTTAGGCTTAAGTGGTCGAACCAAAAAAATCTCATTACATTGTTTTTACATTGGCACACAACATGCAATGAATCGTGATTATACTAGTATAATTTACAGTGCATAAGATCATTAAATGTGAGCCATCTTTCATGTAGCCGTGCGGTGCTGTGTCCATGCTGTCCCTCACATGTCCATGTCCATGTCCATGTCCACCCACTGCACATCAGAGCTCAAACCAGACGACCCTCTCCTCAAAGGGCCCCGGTTCAAGGACAAGAGCAGAGACAGGAGGCTCATCAAGGACAAGAAGAAAGGCAAAGACGGGGCGGACGGAGCGGAGAAGAGGCCGGTCAAACTCAGAGTGGACGAGCTCATGGTACAGATATATGCAAAAAGTCGTCCATATCACTGCATATAAGTCGTCTCTGTATGTTTTTAATTCTGGGCATAAAATACAGGGATTGGACCATGTGCTGTTTATCGCAGGTGTACAACAAAGAGCTGGAGTCAGAGTACGGGGACTTCGAGGACTGGCTGCACACGTTTAACCTGTACAGAGGAAAGGCCGGCGACGATGACGAGCACGCACAGGACGAAGACAGGATTGTCGGCAGGTTCAAGGTGAGATTATTAGCTGACACACATTTTGAGACATCCGGGAAGTAACTAATATCAGCGAGTTTAAGTCTTATTAAAAAGGTGAGATTATCTGTTTTGTGCAATTATGCTGAAATATCTGTTACAACACATTATACAGTATCTTATCGTATTGCAAACTTTTCATTGCATGATATTTCAGTTTTACATAAAGGTTTATTACCGCTATTTGTTTCTGTAGGATCTTTTGCCTCTCATTTAAAGGTGCACATATACAACTCTGGAAAAAAATAAGAGACTACTGGATTTTTGTTTCTGAAATCAGCGTGTGTGACGGCCGTTCTAATCCAGCGTCTGTTGAGTCCAACACAAACACACCTCATTCTGCTTCATGAGGCACTGATGAGGAAATAACCTGAACCAAATCTGAAAAAAAAACAGTGAAGACGTAGGCTCGGTTGCGCATTTTGGCAACAGAAGTACGGCAGAACTCAGCAGCTTGTCGAGCTCTGCGAAAGGATTATCGTCAAAAGATCAAGAATATTTCCTCAATAAGCCGACTGTGACAAATGGTGTCCGACTGACAGATCCTTGTGCTTAAAACTTTAGTCCGCCGGTAGAATATCGATTCTGACAAACACACACAAAACAACCAGACATTTTGGTGCTGGAAATGTTTTTATCTCCATCTTCTTCTGTCCGTGTTCAGTCTGAATGAATCGGAATGAATGGGGAACAGTGTCACTACTGTTGCCAAGATGTGCACACAGCTTTTTTTATCGCTTCCACCCTAAAAGCATCTATAAAAACCAATGCTGTGTTCATCATTATTATTATTCCACCAAATATTGATCTCTGAACTCTTTCTAAGTTAAAACATTAGTATTGTCTTGTTTTAAAATGAATAAAATCTTGTTTTCTTCGCTTTATTTGAGGTCTGAAAACATTTAATTCATTGTTTTCATTTTCTGCAAATAAATGCTTTAAATGACAATATTTTTATTTGGAATTTGGGAGAAATGTTGTCAGTAGTTTATAGAATGAAACAAAAACGTTAATTTTACTGAAACACAAACCTATAAGTAGCCAAATCAGAGAAACTGATCATTTTGCAGTGGTCTCTTTTGTTTTCCAGAGATGTATAATAACACGTTTGCAATGGTTGGTCAAAAAAATTGAGACGTCACACGTGTAATTTGTCCTTTCTTCAATACACTTTGATTTGAAGTTGTTTGCACAGCCTGACCACCAAATCCTGTTGTGTTCCAGGGTTCTTTGTGCATGTACAAGCTCCCTCTGTCAGAAGAGATCACCAGAGAGGCAGGATACGACCCAAACATGGGCATGTTCCAGAGCATCCCCCACAACGACCCGCTCAAAGTGCTGGTTAGAGTCTACGTGGTCCGGGTGGGTCTGAAATCCCTCGTGTGAGTATTCGGTGCTTTAATACACACACATTTGTTTACTGTAGTGTTTGGTTCCCTCAGGCGACAGACCTCCACCCCGCCGATATCAACGGGAAGGCCGATCCATATGTCATGATCAAACTGGGCAAGTCCGAAATCAAAGACAAGGAGAACTACATCTCCAAACAACTCAATCCTGTGTTTGGCAAGTGAGTAGAGAAGTATTTTAGTGAAATAGAGCCCAAATCTACACGTGAGTGAGAGATGATGGACATACTGACAAAAGAATGGTCCCAGGAACGAGGAGGAGATCATGATTTCCTCTATTTGTAACCAATAGAAGGAAACAAACAAATAAAATATCTGTAATAATGCATGCTTTATGAGTCTCAAGTGGCAGCATGCAAACTAGTGATCAGGGAGGTTGTCATTGTAGTAATAATAATATTAATACATTAGTCTTATATAGTGCTTTTCCAGATGCCTGAAGTTGCAATATTAATCTAAAACGACTTAATAAAAGCAACAATTGCGCTGACTTTTGCAATAGAAAACTGCAGTGCCCAAAAGGAGCAGATGTTGCTGTAAATATCATCATAACAAAGTCTCATATGGATGGATGCACATTATTCATTCATTCATATGTATTTGTTTCGAGCAGTCAGTACAAAGAAAAATACGCTTCAACATAAATTACAAAAACAAAAAATGTTCACATGAAAAGGAGTGGGAAGAAGAAAAGTTATTAAATCCCACCCCTGCCTTTACAAGAACGATTAGGGAATTTTTTTTCATTTGGACCAAAATGGCCACGCGACGCTGCTGAATCCTACGTGTATCACAGATTAAGAACATAAAATCGGAGAATGAAGTAAGTACAGAGCAGAGGGTGTCTTGAAAATAAGTGATTAAAGATTGCTCAAACATGGACGAGTCACTCCAAATACAACTTTGACTGAGTAAATAAGAAGAAAACAATTATAAGATGGTTAAAAACTCTGAAAAGTGATGATTTTGCAGAATAGGTCTCCTTTAAATGTGTATTTTCTACCATATTAGTGATGATTCGATGTAACATACCTGTAGTCTGACCTAAACTACAAATAAATTATGTGATAACCTAAAAGAAGCCCTTATTACACCAAAGCTTTAATACTTCCCCTGTTTCTGGTGTCAGGTCCTTCGACATCGAGGCCACGTTCCCGATGGAGTCCATGCTGACCGTGTCTGTGTACGACTGGGACCTGGTGGGCACAGACGACCTCATCGGAGAGACCAAGATCGACCTGGAGAATCGCTTCTACAGCAAATACAGAGCCACCTGCGGCATCTCCTCACACTACTCCCTGTGAGAGGAAAACGCACACACACACACACACACACACACTAGAGGCATGTATGTACACACACACATCTCTAGTGTGCTCACTGTTAGGCACATGAAGAAAAGAACCTCTGGAAACAGACGTGTTATTAACTTACAAAGCAAACTAAAACAGATCATTAGGGCAATTACTCACACCCTCTAAAATAAGATTCTGTTTCAGTGATCATCATCATTGTCTGGACCATAAAAAAACTTGCAGTTTCTTTCCATGTATTAAAGGGCCCATACTGTGCCATTTTCTGATGTTTATAGTGTGTCTGGAGTTGTGGTTTGTTTCATTCACACGTTTATCACACAAACCCTGCATATTTAGGCTGTTAGTGATTGAACAAATAGCTGTTCACTTGAAAACTACCACTACATGATGTCACAAGGTGGAACAAAACATTTTGAGCTTTGGAGATGTTTTGAGAAAGGGTTTCTTTCTCAAAACGTGTGAATGAAACAAAACACAACTCCAGGTATGTTTGGAGGAGCTAACAACATTATAATATGCTTTATAATATAATTTAATATAATAATAATTTTAATATGCACAAGAGTCAATTTTGCATAATTTAGGACCAAATGAGAATATATATTTCTATTTTTCATGAAGATATACTTAGACATTCTCTCTCAAGAAGCTTCTATTTTGCATATTTAACTCAAAATGCATTAAAATTAGCTGATTAATCAAAAAGATAAATGCTGACTAGTTCACTTCTACAATAATAGCAGTAGACCTTTCAGATTTCATGGTGGAATCATGTAATTTAAGCAAGTACAAAATGATTGTAACCAGTAAAATACAATACAAAATGATTAACAGCTAAATTATTTTTATTTCTATCATGTGCTCATCTCTCCGTCTCCTGTCCATCACTGTAGCCATGGTTACAACATCTGGCGGGACCCGATGAAGCCGAGTCAGATCCTGGCCCGGTTGTGTAAAGAGGGGAAGATGGAGCCTCCTCAGTACAGCCCGGGCGGCACGGTGCAGGTGGGAGGACGAGTGTTCCAGGCGCCCACTGAGCTCGAGGACGAGAACGGTACACACTGTTTACATACTCTCTGTTACCTTCAGGGTCAATCAAGTAACTATTTATCTGCTTCCTACAAGTTATACTGGTTTATTAAAAAAAAGATGCTATTAAGTGAAGCTGTATTTTACTTTTCTGTTTAAAGTGGACTCTTTAAACATGCCACATGTATTCGTGTGTTGTGGCACGTTTCTATTGAATTGTCACATTTGTGGAGTTATAATAATAATAATAATGTATATAACACTTTTCAGGACACTCAAAGACGCTTTACAGAGCATTATTCATTCACTCCAGACCCGGTGGTGGTGCTACTATTGTAGCCACAGCTGCCCTGGGGCAGACTGACGGAAGCGAGGCTCCAATCTGCACCATCGGCCCCTCCGACCACCACCAACACTCACGCACACACCACTTTCATACTAGGCAATGTGGGTGATGTGCCTTGCCTAAGGACACTACGACAGTTTTTGCCACTGGCGCCCCCCTGTGGCACCTGGAATTCCCAGTGTCTCTCATCCAAGTACTAACCAGGCCCGGCCCTGCTTAGCTTCTGAGATTTGACGAGATCAGGCTTTGACAAGCCAGTATGGCCGAGTTAACATTATATTGAGATATTATTTTTGTCAATATCGCCCACCTCTTTTTAAAGTGGAACTCTGGCACATTTGAAGCTAAAGTCCGTTGCTAGAGGTGGTCGAATTCTGTCAGAAGCCAAAAAACGGCACAGATCAGTGTTTCCTCGGTGGAGATCTCACTGTGACAGTGAGTCTGTCAAGGCAACAAACTAGTGTAGTGATGGGGGCAAGTTCTTAACTTCCACGTAAAACGACAATTTGCTTCACACTGAAGAAGCTTAACACCACTTTAACCCATCTTATAACAGCCACGAGTCTAACAAACAAAACGCTCTGCCTGGTTCACTCATTAGTGTCTAGAAACGTTACAAAACAACTTTATAAGCAGCCTTACACTTCCCTCTGTTGATTTTCCACTGCACAGGCCAAAGCCCAAAAGACTCGATCGCCGATGTTGTTTCTAATCCCATTTAGTGAATTATATTTTTTGAAAACACTAAAATAGATTCCCGCACCATTTTCTTTTAACAACAGTGGGAAATCAACAAAGGTAAGTGTAAGGCTGCTTATAAAGTTGTTTTATAACGTTTCCAGACACTAATGAGTGAACCAGGCAGAGCGTTTTGTTTGTCAGACTCATGGCTGTTGTAAGATGGGTTAAAGTGGTGTTAATTGGCATTTTACATGGAAGTTAAGAACTTACCCCCAATCACTGCCTTGCCTTGACAGACTCACTGCCACAGCGAGATCTGCGCGTAGGCAACACTGATCTGTGCCGTTTTTTGGTTTATGACAGTATTCAACCACCTCTAGCAATGGACTTTAGCTTCAAACGTGTCGGAGTTCCCCTTTAAGATATAAAACTTATCATGTCCAAAATAGTTGAACCATCGTGAAGGCCTCAGGTTATGTCCCTGTGTGTGGATGTGTGTGCAGGTTTAAAGAAGCAGACAGAGGAGCACTTGGCCCTGACGGTGCTGAACCACTGGGAGGAGATCCCCAGAGTCGGCTGTAAACTGGTGCCTGAGCATGTGGAGACCAGAGCTCTTCTCAACCCAGACAAACCCGGCATAGAGCAGGTCAGAGGCACAAACACTGCAAACCCTACATGAGGCTGCGAGCTTGTGTCACATTTATTTTGTATTTATGGAATTACAGTTGTTTTTATTGTTCAAAAATACACTTTACTGGAAGCCTCTTCACAGATCCGCCCTGTAAGTTGGTCTGACGGTTCACCTGCTTGTCTCCCTGGAGAAAGATCCTGAGCAAAGCAAAAATAACATTAACGTGGAGGGCAGACGTGTTAAAAAGTGTGTTACAGTTTTACTCGTGTTTGTGCAGGGCCGGATCGAGATGTGGGTGGACATGTTCCCCATGGACTCGCCCGCCCCAGGACCTGCTCTGGACATATCGCCACGGAAACCAAAAAGGTACAGCCAAGACAGACAAGGAAGTAGACAGGAGAAATCAAGCACTGTTTTTTCATTTTTCACAAATGATGTAATTATGCTGTTAAAGGGGAACTCCGGCACATTTGAAGCTAAAGTCCGTTGCTCGAGGTGGTCGAATTCTGTCAGAAGCCACAAAACAGCACAGATCAGTGTTGCTTTGGTGGAGATCTCGCTGTGACAGTGAGTCTGTCAAGGCAATAAACTAGTGTAGTGATGGGGGCTCGAGCCTCTTGCTGCCACTGGAGTCGGCAGTCGAGTCTTTTGGGCTTTCACATGTGCAGTGGGAAATCAATAAGCTAATGCTAAGGCTGCTTATGAAGTCGTTTTATAACGTTTCCAGACACTAATGAGTGAACCAGGCAGAGTGTTTTGTTTGTTAGACTCGTGGCTGTTGTAAGACGGGTTAAAGTGGTGTTAAGCTTCTTCAGTGCAAATTGGTGTTTTACGTGGAAGTTAAGAACTTGCCCCCATCATTACACTAGTTTGTTGCCTTGACAGACTCACTGCCACAGTGAGATCTCCACCAAGGAAACACTGATCTGTGCCGTTTCTTGGCTTCTGACAGAATTCGACCACCTCTAGCAACGGACTTTAGCTTCAAATGTGCCGGAGTTCAACTTTAATTGCAGCTGAATTATGCAGTGTAATGACATATGCAATAGTTTGATTGTACTGTACATATTGATGACACCAGTAATGGGAGTACAGTTGTTTTCATTATGTGTTATCTAATATTCGCAGGTAGTTTCTAAGCTAACGTGGTGAGTGTAGCTTCGCTCTTGTGTACTGTCCATATTGAAGTGCGCTTGTGTTCCTCGTCCCTCACCAGATATGAGCTCAGGGTGATTATTTGGAATACAGACGAAGTAATTCTGGAGGACGATGATTTCTTCACTGGGGAAAAGTCCAGTGACATATTTGTGCGGGGGTAGGTACGGGCGGGCCAGCGGCGTGTGCAGGCTGCTCCCGTGTGTGCGCTGTGCGTGCAGTTTTTCTCTTTATTTAACCATGCTTTTGTTTTGTCTTGTCCATTTGTGTGGGTGTGTGTCTGTGGTGTCTGTGTGTCTGTCCTCTCTTCTCTCCGCTCGTGCTCTGTCCAGCTTTGAGCTGCGTGTAATTATTTGGAACACTGATGACGTTATTCTAGAGGACGATGCTTTCATGACAGGAGAGAAGATGTCTGACATCTATGTCAGGGGGTAAACACACCACCCATCGCATGGCTCGTACAGTCTCCTACATCCTACATCCTACATCCACGTCTCCTGTGTCCTCGCATATAAACACCTCATCTTCTGGTTCCTCTACCTCCTAGAACACAGTTTCCTTTCCTACTTCCTAAAGACCTTACCTTGTCTCTTTCTCTCCTACTTCCTAAAGGCTTTACCTTGTCTCTTCTTCTCCTAACTACTAAAGATCTTACCTTGTCTCCTCCTCCTCTCTTACTTCCTAAAGACTTGTCTCTTTCTTTCATACTTCCTAAAGACCTTACCTTGTCTCCTCCTCTCCTACTTCCTACAGACTTTACCTTGTTTCTTTCTCTCCTACTTCATAAAGACCTTTCCTTGCCTCCTACTCTCCTACTTCCTAAAGACTTGTCTCTTTCTCTCCTATTTCCTAAAGACTTTACCTGGTCTCTTCCACTCCTACTTCCTAAAGACTTGTCTCTTTCTCTCCTACTTCCTAAAGCCCTTACCTTGTCTCTTTCTCTACTTCCTAAAGACTTTACCTTGTCTCTTTCTTTCTGAAGTCCTAAAGACCTTACCTTGTCTCTTTCTCTACTTCCTAAAGACTTTACCTTGTCTCTTCTTCTCCTAAACCCTAAAGACCTTACCTTGCCTCCTCCTCTCCTACCTCCTTAAATCCAAGGTCTTCTGTCCTTTTCTGCTCTTTAACATTCACAAGAGATGTTGTCTTCTTCTTTCCTCTCCTATAACACTAGCCAAGCCTCCCTGTATTATCTCCTCCCATTTGCAGCCCTTATCTTGTCTCCGGCAGTACTTCCTAAACCCTTCATCTTGTCTCCTTGTTTCCTCTCCACCGTCTTAAGTCTTTAATTTGTCTCCTGTGCCCTCACTCACGTACTAAACCGGGATCTTGTCTTCTCTTCATGCTCCAGTCTTGTCTCTCCCTCCTCCTGTTGTCTCCTCTCTTCTGATCTCCTCTCCCACTCCCCAAAACCCCAACTTTACCTCTTTGCCCCACTCCAGTCTTCATTCAGCACGCAAACAACTCGCTTGCCTTTTGACTTAAGCACGCAAACCTAATGCAACATGTGATAATCACCAGTCAAGACCATACCACACCAGCCCTTGCACAGAGCAGCTCCTGTGTGGCTTTTATTTAGCATAAGGTCTGCTCTTTTTGCACTTCTACTGTAGACATTTCTATTAAAACACAATTATTATTTAAATATTACAAGCCCAGTGTACTCTCATAGGGTGGACACAGTTACAATACGTTTCCAGTCATTCATATTGTTAATTTTCTCTGTAAAATGTCATTAAAGTGGTGTTTGTGGTATGGTTTTGTATTAAAATGACTGATGACTGACCGAAATGATGATCAAAAAAAAGATGCTCTGTGAAACTTTTCTGGTGTAGGGTTCCTCCTCCTGCTCATCGCCATGGAGATGTCATGATTGCAAAAAATAAAAATGCACTTTTCTTAGAGCAAAACTTTGTAATATGGCCTGGTGCAGTCAGCTGTACGTCACCGTGGAGATAGAGAAGTTAAATAACTGCACTGTGGAACATTCCAGGTGCGTATCATCTTCATAGAGACGGCAGGTGGTGGACACTCCGCAGAAAAGTGACGCAGTGCAGCTTTAAACACGTAGCATGTGTACGGGCATATGAAGTGACAAAAACAAAGCAAAGATCTACTGCACTTTTACTACACACAAAACTCTGATCCCACTTTCCCCTCATGATTTACGCAGGTGTTTGTAACAGAACATGATGGACTCTGGTTTGTTTTCTACTGTCTGCATTGTGCCAGACCTGCATGGCTTTATGTTGTGATGCTCCAAAACCAAATCTACTTCACACACACAGCACTGGCCTCAGCAGGTCATTCTGAAGATACTTTCTGGATTTGAGAGGTCAGGGGTCAGTTAGGGGTGGAGGAGCCAAACAATATAAAGTTCACACTTTATTGCAATTGAATAAATCCACCTGTCACTCACATAGTGCAATACCAAGGCTGACCAACAGGGGAGTGGGTGAGAAAAATGGATTTAAAAATAGTTTGTTGAACCTCTTAATTCATGCAGGTACATATGTGTGTGTGTGTTTAGATTTGAGATAGGAGAGTCACACTCTGTACTGGACCTTTTAGCATCATCTCTCTTGTTGACTTTTAATGTCTCAAATCAAATAATCAGATTTGCAAACAACTAAAAAACACATTTGGCAAAGTGCATGACTAATACCGACTAACTCCTGTGTATATGCTGTGGTTATTGTCAGTATAATGTTGTCGTGTCTTCATGCAGATGGCTGAAGGGTCAGCAGGAGGACAAGCAGGACACAGACGTCCACTACCACTCCCTGACAGGAGAGGGAAACTTCAACTGGCGCTTCGTGTTCCCCTTCGATTACCTCATGGCCGAAGAGAAGATCGTCATCTCCAAGAAAGAGTCCATGTTCTCCTGGGACGAGACGGAGTACAAGATCCCGCCCAGACTGACCCTGCAGGTGTGGGACGCAGACCACTTCTCTGCTGACGACTTCCTGGGTAAGAGCCAGTCACACTTTTTCACTCAAAAGATCTGATAAATGTGGAAACCTTTGAAAGTTTATTAGCTGGTGCCTGTGTCTGTAAGTGTCTCCTGGGATAAACAGTGAGGTCTCTCTTGCTGTAAAGTGTCTTTGAGGACATGCGTCTGTGAAAAGCGCTGTACAAATAAACACTCGCTCACTTACTCTCTCTCCAGGTGCCATAGAGCTGGACCTGAACCGTTTCCCCCGAGGGGCAAAAACAGCCAAACAGTGCACTCTGGACATGATCAAGAAGGAGCAGGAGCTGCCCACCATCTCCATCTTCAAACAGAAGAGGGTCAAAGGCTGGTGGCCCTTTGTGGCCCGCGATGAGAACGACGACATGGAGCTCACGGTGAGGACGACAGGGCTTTAGCTTTGTTTGGTTTATAAGTGAAACCACTAGATCAGTGTATCCCTAGAAAAGAATGATCAGAATGAGGCGTGGACGCACCAAGAGGCACCGTCTTCTCCATTTCAGAATCAAGGGACTGGCACAACAGGCTATAATTCCCATATTAATCTTCCAGACAGTTGAAATGCTCCAGATCTACCATGTTTTGGTTTATTCTTTCCACCTGAATATAAAGTGAATATTGTTAGCCTAATAGCATAATTGTCTAAGTCATTTTTTTGGCCAAATTGTGATATTTGCCTAACTTTACTCTCCTACCACTGCTGCATCACCTGCAATCAATGTTGTCTTTCTTTTTTTCGAAAACTTGTTCACACATCTGGTTGAGCTTTCTGTTACAGTGTCAATAATATAAAAAATACCAATGTGCTTGCTAAAAAGTGTGTTTTTCTTGTTTGACTTGTATGACTTAGGGAACTATGCTATTAGGCTAACGATATACAGCTTTGGAAGAAAATAAGAGACCACTGCAAAATGATCCGTTTCTCTGATTTTACTACTTATAGGTTTGTGTTTGAGTAAAATGAACATTTTTGTTTCATTCTATAAACTACTGACAACATTTCTCCCAAATTCCAAATAAAAATATTGTCATTTAGAGCATTTATCTGCAGAAAATGACAAATGGTCAAAATAACAAAAAAGATTAAATGTTTTCAGACCTCAAATAATGCAGAGAAATTAAGATTCATTTTAAAACAACACAGTACTAATGTTTGAACTGAGGAAGAGTTCAGAAATCAATATTTGGTGGAATAATAATAATAATGATGAACACAACAGTGTTTTTTCACCTTTTCCTCCTTAAATCAGGTTTGGTTCAGGTGATCTCCTCATCAGTGCCTCATGAAGCAGAATGAGGTGTGTTTGTGTTGGATTCAACAGACGCTGGAATAGAACGGCCGTCACACATGTAGAGCTGATTTCAGAAAGAAAAATGCAGCGGTCTCTTATTTTTTTCCAGAGCTGTATGTCACTGACCACACATACAAACCACTGCTTGTGACGGGAGACGCACAGACTGTCTGCCCAGGGCGCTGTTACCAGGTTGTCCTCTGCTCTGAATGATGAATATAAGCGTATATGAGTATATGAGTATATGAGTATATGAGTATATGAGTATATGAGTATATGAGTATATGAGTACATGAGTATATGAGTACATGAGTATATGAGTCTGGAGTGTTGTGTGTTACAGGGTAAAGTCGAGGCGGAGCTGCACCTGGTGACCGCAGAGGAGGCAGAGAAGAGTCCTGTGGGGCTGGGCCGGAACGAGCCGGATCCTCTGGAGAAACCAAAGTAAGACCCGGTCATACCTGCACTACTCTGCTCTATTATAGCTCTGCAGATACATCTGACCACAGTAACTACCAGTACGGCTCAGACACACAGTGCAAAGAGCAGTTTCTATAGTTATACCATTTATAATAGTGCAACAAATGAATGAAACAACTTCTGTACATAGACCCACTGCTGTTTGCACTGTCGCTCCTCTTCACCGGTCTCTCCCTCTGTCTTCCCCTCCCTCTGCCGTGTCTCCTGATCCCACTCTGACTTTCACCTCCATTTTACATTCCCTCCTCACTCCCTAACCCCTCCCTGTCCTCCTCTCCTCCCTCCTCTCCTCCCTCCTCCCTCCTGAAGTCGCCCGGACACCAGTCTCATGTGGTTCTTGGGCCCTCTCAAGTCCATTGGTTACTTCATCTGGCACAACTACCACTGGCTGATCCTGAAGGTGCTGGGGCTGGTGCTGCTGCTGCTCATGCTGGGGCTCTTCCTCTACTCCCTGCCCGGGTACCTGGTCAAGAAGATGCTGGGGGCCTGAGGAGCCCGGGGCCCGAGGAGCTGGGGGCCTGAGGAGCCGGTAGCCTTCGCCCAAATCCTACAACTACTGTTTCTGCTGCCGTTTGTGGGCTCTCCGTCGCCCTCTGTCTGTCACTTATGGTCTCCTTTAAATTCCCTGTGGGCCAAATGTGGAGTCCTTTGTCGTCCCATTTCTTTATGTGTCAATAATACTTCAGAAAATATTGCTTTTCAACAACTAATTATGGAAATACACCTCAGTATTCATCACAGAGACAATAGAAATTGGGACACTATCTTAACCTCCCATCTGTTTCAAATTATGAGCCAAATAAGCCAAATGAACAATGATTTTCCTACACTTTATTCATTTTTGTACCCTTAAATGTTGAAAAGCAGTTCAAAATCTGGTGTCATTATCTAGGGGTGTATCCAGTCTTTGCTGCTCATCGTGAAGCTTTTACTTTGTGTCAAGGGCAATGTACATTAATAGTATTTTGGAGGATTTATTAAACACACTATAGAAAACAACTTTCACATTTTAGAGTTTAAATTTGTAAAAGATTCAGGAGATTTTTTTTTTTAAATATTTGACCTGATCATTGTTGGGATTGTGTCCTCAAAGTATTACAAAAACGACAATTGAAAAATTTAATAGTGCACAAGTTAGGCATGAAAATTACACACTTACAATGGTAAATAATCAGATTTTAGTTATTAAACCCCTTAATGCCTGAATTTATATGGATGTATATAAAAAAATGCTTTGAGTGTGTTTTTGTCTTTAAATAAATGGCAAATTAAGTTGACATTATTAATTTACTAAAGCATAATAGCAAAAAATAAGGGTATATTGCCAAATTTGTGACAACTAGAAACAAGTGCTTGTCAAAGGCCTCTGCACTAACGGCACTGGGGGAATACAGCCGCTATCTCATCTTATATCTTAATCCAAGTTGTTTGTTGCATATTTGTTACAGGCGTTAAGGGTTTATGTATAATACAAATTATTCAGAAATCCTTTGGCGAGATACTTAGAACAGGGTGGAGAGCTACAGGTTGGAGATCCCTGCCTTAGATATTAGATATTAACCATAATCCATGTGCCTGAACGACACTAAAGTGAACTCCATGCATGGTTTTGATCAGGGGAGAACTTTCTAAAATGGTTAAAAGCTCAAAAAGTAAAGCAGTAACGCATTTGTGAACAGAGCTTTAAACACAAGAGCTGATTGGGTTCGTTTACCTCCATCCTATAAATGTACATCTGCTAATACAAGCCGTATCTCTCTTGTTTCCCCCTCACCATTTCACTAACCCACCCCTCACCCTCCTCCTCCCCCCGTGACCCCTGTGACCCCCGGACGACCCCCGCAGCCGCCCGGACACGACCTTCCTGTGGTTCCTGAGTCCCCTGAAGGCCGTGCGCTACCTGATCTGTACCCGATACAAGTGGCTCATCATCAAGGTGGTCCTGGCCCTGCTCCTGCTCGTCATGCTGGGGCTCTTCCTCTACAGCATGCCCGGGTACCTGGTCAAGAAGCTCCTGGGGGCCTGAGGAGGGGAGGGGGGCAACTGTTTACACCTGGTCTACACCCGATTTGGTCCCATGTTTAGTACAGACCTCATTCTGGTTTAGGTTTGAATTAAGCTTTGTTTAGATCTACAATTCACCTGGTTTAGATCTGATTTAGTCTTGGTTTGGACTTGGGTTTGGACCAGCTTTAGTCCTGGTTTAGTCTGTATTTAGACCTGGTTTAGTCTTGGTTTGGACATGGACTGGGCTTGGACCAGCTTTAGTCCTGGTTTAGTCTGTATTTAGACCTGGTTTAAACTAAATTTAGACCAGTTTTGGTCCTTTTTGTTAGGTTTGACATTGGATTTAGACCTGGTTTACCCTTGGTTTAGATCAACTGTTGACTTTACACCTCATTTAGCTCTGGTTTTGGACTCTTTCTGACTTATTTCAGACCAGAACTAATTATCTAATTAATTAAGACCAAATATAATATGTCAAAATTTACTGGGACCGAATTTAGGAGTTTGGAGTTCACTTTAAATTTCATTCACACATGATTTCCAGAAAATTGCCACGTACAAAATGTCAGAACTCAACAATGACTCCCCATTTACACCAGTCCCCGAAAATTATCAGGTCTGATTTGGTCCCACAAAACCTGAATTTGGCTCTTTGCACTCATCATTTTAATCAAATGAAAAGGGAACAAGGAAACCAAACTCTTAACCAGAAAACCAGACTTGGTATCAAGCAGCGGTAATGGTAATTTTCTGGCTTTGTTCATACATAATCCTTCCCTGCACATTCACGCTCATTTGCCGAGGAAATTGCCAGATCTAAAAGGCTGTGAAATAGAGAAAAATATTTGCACTTTTAACGACTAATGGCTAATGGCTCCTCCAGAACAATCTGATATTTTGTTTTGGTCGACCTGCTGCTTTAAGAATCCACATAAAGCTTTATTTGAACACTTCAGATGCACAAAACGTGACCACACTGCTGTCTCATAGGTTTGTGGTTAAAAAAGAGTTGTGGATGAGTTTTTAGTCAATTTAAGTTGCAGAAAATAATCAAAATCAGCCCTATGTATCAACACAAAAATATCGGCATAGCTTTATGGCCTTTGGTTGCTCAGGATTCTAAACAATTGCTGGATCGGTCATGAAATAAACTAAATCTGAAATAATTTCTGGCTTTGTTCACATGAGTTTGTTGTGACAAAATGCAGGTAAAGTCCTGGGTCAGACCGCATGTGTGAATGGGGTTTAAAATGTACGTTTAATTCAAGACTATTGCAATAATAATAATATTTTTGTTCTATTCTACATTAGTTATAACACATTCATGGGCGTGCGTTAAACAGACTTACTACACAAAGGATTTACTATTATTTTATCATAAAGTCGGTTGCAGTGGTCAGAAGAGAAGATTTAAGAATTTTGCTGTCATATAAACACGAATTTGAGGGAAAAACTGAACAATATTTTGCATTTTTGCACATCTGAAGAGTAATAATGTAATTCTAGTGTGAGGACTATTTTGATAAAGACATAAGATGATGTGGAAGTCGGTTTTAAAGTTGTTAAATGTGCTTTCGAAGACTTTTTTCCTAATCACAATTCACAAATAGTCAAAAAGAAAAAAACTTAATTTTTACTGCGTTTAATTTCAGTTTTGTTTTGAGTTTTTGATGCAGTTTAGATCTGGTTTGGACCTAGTTTTTCAGTGGACCCGCGTCGTCCGGAAATCAGGGACCATGAAGTGAACGTGAAAACTATGAAGTGATTTTTATGTTTACAGAATTGATCAATCGGACCAAAGACGGCTGATTTAGAAAAGCTGTTTGCTAATCTACATGTGGCTCCCCTCTTTGCTTTTAAAACAGTGGTTCTCAAACTGGGATGATGGCGCCTCCTGGTGGGGAAGGATGGTATTTTGACCAGGTTTGGCTCTGTTTTTTTGATCAGATTGATACTATATGTGTATTGTGTGGTATTGAAAGTGGTCAGACCTCAAACAATGCTCAAACAAATCCAACTTTAGTTAAATGTTACATTATTTTCTGATCTACAGTATGTTATAATGTTGTTTTCTCTTCACAAACAGACCTGGAGTTGTGTTTTTGTTTCATTCACGCACGTTTAACACACAAAATCCTGCGTATTTAGGCTGAGTTCTTCTCTGAAACTGAAAACAAGTGCTCCATACACCTTTACTAAAAAAAACACTGGGATCATTTCAGCCTTGGAAGTAATTTATCCTCCACTACGTACATCTCTCAGTTTAACATTGACTCACAAAAGCTGTATTTACACCAGGATCTTCTCTTGGCATTACCATTGGCACCACTGTCTAAACTGTGGCATATTGCGGTCAAATTGGAGTCTTCTGGCCTTCATAGTCTCACCACACTTAATTTATAAACCTCCTCCTTTGGAAGCAGAGTCAAGGGGCTTTAACACCCAAAGATCAGACTGTGTTCACTTTTGAAATCAGACTATCTTCCCCCAGGTCCGTATTATTGATGGTAAATAAACTTCTCCTGCTTAAGACGTCCAGTTGGTCTCCAGCCTTTTACTTCCACCCTTTCCTGGAGAAGCTAAAAACTTCAACACCTATTTCTACTGAAGTAAAAGTAAAATGTGGCTGTTACCTTGAAAACTACAACTTCATCCAGTCCAATCCACTTTATTTCTATAGCACGTTTCATAAACCAACAGTTTCCAAAGTGCTGCACAAATACAAAGCAAGAACAACAATATCCATCCATCCATCTTCTCCCGCTTAATCCAGCTGAGTCATGGGGGCAGTTTGCTGCTCAATCCTCATAGCACCTGACCCCCCCTATGAGCCCCTCTGTGAGTGATGAGCCCACAGGCGGGAAGAACAACAATAATAAAATAAAAAATAAACACTCAGATTTGCTCAGACCAAATTATACAAGTCCTAAAACAACAACTGTCATGAACGGTTGTTGTTTTAGGACTTGTATAATTTGGTCTGAGCGTACGGTTCTTGCTCTTGTTTTATTTTGCTGGTTTTACTGTGTGTGAGGAAATCTGAGTGTTTATTTTTTATTTTATTAAGAACAACAGTAATAAAATTTAAAATAAACCCTCAGATTTGCTCACACACAGTAAAACCAGCAAAATAAAACGAGAGCAAGAACCATACGCTCAGACCAAATGATACAAGTCCTAAAACAACAACCGTTTATGATGTCACAAGGTGGAACGGAGCATTTTGAGCTTTGGAAATGTGGACAGATTAACCATAAAGGGCGTGTGACATTTGTAAATGTGCGTGAATGAAACAAAACACAACTCCAGGTATGTTTTTGATGAGGTAACAACATTATAACATGGCTAAAAGCTCAAATGGCTTAATATAGGACCTTTAAACAGTTTGCATTTATTTCTTACCTTACGCATTCTGAGCATCCTAATTATTCACCGCAAAACTCTCTAAATAATAGTGGTCCCAATACTGAGCCTTGTGGAACGCCAGTGTCATTTAAAGAAAAAGATGAACCAAAACTAACCAATTTTGTGGAAATGAATACACCTCAGATGTTTGAAAACCACTGATTTAAGATCCGTTTCCTGTCCAGTTTTGTTTTCAAACCCTGTAAATTCTGTCGGTAACTGTCGCTAAGTACAAAATCGGTCTAAAGCTTCAATATGCATGCGTCATCGTGAAAAGTGTGCGTCGGCATGACTCCAACTCCGCCCTCACCGCTGTCCAACGGGAAACAATTCGAAAGTGCACTTGTGTCTCCTGATTGGCCACACTTACTTCCTGTTTACTTCCCTGTGGCCATTTATGGAGGACTAAAATGGCTTAATTGGAAATAAGTAAATATAAGATGTAGAAATAATGTAAGAAATAATGTAAAAATGTGTAAATAAATACATTTCAAACATAATTGCAGACATTTTAAAGCCCGTGTTGAAAACTGAAGTAAATTTAGATGAAAATAAATGAATTAAAATCAGAATATATAATGTATGCATATGTACATTTTAATTAAAAATGCATGCAATTATGTAAGAGTATAGTTGCTTATTTATTTATTTATTTATTTCCAATTAACTTTTCAGTCCTTTCTCTTCTCTTTCTTTTTGCCTGAGCTCGAGCTGTAGTTTTGTTGTCGTTTTGCGTCCTATGCGTTGTGTTTTGTGCGTTGTCACTGATCTACAGAGTTTGCACTATAAACTTTGCCTGTTTTTTCCAAGACGTTTCTTTATAAATGTGTCCAATATCTGTTTCTAATTTGTCCTGAAGATTTTGAGAGATAAATAAAAGAAAAATACTTGAAAGTGAATTGCAGGTGTCTTTATTTCAATCTAACATGGAGACAAACAGGTAAAATTACAGGTCACGCACAAATGTGTTTTCGTTTATGGTCGTACAAACTAATAATAATGATGAAGAAGGCACAAAAGTTTATTGTTTATGATCATACAAAATAAACAATGTATATATATCGAGGGTTTAGAGCCAGAGGGGCATAAGTGGCATTTGACCAACTTTACAGGAGAGCAAAAACAAAAATATGACCAAACTTTAAACAACTGTATTTATTAACCTTCAAATTCAGCATTGTACCCACATACATATTTATATGAGGTAGTACTTCAGGAAACATGTTATGACATATTAACACAATTAACTATTGTCAAACTTTCCAAAATCTAAAAAAATAGGTAAAAAAAAAATCACATACCCCTTTTGGGCACCAAGCGTATACAGTATTTTAAAAGAGCCACATGTAAATCGTTGGGTCCTGCAAGTTATTTTCGGTTTAGGCCTATTTGCTGGGCTGATGTAGTCAGACCAGAACCCTCCGTCCATCTGCTCCTGGTCCGGCTCTTCCATCAAATTTTAAAACCCTTTGTGGCCCTCGAGCCAAAAAGTTTGCCCACACCTGCGTCGGAAGTTGAAAAAACTGAACTTTTGACGTCGGCCGGGGATCTCAGCGGGACCCGGGCTCTCCGCGGGGCTTGTGGGTAATCTCTTTTTACTTGTGCACAGGCTCAGGTGCTGGTCGCGTGCAGCTCTGTGGCTCTGTAAACAGAACTGAGCCCCTCCCTCCAGACTCACACTCACGCGGTGCCCTAATGTAAGTGATTGAGGCGGCTCTTTTATTTTCAATTTCAAATCTAGGCATAGGCATTTTCATACATGAAAACCTGTATGCTTTGACTGATATACACTACCGTTCAAAAGTTTGGTGTCACTTAGAAATTTCCTTATTTTTGAAAGAAAAGCACAATTTTTTCAATGAAGATCACTTTAAACTAATCAGAAATACACTCTATACATTGCTAATGTGGTAAATGACTATTCTAGCTGCAAATGTCTGATTTTTGGTGCAATATCTACAGAGGTGTATAGAGGCCCATTTCCAGCATCTATCACTCCAGTGCTCTAATGGTACAATGTGTTTGCTCATTGTGTCAGAGGCTAATGGATGATTAGAAAACCCTTGTGCAGTCATGTTAGCACAGATGAAAACAGTTCAGCTGGTTAGAGAAGTTATAAACTGACCTTCTTTGAGCAGGTTGAGTATCTGGAGCATCACATTTGTGGCATTGCTTAAACACTCAAAATGGCCAGAAAAAAAGAACTTTCATGTGAAACTCGACAGTCTATTCTTGTTCTTAGAAATGAAGGCTATTCCATGCGAGAAATTGCCAAGAAACTGAAGATTTCCTACAGTGGTGTGAAGAGCACAAACAGGCTCTAACCAGAGTAGAAAGAGAAGTGGGAGGCCCCTGCACAACTGAGCAAGAAGATACGTACATTAGAGTCTGTAGTTTGAGAAATGGACGCCTCACAGGTCCTCAACTGGCGGCTTCACTAAATAGTACCCGCAAAACGCCAGTGTCAACATCTGCAGTAAAGAGGCGACTCCGGGATGCTAGTTTCAGGGCAGAGTGGCAAAGAAAAATCCATATCTGAGACTGGCCAATAAAAGACAAAAAAAAGATTAATATGGGCAAAAGAACACGGACATTGGACAGGGGAAGACTGGAAAAAAGTGTTATGGACGGACGAATCAAAGTTTGAGGTGTTTGTATCACAGAGAAGAACATCAAGAACAACTGAAAAGATGCTGGAACAGTGCCTGATGCCATCTGTCAAGCATGGTGTGGGTAACGTGATGGCCTGGGGTTGCTTTGGTGCTGGTAAAGTGGGAAATTTGTTCAGGGTAAAAGGGATTTTGAATAAGGAAGGCTATCACTCCATTTTTCAACACCATGCCATACCCTGTGGACAGTGCTTGATTGGAGCCAATTTCATCCTACAACAGGACAATGACCCAAAACACACCTCCAAATTGTGCAAGAACTATTTAGAAAAAGAAAAGTAGAAAAAGGAGGGAAATCTATATTCTAAGCATTTTTGTTCTTGTCTATTATCTTCTCAAATGTTGTTTACAGTCACTTCAGCACTTATTCAGAATCAGAATCAGAATGTGTTTTATTGCCATATGAGTGAACAGGTTCACAACATTAGGAAATTGCTGCGGTACTTGGAGCAGGATGTAGACAAACACTGACATGCAACAAATAATAGAATAAAATAAAGCTATAGTATAATATAACAAGATTTACAAATTTACAGGAGTATAATAATATAGAGTATGAGAGTATCAGTGATCAGTGCAAAACAGGCAGGTGCAGGCAGGTGCGAGAACACAGGGTCATGTGGCAGAAGCAGAGTGGGGGGTGGGACCAGTCCGAGTGTTATTATTTATGAGTCCAACAGCAGAGGGGAAGAAACTGTTTTTGTGGCGAGAGGTTCTGGTCCGAATGGACCGTAGCCTCCTGCCTGAGGGGAGCAGGTCAAAAAGTCCATGTCCAGGGTGAGAAGGATCAGCTGCAATTCGACCTGCACGTGTCCGAGTCCTGGAAGTGTACAGGTCCTGAAGAGATGGAAGGCTGCAACCAATCACCTTCTCAGCAGAGCGCACAACACGTTGCAGTCTCTGTTTGTTTGCAACATGTATCATCACTTAAATCTTCACGTCTCCTGTGGGATTCGAACCTACAATCTCCGGTTCCACAGCACTTTCCTAAGGCCTACCATGTGCTAGTAAAACCAAAACAATGCATAAACTCATGTGTAAAACTTAATTAAAACTTAATTAAACTTAATTATTTCACAGAACAGATTCCAAATTGACCAAAGAGTGTTGGGTTTTGTGAAAATATTTAAAATGATTCTGCAAGGAATTCTGGCTTTAGTTTGTCAATGTATAACGCTCAATGTACTGTTTTTAAACAGTAAATTAAATACAAACATCATATTGTGGCTCAAATAAAATTATTAAAACTTTATTGCAGTACACAGTAAGAAAACATAACAAATATTTTAAGCACAAATAAATTATTAAAATAACTATTTACAAATTTACAAATTACTCTAAACCCTTCCTCCAGTCATCCAGGGTCAGTCCTGAGGCTGGACAATACTACCGCCCCTTCACCTGGGTGTGTCCAGTCCTTTTAGCTTTGTCCTGGCCACACTGAATATATACACAACAAAAATGCTTAGAGTATAGATTTCCCTCCTTTTTCTACTTTTCTTTTTCTCTTTCCCCCCTCTTTCTTCCATTTTTTTCATCTTTCCCCCTCTGGGGCAGACCCTTTTGCCCCATTTCTGGCCGAACAGGTCCAAAAGTAGCCTGCCTTATCCAACACAAGCAGATTTTCTTTGCGTTTCAAAGCGATGTGTGCAAAAATGTGTCATTTTGTTTTTCACAAGTGCATAGGAAAAAAATTGCAAGGGAAACGTCGCTCGTGTGTATGAGTATACACTTGGGAGGCCTCACATGGGCCAGCCTCCCGGAGGAATAGGAAGAGACGACAGGATTTTCGCTGTTATTCAAAGCACACAAGCAAAGACAAACTCTGTGTCCAGCGCACTTTTGCTCACATACCTTAAAAAAGACGCGCGGCAATTCTGGGGGCAAATCTCTCTCTTGCGCTTAAATTAAGGGGAAACTACAGTCACTTATAAGCCGCAACAAACAAACTCGAATCCAGGAAATCAAACGAGGGAGTGGTGATGTGAGTTTTTCCACCAAAGTGCAAATGTTAAGGTTTAAGATCAATGGAAAATGCATATATATGTATGTGCATTTATATTAAATATGTTCTGGACAAGTAAGCACTCCAAAGGTACAATATACAAATATTTACAACAAGATTATAACAATATACCGTGATTGACAGTAATATACAGAGGTAGGACACAATAAGTTTTTAAAACTTCAACCTACTCTTTTTGAAGACCAGAAATGGTCCCATCAGTTGTACATACATCCTTGTGTTTGTAATGTACCTTATACAGGCATGTTCAAAAAATAAAATAAAATAAAGAATTAAAAAATTACAGGTCAGTTTATAAGGTGATCCTTTGCACAGTAAGAATGTACAATAATGTCATACTGTTGAACAATCCAGGTAAAGCATGTGGTGACCTGGTGTACTTATAAATAATGTAATAATAAATAATTTTACTTATGCTATGACCTATAGTTTATGAGCTCTTGTTTATTTATGTTAATTAAAACACTTTCATGATTCTGTGTAAGAAGTATCTAGTCACGTTGTATTAGATCATCCAGTCCAGCAGAGGGCGCACCGCACCCTCATTCACATAAAGTCTGCACATTATAACAGAGAAAGAGCCACAAAAACAATCAAAACAACAGTCCCACAGAGTCCCTCACGGATCTGCTGTCCTGCACCTGTCCCGCACAGGTCCCGCACAGGTCCCGCACCTGTCCCGCACAGGTCCATGCTCTCTGCGGTGCTCGTAGCCGCTGTCGTGGGCGGTGGTGTCCTGGTCCTCCTCCGCCGGCTCTTTCCTCCGCAGAAGCCCGCAGAGCTGCTCCGCTACCCCGCCGGAGCCATGCGGGGGAAGACGGTCATCATCACCGGGGCCAACAGCGGCATCGGGAAGGCCCTGGCCGGGGAGCTGCTCCGGCTGCAGGCGCGGGTCATCATGGCGTGTCGGGACCGGGGCAGGGCGGAGGAGGCGGCCCGGGAGCTGAGGAGCCAGGCCGGGCAGGAGCAGGGGGAGCTGGTCATCAAGATCCTGGACCTGGCCTCGCTGGCGTCCGTGCGGAGCTTCTGTGAGGAGATCAGGAAGGTGAGGAGAGGGTTCGGTGTCTGTTTAGGGTGTCCAGACGTCTTTATTTACCCGGGACAGCCCCAGATTTGATCTAAGTGTTCCCTGTCCCAGCAGATTTATCCAAAACCAATGAAATGTCCCAAGTGTCCCTATTTTTGACCAATCTGATCCCTGACAACAGCAAGAAGAGGCATAAACTGTCATTTGTTTTGGAAAAATGCAGAAAAGCTGCTTAAAAATGACCAAAACACAAAGAAAATGTGATTATAGTGATTCACATTAGTGCAAAGCGCGTGACAGTTTTCCTTAATTACAACCAACCCAAACCAAAGATGTCCCAGTTTCTTATTTTGAAAATCTGGTCACCCTAATTTAACAAGAGGTTAAATGGGAAAACTGTGAATACTGACGACAGCAACAACATGAAAGTCTGTTCAGGGTTAATGAGGTTCTGAGATGAAGGATCACAGACACTGTGTGGCCTCCAGAGTCTAAAATTCTCCCCCATAATTTAAGAGAAACATGTCTGGAGTGACCGGACCTGACTGTTTACCCGGGACAGTCCCAGTTTTGATCCCTGTGTCCCCTGTCCCAGCAGATTTATCCAAAACCACTGATTTGCACCGGTTTTATACAAGAAATGTCCCTGGTGTCTGTATTTTTGAGCAATTTGTTCTAAACCAGGACTAAACTAAGACTAAAGCAGGAACCACATCAGGTTTAAACCAGGACTAAAACATAATTTTCACAATTCTTGACTAATCTGATTCCCGCCAACAGTAAAGAGGAGCATAAATCGTCATTTGTTTGCGAATGACCCTAAAGCAAAAAAATACAGCAACAGAAATCCTTCAGATCATGACTGACATGAGAATGCACAATGTTGCTCGCTTTTTTCATAATTTTATTTATACCAACCATCCCAACCCAGGTGTGTTGCAGTTTATAATTGTTTAAAACCCGGTCACTCTGTGCTTCGGCTTAGGCCTGTCTGACCTCATTTAGTTCACGTGCAGATTTCAGTAAATGTTTCCTGCTCGTGACTCCTGACATAAGCTCTGTCCGAATGCTGAGCTCATCTGAAAGCAGCGCCACAACAGAGACGAGGGGGAGCAGGGGAACCAAACCTAATATGGCACATGTCCTTGGACCTGCTTTATGACTCTGAAATCAGCTTCTGTGCAGAAAAATCTACAGTTCTCCATGTTCTGCAACAAAGCGAGGTGAACGCCAAATGAGTCTAAAACAAGATCGTACAAACTTTAACCAGGGGGCCACAGACAACTGGTCAATAATATGAGTTATTCATAGTTGTGTGTATTTTCCATGGTGATTACAGAGCCACTGTAACTTTAATAAGGTTTGGAACATTTATTTTAGGTCTGTGTCTAAAATGCAGCTGTATGTGATTGAGTTAGTGGTTGTGATACTTAAATTAATGTAAGCTACATTTGCTGTAAAAGGTTTTGCTTACTATCATTTGGGCTCATACAGCAGGAGGTCTGAGGGCCGACAAGAATGAGTCTTTTGGTTCGGACACTCCTGGTCTAAAAATACTAACTGAAGTCCACAGAATATGTGAAAAATAAGAGTAAAGACAAAAAACTAAATATTGCTTTTGTTTTATTGTTTCATAATTCAGACAAATGTAACTTAGATTTGTGCTGAACCAGCCGATTTCTCAACTATAATTAAGATTAAATGCATAAAAATAGCCCCAAAATATGCCAAATTTGAATTTATCCAATCTTCTCTCCAGTATAAGTGAACTAAAAACTGTTCTGGGTAAAAACTGTGATTAAAAGTCCAATTTATTCCCATTGTTGTGTAAACCCATGTCTAACCACTAGATGTCAGTGTCTGTTCACAGCTCTTTTTCCTCCACAGATGGTTCAGTATTTCTCCTTAAACATTCTGGGTTTATTTAATTCCCTTTGGGAGATTTCAGTTCAGCCTTTTCTGTTAAAGACCCTGTCCGTGTACTATGTGACATCACTCAGAAAATGCATTAATGCCCAGAATTATTCACACGTATATTCAAATGTACGATGTTCGATCTCAGCTTCACAAACTCTGATGATTTTCTGTATGAACGTGTGTGCCTCTCTGTCTATTGTCTATGTTTTTAGCATCTTGGTCCAATTATGACACAGTTTGACTTGTAAATACTTTTCTTTAGTTTGAATTTTTGTAGCATAACAGCACTAATTGACTTCCCGTTGAAAACTCTTGGCTCCACCTCTTCATATTGTCATATTTTCTTTTACAGTGGTTTTATTTAACCACATTTTTGTTTGTATTTAGTGTTTTGCATAGCTGATATTTCTGAGCTGTGGGTTGTAACAGGTGCAAATGGAAATTCCCAGAGCGCTCAGACCTCAGGACAATAGAGGATTACTCAAACATGAATCACTCACATACAGCTCTGAGTAAGCTCCTGAGGCAGAAAACACAATATGTTTAAAAGCTCAGAGAAGATGTGGTTTTGCATAAAATGTCTCCATGGTGAGAAACCACTGGGATGATTCTATGGAGAAACAGAAAATTAACAGAAAATTAAAGATCCACATTACAAAAAATAGACTCTTGTGAGCTTTAAGACTTGGTTTAATGTTGTTACCTTCTCAAAAATGTACTTAGAGTCGTGTTTTGCTTCATTCACACGTTTGAGTAACACTTTATTATTAGTCTGTCTACATCTCCAAAGCTCAAAATGCTCTGTTCCACCTTGTGATGTCATGAAGCGGTAGTTTTCAAGTTACCAGTTAGTTTTTACTTTTTGCTCAGTAGAGATGAACAAATCCAGGGCTGAAAATATCCAAATCATTATAGTGAAGGGGCATGGAGTGTAAAAACACAGTGGAGCACTTCCTGTATCACCAAATGACATCACAAGGTGGAGCGAGTGTTTTCTGTTTGAGAGAAGAACTCAGGCCAAATGTACAGGATCTGTGTGTTAAACTGAAACAGAACACAGGTCTGTTTGTGATGAGGAATCATTATAACATAGATGACAAGCGTATTATGGGCTCTTTAAAGCCATACTTTGGAACATTCTCCATAGATTAGATTATAAAAGGAGCAACATACAGCAGTACAAGTTGTGGAGATGCAAGCCTGTTCAGAGTAAGAACACATGTTTTTCCAAATCAAAAAACAGGTTTTTATTTTTTATTTTTGCTTAAAAGTTATACAGTGGTGGCCAGGCTGGCGCCACCTTGTGCCTCCGCTCAGTTACATTTCTCTCCAGCGACTAGTCAGGAATCAGAACACACTCGGCGGTTTGTTAGAACCCTGGAAGTTGTAGTTGGTCCTCCAGCCAATCAGCAAAGCAGCGTGTTGGCCAGAACCAACCCGAGTTGTGATGGCAAACTGCAGACGCTCTCCTCCTTTGGACTTCCTTTGTCAAATAATAACTTTGCATTTTTTATCGTACCTTTAATTCTCAAGTTCACCTCGGAGAAACGACAGTGCTCGTTGACAGACATGTTCACTCTCTGCTTTGTTTGCTGTTGTGCTGTGATTACTTGGACACCACTGAGTGTTCAGGCGCATTACAGATGTCGCCAGCAAATAGCAGCAATTGGTTAAATTTAAAAAAGTCGAGCAAACTAATCCTAATGCTGCGAGGTCAGACGGTCTCCACAAAGTGAAACTAGCTGATGAACAAGGCTAATACAGTGGGGCTTTAAATATATTTCCATCTCTTTTTGTTCAGGAGGAACCCAAAATCGACGTGCTTGTGAACAACGCCGGCCTGTACCAGTGCCCTTACACCAAGACCGAGGACGGCTTCGAGATGCAGTTTGGCGTCAACCACCTGGGCCACTTCCTCCTCACCCACCTCCTCCTGGACCTGCTCAAGAAGTCCGCCCCGAGCCGCATCGTTGTGGTCTCGTCCAAGCTCTACAAATACGGCTCCATCAACTTCGACGACCTCAACAGCGAGACCAAGTACGACAAGGCCTTCTGCTACAGCCAAAGCAAACTCGCCAACCTGCTCTTCACGCTGGAGCTCACCAAAAAACTGGAAGGAAGCGGCGTCACCGTTAACGCTCTGACTCCCGGGATCGTGAGGACCAACCTGGGCCGGCACGTCGCGATACCGTTTTTGGCGAAGCCGCTTTTCAACCTGGCGTCCATGGCGTTCTTCAAGAGTCCGCTGGAGGGAGCGCAGACGCCGTTGTACCTGGCGAGCGCGCCGGAGGTGGAGGGCGTGTCCGGGAAGTGCTTCGCCAACTGCAAAGAGGAGGAGCTGACGCCGGCGGCTACGGACGAGCAGGCGGCCAAAAGGTTGTGGGAGGTTAGCTGTCGGATGGTGGGGATTGTGGAGGAGTGAGGGAGGACTATTTGGCGGACATTTTGGGACTGTTGCCTGGGGTGTTCTTGGACTAAAAAGATGGACTAGTTTTGAGACACTGGAGGGAATCTGTGGAGGTGCTGAGGGAGGAGTGTAATTTGCTGTGTTGATGAAGTGACCTATTAAAGTTTGTGTGATTTTATGACAAAAGTTTCAAATTCTGACTTTTTTTTTAGGGAGGAGCGGGGTCTGAAGGACTAAAGAGGAAAGTGAGGGTGGAGGAAAAGGAAGGACTAAAGGGGAGAGTGAGGGGGAAGGTCTGGAGGACTAAAGAGGAGATTGAATAGTGAATCAAACTACCGTGAACTGTCAGAAGATTAAAGCAAAAGGATGAGTAATGCATTTAAGTGTTTCTGTGAGTAAAATGAAACACAAATGAACGATGGCTTCCTCCCACCAGCTTCTTGTCACTGGATGAATGCTCCTTCACAAAGCATGATTCATCCAGTGAACTGCCAATCCAAAACTCACATAATGAAACCATTATTTAGCTCCAAGTGATGTGTAAGAGGAAAAAGTGATATTTTCGTTGTGGGTTTGAGCAAACATCCTTGTCAAAGCCTGATCTTGTCTGTTGCTGGGCCTGGTTATTACTAGGGATGTCCCAATCTGATATTCAGTATCGGTCAGCTCCCAATCTGTCTTTTTTTATGGGTATCAGACAGCACTAGATTCAGTCACATGATCGGACCGATCCAGTTTCACATGTTTTTGCGGCATCGACTCGCTTTACGGCAGCCGTAAATCAAAGCGGCGCCATGTCGCTGTGTGGGGCTTTTCACTACAGTGGTCCCTTGTTTAACGCGGGAGTTACGTTCCAAAAGTAACCAGCGATAGGCGAAATCTGCGAAGAAGAAAAACCCTGTTAAAACTGTAAAACCCTCCATGATATGAGTGGGGAGGGGAGGGGGCGCGGGGAGGGCGATCACTCGGCACAAAACAGCAGCTAAAAAACATAGTTATGGGGAGTTGTTGGCGCTGTTTTTTAATTCTTATAAACAGACCTACCACCTTTGATTACGTAGAAAACAATGCACAGGTTTCTCCCTTAGCCAATCAGAACGGAGAACATGATGTTCATACACTGTAGAAAAAAAGCATGCAAAATTGCACTAAAACATCAGCGAAAGGTGAACTGTGATATAGTGAGGGACGACTGTACAACAAAACGAGAGTCAAACAGCGACGCAATCGCTGCAAACAAACAGTTTCTGATGGAGGAACCAGCAGAGCCACTTTAACACAACCAGTTTGATTCGTCACTTCCAAAAGAATCATCCAGACGAGTTTGAGATTTACAAGTGCAAGACGGCAAAGCCACAGCAGCAAACACTGGAGGAGGTATTAGATTAGTATCGGATCGGTATCGGAAAGACCACTCCTTAAAAAAATTGGATCAGATCAGAAGCCAAAAAGTCTTGATTGGTACATCTTTAGTTAGTGCTTGGATGGGAGGTGCCACAGTTGTTGTGTCCTTAGGCAAAACACTTCACCCACATTGCCTAATAAGAAAGTGGTGTGTGTGTGTGTGTGTGTGTGTGTGTATGTGTGTGTGTGTGCGTGCGTGATTGGTGCAGATTGGCAGCCTTCAGTGCCCTGTTCTGCTGCACGTTGCATGTTCTCTCTGTGTCCGAGTGGGTTTCAGGATACTCGAGGCTCCACTATCAGCTACTCCTCCAGCTAGTTAGGAAAGGAAGATGGGTCCTTCATTGATTCATTGAGGGACAGTTGGGAATTTTGGACATGGTTCCTCATTTCCTCGTGAGCCAGAGTGTTGGAGATGTGTGGAGACACTTTTTTAAATATTCCATCCAGTCCTTGTATTTGGAGAGGTGCTGGTGCTGGGCTAGTGCATGTCAATGGCCATAAAAACAGTCTTACCCACTCCACAGACCCGAGGTAAAACAGTTATAACTCCAGACTGTCCATGTGAACGTCTGTGTCCAAAGAATAATTTTAGAAGTAAAACCAACCATTGCATTTGAAGGATTTATGAGCAGCAGCGAGCTGTACTTCCTGATAGAAAGCTCGGCAGCGGCGGACTGATATATGAGAAAATAGTCCCTCAACATGCGACGATTCAAGCGATGCAAGGTTAGTTTTATTTCAAACATTATTCTCTGGACACAGACGTTTATATCGACAGTCTGGAGTTATAATAGTTTTGCCTCGGGTGCACTGTGGAGTGCGTGAGACTGTTTTTAGTGTTTTCAGTCCAACTATGGCCACTGACATGCACTAGCCTAGCACCAGCGACCTCTACAAATACAAGGACTGGATGGAATATTTAAAAAAGTGTCTCCACACGTCTCCAACACTCTGGATCACGAGGAAATGACGCTCTATGTCCAAAATTCCCAACTGTCCCAGGCCAGTGAGTACAGACGCTGCTGAAAAACATTCCTGTCAAAGTAATAACACCTCCATAGAGACAGATGTTGGAGCCTCCCCTCAAAAAGCTTCACAGCGCAACTTTAAATAACCCAAAAGACACAAAATATAAGATACCAGATCGAATGTTTATGTAGAATTGTGCTTTATTATAGAAACAAAACAACCCAAATATCCAAACATGCACCAAAAAGAACAGGAGCACAGCGGCTGGGCGGGTAGGGCATCTGACTGAACGTGAGGTAGAAACGGGGCGGGAAAAACCTCAGGGTATCCAAAAGCAGAAAGTATACCAAGAATAATGTAAATATAATATAATGACCATTAATAATCATATGCACTGCTATAGGACAGATACCTGAAAACCATCAAGAAACAACAGAACAGCCATCGAAACCATCTAATTTAAAAACAAAGCGTTACAAGAAATTTTAATCCATAACTTGATTTCAATGTATATTTTTCAGCTATGATACTTCAAGTTTCCGATTCGTAAAAAGACTACGCTCTAATGTGCATGACTGGAATAAAGTATCAATATAAGTCGCATATATTTCATATTTCATTTACACGTTCTAATTTAAACGGGGTTCCTATGAATGTCTACATACAAAATAGAATATATCACTTAGTTTTACATATGTTAAATACATACATTACATTCAGACCAGTAGTAAAGGCTTCGGTGCGCCGTATAGAAGGGCACCGGTAGCATAAAAACTCTCCAAGCCTTTGAATAATAGTAAACAGTTATAATTACATATATGAAAATCCTCTGGTCAAAGTGGACATGCCGCTCTCCACAAGCTATCAGGCAAAACATTATGACCACCGCAGTATGGCAAGAGGGTGAGACAAAGGTTTAGACCTGGGTTTGACCTGGTTTAGCCCTGGGGTTAGACCTGGTTTAGTTCTGGGTAAGTCCTGGCTTCTGTGTCTCTTGTGGGGAGTTCTTGCTCTGCAGTGGACAGTATCACTAGTGGTTAAAACTGGGTTTAGTCCTGGTTTAGTCCTGGTCTGGGTTAGTTCTAGGTTAGATCTGGGTAAATTCTGGGTTTAGACCTGGTTAGGTTCTGGGTTAGACCTGGTTTAGTTCACGTTAAGTTCTGGCTTCTGTATCTCTTGTAGGAAGTTCTTGCTCTGCAGTGGACAGTATCAGTGGTGGCTAAAACTTTGTTTAGTCCTGGGTTAGACTTGGTCTAGTTCTGGCCTAAGTTAGACCTGGGTTAGTTTTGGGTTAGACCTGGTTTAGACCTGGTTTAGTCCATGTTAACTCCTGATTAAATCCTGTCTTCTGTATCTCTTGTGGCGAGTTCCCTTGGAGTTTCTTTGGGCAGTGTCAGAGGTGGTTGAGACCTGGTTTAGTCCTGGCCTGGTTTAGATTTCGTTCAGTTCTGGGTTAGAATTGGTTTAGTCCTGGCTTGGGTTTGACCTGGTTTATTTCTGGTTTAGTCCTAGGTTAAACCTGGTTTAGACCTGGTTTAGTCCTAGCCTTGGTTTGATATAGTTTAGTTCTACACCTTGTGTAGTTCTGGTTTAGATCTGGCTTAGTTAGACTTGGTTTAGTCCTGGCCTGTGGTTGACCTGGTTTAGTTCTGGTTTAGATCTGGTTAAGTTCTGGGTTAGACCCGGTTTAGACCTACTTTAGTCCTCGTCTACTCCTGGTTAAGTCCTGACTTCTGTATCTCTTTTGGGAAGTTCTCGCTCTGCTTTGGACAGTATCAGAGAGGGTTAAGACCTGGTTTAGTCCTGGCCTGAATTAGACCTGCTTTAGTTCTGGGTTAGACCTAGTTTAGTCCTGGGTTAGACCTGGTTTAGTCCTGATTTGCTCCAGCTCTTATGAAGTGTTATCAATCTGCTGTGTCTTTGTCTCTGCTGTCAGACCTGGTTTGGATCTGATTTAATCCTGGTTTTAATGTAGTCTGCAGTACACAGGTCAGTATCTATCAGAGGTACTGAATGTGGTTTAATTTTCCTTGAATTAGACCTGGTTTAGGCCTGAATTAAAGCAGAGATATTTTCAGAATCAAAAATGGTCCACAGCAGAAACCATGGCAACCCAAGCAAAGGAGAGACACTCAGACAGGACTGTTACTCAACGTCATATTGAGTTGAATTTAGCCATTTTTAAAGCTCAGTTTTGACAAGAATACAGTTTTTAGATTTAACATATATTAAAACAGTGATATTGTTTTTTTATTGTAATCTAAAAAATCATCTCATCCCCCAGTTTTGGCTCTCATCCTCTTTGTAAACTTGAACACAAATAAAATCCCGCCTGTTTGTGATCGTTCTGTCGGGAATGCACCAGAGGAAATCAAATCTCTATGTAAACTTTCTCAGCGTAGTGATGGTGTGTGTGGCGTGGCATCAGGTGTAACGGTCGTAGTGTTTTGCCTGATCTTTGTAAACAGGTAATACAAAAGTGGTTCAGTTCAGTAGAGTCCCGTAGAGCTGGGCCTTGGTCAGACTGTCCTTCCGGGTCAACCCCAGAGACCCAAATTTGGTCAGGGGGGCGTGACCGTAGGGAGGGGGCGGAGCCGGGGGCGGGGACTGGCTCACCTGTGGGGGCAGGCTGTGCATCTCCACCTGGTAGTGCTGCAGCTCCGCCCCCATCTCCAGCGACCTCTGGTGGAGAGACTCGGTGGAGCTGTTGGGACTCGGGTCCTCACCGTATTCCTGGCCCTGCCCCCCCAGCACAGGCCCCGCCCCTGGCCCTGCCCCCTCCCGGTCCTTGGAGCTTCCTGAGTGGTACAGGCTCTGCTCGGACCCCTGGCTGCCCTCCGCCCGGTACAGGTGGGCTTGGCTGTGCGCTTGCCCAATCCCGCATTCCTGGCTTCCTGCCGCGCCCGCCCCCACCCACCCCTGGTCCATGACGGCGCCGCCCTGGTGGTGGAGGTGGTAGTAATCGGCGCCCTCCTGGAAGCTGCTGTACATGGGACCCAGTCGGATTTTGGCGGGCCTGACGGAGAAGTGCTGCTCGGAGAAGCTGTACGGCGACGCGCGGCCGGGACTGCGATACGAATGCAAGTCCTCAACGCTGAGCTGTCGCCACCGGCAGATTAGCTCCTCCTCCTCGGGCGCTAACGTGCTGCCGCGGCGACTGTCTCCGTAGGCGACGCTCGGCGAGGAGGAGGGCGGGAGCGGCTCGTAGGGCTCGCTGAAGCAGGACGACATCGTGCGGCTGTACACGGGCGAGCTGCCGTTGTTCTGGTGGTGCGACATCTCCCCCTGCTGGAAGGAGGGGGCGTTGCCGAAGACCCCGGGGCTCTCTGCGTCGCCCTCCCAGGACGACTCACTTTTGTGATCGTCGTACCCGCCCTCGTCCCTCCACTCCATGTAGAGGGTGTGGTGGTGCGGGGAGGAGGCGTTGGAGCTGGGCGGCCCGTGGGGTTTATCCTCGGAGCCGGCGGCGCTGAAGCTGGAGTAGGAGCTGGAGCCTGTGCCCAGCAGAGGCGGGAACTTAGAGAAGTGCTCCTGGGAGAAGCTCTGGGTCAGGCCCACAGAGCCCTCCTCCGGGTTACTGTGGACAGAGGTGAAAAGTTTACATCACACGTTACATTTACTAAAAGAATGTAACAGAAAACGCACACTGAAGTTCTTATAGAGGTGCAAATGCAGGAACAGCAACATAAAAGTGAAACAATGCATAGCACATTCAGATGGCCGATGTCCAAAACCTTTTTTAACATTTTAAATTACGTTTCAGCTTCAGATATTTTTTCTTGCTTTGGACCGCAGTACACACATTTGCTAAAATAAAACAGTTCTTGCCAATCCCAGTCACAACGAGAAACATTTTTAATTCTACTGATATTTTTACAGGGCCGACCCAATGAGAGTGCAGAGAAACATTTTTAATTTTATAGATATTTTTACAGACCAAATGAGAGCGCGTGACACTCTTTTTCCTAAGTATTCTGTGTTTCTGTGCTGTATCGGGGGCTCTGAGGGGACTGCCAGCTCAGCCCTTGTTATTTTGGCCTGCATCATCAGAGGTATAATACTCCCTACAACAGAAGCGTAGCCAAGTGGGCTGTACTAGATTGGACTGGAATGATTCATCATAAACAGACCTGGAGTTGTGTTTTGTTTCATTCACACATGTTTAACACATAAATCCTGCATATTTAGGGTAGTAGGAGTTCTTCTCTCAAGCAGAAAACACTCTGTTCCACCTTGTGATGTCACTTTGTTTTTAAACTCCTTACATCTTCACAAGATTCATTTGGATAATTTCAGCCTTGGATCTGCAAATTTCTGCTAAACAAAAAGTAAAAACGAGTAGCTGTCAACATGAACCTGTATATTTAGGCTGAGCTCTATTCTTAAACATTAAACATTCTGCTCCATTGTGTTTTTAAACTCCACACATGTTCACTGGAATAATTTTGATGATTTCAGCCCTGGAATTGCCCATCTCTACCGAACTAGTGCAGTATTTTGAGCTTTGGAGATGTAGCCGGACAATAAAGGATTAGTTAAACGTGTTAAATGTGTGAATGAAACAAAACACAACTCCAGGTATGTTTTTGAAGAGGTAACAACATTAAAACATTACTTAAAGTGTCAATTTTGCATGTCCTTAACATTATTTTTGTCCTATTTTTTGATTTGTAGTGTCCAGTGTTGTTAAAATGTACATATTTATGACATATATACAACTATTTTTGTGTACAATCCCTCACCTTTGGCTGTCAGTGGAGTTCTGGGGCCCGTACACCATGGCCCTGTGCCCGTGCAGATCCATGCTGGGGCGTCTCTCCCTGTGCCGGTCGTCAGGGCAGTACAGGGCCGTGTCGCTGCTGTACAGGTCCGACTTGTAGGCCGCTCGGAGCCCCAGCCGCCCGCCGGGACCCCCCAGGCTCTCCAGGATGAAGGTGTGCTCCTGGGGGTGGGGCAGGGCGCCGGGGGGGCTGGGCGAGCGGGACCCCTGGCTGCTGCTGCCCCCGTCGTCGGGCTTGTCCAGGCTGGGGCTCAGGTGGGAGGCGGGGACGGGCTCGGCGTACAGGGCGGGCTCCTCCTCCTCTTCCTCCATGTGAAGAGTCATGCGCTCCTGGAAGTCCGCCGGGAGCTGGGGGGAGACAGAAGGACACGGGGTTGACTGTGGGTGCTCTACATGTACCTCTATGGCGGAATGTTCAGCAGTAACCCTTGATGACACAATGCACATATTAGTAAACATGGCCAAATAAGTTAAGATCGTTTGAAAAGTCAAGAAGGAATACCGAATGGATTGAAACAACACATTTTCATGTGTTTACTTGTGACTGAAATTTTTGTGAGAGAGAAACTTGTTTAACTGCACAAATCACCTCATCTGTTGTAGTTCCAACTAAATCAGCTCTTTCTTGTCAGATTGTGTTAAAACAAAGCTCAGATTAAAGTCTAATTTGAGGAACAGAGCTTCAGACAGAACAGTCTTTTCAGTTAGCGTCACTCCCCCAGGAAATATTGATGACAAAGTATCAATAAAGCAAAATGAATCTGAAACAAAAATTTAGTTGTGAAATTTAGGTACGAGAAGAGATAAACCAGTGCTTAAGGAACAAATATTATGCACCCTATGATTTTTTATCGATTTTTAAAATGTTCCCGAGTTCCTTTGCTTTGGCATCTCATACTTTAGAACTTAGAACAATGCTATACATTAAAAACATGGATTACTTTACATCAGTCTGCCCTCCCTCCTCTGGACTTGGTGTTAGCGCGCCATCTAAGATAGTTATTCAAGCAAAAGTCTAAGATACTTATTCAAGCAGCATGACCGACGTGCTGACATAAGCATAAGTTGTAATGAACGGCTTTTAAGCAGAAATGCTGACGATGATTCATGGACTTAAAGAAGCCCTACTGTGCTTTAGTTTGCTATAAAGTTCTAATCTATAACACCCGTGGATCAGTATGTTATAATTTGAACATTTTACAATGCAATATTCATCTAAAATGACTTAATAAAAGAAATAAGTGCACTGACTTCAGTGTTAGAAAGAAGCTGACGTCTGTAAGCGTCATCACAACAAAGAGTCTGAAGCTGTCAACATCTCTGATGAATCATGCTAGTGTTTTGTTTTTTTCCCAAGAGGCTAATTGAGAAGGAAAGAACTATAACATGGTTAATAGCTTTAGCTCTAGTTTTTCAGAATAGGTCTGCTCAATAGATCTACCTATGGTGTGACAATCCAGGGAAAATTGAAAATGGTCTCTTAGACCAGCCAGGCTAGCACCACCTAGTGTCTCCACTCAGTTTCATTTCTCTCCAGCGATTAGGTCAGGAATCAGAATACACTGCGGTTTACAAGAACCCCGGAAGTTGTAGTCGGTGCACTGACCAATCAGTGACGAGCTGTGAAGCCCTGACGTCAAACTCAAGCGCCTCTGGGTCCATTTGTGGTGCAACACAACAGGAAACAAAGATCCAGATGGATGTAGATGAAGCCGTACATTTTGTGTTGGCAACAATTCCCGACATCGAGGATTTAAAGTCGGAACAAAGAGACTGTTTAGTGAATTTTATCAAGGGGAAAGACGTTATTGCCCTTCTTCCTATGGGATTTGCTGTTACGCCGACAATTACTTGGACTCCGCTGAGTGTTCTGGTGCATTACATACGTCACCACCAAATAGCACTGATTAGTTAAATAAAAAAAGTACCCGCCTACCGTTGAGTGAACGAATCCTAATGCTGTGACGGTTTCCACGAAGTGAAACTGGCTGATCAATCAGACTATTTTGAGACTAGGAGCAAGAGGACCTTATTAAAAGGGTAAATAAAGTAGCAGTAGTAGTAGTAGTAGTGGTATAAGTATCTATCCTCTGTTGCAGTAAACCATATTTTATCACCTTCCTCACGCCTCCGTAAGCTACATTTGTCAATATGTTTTGGAGCAGCTGACCCAGGAGACGTCCATGAACATGCAAACATACCGTAAATGCATATACCACCTTTGACCCTAATGTACCGTAAATAAAACACGCCGATAATGCGCACGTCCACAGCTAATGTAAGCTTATATAATGATTAAGCTGTATTGACATTTCTAATGAGCAAGTGTAAACAAGCATCATTCTAATGTTATGGAAATCAGACTGGTGTTGTCAAGGGTTACAGAAATGATTTTCACTCAATTATTTTATCCATGTACTATTAAGCTTTATTTATTTATCATCCTTACTTTTGAGCAGGCGTTACTCTCTCATATCTATCATGATTTTGTTTGTTTTTTGCTTTTTTAGCGGACCAAGTGGGTGGGAAGGAATGAGACGGGCAGGTGGTCTTTTGGGGGGACACAAGAGTCACCGTGACTTGTTTATTGTGCAGTGAACAGCTCCAACCAAAGCTGGAACGTGCTCTTATATATAGGCACGAGATTCAGGTGTACAGAGCCTGCACAGGCAGATTTGTGCCTTACTTTAACATGTTGTGTATTGCGGACACTTGAAAACGGCTGCATAAATTGTTGGTTTTGGACAACTGCAGTTTTCGCCTCTTCACCGCGGTTATGAGTTCTTCATAGGGGCTGATGCATTGTCGTACTGTACCATTTGTGATGTGGCCTTTGTAGGAAATGTAGTAGTAAAAGTAGTTTTCTGAAGCGCCTCATTTTTGTAGAAAAATACAATCTACAGAAATGAGGTGCTATGAGGTAACATGGTGATATAAATATGTTACGTGTTAGAAGTTAATACCCCATAGAAGTGCAATCGCCGCTCATTCGTCTATTTAAGTCAATCCAGGTTGAAATTAAATGACAAATTTCCCTTTTCATTTCTGACGCTTTTCACTTCACATCGACTCTGCCTCTCCGCAGTCAGTCCACCCGGGGTCGTTTCATCCACGCGTCATGTTTGATCACTGGTACATGAGTCAGGCCCAAATGGGTTCTTCACAAAACCTCACCAAGTCTTATGTGACGGAGAATACAATAGACATAATGAAATAACAGGCTGGAGAGGTGCACGGGGAAAAAACTGATTTGGGCTTCATTTAATACCTTTATTAATACGAGTGGGCACCAAATAGGAGACGAAATGGATGTGGGACTGTTAGGTACTGATCAGAGACGGTGACGCCGGCCGTAGAGTTTGGCTCCAGTCAAATGAAGCTCACCGATGCTAGCAGTTATAAGAGTGAATTTGTAGCATAAAGCATATTTAAATCTCTTTATATTTATATTTACATCTTTATGTTCAAAAGAGTCCAGATTGACTGGAGTTTCTATGAGCAATACACTTCGGGTTAGGGTTAGTAGAGTAGAGTAGAGCAGTAGCAGTAGTAGTAGTAGTAGTAGTAGTAGTAGTAGTAGTAGTAGTAGTAGTAGTATAAGTATCTGTCCTCTGTTGCAAGCTCTCTGAGGAATTTGGTGCCAACTATGTTTTTGATGGGTTTTTTTTGGTTAAAAGTACATCTTTGTATAATTTGTTCTCCTTTGGTTGGTTTAAAAACAACTGGATGGACATTTGTAGTAGTAGAGCAGAAATAGTAGTAGCAGTAGTAGTAGTAGTAGTAGTAGTATCTATCCTCTGTTGCGAGTTGTTAACTGAGGCTGGCAATTATAGGAGCGAATTTGGAGCCAGTTTTTTGGTTAAATGTTCAAAAAGTACATTTTTGTATCATATGTTGGTTTGAAAAGAAAACTGGATGGACATTTGTCGCATTTTGGGCTCAATTCATACTTTCCGAATAGTAGCAGTCGTAGTAGTAGTATGAAGAGTATTTTACAAATTGACTGGAGGCTATTCTTGCACATACTGCCACTATTTTCATGAGCAAAACACTTCACCCACATGGTTTAGGGTTAGGACATCTGGTGTAAAATAGTGGTGTTATTTAGTACTAGTAGTAGTGTCAGTAGGCCTAGTAGTAATTATTGTAGTATTAGAGGTAGTAGTAGTATCTATCCTCTGTTGCAAGATCACTGACGCTGGCAGTTATAGGAGCGAATTTGGACCCAGGTTTTTTATGTTTTGTTTTTTAGTTAAAAGTTCCTAAAGTACATTTTTGTATCATATGTTCTCCTTTAAATTGATTTAAAAGCAACTGAATGGACATTTGTTGCATTTTGGGCTCATTTTCATACTTTTCAATCCTTTTTTAGTACAATAGTGGTGTTATTTAGTACTACTACTAGTAGTAGTAGGCCTAGTAGTAGTGGTTATTGTTGTAGTAGTAGTGGTAGCAGTAGTAGTAGGAGCAGTAGTAGTAGTAGTAGTAGTAGTAGTAGCAGTAGCAGTAGCAGTAGCAGTAGCAGTAGTAGTAGTAGTAGTAGTAGTAGTAGTAGTAGCAGTAGCAGTAGCAGCAGTAGCAGTAGTAGTAGTAGTAGTAGTAGTAGTAGCAGTAGTAGTAGTAGTAGTAGTAGTAGTATCTATCCTCTGTTGCAAGCTCACAGAGGCTCGCGGTTATAGGAGCAAATTTGTCTTGTTAAAAGTGCAAAAAGTGCATTTTTGTATTATATGTACTCCTTTAAGTTGATTTAAAAACAACTGGATGGGCATTTGTAACATCTTGAGCTCATATCATACTTTTCTAACAGTAGAATTAATTTTAGAGTAAATATTTATTTGAATTTGTTTTAAAAGGTATGAAGGCACAGCATAGTCTCCATACTCTCAGAACATTTACATTTAACAGAGAAAGAAAGAAACAAAATAAAGAGAACAGAATTATTAAAAACATTCAATACTTTTCTAACAGTAGCAGTCGTAACAGTAGAAAGAGCAGTTTCCAAATCAACTGGAGGCTATATATATATTGTGTTGTTTTTTAATCGGTCTCGGTTGGCTGTTGCTGACACCGCGACACTAATGCTAATACCTCCATAGAAAATACATGGTGACTTGTTAGCTTCGGCGGCAGCGTCTTTGCGCACAGGCCCATATTATTTACACTAAACACTAAAGGGTCCACATAACAGGGTGCAGGGAGGTGTGAGGCTTCTCTGCGCCTGGAGGGATACGCTGCGGTTGCCACGGTAACGTCTCATCAATGGCAAACCTGCCGTCCACTGCAAACCACCGCTCAGTGTTTGTCGTCTTATAGGTTATTCCACACTATTCTCATACAGACTGAACCGTATTTGTTAGATGAACCCATAGGTAAAAGGTGAAGTTATAATATTTGGTAGTTGTAATACTGTAGTTGTATTAGGTTAAGAAGTACAAAATCCTAGAGTACTCATGAGTGGATTCTGTAGCCACAGGGGGAGCAGAGGTAATTGGAGAAGTTGAGGTTTTGAGTGCAGTGACAGATTGACAGTAGTAGTAGGAGGAGTAGGACTAGTAGCAGTAGAAGAGTAAGAATAGTACAAGTAGTAATAGTAAATTCCATCAGTATAGTAGTAGTAGTAGTAGTAGTAGTAGTAGTAGTAGTAGTAGCATTAGGAGTAGTAAGAGTAAATTCTGTCAGAAGTAGTAGTAGTATTTGTTGTCTAGTAGTCGTAGCTTAGTAGTAGTAGTAGTAGTAGTAGTAGTAGTAGTAATAGTAGTAGTAGTAGTAGTAGTAGTAGTAGTAGTAGTAGTAGTAGTAGTAGTAGTAGTAGTAGTAGTAGTAGTAGGTTAGAAACAGTAGTAGTTGTAGCATTGGGGGTAGTAGGAGTCATAGTAGTAGTAACATTAGGAGTAGTAAGAGTAGTGGGAGTAGTATTAATAAATTCCATCAGTAATATTATAGTGTCATTTTTAGTAGTAGGAGTAGTAGTAGTAGGTTAAACACAGTAGTAGGCTAGTATTAGTAAATAGTAGTAGTAGTAGTAGTAGTAGTAGTAGTAACCTATTCTTATACAAACTGAACCATATCTGTTAGATGAACCCATAGATAAAAGGTAAAGTTACAATATTTGGTAGTAGTAATTGTCGTAGGCTAGTAGGCTAAGTGGTAGAAAAAGCTTGGGTACTCTGGATTCTGTAACCACAGGGGGAGCAAAAATAATTGCAGTAGTTGAGGTTTTCAGTGCAGTAGTAATAGTAGCATTAGTAGTAGCACTAATAGTATTAGTAGTAGGTTAGTAGTAGTATAGTAAGCTTATAATAGTAGTAGTAGTTTTATATAGCGCTTTTCCATCTTCAAAACACTCAGAGCACCCACTCACCCATTCACACACATTCATCCACCAGTGTACACAGACCAGACACTGGGGGCGAGGTGGGTTAAGTGTCTTGCTCAAGGACGCAACAACAGTATTCATCTGTGGGAGCTGAATTACAACCGCCAAAAACATAAACAATTACAAATAAATTATTGTGGCTAATGCTTTATTTTAAAAAGTAGTAGTAACAGCAGCAGTAGTAGTAGTAGTAGTAGTAGTAAAAGTACCTGAAATGAGTAGTAATAATAGTAGCAATGGTAGTAGCAGTAGTAGTAGCAGTAGTAGTCTCGTAGTAGTAGTAAAATAGTAATAGTAGCAGTAAAAGTACCGTGAAAAACATGCGTTCTACAGATCTGACCTGGAATTTTGTCTCCATGTAGAAAGATACTGTACATTTGATGCCATAATGAGGAACACAGAAAAGGCTCATGAGTGCGTAAAATATTCTTTGTGTGATTTTGTGATCAAGAGCTGAATAGTGGGAGGAAATGGGTCAGGTCTGAATACACGGAGCAAACATGGTGCGATATTTGAAGTCCAAAAGTACAATAATGAGAGGCTCCTATTGTCCACCTGAGTCCACGCGGGTGACCTGGATACAGAAGTGTGCAACGTCAATACCAGTTTAGTTATCTTAGGGTCAGGTGATCGCCTTTTCTTCCCGCCCTTTTCTTTTCTTCTCATTCTTTCTTTCATTCAGGTTTGACGGGATACAAAGCCTCCTCAAAAGCCCCAAACCTCCGATCTGAAAATGGAATCAAATCGGCTCTAATACTGAAAATTCTTGCTGGATTGAATACCAGCTTCCAAATATCGCTTCAGTCAATATCCTGGTTAGAACTATAAGTTGATGTAATAAGAGTAAATAGTTGTAGTTGGCCCAGAAAGTCTTGTTCTGTAGTTCTTTGAGAGATAAATAACATAACACGTGTGGACCAGTTTTGTCTTCAATGCTGTTTTCATTCTCTGCTCTGGTATCAGTTGAAATCGGGTATGGAAAGCTACTTAAGGCTGTAGTATCGGAATAGTTATTGGAACTAAAAAAGCTTCATTGGTGCATTTCTAGCTGTTTTCCACTGTGTTTTGAGGTTGTGCCCCGTGCTAGTGAATCCATAGACCCTTTTAGGGCTGAAGCATTTTGGCAGCAGAAGTGTCATTGTTCCCCATTCATTCCAGTTCATTCAGACGGAGATTAAAACATTTCCAGCACCAAAATGTCTGGTTGTTATGTGTGTGGTTGTCAGAATAGATATTCTACCAGCGGACTAAAGTTTTTCTTACAAATCCTTAAGAACTGGTTGAAAACGCAGCAGTCGTGTACTCATAGATGACGATCCATTTGTCTTGGGCTCTTTATATCCTAGACTGAGGTAATATGATGTTATTGTGTTCTCATGTTGTGTGTTTATGTCTCACTGGTGTAATGTCTAAATGCCTGTGTTATCATATTGAATATTTCATGTTTGCACCTGCCTCAGGGCAACGGATAGAATTTAGCTCCAGTGTAACTCCGGCATATTTATGTGGAAACTTTTTTGTAGACGCATTGATCAATATGTACTGTCCTTCCATCCATCCATCCATCCATCTTCTTCCGCTTATCCGGGGCCGGGTCGCGGGGGCAGCAATCTAAGCAGGGGCTCCCAAGCTTCCTACTCCCCAGCCACTTCCTCCAGCTCCTCCGGACAGACCCCGAGGCGTTCCCAGGCCAGCCGAGAGACATAGTCCCTCCAGCGTGTCCTGGGTCTTCCCCGGGGCCTCCTACCGGTGGGACATGCCCAGAACACCTCCCGAGGGAGGCGTCCAGGAGGCATCCGAACCAGATGCCCGAGCCACCTCAACTGGCTCCTCTCGACGTGGAGGAGCAGCGACTCTACTCCGAGCTCCTCCCGTGTGACCGAGCTCCTCACCCTATCTCTAAGGGAGCGCCCGGCCACTCTGCGGAGGAAACTCATTTCGGCCGCTTGTATCCGCGATCTCGTTCTTTCGGTCATTACTTATTACATAATGTACTGTCCTAATTCAAATAAATAAATTAAAAACTCACTGATTGCACGAGAATCTGGCAGTTGGCCACCATTTGTCACAGTCAGCTTGTTGAGGAAATATTGTTATATTTATCGTCAAAATATATCTTTTGACGATAATCCTCGACATGCTGCTGAGTTCTGCCGTACTTCTGTTGCCAAAATGCTCAACCAAGCCTACGTCATCACTGTTTCCAAACACTAAAAGGGTTTATTCCATTATTTTAGACTTTATTTGAAGAAGACTGGCTAAATTTCTAGCTCCATTACTAGACGTACACTTTATATACAAGTGTACACACTGCAGGCGAAGAAGGTGAAGAGCCTTGCTGTACGACACAATGGCCAGTGAGCAGCAGCTGATTTGGTGATTTTGAGTGATTCTCCGCTGATCCAAAGATTGGCGATTAGAATTCAGCTCTCAACATCAAACCATTGTCCAAACAAAAGTCCAACAGATGAATACTGCCATTATGTCTGTGGGCAAGACACACTGAACCATTTAGCAATTTACCATTTAGCATCGGAGGCAATAGCTCTATACTAACTACCAATCATATCGACTATCTGCAGTAATATTAGTCCGGAGAAGGGTCTGGCTGCAGCCGATTGGGTTTAATTCCTGCTGATGGACCCCAAACCGTGTCTCAAGCCTTAACCAACTTAACCATGTGGCTACTGCCAGTTATAAAATTGTCATCATCTTTTTATAAATTGTTACCTGTCTTTTCGTTTTTTGACACTTCGCAGCCAATGGAGCCAAACCTCCATCTGTACTCTTTATTTTAACACAATTTGACATAAAGAACGGTCTTAATTTTGTGCTGTTAAATAAGTCTTTCATATATAATATTACAGTCACGAGCCAGCTGGCAAAATCAAACATCTGAACAGAACCATGAATGCTTGTGTTGATCACAGGTTCCTAAAAATGTGCTATTTAAATCCATTTTGTATTTCTTCTTGAGTTTTTGACACTTTTTTGACAGTGTTTGTTAATGTGTGATTTGTGCTTAAACATTCCACCATTAGAGACACGTGTAGACCACCTCCAGCACGATGTCACCGCAAAGTATCTACGGTATAAGAGCAGTATTAAGAGTTTCCATGGCACTTACTCAGCATTTAGTGAATTAGCCAAGTAAATGTAATGTGAAATCAGTAATAGAAGTCCAGTAAGTATTAATAGTCATGGTATTGTCATAGGTCTTGAAAAACATATTCAAATCTTACTTTTAAAATAAGGCATGACTATTGTGTGTAAATAAGTGTGATAATGTTACCTCATCCAACTGGGCCCGGCACTGCAGGAGCTGAGCTGCTAGACTGCAGTCCTTACGGTACATGTCCTACAAGGCAGAGAGCAAAAATAATAAACAGAATGTTGTGACAGACATCAGTTCTTTCTAATAATTATAAAATCCATATAGTGTTGGGCGGTAATGCAGTAATACGGTATCCTGAGGTATCAAAAAGTAGCAACGGTATCAGTTTCATTACCATCATTTTAAAAAATCTGCAGTGCATAAGGACCTAATATATATTATTATAAATAAAATAATAAATAAATATATATTATAATATTAGGAGCATTTTGGCTTCAGGCTGAATGACAGGGGAGAGACGCAAATGCTGGCGGAGCTATGACCCTGCATCAGGCCAGAGATCCCACCACAGTCGCTTCAGACACTGGACACAGCGCCGACTTTCTCCCCTCCGCTCTCTCTCCTCTTCAAACATCGTTACGCTCGGAGATTTCCATCCACACGCAGCGAGGAAGAAGAAAAAAATCTGACTGATGCTTCATATGTGATATTGAGCTGAAAAGTTTGTGATGGAGACGTTTTATTGAAGCCGAGAGTCGAGAGGGGACGAGGCGCTGGAGAGGAGAAAGTTCCCGCTCGAGGGCGAAGTCAGACTTTCACGGAGGAGACGGTAACTTCTCCGAGTGCCGTCTGTCAGATACAACATGCTGCAATGGGAAATATCACACGCCGTTGACTGACGCCTTTTACTTTTTATTCCAGAATCTGCCTCTTCTGAGCTTTTCTTGTCTTGGCCTGTCCCAGATCATTAATAATAATAATAATAATAATAATGCATCAGTTTTATATAGCGCTTTTCTGGACACTCAAAGACGCTTTACAGAGCATTATTCATTCACTCCATACCCGGTGGTGGTAAACTACTATTGTAGCTACAGCTGCCCTGGGGCAGACTGACGGAAGCGAGGCTGCCAATCTGCGCCATCAGCCCCTCCGACCACCACCATCACTCACGCACACACCACTTTCATACTAGGCAATGTGGGTGAAGTGTCTTGCCTAAGGACACTACGACAGTTTTTGCGACTGGTGCCCCACTGTGGCACCTGGAATTCCTTGTGGTCTCCCATCCAAGTACTAACCAGGCCCGGCCCTGCTTAGCTTCTGAGATCTGACGGGTTCAGGCTTTGACGAGCCGGTATGGCCACTAAATGGAGGGAAGTTTGGTTTCAGAACTTGATCAGAACTTGTGACTCATCTTCAAATATAATGCTGCTCTTCTGCTTCTGAATGGTTTAGGTGCAGCTACAACATAATTCTTAATTAGTCACGGTAATACCCTATACCCTGGTAAAATGCTGAGAAGGTTTCACGGTATCAAAATTTGGATACCGCCCAACCCTACATCCATATAAGTAATACTATTTTATTAAAGATGCACTCAGGAGTTGTATCTTCTCTCTTGACATCAGTCTCTGGACTAAAGACTAAAGACTACTTGAAGAATGATTTCTCAACTTCTTTTTATGTTTCCTCTTTTTTTTTCCTTTTTAAACCCATTCTCCTGACTGATGTTGAGACCTTGTTTGCGTTGGATGATGGACCAATCCACATTTCCAAAGCTGATTTCAACTTCTGGCGAATCAAACTCCAACCAACCAGTTTTCGAAAGTCCACTTAAGTCTTTTAAACCACACTGATCACCGGTGACACCGCGGCATATGACTATAATTCACAGTTTTTACGGCTCACCTCGGAGTTGGCGTCACCGTTATACGATGGCCTGGTGGCTACTTTGCCTTTACCTTGTTGGCACGATTGCTGCCGCCTTGTCCTCTATCTTTTCTCGCCCCTTTGCCACAACTTTCCTTTAACACCACAGCAGCTACGATGACATTCCTGCTTCTTCTGAAATGCCAAACTGAAGTAATATTCTCCCTCTGCTATTTTACCACAGAAAGTTCCAATTTTAAGTCATATTGTTTATTTTTTCGCTGCACCAGAGCTATGGCGATCAACAATGTGGTCAAAGACGGACTGAAAGAAAGCACGATCAGCTACGTTAAAACAAAGCAAAACAAAACAAGCAAAGAAGAAAAAAGTGCAGCGTCAGTGGTCTTCTTCCTTGATTTGTTTTAGACTCAACGTTTATTTGGAACCAACAGTTATTTGGATCCGTGTGTTTGCTCCGTGTTGAAAATGTGTCGAAGTTGGTCAACTCCTCCAAAGCAAACGTTCGCTTCCGTCACGCAGCAACTCCAACCGAACGCTATCTCCTTCCGTTGTTGGTCTTGGCATTGGTTTTCTTACTTTCTTGTTCTTTGTTCTTCTGACTTTTGTAACAGTCTTTCCACCATCTGCGTTGCTGCCAGAAGATTTGTTGAAAGAAAGCTTTAACACTCCCAAGTCCACTTCTCCAAAGACGACGTCCAATTTTTGGTTTGTAGTCCAACCGAGGCTGCTTAGAGGCACAGTAGCCATGACAACAGAGCTGATGATAGCCTATCCAGAGTTATAAAAAAGCGACAACAATCCTGACGATGAAATTTAAGAGGATAAAATGTTCAAATCACTGTTCCTCTGCGTGATCTGTTAAGGTTTATTACACAGTTGAGGCTGTACAGAAAATAGGTCTCTAATGAGAAACTTTAGAACCATACTTGCCTTGGAACATTGCCCATTGAAATAGCTATGTTTTATGCCATACAGTGGAAGATTATAGCCAAAGGAGCAACATATTCACAGAAACAAACAGGACGCCTTCATGTTTGAGGAGGTGTTTGAGTATAAGGAAGAAAAAACATGTTACATTCTGTTTTTTTTTTCTTTAAATAAAAAGGTAAATACATACTGTGGCTTTATATTATTACTTAGACCAGGTAAAGGGTGGATATTTTGATTTCTGTTTCCTGCATTCATGTGTCATTTATAGTTTTGCTGCAGAAAAATCACGGGGCTAAAGAAGAAAACTAAATCAAAGTGTGTTCTTTTGTATCTCTGCATATTTCCTTCTCGGGAGCTCAAAAGAGTCATGAGGTGGTATCTATCCTCTCCCCCAGGGCCCAAGGCACATAAAATACTGCTAGCTAGAACCTTTTTCCTCCAAACAGCTCCCTCCCGTCAGAGTGTACGTCCTTACATTGTCCTCCTGGAGCTTCTCGATGGTGAGCTTGGCCTCCACCAGACGGTTGTTGAGGACGATGATCTCTCGGCTCAGGGCTCTCTTCTCGTCATCATGGTGCTGCGTCTGAAGGAAAAGAAACAAACAGGAGATTTGACAAACTGAAGATACCATGATCATAATGTTTGAAGCACTACACATGCAACTTCAAATGTTACTGAAATTTGACTCTTGTAAACTTTAAGCCACGTTAGTATGTTGGTACCTCATCAAATATGTACCTGGAGTTGTGTTTTGTTTCATTCCTAGAAATCTGAGTAATCCTTTATTGTTTGTCTAAATGTCCAAAGCCCAAAATACACGGTTCCACATTGTGATGTCATGTAGTCGTAGTTTTCAGCTCCTTTTACTTTTTAAGTAGAGATTGGACATTCTAGGGCCAAAATTATCTAAATGATTGTGTATGTGTATGAAGTTTTAAAAACACAGTAGAGCCATCCATCCATTTTCTTCTGCTTTATCCAGGGAGGCAGGGAGTCCCAGTCTTCCCTTGCCACACACATTTCCTCCAGCTCTTCCGGAAGGATCCCGGGGCGTTCCCAGACCAGCCTAGAGACATAATCCCTCCAGTGTGTCCTGGGTCTTCCCCGGGGCCTCCTTCCAGTGGGATGTGTCCAAATACCTCCCGATGGAGGCGTCCAGGAGGCATCAGAACAGATGCCTGAGCCACCTCAGCTGCTCCTCTCGATGTGGAGGAGCAGCAGCTCTACTCCAAGCTCCTCCCGTGTGACCAAGCTCCTCACTCTATCTCTAAGGGAGCGCCCGGCCACTCTGCGGAGGAAACTCATTTCGGCTTGCATCTGCGATCTCGTCCTTTCGGTCATTACCCAAAGCTCATAGGTGAGGGTAGGAACGTAGACTGAGCAGTAAATCGAGAGTAGAGCTGTATTACCATATGACATCACAAGGTGGAACAGAGTGTTTTCAGATTGAGAGAAGAACTCAGGCTAAATATACAGGGTTTGTGTGAATTAATGAAACAAAACAAACCGCTGGGATTGTTTATGATGAGGAAACAACATAAGAACAAAGATCAGAAAAATCGCATAATATAGTTTCTTTAATATGGGAACTGACTCTCTATGCCGTCTGTTTACATGCTGCATGCTGTATAAGTATATGCTTTCAATATCAGTTCAGTGTAGTATAAATATAAAATGCAACTGTGAAATCCAACAAAATCAAACATTATTTATAGAGCCCTTTACAACGCTCAAGGTGACCAAAGTGGTTCACATTAAAAAACAGTGACCAGACGTCCCTGTTTCCCCGGGACACTTCCAGTTTTGATGTCTGTGTCCCCTGTCCCAACAGATTTATCCAAAACCACTCATTTGTCCCAGTTTTACACAAAAAATGCCCCGGGTGTCTCTATTTTTGACCAATCTGACACCTGACACAACCAAACTATCATTTGTTTCGGTAAAATAGAGAATAGCTGCTCAAAAATGACCAAAACACAGAGAAAATGTGACTATAGTGACTCACATTAGTGCCGAGCCCAGAACATTTTTCCTTATTTACACACTAATTTCACAGTTTTATTAATACCAACCAACTCAAACCAGGGACACCCCAGTTTTTTATTTTGAAAATCTGGTCACCATAGATTAAACTGAAAGAAAACACTAGAATTCCCGGGAAATTAGTTAAATTAATTGCTAGTATGGTGGAAGTATTGTGTGTTTAGGGTGACTAGACGCCCCTGTTTCCCCGGGACAGTCCCAGTTTTGAGCCGTGTTCCCTGTCCCAGCAGATTTATCCAAAACGAGAGATTTGTCCCAGTTTTATACAAAAAAATGTCCCTATTTTTGACCAATTTGATCCATGCCGACAGTAAAGAGAGGCATAAATTGTCATTTGTTTAGGTAAAACACAAAAAAGTCTGCTTATAAATGACCAAAACACAAAGAAAATGTGACTAATGCATAACATTTTTCCTTAATTACGCACTCATTTCACAGTTTTATTATTACCAACCCAAACTAAGGGATGTTACAGTGTTTTATTTTGAAAAACTGGCCACCCTACATCAAAATCTAAACATTCAAAACATTAAAAAAGGAAATCTTGGTCGATTTCTAGTTGTAAAAAAACACAACTTCTCTCACAAAGCCCGGCTGAAGAGGCAGCGGAGAGAAAAGATGCATTTCTCTCGTTTCTATTGGTAACCAGGCCCCGGTTTGCCTGTGTCTGCTCTCCGCTCTGCACCACACTTCTTTGTGCACAGGACTTGGCACACAAATGTTTTGACAAGATCTCCACTATATTAAACTGCCATATTTCCCTCGTGTAGCTAACCGCTCTCAACACAGTTATATTTCCACCGCAGAGGAGCTTAAGTATGGAGATTTGTCTTGCAATTTCATTCACAGGGCTACGATAGATTCACAAGGGATAGTTCTGGCAGTGCGTAACTTTTCTGGCGAAGCGTAGTAACTGGATCTCCATGGAAACATTATTGCTCTGGAATGTTCTGCAATATGGGATTAAAGCGCCAATATTACACAAAATTGACTCCCGTGAGATTTAAGCCATGTTATAATGTTTTTACATCATCAAAAACGTGGAGTTCCTGGACTTTTGTTTCATTCGCACATGTTTGAGTAACTTTATTATAAGTCTGTCTACATCCCCAAAGCTCAAAACGCTCTGTTCCACCTTGTGATGTCATGAAGCAGTAGTTTTCAAGTTAACAGCGACATTTTACCTTTTAGTTCAGTATAAAATAATAAGAACTTCGCACATGAATTGCTTGAAACATGCGTTGAAGGAGAAGGAGCAGCTCCAGAACGTAGAGGAAAAATCCCGCACAGTCTTTACCTTCATCAGGCAAATGGGGCTTGCCCTTGTTGTTGGCGAAACATACCACTTCAGGACATCATAAGGTGTAACAAAGCATTCTGAGCTTTGGAGATGTAGACAGACTAATAATAAAGCACTTTGCATTGCGTTTTTTGTAAGAAGTGCCCTGTAAATACAGTTTGATTGATTGATTGATAAAGAGTTACTCAAACATGTGTGAATGAAACAAAACACAACTCCAGATCTGTTTTTGAGGAGGCAACAACATTCAAACATGACTTAAAGCTCACGAGAATCAGTTTTGTGTAATTTAAGACCTTAATTTAACACAGAGGACGAGCACTTCCTGTCTTACCTCATGACATCACAAATTGGAACAGTGTGTTTTCTGTTTTAGAGAAGATCTCAGCCTAAACATGCAGGTTTTGTGTGTTAAACGTGTGTGAACGAAACAAAACACAACTCCAGGTCTGTTTGCGATGAGGAAACATTATAACATGTATCAGAAAAAAGCGTCATATGAACCCTGTAATATTTCTGCAAATAAACTAAAACGCAAACATATTTTTTCAGTTCTATAAAGTACAGTTCTCCCAGGTGACCTTACTTATCCTTTCCTCACCTGTACCTCAAATCCCCCCTTTAGCATCGCCCGCGAAACAACCGCCCTAACAACGACTATCATTAGCTTTAGCGCTCTATTCAAGATCCGCGTCGCCTGATGTGTTAGCAGACAAGACAGCTAATTGTGTGTTATCCGGCGTGACACAAATGAAGCGAGGTGCGCCGGACTGGAGAACAAAGCTCGGGCTACCACGGCGTGCTAGGAGGAGGACAGTGGGGCGGAACAGGCTGTAATTAGCGTCAATGGCACCACCAGCGAGCCTTTCATATTCAAATCAGCTCCGGAGAGCTCCTGTTTGCTGCACGGCCAAACCTGGGCTGTTTTAGGCTACGCTCGGTTTAGGCCACGCGAGCGGTGGAAGTACGAGATTTTGTTACTTAAAGGTGCATTGCGTAACTTTTCTCCATGCAAAATGCTACTGCTACCTCCGCAAGAGTGGAAAGTGACGAATAACATTTACTTAGGGTGACCAGATTTTCAAAATAAAAAACTGGGACATGGTTTGTGGTGGTAAAATTGTAAAATTAAGGAAAATTGTTATGCACTCTGCACTACTGAGTCAGTATAGTCACATTTTCTTTGTGTTTTCATCATTTTAAGCAGTTTTTCTGTATTTTACCTAAACAAATAACAATTTATGCTCTTCTTTACTGTTGGCAGAAATCAAATTGGTCAAAAATAGGGACACCTGAGACATTTCTTGTAAAAAACTGGGACAAATCAGTGATTTTGGATGATTCTGCTGAGACAGGAGACACGGGGCTCAAAACTGGGACTGTCCTGGGTAAACAGGGACATCTACATTTACTCATGTTACTGTAACTGAGTAATTTGTAATTTTTTAAAAGTAGTTTATAAAATAGGTAATGTTATAAGGTTACTTTTACTCAAGTCCATTTACTTCATTACACTGGAACTTGCCCCCGTTTCTAAGTAAAATCAGATTGATAAAGAAAAAAAAAAAAATGTGAAAAAAAATGCAATCTGCTGGAAATGAAATTTCTTTTTTTTGCATTTTCACTATAGAATGTCCAGTCATTGTGCAGAACGTCAGTCTGTCTTGGACCAACTTGGATGATGCTGGAGCCGAGCCAGAGACAGAGGTCATGGACCATATTTAAGAAGATGCATTGAATAATTCTCCGGAGGAAAGTGAAGGAAACTCTTGGCCAAACTTCGGACAGATATTTGCATTCTAACAAAAAATGGGAATAACATAATGCAAAATGTGCCTGTGCTGCTGGGCAGAGCTGTCCTGTTGTGAGTTGGACCATATAATTCAGAATTTGATGAATTTGTTGTGCAGTTAAAGTTCGAAGTTCTATAAGAAGAAGGAAGAGCTCAGTGTAGGTCGGTGTTTGTAGCTCAGTTGTCTTAAATCTCCAAAGTTTGCACTGATCACCTAAAAGTCGATTAAAACAACTTGTGCTGGATTAGATTTATATCTCATCCTTTTTTTTAGTACTTTTTTTACTTTTACTTGAGCAGATTTTTTAGATGGTTACTTTTACTTTACTTGAGTAGGATTTAAGCAAAGTAAAGATACTTTTACTTAATTAAGTTTTCAGTTCTTGTTCCACCTCTGTACCCCCATTAAACACAAACCTACACAAAATCTATGTCAATTATTTCTGCTATTTTTTGCTGCAAAAAGTTTCATTTGTGCTGCTTTAGTTTTGGAGAAAGTAACGATTCTTTTATAGGTCAAATTGGAGTCAGCCAGTCCCCAGGAAGCTTCAAAATGAAGGAAAACGCCCAAAATAGTGTCAGTCATTTGTCCTTGTGATAAACAATCTCAGGCAGTGAAAAAGTATGTTTTATTATATAAAATATGAATCAAAAGCAAGTTGCTAAGGGCTGATACAGACTTTTCCACAGCCTGAGATCGTTTATTACAGTTAATACCTCATAGAAGTGCCTCTCTTTAAGGCTTTAAGTGATTTTGACTGCGGTTGAATAAAGGTTACACTTTCTGCAGCTGCTGTGCAAAAAGGACTTTCCTTTTGTTTATTTATGCCGACAGTTGTGCCCTGAACGTTTTGCAAATGGCATAAAACTATCACAATCTCCATGGAGACCGAGCTGGAGATTCCAACAAACCAACGCTTTTCTGGCAAACAAAATTGATGTAAGATTGACGGGTTAATACAATAATGTGGAACATTCCAGGCAAAGCAATAACATACATGAGGCAAACAGGTAGAATATGTATATGTGGACATGTTTACTTATTACTTTACTTATTTATCGTCTTTTCTAGGGATGCACCGGTACCACTTTTTTGAAAAACGTACAATCATTTCTGTACTTGCCAATACCAAGTACCGATACCAATACTTTACCAATCTATAAATGCACAAGCGCAAAAAATATATATTTAATAAACCCCCCAAAAAATCCAAACAACCATGATACACCTCTACACACCAGGCTGTCTCCCTAAGAAGAACTTTGAACTTTTATTTCATTTTATTATTATTTAATGTATCTTTGATTAAGAGTGAGAAACATAATTTCATTTTTCATGTGAATATGAAAATTTGACAATAAACTTTTTGAATCTTGATTATAATGTGTTTAATGCAGCTTTGCGCACATTTATTTAGGTTTTACAGAAACTAAACTTAACACCACTTGGCTCATTTGCAAACAGTATAATCTGCACTGATGTGTTCAGCTTCTGTTGGACTAAAGGACACGACTCAGTGGAATATGAGTGTTCTCCCTGTGACAGAGGATGTTCTGCTGATGCCGAGTCTGTTCTGTGCGTTTGTCGCGTTGGTTCATGTTAAACTTTTCAGAGATCGTACGAGTGCAGCGGCTCTTTCACTGATGTCACTACAGTCGCTTTATTTATGTCGCTCTGGTTTCTCATAACCGGGAGTTTTTGCCTTTCAGAAGAGAGCTGTAAGGATTATAAATGGAAGCGGATACAGGGATCCTACAAACCCTATATTTATACAATTAAACTTATTTAAATGTAATGAATTAGTAGAATTTAATATTCTGAAAATGATGTATAAGGCACAGCGGAAAGCCTTTCCAACCAACCTTCAAAACAGATTTACAAAAAGACCAAGTATTTATAATTTAAAAGGAACTGAGGTTTTTAAAATACCCAGATTCAGAACAGTGACAATGGAAATGTGCGTTTAAGTCAAAGGTGTCAGTTTATGGAACAGCCTTGACAGTGAAATCAAGAACTCTAAATCTATGAATGTGTTTAAAAAAGTGTGAAATACCGTGTGCTGAAAATGTATGAGACAGCAGAGGAGTCGCTTCTGTTACGTTATATTCGGTGTTATGTAATGAAACTGAAAAACGGCCGTGTTGCAGCTTTTATGATCTGATTAGAAATGTTAAACTGTGAACAGGGGGCAGACACAATAAGTTTATACGTCTTTTTGCTCCTTTTCATTCATAATATTTCATTTGAATGTTAGGCTGTTATAACTGTTTTTAAATGAATGACAAATAATAAAAAAAAGCTGAAACTGTAATGCGTCTGTAATAGTGGTATCGGCAAATGTTTAACGAGTACGAGTAGATTATCCAGTATCCAGTATCGGTATCGGTGCGTCCCCAGTCTTATCGCTTTAAGAATGGTGCATAGATGATTAAAAAAACAGCAAATAAGAGTGTATGAAGAGAAATGTTTAGTCCTTCAGTTCTAAAACTCAATGCAACTAATGCTAATCAGACTGAGGCGCAGATTACAGAAGCTGATACGGTTTATTGACTTACATCTCGGTGGATCTTCTCCTCCAGGTCCTGGTTGATCCTCTGCAGGGCTGAGTAGCTGCTCTGTATTCTGCACACACACACACACACACACACACGCAGAGTAATGAGACACGGCGGCATACAGACTGCATTCAGAGCCGTGTGAATCTGTTCGCATATGCCCGCTCAGCACCACAACAGCAGTAGCGGAGGAGGAGGGAGCGCGCGGGTCACTCAATCTAACATGTTTTATATTGAGCAAAATACAAGGTGAAGTCCCACTGTAGCCCTGGGTTAGATCTAGTTCAATCCTGCGTCATACCTAATTGATTCAAGCCCAGTCCATGCCTGCTGTTGTAAGGAGTATTATACCTCTGATAATGAAGGCCAGACAACGCACGGAGCCCTGGTTATGTCGTGAGTGATCCAATCCGGTCCAATTCAGCGTCATTTGTACAGCGCATTTTATAAACAAGACGGTTTCTACAGTGCAAAAAAGTCAGAATTATGTTCCAAACAAAAGGAACAAATAGAATCAATAGATAAATAAATTAAATAATGTATAAACTAAATTAAATCTTGTCCCACTTTAACTGTAGGTTTTAATCGTATTTAATTTGTTTATGTTGTTGTAAGGCGACCTTGGGTGTCCAGAAAGGCGCCTAATAAATAAAATGTATTATTATTATTATTATTATTATTATTAATACTACTACTACTACACCTACTACTACTACTAATAATAATAATGATAATAATAAAATCTATGAACAAAAATAATAAAGCAATAAATAAAGTACTAAAAAAATGATTAAAATAAATAAATAAAATACATACAAGATAAATAAAAGGGGATCGACCACAGAGAAGTTCCTGTCCCCACTGGTTTTAAGGTTATTTCTAGTCCTGAGGAAATCCTGGGCTTGGTTAGACGTGGTTTAGTCCTGCTTAAGTCCAGAGTTAGACCTGGTATAGTCCCCGTTAAATCCTGAGTTAGACCTGGTATAGTCCCCGTTAAGTCCAGAGTTAGATCTGGTATAGTCCCCGTTAAGTCCTGAGTTAGACCTGGTATAGTCCCCGTTAAGTCCTGAGTTAGACCTGGTATAGTCCCCGTTAAGTCCTGAGTTAGACCTGGTATAGTCCCCGTTAAGTCCTGAGGTAGACCTGGTATAGTCCCCGTTAAGTCCTGAGTTAGACCTGGTATAGTCCCTGCTAAGTCCTTGTTTAGACCTGTCACCTGACATAGTCCTGCTTTAGTCCTGGTATAGTCCTGTCATAGTCCTGGTATCGTCCTGCTTTAGTCCTGGTATAGTCCTGGTATAGTCCTGCTTTAGTCCTGCTTTAGTCCTGTTGTAGTCCTGCTTTAGTCCTCTTATAGTCCTGCTTTAGTCCTGTTATAGTCCTGCTTTAGTCCTGTTGTAGTCCTGTTGTAGTCCTGTTGTAGTCCTGCTTTAGTCCTGCTCTAGTCCTGTTGTAGTCCTGTTGTAGTCCTGTTGTAGTCCTGGTATAGTCCTGGTATAGTCCTGGTATAGTCCTGGTATAGTCCTGGTATAGTCCTTGTATAGTCCTGCATGGTGCTCATAGTCTCTTTAGTCCCTGTTTTGTCCCTTTGCTGTGTGTGGAGGAGACAGGACCATATGGAGGCTCTTTAGTCCTGTTGCAGTCCTGGTATAGTCCTGCATACTCATAGTCTCTTTAGTCCCTGTTTAATCCCTCTTTAGTCCCTGTTTAGTCCCTGTTTAGTCCCGTTTTAGTCCTGGTATAGTCCTGCATACTCATAGTCTCTTTAGTCCCTCTTTAGTCCCTCTTTAGTCCCTGTTTAGTCCCTGTTTAGTCCCTCTTTAGTCCCTGTTTAGTCCCTGTTTAGTCCCTGTTTAGTCCCTGTTTAGTCCCTCTTTAGTCCCTGTTTAGTCCCTCTTTAGTCCCTGTTTAGTCCCTCTTTAGTCCCTGTTTAGTCCCTCTTTAGTCCCTGTTTAGTACCTGTTTAGTCCCTCTTTAGTCCCTGTTTAGTCCCTCTTTAGTCCCTCTTTAGTCCCTCTTTAGTCCCTCTTTAGTCCCTGTGCAGTTTGTGGAGGAGACAGGACCATATGGAGGCTCTCGTCCTGCTTTAGTCCTGGTTATAGCCCTGGTATAGTCCTGGTATAGTCCTGCATACTCATAGTCTCTTTAGTCCCTCTTTAGTCCCTCTTTAGTCCCTCTTTAGTCCCTCTTTAGTCCCTGTGCAGTTTGTGGAGGAGACAGGACCATATGGAGGCAGTGAGCGGTCTCCAGGCGCTCGAGGCTCCATCTGCCCCTCGCTCTAATCTGCCGGGTCACACTCAGGACACGACGCAGGGTCCAGGACTTTTGAACTTCCTATGACACAACTGTTCACGGAGTCAAATCAGAAAGTACGACTTTGATCTTTTCAGTAAAGATCGCTATAAATGATGAACGCGAGAGGATGAACTGTCAGATTATTATGGTAGTCTCATTGTTGAAATAAAATAAAGAGTCATAAGGAAGACAAGACATAAGGAAGTGCAAAAACCATGTGATAATTGACAGGACATGTGGTTATCTGTTACATATTTCAATATTTTACTGGAAGTATTTACATTTTTAACTATAATACATTTATTTATTTATCTGTCTATCTAAAAATGTAAAACCATGTTATAATGTTGCCTCATCAGTGGTGGAAAGCAACAAAGCACAAAAGTAAAATACTTAAGTGCAAATTTTAGGTATCTGTACTTTACTTTAGTAAATTTTACAGACTTTTTACTTTTACTTTTAATTCACATTTGAGAACTTGTGCCTGTGCTTTGTACTCTACCATATTTTACACCCGGAATGAAAAGTAAAAATTACTTTGAAATTAGACTTTTTTTTTTTTTTTTTAGCACATTTAAGTTTCCGTCCCAACTTTGAACCAAAAACACAAAAACAGCTAGAAAAATTAAGAAATCATTTGACATTATAAGAAGTCACTACATTTCATCCTTTAATTGGTCTAAATATCAAAATCACTTCAAAACATTTTACTTTTTACGTTACTTTACTTTTACATGAGTAACTTTTTGCTCTATCTGTATCTGCACTTTTACTTAAATAACAAAACTCTCCTTCATCCACCACCGTCCCTCACTTAAAACCTGCCTGAAGAGGTTTAGACGTCATCCATGTATGTTTGAGTAATTTAGCGATCTCCCCCAGGGCCCAGTTAGCAGAAGATTCTGTGCAAATCTCAGCCAAGAGGCATTAAGAGAAAGTTACAGAGTTACTTTGCCCGGGAACTGCAGATGGAAACTGGCTTTAGCTAAATCTGGTGTAAAGCGTCTCTTATTTTATGAGATTAAAGTGACTGCACATGGCCCCCGTTAAAATAAACCAATAAAATAAACTTTAAAGGAGCTTTACAGGATGTCACTTTTCCGGAGAACAGTCTGCATTCTGTTTATCTCTAGGCTAAAGTTTGAGTCCATACTGCGGAACATTTCAATCTCCATAGAAACGAGCAAGTGGAAGTGCAACAGGCAAGTTACAGGTCAGATCTGTGCGTAGCTGTGCGATGCCGTGCTGTGGGATATTCTAGACCAGGGGTGGGCAAACTACGGCCCGCGGGCCACATGCGGCCCATTAACCTTTTTAATCCGGCCCACCAAACTTGAATAGACTGTAATCAAACTAAACCAGGACTAAAACCAGGTCTAAACCAGGTCTAAACCAGGTCTAAACCAGGACTAAAACCAGGTCTAAAGGTCTAAACCAGGTCTAAACCAGGTCTAAACCAGGTCTAAACCAGGACTAAAACCAGGTCTAAATCAGGTCTAAACCAGGTCTAAACCAGGTCTAAACCAGGTCTAAATCAGGTCTAAACCAGGACTAAAACCAGGTCTAAATCAGGTCTAAACCAGGTCTAAACCAGGTCTAAACCAGGTTTAAATCAGGTCTAAACCAGGTCTAAATCAGGTCTAAACCAGGTCTAAATCAGGTCTAAACCAGGTCTAAACCAGGTCTAAACCAGGTCTAAACCAGGACTAAAACCAGGTCTAAACCAGGTCTAAACCAGGTCTAAACCAGGTTTAAACCAGGTCTAAATCAGGTCTAAACCAGGACTAAAACCAGGTCTAAACCAGGTCTAAATCAGGTCTAAAACCAAACAAGAATTTGCAGGAGGTGGTTGTAGTTTTAAAAATCATGACAATATCAAGTAATCCAAAGTATTCAGATTACGTTACTCACTTTAAGTAAATTAATGGATTACGTTACAAACTACATTTTGGGGTATGTAATCTGTAATCTGTAGGGGATTTTTAAAAGTCACCTTCCCAACACTGTCAATAGAATTATCAAATGTGCTACAACGGAAAATTTTTGAAGCGGAAAATCATTGGCCCTAAATATGGTGCACAAATTGAATTGAGACGTTTGAATCTGCCGCATGTAAATCATTGGATCCTGCACGTTATTTTCTGTTTATTTGCTGGGCTGATGTAGTGAGACCAGAACCCTCCGTCCATCTGCTCCTGGTCCGGTCCTTCCATCAAATTTTAGAACCTTTGTGGCCCTCTAACCAAAAAGTTTGCCCACCCCTGTTCTAGACAAAGCATTAACATGTCTACAGTGTATTTATTTATATTGTGGCCTATTGATACTTCGCAGTAACATCACTCTGGGGGTGTTCTACATGCATTTATTTTGTGGAATGTTCAGCAGTTACCAAGGAGACACAGTGCACGCATGAGTAAACCCTGCCAATTAAGCATAAAGATTTGCCGACCGTGAACGTTCGTATCGTTCACAGGCTCCTGAAAATGTGAGTTTTCAGACAATTTTTAAAATGTCTTTAGCTGCATTTGCTAATCTGCACATTGCGTCTCCATCGTAACACTTGGAGTTCTTCTCTCAAACAGAAAAAACTCACTTACACATGTGTTTTTAAACTCCACACACTTTCACTGCGGTAGCTGTTATGTGATTTTAATGTGAGTGATTAGCGAATGTGCTGGTGTTTTGTACTTATGTGTGACTGTTGCTGTACTTTTCCCTGTTTCGCAGATTATTTGACATCAACTTGCCGAGGGATTGAAGATGGAAATGAGCCACGCTGGTTCTAATCTTTACATATTTGCATTTTAAATCTTCATGAATATGTGCTGTCCCTTTACAAATAACTTTGCGGATGTAGACAGACTAATAATAAATTGTTACTCATGTGTGAATGAAACAAAACACAACTCCAAGTCTGTTTTTGAGGAGTGTAACCACATTATAAGACAGTTTTGTGTAAAATACGTCTTTTTTTAATTATATTTTTAAAATCTAACCTTTATTTAACCAGGAAAGTCCCAGTGAGATTACTCATCAGTCCTGGACACGTACACTCCACTTTCATACTAGGCAATGTGGGGGAAGAGCCTTGCCTAAGGACACAACACTTTTCAGAACTTTCGGAGATCAGCATGGAGTTTTGAGGTCACGGTCATGCTAACAACAACTAGCATGCTAACACACACTTATTGATTATCAGACAATTGCCATTTGTGAATTTTTGGCCATGTTATAATGCTGTTCCCCCTTTAAAAAACCCTTGAGCTGCATTTTGTTTCATTCACACATGTTTGAGTAACACTTTATTATGAGTCTGTCCACATCTCCAAAGCTCAAAATGCTCTGTTCCACCTTGTGATGTCATGAAGTTTTCAAGTTAACAGCTCCTTTTACCTTTAGTTCAACAGAGACAGGCACTTATGGGGTTGAAATCAGTTAGTCATAAGTTAATCATAATGGAGCACTTCCTGTATTACCACATGATATCACAGTTAATAAAGATGAAGGTTTTGTGTGTTAAACTTGTATGAATTAAATAAAAACACAACTCCAGGTCTGTTTGTGATGAGGAAACCACATTATAAGATATCAGAAAATAGCGTTTCCCTTTAATTTGTGCACCGTGGACTTCTTTTGACCTCAAGAGCTGCTTATACGATACATCTGGACTGGATTGCGAGACACATTTTGCTCAAATACGTGCGAAAAAATCATACACAGGCCGTTTAAAGTGAGATAATAATTATAGGAAGACTCGTGATGGTATTTTTCCACGCCGGGCTAATTACGCGGCTTTGTACCGTGGCGGACATGTTGGAGATACTAGACATCTTTTCATTAGAGGTGCTGAATGTCAAGCTTGTCAGAATCCACTGTTGGGAGGACTCACTCGGTCGCCGTTAGCAACAAAAGATTACATAGGCTCTGTGTTAAATTGCCATGAGGATTTCCTATAGGGCTGTATGCAAAATGTCAAGGCTTAGACGGCCGCTCAATAGTTTCAATTGGAGGAAGTGTATGGGAGATTTAATGAGTTTGGAGGATGTCTTTATGAATTCTCCGCAGACGTGTAAGGACATAATTATGAATCGCTATGGGGAGGGTGAGCTTGAAGTGTATGGAAGTTTTCTATAGCAGTGCAGAGTGGACCAAAGAGACTATAGAAGAGATTGAAGCTACTACCAAAGAGAAGTAAGACTGTTCATTAGTTTTATACAATGTGCGAATTTAATATGCAAGATACTTTTTTTTTCTTAAAGGGCCCGTATTATGTTATTCTGGTTTCTGTTATAATGTTGTTTCCTCATCAAGAAATAAAAAGTGGGCTCAATTTAAAGTGTATATAGTGTTTTAATAGCATTTGTGTCTTTTTTGTTGGTAACTTTAGCGCAAAAGCTGTGTCTGTGTTGCCTCTGCAATTTCAAGTACTATGTGACTAGTGATATGTGTTTCTGATTACAAACACTGCAGGGGCGGAGTTTGAAGTGTGGATACTTGTTAGACCAGTCACAGTGGGAGACCCTTTTGTCCTCCAAACCCCTCCTCACTCTCCCCTTTAGTCCTCCAAACCCTGTCCCTCCTGGAGGTCTGGAGGACTAAAGGGGAGACCTCCAAATCCCTCCTCACTCTCTTCTTTAGTCCACCTGACCCCGCCCCTCCTCCAGTTCACTCTTCCTTTTAGTCTTCCAGACCCGCCTCACTTTCCCCTTTAGTCCTCCAAACAATTTCTCATTTTCCCCTTTAGTCCTCCAGACCCCTCACTTTCCCCTTTAGTCCTCCAGACCCTGCCCCTCGTCCAGTTCACTCTCCCCTTTAGTCCCCCAGACCCTGCCTTTCCTCACTCTCCCCTTTAGTCCTGCAAACTCTGCCCCCTCATTCCCACCTATAGTCCTCCAGACCCCACCCCTCCTTCCACCTCACTCTCCCCTTTAGTCCTCCAGACCCCTCTTCATTCTCCCCTTTAGTCCCCCAAACCCCTCCTCATTCTCCACTTTAGTCCTCCAGACCTTATCCCTCTTCACACTCCCCTTTAGTCCTCCAGACACCCCCCCAATATCCCCATTAGTCTTTCAGACCTCTCCCCTCCTCACTCTCCCCTTTAGTCCTCCAGATGTCGCCTCTCTTTCCACCTCATTCTCCCCTTTAGTCCGCCAAACCCCTCCTCACTCTCCCCTGTAGGCCTCCAAACCCCTCTCAATCTCCCCTTTAGTCCACCTGACCCCCTTCACTCACCACTTTAGTCCTCCAAACCCCTCTTCATTCTCCCCTTTAGTCCTCCAAACCCCTCTTCATTCTCCCCTTTAGTCCTCCAAACCCCTCCTTACTCTCCCCTTTAGTCCTCCAGGTACTACCCAGTGTTTTTATTTTATTTATTTTATTTAAAACAAGGACAGTGCACAGAAAACATTAAACTCGGAGAGAAAAAACGCTCTGTGCCAGATTTAGCTACAAACTCTTTTCCATCTGCAGTCCTTGGGCAGGTCCAAAATACATTAAGGCAACAACATTTCATCAGGTACAGAATCTCTGAAAATCTTAAAATAACCACTGTCCAAATCATCATTAACATTTAAAATAATCAAAATCAATTCAGTTTATGGGCAGAGTTTAGATGTTTAATGTTTTTGAGGCTCAGATTTCTGTCGCGATTGTAAAAACACACCAAAAATCAGATCTAATCCTTGGTTTATCTGATTATTCTCGTAACAGTCACTGTAAATACATATAAAATAGAGCGTATATTGTATATCCCACTCACCTGCGCAGTTTGTCGGTGAACTTGTCCAGCTCCTCCTGGGCTCTCCGCAGCTCCGTCTCCAGGTAAACTTTCGTGGAGTCAAACTCATTCTGCAGCAGCTCCAGTTTGTGAGTGGTGTAGGACAGACGCTTCCGCAGGTCCTCCTTCTGCTCCAGCAACGAACTGCGTAAATAAGTCACGGATAAGCACGACTCTGGCTACTGCACGGGGATGTTAACGTGCGTACGACAGGTTTTGAGACTTCATTTGGTGGGAAAAGACCTGTAGTACATATAAATGATAGTTTTGTAAAGAAAGGCTGAAGAATGTGTTGAAAATTACAGGAAGTTCAGCGCAATTTACAATCATTTTTCCCAAATACTTGAATAATGGCCACGTTTACATGATTTTTAAAATTCCAAATGAATTGAAGGGTTCTGATTGGGCAGGGGGCGCAGATACGTATTTACAGCTACCGAAAACACACACTGCTCCCGGCTTTTCTGACATCTCGGTTTCTTATTACGCCGCCGACACAAACACGATCCAAACTATTTTCGTAGTGGTTCGGATGATAATGAAGCAGCAGCTGGAGAATTCTCTCCTCACGCTTTACGTCTGTGAGCTGAGGAGGAGAAGGGAAGAGTGTGGGAGAAGGAGGAAGAAGACAAACTGAGTCTGAGGCTGCCACACCTCAGCCCACTCCCACATCCCGCTCACAAATCCAAAGAGACGTGGAGGAAAGACCCAAGAGACGACTGGAGGAGCCGGAAGAACGACCCAACGAGCAGGAACGACCAGAATTATATTTAAGAAGAATACATGTTTACATGATCCAGGAATAAATTAGGAATTAAGTGTTTACATGATCTTTTTAAAGCACAATTATTTTTTATTCAGGATTAAATCTCTTATGTAAACGTGGCAAATGTGTTGTCTAACATTTTTATTTGTCAGATGAAAAAAATTTGCGTTTTGGCCCAGTGTGCAACATGGATGATAGGTTAAAAGTTACGGAATAGCGTGATGTCTGGATTTCCAACCAGGAAGTAAGTAAGAATGGCCAAAACGAGTCATTTTTAAAAACTTTTTTTGGCAAATCCCAAATCGTAATGATCTTAAGTGTGTTTTAGTAAAAAGAGTAGCACAACCTGTCATAGGCACTTCATTTAATGACAGAATAAAGCCGACAAACAGATGATGGAAATGATGATGGTGATGGAAGAACAGTAGCCATGACTGCACGCAACTCGAAGGTCGAAGGATCGATTCCCACTCAGCTCAAGTCCTACTGTTGTGTCCTTAGGCAAGACACTTCGCCCACCTTGTCGAAAGCTAAATCTCAGAGACTAGAGCGGAGTTTTTCAGTCACGGTGAAGCAGTGGTGGAACGTAACAAAGTAAAAGAAGTAAAACACTGTAGTTACAGATATATTTTAGGCATCCGTACTGGTTGGATACGTCTTTACTCTGCCTTTACTTTACATTTATTCAGTTACAAGTGGTTTTATAGCTCAAAAATACATAGAAAAACAGGCATTCTGACTGTGAGCGGTGACGCCTCTCCACAAATCTGACCTGTAACTTGGTCTGGTTTGGTCTGTAGGCCTGTAACGATAATCAGTATAACTTTTCTGGCCACCATAATGTTTATTTGCAGCTTGTTTGTTTTCCTCGTCTCTCTTCTCTGAATGTCAAAATGCGTCTATCGCTCTCTAATGACTCCTCTCGTTTCTTTAGCGTAATGACGAAAGCGCCATTGTCTGTTTTATTTATTTATTTATCCCTATTGTTTTTTTCGTTTGTCTTGCAGTTCCTGTGGTAAATGTTCTTTAGAAAGTAAAGTTTATTGTTTAATAGGGTGTTTTTGCATTTGAGGTCATTATATTGGTTGAAAATGGTCTCAAAATGTCGATATTATCGTTTATCGCAATCATTTCTTGATCAATTAATCGTCCGGCAAGATCTGTTACCGTTAAAGGTCGACCCAAGAGTCCATTTTGCGCAACATGAGCTGTGTAAGTGCGTGTACAGACTGTAGTCCAGGAAATATGATAAACGCCGGCACATCCACACACGCACAAACCCGACATTAGCTCCTGCCGTAGAACGTAATCATATATTTTTCTCCTGCAGTGCAAACTTTAATCCCACCTTTAGTAAATTGCTTGGGCCCCACGCACTCCGCCTGTGCGTTAGTCTGCACCGTTAGCCAATGAACTCTAATCCATCACACAAATGGGCTCGGATAGCTCACGTTTACTCCCTCACCTCCGTCCCCCGATATACCAACGCGCCATCAACACTATTTTTAGCGGCCGTACTGTAAATGCGTTTGCTAACCTTCAATCAAGTCTCGGGTCAAGTGCGCCGAGGGAGATTTGTCATAAAATATCAAGAGTTTATGCAGCCAGTGGTTTCAATAGGCGGCATTTTGAGGACCCATTCAAAAGATGTAATATTTGGCTTTAAATTGTTAATCTCTATCGCGGTTCTGATTATTTTTGTCATTTTGAAACCCGTCGATTAGTGGTTTTCAGATCCATGAGCCTTGTCATCTTTAAGGGTCTTATATTATGTTATACACCTTATATATTATATGTTATATATTACATTACACAAAACTGACTCTTGAGGGTCCATGTACCATTTGTTTATTTGAATTTCAATTAAGAACGAAAATCAATAAAATGGGAAAACAGTTTGTTATTTCATTGTTCAGTTTTAGCGTCAAACAAACAAACAAACAAACAAAAAAAACCCCCAAAAAAACAGATTTCGATATTTCCCATATTTAAATTAAAGTTTATCAAATTACACCAAAAAACTTGGTGCACTGCAAAAAAGCTTGGCCAAAATTTAAGATATAAACACTTAAATCTATCAGAATAATGACTTTAAAGTAGTGAAATTATCTGTCCATGCAGCAAGATCATTTTACTTGACAAGTTCTCTTAAAATAAACGACCTCTAGACTAGAATTAAGCCGTCTCAGAACTAGTAAGTAGATAATAAATATGAAAACTAGATGAAAACCTGATAGAAGTTTCAAAGTCTTGGCCAGATCAGAGAAATGTGCAGTGTGAGTCTCTTGATTTCCAACCAGGAAGTTAGAATGGCCAAAACGGGTCATTTTTATAGAGTCAGTGCCTATTTTAATTTTGATACTTTATTCTCTTTGGTTTATTTGCCTCGGAAGTTCTGCTGCTTGAAGGATTTACCTGAAAAATCTTTGTAATTTTGTGGGCAAACATGTTCTCTTCTTTTATAGTGATGCATTTACTTTTGCATCTTATAAAGTAATTGCTGAACTCCATGATGAGAAACAGGACGCAGCGAGGCAATAAACTTTGTTCATTTGACACCATAGAAATATAATAAAAATAGTTTTTATTATAGATCCATGGTTGACACTGAATTCACACGCAGAGCGCAGAGCAGCAGAACTTCTGGGGCAAATAAACCAGAGAGAATAAAATATCAAAACTAAAATTGGCACCGAGGCTGTTTTCGATCGGTGTGACTTGAAATAAACTTTAAATTAAACATTGGAAATAGAGGTCGAAATCGTTTTTTTTTTGTTTGACACCAAAAGAGAATAATGAAATAAATAGTTTTCCCATTTTATTGCTTTTCGTTCTTAATTGAAATACAAAAGAACGAACGGTACACAGAGTTTTAAGTCATGTTATAATGTTGTTACCTCCTCATAAACAGACCTGGAGTTGTGTTTTGTTTCTTTCACACATGTCTGAGTGATCCTTTATTATTAGTCTGTCTACATCTCCAAAGCTCAAAATGCTCTGTTCCACCTTGTGATGTCATGAAGAGGTCGTTTTCAAATTAGCATCTACCTTTTACCTTTTCTTCAGTAGAGATTAACAATTTAAATGCTGAAATTAACTAAATTATTCCAGTGAAAGAGTATGGAGTTACGTCTTGTATTACTACATGACATCACAGGGTGGAACAGAGTGTCTTCCGTTCGAGAGAAGATTATTATGTAAATAAATATGTAATAAAAGCCTAAATATGTTAGTAAAGTTGTCAAGTTTGTGTGTTAAACTTGTGAATGAAACAAAACACAACTCCAGGTCTGTTTGTGATGAGGAAACATTAGAACAGATCATGTACATATCCTCCTGGGACCTGAGGAAAAAAGTGTATTTGCAGTATATTTTTTTGTGATTTTCTCTCTATTTGGAGGTAAATTAACACCTTAGCATTTAGATTTTGTTCATTTTTATTTATAATTTTGTAACATGTCCTCTCATGGACACCGGGGACATTTTAAATCCATAGTTTTAGTTTTTAAATCCAAGTTAACAACAACAAAAACAACTTTTCTTATGACCAACATCTCTGACAAGCTTCTACAGTCGCCTCAAAGCGTTTTTAAACTTCCTTTTCATTTCTTTTTTTATATATATAATTGGGCAGCCACAAACTAACTCCTACTGAGTTAATTTTAATCCTGGACATGATCGTACCCTATAATCCCCCAGCCCTGTTTAGGCAGAGGAACATTGTCCCCTCATTAAGTCCATCTCAAAACACTTAAAAGATCGAATATTTAACCCAGCGTCCGCTATAAAGGACACAAATGAATGGGCCGGGTCGCAGGAGGACATACATAACATACGTAATAGTTTCAGACAGAAGAGTGCCTCTAATTAGCTTCACCTCCCAGAGAAAGCTGCTGCAAAGTAAGTTAATAAAATAATACATTATATTTACGGTATTAGGCGTCTTTCTGGACACCCAAAGTCGCCTTACAACAACATAAACAAATTAAATACGATTAAAACATACAGTTAAACGCCTAAAGTTAAAGTGTGACAGTATTTAATTGATTGATTGTGTTTATTATTGTATTTAGTGTTGTATTTTATTAGTATTTAGTATGTAGTAAGTCCAAAAACGTTGAACTCTATCAACTGAAAACTATCACGTATTTAGAGCTGAATAATGGCACCGAAATGTATCTGTATTTCGCTTTTGTTTCTCTAAACTGACAGAAAACACTGAAGTTCGTGAGAGTTTTTGTTTCATGCGGATAGGCCCGGTAATTACAGAGACATGAACCATAAAGCAGGTCAGCAAATCTGCAATCTGACAGTGAGAAAAAGCGGGGTGGTTATGGATTGTTTTTTAAAATGTTATGAAATGTTAGGCTACTTAATATGCAGAAAATGAAGAGTGTGGGAAGCTCGCTGGTGGGTTTGTTCACACTTTGGATGAAACATTTCCCGTGTTAATAAAATACTGGCGCTGTCAATTATTCCAATGGGCCAAACAACAAAAACAACTAAATTAAAGGTCTTAAAAACATGAAAAACAGATCGAGTTCATTTTAAACAGTTCGCCGTGGTCCAAAGTTATTCATCATTCTAATTATTCGCCGAGGTAAGTTGTAAGAGGCTAGAGCGGAGTTTTTCAGTCATGGTAATGCAGTAGTGGAGCTTAACAAAGACATTTTAGGTAGCTGTACTTTATTTAAAGGTGCACTATGTAACTTTTTGGTTTGGGGTTCGTCGTCTGCTTGTTTCTATGGATATGTCATTGCTCTAACTCAACATTAAACAGCTCTACTTTACATTTATTCAATTTCAGGTGGTTTTATAGCTCAAAATACCTAGAAAAACAGGCGTTTTGACTGGGAGCGGGGTCGCCTCTCCACAGATCTGACCTGTAACTTGGTCTGGTTTAGTCTCCATGAAGATAGAAAGGTTTAAAAGGACAGGGCCTCATTTCTTAGTGACTCTAATTGACTCTGATGAGCTTTAAACCTTGTTATAATTTAGTTTCCTCATCACAGACATATCGAGAGATGTGTTTTGTTTCATTCACACGTGTTTAACGCACAAATCCGGCTCAATTTTAGCTCTGGAACTGCCAATCTTTACTAAACGAAAAGTAAAATGTAGCTGCTAAAGGGACAGTTTGTAATTTTGGACAGAGTTCCTCATTTCCTCGCGAGCCAGAGTGTTGGAGACGTGTGGAGACACTTTTTTAAATCTTCCATCCAGTCCTTGTATTTGCAGAGGTTGCTGGTGCTGGGCTAGTGCATGTCAATGGCCATAGTCGTCCTGCCCCTAAAAACAAAACTATTATAACTCCAGACTGTCGATATAAATGTCTGTGTCTAGAGAATAATGTTTGAAATAAAACTAACCATGCATCACATGAATCGTCGCATGTTCAGGGACTATTTTCTCATATATCAGTCCGCCGCTACTACAACTCACTGCTGCTGCTCAGACATAAATCCTTCAAATGCAATGATTGGTTTCACTTCTAAAATTATTCTCTGGACACAGACGTTCACATGGACAGTCTGGACTTATAACTGTTTTGCCTCGGGTCTGTGGAGTGAGTAAGACTGTTTTTATGGCCATTGACATGCACTAGCCTAGCACCAGCACCTCTCCAAATACAAGGACTGGATGGAATATTTAAAAAAGTGTCTCCACACGTCTCCAACACTCTGGCTCACGAGGAAATGAGGAACTCTGTCCAAAATTACAAACTGTCCCTTTAGCAGCTACATTTTACTTTAAGTTTAGTAAAGATTGGCAGTTCCAGAGCTAAAATTATGCATATGAATGAAACAAACCACAACTCCAGGGATGTTTGTGATGAGGAAACTACATTATAACATGATTTAAAGCTCATCAGAGTCAATTTTGTGACTTTTAAGTACAAATTTGAGCAAATCTTCCAACTTCTGATTGCAGCTTTTTCTTCAACGCTCTTATCTGGCCTCTTCCATTCTTTTTGTTAACACCCACCACAATAAGAAACTCTCTCCGTCTGCACAATGACTCAGTGTCTCTGCTGACCGGACACCATTACCACACTACATTACCCAGCTGCCTCGGTCCTCTCACCCCTGCCTGTCCATCAGTGGCAGGTAACAGCTCGGGAATCCAGGTATTTGCTGTTGCCTGTTCGTGGTAAAGCGTTTCAAGAAATTCAAGGAAAAAAATAACTAAAATAAAATAGTACATTAGCGCCGGGTCCCCGGAGAGTGAATAGGCTGAGTCACATTCTGAAAGCTTTTACGGCAGGTGAGAGGAGAGGTCCCGGTGGAGGAGGAGAGGAGGAGGCGAGGAGGGGGTCCCGGAAGGATGCAAGGACACAATGGGATGAGTGGTGTGTAAAAGCGAGCTGAACGGTAAGATTATGTTGGTACATTTGTGTATTAAGGCTGCATTACTCTATTTTCAAATGGCTAACGGGACAAAGTGCGCCGCCTATTCAGATATCCCTTCATTACGACATGAAGTATGGTCCGTTTGCGTCTCTTTGCACGTAAAAAAGGGGGGAAAAAACATGATAAAGGACTGAGAAACAGCTTGGACTTTCTTAGAATCAAAAAATCGAAGCACTAAACTACTTAACTCTTGTAAAAGTTAAATATTTTGTTCTGAACGTTACGAGAATTTTGGTGTGGAGATGTTTTCATTGTAAAGACACATGCTACAGATGAGCGGGAGCGTGTCTATGTTTCCTTAGCCCTATGTTTCTTCAGCCCTATGTTCCCTCAGCCCTATATTCCCTTAGCCCTATGTTCCCTCAGTCCTATGTTCCTTTAGCCCTATGTTCCCTTAGTCCTATGTTCCTTTAGCCCTATGTTCCCTTAGTCCTATGTTCCTTCAGCCCTATGTTCCCTTAGTCCTATGTTCCCTTAGTCCAATGTTACCTTAGTCATATGTTCCCTTAGTCCTATGTTCCTTTAGCCCTATGTTCCCTTAGTCCTATGTTCCTTCAGCCCTATGTTCCCTTAGTCCTATGTTCCCTTAGTCCTATGTTCCCTTAGTCCTATGTTCCCTTAGTCCTATGTTCCCTTAGTCCTATGTTCCTTCAGCCCTATGTTCCCTTAGTCCTATGTTCCCTTAGTCCTATGTTCCCTTAGACCTATGTTCCCTCAGTCCTATGTTCCTTCAGCCCTATGTTCCCTTAGTCCTATGTTCCTTTAGCCCTATGTTCCTTTAGTCCTATGTTCCCTTAGACCTATGTTTCCTTAGCCCTATGTTTTCTCAGCCCTATGTTTCCTCAGCCCTATGTTCCTTCAGCCCTATGTTCCCTCAGTCCTATGTTCCCTTAGTCCTATGTTCCCTTAGTCCTATGTTCCCTTAGTCCTATGTTCCCTCAATCCTATGTTCCCTTAGTCCTATGTTCCCTTAGTCCTATGTTTCCTCAGTCCTACTGTATGTACCCTCAGTCCTATGTTCCTTTAGCCCTATGTTCCCTTAGTCCTATGTTCCCTCAGCCCTACTGTATGTTCCCTCAGCCCTATGTTCCCTCAGCTCTATGTTCCCTCAGCCCTATGTTCCCTCATCTCTATGTTCCCTCAGCCCTATGTTCCCTCAGCCCTATGTTCCCTCAGCCCTATGTTCCCTCATCTCTATGTTCCCTCAGCCCTATGTTCCCTCAGCCCTATGTTCCCTCAGCCCTATGTTCCCTCATCTCTATGTTCCCTCAGCCCTATGTTCCCTCAGTCCTATGTTCCCTCATCTCTATGTTCCCTCAGCCCTATGTTCCCTCAGCCCTATGTTCCCTCAGCCCTATGTTCCCTCAGCCCTATGTTCCCTCATCTCTATGTTCCCTCAGCCCTATGTTCCCTCAGCCCTATGTTCCCTCATCTCTATGTTCCCTCAGCCCTATGTTCCCTCAGCCCTATGTTCCCTCATCTCTATGTTCCCTCAGCCCTATGTTCCCTCAGCCCTATGTTCCCTCAGTCCAGCTCGAGGTCTTGGTGCAAAGGACTCTAGGTTGAAATGACTCTGAATCATCTCTTTAAATACGGTATAAAAATAAAAAAATGACTTGACTTAGAGTTTCATTTTGAGGAAAATCTTAGACATGAGGGAACATAGGGCTGTGGGAACATAGGGCTGACCCCTAAATGAACAGCTGTGTTTGGATCATCTCAAGTTTGGACCCTTCCAGATCCTCCTGGATTGAAACAGAATGAAGAAGGCAAAAAGTCATTGTGTAAAGTGAACCTTACTGCCCTGTGTGAGCTCGTACCTCCCAGCAGGGTCTGGGGCCGGTACAGTACAGATTCAGATGTGATTTGAGCAGAAGTGGGCGAAAATAAGAGGCACAACTGATTTCTGGTGATGGTGCTTATATATTGAGAAAATATGTTCACAAAATCGCTGTTTTTGCATGTTTTTGCATGAGTAAACAACACCGTTTAGCTGTTTACTGATGCACGGCTCACGTCAAGACAGTGAATAACACCTTTAACGTGTCTCTGAATTTAGTTCTTTAAATTCTTAGACACATCACAGTACAGTTTAGGCTTTAATGCTGTGGTGATGGAGTTAGCGGTATAATGTCACACACACACATATATATGGCCGTGATGATGGGCGGTCGACGGTGCGATTCCCTTACCTCTTCTTGGGATGCTTGCCACCATTGCGGGACACTTTTAAGGCCGTTTTGCCAATGTAAATCTTTTTCATGGTTGGCCTGTGTTGCTTGCCTCTCATGTGTTAAAGGTGAGGGGGGCGTGCATGTGCGGAAATGTCCAGCAGGGGGCAGGCTAACAGCGGCCACGCCCAAAACTCACACGGCTAGTCCCAGAGCAGAGCCTGAGCAAACACAAGAAACACAAAATATTCCACCGGGGTTAACACATGCTGGTAGATACTATCGCACTGGGGCTGTTCTACATCTATTTCTAATGTTGGAATATTAAAGTTAACAAGGTAACCCAAAGCACACTTCAGTAAACACTGCACAACACAAAATGGACTGAAACAGCACATTTTCAGGAGCCTGTGATCAATAGATCTTTTTCACAGTGGCTTGAAGGTGTAGGTTTGCAGAAGTTCCGGTTAATGGTTTTCTATGGCAAAATGCATGTGGAAAAGTCTCGTCTATTCTCCAAATCTTCATCCAAAAAGGTCCACAAAGGATAAACATTTTAACATGAAGAATATATCCACAACTATTGAGGTACGAAAGACAAAAACTTAAAGGCGACAACTCCGAGCATTAGTGAGCAAAACTTACGTTAGACTAAACCCTGTTGCAGTCCACAATATTGGTTTTTTTTGGCAAGTTGCACTACATGGTAACCCTGACATAGCGTTTGGCTCCAGTCAAATGAAGTCATATTCTGGCGAGCAGTTATAGGAGCGGATTTGGAGCCAAGTTATATATTAGGAAAAGGAATTGATTGGATATGGACAAAATAACAAAATAAAAACTCCAGGACCATGTAGAGTAGGTTAGTACGAACATTTTAAGGCCAAAATGAGAAACTTCAATACAAAAGCTGTTCTGATGGCACCAGCAAAGGGAAAAGTGAACCACCAGTGAACGACCCACGTTCAAACCGTTTAAATGAACTCATGACGAGTCATCAACAAAGGGAGTGGATTTGCCACCAATAAAAACAAGACCATACAAAATAACAATCATGGATCACATCATCAACACCAGCGAGCATTTGTCCTACAGGGGCCAAACAATGGGGAAGCTGTGACTTTAAATAGTGTATTAAATATACTTATCTGCGTCATGCTCTGCTACATCATCTGCTGTGGAGAAGGCAGCAGCGACTCCAAATCCAAAGATGTAATCTTACCAGGTGAACATGGATATTTGCAAGATGAACGGCATATAATATTTTGAACGGGGCGGATAGTGGGTTAGCTCTGTACTTTTACAGTCTACACTGCATTAAACAAAATCTAGTCAAGGTAAAATCACTTGGATTAAGAAAGTTTTACCATGATTTGAGTAAATTTCACTTCACAAGTAAAATGATCTGCCAGTGCAGTAAGATTTTTGTACTTAAAATATGAAAATACATATTGCTGCACTTAAAATGAGAAAAACAACTTTTTGCACTTAAAATAAGAAATAAAATCAAATGTTGCTTGAATTAAGAAAAAACAGTTATTCCACTGGCAGATTATTTCACTTGTCGAGTTGAATCGACTCAAATAAAGTAAAATGTTCTTAATTTGAGTCATTTTAACTTACTTAGATATTGTTTTTTTCCAGTGTATGTTGATGTCACGTTCGTCCACTTTATACATAAACATCATTTTCAGTTTCACTGGCATCAGGCTTAATACAAACAACTTTGTGGACTGATTCAGCCAATATTTAACACACTATTTAATGCCACAGTTTCCTCTTTGTTTGGCCCTTGTAGTGTAAACAGCCGAGACGAAGAGTGACTGAGGAGGTGGAGAACATTTTTTCCAAAGGTTAACTCAAAGCCCAGGAGCTCCAGGTGTATCTGCTCTACCTTCTGCAGCTTGTTAGACAGCGGCCGCCAGGATAAATGTCAAGTGGTCCAATGTTCTGCTCCAAAGTTCAACAGTCTGTATGGAGAACCGGAAACTCAGGAACCAAATGCCAAGGATTCCGAGCAAACGTCACGGCGCAGAACACACAGGAGGTAGGAAGTTTTGAAATAAATACAGGAAATAAATGGAAATGTTATTGCTTTGTCCAGAATGTGTGAAAAAATCTGCTTTAAAATGTATTAAAGTAAAGTACAGATACTTTTTTTTTAAACTTACATGCAGTATTTTACTACTTGTGCTTGGTTTCATTGCACCACTGCTCCAAACACCGCTGACATTTCGTGTGGTGGTCGGCCATGTTTGCATCTGTAAGCCCAGAGGAGCAGGGTCTTTATGGGACCGGAGCACCTGTCAGGGGGGACTGGAGCGCCTGTCAGGGGCTGATCAAAGCTCCTCTGATCCTGCCCAGGACACTCCATTCTGGGGCAGACTGCAGGGACCAGCTGGGCCCCTGCTCCAGGCCAAAGAGGCAGAAGGAAGGAGAGGAAAGAGGCGCCATTCTGTGGTACTGTGGCCTATGGTGCATCAATATGAAACTAGATAGTGCTTACGTAACAGTAGCAGTGGTAGTAGTAGTAGTAGTGGTAGTAGTGGTAGTAGTAATGGTAGTAGTAGTGGTTGTAGTAATGGTAGTAGTAATGGTAGTAGTAGTAGCAGTTTGCCAATAAATGAGGGCTCAGTTATATTTAACCGCAAAAAGTACATGCATATACAATGTACCACTTGTAGTAGTAGTACCATTAATACTAGTAGCAGCAGCAATAGTAGTAGTACTGCCAAGAAATATATTTATTAGCAAAAAGTACATACATTTACAATATAGCACTAGTAGTAGGCTATTAGTAGCATCAGGAGCAGTACTGTAGAACTAGTAGTAGTAGCAGTAGCAGTAGTAGTAGAACTGCACAAGTAGAAGTAGTAGGATAAGAAGCAGTAGTAGCAGCTATTAGTAGTAGCAGAACTGCACTAGTAATAGTAGTAATAGCAATAAGCAATAATAGTAGTAGTAGTAGTATCAGTAGTAGTAGCAGTAGTAGCAGTAGTAGTAGCAGTAGCAGCAGTAGTAGTAGTAGTAGTAGTAGTAATAGTTTCAGTAGTAGTTTTAGTAGTAGTAGTAGTAGTAGTTTTAGTAGTAGTAGTAGTAGTAGTAGTAGTAGAAGTAGTAGTAGTAGTATCAGTAGTAGTAGTAGTAGTTTCAGTAGTAGTAGTAGTAGTAGTAGTAGTAGTAGTTTCAGTAGTAGTAGTAGTAGTAGTAGTAATAGTTTCAGTAGTAGTTTTAGTAGTAGTAGTAGTAGTAGTAGTTTTAGTAGTAGTAGTAGTAGTAGTAGAAGTAGTAGTAGTAGTATCGGTGGTAGTGCTAGTGGTTTCTAGTAATTAGTTGGTAGTAGTAGTAGTGGTTCGGTAGTAGTAGTAGTAGTAGTAGTAGTAGTAGTGGTAGTAGTGGTAGTGGTAGTAGTGAGTAGTAGTATGGTGGTAGTTAGTGATGGCATGGTAGTGATGATGGTAGTGGTAGTAGTAGTGCAGCAGCAGCTGTGGTAGTAGTATTAGTGATGATGATGATGATGAGTCAGTGATGTAGTGGCAGCAGTGATAGTATGTAGTAGCAGCAGTAGTAGTAGAAGCAGTAACAGTAGTAGTAGTAGTAGTAGTAGTAGTAGTAGTAGCAGTAGTAGTAGTAGTAGTAGTTTCAGTAGTAGTAGTAGTAGTAGTAGTAGTAGTTTTAGTAGTAGTAGTTTTAGTAGTAGTAGTAGTAGTTTTAGTAGTAGTAGTAGTAGTAGTAGTAGTAGTAGTACATGTAGGTGTTTATATGCCAGTAAATTAAGACCCAGTTATATTTATTAGTAAAAAGTACAAACCTTTAACAATAACCACATGAAGCCCATGAAACGGAATAATATAAAAAGCCTAAATCGTGCACAGTGAAGGGCTTCAGTTTTAACACTGAGAGTAAAACGCACATGAAGAGGTGCTGAAAACTCCCAGCACACAAACAGTGTTAGTTCACAGATGGAGCTTTGAAAATAAAGAGCTGCTTTTAAAACCATTTCCAAATATTCAGCAGTGGTGAGTTTAGGCGAAAAGCTCCACAAGCACCAGTTTTAGTCCAAACCTCCATAAAAACATGATACGATTACTGGATAGAGCTATTCAACGCACAGGATTTGCTGGAAAAAAGGACCAGAAGTTCAGCAAAGAAGTAAATGTGGATCATTTGAACATTAAATAATACAGATATAAAATGTTTAAAGGTCCGATATTACGCAAAATGGACTCTTGTGAGCTTTAAGTCATGTTATAATGTTGTTTCCTCATTAAAAACAGACCTGGAGTTGTGTTTTGTTTCATTTCCGTCATGTTTATCGCACAAATCCTGCACATTTAAGCTTTAGAGTTCTTCTCCCAAACAGAAAACACTCGGTTCCACCTTGTGATGTCATGTTAGTTAGTTATAAATCCTATTACAATGATTAAACACAGAAATTAGGCCTAACACACGAGTTATTTTACATATCGAACGGGTTGAGGCTGAAGTTTGGACCCTTATTTCACCATTATTGATGATAAACTGAGAGCCCGGCCTCAACATTTCCCATCATGCAACACGGGCATTTAATAACAATGACATCAGCTGAAACTCACCTATACAGGAAGTGCTCCACTGTGTTTTTAAACTCCGCACACCTTCACTAGAATCATCTGAGGCCTGGAAATGCCGATCTCTGCTGAACTAAAGGGAAAAAGTAGCTTGAAAACGACCGCTTCGTGACATCACAAGGTGGAACAGAGCGTTTTGAGCTTTGGAGATGTCGACAGACGGATAATAAAAGACGTGAATGTTTGTGTTTGAGGAGGAAACAACATTATAACACGACTCAAAGCTCACAAGAGTAAATTTTTGGATAATTAGGACCTTTAAAGATTGTGATAACAGTTCCTCTTGTCTCCATTTAAGCACCAAAGTCTCACCATTCAGTCTATTCATTCACTTCGTATCACTTATTTTAGTCACGTGTATAGCTGTAGTAGGACTGGGTGATATGCAGTATTTGCAGTATTCGTAGTATTCGTAGTATTCGTAGTACTTTTACTGCAGTACTGTTACTTGGTGCTGCTGTGGGGGCTGGTGTTTGGTGACAGCTCAGACCACAGACGCTCCCAGCTGCTCCCGTCTGACTCATCACCCAGAGAGAGGGATGAGGAGGGAGGAGGGAGGAAGAGAGGGAGGAGGAGGGAGGAAGAGAGGGATGAGGAGGGAGGAGGGAGGAAGAGAGGGATGAGGAGGGAGGAGGAGGAGAGGGAGATGAAGAGGGAGAGGAGGAGGGAGAAAGAGAGGAAGATGAAAAGGGAGAGGAGAAGAGAGATAAAGAGGGAGGCGGAGGGAGAGATGAAGAGAGAGAGGAGGGAGAGGTGGAAAGAAGGGGAAGGAAAGAATAAGAGAGAGGGAAGAGGGAGAGATTAAGAGAGAGAAGGAGGAGGGAGAGGTGAAAAGGGAGAAGAAGGAGGGAGAGATAAAGAGAGAGGGAGGAGGAAGAGATGAAGACAGGATGGAGGGAGAGGTGAAGAGAGAGAGGGAGGAGGAAGAGATGAAGACAGGATGGAGGGAGAGATGAAGAGAGAGGGAGGAGGGAGAGATAAAGAGAGAGGGAGGAGGAAGAGATGAAGACAGGATGGAGGGAGAGATGAGGAGAGAGGGAGGAGGGAGAGGTGAAGAGAGAGAGGAGGGAGAAAAAAGAGAGAGGAGGGAGAGATGAAGAGAGAGAAGGAGAGGGGAGTGAAAAAGAGAGAGGAGGGAGATGAAAAGAGAGAGAGAGGAGGTAGATAAAAAGAGAGGGGGTGAAGAGAGAGAGAGAGGGAGGAGGGAGAGAAAAAGAGACAGATAAGAAGGGAGAGAAAGGTTAGGAAGACGGAGACAGAGAAAGAAGGTTAGAGAGGTAGAGAGAAAGTGAGAAGGGAAGAGGAGGAAAGAGAGCGACAAAGAAGGATGTGGGAGAGAGAAAGAAGAGATAGTGAGTCGTAAGGAGGTGAGGGTGACTGAGAGGAAAGGAAACATAAAAAGGCAAGGAGTAGGAAAGAGAGGAGGAGGCAAGCAGTGAAGGGAGAGGGTTCAAAAGAGAGGAGGATGAGCGCTGAGATCGGGAGAGAGAGGGAAAGAAAGACAGGAAACGGAGAGAGAGATCGGCTTTTCTACAAATTAAAAAGCAAATGATTAAAGGCCCGTATGACTTTATTTCCTGATCTACGTTATAATGTTGTTTCCTGCAGTTGTTTTTTGTTTCATTCACACTCGTTTATCGCACAAATTCTGGATATTTAGTGCATTCTACCTTGTGATGTCATGCAGTGATACAGGAAGTGCTCCACTGTGTTTTTAAACTCCACACACCTTCACTAGAATCGCTTGGAGCACTTCAGCCCTGGAATTCCTACTCTCTACTGAACTAAGGAGCTTTTAAAGAGCCACTAAACACCAAAATCACTTTTTTCCCCACTGATTAACTGTGTAATTGAGTCTAAAACAGAAGTGTGCACCTGCCCCTGACCTTATTTTGGTATTTTAGAGCAGATTTGTTCATATTTGTCGTGTCTGTAACTGATTTAGGATCAACTACGGCCAGGATATGTGAATTTCCAGGTTGGACTAACGGCCCCAGTGAGTCGTGTTAACAATAATCTCATTACATTCAATTCAGAATAAACTGCTGGCTATATTAAAAAGTGCAAAATGTTCTGTTCAGTAACTTTAAACGATCCAAACTACAGCTGCAGCCCTGACAGTGAATGGTGCCGTTTCTAAGAGAGAAACTGAAGAAATTCCAGGATTTTCTCAGGCGAACTATCAGCTAAAAAGATAACACTTATAATTAGAATATACAAAGGTTTTGTTAGACTCGCTCAGACCATCGGAAACCTTGGTCTGATTTTTTGGACTCTAACATTTTTGTCTGTCTGATGCCTTGAATCCTGCTGTAACATCGTTAAATGTTCTGTAAGGACCATCTCCGAGCCTCTGCACAGCCTCTTTTTTTCATTTTGGCTAAGATATAACAGAAGTCGACAGTCAGATGCAGGTTTTTACGTGACGAGCGCAGACACTGGAGGTTTACGGGCCCGTACTTGAGGAGCCCCTCTCAGCCCCGCCTCCTACTGGCACCGTCGGGGACTGCGATGCCCCGCCGTGTCTGGAGAAAAGGGATCCGAACACAAATGCCGCTCTGTTTTAAAGTCTAGAGAGCACCGGTCTGAGTTGGATTGTTGTGGCTGTCGGTCGGCCGTCGATCATTGCTCCAGAGCCCCGCAAACCCAAATCTGCTCCCTCCAACCCGCCGGGCACCACCCACTCTGGAGGATTTTCTAGATTTTCCTTAGGGGAGGAGTAAAGCTTACTACTTCATGACATCACAAGTTGCAAGCAAGTTTTGAGCTTTGGAGATGTGGACAGACTAATAATGCAGGATTACTCAAACAAGGGTTGGTAGGTAGGTCCAGCTAGGGTTGGGCGGTATCCACATTTTGATACTGTTAAACCTTCTCAGCATTTTACCGGGGTTTACGGTATTACTGTGACTAATGAAGAATTATGTTGTAGCTGCACCTAAACCATCAGAAACAGAAGAGCAGCTTTATATTTGAAGATGAGGCACAAGTTCTGATCAAACCAAACTTCACCAGCGCGTTTCTCCCTCCATTTAATGATCTGGGACACGCCGAGACAAGAAAAGTGCAGAAGAGGCAGATTCTGGAATAAAAAGTAAAAGGGGACAGTCTACGGCGTGTGATATTTCCCACTGCAGCATGTTGTATCTGACAGACCCGCGCTCTCGGCACTCGGAGAAGTTCCCGTCTCCTCCGTGAAAGTCTGACTTCGCCCTCGAGCGGGAACTTTCTCCTCTTCAGCGCCTCGTCCCCTCTCGACTCTCGGCGTTCAATAAAACGTCTCCATCACAAACTTTTCGGCTCAACATCACACACGAAGCGTCAGTTTTTTCTTCTTCCTCGCTGCGTGTGGATGGAAATCTCCGAGTGTAACGATGTTTGAAGAGGAGAGAGAGCGGAGGGGAGGAAGTCGACGCTGTGTCCAGTGTCTGAAGTGACTGTGGTGGGATCTCTGGCCTGACGCAGGGTCGTAGCTCCTCAACATTTGCGCCTCTCCCCTGAAGCCAAAATGCTCTGAATATTATATTAGGTCCTTATGCGCTGCAAATTCTTTAATGACGGTAATGAAACTGATACACTGCAAAAAAGGCCTATCAAAAAATAAGAAAAAAATACCAATTTTGAGGTAAAAATGCCCTATTTTAAGTGAAATTATCTGCCAGTGCAGTAAGACATGTTCACTTACCAAGTTTTCTTAAAACAAGATGAAATACAAATCTTGTTCTAAGCAGAAAACACTAGTTTTAAGTATTTATGACAAGATTTTTCACCTTATTGTTTTGAGAAGGAAGTTAGAGGCTTAACCTGGCTTGATTTAATATAAAAAGTGCTTAGAATAAGGTGTAATATCTACATAAGATATATCAGGATGGAACATCTTGAAACAAGTAAAAAAAAAATCTCATCTTATTAAGTAAAAAAATCTTAAAATTGGTCTTGAATCTGCTTAATTCAATTTAACTATACTAGAAAATCCTCTTTTGCAGTGTATTGCTGGTACTTTTTGATACCTCAGGATATACCATATTACTGTATTACCGCCCAACCCTAACTCCACGTCTGTTTTTGAGGAGGTAACAACATTATAACGTGGCTTGAAGCTCACAAGAGTCAGTTTTGTGTAATATAGGAGCTTTAATAACAGAAATAACATGAATATATTTGCTCTAAACCATCTTAAAATAAACTGTGCATCAGTGTGGACATGTCAGGTGAGGGTTCAGTCCGTTCTCGTCGGTATATTTGCCTCAGACTGTGTCTCTGTACAGTCTGCAGAGTCTGTGCGCTGGATCCTGTGTGTAAATATGAGCAGATGCCACGACAGCGTCTCCATCCGTCCCCTTCACTCCCACTGCAGAATCAGCTCATGGACTGAGACGCTGCTGCTGCCGCCCACTCACCCAAACACATGGGCATTTACTGCAACTGAGGAGAGGAGGTGAGGAGAGGAGGAGAGGAGGAGAGGAGGAGAGGAGAGGAGGAGGAGAGGAGGAGAGGAGGAGAAACACACGGGCATTTACTGCAACCGAGGAGAGGAGGAGGAGAGGGGGAGAGGAGGAGAGAGGAGAGGAGGAGGAGAGGAGAGGAGGAGAGGAGGAGAGAGGGAGGAGAGGAGAGGGGAGAGGAGGAGAGGAGAGGAGGATAGGAGAGAGGAGAAACACATGGGCATTTACTGCAACTGAGGAGAGGAGGAGAGGAGAGGAGGAGGAGAGGAGGAGAGGAGAGGAGGAGAAACACACGGGCATTTACTGCAACTGAGGAGAGGAGGAGAGGAGAGGAGGAGGAGAGGAGGAGAAACACACGGGCATTTACTGCAACTGAGGAGAGGAGGAGAGGAGAGGAGGAGGAGAGGAGGAGAAACACACGGGCATTTACTGCAACTGAGGAGAGGAGGAGAGGAGTGGAGGAGAGGAGGAGGAGAGGAGGAGGAGAGGAGGAGAAACACACGGGCATTTACTGCAACTGAGGAGAGGAGGAGAGGAGAGGAGGAGAAACACACGGGCATTTACTGCAACCGAGGAGAGGAGGAGAGGAGGAGAGGAGAGGAGGAGGAGAGGAGGAGGAGAAACACACAGGCATTTACTGTAACTGAGGAGAGGAGGAGAGGAGAGGAGGAGGAGAGGAGGAGAAACACACGGGCATTTACTGCAACTGAGGAGAGGAGGAGAGGAGAGGAGGAGGAGAGGAGGAGAAACACACGGGCATTTACTGCAACTGAGGAGAGGAGGAGAGGAGAGGAGAGAGGAGGAGAAACATTTACTGCAACCGAGGAGAGGAGGAGGAGAGGGGGAGAGGAGAAGAGAGAGGAGAGGAGGGGAGGAGAAACACACGGGCATTTACTGCAACTGAGGAGAGGAGGAGAGGAGAGGAGGAGAAACACACGGGCATTTACTGCAACCGAGGAGAGGAGGAGAGGAGGAGAGGAGAGGAGGAGGAGAGGAGGAGGAGAAACACACAGGCATTTACTGTAACTGAGGAGAGGAGGAGAGGAGGAGAGGAGAAAGGGAGGAGAGAGGGAGGGAGAAGAGATGGAGGAAAGAGGAGAGAGGAAAGGAGAAAGGAGAGAAGAGAGAGAGGAGTAGAGGAGGAGAGAGGGAGGAGAGAGGAGAGGAGAGAATGAGCAGAGAGGAGAGGAAAGGGAGGAGAAGGGGGATTAGAGGGAGGAGAGGAGAAGATTGAAGCAGGGAGGAGAGAGGGAGGGAGCAGAGAGGAGAGGAGAAAGAGGGAGGAGAGGAGAGAGGGAGAAGAGGTGAGAAGAGGAGAGGGAGGAGAAGAAAGAAAGAGAGGAAGGAGAGGAGAGCGGAAAGAGGAAGGAGAGGAGCGAGGGAAGAGAGGAGACTGGAGAGGAGAGAGGGAGGACAGGGAAAGATGGAGAGTGGGAGGAGAGATGTATGAGAGAGGAGGGGGAGGCCAGGGCAAGAGGGAGAAAGAAGTAAAAGAGGTAGAAGAGGAGAGAGGGGTGGGGGCAAAGACAAAGGGAAGAGAAGGAAAGGATCAGGAGGGAAAAGGGAGAATGAAAAAAAGAGATGAGGGGGAGAGGAAGGAGGAGTCAAACGATAAAAGAAGAGGAAAGGAAGAGGAGGAGGAGATGAAGAGAGAAGATAAAAAGTATTGATGGTGTCGTGAAAGCGGCGGTGACGTGAGGAAACAGACGAGTGAAAGAAGTGAAAAGATCCATCCTCAATCATGGGTTTACACAAGTGGAGAGAGGGAGAGAAAAGAGAGATGGGGGAGAGGGGAGGAGAAAGGTAGAAGAGGGGAGAAAGTAAGCAAAGGAGAAGAGAGAGGGAGAATAGGACAGGGAGGAGAGGAGAGATGGGAAAAAGTAGAGGAGGAGAGAGGGAGAAAAGGAGAGAGGAGGAAAGGGGGAAAGAGAGTGAGGAAAGGGGAGAGAGGGAGGAGAGGAAGGGAGAGGAGAGCAGGAAATAGGAGAGGGGTGGAAAGGGGAAAGAGAGGGGAGAAAGGTAGAAGGAAGAGAGAGAGGAGAGCGGAGAAAGGGAGAAGAGGAAAGGAGAGGAGTAGAGCGGGAGAATAAGAGAGGGGAGAGACAGGAAAGAGAGGGGAGGAGAGAGGGAGAAAGGTAGAAGAGTGGGGAGGGGAGGAGAGGGAAGGAGAGGAGGAGAGAGGGAAAATAGGACAGAGAGGAGAAAGAGGGTAGGAGAGGGGGAAAGAGAGGAAGAAAGGTAGAAGAGGGGAGAGAAAATGAGGAAAGGAGGAGTGGAAAGAAAAGAAGTAGAGCGGGAGAATAGGACAGAGGAGAGGGGAGAGAAAGGGGAGGAGAGGAGAGGAGGGAGAAAGATAGAAGATGGGAGAGAGAGGGAGAGGGGAAAGAGGGAGAAGAGAAAAGGCGAGGAGGAGAGAGGGGGAATAGGACAGAGAGGGGAGGAGAGGGAAGAAAGGGAGGAGAGACGGGAAAGAGAGGGGAGGAGAGAGGGAGAAAGGGAGAAGAGTAGAGAGAGGAGAGGGAAATAGAGGAGGAGAGAGGGAGAACAGGACAGAGGAGAGAGGGAGGAGAAGGGCAAAGAAAGGGGAGGAGAGAGGGAAAATACGAGACAAGAGAGGGAAAGGGAAAGAGAGGGAGGAAGGTAGAAAAGAGGAGAGAGGAGGAGAGGAACGAGGGAGAAAATTGGACGCTCATGTTTGGTTCTGGCTTGAGGCACGACGAAGGGAGAGAAAACCAGACTCATCTCCCTCGTAAAAATGATATTGACTTGCCAGGCAGCCATTTTTAAAATGAGCTTATTTCAGTATAAAAGTAAAAGTGCAGAAAGACATGAACAATGTCCTAATATTAAACATACACGAAATGAATGAAAAGGAGCAGAACGAAGAGTAAACTTATGTTATCTACTTAATCGCAGCATAAATATGCAGGATTTACATGTTAAAATTTGTGAATGAAACAAAACACAACTCCAGGTCTGTTTGTGATGAGGAAACTACATTACAGATCAGAAAATAGCTCAATGTGGGTTTTTAAAAATAATTCCTGTTTATTTACTGTTTTTCCCTCTTCACTTCTCTGAAATCCACTACCTGCTGTCTGTGTTTGGACCGTATCCCCATGAGGCCCCTGTCCTCCGGTCCCCTCACACTTTATTCTCAAAAATACTGCCGACTCTGCACTCCTCGTTCTGACAATCACCTATTCTTCGTCTCACCTCGCACACCCGCTAATGCTAACTCAACAGCTTCTCTAGCACATAATGGAAAGATAAGAGCCACATACAATGAAAAAGTAGAACCAAACAGCACGGAGAGTTCCTGGAAAATGTCCAGCACACAACCATTCATATAAAAATCACTCAAAAAGTGTGTTTTCGTTCTCACTCTTATTCCGCAGTTACGCGAGTGTTTTGGGTGGGAAATGCTGCACACAGAGACACAAAACTTGCACTTTGCCGATGTAGTTTGCACACCCAGTGCGTAGGGGGCAGCATCACCCAGACCAAATGCCTGAGTCTAACCCTTCTGCTTCTACTTCGTCAACTGAAAACAACAGAAGTGCAATAACACGACCACTGTCATGTGGTCGGACGAGGCTCTGAATGACTCTGTGATCAGTTTAGTCACTTTCTGACTCGAGTCCTGTGGCGTTTGCAGCTGCTCGGGCAAGTTGAAGCTCGACCAGGTTTGTTTTTGTCCTGAACTGACTCGTGCTCGTGACTTAATCGCGATGCCACAGCCCATGAAAATGCAGTTTTCTGTTTTCAACTGTTTACACAGCAACAACAGGGTGGAGCGTTTTCAAGATTTCTACTCTGGAGGGCATTTTAATTTTTTTTGCGTTGTCAACCCCACCAAACGCTGTTGCCGTCTAAATGATATGGACATCTGGCCAAATGTTTTGTCATGTAAACGGCCCCTTAGTTATTTATTCTTTCCTTAGGGCCGCCACACATTGAAGGATTTTTCGGTCTTAAATGTTTTTTAAACGCGAGACAAAAAGCGCACACCACAGACACGAGGAGAAACTTAAAAATACTTCAAACTTCAAATCTCCGATCTCACAGACTGCAGCGGGATCTGTCTGCGTAAAACAGGATATGAAGTCGTGAGCGCGATCACATCAGCTGTTTCCTGTCTACAGTAAAACCACTCATTTTGAGACTCTGAAGTGTTCAAAAGATCAGAGCTCTGCACTTTAAAGTCAAAACTGTGTTATTATTTGTGAAATGTGGAGCAATTCTTCAGATACAGAATTTTTAAAGCATAAAATAGGCGATAAAGTCCACAGGAAGTAAAGTCACTGTCGTTAATCTGCAGCTTCACCTCGATCCGGGGGCTGTGTGGATGTAAACAAACACCCACGAGGAACGACTCGACTTTTTACTCCCAAAAAACGCCTCAAACTGGATTAATAGCTCAGTTTTGTGGACTGGATGTCATTATTTGCGGAGGACATTTTCTTTGGATAATGTGGATGAGACGCTGCACTTTAAATTTACCACTTTACGAGAGGTGAGGGATAAAGTCTTGTCAAATAGTAAAAGTATAGTTGCTAATTTGAGATTAATTTGGAGATTTGAAGTTGTAAACAGACTAATAATAAAAGATTACTCAAACATGAATGAAACAAAACACAACTCCAGGTATGTTTTTGACAAAATATCATCATTGAACATGGCTTAAAGCTCACAAGCGTTAATTTTGTGCAATATCGAACCTTTTTGAAATCACATTAATCACTCATAACTCACACTGACCACCACAGACACAGTTTGATTCAGCATTATTACATTTGCAGAGGAGAAAAGCTGATATTTAAAGTCCAGCTCCACACTGCGCACAGACTCGGAGCTGCAGACCTGCTGCTGCTGCTGGTATTACGGAGCGTTCCAAATGGATGAACCCAAATTGCTTTTTACATTTCACTTCTTATAGAAACCATCAGAAGGTATGTCCAGTACTGAGATGAGAGCGCAGCCACGTCCGCATTTAAGTCCTCTGTGCACGGATTCTGGTCCCATGAGGGTCACGCAGTTTAGTTAGAATTTTGAGTTTTGTGGTAAAATTTTCACAGATACAAAACATTATTCTCAAATTTCCATACTAAAGAATAGACGCCATACTAAATACTAGGGATGCACTGAGGCGTTAATCCTGGTTGGACATACAGTATAAATCGATGTAACAACACAATTTAATTTATTCAAAGTTGCCCTGTAGATACGTGAGAGATAAATATCAGCTACATAACACATTTGGATCAGTTTTTATATTTAAAGGAAATTAAACCTGTTTTCAGTCACTGCGCTGGTATCTGTTAAATATTGAGTATTAGTATCAGAATCTGCATCAAAACTGAAAAAGTCTTTCTTTAGAATGTGATTTCATCATTAAATGGTGGTTAGAATTAGATTTTCTGGTAAAATCACAAACCACAAGACAACAAAGCTATACTTGGATTCAAATGTCTCACAGATTTACAATGGTTAAAACAGTGTAGGCCCTTAAAAGCCAAATTCACACTAAGAAATCACCACTACACTGGACTATAGTGGACAGGGAAAAGGTGATAAAGTGAGTGAAGTGTCTTGCTCGTGCACACAACGGTAGTGATAATTAAAACACTATCTATTTAGACAATAGAATGTGATTTTCAACATTAAGTCACAGCATTTTTCTATCTTATACTATCTGCTGCTATCTACTATACTTTCTTTTCTATCTAATTCTATATCATGCTTAAAAGCCCCAATCACGCTATGAAGTAACTACTAAATGAACTACATTGTACAGGAATAAGTTGGTAAGTTGAGTGAAGTGTCTTGCCCATGGACACAGTGGCAGTTTGCGATTGGGCGAACTTCAGACTTCAAATTAGAGGCCCACTATTATCACTGGCATCTGAACCACTGACCAAAGAATCCATGAGAATACAGTACATAAATGAATACACTTTCATTAAGCGTGCGATGTAGTTAAATTGTCAGTTTTAAGCCGGGCGATATTTTCGATGGTTTCACTCAGCCTCAGCTCAAACTGTACGACCAAATCTCAGGGTTTAAAAGTCCACAGCTCAAGATTCATGTTCTCACACTGTACGAACGACTTCGACAGTGCGAAACCCTCACGAGAGGCGACTGGATTTCAAACAGGTTTGATATTCTCGCGACCTACGATTACATATCAGGAGCTGGTCGTGAGGTATTAATCAGTTTTCGTTACCCCACACGATTAAGCCAAAACATAATCCCAAAAACAGTTGCACAAGTGAAAAATCGGCTCAGAACGGGCCAAAAATCGCACAGTGTACACCCGGTTTTGCACATTTTTGGTATGGCCTTGAAACTTCGAATGGAGGGTGCACCTGCTGGTCTCCATACAGATATTATTGTCAAAAAACAAACAAAAACACACAAAAAACATTTGTCTGAAGTATATTGATTTGGTATTATGTTTTTTTCACCAGATGCCTTTACTATCTGAAATTAGAAGCTTTTAGTAATGTTCCAACTTGAGGAAATGTTATAACATAGATCAGAAAACAGCGTAACATGTGCCCTTTTTTACCAGTTTAACAAAAGAGTCTGAAATTCTCCTACAGAAATGACTGAAAAGAGACATTCTCACAGTTTTGTTGTTGTAGGCCACATAAAAATGAGCTGGTGCAGTTCAGAAGGTTTGAGCTCATTAAAAATAGAAGATTTTCTCACAGAGCACGGCTACAGACAGACCTCTCTCTCCGGAGGCACTGCACAGACCAGCGGGAGCAGCGTCACTGTCATGTACACCCAGCACGGAGACCCCAGCGTGGTCACTCACCCTCCCATCAGATGGTTGCTAGTTCAAACCTCATCCAAGCCTGTACTGTTGTTGTGCAAGACATTTCACTCACATACAGTAACTTTAGGGGCAGGAGAGCTACTTGGGTGCGTAGAAATTGTGCAAAAACGCCTCAAATACAGAGCTGAAGGCACTCAAAAAGTACAAAATAATTAAAAGCCTTTAGTATCTGCCATGTGGTATTAAAGAATTTTTCATTATTTCACTCACATGTTTTGTTTGTGGCTTACCAGTGGCGAAAGAAGTACTCTGTCTTGTTAGTAAAAGTACAGAAACCGGAGCAAAAATTTAAAAAAGGTAAAAGTAAAAGTACCACAGCAAAAAATTTATATAAGTAAAAATATTAAAGTACACAGCAAAAACTGGAGGGTTAAATTTTCAGGGTAAAGTTGTTTTTAACATGAAATGTGTTATTTTAACTATCTGAAAGTTAAATGGGGGTTTGAGTTGGGGTTATTTTCCAGAGTTAAGATGGTTGAGAGAGGAGGGGAGGTTAATTCAACTTCCCTTTAGTGTTAATTCAACTTTTTTTTAGTATTAATTCAACTTCCTTTAGTGTTAATTTGGCATCTCCACCCATCACTTCAAACTCCCATGAGAAAAGACCCAGTTTGACCCAGTATTGTACATAATTTCATCTTAAATTAACTAAAATAAAGTGTAAAAATAAAACATCTGTGTGTTGTTTAGCTAAATCAGGATAACCCTACAAAGTGTTATCCGTTTACTCTCAAAACTTTAATATAACTCTTAATTTTGAGGTTAAACGGGAACTTTGCTCCAATGTGACTTAATTAACATTTCTAAAGTTCCAAATAAACGGCGAGTCTAAAGTACGAGCTGGAAGACAGAAGTCGAGCTGCAACAACAGGACGCAGGACTGATGCTCGCGTCGTCTCTACACAAACCAAACTTAAAACCACACGGCTCATTTGCATAAACTATAAGCGCTGAAAAAAACCTGTGCCCTGATTGATGAACGTTTTCACTCTGCTGCTCCACACTCGCTGAGTCTGTCATTTGTTTTAAGAAATGTCTGCGTGTTGTGGGAAGGTTTTAATGACTTTTTGTAATTCAGTCACTTTCAAATGTGGGAAACTTTGCTCCGTAGATATTTTGTTGTAACATTTAAAATTAACTCGCCTACGTCTGTATAGAAAGTCGCCTAAATTATAGTCATACAGGTTAAAAGAATTTGAATACCATATTTTCCCAGTTTTGCTGAGTAAGAATTGCCGCCAGGTCTCAAATAAACGCCTGGTCTGTTCAGTGATTGAAGCAAATAAACGCCCTGGCTGTTATTTGGTATTTTACGGTACAGTATGTGCTCTTATACTTGTTCTGATCATAGACTAACCCGCTAGTCACCACATTTCCAAATAGGAAGTAAGCATGGACACACTTATGGCTCCATTAACGCTGCCTTTATTTATTTTATTTATTCCATATTTTACCAGGTAAGTCCATTGAGAACGGCTTCTCATTTACAATAACGACCTGGGATCCATGTAGCAAACCAACCGGAGTGCCCAGAGGAAACCCATCCAAACACGGGGAGAACATGCAAAGTCCACACAGAAAGGCTCCTATTCACTTTGTATTGAAAAAACATTCCCTCTTTCTCTGTAACTGCTGCTGTGAGCCTCGTCGTATTGGTTAACATGTTCGTATTAACTCACTCTACATGATCCTGGGGTTTTTATTTCACTATTTCATCCATAAATTCCTATTCCAAACATGGAACTCATCCCCAGATTCGCTCATATAGCTGCTAACCTTGGTAAACCTCTATTGACGTCACACTCACACACTCAGTCCACTTTTTTATACAGTCTGTGGTTCTGTTACAGCTCCAGATCTTTCTAAATCTAATCAGGAAAGCTTCACATTGCTGCGAATGTGACTTTTTTTAGGATCAAAGCTTGTTCAGATTAGTATATGGTTTCGATATTAGTTTTAGTTTGGATTAGTATCTGATTTTCAACGCTTTTGACAACCCTAATAAGTACTAAAGCGGAATAAGCAGCAAAATAACCACCACACGAGCATGAAAAAATGATTCACGACACCATATTGTCCATTATCCTGGGAATCTGTGTGGGTGTAGGGTCCCCGCAGGTGCACAAAAACATGTCTAAAGCACACGTTCAGACAGACACACACCGCCCACGGACTGTTGTGCGCCGACGGGGACACGACTCATCTCGTCCTCTGCAAAAGACCAGCGGCACACCAGGGTTTGCCGATGAAATGTAGGTTTGACTGTTCGAGATGTGGTTTGAATAAGGGTGAGTGATCAGTCAGAACGAGGAAGTAGTAAGCAGATCATTTTATGGAGTTAAACCAGAAGATCAGAAGAACCAGGAAAGGACAAAACCTGGACTGACTCAAGACCGGACTGAAACGGGAATGAACCAAGCCCAAAACTAGAACAGAGTCGAGACGAAACTAAAACTAAACTAAAAAGATTAATGAGCTGATGGGTTAAATTAGCTGTTTTTGTCAGTATCCATGAAGACGGTGCAAGAGGCTAGTTAAGGAGTTATGGTGTGTTCGTTTATCCATCCGACTCGGAGGTCCAAGGACATTACCTAGTCACTTGTCTGAACTGTTTTCATTATGTTTGGACGATTTGGTGGTTTAAATGACAATTTCAGTCACTCGTATTACAGCAATACCTGTCTGTATCACTGTCTATGGGTATGGTAGTTGTCGTAGCCCGTGTTTTTAGCCTATTTCCTGCTAGCTAACGTGCCAAAATGATCTACTATCACACTTTCACTTCACTAATATACTGAATTATACTATTTATACTGAATTCTTCCTTGAGCTTGCGTAGTTGGAGCACAGACTTATATTAGAGTGCCTGGTACTCGGCCAATGCTAAAGCAACAACAGTTTTCCAGTTAGTTTCAGTTCCAGTTTTTTTCTCCAAGTCGGACACACGAAACATAATAAAACGGTTGAAGTGTGGACATGACGTCATATTCGAGTGGGAGACTTTTAAGATGCTACAGGCCTTTTACACCAAATGTGGCAGCAAATGTGGCAGAAGACCTTCAGAGGAAACACTCAGACCTTTTAGAAGAAATACTTTGACGGAATAGACCATTTCATCCATTTCAGACCACTCTTTGTCTCTAAACTCAACTAGGACTAAACCAAGAAGATAACAACAATACTAATCATGGACAAGACCAGGACTAAACCAAGACTAGACCAGGACCAAACCAAGTCAACATCAGGACTAAAATGGGCTCAAACCAGAACCAAATCATGAATCATGTGTGAACGCACCCTAAACCAGGACTGAATCAAGACTAGCGATGCACGATATGCTGCTGCTATCGGATACTGGCGCAGATACTGAAAAAATTGCTCGACTGAACGGGGATATGGAAGTCAATATTCTTGGTCCGGCCGAGAAATCGATGCAATAAGCTTAAAAATAAGTATCTTAAAGGTGCATTGTGTAATTGTGCATTTGTGAGGGTCCAATCAAATGCTTTTCTTCATGGAAATGTTATTGCTTTGTCTGGAATGTTCCATAGTATGGCATTAAACCTTTCTATCTTCACAGAGACCAACCAAATGAAGTTACATGTCAGATCTGTTTTTCGAGGTATTTCTGAGCTATAAATCCAGCTGTAATTGAATAAATGTAAAGTAGAGCTGTTTAATGTCACACTGTGGAACATTCCAGGCAGAGCAATGACACATCCATAGAAACAAGCAGGTGACGGACCTCCAAACCACAAAGTTACACAGTGTGCCTTTAATATTTGAATTTTTATTGACACAAAATTGTTCCATCATTACTCAATAAACATAAATAAAAGCTACAAAAAAAAAAACATTTGGATCAGTTTTGTCTCGTTTTATTTTAGTTTTAAGGAAATAAAATGGTCTTTAAAAAAATATTTTAAACTCTCGAAATCGGTATCGGGCCTGAAAAAGCTAGATCGGAGCATCCCTAGTAAAGCAAATCTGGACCAAACCAAGAAGGACTGCACCAGGATTGGAGTTAAACAAAGACTAAACCAGGACTGATCCAAGTAGGAACGAAATCGGTCTGAGCTTCAGTACGACCGGGCATGACTGAACCAAGACTGGACTAAACCAGGTCTAAACTGGAGCATTTACTCTGAAGCAGCAGTAGCAGTGTAGGTAATAGTGATTGTACAGTATCGGTAGTGCACAAATACAGTGAGTACGGAAGCTCATGTTTTTAATGGACCCTTGTTCACAGTGAGCAGTAAAAATAGCCCGCGTGACCTGCATTATAATCCCTAAAAATAGACCCACGCGCCGTCAGCTCCAGTATTGCCCCTTTTAACGCTCTTATACATTTGTTTACCACAGTCTATTTCATAACGGCTTTACAGCGCTCATTATAATGGGATTTGGCTATTCAAACATCATATTTACGCTGTTACTAAAATGAGACGGTAGAGGGTATATTGTAAAAAAAATAGGAAATAAGATTAAAGCGCTCTTATTACGCTGTTTTCTGATCTATATTATAATGTTGTTTCCGCATCACAAATATACCGAGAGTTGCGCGAGGAAAAGTATAGTCAAAAGGCTTTTATTTAAGTGCCCAACGTCAACGTGTTTTGAAGATGAGTGGCTTAGTGAAGGCCTGTTAACTCTACATTTCCTTGCGCAACTTTGAATTTTTTGGAGTTCCTGGATTTCTTTGTGTCTAAAGTTTTGATCCTTTTCCAAGAGCGCCCTCTACCTGTGCTCACGGACTGGATTTTTGTGTTTTCTATACCTGGAATTGTGTTTTGTTTCATTCACACATTTTTAAAACCATGCAAATTTAGGCGGAGTTCAGAAACAGAAAAAACTCTGTTCCACCTTATGATGTCATGTGGTAATACAGGAAGTGCTCCACAGGAAGTGCTCCACTCCGTACACCTTCACTACACTACAAAGAAGGATTTTCTAGCATAGTTAAACAGACTTGAATTAAGCAGATTCATCTTAAAAGACCAATTTGATTGGTCAATTTTTTAACTTAATAAGTTTTTACTTGTTTCAAGATATTCCATCCTGATTTATCTTATCTAGATATTATAACTTATTCTAAGCACTTTTTATATTAAATCAAGCCAGGTTAAGCCTCTTTAACTTCCTTCTCAAACCAATAAGGTCAAAAATCTTGCCATAAATACTTGACACTAGTGTTTTCTGCTCAGAACAAGATTCGTATTTCGTCTTGTTTTAAGAAAACTTGGTAAGCGAAAATTTCTTACTTCACTGGCAGATAATTTCACTTAAAATGGGGCATTTTTACGTCAAAATTTGCATTTTTTATTTTTTGCAGTGCAGAATCATTTGGCTACTTCAGACCAGCAAATTGTGAATCTCTACTGAACAAAAGGTCAAAAGGGTAGCAGTTACCACTTCGTGACATCACAAGGTGGAACAGAGCATTTTGAGCTTTGGTGATGCAGACGGACGAATAATGCAGGATTACTCAAACATGTGAATGAAACAAAACACAACTCCAGGCATGTTTTTGAGAAGGGAACAACATTATAACATACAGTAGATCATAAAATATCGTAATCTGGGCCCTTTATTATCTTACCTCCATATGGTGCAAGCGGGTAATGTCACCAGGCCAAATTACAGATCAGATCTGTGTAGAGGCAAGCCTATTCACACACTGGAACAAAAACAATACCTAAGTTAAAATTACTTAAACTAAGAACATGTTACTTGATTTGAGTAAATTCAACTTGACAAGTAAAATTATCTGCCAGTGGAATAAGTGTTTTTCTCTTAATTCAAGCAACATTTGATTCTGTTTCTTATTTTAAGTGCAAAAAGAGTTGTTGTTTTTCTTATTTTAAGTGTAGCCAGATGTATTTTCATATTTTAAGAACAAAAAGTCTAATCATCAAGTGAAATTTACTCAAATCGTGATCAAACTTTCTTAATTCAAGTCATTTTAACTTGACTAGATTTTGTTTTTTGTGCACATGCTTCAAGGTTTGTTTGTTTTTTTGCATTGTTTTTGACCTATGTTGTACTGTTGTTTTGGTTCAGCAGAGACAGTTCCAACTTCAGGCATGTTTGTGATGAGGAAACAACATTATAACAGATCAGAAAACAGTTTAATAATGAGCCTTTTACAGTATAACCAAGGGGCAAACTGGTGATGTTGTGTTCATGAGCAAGACACTTCAGCCACATACTGCACAGTCACATGGTTGAGACTGACCAAAAGGCGTCTACTGTAAATAAAAAAATAAAAAACATATCTTATTTTAACATATAACTGTGTCAGGTTTAATTATTATGGTGTTTAGTGTTGCGCATTGATTCTCTATACATCACAATACTGCACTGATTCAGAGGCTTTGATTACTGCAGCAGGATTCTGGGGTTATAATCAGAGCTGGACACACTGTGAAACTGAGCCCTGCTTTAGTCCTGGTTTAGATCGGTTTAGTCCTGGTTTAGATCTGCTCTGATCCTGGTTTAGTCCTGGTTTAGATCTGCTCTGATCCTGGTTTTGTCCTGGTTTAGGAGGTAACAGCATTAAAGCTCACGAGAGTTAATTTGGTGTAATGTAGGATCTTTAACAGAGCTCCCAGAGCTGCAATAAGATTAAATATATTAAACATCTTAACGTCTCTCATACAGTATATGATGATAATATTACAAGTCATGTCACTAAACCAGGTCTAAACCAGGACTACAGCAGGTCTAAACCAGGACTACAGCAGGTGTAAACCAGGACTACAGCAGGTCTAAACCGGGACTACAGCAGGTGTAAACCAGGACTACACCAGGACTATGCCAGGTCTAAACCAGGACTATATCATTTCTAAACCAGGACTATACTAGGTCCAAACAGGTCTAAACCAGGTCTACAGCAGATCTAAACCAGGTCTAAACCAGTTCTATGCCAGGTCTAAACCAGGTCTAAACCAGCTCTAAATCAGATCTAAACCAGGACTACACCAGGTCTAAAACAGGTCTAAACCAGTTCTAAAACAGGTCTAAACCAGGTCTAAACCAGGACTACACCAGCTTTGAACCAGGACTGCGCCAGGTCTAAATCAGGTCTAAACCAGGACTACACCAGGTCTAAACCAGGACTGCGCCAGGTCTAAACCAGGACTGCGCCAGGTCTAAATCAGGTCTAAACCAGGACTACACCAGATCTAAACCAGGTCTAAACCAGGACTACATCAGATCTAAACTAGGTCTAAACTAGGTCTAGACCAGGACTATACCAGGTCTAACCAGGATTTCTAAACCAGGTCTACAGCAGGTCTAAAACAGGTCTAAACCAGGACTATGCCAGATCTAAACCAGGACTACACCAGGTCTAAAACAGGTCTAAACCAGGTCTAAAACAGCTCTAAACCAGGTCTACTTACAGTATTTCTTGTATTATCGGCCCACAAAGCGCCCTTGGCCCTTGGAACATGCTTATTTCACAGTTCGGCCTCAGGGAGCTGAGTTTGACAATAGGATTTCAGCACCTCCTCTGCCTCTGCCCCCTCCAAGGGCAGGAGCCGAGTCCAGGCTTCATATATTCCGCTGGAAATTCCCGGGAGATAAACACTTACATGGGAAAGCTTAATACAATACGGCTGCTCTGGTCTGTGGCCACGATAGGACCTGGACTCTAACATAGCACCTTTTTACACGGACCTTTTTGGCTCAAATTGCAGAACAGATTAGAATTCCCATTTCAATATTATTTTACTTTGCTATGGGGAACTGACTGCGAACACATAACATATTTAGATCTCAGTGTTGCCTTTATTGTTTGGAAAATGCTGCATTCACTGAAAACAACACGTTAAAGGTGCAGCTTTTCTGGTGGACGTGTTTGCTTGGCCAAAATTTAAGATATAAACACTTAAATCTATCAGAAAATGACTTAAAAACAGTGAATTATTGTCCGTCCATGCAGCGAGATCATTTTACTTGACAAGTTATCTTCAAATAAACAACCTCTAGACTAGAATGAAGCAGTTTCAGAACTAGAAAGTCGATAATAAATCTGAAAACAAGATGAATAACCTGATATAAGTTTTAAAACCTTGGCCAGATCAGAGGAATGTGCAGTGTGGAGATGTTATTGCTTTGCCGTGAATGTTCCGTGGTATGACTTTAAACACTTCTATGCAGCGTTTATCCATTACTGGTGTGTTTATTGCTCAAAAATACAATCATTCTGTGTGTGAAAAGGGTTCTCGTTCCACAGATCTGACCTGTAAAGTAGAGTAAAGTTGTTTTCCTTGAGATGGACAGAATTCTAGACAAAGTAATAACACCTCCATGGCGACAACCCTTCACCAGAAAAGTTGTGCAATGGTGTTTTATAAGTTTCGCTTTTGTTTTTGTCGTAAATATACAAAAGCATGATACAAAACTGTGCACTGCAACTTAACAAATCTGATGCTCTGGGCCTGATGCGGTTTGCAGTGAATATTGATTCGCACAGGCCTTAAAAACAGTTCACTGCAGTTAAAAGTTCACTAAAATGCTTATTCTATTTTATTTTTCAGTATCATTCGTGTTATTTTGTATCTGTGATCTACTGCTAAGCCTGGGATCCTTTGTTTTAATGATTAGTAATGCCTTCACAAGACTTTTTGTATTTAAAATATGAAAATACATCTTACTACACTTAAAATAAGAAAAGCACCAACTTTTTGCACTTAAAATAAGAAACAAAATCAAATATTGCTGGAATTGCTGAGTAAAATTTTATTTAAGTCATTTTAACTTACCTAGATATTGGTTTTTTTTCCAGGATTTCCACTGTATTAAACTTCTGCATGGGAGAAGCAGCACGAAATCACAGTTTTACACATATTATATGCACATTGTTAAAATATTTATCTGTTGGAATAGCTAGGAAAACCTTTTATTGCTTTGTTTTGATATAACTGTAGTTTTTTTTACATTGTGGACTCTTCCATCTTGTGTCCACACAGGCTAATGAGCCACATGTAAAATACTGTTAATATTTCACTGTATTAAACTTGTGATTGTGTTTTATTTCATTCACACATGTTCAAGAAATCTTTTATTATTAATCTGTCTACATCTCCAAAGCTTAAAATGCAACTGTAGTTTTAACAGCTACATTTTACCTTTATTTCAGTAGAGTTTGGCAATTCCAGGTCTGAAATGATCCAAATGAGTGGAGTTTGAGAGAAAAACTCAGCCTAAATATGCAGGGTTTGTGTGTTAAACGTGCGCGAACGAACCAAAACACAACTCCAGGTCTGTTTGCGATGAGAAAACAGAAAACAGCGTCATATGGGCCCTTTAGGACGACCGACTTGTCATGTTGCTGATAACATAACTTCTCTTTTACGACACTAACCTCTCCTGACGGGGCCTGCTGATGCCGGGGCAGTTATAGGTGATGGAGACAGAAGACGGGCCCGGATTTCAGCTTGTTTCATCATTTTGTGCGCGAAGTCGAACTCTAAATAATGAAGCTGAGCGTGTTGTGGTTTGGGTCAGACTAATTAATGCGAGGCTGAGCTCAGAGCTGTTTTACTACCACTGCCGTCCTGGGGCTGTGTGTGTGGACGGCTTGACAGCAATTTTACAGTCTGAGGAGTGCTGAGTTGGGGTTATATTTGTACACATTATATCAAAACTGGGACTAGACCGGGACTAGACCAGGACTAGACCAGGACTAAAAGAGACGTTCACGTTTTCCTACTGAATATGTTGTCAAATTCATTCTTTAAAGGTCTCATATGACGTAAAACCAACTCCTGTGAGCTTTAAGCCATGTTATAATGTTGTTACCTCCTCAAAAACACACCTGGTTTTAGTTTGTTTATATTTCCAAAGCTCAAAATGCTCGGTTCCACCTTGTGATGTCATGGAGTGGTAGTAGTCAACTTAACAGCGACTTTTTTTTTACCTTTAGTTCAGTCTGGATTTGCAAATCCAGGGCTGAAATAGAAATGATTCTAGTGAAGGTGTTTGGAGTTTAAAAACACAGTGGAGCACTTCCTGTATTACCACGTGACATTACAACAAGTGCCAGTTCTAACCCAAGACTAAACTAGGATTACAACCGGACTAAACCAGGATAGCACCAGGATTATTGCAGGTCTAAACCAGAGCTAAACCTGGAAAAAAACAGAACTACACCAGGACTAAACTGGGTCTAAACCAGGACTACACCAGATCTAAATTAAGACCACACCAGGACTAAACCAGAACTACATCAGGACTATACTGGGACTAAACTAGACCTACACCTGGACTGCACCGTGTCGAAATCAGAACTATAGCAGAACTAAACCAGGACTACATCAGAACTACACCAAGACTAAACCAAGTCTATACCAGGACTAATCCAGGTCTAAACCAACACTAAACCAGGTCTAAACCAAGACTACACCAGGGCTACACCAGGACTAAACCAGAACAAAACCAGGACTACACCAGATCTGCATTTGGACTACACCAGGACTAAACCAGAACAAAACCAGGACTAAACCAGGACTATACATAAGAACTACACCAGGACTAGAACAGAATTACACCAATACTAAATCAGAACTACACCAGGTCTATACCAGGACTACACCAGAGCTACACCAGAAGAAAACCAGGTCTATACCAGGACTACACCAGGTCTAAACTAGGTCTAAACCAGGACTACACCAGAGCTACATTTGGATTACACCAGGACTACACCAAGTCCAAACCAAGACTACACCAGAACTAAACCAGAACTAAATCAAAACTACACCAAGATTACACCAGGACTAAACCAGAACTATACCAGAACTCAACCAGGACTAAACCAAAACTACACCAGAACTCAACCAGGACTAAACCAGATCTACACCAGGAAAAAAACAGGTCTAAACCAAGACTACACCAGATCTAACCCAGATCTACACCAGGACTTAACCAGAACAAAACCAGGTCTATATCGGGGCTACACCAGGTTTAAAAAAGAACTGCACAAAATAATTCACTTGTTCACCCATCCATCCACCCCCGCTGCCTCCTCCTCTCCCCAGCACAGGTGACTCTGGCCTGGGGGAGAGGGCTCGGGACTCCCCTGCTTTTATCTCCAGCTCCGTCGCTCTTCTAATTCAATAAAGCCACAGTGACACAGAGGTGCTGGAGGGAACAGCAACCCCGCGCTTGCTTAATTACCCTCATCTCCATCTTACCGGGGCTTTCACTGGATAATCTGACTCAAATCGTAATAACACCATCAGTAATCGCCAACAATGGGAGAATCTGCCTCGGATTAATAAACATAATGGAAGTGTTCGTTTCCCCGTGGTGAGAACAGAATGTCTGAGAAAGAGATGTTACTGGGAGTTTGCGTGTTCTCCCTGTGGATCGAGGGTTTACGTAGGGTGTTTGGGGGTTTCTGGTTGACCTAAAATGTGCATAAAAATGCAAATGCAAGGACTAAACTAGGACTATATCAGGATTAAACCAGGACTATGCCAAAACTATATTAGGATTAAACCAGGATCAAACCAGGACTACACCGGGACTACATCAGGTTTAAACCAGAAATACACCAGAACTACACCAGGACTACACCAAGACTACACCAGGACTAAATCAGGACGGACTAAACCAGGACTAAACCAGGATTACACAGGACTACACCAAGAGTAAACCAGAATTACACCAGGAATAAACTAGGACTACACCAAGACTACACCAGGATTAAACCAGGACTACACCAGGACAGACTAAACCAGGACAGACTAAACCAGGACAGACTAAACCAGGACTAAACCAAGATTACATCATGGCTACACCAGGATTATCAGAATCAGAATCAGAATTACTTTTATTCATCCCCGAGGGGAAATTTTCTTCGTTACAGATGCAACCGACCAAGTAGTTTTCTACACTTACACTAAGACTACACCAGGACTACACCAGGACTACACCAAGACTACACCAGGACTACACCAGGACTACACCAGGACTACACCAAGACTACACCAGGAGTAAACCAGGACTAAATCAAGACTTAAACCAGGACTAAACCAGAACTACACCAGGACTAAACCAAGACTACACCAGGACTGAATCAGGACTAGAACTACACCAGGATGGACTAAACCAGACCTACACCAGGACTACACCAGGACTAAACCAAGACGAACTAAACCAGAACTAAACCAGGACTACAGCAGGACTAACTCGGATGGGCCAAATGCAGAGGACGTTTTTTCTTAAAGTCTACGGGTCTAATCTAAATATAATCTTATGTTAAATATTATGTGATTTTCTATCAAAAACAGACCTGGAGTTGTGTTTTGTTTCATTCATGACATCACAAGGTGGAACCGAGCATTTTGAGCTTTACAGATGCAGACAGACTAATAATAGAGGATTACTCAAACATGTGTGAATGAAAAAAAAACGGACTTAACACGACTTAAAGCTCTGAACAGTCAATTTTCCATTAAACAGTAGTAGTTTAATGTAGATCCTATGAACAGAAATAATTATCTATATCGTGAAGTCACAAAGAAGCAAAATGAGAGACACCGTTTTCAGTCTGCCAAGCATCATTACTGACAGCCGTGGTTTTAATTTCCCAAGAGAGTACAAGTTCTGCCTTTGCCCTTTTTCTTACAAAAGTAATTATGCAAAAATTCATTTCTCCGTGTGACTGTAGAGCCGTTCCTGACAGCTATGGGCTCTACGCAGAGTGCATTCCGGGTAATTGAGGTGCACCGGATACATCCTTGGGAGAGGAAAGGAAGAAAGGAAGGCTAATATATTTGGGATTTGGCAGCATTTCGGTCATTTTCATAGACCACAGATCATTCGGAGAAGCACTTTTGCGTTGCGGAGTAATGAATCAGATTTAGTGGTGCATTCCGACAGGTGCACGCGGCAAAAAAGTCAAGTGGATTTAAGTTAAAATGAGTACGATTCTGGGTACAGTTGAATTGAAAATGACTTTTTTTTAATGTGTTATTTAGAAAAGTTAAATAAATTTGTTTTTCTGCAACAAAACGTGTAACTTTATGCAAAATTTCGGCAGAAAACTGTACTTGAAATGAGACAAACATGACCTCACTACTATTATTTTGCGCTCAATTTGTACTTTTGAAAAAAAAACAGCCAAAATTACTCAAACCAAACATGTAACGCAAACATATTGCAATGTATTCGCGTTATTCCAAAGTGAATTTCTTCCTCAAACAACGTTAGACAGTTTGTTTTAGCGTTAAAAGTGAGCACATGTTGTTAACTGGTGCTATAAGGATCCAGCCATAGCAACAATGCATTGCAGGGTAATCAATCAGAAATGCAATCCCACAGGCTAGTCTAAAAATGCTATACTTCCACAACAAAACAAAACAAATAAAAAATTATGTCAAATTAATATGTATTTTTTATTTAAATTATAATTTCATTGCATTGCAGTGCAACCTAATTCTGTAGTTGCAGAGACGCATTCCGACAGGTGACCATCCGACTCCTATCAAAAAGCTCTCACCGCAAGGAAAACAAATTGTCATCACGCATAAAACTACATTATAATCCAAGCACGGTCACATATTTTACAATTTAGCGTTAATTTTCTATTCACAAACCGTTCCATCTATGCAGAACCAGCCTGACAATCGCAGCAAAATAAATAAAAATAAATAAATGAAAAGCCAGTGTTGTGATTCAAATACAAGTGTGTCCGTACCTTCCCATCACGCAGCGCCGCATCCTGGAGATTCAAAGCCCAAAATCGGGATAAGAGAGGAGCGACCACCCCCCCTTCCCCTCCTCCTCCTCCTTATCTGATCTCCAAACAGGCTCACCCACCTCTGTCTATGTCGCGAGGAAATACCCCACAACATCAGCACGCGACGCACGCTAGCCCCGTCCGCCAGCAGCCCCGCTATCTCCGCCGCTTCTGCCGCTAACGCTCAGCCAGCACGGAAACGACCAGGAAGAAAAAGAGGAGATGAGGAAGGAAGAGAGAGAGAGAGAGAGAGCGTGCAGAAGCGAGCAAGCGAGGGGAAAGCGAGAGACGCGGAGGAGAGGACGAGTGGGTGGAAGCGGCTTATAGGGAAGGGAAGGAAAGCGAGGGGAAAAAAAAAAAACAAGCGCGAGGGGGCGTGAAGATGTTCGCAAAAAAAAAAAAAAAAAAAGATTTCATAGGTGCAATTGAGAAATGAAGGCTTACCAGATGGCGGCGGATTTGTTCAAGTCGGGAGCCTGGAAGAAACAAAACAAAATAGACGAAAGGAGGTTGAAGTTGCAATTTGTAGCTCGCCACGTTTTTTAGTTTTAAAGAAGATCGGAAGTGCGATGAACTGAGTTGAGGTCGCGTCAGAAGTGAGCGGCAAGGATTGAAAGAAAGACGGACAGAACAAGGAAGGAGGTGGGTGGAGGGATGGTGAATTCTCTAGTTCAGACTGCAGCAGAGCCCCCCCATGAGGAATAACTGGCAGCAAGTCAAAAAAGCAGGCGAGGGAGAGGAGCCAGGGAGACAGAAGATAGAAATATAACGACTTAAAATACAGGAGAAGTGAACAGGTGGCGGGATCTGTTGAATGCTCCAATGTAGACTGTTAAAATATGCGTTTCCGTGTATGAACTCGTTACGGGAAACACATAACGCCGACATATTCCTAGGGTTCGGTTTGCGGGTCGTTAGCGCTGAGGCTTATCGGCCGTGACACGCAAGCTGCTCTGTTTTCATGTCCCATCATTTAGTCAGTGGATTTGATAATGGGGTTTTAATGTGTTTTTACAGCGCCAGTGGAAAACGGGGAACTAGATCCAGCCACAGTGTTTACGCAGTGTGACAGAATGGAAAAAACTTAGGGTAAAAAACACTAAGGAATGATGCATGTTTTCTAATTAGAGGGGGAAATGTGGCGAGCTAGCCAGGAGAGAAAATACTAAATATAGTGTTAAATGGTAAGTTTTTTGGTCTGTTTAGTCTCTCAGCATTTAAACTTTCACGTCGGAGCACTTACACATTATGCAAATTAGCCCTGCAGTTTTAAGTTTTATTTCTACAAAACGTAAACAAATGTGCGCAAAGCTGCATTTAACACATTATTAATCAATGTAAATGTTGAGCGGAGAACCGGAAATGTCTGTAGAGCGGTGGTAGAGAGGACCATTTATTTACATTAGTAATTTATTTTGTGCATAATTTTATATTGTTGTTGCTAATAAATTAACTAAAGCAACAAAACAGCCTGAAGAGCCGCTTGAGAGCCAAAAGAGCCGGCTCTTTTTAGCGAGCCGAGCCAAAAGAGCCAGTTCTCTAAAAAGAGGCAGAATTCCCATCTCTAACTCAAATACTAAATAAGGCATCTAAAATCCCCTCTGTATATTTTTATGTGTCTAATATGTCAACAAAAAGAAGCATGAAATTTTCACCAGGCTCTTTCCATATTTCTGTTTTAAATGTCCCAAAATGGTAAATTTTGGCAGTTTTTACACAGAAAATGCCTTACTTTTAATATGAAAACATTACAAAAAACTTGTAATGCATTTTTTTCTTACATTCATGTAAGTAAACTACAGAAAATGTTTTAAATTAATATCGCAAAATTTAAGATTTTTTCCTTTTCACTTCCATACAGACAGCTCACACCACTGTGCTAAGTTACAGGTCAGCTCTGTGGAGGAGAGACGACAGTAAGAACAAGGTATTTTGTGTGATAAAGGCAAAAGTAGTAGCTCTCCATCAGAAATGTTACATAATATGAGTTTAATGTTGTTGAAGAAGATGGACAAGGCAATAAAAGTAGGCAAGAATCCAAAAGGTTTCAGTTTATTTCAGGTTCGATTCCCAGGCATGCATGTTTTCCCTTTTTTCTAGGTTTTTCCCATCAACTTATAGAACATGAACATGTAAGGCAAATCCTGACCAATATCCAGGCTCAAAATCTAATCCAAATCCAAGACAAATTGAATGTAACACCTCAAAGATCACTTTTGGTCTACTGCAATAATCTGTAGATTAATTTTAAATTCAAAATACAGTTCAGAATACTATTTTATTTCTACTTTCCAACAGCAGCTGCATAATTACCTCAGAATCTTCAACAAATGTGGGTGAGATAAGAAACCCAGTTCTTCATATTCAGGTCAAACATAATAAGTTGTCCAAACATTTCCCAAATGAGCTGTAATGATGTTTTTTGTAATAATAGAACATTTAAAGTGTCGTTCGTCCTATTTCCTTCCTATTCCTATTATTTAAGTACCAAACCAATAGTTCAAACATGTAGATTCTGACATTACGTGTATATTCAGTCTTCAGTGTGATGTTTTTGAAGTAAATATAAATTGTCAAACTTAGCTAAATGGCCATAGCTACAGTTTAATGAAGTCAGCTATTATGGAAGATTATCGTTTTACTTGAATAAGATTAATGAGGCCATATGGTATGGTATGGCCATGTGGCGTGTTGTCAAAGCCTGATCCCGTCAGATCTCAGAAGCTCAACGGCCTGGTTAGTACTTGGATGGGAGACACTGGGAATTCCAGGTGCCACAGGGGGGCGCCAGTCACAGAAACGTTGAGTCATTAGTTAGGCAAGACACTTCACCCACATTGCCTAGTGTGAAAGTGGTGTGTGCACGGCAGGACTCCCTTGAAAAAGAGATTAGTAATCTCAATGGGACTTTCCTGGGTAAATAAAGGTTAAATTAAATTAAAAAATTAACATAATTAGTTTTTGAGAATATAACAAAGAATATTAATCATCTTCAAGGCGGCTGGAGCATGATGCAAACAACTAAACTAAAGCCTTTTACAGAGATCTCAGAATATTACTACTACTGCTACTACTACTACTACTACTACTAAACTACTACTAATGTGACTGTGACTACTACTACTACTACTACTACTACTACTACTAAACTACTACTAATGTGACTGTGACTACTACTACTACTACTACTAATACTACTACTACTACTACTACTAAACTACTACTAATGTGACTGTGACTACTACTACTACTACTACTACTAAACTACTACTAATGTGACTGTGACTACTACTACTACTACTACTACTACTACTACGACTGTGACTACTACTACTACTACCACAACTACTACTACTACCACTACTACTCCTACTACTACTACTACTACTACTCCTAAAACTACTACTACTACTATTACTACTACTACTACTGTTTTTGGTGGACGGGGAAAACCAAAGAAGATGAGGTAACTACAACAACAACTTTTACTTTAGTACTTTTGGAGATGGAGAGGTCATGGAGGGGTACTACTACAACTACTACTACTATTACCACCACTACTACCACCACTACTACTACTACTGCTAAATAACAAGTGTTCATGTTTTGGGTTAAAGGGCAATGAAAGCAACTGAAGGAAACTACTATCAATCAATCAATCAATTAAATACTGTCTCACTTTAACTGTAGCTTTTAACTGTATGTTTTAAATTGCACTTAACTTGTTTATTTGTTGTAAGGCGACCTTGGGTGTCCAGAAAGGCGCCTAAGAAATAAAATGTATTATTATTATTTATTATTACTACTACTAAGGTTGCAAACTACTACTATCACTATTCAGGTTGCAAACAATAACAACTACTATAACTACTACTACTACTACTAGAACTTGTCATGTTTTGTGTTAAAAGACAATGAAAGCAATTGATGGAAACTACTACTACTGATACTACTACTGCTGCTACTACTACTACTACTACTACTACTACTACTACTACTACTCAGGTTCCAAACTACTATTACTACTCCTATTACTACTAGAGCATGTCATGTTTTGGATTAAAAGGCAATGAAAGCAATTGAAGGAAACAACTACTACTACTACTACTATTACAACAACTACTACTACTACTACTATTACTACTACTCGGGTCACAAACTACTACTACTACTACTATTACTACTACTACTACTACTATTACAACAACAACTACTACTACTACTATTACAACTACTACTACTACTACTACTCAGGTCACAAACTACTACTACTACTACTATTACAACTACTACTAGTACTACTCAGGTCACAAACTACTACTACTACTACTATTACAACTACTACTACTACTACTACTCAGGTCACAAACTACTACTACTACTACTATTACAACTACTACTACTACTACTACTCAGGTCACAAACTACTACTACTACTACTATTACAACTACTACTACTACTACTCAGGTCACAAACTACTACTACTACTACTACTATTACTACTACTACTACTACTACTCAGGTCACAAACTACTACTACTACTACTATTACAACTACTACTAGTACTACTCAGGTCACAAACTACTACTACTACTACTATTACAACTACTACTAGTACTACTCAGATCACAAACTACTACTACTACTACTATTACAACTACTACTAGTACTACTCAGGTCACAAACTATTACTACTACTACTATTACAACTACTACTACTACTACTCAGGTCACAAACTACTACTACTACTACTACTATTACAACTACTACTACTACTACTCAGGTCACAAACTACTACTACTACTACTATTACAACTACTACTACTACTACTACTCAGGTCACAAACTACTACTGCTACTACTATTACAACTACTACTACTACTACTACTCAGGTCACAAACTACTACTACTACTACTATTACAACTACTACTACTACTACTCAGGTCACAAACTACTACTACTACTATTACAACTACTACTAGTACTACTCAGGTCACAAACTACTACTACTACTACTATTACAACTACTACTACTACTACTCAAGTCACAAACTACTACTACTACTACTACTACTACTACTATTACAACAACTACTACTACTACTACTATTACAACTACTACTACTACTACTCAGGTCACAAACTACTACTACTACTACTATTACAACTACTACTAGTACTACTCAGGTCACAAACTACTACTACTACTACTATTACAACTACTACTACTACTACTACTCAGGTCACAAACTACTACTACTACTACTATTACAACTACTACTACTACTACTACTCAGGTCACAAACTACTACTACTACTACTATTACAACTACTACTAGTACTACTCAGGTCACAAACTACTACTACTTCTAATTAACAACAACAACAATTAATGTTTTGGGTAAAAGGGCAATGAAAGCAACTGAAGGAAACTATTACTACTACCACCAGTACTATTACTATTACTATTACTACTACTACTACTACTACTACTTCTACTACTCAGGTCGCAAACTACTACTGCTACTACTACTACTACTACTACTACTACTACTACTCCAAACCATGCAAACCTGTTCAGGAATCGTACATGAAATGTTATTGTTGTACAAGTAAACGACAGCCCTCAACTTCCACTTTCCATTTTCTAACGAGCATTATTAATTATGTAGTTACTCGTCCAAATGTTGTCCCTTGAGTCCCGGGCGAACGCCGAAGCACTTTTCATCCAAGATTTTTCACCACAGAAGGCCGAAGTTTTCATGTTTTGATTTTTTTTTCCCGTCTTCTCACTCAAGGATTTGTGCTAGCAGAAACTTCACTGCCAGACACGCACCGAGCCCCCATGCCACTGCCACCCACCTTTTTTCAAGCAGTTGCTAAGGTGACGGCAAAGGCTGAATTTTAATCTGACAATAAATTAAGGCAATACGACGGGCTTTTGTATTATAAAAGGGCCCAAGTTATGCAATTTTCTATGTTCAAATGTTGTTTCCTCATCACAAACAGACCTGGAGGTGTGTGCTTTTGTTTCATTCACACATGTTTAACGCACAAACCCTGCAGATTTAGACTGCAGAGTTCTTCTCTCAAACCAAAAACTCTCTCCCACCTTGTGATGTCGTGCCGTATTGCAGAACACGCTCCTCTGTGTTTTTAAACTCCACACACCGTCACTAGAATCATTTGGATAATTTCAGCCCTAGAATTGCCCATTTCTACTAAACAAAAGGTAAAAGAAGCTGTCGGCTCTTCAGGTGGAGGAGTTCCAGTGTCTCGGGGTCTTGTTCACAGTGAGGGGAGGACGGAGCATGAGGTTGACAGGCGGAGCATTGTGGTGCAGCGTCGGCAGTGATGCGGTCGCTGTATCGGACCGATGTGGTGAAGAAGCCTTTTGTAGCGCTGGTTTTATGCTTGTTGTTTCCTGACCATTGCTGTATATGCTGCCCTTTACCGTTACTTGTATCTGTTGTCTGTTACCATTGTTGGTATCTTTAAATTTCTTACCATTGCTGGTGTCCTCATGTATTGTAATTGCAATATGATGATAATTATGTATTATATCAACCTAGAACAGTTATTCACTTTCCGCACTTGTAAGCTCCTATAGTTAATGTAAAATGTTAATGTAAAAAGTTCATTGTGTTAGATTAGAAAAGGCGGGTGGGATTAAATAAGTTCTCTTCTTCCCACTCCTTTTTGGGCAAAATATTTTGTTGTTGTTTTTTGGTATTTCTATCATGATTTCTCTAATGTTATATGTTCCACTGTAAAAGAATGTAAACTAAGCTTTTAATGTTTAATGTTTGTTTGATTGTTTATTGTTTTATTACTTATTTTACTTTTTCTGTACAGCGCCTTTGAGTGTCTTGAAAAGTGCTTTATAAATAAAATATATTATTATTATTATTACTTCTTAATTGCCCAAAATAAAATAATAAAAAAAGGAGCTGAGCCGAAAGGCAAAGCTCTCAGTTTACCTCAGTCTACGTTCCTCCCCTCACCTGTGGTCATGAGCTCTGGGGAATGGGCGAAAGGACGAGATCACAGATGTCGAAATGAGTCCCTTAGAGAAAGGGTGAGGAGCTCGGTCACACGGGAGGAACTCGGAGTAGAGCCGCTGCCCCTCCACGTCGAGAGGAATCAGCTGAGGTGGCTCGGGGATCTGTTCCCGATGCCTCCTGGGTACCACCCTGGGGAGGTGTTCTGGGCATGTACCACCAGGAGGAGGCCCCGGGGAACACCCTGAGGACACCTTGGGGGTCCCCTGGAGGAGCTGGAGGCAGTGTCCGGGGTGAAGGAAGTCTGGGAGTCCCTGTTTAGACTGCTGCTCCTTATAAACTACCACACAGTTGTTTTGGTTTCCCTTGTTAACCTAAAACAGTAGCAGTAATGATAGTTTGTGTCCCTGTCTTGTTGTGTGATTGTGATTTGTGTTTATTGTCTTTCATCTATTCATCTTTTTACTATTAATATTCACCAATCTTTAATGTCAAGTGTGATGGACTGACTGTTATTGTGCCTATGTCCTGTTTTTTGTCTTGCTATCAACCTGCCATTGGGACTACAGATGTAAATGATTCTGCACAGGAAACTCTGGCACATTTACATGCTGTACTAACACATGTTAATTAATGTGCACTGTCCCATACATAAATAAACATAAACATAGTGGTAGTAGCAGTAATGGTAGTGGTAGCAGTTTCTTTCAGTTGCTGTTGTAACAGCATTCTAACCTGTCTTTTAGCCCACAAGAGTCAGTTTTGCTGTCATATAGGACCTTTAAATCGCAGCTGTAGTGCCAGTGGAGGCTTCCTGTCAGGTGTGGTTATAGGATTTCAGGGGAGGAGCGCTGGATGAATGCAGATAGCCGGTTTACAAGTCCCCAAACATGTTCAATTAAAAGTGAGGAGCAGTGTACGGAGGAATGTTGGTGGAACTAACAAGAGAGAGACAGGGCTATTTCCATGCGGTTTGAAAACATCATCCACTTTACTAAGGGAGTGTGTATTCAGGGGTGGAAAGTAAGCTAATTATAAATACTCATGTTACGGTAATTGAGGGGATCTTTTAAACCCGCTTGACATCACAATATTCTAAAATCCCTATTAAACCTGAGCTACAGGACAGGCAAGAATTCTGTGGTGGAAATTGCTGTTTAAAGGTCCTATATTACACCAAATAGGTTCTTGTGAGCTTTAAAGGGCCCATATTTCGCAATTTTCTGATCTATGTTATAATGTTTCCTCATTAACACACAAACCCTGCATATTTAGACTTAACCTTTTTAGAGTTTGTGAGCTAAACATGTGTGAGTGAAACAAAACACAACTCCAGGTCTGTTTGCGACGAGGAAACGTCATAACAGAGATTAGAAAATAGTGTAAAACGGGCCCTTTCACTGTGAAATTGAAGGTTGTCGACCGGTTTATGGTTCATATCTCTGTAATTTCGGGGCTTATCCACATGAAACAAAAACCGGCAAGGTTCAGCGTCTTCTTTGTCAGTATAAATTAACTGAAGTGGGTTTTTTTTTTCACAATAACTTCAGAAAGTGGTGCCATTATTCAACCCCAAAGATGTAACTGAACTCCAAGATATAAGATTAATGCGATAAGATTATGGAGCCAGTCTCTTCAAATGAAAGTGTCTATACCTACAAATACATACAAAAGCCCCATGCTGCCTGGTCTAATTGAACATCTTAAAGGTCCTACATTATACAAAATGGCTTCTTGTGAGGTTTAAGTCATGTTATTGGTGTTTTCACATCAAAAACAGACCTGGAGTTGTGTTTTGTTTCATTCACACATGTTTGAGTAACCATTTTTTATTAGTCTGTCTACATCTCCAAAACTCAAAATGCTCTGTTCCACCTTGTACTGTCATCTAAGGGAAGTTTTCAAGTTAACAGCTACCTTTACCTTTATTTCAGTAGAGATTGGCAAGACCACGGCTGAAATCATCCAAATGATTCTCGTGAAGCTGTATAGTGTTTAAAAACACAATAGAGCACTTCCTGTTTCTTCCATGACATCACAAGGTGGAAGTGTTTTCCATTTGAGAGGAGAACTTAAGAAGAAGAAGAACCTAAATATGAAGGGTTTGTGTGTTAAACGTGTGAATGAAACAAAACACAACTCTGAAAAACACAAAGTCTGTTTGTGATGAGGAAACATTATAAAATAGATCAGAAAATAGTGAAATATGGGCCCTATACAAATAAAAATACTACAATATTATGAAAACGTAACTAGTATGTGAGATATATTTTTCATACACACAAAATACTTTCATTTATAAAGTTGGCAGGACTACTTGCATTTGATATTCCTGGTGAATTTTCAATAGATTGTTTGGTTACTCTATATTATATTCAGTGGTGGAACGTGACGAACTAAAACTACTAAAACTAATACTAAATACAATACTAAATACAATCAATCAATTAAATACTGTCCCACTTTAACTGTAGGCTTTAACTGTATGTTTTAATCATACTTAATTTGTTTATGTTGTTGTAAGTCGACCGTGAGTGATCAGAAAGGCGCCAAATAAATAAAATGTGTTATTATTAAAAGTATTGTTATAAAAGTAGTAAAGTACATTTTAAAGTGGATGCTTTTTACTTCTACTTCAAAACATTTGAGAACAGGTATCAGTACTTTGTACTACATTTTTGAACAGGATTGAAAAGTAAAAGTTTTTTATTATTATTTTTATCATCATTTGAGACCTGCTGAAAAGACTGGGGGTTTATTTTTATCATGTTTGTAGTTTGAGCAAAGAAGCTGTTCAAAAAATATAAAAGCTAGGACAAATTACTGAATCAGTTCTTTCTTTTGAACAAAATTAAGTAAAATTATGTACTTTTTACTATTTAAGTACATTGTTAAACAGGTACTTTAAAGCTTTTACTTGAGTCGATTTTTTCATGTGATACTTTTATTTGAGGATTTTTTGCTCTTGTATCTGTACTTTTACTTAAGTAGCAAAATTGGGTACTTCTTCCATCACTTACTTTTAATATTTCTGACAAACTTTCACTTCACTTTTGTTTGGTCAGTCTGTTTCATTGTAATTGGTCAGAATTTCATGACTCACCATGTTTATGCCGTGTTGCAGAGAGGCGGATCTCAGTGGGGGTTGCGGACACAATTCCTGGTCTGTTTCCAAAAAAGTCCCACTTTTCTTCTGAACGTCCATGAAACCTTGGCCAAACTGCAGCGGCGGCGGTATCACAAACATGTCACCCGTATCCGAAATTTCCGAATCAGAATTTTTGTCCGACAACCTCTTCACCTCTTTAGGACGACCTCTCGCACTCTCAGGTGACTTCCGTTGCGCCGTTGAGCAAGGCGTTTTCACTCTCTTCCTCACATTCTCTCCACCTACTCCTTTTTCCTCTTCTGGAATCGTCGTCATGGAGTCCACTGGTGATACCTGCTTCCCGAACGCTTGCAGACTATTTTGGTTAAAAACGTTGGTGGTCACGTCCTCCAAAAACTGCGAAAAACGGACTTTGGCTTGGATCATTTCTCGCACTTTCACTTGTTTCGAATTCCCGTTGATATTTTTACCACGTTTTTCCACTGACCGAGCACTGACCCCGGGATGACTTTGCGTTCTCTTGCTACAATCACCAACGCAACTCTTGTTTCGCACCATCGCACAATCTTCCGATCTCTCCAGCGTACGCCTTACCCGGTTTTCCAACTCTTCTTGGCTCTGCTTTTTGATCGAACGGTGCAAAAACGTCGTAAACCCGGAACTCCAGCTGCTCGTGGTGAGATCGCTGCCGTCTCCAGATGAAGAACAGTTGTAGTCGCAATACATGACTTCACAAGATCTAGGAATATTTTGAAATATTAACGAGAAGGCGATGTTAGCTCACCTTTCATGAGCTGCTGTCCTAATTGCGGTTTTAGCTGGAGGATTCGCTGTTGAACGGACAGCTCCAATTTAAAGTGTTTTTTTTTTTAGTTCAGTTCTGTCTGATTGGGGTGCCAGGCTGACCCAGTAGAAATCCAATACATTTGACTGTAGGCTGCACAGATGGGCCTTTTCGCTTTGTCAGCCAAGGACGGTTAGGGAATAAAGATGAACGGAGATAAAACTACAACAGAATTTCAATTAGTGTAATAAAAATAAATGAAAAGTAAATGAATGGAGGAGAGTGGAGAGACAATGAGGGCTGTAACGTGGCAAAACACAGTCTGGGTAATGTTATAGGCAGTTAGAATAGGCCTGTCCATAGGTTTAAGAGTGATGGGAAATTAGTACAGTCGCCTAAAGCAAAGCGAAAATAATATATCTTGTAAATTGAGAAAATTGCTAAAAATGGGGCCTATAGACTCAAGTTGATCTAACTTAATGGAGACAAGCTGGTCTAGGACAAGTTACAGGTCAGATCTGTGGAAAAGCGCCCCTCCTCACTGAAAAAATGCAAGTTTTTTTTACTAATACAAATACTGCCAATTGAAGTTTAAAGAATACGGCACATTCCAGACCAGGTTAACATCGCAGAGACGAGTAAGAGACAGACACTTATTACAAATGTTACATAGTGCACCTTCAAAATTTGCAGCATCAGAACTTTTTTGGTAGCCTAGCTGTATTTAAAACAAATGAAATCTACTTTTTAAATCTTAGGTTCCTTCAAATGGAACTAACCACTATAGATGGATTATTAGACGACATCACTTGGCTACTGTGCATGTCTCCTGCAGAAAGAGCCGCTGTCCTGTCTGGTATCGTGTCTCTTGCAGAAAGAGCCGCTGTCCTGTCTGGTATCGTGTCTCTTGCAGAAAGAGCCACTGTCCTGTCTGGTATCGTGTCTCCTGCACAAAGAGCCGCTGTCCTGTCTGGTATCATGTCTCTTGCAGAAAGAGCCGCTGTCCTGTCTGGTATCGTGTCTCCTGCAGAAAGATCCGCTGTCCCGTCTGGTATCATGTCTCCTGCAGAAAGAGCCGCTGTCCCGTCTGGTTTCATGTCAGTGTCTCGTAGGATTTCAGCAGATTTCAGGCTCTCTCGGGGGCGGGGATAGGTGTATCGATCAGGTATGAGTGGATGTCTGGCTGCTGAAGTTTAAGACATTTCTTTTCGTCATTTACGCACTCACCTGATTTAATGTTCACCTCACTAACGTTAATTTAGCATCATAACTTATTTTAACGCACGGTGATAAACAGTTTTAGTGCTGACAACATCACTAGCTAACATTGCAACTTCATGCTAACAGCGCAGACAGCAGCGCTTTCTGCTGTGCTGAAAAAACAACTAATCCATCTAAACATTTTTGCTAGTAAAACGTGTGTGCTGCCTCCAGTGACCACTGCAATTACTTGGTGACATCACACCCTGATTACAGCTATGCGTTTCTAATTTCAACTCAATCACACTGTTCCTTATACCTCCAGAGCCTGCCCAGTTTAGCAGCTCTACTTGAAATGTGAGTGTGACCGGAGTTTAGGTGTTTAGTCCCAGTTTAACTTTGCTGTTTGTTGTTTTAAAAATATTATTCTAAAACGCTAATTTGTCTTGTTTGTATGTTAGGCTAACACCACAATCCTCTCGTACTGTGCTCACAACCATCTCCCATTCATTTCCTCTGCAGCTGGAGCAGGAGGAGACTAGAGGAAGTGGAGAGGAAATCGTCGTGATCCGAGCGACCTGAGCGTAGCCGAGTTGAACACCTTTTGACAGGCGCACGTGAGGCACTGGTAGAGGTGATAAACGGGCTTCCAATTAGCCCTGCACATGCTTAACTTCCCGTAGAGGTCTGGAGACAACACGCCTGAGAAATTAGTGCAGGAAAGTGCTTCTGTCACTCTCGGTGTGACTGAGGTGTTGCCATAAAGAAGTGGACTAAGTGAGTGTGACGTCACCCGCTCCAGTGAGTTCAAAATTAGGACTAGGAATTGATTTACGGACAAAATAGCAAAATAAAAACGCCAGGATCAGGTAGAGCGGGTTAACACGAACATTTTAAAACCAACTAAGCCATCTCTGTGAATAACTCATCACTGTCCATCTCCTCTGCTCACTGGCCTCTCCGTGTCCATCTCTTTTCGCTCCTGCAGCTTCAGGTGGAGTTTTAATGAGAGTGCGTCTGTATTATCCCCCTCTCTGTATTATCCCCCTCTCCGCTGTAGCAGTAGCAGCTTACACGGGCGGTTTTGTTCTTAATTAGCTCGCGTATTGAAGCACAGGCGCCAGGCTCTTTCAGCTCTATGTGGGTCAGGCGTAGTGGTGGTGGTGGTAGAAAAGGCATTGATTGGACAAACACGGGCCTAATGGACTTGTTAGACTGGCACTCTGCGGAGAGGAGCGGAGCATGGCATTTACGTGTGAGAACAGATCGAAGTTGGTCAATATGAGAGGCAGACGGACATGAGATACACAGAATGAAACCGTGCATTAGACAGATTTTGTTGTTGTTGTTGAAGTGGAGTTGAAATGTAGGCGTGTGACAGGTTGGTTTTTTTTAACTTAATTTAGTGGGATAATACCAGCTGTAAAAGTAAATAATAGTCTTTAATAAACTGTTTTCACCGATGGACAAATCTTGTAACATGTTAGAAATGGATGGTGACAGACAGTGGTCACTACAGAGGATCACACAGATGGATGAATTTGACATAGTTTTGACCACACTTTCAGGCTTCATTTTAGCTCTGTATCACAGTGCAAAGTGAGGTTATTATATATAGTCGCAGAATTACCATAAAATACCAAATAAGAGCCGGGTCCAGGTGTATATTTTGATAAATAACCGCCGGTTCCAAATAAACGCCGAGTCTAATGTATTTATTTTTTCCAAGAGTTTGAGAGGAGTACCATATTTTCCAAGTTTTGCTGAACAAGATTTTTTGAGGAAGGAATTAATTACCTGTCCCAAATTGTCAAATAAATGCCTGGGCTGTTAAGTGATTGAAACAAATAAACACCCCAGCTCTTATTTGGTATTTTACTGTATGGTATTTGCTATAAAGTGCTGCTTATGATCAACTGGGTCAGTTTAGCTGAATGCCCGGGAGCCAACAAAAAATGGTCTGTGGGCCACATTTGGCCCCTGGGCCATATTTCAGCCATTGGAAGATCCATGAAGACTAACAGGTAACAGACCCTTCACAAGGAAAGTTACATGTCAAATCTGTGGAGAGACAAGAGGAAAGGTGCATGTTTTTAGTGAAATGTAGGAAATGCCTGTATTTCAGTTTATATTTTGACTGAAATCTTGTGTGCTGAGGTTTCAAATAAACAAATACTGATGCTACAGCTACATGACCATACAGATATAATAGTACAGATATAATAGTCTATAACAGGGTCTCCAACTGTAGCCCAGGAGATACCAGTAACTCTCCACTCCCTTCCAAGTAGCTCACCAAGGGATTTCTGAATAACACCTTTTGTCCTGCATAACTCAGATTTGATGAATGAAATACCTATTATTACTGTAAAACTATCATTTTGATGCCTGACTTTCTGCACTCAAATAAATAATGATTTATGTTTTATGTTTTATGTGAATGTACCCCATTAAAGTTCTGCCATGGCTCTTATACTTTATACTTTATTTCCTGTGACCGCTAAAAAGTAGCTCCTGGAATTTTCATTTTGTAAAGGAAGCTCACCCGGGGGAAAACGCTTGGAGACACCGAGTCTATAAAAATACTGAAAACACAATGGAAAGCAGTAAAAGGAGTAGTAATTAGTGTTGTCACAAAACTAAAATTTCACGAAATTCACAAATTTCACGATATTCTCAATTTTGATACAAAGAAATAGACTCGATACTCAAAACTGATTCCAATACCACAATTTCAAGAGTAAATGATGGTACTTTCTTTTCTATTCCCATATGGTCTTATATCTGTGTAATCCTCAGTGGTCCAGGTAGGGTCCAATAGTGGTTCATGGGCGTACACTAGTCTGTGTGCACTAATACTTGTTCTGATACAGCTCAAGATCATTCTTAAGCGTGAGGAAAGGCTCATTTCTGTCCTGTGAATTGGACTTTTTTAGTATCGATACCTGCTTGAATCAGTATCTAGTTTCAGTACTAGTGTTGATTAGAATCTGATTTTCAATACTTTTGACAACCCTAGTAGTAATACAACACTGCTAGTTGTAAAATGTGTAACACTATGTCTGTATGTTATGTTTCCACAGCGCTAACATTGGGTTGCTGTGCCTTTTGAATACATCTTCCACCTGTGATTTGAAGACTTGCATGAATCTTTTATCATTATTATTAATTCCACCTCCACGCGCTGAGAACACCACCGGAATATGAAGCGCGTCCACCCGTGACATTCCCATAACATCTTTATACGTGCTCACACATGTCCTGTAACTATATGCCTTTAATATTCTGCTCCATTCATGATTCTGCGTCAGTATGGACAGAGCCCCACCGTCCCCCTCCTCCGTGTCCCCGCTCGGACAGCCCTTCTCCAGCCTCGTCATGCTGCAGACAGCCCCGTGCTCTGGGTCTCCGAGGACATCATTAGCCCTGCATCTGAAATATGTATGGACCACTTTTGGACATGACTTGAGTCTGAGCTGGTGCGAAAAGTGGACAGTGGTTGAGCTGGTAAAGCGGCTGCATTGTGACCAGAGGGTGGGGGGTTTTATCCCACCTCTGACAAGAGTATATTTACTGCTCAAAAAAAATGAAGGGACACTTTGAAAACACATCGGATCTCAATGTGAAAAAACAAAACAAAAAATGTACAGCATTGTCAGAAATTCGGGTTTTGAAGACACCTGAAAACAACAAATCAGAAGGCGTAGTGCTGTTCATACACCGGGTTTATTTAGAGAAGTTGCAGGCCATACATTTTAGTGATTCTTAACGTCATCTCTCTCTGAGGAAGCAACACTTGAGACGTCTCTTTTATACTGTGCATTCTGACAATTATTAACTCATGACATGCAGACGTGTAGGCACAAAGGCAGAACACATAAACAACACATAAGTTCGTGAGGTTTAAAATGAACAAAGTCCACCCCACGTACAGCTTTACATGTTGGCATAACACAAGGGTCACGTCTTGAAAAGACAGCTTCAACTCGTTGACCACCTTTAATATTACAACACAGCAGAGAATAATTTTACAATTCACAGTATATGTGACGGATATTTGTACAAATATGGACAGGGCGATGTCTTAGGAACAAAAGGATGCCACCTCTTTCAATGGAAATACATTTTCAGAGGGCGTCATTTTATAGACACCCTGAAAATTAAAGTAAAACAATTAGACTTAGACAAACTTTATTGATCCACAAGGGAAATTATTAATCCTCCAGGTACTAATGATGTGGCAGGGTGGTCCATTTTGACAAAACGTAATTTCTAAAACTCAAAATGCTTCTCAGTGTCTCGTGTGGTCCTCACGGGCTTGTTTGCATGTTTAACAACGTCGTGGTCGCTCCTGATGAGACGATGGATGGAGTCTGGGGGGATGTCCTCCCAGATCTGAGCTCCTGTAGAGTCTGAGGAGCAACCTGACGGCGTCTGATGGACCCAAACATAATGTCCCAGAGGTTTTCTATCAGGTTTAAGTCAGGTGATCGTGAGGGCCATTCAGTTGTATCAATCCCTTCATCCTCCATGTTCTGCCTGCAGACTCTTGGCACATGAGGCCGGGCATTCATCAGGAAGAACCCAGGACCTACTGCACCAGTGTAGGGTCTGACAATGGGTTCAAGGACTTCATCCCAATATGTAATGGCATCAGACTGCTGTTTTCTAGCTGGTAGAGGTCTGTGTGTCCCTCCACGAATATGCCTCCCCAGAAGATCACTGACCCACCACCAAACCGCTCGTGCGGAACCATGTTGCAGACAGCATTATGTTTTCCTTGTCTTCTCTGGACTCTTTCATGTGTATCACAGGAGCTCATGGTGAACTCGCTCTCATCTGTGAAAAGCACAGAGCACCAGTGGCGGACTTGCCAATTCTGGTGTGGAGCAGTGCCCACTACAGGATGTAGCGCCCTCATTTCACCATCATTAAGTCTGTTTCTGATTGTTTTGGCAGAGACGTTCACATCAGTGGTCCGTTGGAGGTCATTCTGTAGGGCAGTGCTCAGCCTGTTCCTTCGTGCACAAAGGAGCAGATATGGGTCCTGCTGATTGGGTTGAGGACCTTCTACAGCCCCGTCCAGCTCTACTAGAGTCTGTCTCCTGAAATCTCCTCCATGTTCTGGATATTGTGCTGGGAAACACATTAAATCTCCTTCACATTGAGATCTGATGTGTTTTCAAAGTGTTCTTTTTTATGCTTCTACTCAAGGACATTTAGTAGTAATAATGATCTGATGAGACTGGGCACTCACCTTGAATACAGTTTTACCTTTCCTTGTCCAGATGTAATTACTTTTCCTGCAATGTTAGTGATGTGACTTTCATGAATGAGTCAGCTCTTCTGTTTGAGTTCTTCTCAGAAAACAGAAAACACTCTGTTCCACCTTGTGATGTCATGTGGTAATACAGGAAGTGCTCCACTGTCTTTTTAAGGTCCATACGCCTTCACTAGAATCACGGCATAATTTCAGCCCTGGAATTGCCCATCTCTACTGAACAAAAGAAAAGGTCACAAGGTGGGACAGAGCATTTTAAGATTTGTAGATGTAGACAGATTAATACTACTAGGGTGAATGAAACAAAACACATCTCTAGGCATGTTTTTGAGGAGGTAACAACACTCTAAGATGACTTAAAGCTCACAAGAATCGATTTTGTGTAATATAGGACCTTTAATAAAATAACTAGTTTATGATGGATGTGTTTTAGGCTTTTTTTGTCTATTTTTCTCAATCCAGAGTCCCCTGTCCCTCCCCTCTCCTGTGGCGCATTCAGACACATCTCCACGTGTTCTTACCTCCTTCTCTTTTCATCCTGTTCTGTCTTCCGCACCGTTTCTCGCCATTCTGTTGCGAACGGGGCCTGCTCCGTGATATATGTCCACAATAATCTGCTCTTCATCTCAGGAGGAGCAGGGGGCGGCAGACAATTTAGAGCTATGGGCCTGTCGGGACCCCGCACCGGTCCCAACACGCCTGGGGACAAACCTGCCAAAATGCTTTCTGCCAGTTTATCCACACAATAAACTCATAGGCGTGTGCAGCGGCAGAGTGGTTAGCCCAGAGAGATTGAAAATCAACACTTTAATATACTTTTAATGTATTTTGTGGGTTTCCTCTATAGACTGTATAAATAAATGGGCACACATAGCTAAATTGCTTGACTTTGTGCTCCAGATAGGAAGTGAGCGTGGGCGCACATCTGGCTCCACTGACTCCAGCTCCAGTTCACCTTGTTTTGTGAAAATCCAAGGCAAACTTGCTCACTGCAAATAAGTTTTTGAGTGCAATTAAAATATCCTAATAGATAAATCATGCTTTTATTTATTTTGTCATATTTTACAAAGTTTTAAAGCACATGTGTTTTCTCCAATTCACATTTAGCACAAGTTTGTTCTATATATGTACTATTAAAGGTCCTATGTTACACAAAATTGACTTGCAGGGTTGGTCTGGCAATCTGTAAATTCTGGAAAAGTCAGAATGTCAAAAGTCATCCAATTGTGGGGCTGATTGGGGCCTCTGCATCCCCTTGGTCCTCAGTTTCGATCGTGGACCGTTTTACTGCAGGCCGAATGGTGGGGGTAAAGTCCAGGGTCGTTTGTTGGTCTCAGTCTGTCCCTGGACTCTTCTGAGCTTTAAGCCATGTTAGAATGTTGTGTCCTCATCACAAACGTACCTGGAGTTGTGTTTTGTTTCATTCACACATGTTTTACACACAAACTCTGCATATTTAGGCTGAGTTCTTCTCTCGGTTATTTTTTATTGAGTCTGTCTACATCTCAGAAGCTCAAAATGCAAGTTTGTATCTTCTTTCTCTTTGGCTTTCGTCCAAGGCGGTCACATTTTTCTCCCCTCTTCTGCCCTTATCTTCCCTGCTTCGCTTGTCTTGTCTTGTCTAGTCTACTGTCTTATACCTTGAGAGATTCTTTCCGCCTTGGTCTTCCAAACCTTAAATTAATCAACTTTGGATTTGATAAATTGGTCTCTCGACGCAATTAACATCTTTATTTTCGGGGGGAACCTGCTTGCCCCAATTCGAGGAGGACAACATTTATCTATTCCATGATTGCAGTTCTCTTGCTGATTGGATTAAGCCATGACCCTGTTTTTTCATTTCTTTTTAATCACTGTAACTGAATGAAACGAAACACAACTCCAGGTATGTTTGTGATGAAGAAACATTCTAACATACTGTAGATCCGAAAATGGCATAACATGGGCTCTTTAACTGCCAATCTTCTATAGACTCTGTTTGACCCGTTCTTACCAAACCCTCAACACGCCTCTTGCTTCGATTCCATAGTGCGAATAATAGTTGACACTTGCTTGTTTGGCTCCCCGGTCTCTCTCCACAGTGGACTCAATGCCACGGCTGATCACCCTGCTGCACTCACATTCTCTCTGGGCTTCGGTTGTCATCTCGCTGTCCCTCCTGTCTCCTGCCCGTCCACTAGGAATCGAGCTGCTAAACATAATGTGAACATGGTTTAGCTCAGGCGTCAGTGTTAGTATGACACTTTCTCCTAGAGACAGCACTTAAAGTTGTGGTCAAATATAGCTTAAGCGTCCTATATTACGCAAAATTGACTCTTGAGCTTTAAGCCACGATAGAATGTTGTTATCTCTTCGTTTTGTTTCATTCACACGTTTGTGAAACCCTTTATTATTAGTCTGTCTATATCGCCAAAGCTCAAAATGCTCTGTTACACCTTCAAGTGCTAGTTTTCAAGTTAACAGCTAGTTTTTTCCATTTAGATCAGTAGATTATGGTAATTCGAGAGCTGAAAATATCCAAATAATTCTCTTGAAGATGGCATCACAAGGTGGAACACAGCGTTTGCAGTTTGAAAGAAGAACTCAGCCTAAATCTGCAGGGTTTGTGTTAAAAAACAAAATACAACTCCAGGTATCAGATGAAGAGGTAGAGCGCTTCACTGGGTCATAAAGAAGTCAAAAGTAGCAGTACAGGTGAATCCGTGTAAGAGTCATTCATTCGTTTTTCAACATAAAACCAAAAATAAGAGAAAAAAATTTCTTTTCTCCATTATTTGTCTCCAAAACCAAAACACAACCAAAAAAATGGATAACAATTCGTGGTTTAGTCCTGGTTTAGTCCTGGTTTAGTCCTGGTTTAGTCCTGGTTTAGTCCTGGTTTAGTCCTGGTCCAGTCCTGGCGATCGGCTCGGTGGTCTGCTAATGACACGGCGTACGCAGACGCTCCATATTGGATATTAGGACCAGGAGTTTGGTTTGGGAAATGGGCGTTATCTTTTTTTTTTTTTCCATTATTCATTTAAACACAAAATCGAAAACTGGGAAAAAAAACGAATTGTTATCTGTTTATTCATTTTGGTTTTGGAGGCAAATAATGGCTGAACGAATGATACACAGATTCAGCTGCTCTACGAGGGTTAAACTTGAATTTTTAACAGAACGTTGCCCTTACTGAAGAATGTAAATGAGGGCAAGGTACAAACCTGATTCAACAGACTGAAAATACAAAAAGCCCTTTATTACATGGAGGGACGTGTTTCGACCAGCACGATGGTCTTCGTCAGGGCATAAGGGTGGAACAGGACACACTGGTGTCATTAAATATAATTATATTGCATTCACGGGACACATGACTATAGGAAAAAGAAGCAAGGTTGAAAAAGGTTGGCCAAGCTTTTTGTTTCTTTTCTTCTTCTTTTCTTTGTGTCTTGTTCCACCCTTACATACGGAAGCTGGGGAGCTCATAACAAATGCGAACACCACAACAAATACGAACACCGCAACACAACAAAAAGCCACAACACACCAAAAAAAGCCACAACGGAAGTAACCGCGGGGCTCTATTTTCCAATGGACCAAGCGAGGAGGATCAAGCTGGACATTATTTACGACGGTCAGACAGTGACATCGATCCTGGTCACCAAACAATAAATTACTTTTACTTACGTTTCCAACTTCGTTCACTTCTCCGTTCCTTTACTTTTCACATTCTTCTTCTTCAGCTTTTCCCATTCACTTACTGCTTGAGCCTCTTCGCTTGGTCCATCAGAAAATAGTCCGGCGGCAACTTACATTGTGGATTTTTTTGATGTGTTGGCGATTTTTTTTTGATGTGTTGTGGATTATTTTGGTGTGTTGTCGATTTTTGTTGTGTTGTGGCGTTTGTATTTGTTGCGAGTCTTCCTGGGTCGGAAAATAGAGTCTCTCGGTCACTTCCGTTGTGGCTTTTTTTGAATGTGTTGTGGACTTTTGTTGTGCTGCGGTGTTTGTATTTGTTATAAGTCCCCTCGGCTTCCGAACTTACATCCTGACGAAGACCATCCTGCTGGTCGAAACACGTAGGCGTCCCTCCATGTAATAAAAAGCTTTTAATATATTCAGTCTTTTGCCTCAAGTTTGTTCCTCGCCCACTTTTACATTCTTCAGTAAGGGCAACGTTCTGTTAAGACAACTCCAGGAATGTTTGTGATGAGGAACCATTATAGCATAGATCAGAAAATAGCGTAATATGGGTCCTTAAAGCAAAAATAGTCATAATGTAACAGCAGCTACACCATCCTCTCCTATGTCCACCACGGCAACAGAGACTCCAGCCTCCTCAACCTCTCCATGTTCTCCTCTTCTTCACCAAAGCCGCCCTCTAGACCCAGGGGACAAATCTAATCGATCTTCTCACTGAGGCCCAAGTCCAAAATCCTCCAAACACATCTCACGTCGTCTGCGTCATTCACTCTGGGTTGAAATAACAGGATTCAATCATGTCCAATACCAGGCCTTCATTATATTGTTTCTGTCACTTATAAAGCAGCGGGCGAACAGACAGCATTGATTTCAGATGTTGGGAGATGTTTTCCTGGAAACTAACAGGTCTTTTTGCATATTGGCTGCAGGCTGCTCAGGGCCTTGTTAGCGCTGTCTGCTTTGGAACAGAAAACACAGAAATGAACTCAATACATGCATCTAAAGCAGAGGTGGCAGAGAAGCTAATGTACTTCAGAATAATATTACTCAAGGAGAAGTAGTGGTCCAGGAAATTGTAAGTGTAACTGTCTGGACGTAATATCTGAGTTATAATTTGAAGTTAATGTCAAAACTTTCAAAATACAATAAATTAAAACAGTAGATTGAGAATAGTTTTTGTGGCTCTTGGGTTTTTGTGTCAGTGGCATAGATTAGTTTCAGAGTTTATTGTTTTTTTCAGCAAAATATCCTATTATATCAGCAAAATGTGTTATCATGGCAGGCCTACTACAAGAATAAAGGTGGATTTGACATAAAATGGCCCCTTTAAAGCCAAAGTATTGATATGTGTAAAGTGTAAAAAAGCGTGTTTGTTTATGTGATGTTTATGAGGAGCACTGTGTATGACGTCTAAGATGGCACAGCTGCAAAACGCTCTTATGGAAACAAGAGTGAGGGATTATTTAAAGAAGACGACCCACAACCCATGTGCACGGGCCTCAGCCACAAACAATCACTGCTTTTCACATCTCACTACCAAATGAGTTAAGCCAGTTTTGCTGTTGCTTTGAAACTGGAAACAGTGTTTAAACAGTGACTGAACCAAATTCTGTCATTGTGTCCAAGGCAAGAGACTTCACCCACATTACCGAGCATGAAAGTATGAATGTGGTGTGTGTGTGAGTGATGGTGGGGGTCGCAGAGGCCGATGGTGCAGATTGGAGCCTTGTTTTCATCAGTTTGTCCCAGGGCAGCTGTTGGTACAACAGTGGCTCACCCCTACTGAGAGTGGAGTGAATGAATAATGATGAATGAATGAATAATGACCACAATTAGAGCTATTATTATATTGTCATATTTTTATGGTCAAATCAATTTTTTTTTTAGCTTTGGCTCTTGTTTATAGTATTGTAGCTGTAGCTGTATTGTATAGTAGCTGTTGTTTATTGATTGGCAGGTAAGTATCATTAAACTATCTGTGTCTGTCACATCTGCTGCCCATGTCCACCCAGGAAGTAAACTTCACCAAAATGATCAAAGAAGGGAATACTTAGTTAACCTTGCGTAGCAGGATGGATTGTTGCGATATCACAAACTTATAAGAATCCATCTTGAATTGTTCCTGCTGTACGGTTTAAATTGGACCTCTGCAGTGGTCGGGCCTAAACACAGAGCTTCAGTGGTGCAGGGAGGTGTTTCAGACATGAATACAGCTCCAAGCACCAGGCCCACACCATAGACTATATATATACTATATATGATATATATGCAGTGTGTGGCCTACACAGAGCAAAATAAACATGACTGCATCTGCGGAAGGTGATGGTGATTTATAACGCCCTCAATGTGCACATTTGCATTGCAAAAACAGCTAAATTGGTTTATGGACATGTTCCCTTATGGACATGACACTTGTTTTGGTTTTACCTGGTGCAAGTTGGATACGTCTTTTCGACAGGTTTGTTCTGATTGGCTAAAAAAGAGACTGGTGGGTGCTTTGGGGTAGTTCCTCAATCAGCTTGAGACATTCTGCTGCAAAAGTCCCTAATTTTTCTAAATGCTTTCAGCGAGAGTCGTTCCAGATGGGGAATGTGTAGAACTCAGTTCAGAGCGATACACGACTCAATCTGCTGTGAGCCAGGTTAATACTTACTAAGATTTATAACAAAATCTTAAACAGAACCATAACTACATTTGTGCAGTGATATCATCCTGGGGGGTTCTGCATGGATGTCTATGATGGAATGTTCGTAAATTACCATGGGAACACAATGCACACATTAGTAAACAGAGATTAAAATATTTAATCTCTGTTTACATATTGTGATCAATATGAGTGTTTATGGTCCTGTTTTTTTTTTCAACTACAAAGGTGAGAGAGACTGAAAAACTGTTGGCTAATGCGAGGCGTCTGTAATGTGTAATGTAATCTAATGTAATGTTATGTGTGAGAAACTTGTTTAACAGCACAAATCATCTCATCTGTTGTAGCTCCATCCAAGTCATCTCTTTGTGGTCACATTGTGTTAAAACAAACCTCAGATTAAGTCTACCTTGAGTAGCAGAGCGTCTAGTGCTTCCAGTTAGCTTCACACCCCCAGGAAATGCTGATGACAAACGTAATCTCATATTTCCAGCTGTCTTAAATCCACGACACATCTTGAAGTGGGCTGTGCGAGCACCACAGAACCAGTGTGATCTTTACACAGGCGTATACAGGCTTTTGAAATGTAAATGGGTGTTTTAGCATACGTCCACATGAGGCTCGCTCTCATCGCCCGAGGCACTGGACTTATCCACGAAGGGCGCCTATAAGAACCATCTGATCCCGATATGTGTGAGCGAAAACATTTTTTATGCAGTAATCACTTAAAAGGCCCATATTACACTATTACATGATCTATGTTATAATGTTTCCTCATCACAAACAAAAACAAACAAACCAGGAATTGTGTTTTTGTTTCATTCACACATGTTTAACACACAAACCCTGCTAAACTCCATATGCCTTCACTGGAATCATTTGGATATTACAATAAATCAATTAAAATACTGCATTTTTCAGACTATAAGGCGCACTTAAAATCCTTTAATTTTCTCAAAAACCAACAGTGCGCCTTATAATCCGGTGGGTCTTGTGCTTACTGACCTCGAACTGATTTTATGTGGTACACGGTGCTCAAAAATCTGTCAAAACGTTTTAGTCCGACTTCGGAAAGCTACGAAGCTGCACCGGAGGATGGAATTTCGGAGCATTACGGCGACTGTAGTCAAGAGCCTCGTGAAACAAGACACAACTCCAGGTTTGTTTCTGAGGAGGTAACAACATTATAACAGGGCTAAAAGTTCAAAAAAGTAAATTTTGTGCAATATCGGATCTTTAATTATAATATCTTGTGGGAACGGCAAGAAAGTTTTATCCTTGACTCTCCTTTCTGTGCGGAGTTTGCATGTTCTCCCTGTGTCTGTATGGGTTTCCAGTGACATCAAATCAGAGGTGAGTACTACTTTGTTACTCACATTTAGTTCAGGAGTTTTCAGACACTATACTTTGACTCCAAATTGAGGAAAATTTTGTTTGCAGGAACAGTTGTGCTGACTCTGACTGTGAGTAAGTCTAACGTGACAAAACCTTTATGTTGACCCTATGAAACAAGGGCTTAGGTTTAGTCTCAGCTTTGGTAGGGACATTATCAGCACCCCCTTATTAAACTAAAACTAAAATGAACTAAAACGTGTTAAATTGATACTATAGAGTTTGGAAAAAGTATCGGAATACACTTATATTTTTGTTTATTAACGTAAAATGGCAAATACTGGTTGTGACATGTCTCCACCGTCCCTATGCAAATCTACACCGTTGGTATGAAATGATTTGAACTTTTGTGTTTCTTGCTCCGTCACATATTATTTAGTCTGTGTTATGTTTGTAGTATTTTCAGTTTGTTTGTTTTTGTTACTTGAGTAATTTCTTGGACCATTACTTTGTACTTCTACTTGAGCAAATAGTAAATTGTCTTATATACACAGACACTGGGAGTGAAGTGAGTGTCTTAATTGATTATACAGTGAATATTAGAGACTACATTTTTATTTGAACTGCCACAATCTGTTAAATGGTGATTTTCCTACAGAATTTAATGTCATCTGAGCCCCATAATACATGAGCCTCTCTTTTATGACAGAGTGTGTGTGTGTGTGTGTGTGTGTGTGTGTACAATAGCAGCTCTAAGAAGGCCTGTAGGGAAGAGAACATTTGACCCGGATACATGTGATTATGGAGGCAGTTATGAGGCGCTCACACTGTCGTCCCACAGCCCGGGCCCAAACTCTGCAAATGTACAACTTTTTATTCCCGTAAAGAAATTCCTCCTCTGCATTTGACCCGTACTTCAGGGCCGCTGAGAGCAGAGGGACCCATCTCCAGATCTTGAGCTAGTCTTGGTCAGGACTTCCTTAGTTGTTTTTGATGAATCTGGGAAATCTATCACATGTAGTAAGGAAGGATGACATGTGTCTAGCAAAAATAGTTTTAGCCGTGTCTAAAAATGGAATCATAAAAAGTTGGTTGCAACCAGATTCACCTGCACAAGACTGGATCAGGATTGTGGAGATTATTTCAGTGATGGGTTAGAATAAGAATCATTTATAATCTTATAATCTTAACAATGGGAAAAGTGGAATACATTTATAAATGACACCAGTAAATTAAAGTAATACAACGATGTAAGTGTCATTCTCAAATGCATGTTTAATTAAGAATTTGTAACTCCAGTCTTTTGTTTTGTTGTTTTCGTTTAGATTATTCTTGTATGTTTTGAAATTATTACTAAAAATCAATAAAAACAAAGATAAGAAAAAGAACTATTGCGCATGTTTTGGGTTGACGGGGAAACCGGATACTCAGACACAGGAAGAACATGCAAACTCCGCACAAACAAGTCTGGTCCATAAAGTGTAGTGGTGAGTGACCTGCGTGAAGTTGGCCCCAACAAGCGCAAACCTACACAAAAACTGTCAGTCATTTGTGCTTCGTTAGTTCTGTTTTGTGCTGCAAAAAGTTTTGTTTGTGTGATTCTGGTTCTTCAGATATTTGCAGTTTTATTTTCAGCCGATGACGTCGTCCAGAACCTCAGAATGTTAAATAGAGCTCAAAACAGGAAAATTAAAGAAAACATTTGTATTTCGTTTGTGCTGTGACAATTTTCATTTGTGCAAGTTTCTAAAATTATAAATTATTTCTGCGATAATTATATGATGTCATTTCCGCTCAGCTGACGGCAGCGACTTTAGCAAAACTAGTGAAGAGAAACGACCTCAGGCTGTGGAAAAGTCTGTGTCGGTCTTTAGTCATTTGCTTTTGATTCATATTTTATATAATACAGTTTTGTGGAGTTTGCCGCCGTCAGCTGAGCGGAAATGACGTCCTATAATTATAGAAATAATTAATAATTTTAGAAATATACTCGCACAAATGAAAATTGTCACAGCACAAAACAGCACAAACGTTTTCTATAATTTTCTGCCTGTTTTGAGGAGCTGGATGACGTCATCGGCCGAAAATAAAACTGCAAATATCTTAAGAACCAGAACTGCACAAACGAAACCTTTTGTTGCACAAAACAGCACAAACGAACCACAAATGACTGACATAGTTTTTGTGCAGGTTTGAGTTTGATGGGGACCGACTTCATGCAGGTAAATGAGTGGACAGAGCTAATGCGCCTTCTGACTCTGGCTCCCATTGACTTACATTGGGATCTTGTGGCTCCTCTCTCTGTAACCGCTGCAGTGAACCTTGTGATTTTGGTCTTAAAATGTTCGTATTAACCCGCTCTACATGATCCTGAATTTTTTTCTCCCTGTTTTGTCAAAAAAATCGCCTGGGTCCAGATTCGCTCCTGTAACCGTCGCATCGTGAGCCTCATTTGAGCGGAGCTGAACACTACGGCTGACCTCACACTCACTCAGTCCACTTTTTATACAGTCTGTGGTCTGGTCCCATCGTGTAGTCCCAATCTGGTCCAAAGTCTGGTACCAAAGTCTGGTCCCAGAGTGTGGTGGTGGTGCGGGGGCTGCGTGGGTGTTTCACACGTGGAGTACAAGCTCACACTGTGTGTTTGGACTGATGGGATTGTGTAACTTTCCAACAGTCACAGCCTCGATTCTGCTTCGTGTGAGCACAATATTAGTGTTAGTAAGTAATATTAGAGAACTCAATGATTCAGAGGAGACAATAAAGTAGTTTTAAGAGTTCACTCACAGAAATAAAGATGATGGTTCAGTCCCTGTCCTACTATTGTTCTTGGATAGACCTGTGTACATGTGTTTAGCTGTGACTCCTGCAGTTAACCACTTCTTCTGAGCCACTGGAGGTAGAAATTGGACCTTTTACTGCTGTCATCTTCATAAAGAATCATTATAAATCTGTATGAAACAATATCAGCTCTTTGAACCATATTTAAAGCTTCACTGTGCAACTTTTGTGAAGGAGTGTCTGCCACCTGCTTGTCTCCATGGTGCATTTATTAGCCACATTTTCTATTTTGCATATACTATTTTTATTGCTCAAAATGACCTCTCTCTCCACAGATCTGAGCTGCAACTTGGCGTACTGAGCTAGATGAGAGCTTCTTCACTGTGTTTTGAACAGACCCATTCTAGGCCTGGGCAAAAAATCGATTTAAAATAAAAATCAAGTTGGCAAGTTAAAAAGATTTGTTTTGTTTTTTTCGTAAAATCGATATTTAAGGTTTTTTTATACAGTGCGTACATTTTGCATTCGCCAAGACTTCCTCTCCTTTCCGTAGTCACTTCCTGCAGTGCGTCTCTTTCACTTTCCCCCGAGAACGGCACAAACACAAACAAATCTCTGTCACAGAAAGAACGCTCATATAACTCATCCACTGAGTCATGTCCTTTAGTCCGACAGAAGCTGAAGCATCAGCACAAGGAAAGAGCGGCTTTTTTCCAGCCTTTACTTTTTATGCAAATGAGCCATGTGATTTTAAGCTTTAAACAAATGTACCAAAGCTGCATTAAACACATTCTAATCTCACAGGGGCTGATGTGGCTCTATAGAGGTGATGGTTTATATGTTGTAGAGTTGAGGTTATTTATGCAGATTAGTAACAGTAATAATAATGATGATAATTTTAATGTAAAAATGTTAATGATTAATGATAATTGATCGTTAATTCTCCCTGTGATCAATTAAGAAAATGTAATCAAATGCCCATCCCTGCTGTGGACTGTATGAAATGCTCCAATTTATTTGGTGGAGAAAAGAGGTTTTCACAACAGGGTTTTCGGATGCTGCTATACGGTCGAATTGAATCGTGAATCGAGTTTTTATTAAAAAATTAGGGCTGTCAACATTAATGCGTTAATATCCGCAATTAATCACAAAAAAAAACCGCACTAATGTTTTTTTTTAACGCAGATTAATCACACAATTTATTTTGAACACACATGTTCCTCTATGGAAAGTGCGGATGGTCCTGAAAGGCGGCGCAGGTTATCAGGTCAGTGATCAGGTCCATACAGGACTTTAGATCAAACTAAGGAAGTTTGCAGATATTTGCAGCGATGAACTCTCTTTCCACAGAAGCACAACAAGTTTAAAATAGCATCTTAAAGCAACACACAGGTTTGATTCAGCGGCAGCAACGACGCTGCTTTTACACCAACAACAAGCCGAGCACGACAACCCACAGCAATGATGTCAACAAAACAATCAGCGACAGAAAAATGTCAATAATATAACTTTTGGATAATAAATTGCATTTTTGTCAAAATATTTTGGCTGTTTTTTGAAGAATAATTAACTGCAATTAATCGTCATTAATCAAAATTCTAAAGTGCGATGAATCTGATTTAAAAAATAATTGTTTGACAGCACAAAAAAAAAAAATCTAAGATCTTTTTGGAGGGGGGGATCGCCCAGCTCTAATCCAATCTTAGACTCTGCAAAACTCCTTATAGCGCCATATCAGGCCCTTCTAATTGGACATCTTAAAAAAAATCACCAGTTATGCAATTATTAAGATCTCCGAGGGCACAAATAAGGTAAAAAAAACCTCGTCCTGCTCAGATCCTGGCAATCAACCAAGTGTTTAGAGCAAAAACAGCCTGTCAGGAAGATGAATGCAGCTTTAGCGTTCGGTCTGTGGGAAAGGTACGGCGCTCGGTCCTCAGCAGGGTGTATTTATAGGCGCACACACACGCCACGGGAGCCACACTGTCCTCAGCAGGATGTATTTATAGGAGCATACACACAGTCGCCTTGGGAGGAGGAGATGCCAATTATAGAAACCAGAGACAGCACAATCAGCGACATCGGAGAAAAAGACAGTACTGCAACATAGGCCAGAGCTAAGTACTGCTCTGGGCTATTTTTAGCTCTGTGGAGAATCTTCGGTTTAATGGTAAAGTCTATTCCAGGACGGGCGAGTTTAGAATCACTGAAGTACAGTTATTAAAATGTGCAGTCGCTGATTTTTACTGACTTAAAACGTGAAAAACACAACGAGCGAGGACTAATTTTGGTTTGCAGCGGCCCGAAGTTACTCCTCACTTATCTTATGCATTCAGAACATCTTAATCGATTGATTTGTTTTTATTTCGAGTTTGTGCCAAGAGAGAAACAATAATCATACACATACTACATACACATTATAAACAGAAAAGCACATTTCTTGAAAAGGAGTGGGAAGAGAAAAAAAGTATATTAAACCACTCCTGTTCATAACATACTAGGGCTGCAGCTATCGATTATTACAGTAATCGATTATTCTGTCGATTATTTTGTTTGAATAATCGAGTAATCGTTTGTTATTGTCGTGTCTACTTTGCACATGTTAAGTACACACCACGTGTACTGACAGATACACGTGTTTTGGACATGAAAAACGTAATTATCGCTGGGCTAAGGTTGACTCACCTCGCGGTTTCTTTTCCACTTGATGTAATGTACGGGGCTTTCTGTTTAGATGTTGTAGCATCAGTGTTGAGAAGGTGACTTTTAAAATGTAATCCCCTACAGATTACAGATTACATACCCCAAAATGTAGTTTGTAATGTAATCAATTAAATTACTTAAAGTGAGTAACGTAATCTGAATACTTTGGATTACTTGATATTGTCATGATTTTTAAAACTACATGAATGTAGCAACCAACTCCTGCAAATTCTTGTTTGGTTTTAGACCTGGATTAGTCCTGGTTTTAGATCTGGTTTAGACCTGATTTAGACCTGGTTTAGACCTGGTTTTAGTCCTGGTGTTAGTTCTGGTTTAGAGGTGCACAGGAGGAAGCGCGGTCCATGCAGCGTACGTGACAAGACGCGACAAGACATGATCCACGCGCGGTGTGCGCGGTGTAGGGAGGAGATGCGGTTACGCTCTTATTATACGTCCATGGGCGCCGCGCTGTTGTGTGTACAGTGAAGTGCAGTGGTCGTGCGGAAACTTTACCTCTACTACAAAAGGTTCCGGCCATCGCCGAACGTATGAAAATAAAACGAAGCATCGAGGCAAAAAAATAAATAATCGATGCATTTTTCTAATCGATTTAATCGATTAACTCGATGAATCGTTTCAGCCCTATAACATAGTTTAAAAAATGTAGTGGTTTCTTATGCACATTGATCACAAAACTTTACAAATATCTACATATAGTAAAATAAATGACATAGCACGGTCGTACAAACTAATAATAATGATAATGAAAGCTCAGAAGTTTATGATTGTATCAAAAGAAGCAAAATAAGAATGAAGAATGTTTTTTTTTTGTGTGTTTATGGTCGTACAAACTAATAATACGGTAATGTTAATGAAGGCACAAAAAGTTTATGATCCTACAAAATAAACCACAATGAGAATGAAAAAATGTAAGGATCTTTTTTGTTTTTCCTTTATGGTCATACAAACTAATAATACTGATAAAGAAGGCACAAAATTAATCGTTTATGATCAAAAGAAAAGGTCATGTTAAAGAAATTATTCACAGTGATGAGTTTATCAGAGCTTTTCACAACTTTATGAGATCAGAGTTTTGCGATGACTGTAACAATAACTAATGCACACATCCTGATTACTGGACAGTATTTGCTTTGTTATTAGACACAAACAGTGCACACAGGACTCATTTTGTCTTTTAATGAGGCATTGAGGCAACATTGCGTTTTACAAATTTTAATTTAGACTTTTATGGATAAATGGGTGTTGTTTCTATGTCATTTGGTGTAATTAGGTCCATAATTCCTTCCTTCGTTTAACTGGTTTTAGCTTAATTTTATTCCTTATTTCTTTTATTCTATTTCTTTTTTTAATTTATTATGATGAAGTGAATTGTTTGCGTCATCGTCTGTTTTTGTGTGCCTTCTCTGAGATGTATTATTAGTATTATTAGTAGTAGTAGTATTATTACGTTACATTAAAGCTTCAGTATGACTGCATATGCATGAGTCCATGGAAATACAAAGTTAAAACCAGACTTCAGAACATTCCCCTTGGAGATGTCTGAGTTTTATGCCATAATGTGGAGGATTATGGAGTATAGAGCAACATCTCCATGGAAACAAGCAGGAAAAAGCTCCTCCAGGTTCAATAAAATAAACAAATCAAAAATCATGCTTTTGTTTTAGCTATTTTTTGGCTAAGAAGTAACATGCCGGGTTTAACAAATATGAATTAGGTGACTGTTAGCTTGGGGTTTTAGTCGCCAAATACCACAAACTATATATTATAAAAAAACAGAGCTGATTTGGCCACCGATAAACACTTAATGTCAAACTGTTTACAGGTATGTTATAATTTTTGGGTTTGTTTTGGTGCTCAAGACTATTATCCAGTCAGAAAGCAGAATGAGCCTCATGTGAGTCTCTCATTCACATTCCCAGTTTCAGTGCTGAAATCCAGTTGTTTTAAACTTAAAACACCTCTCTGATCTGAACGGTCACTACTTAAACCCCAACACCTGCAGAGAAAGACAAAAACTTCGATGCGCAGGGCCAGTTGTGATTGTAATAACTTTTTTAACCCAGTAAAAGTGCCAGCTACATACAGATTGCAAAAAGCTTGGCCAAAATGTGAGATATAAACACTTAAATCTGTCAGAAAATGACTTTGAAAGTGAAATTATATGTCCATGTCCATACTTAACAAGTTATCTTAAAATAAACGACCTCTAGACTAGAATGAAGCCGTCTCTGGTCTAGCAAGTAGATAATACATCTGAAAACAAAATGAATAACCTGATAAAGATTTTAAAATCTTGGCCAGATTCAAAAATTTGCAGCATTTGCATTTGTTTAACGTACAAAAAGCAAAGTGCGATGTATCATTTGTATATAATATACAATGGGATGAGCCTCACAGTACGATATTTATTGCGATATGGTGGGGAGGCTCACGATATTATGATATTCAACATAATAACAAGACTGACATTATAAAATGCTTTGACCAGTCATTTGGTACAACATTTATAGTCATTAGGGATGGAACAATATCCAAATTTCTCTGTACCATATTTTCACCATAAACATCTCACCGCATGATATTTATTGCAATATTTTGACTATGAATCTGCTACTTTTTCCTCTAAAAATGCCTTCACAAGACTTAATCCAAAGAATGAAGATGTAAAAGTGCTTAGAACAGTTATTTCTTCATGTTGTATGCACTGAAACGGAGCAAAGGATCATGGTCTATGTAGTTTTTTAGCTATTTCTGCATCAGAACTATTCACAATATTCCTGTGAGACCTTTGACGATACAACATCACCATATTTTGGTTATTGTTACATCCCTAGCGTTTATGAAAAAGAAGTTGTGCATAAAAGTGAAGACTAATAATTGTGACTGGAATGAAACGTACTGATTTACAACATTTTAAAGTAACTATCGGTGTTGAGGAAAAGGGAAAAGGTGGCAGATAACATAAAATTAATCTTTTTTCTGCTCCTTTTTATTCATTTCTTGTATGTTTGATGCTGCGACAGTGTCTTTTTATACTTTATGAATGAAATAAACAAACAAATACATAAAAATATCCAAATAACAGCCTGTGCGCTACCATACGTGCCACATTTTGAGACCCGCACATGTAAAACTCTACCACCGCGCTGTATTTCCCCGTGTCCTCACAGCGCCGCGCATCCCCCCGCTCACACACGCTCGCCACGGGAAAAGGTGCCAATTATAGCAAGTCTGTGATTAGTTTCCTCTCGCGCTAGCCCCTTGCTACCTATGCCTGCGCTAATCCTTTGTTATTAATTATATCTTCCGACAGGACAAGCCTACACAGTTCTCCCGGTGTCAATGCCCCGGCGTATCCATGGCAACAGCCTCCCGGTCCTCACAAGTACGAGTGTGTGTGTGTGTGTGTGTGTGAGGAGCGACGGAAAGCGGGTCGAGATGCCGCAAAGACGGAGGATACACGAGCGCAGGCTGACAGGACGGGTGTAAGTTAACTGGAGCTAATGGGAAAGGGCTGGAAGAGCACCCATGGGTGTTCGTAAGTCTCCAAAGAGGGGTTCCGTTCCTCTGCAATGTTTCGTGGGCTTTTCGCCATTCAGAAGATGCAATGTTTTGTTCTGAATCGTTAACCGCTACGACGACAGCATTAATTTCTCATCAAAATGCAATATAAACACCAATGTGGGAGAGCTTAATTTAAAATATTAAAGGGATCGTTCGGAATTTTGGACATAAGGCATCATTTGCTCGTGAGCCAGAGTGTTGGAGACGTGTGGAGACATTTTTTTAAATATTCCATCCAGTCCTTGTGTTTGCAGAGGTTGCTGGTGCTGGGCTAGTGCATGTCAATGGGCATAGTCGTCCTGCCACTAAAAACAGTCTTACCCACTCCACAGACCCGAGGCAAAACTATTAGAACTCCAGACTGTCCATGTGAACGTCTGTGTCCATAGAATAGTGTTTGAAATAAAACTAACCTTGCATCGCATGAATCGTCGCATGCTGAGGGACTATTTTCTCATATATCAGTCCGCCGCTGCCGAGCTTTCTATGAGGAAGTACAACTCACTGCTGCTTCTCAGTCGCGTTGGGCGGTAATACGGTACACCGAGGTATCAAAAAGTAGCAGTGGTATCAGTTTCATTACCGTCATTAAAAAAAAATCTACATAAGGACCTAAAACCACAGCAGGACTTTCTCCCCTCCGCTCTCTCTGCTCTTCAAATGTCATTACGCTCGGAGATTTCCATCCACACGCAGCGAGGAAGAAGAAAAAAACCTGACTGACGCCTCGTGTGTGACGTTGAGCCGAAAAGTTTGTGATGGAGACGTTTTATTGAAGCCGAGAGTCGAGAGGGGACGAGGCACTGAAGAGGCTTCCCGCTTCAACTTTCTCCTCTTGAGGGCGAAGTCAGACTTTCACAGAGAAGTAAAGCTTCTGCGTCCACCACCGTGCACCACGCTCATTATAGACATTGAGTAATAATGTGTTTAATGCAGCGTTGCGCACATTTGTTTACGTTTTACAGAAACAAAACTTAAAACCGCATGGCTCATTTGCATACAGTATAAGCGCTGATAAAAACAGCTCGTGCACTGATGCTGATGCGATCGAATGCGCTGCAAAGTTTGGTTTGATCAGAACTTGTGCCTCATCTTCAAATAGAATGCTACAAACTAATTCTTAATTTGTCACGGTAATACCGTATACCCTGGTAAGATGCTGAGACGGTTTAACGGGATCAAAATTTGGATCCCGCACAACCCTACAGCTCAGACATAAATCCTTCAAATGCAAGGTTGACTTTACTTCTAACATTATTCTCTGGACACAGACGTTCACATGGACAGGCTGGAGTTCTAATAGACTTTGCCTCGGGTCTGTGCAGTGGGTAAGACTGTTTTTAGTGGCAGGACGACTATGGCCATTGACATGCACTAGTCTAGCACCAGCGACCTCTGCAAATACAAAGACTGGAGGGAATATTTTAAAAAGTGTCTCCACACATCTCCAACACTCTGGCTCACGAGGAAACGAGGCCCTATGTCCAAAATGCCCAAAAACCTTTGTCCCTTTGACACTGATTCAGGTAGTAACCTAACTACATAAACCCTAATGTCTTAATTCTACTAAATCATTCTTAATAAACCAGTAATATAGGCCTATACATATAATATTAGACTTAGACTTTATTGATCCACAAGGAAAATTAGTTGGACACAGCGCACACATCACAATATATTACAATAACAAAGAGAGAAGAGAGACTAGTGTCAATAAGACATAATTATATAAAAGTATATGGTCAAGTAAGTAAAAAGCAGAAAAAGAGTAATGTAAATACAGTTATATACAAGAGATTGTAAAGAAAAGAGCACAAAGATATGATTATCAACAGAAACACAGGTTTATCTGTTACATTAAGGTGAGATGTTGTCAGTTTAAAACAACACTATTATATTGTTTTAAACTGATATAATCACATAATTATGCTGTAATTGCATTGGAGTCCTCCTTATTCCAGCCTAAATGAACCTGTTAAATGAGCGTTTATTGAAGAACAAGGCTTTTCCCATTAACCTCTATCAGACTCTTGTTCTCATTAGGAGCTGCTGCGCTCAGCTCATTCCTCCGACGTGTCAAAACAAGAAAAGTGAAACATATTTTTATTAAACACTTTGTTAAAACATTACTATGTGTATGTGTAGCGTTGACACAGCTACAATAGCGGTTTCTGCTTGAGTAGGGCGCCCTCTTCAGGCTGTCTTTATAACTTACAGCGTTGTAATATTTAGTTTCCTGTTAAACTGCAAAATTACATTATTATTTAATTTTAAGGATGTCAATTGGGATATTTTTTAGCCTACAAGATATGATAATTGTCTGTATAATTATTTGATATTTAAGTAAAAAGTAGGATCAATTCTAGGTCTGTGAATTGAGCTGGAATAACAACCGATTCTGCACGTTATTAGATTTATATGAAAGGCTATTTGTAGTTTAATCACAACTAGACGACATTTTAATTCACCTTAATATGAAAAGAACAAAGACTTAATTCTTAATAAACAAATAGTTTATTAAATTATTCTCTCTGTTATTTTATGATGATTTTATGATGATTATTTGTTTATATTTGTTATATTCCTTTTTCTGTAAAGCACTTTGAATTACTTTGTGTACGAACTGTGCTATACAAATAAACTTGCCTAAAAGTACAGTACCCTATACGCAACTTCATGAATCCCATCAGATTTATCCAAAACAATTCATTTGTCCCAGTTTTATACAAGAAATGTCCAACGTGTCCCTATTTTTGACCAGTCTGAAACCCAGCCACTATAAAGAGGAAAGTAATTTTTTTTAGCTAAAATACAGAAAACTGTGCTTGAAAATGAACATAAAGCGCAAGAAAATGCACTAACAAGTCTGTCAGATTTTATACTGGCCCATAAGTGAGTCAAGAATGGACAGTTTTACCTACTCTTTTCGCATGTTTATTCATACCAACCATCACCCTATTCATGGAGGGACGGAGGGACATCACCTGCTTGATTCCATGGAAAAATAAAGTTAAAACCGCACTTCAGAACATTCTCCATGGAGTTTTATGTCATACTGAGGAAGAATATAGTCAAAGAAACATTATAAAAGTTTGTAAGTGCAATGAAAATAACCAGATTGGGAAAAAAAAACATGTTTTTTATCCAGTATTTTTGTAGACTAGGCTTTGTAGACATGATTTAATCCAGGTTTAAATCATTTTTAGCCCTGTTTTATACCAATTTTATTGTGAATCGAGCCCTGGTGTTGCTTGGGGAGCCAAATATTTAACAAGGTGGTCCTTACATAAAGAATTTAATCGTCTGTATATTTCTAGCTCAATTCAAAGAGTTATTTTGATTACACTGGGATTAATGTGATGCCCTATAATCCCCCAGCCCTATTTAGGCAGAGGAATCTAGTCTCCCCATTAAGAGCCCATCTCAAAACACTTAAAAAATCGACTGGTTAACTCAATGTCCATCACAAAAGACACAAATGAATGCGCCGGGTCTCAGGAGGCTGAAATAAAAGTCAGAAAATGAAAACAGAGTGTTGAATTACGTCATTGCACACGTTTTATGAGGAAACGTATCTTCCCATTGAGCACAAACACAGAATACGATACACACAGTTTGCTGGTGTCCAACATGTAAACTCGAAAAACCCAGAACAAGAATAAAATGTGCTTCAAAACAGCAAAACATCAGTGTTCTCATAACTCTGCCCACTAACAGCGCGCGCATAAAAATAGGTTAACTGGATTATTTATTTATATGAATTACATCAGCTGGTTTGAGTTTCTGGTAGAAGCAGCGTAAAAATACATCGATTCAACAACTTCCTGAAATATAAAACCCTTCCCTTTTGAATATCTGTGTATCATTTTCATATAGGTTTAATTTTGTCCTACTGTAAACTGAGCTAAACCAAATTTTATCAGCGAAATGAATGAAATTAGACCCAAAATATAGTTATAAATTCATATGTTCTCCCTCAGCTGGTCCTGGCAGTAGAAATTCTTATACGTTTTAAGTTAAAAATAAACTTTGAACAGTAAATAAAAGTTGAATCTAAAATGCGTTGTCATAAAAACATTCAGTATTTCCTCACAATAATGTTACAAGTGCCTAAAAGAAAACTACAACGAGTTACAAGTTTGTTTCCGAACACGAACGTACTGAAAATACAAAAAGAGTTACGCCAAGTCAGTGTGTGCAGGTTACAACACGCAGATAAATCCTGAGGAGCAAAAGAGACACGATGTTTGTATATTTATACTGCATCAGCCTAACGCTGGTAACACTAGTCATAGATTTAAATATGTTACAGGAACAAACAGCATGAATTAGGAGTGAAATTACAGTTCTGTTACAAAATAAAACGCTAAATTATTGGCGCTCGATCTCTGATTTACAGTTTATCTGCGTCTCATGAACGTGCAGTGTTCCTATAGTGTCTTTACAGCTTGAACACTGCATTTTATACAATATTTTGCGTGTAAAATGTGTAAAATATTAGCATTAGACGTGTAGTGAGGTAAAATAAAGGCACATCTCTTACAAATTAGAACTGGGGTGTCTGATAGTCAAATACGTGCATGACTTTATCTGGCGGTGAGCAGCTTTAGAACAGCTTTTTCGTGCGGGCAGGAAGTGAAACGCAGAGAACCCCCGACAAACTCGTCTCTAAAGGGAACGTAGCACCTGTCAGAGCCCGTCTAATGTGATCTTAAAAACTCTTTACAATGAGATAACAGCACTGAGCAAACAGAGAGACGGCCCCGTGTGGTAACAAAGTGCTGCTTTGACGTGCTTTACGTGACATCAGACCCTTTTAACTCAAACAAATACAAATGGTTTAGTTAGGACTCATTTTTTACCAAAGCACTTACTGAAATCCCAAGCACCACGTCTCACAATGGAAACGCACTGTTGTAAACATACAGAATATATTTACAGACACCTTAAAATATCATCCATGTCATCAGAATGTTCAAAACGCTGAAATGGAGGCAACTAGAGGCAAAAGTGAAATCCCATATTTTCAATTATTAAAGGACATCAGGGGTTGAAGCCTAAATACTATTTGAGCTTCACAAAACATTTAATTTGAGGCAATGATGATAACCGTGTCTAATAGTCTCTATTAAAACATATATGGTAAAACACGTATGTTAAATTTATAGTGCTCATTTGCCAAAAATATATATATATTTTTATATTTTATGATAAATTTTCATTGAAATCACACCATGTCCCTCTTCACTTTTAAATTATTAGTTAACTAACCATTAGATTTACTGTATATAGCATCTTTCAAGATACTCAAGGGACTTTACAGAGTATTATTCATGCAAACTGGTGGTGGTGGTAAGCTCCTTTTGCTCACCTCACACACACCACTTTCATACTAGTAAATGTGAATTAAGTGCCTTGCCTAAGGACCATAAACCATAGATATATACGAGTGGACAGAGTTAACATGTTAGACGCCACATGCCAATCAGGAAGTGCTCCAAGCTGCTCTTCCGGCTCCTTCTCACCCTTTTTCCCATTGACTTACACTGGGATCTTGTGGCTCCTGTCTATAACTGCTGCTCTGAGCCTCATCATTTTGGTCTTAAAATGTTCTCATTAACCCGCTCTATGATCCTGAATTTTTTTTTTCTATTTGGTCCGTCCGTCCGTGAGCCTCATGCTAAGGTCTATGCTAAGGACATAACTACAGTTTTTTTCCACCGGCGTTCTGCTGTGGCACCTGGAGTTCTCAGTACTAACCGGGCACAGCCCTTCCTGGGAACTGAGATCAGGCTCTGACAAACTTGTATGTCCACTTATGCATCCAGTTACCTCCATTTGGGAATTTAGAATGTTTTTTGTTTTTTTTACAAACTACCTAAGGGCCTTTCTAAAATAGTTGTTAGTTTTTGACCTTTTTGATCACCCACCGTTTCTTTAGTCTCATATGTCTGTACCTCCCTGTAAAACCTGCCCTTTACCCTCCCGTTTACACATCACACTCCCCGTATCTCTACTTCTTCCCTGCCGGCTGCTCGATCAGCTTCCCCCGGTGGTACTTCTGTCCGATGCCGTAGGGCACGTGAGCCGAGATGGTGCCCAACTCCTGAGCGCCCTCTATGTGGAACATCTGGTCGTCGAAGAAGATGTGGGGCTTGATCTTCTGCAGGAGGGGTCCCTTGGGTGCCCCGGCCAAAAACAGCGCTTCATCTATCTCCAGGCCCCAGGAGCGCAGGGTCTTGAGGACGCGGGCCCCAGAGCTGGCTGCGCTGCGGGCCGTCACGAGGAAGGTGCGGATGGGGCACTCCAGTCGCTCGTTCTTGGCGTAGAATTTTCGCTGGAGCTTTCCCAGTGCCTCCAGGAAGCATTTTAGAGGGCCCTAAGAGGTACAGAGGAGGAATAGAGCAAATAGAACACAATATAACAAAGACTGAGGTGGGAGAGAAGCCAAAGATTTTACTCAAGTAAGAGTTATGTTACTTCAAAATACTACAGTCTTCCTCAAGTACACCAAGTACAGAGTAATGATCCAAGAAATGACCATAAAACACCAAATAAAAGCTCCAATTAACCGCCGGGCATCCTTTAAACGCTGGGTGCAGGTGCATATTTTGATAAATAATAATGCATTTAATAATAATAATGCATTTTATTTATTTGGCGCTTTTCTGGACACCCAAGGTCACCTTACAACAGCATAGGGCTGGGCGATATGGACCAAAAAATATATCTCGATATATTTTGCTATATCTCGATATACGATATATATCTCGATATCTTTACAGGAAAAATAACCCCCTCCCACACTACTGCAAAAACAACAGACAAATTTTATCTGATTAATATTCATTTAGTACTGCACTTAAACACTCTGTGCCCCTTTCTGGACCCTCACCCACAGTTTAAAAACCTCTTCTTTAAGAGAACTTCCACTGGTACTTTAAAGAAACTACTTCAAAGTGAAAAAAGTGGCTGGGATTTTTAAACCTGTATTTTGACATTCCTAACTGGAGTAACATTCTCTTGTTTTAAAGTGATGTTTAGTCTCTGCACATTTACCAAACCAAACGCACATTGTGACAAATATGATCGCACTCAGTATTCAGACCTTGAGGGCGTGACAAGACCGAGTCTAAATGCGCTCGCTTTAGAGAAGGTCCAGCGGTGTGGGGGTGTCTAATGAGTGGTGGGGCAGGTGTGGGTCCTGCTGCGGGGCGCTCCTCGTTTAAGGGGGCGTGGGTGTGTTTTGAAGCGGAGTTTGTTCGTATCAGTGATATCAACCACACGCGGAGCTTGTATGCTGGAGTCGTGCGCGGTCGGAGGTGTCATGTGGTTGCGCTCGCGCTGGGCAGGTGCATTTAGAAAGTTTAATTCGTCACGTTGCGTCTGTGTGCAGCTCCTTATTGTGGCTGCAGAAGCGCTCGCGCAGAGGCGCCTGTTTTGTTTTCCCCGTTCGCACAACAAAATATTTACTCGCAAATGCGAGTGAAATGGGCGCACTGTAGAGCCCTGGTCCCAGTCTTGGTTTAGTCCGCGACCGAGCCCCGGGCTCTGCGGCCGCGTTTAGTCCTGGTTTAGTCCTAGTCCTGGTTTAGTCCGAGGCCAGCTCCGGGCTCCACGGAGGAGCTCGGGGGACAAAAGCAGGAGGCGGAGGCGAGCGCGGCGCAGAGAAGGCAAAACAAGCGAAGCGGCGAAACCAGAAGTAAACGTAAGCATTATAGCGATATATCGATATGTCAGAATTCATATCGAGTTTCAAAAATATCTCGATATATTTTAAATATCGAGATATCGCCCACCCCTACAACAGCAGCTTTTTCACAGACACATGTCCTCAAAGACACTTTACACAGCATTATTAACGGAGCATTGTTCATTCACTCCCGACAGTACTAAGCTCCCACCAGCACTCACACACTCACACACTCACACACTCACACGCTCACACACTCACACACTCACACACTCACACACTCACACACACTCCACTTTCACACCTACAGTGCAGGTTTTGGGTTGAAATAAGCGCCGGTTCCAAATAAACGGTGAGTCTAATGTACGAGCTGGAAGACAGAAGTCGAGCTGCAACAACAGGACGCAGGACTGATGCTCACGTCGTCTCTACACAAACCAAACTTAAAACCACACGGCTCATTTGCATAAACTAAAAGCGCTGAAAAAAAAACAGCTGTTTGTTGTAACATTTCAAATTAACTCGCCTACGTCTTTATAGAAAGTCGCCTAAATTATAGTCATACTGGTTAAAATAATTTCAGTGCCATATTTTCCCAGTTTTGCTGAGCAAGATTTTTGTCTGTTAATAAATAAATGCTCTGGCTGTTATTTGGTATTTTACGGTACTCAAATAAGAGTAAAAAAGTATTTGGGGAAACTAATACTCAAGTAAAAGAAACTGAAAGAGTAACTATCGAGACATGAGGTCTGATTTGTAATTTGGAGTCAAATAATTGAAGGGAGTTTACTTCTTAGAAGTACAATTTCATACAAGTTATTCAAGTTTTCACCTTTACAGCAGGGTCAAGTCTAACAAAGACGACTAAAACAGGACGTGTTGTGAAATACTGTGCAGTTTGTCAAATATGAAATTGAGAAGTATTTGATTTATGATTCAAGGAGGGAAAAACTCTTGCACAACTGGTAAAGCAAAATAACTCAGCTCAACATTGTGTAACCAAGTTAAAACAAAGTTGAGTTGTGCAGAAGATTGTGTATACGTGAACATTTGTATTCATTATTCAGACTCAGTGCAGTGATGTATTTCTCTTTTATTCAGCACATTCACTTTAGACTGCAGCCGATTCTTAAATATTTGCTCAGGACAAAAAGCAGCTCAGTTACACTTTAAACACGTTGAGCGCTCATATTAAAGTATTACTGGGCTTAAAAGCTTTACAAAAACTAAAGGCCAGAATAGATTTCCATAAGACATTGGGGTGTCTAGAAGCAAAGTGCAGGGACACACTGTTTGTGCAGATTTTAGTTTTAGATTTAGGTCTTGATCTATGCCAGAGGTTATGCAAGGCCACACAGTAAAAAGAAATTATACTGTAGATAATATTTTGCTTTAAATTAAATGTTTTTTTGTCATCATTGTGAAACACTTTGTCATTTAAACAAAATAATGGGCAACCAGTGACCTACTCCCTTTCACATGCGTCACTAAAATTAACAGATGTGCTTGGACGGTCGTGTTTGAGCCTGCGGAGGGCGTGGTGACCAGACCGATGTCCCTCTGTATAAAAATACACAGAGATACTAGTCCGGACTCGCCAGTAGAGGCAGGACGAGATACGAGATACGAGATAAATAAACCAGGATTCCTCAAACATTTGTGAATGAAACTAAACACAACTCCAGGTCTGTTTAACCATCAAACATACTAGTTTTACTGTATTCTTGTTCATGGAGAGTAAGAGACAGAAACAGTATCCTCACCTGTGCCAGAGGGAGGTTCTCAAATGTCTTCTCGTGCTTGAAGAACTCGTCCAGGCCCTGCTGCTTGCAGATGACCTCAGACTCATCAGAGAAGAGCACGGCGTCCCCGTCGAAGGCCACCCGGAGCTGGGTGTCGCTCAGCTGGGACTGCATCTCCCCCGGCATGAACATGGTGGCTGCTGCGATGCCTGAGGAGAAACACACACACACAGACGGGTTAGATCTGCGTTTATATGTCGTATCAGGTGTTATTGTGTTTATGTGGTACAATGGAGGGTTTATTAAACAATGAGCAGGGAAGGAAATTTGCCTCAGAATGCCAATACTATTATACTGTGTGTCATTTCGCAGGCCAATAATTTTGGTAATTCTTGTTGAAATAACCTCAAATTTTCACAGAATGTAGAGAAACAGATGGAGATTTTATATTTTTTTAATGGTTTATTTTTGTTCTGTTTTCAGGTTGAAAGAAGTCATTTTGCATCCTGGAATCTGCTCGCACACAGTCACCAAAGACTGTGCAGGATTCAATGCAAAATGTGGAAAAACTTCACCAACTGGCAGGGCTAAAGAATCTGGTACGATAAACTGTCATTTGAGGAATCTGGGTTTCCAAACTTGTTCTCCTTACAGACTTCTCGGGGCTTCGTAAAGGTTTTTTCACGAAACTTGCTCGACCTTCTCTTCTGATGTTGGTCCAGATCTTTTAGCCCCACATAATCACCGTCCTCTTTACATTTTTGGTACCAGGTCCAAATTTGTTTGCCAGTTGGTGAAGTTTTTTCACAGTGTTGGTTGACTGTGTGCGAGCAGATTCCAGGCTGCAAAAATGACTTCTCTTTGGGAGTGAACGGCTCAACCTGAAAACAGAACAAAAATAGATCAATAAATATAAAATCTTGATCTGTTTCAACAAGTTCTACCCAAATTACTGTCTTGCGAAATTATGTCAAATTTTTTGGGACACCCTGTATTATTACAAGTATAATTAGAATATGAATTTGCTGAATTGCCTGCAGTTTATTGTCGGTTTTTCTACAAGACAAATTCACAAATGTATATATCAACCATCAGTGACTAAAGCCTAAAAGCCTCATCTGGTGCACCATTTATGTATTATGTATTTGTCTAATGGACCGCAGTTTATAGACATTTCATTTAAAGGCATACTATGTAACTTTACTAATAACTTTACTAAAGTGCCTATGACCTGATCGTACAGCCAGAAAAGTGACACAGTTCCCCTTTTGTCCAGTCTTCCCAATATTAACGCTCCTGCTTAAACATTAGGGGTGGGACGAGACACAATTTTCACAAGACGAGACACGAGAACAAAACAAGACGAGATTTTGATATAATTTGTAATAAATAAGCAGTGCAATTCATTTCACCATTTTGGCTTCAATGTTTTTATTGATTTTATGTCATACTTTAGCGTTCATTGTTGTACTTTTGTAACTAGAGGTTCTTGAATTGTATAACTCTCCAGCTCTAAACTCTTAAGTCTAAGGTAAAGGTGCATTCAATAATAATAATAATAATACATTGGTTTTATACGGCGCTTTTCACGGTAACACAAAGACTCTTCACAATAAAGTAACATTAAAACAAGGACAGACGGTAATGAGGAGCTGTGTGTTTGGAGCAGTTTTTGAAGGTAAATTCTGGGGGAAAGACTCGCACGAGATCATTTTTCTCACGTGTGCACGAACTTGTGGCAATTTTGTCTCTCGAGATCTTGTGGGACGAGCTCAAAGTCACTTACACTTTGCTGTCCCTGTAGGAAAAGTGACCATGCGCACGTGAAATGTACAGTTTAATACTTCCACGTGAGTACAGATGCGGTGTATTGTGTACTGTGGCTGTGGCTCATTTTTCTATAGCACTGAAACATCCAAAAAGCCCACAAATATGACCCGTTTGCATTATATGAACTTCGCACAGTCAGTACAGCATCAGCAGACTCCAATCACACCCGAGGGACTGAAATATTACTACTACTACTTACACAGCTTTATGCAGAACGCCACTAAACACTGTTTGCTGCATAAACAGATCTCTCAGCCTTTTGTTACTGCCAAAACGTGTTGTAAACAAATATGTCACCGTGTCATCCTCTCTAAATGATACATACTGTTTTATGGACCCATTGTTATTCTGGGTGTGTAGCAAAGGCCTTATTCTTATTCCAAACCCAACCATACGAGCGAGGATCCATTACACACAGATGGACAGGAAGACATAGCACAGCACAGATTGATGGAGGGGACGATCGCTATCTGTTGCCTGCTGATGAAATGCTCTTGAATTTGCATAAACGTGATATTTTCTTGCCTCGAAAACTAAGCCTGTGGAATGAGTCGAGTTTATAATAGCGATGCCAATTACTTCCGTATTTAAAAGGCTCATATTGCGCTATTTTCTGATATTTTCTAACGTTTCCTCGTCACAAACAGACCTGGAGTTGTGTTTTGTTTCATTCACACGTGTTTAACGCACAAATTTACTCAAACGTGTGACTGTTTTTGATGAGGTAACAACATCGTAACGTGATTTAACGCTCACAAGTGTCAATTTTGCGTAATATTGGACCTTTTAATTACCAAAATGCAGTAATCGAACAAATAATTAATGACTTTCTGTACAATTCGCTCAGAAACAAAGCCACTTTTCTAATCTACATGTGTCACAAAATGTTACTAATGAATAATGTTTGACTTCTCTCATTTAATGTCTCTCTTTTTTTTTATTTTATGACGTTTATTTATGTTTTGATTTGTTTGTATTGTGATTTGAATGCATTTCTCACTCTGTAAAGCACTTTGAATTACTTTGTGTGCTATAAAAATAAACCTTGCCTTGCCTAATTGTGTTTAAGTAATTATTGGTTGATAATGATCATAATCAGCCTAGGGCCAAACCTTCTCTAAATCACACAGTAGTTCTTATTAGACCAATAAAAATAGATGACAACACCTACAGTTTGAGTGCCAGAAAAAATGCCTTCCTTGTGCATAAATTCTGCATTTTGGATGTAGTTTTCTGTGTTAATGACAGAAACAGCGCTACTTTCTGCATTTTTTTGCTTTACACCTCAAGTTGGAAGTGGGAAAGATGAACTGGCGTGGGAAGTGTTGTGTTTTAGTTTTAGTTTTTCCTCGAGTGATACAGAAAAGATGGAGCCACTGTTTGTGTGAATGTTCATGTCAGTCCCAAGTTTTTGTTTTTTTAACCACAAATTGACACTAAACTGACGTAAAACTATGCGAAATATTTACAACATGTACTATTGCACCAAACCAAGTAAATAAAATACCGTAAATTCCGGATCACAAGCCGCTACTTTTTTTCTACACTTTCAACACTGCGGCGTGTAATATGAAGCGGCTTTTTTATTATTTTTTTTCATCGCGGGAAAAACATGGACCAATAAAATGAGTAAGTAGTTCACTGAGGTCCAATGAAATTGTATGATTAATCACAACTTCCTTATTTCAGTCTTTCTGCTAACCCTCATCAACATGGAGAATACCAGACAAAAAGCATATGATGCAGCTTTTAAACTAAAAGCGATCACTCTGGCAGTTAAAGAAGGAAATCGAGCTGCTGCCCGTAAAATTGGCATAAACGAGTAGATAGTGCGAAGGTGGAGGCTCCAGCAAGAAGAACTGAGCCAGTGTAAAAAGACAACCAAAGCTTTCAGAGGTAACCATAGCAGATGGCCTGAGCTTGAAAACTTTCTGGAGGACTGGGTTAACACGCAAAGAGCACGCGGCCGCGTGTTTCCACTGTACAAATCAGACTGAAGGCTAAAGCGATCGCTACCGTGGTTTATTCCCAGAGCGCCAAGGTGTGTATTGTGCATTTCGCGTGTGTGTGTCCCAAGTGTGTGAAGGTGTGTAAGTGCCTGTGGCGCGTGTGTGTGTCCCAAGTGTCACCAGTGAGCGAGTCCGTCCCCAGAGTTCAGCGGGGGACCGCGTCCGCGGCCCATCCCGGAGGCGCTCCAGGCGGCGGGGACGCAGAAGCGAACCCCCCGCCTAGTCTTTGGCCAGCGGTTTATAATATGGTGCGGCTCATATAATTACAAAATTGATTTTTCTTCATAAATCTGAGCATGCGGTTCTTAATCGGGTGCGCTCTGTAGTCCGGAATTTACGGTAATTAGGAAAACATGAAAACCTGTCATGTGCACATTAAACTAGTCTGGTATCTCTTTCTATTTTGATCTGTGTGGCTAGAAACAGGCATTCGATTACATTTTCTTAACTATTGATCAAATGTTTTAAAACTATTATCATCATTATTACAAATCTACTTTTATGTATTAGAATGCAGTGAAAACACAAAAATACAAGGTGTTTTTCCGCGAGGAGATCTTTAGTAGCAGAAAAATTGTTGGCAGCTAAACTTTATTTAAATTCATGCGCAGTTGTGAAACTCAACTTTACAACATATAAACCATAACGACTATAGCGCCACATAATAATAATAATAATAATAATAATGCATCAGTTTTATATAGCGCTTTTCTGGACACTCAAAGACGCTTTACAGAGCATTATTCATTCACTCCAGACCTGGTGGTGGTAAACTACTATTGTAGCCACAGCTGCCCTGGGGCAGACTGACGGAAGTGAGACTGCCAATCTGCACCATCGGCCCCTCCGACCACCACCACCATTCACGCACACACCACTTTCATACTAGGCAATGTGGGTGCTGTGCCTTGCCTAAGGACACTACGACAGTTTTTGCCACTGGCGCCCCCCTGTGGCACCTGGAATTCCCAGTGGTCTCTCATCCAAGTACTGACCAGGCCCGGCCCTGCTTAGCTTCTGAGATCTGATATTCTATGCAGCTTTGCACTCATTTGTTTTACAGAAACAAAACTTAAAACCACATGGCTAATTTGCATAAACTATAAACACTGCAAAGAAAAAAAAACAGCCCTTTCCTTGTGCGCTGATGTGGTTCAGCTTCTATCGGAGTAAAAGTTTCAGTGGAATATGAGTGTTCTTTCAGTGACAGAGGACGGTGAGTCTGTTCTGTGAGTATATCGCATTGTTGGAGACATAGAACTATAATGAAAGTTTGTGTTTTGGAGGCATGCGCATTCAACTTTTATGTTGCAGTAACCGGGATACTGCGTATACTGTATTTTTCGGACTATAAATCGCACCGGAGTATAAGCCAAAAAATGCGTAATGAAGAAGAAAAAAAACACATATATAAGTCGCATCGGACTATAAGTTTTTTGGGGAAATTTATTTTATAAAATCAGAGACCAAGAACCGACATTTCATCTTGAAAGGCCAGTTATAGAAGTTATAGTAATAAAAACAACCCAATAGAAAAGAATCCGTTCGTTATTCAATATAGAACCAAAATTAAGAAAACAAAAAAACAACTCTTTTCTTTATTATTTGTCTCTAAAACCAAAATGAAAAAAAAAAAAGATTTGTTTCTTCATTTTTAATTCATATATACGATTCATATATTTAGTCTATGGACTGTCAGTGTGAAAAATTTAATATCTAAGTCGCACCTGAGTATAAGTCGCAGGAACCACCCAAACCCTGAAAAAAGCCCAAAAAATACGGTACATGCCACAGTTTCCCAGTCACTATCAGAATATCCCAGAGTGATATAGTGATCTCCAAGGAGCCAGAGCCGAGACGTGGGACTGTGGGGCCTCAACTCCAGGGTTTGCGCTGTGAGACGCAGCCTCGACTCCTCACGCTACGTTACGCACAGACACCTACATTCAGTTTGTCGATTAAAAATGAACGCGATCGACGAAATTCTTCTTCACGTACCTTCTTCTATGGCCTCTGTGACCTTCTCTGGGTCTTTGGACAGGTACAGGTTGGTCATGTAGGCTTTCAGGTAACCTATGGGGCTCATCCCACCGGTCATGCAGAACCTCTCGATGGTCAAGTCTGGAACGAGAGAAAAGAGGAATTTATGAGTTTAGTTTTATTACATCGGCCACTGCACTGCACATTTCTCTGATCTGCCCAAGATTTTATAACTTACATCAGGCTATTCATCTTGTTTTCTGATTTATTATCGACTTACAAGTTCTGAGACGGCTTAATTCTAGCCTTGAGGTCATTTATTTTATGATAACTTGTCAAGTAAAATGATCTGTCCATGCAGCAAGATACTTTCACTACTTTTAAGTCATTTTCTGATAGTTTTAAGTGTTTATATCTTAAGCTTTTCGCAGCGTGGATCTGATTTAACTGGTGTCTGTGCTTGGCTACTGTCCTGTTGTATTATGCTTCATTCTGACTATTCTGTGTGGAAAATGTGTCTGTAAATCACCAGCAGAAGATACAAAAATGATGGTTAGTGACACAGAGAAGACGATCTGAGCAGACAGTCGGGCTAAATAATGACTAAATAAATACAATTGCTCAGTTACTCACAATAATAGTTACAATAATGTTCACAATAATGTTCAGTCAGTGGGTTTGTTTCTCTTATTAAGACGTTTTATATGAATATTGTGATTTAAAAAGTCCAAATGAAACATAATGAGCCAGTAGATTATAATTTTATAGCAGACAAAAGCAGAATATTGCTTTTTTCCCCCTGTTAACACATTTTTGTCTGCACCGATACATTTAAATGAGTATTATAGTAGTTCAGACTCCAGTTTTAGTTTTGATCAGTACCGTAGTGGTTGATGGAGTTGATGAGGCGCACTCCGACCTGGGCGTGGTTATTGGTCATGAGCACGATGTCAAACAGCTCCTCCTCCCCGGGGTACAGCTGTCTCAGGCGGTCGTTCACGTTCATCAGAGCCTGCGGACACAAGCAGGATCGATTTGTGAAGTCATGCATCACCGTCACGCGTCCTTTTGTGTAGTTGTAGATCATTAACTGTGGAGTGGACGTTGTCAAGAAAAATGTAAGTGGGGAAAACGGAGAAGCCAATTCTGATTTTTGAATCCATGAAATGAGAAAAAAGCAGGAAATGTGTCAAGTGTCAGTGCAGATTGAGGAGAGGAAGAGCTAAAAGTGTCCCTCCTCTCTGTCCTGCAGCATCAGAACAGCCTCCAGGGGGCGCCAGGTGAACACAACAGGGAAGGATTTGTTCTTACTCATCTCTGGTGGTTCTTGGTGATGACATAGTTCATTCCCACAAAGATTTTCCTCTGAAAAGTCTGGCAGTATTTCCTCTGAAGGTCTTCTGCCACATTTGCTGCCACATGTGGTGTAAAAAGCCTGTAGCATCTCAAGGCCTAGCTCCTTTTGTGTGTTTGTGAGTGGGCACATGGAGACACACTGGTTTTCTGTCTAAATCTCACTAAACACCTTCAAAAAACTGCTCAAAACACACCTTTTCCTCAGAGCCTACAGTCCCCACACATATCTGCTCCTCATTACTGTTTTGTCTGTCCTGTCCTTGTTTTTATCTTATTTCATTGTGACACGCGTTTGTGTTACAGTGAAAAGCGCAATAGAAAACCGATTATTACTTAGCCAATCTGGGGCCGATAGTCCACTTGGCCACGTTATACCTCGTTATAAAGCTTAGGCTCTCCATATTATGTCCATTTAATCCAATTTACAGACAGATAAATGTCCCAATATGTGGCTCGTTCTGCTCCTGAAAGCACCACCAGAGTCACGTCACTCACATGCTTTTGTTTACACCTGTACGCAGCCATAGATCCGTGTGCGCATGGCCGTAAAGAGGCAAAATAACAGTAAAATGTCGCCTAAACAAACCCAATTTAAACTCCAGTAGAGCCAAACCTAAGTGTTATAATCAACTTAAGATTTACAGTGAATTTTTACATCACTAAATATATTTTATATCGACTATCAGCAGCTCCAACTCCTGTTTTATCGGTATCATATCGGCCGCAAAAAATCCTCATCAGTTAACCATGTCATAATGAAAGAAAACACAAGTCCAGATATGTTTTTGATGAGGTTACAACATTCTCACTTGGCTAAAAGCTCAAAGAGTCAATTTTGCGTAATATAAGACCATCCATGTTTTGAAAGGTCTGTCCCATCATTACTTTCTTAACCCACAGATTGCCCAGTATTGCTACAGCAGTGTGTAAAAAGCAGACATTCCTGTAGTAGAGGGGAAGTTGTTTGGTTGTGTTGTGTAACATTAACGGAGGGTTTTCCTCTGAACCAGGGCTGCACATACCTGTCATAAAGCTTAAGGGCGCGGCCGGAGTGACATTTTTGAATCCCATACAAATTACATTCTGTAATTCAGCACAAGGAACTGGTCTTAGTTTGAATTGAGCATAACAGGCCAGACAATACATGATACATCAATACAATGTCGGGATGAAAAGATGACAGTCGTGCAGGGTTTTACATAATGTTCTGTAATGTGGATTGTGATTTGATTTACTCATTATTATAGTTTCTTATCCTTTCTATATGTATTATTGAAAACTATTACAACTATTACTATTAGGAGTGTAGCTCACGATATGGACACGACTTGGACTTGACTTGGACTTACAGGCCAGAGACTCGAGCCTCGACTTGGACTTCACTTGGGACTCATGGGCCAGTGACACAAGACTCCACTTGGACTTGACTTGGACTTACAGGCCAGTGACTTGAGACTCAACTTAGACTTGACTTGGACTTACGGGCCAGTGACTCGAGACTCCACTTGGACTTGACTTGGACTTGAGTGGGTTGAGACGCGACTTGGACTTGACTCGGACTTATGGGCCAGTGGCTCGAGACTAGACTTGGACTTGGTTAGGACTTACGGTCCAGTCAATCAAACAAACTTTATTTACAGAGCGCTTTTCATACAAAAATGCAACACAAAGCGCTTCAGTGTCTCGAGACTCGACTTGTACTTTCCTGTCTTTGACTTGGAACTTGACTCGGACTTGAGATCAAAGACTTGAGACTTATTTGAGACTTGCAAAACATTAATCTGGTCCCACCTCTGCAGTCTGGCTCTATATAGTATTTTAACATGTTCTGGAGGCTTATAAATATACAGTACAGAACCCACCCGCTCTGCTCCACTCGGGGTAAAGGCCACAGCTCTGAGTCTGCGCAGCGCGTCTTACCTTCACGAAGGGGAAGGCAGGCCCGGTTTGGAGAGGCTCATTTTCGTGCTCCACCTGATGAGCGACGTACTTCTCTACGCCCTGCTCGTTGAATATCTTCCGCTCTTCCACCAGGTTGAAAAGTGTCCGGGAGGAAACGGCGATGGTGACTGCGTTACGCGGTTTGGGCTGCAAAAGTGAACAAAAGAGAAAGCGTAAAGAGAAAGCGTAAAGAGAAAGCGTAAAGAGAGTGTGATGCGTAAAATGACAAGCAGTATTGGCTCATGGAAAACTATAGCTGCAAAATAAAGACGCGGGCATTTGCAAATCGTGTCAAAATGCATAATGCGTCATTGTACACGACTTATACCAGTTTAATAGTAAAATATTAAAGTGAACAGCCATATAGAAACTTGGTAATACGCTTGTCATTCCAACTTTTTAGCCGGATATGGAAAAACGCAGTAACAAATTAGGTAAATACGCAAATTTAACGTCGGAAAACATCCACTGATATCCAATAAAGTCATAAAAGAGTAGCTAAAATGTGACAGCTACTCACGGGTCTGGGTTTTTTAGTTTTGAGGTTGTCAAAGAACGCTTTGGCAGCGGCCCAATCCATCTCCTCCTCCGCGATGGCTTCGACAGGCTTGATTTCGCTCATTTTTCACAACTTTAACTAAAACCACTAAGCGATAGGAGTAAAATAAGTTAACTGGTTGCAGGAGTGGCAGCCCGCAACTCCCAGACTTTGCGGAAATGTGGGGAGACCGACGCAGCGCAGATGGGCGGGGTTTGCCTGGTGATGTAGGTCCGGGTTGGCGGTGGCTCCGAGGCGCTGGTTCCAGAGACTTTTTAATTGTCTGGGCATTTTTGCACGAATAAAGGAGGCTTATACCACACCAATATGCGTTTTTGTTTTTTTACTTCTACTTGAGTAAAAGCCTTATTTCCACAGTGCAACATTACTCTTTTGGTCACCACTGTGCGTAAATACTACATGAAATGATTTGAACTTTTGTGTTTCTTGCGCAGCTCCTTCAGATGTGATTTAGTTTCTCTGATTTGCGTGGTCTGTGGTTAGTTTAACCCTTTTTTTGACCCATTTTATACCTGCCAGCAGTAAAGAGAGGCATAAACTGTCATTTGTTTTGGTAAAATACAGAAAAGCTGTGTAAAAGTCACCAAAACACAAAGAAAATGTGACTATACTGACGAAGAAATGTCCCATGTGTCCCTATTTTTGACCAATTTATGACCCACTAACAGTAAAAAGGGATAGATTGACATTTGTTAAGCAAAAACACAGAAAACTGTCATTGAAAATGGTACTGACAGAAGTTCCTCAGATTATGACAATTTTATTTACGTCAACAATCCCAACTCGAGTGTGTCCCAGTTTGGAATTTTGAAAATCTGGTCACCCTATGTTTGGTATAAATAAAATAGTGAAAAGAGCCTGAAACATTGTGCATTCTCATGTCAGTCATAATCTGAGGAACTTCTTTGTTCTTTATGGTAATTCGCAAACACAGTTTTCTGTATTTTGGCAAATCAATTTATGCTCCTTTTTACTGTTGGCAGGGATCGGATTGGTCATAAATTGGGATAGTCCTGGTTTAGATCTGATGTCGTCCAGGATAGTCTTAGTTTCGTCCTGGTTTAGATCAGATTGGTCAAAAATAGGGACACCTGGGACATTTCGAGTATAAAACTGGGACAAATCGCTGGTTTTGGATAAATCTGCTGGGACAGGAGACACAGGGCTCAAAACTGGGACTGTCCCGGGAAAACAGGGACGTCCTAGTTCTGTAGTAAACTCTGTATATACAAATGTGGTTCAGTGTGGCAATTTCCCTACAGCATCGCTCTTGTGAGTCAGAAGAACCATAAAGCTGCAGCCTCTGCGCAGAACCCACAGGACTGGCCCTGGACTAGTGTGAGGGACATGCAAAAAGGAAAAGGACACCTGCACTATAATCAAATGAGGTACTGGAGCAGTTTGACTTAAGTGTTTGCACTTTAAGTCTGGGTTAGTTTTTGGATTTTAAGCTTTAGCCATAGCTTTTGGCCTACTTTAAACATGATCATGTGATTATCATTGATTTCCTAAACCAGTGGCACTTTTTTGGTTAAAAAGATTCAGCAGCACATCACCCACTAAAAGATTTAGCCTAAAAAAGTGCAAATATCACTGCAAAAAAACAAGTTTTACCATGATTTGATCCCTCCTGTGGGCTCACCACCTGCAGAGGGGTTCATAGGGGGGGGTCAGGTGCTATGAGTATTGGGCAGCATGCTGCCCCCGCGACCCAGCTGGATTAAGCGGGAGAAGATGGATGGATGGATGGACCATGATTTGAGTAAATTTCACTTGACAAGTAAAATGATCTGCCAGTGGAACAAGACTTTTGTAGGTACTTAAAATATGAAAATACATCTTACTACACTTAAAATAATGAAAACAACAACGTATTGCACTTAAAATAAGAAATAAAATCAAATGTTGCTTGAATAAAAAAAAAAACACACATGTATTCCACTGGCAGATAATTTCACTTGTCAAGATGAATCTCCTCAAATAAAGTGAAATGTTCTTAATTTAAGTAATTTTAATTTACCGAGATATTGTTTTTTTCCATTGTATGTCTGGTTCTTTGTTGTATTTGGCTTTAATGAAGAAGTAGCACAGGACACAAATATAGAATCCTATAATAGAGAATTCTACATTAGTCATGTAAAAGGGCCATTATTATTTACAGTGGGCCAATCTAAACATTAGAACATATTTTACCTAAAATAAAATCCTTATTCCAGTGGGGCTAGAGAGGGCAGAATGTCTCTAAACATGATCATGTGAATATCAGTGATTTCCTAAACCAGAGATGTGGCACTTTTTTGGTTTAAAAGATTCGACAGCACATCACCCACTAACAGATGTATGCATAAAAATGTGCAAGTTCTTTGTTGTATTTGGCTTTGGTGGCTGTTTTGCTTTCTCAGCTGGTTCAGAAGTAGCACAGGACACAAAATAGTGTCCTATATTATTCATTTAAATCGACTTATATATGTAAATTATCTGAAAAATAGGCTATTTTTTTCAAGGCACAGTAGTTCCCCAAAATCACTGTCCTAAACCACAGGAATCCCCTTTGTAAATGACCATATTATTATTATTATTATTATTATTATTATTATTATTATTATTATTATTATTATTATTTACAGTTGGCCAATTAACTACACTGCAAAAAAGCCTATCAAAAATAAGAAAAAAAATACTAATTTTGAGGTAAAAATGCCCTATTTTGAAATTCTCTGCCAGTGAAGTAAGAAATTTTCATTTACCAAGTTTTCTTAAAACAAGACAAAATATGATTCTTGTTCTAAGCAGAAAACACTAGTTTCAAGTATTTATGGCCAGATTTTTCACCTTATTGGATTGAGAAGGAAGTTAAAGAGGCTTAACCTGGCTTGATTTAACATAAAAAGTGCTTAGAATAAGTTATAATATCTAGACAAGATAAATCAGGATGGAATATCTTGAAACAAGTAAAAAAAAACTCATATTATTAAGTAAAAAAAATCTTAAAATTGATCTTTTAAGATGAATCTGCAGATTTCAAGTCAGTTTAACTATGCTAGAAAATCCTTTTGTAGTCTATATGCTGTATCTTTGCACATGTCTGTTTGCACTGATCATTACCTGCACTGTTATATTCTTATATACTTGTAAATGTTTGTGTTACATGATATTTTATTGTTTTTTTTACTTATTTTATTCTATTTTATTTGCTGCATGTTTAGTGTTTGTCTACGTTCCGCTCCAAATGCTGTGACCCCGTTCACTCATGTGGCAGTAAAACCTTTCTCATTCTGATTCTGCACTAAACATCTGAACACTTGAACACTGTTCCTGAAATAAAAGCCTCATTCCAGGGAGGGCATCATGTCTCACACTGCCACCTCCCTCCTGCACTGTCCACTGCATCCCACTTCCATCCCGGAGCTTACACAACCACAGCCCGGGTCTGCGCGTTACCGTCCGGCTTGGCAGCACCGTGACCTCCCCCTCTGTCCCCGAGGCTCCTCCACCCCCCTCCCGCAGAGGATGGTAGAGTCCGGGACGGAGCATCATGGCGATAGACGGTGAGTACGGCTCCGGAGCCCAGGCGCAACACGGGACAAACTTTACCGGGACGTGGTGGCGCTATTGGGGACGCGTTTTATTTGCGCGCACGTCTGGACTGCTTGAGTTGGTAAAGGGCTGGTTTTGGTGCGCACGGGGTGAGCATGTCACTGCAGTCCTCCGCGGGACAGCGGCGGGGACTCGGACTGGTGCAGGACTGTGCTCCGGGGCAGTAACCGCGACAAAGCCCGCGCAGGTGCGACATTGACCGGGCAAACCGCGGCGTTTAGAGGCGCTACGATGCGTTTCCAGCGTAATATTTGCAGGTTATGCTCCCAGGCGGTCACGTGTTGTGCGTTATAGAATATTTTATAGATTATCCACCAAATCCGTCTCGCTTCTCTTCGCCTCGTTTTATCCAATGTGTTTTTGCTGGCACCGTTGGACATTTCCACGCATCGCAGCGCTGTAGGGGCCGTGGGGGACAGTGGGGACAGTGTTGGGGACAGTGTTGCTGGGGACAGAGACGCAGAGATGTGTCCCGTCCCGCGCTCACTGCACTCTGCTGTCACGTGCGGCCGTGCGTGCTAAGCGTGCGTAAAACCTGCGTGATGCTCAGAGCGGCGTCACAGACATTTGGATACTGTACCAGGCAGAATATGAAAGAGACGCGTAAATCTCCTCATCCGATAAATCCAAATGCTCTTCTGGGCTGAGATGTGTGTAAATGTAGTGGCGCTGTTATTACACTGGGGGCTTTTATAGAAGAATGGATCCAAAAATGAACCGTATGGAGCTCTAGCACTCCTGCTGGTGCCCAGAGTCAGGAATAAACACTTCAGTTTTATGCAGCTACAACCTACACATGTTTTCTGCTTTGACTATGTTGAAATCCAGGTACAAAACGTGTTGTGTTTAGCTGCATATGTTTGTACACCGCAAAAAACAAAATCTAGTCAAGCTAAAATGACTTGGATTAAGAAAGTTTTACCACGATTTGAGTAAATTTCACTTGACAAGTAAAATGATCTGCCAGTGCGGTAAGATTTTTGTACTTAAAATATGAAAACACATCTTGCTGCACTGAAAATAAGAAAAAAAACAACTTTTTGCACTTAAAATAAGAAATGCAATCAAATGTTGCTTGAATTAAGAAAAAACACTTATTCCACTGGCAGATTATTTTACTTGTCAAGTTGAATCGACTCAAAGTAAAATGTTCTTAATTTAAGTCATTTTAATTTGCCTAGATATTGTTTTTTCCAGTATAAGTACTCTGCCCTCTTCTATTTTACATGTATGTATCACTCTGGGGTGTATTGCCAAAGTGCACATCAATCAGAGTCAGAACAGGTGTGATCATGGCTCAATGAGCTGAAGGATCGATTCCTGCTCAGACCAATTTCTCTGATCTGGCCAAGATTTTAAAGCTTATATCAGGTTATTCATCTTGTTTTCAGATTTATTATCTACTTACTGTATTTTTCAGACTAAAAGTCGCATTTCTTTCAGGGTTTGGGTGGTTCCTGTGACTTATATATTACATTTTTCACACTGACAGTCCATAGACTAAATATATGAATCCTGTATATGAATTAAAAATGAAAAAAACAAATTGTTATCAATTTTTCATTTTGGTTTTAGAGACAAATAATAAAAAGAGTTGTTTTTTCGTTTTCTTATTTTTGGTTCTATATTGAAAAACGAATGATACACCGATTCTTCTCTGTTGGGTTGTTTTTATTACTATAACCTCTATATCTTTCCTTTCAAGATGAAATGTTGATTTTTGGTCTCTTATTTTATAAAATAAATTTTCCTTATAGTCTGGTGCGACTTATACATGTTTTTTTCTTCTTTATTCTGCATTTTTTGGCTGGTGCGACTTATACTCCAGAGCAACTTATAGTCCGAAAAATAGTTCAGAGGCTGCTTCATTCTAGCCTAGAGGTCGTTTATTTTAAGAGAACTTGTCAAATAAAAAGACCTGTCCATGCAGCAAGATAATTATACTTTTAAGTCATTTTCTGCTCGATTTAAGTGTTTATATCTTAAGCTTTTTGCAGTGTAGTCAGGACACTTTATCCACCTATAGTATTGCTCGTATGAATGTGTTCGTGTTTGGAGCGGTGGTGCAGATTGACGGCCTCGTTTCAGTCAGTCCGTAAGGCATTATTATCAAGGGGAGAATAAAACTAAACCAGGACTCAAGCAATTACCGTCAGTCGGCTCGGATCAAGGTCTGACAGAGGACTGAACCAGTTCTCAGACTCGATGATGCCTGTTATGACTGGATTGTATTACGCTGCACATCCTTAAATGCCCAGAGTATCACATGAGCCGACGCCAGGGCCGGGTGTGTGTAAACTCACATACTCAGAGTCTGCAGAGCCTCATAAATCACAGACAGGACACTAATCCCTTCTGTACGCTCAGGCTTAACAAGGACTTTAATTGCTTTTTCAATATAACGGCCTGTGTCCTGCCTCTGTTTTAGAACACGTTTGAGTCAAATGTGATGGAATAACCAGTGTCAAAGCTACAGGGAGGCCATTGTGATTTGAATATTGTTCTAATAAATCCTAAAAAGGCTTTATACCTGAGTTTTACTGTCTTAAAAAACAGAATTAGTTCATTTTAAACAGTTTGCAGTGATCCAAAGTTATTCCTCACTTATCTTGTGCACTAAGAGCATCCTAAGTATTCACAGGGATGAGTCTATAAGCGTTTTTCACAACTCCCAGAGACCAGTGCAGAGCTTTGCCATGACGGTAAAGCTTACAACTACCATGCTAATGCGCACTTCCTGACAAATTTAGCTCAAATACATAGGGAACATTTTCAAGGATCCTGGACTGGAGTACCTATATGAACCTATATTGAATTAAATTGGGAGTAGTGTTCTTCTCATAATACAAAAAATTCAAACTTTATACAAATTTTGATATAAAAAATGATTATAAAACATGTTTTGGATACTAAAATGACACTTTTTAACACACAAAATAGTTGGAGGAGCTTAGTTCATATATAGATCGAGAGCATTTTGTTTTTCACGTCACTTTTATGCACTTTTGTAGCATTGGTTTTCCCTAAATATTGTACAAATTTGGTTAAAACGATGAGCTGTGTGATGTAAGCAATTTGGGCACTGATTAAAGCCAGTCTGGTGATGGACTTTAAAAACACAGAGGAGCACTTCAGTATTGCTACCAGATATAAAAAGTAATTTAAACGTGTGAATGAAACAAAACACAACTCCTAAGTTTGTTTTTGATGAATATAACATGGCTTAAAGTGTATTTTTAACAATAATAAACTAACTTTTGTTGTAGTTCTGCACTATTATGGATTTTTATTTATTCTTTGTGCTTTTTCTGACAAGTATTGCGGTTGTGATTTGATTTGTGGTGTTATAAAAGTAAGAGTTTGGGCTCAAAGTCTTGAGAAAAGAACTAATTGCGATTTTTCAGACAAGCGTTTATGTTTTAAAAGTGCTAAAAGTGCACTGTGTAACATTTCTAGTGGAGGATCTGTCACCTGATGTCTCCATGGAAACGTTATTGGTTTGTCTAGAATGTTCCACAGTATAGATGACTGCAGGTCACAGCGCTACGCTACATTACAGTTCAGATCTGTGGAGAGTCGCTCCTATTCACAGAATGTTATTGTATTTTTGAGCAATACAGCAACAGCCGTAATGGCAAAAAAGCCAGTGGAAATGTTTAAAGTCATATCATGGAACATTCCAGGCAATGCAACGACATCTCCATGGAAATAAGCAGCGGGAAAGTTGTGCTGTAATGGTGGGACTAGACAATTTTCATGAGACGAGACAAACCACGAGATCGGGTCCACGAGAACGAGACAAGACGGGATTTTGACGTAATTTATCATAAATAAAGAGCACAATCCATTTCACAATCCTAGTTTCAGTATTTTTATTTAATGTTAAACTTTAGCAGTCATTGTAGTACTGCTTTTTGCCAATACCACTTCTCAAATTGTGTCCCTCACCAACTCTTTTTTTTGTGCAAGCCAAAGGTAAATTCAGGGGACAAAAATCTCACGAGATCTTGTGGCACGTCCCATCCTGATTGCGCAGCGCATCTTTAATCATAAGATTCTGTTCATATTTAACATTTTAAACACTTCCAGAAGAACTGACCAAAAGACTGAAATGTAAACAGACAAACTAACACAAGAATCACATTTCTGAACATGTTTGTACAGATCTAAACTACAGGGTTAGAGGTTTTTATGCGGAAAAAGACAATCGTTTTTCTTGTCTGTGAAAGAAACTGTGGTACTTGCATTCAGTCAAACTGCACTCTCGATTCATTTCTTGCAGCCCTAAGGATTTTGCACATTGTAAACAACTCCAGGAGTGTCAACATTTGAGAGAAGCCAGAAATCTGAACTGATAAACGAATCCAAGAATCCCCTGCATCTCAGAACATGTTTGTAGAGGTCTAAACTAAGATTTTGCTTTGTTAATTGATCATTACACTAACTAATAGTGATTTTGGTTTGGTTGCGATATATTGTGCAGCCTCTTGTTAAGATGACCAGACGTCTCTATTTATAGCCACAGTTTTGAGCCCTGTGACAAGCGATTTGTCCCAGTTTTATACAAGAAATGTCCCTATTTTTAACCAATTTGATCTAAACCAGGACTAAACTAAGACTAAACCAGGACACAATTCACAATTTTTGACTAATCTGATCCTTACCAACAGCAAAGCATAAATTGTCATTTGTTTGGCCAAAATACAGAAAATCATGTTTGTGGATGACCATAAAACAAAAAAAATGCAGCGGCAGAATTCCCTCAGATTATGCCTGACACAAAAATTCACAATGTTACACACTCTTTTCACAATTTTATTTAGATCGTCCACCCCAACTCGAGCGTGTCCCACTTTAGAATTTTGAAAATCTGGTCTATGATAAGATAAAAATAGCAAATAGTCGATCATTGCTGGGCGTTATTTTAGCTTTTGTGAGTCCAAGCGTTGATGTCCCTAATGAAGACGTGTCACTTTGATTTTGCACATAAACCATTTCTTTGATTCTGAGCAGCTGCTTCTTGTTAATATGAGATCTCAAACATCTGTCATCTCGTCTCACCTGGGGGCACACCATATGCCATCACCAGTGCCGTGCACAGATTACATAGCATGAAAATGTCTGTTTTCATGAGTTTTAACCAATGTTGTTGTTAAAGGGGGTTATAACACTGTTCCATCATCAAAAAACATGCCAGAAGAGGTTTTAGATGTCATCCATGCATGTTTCAGTATACAGTGGTCCCTTGTTTACGTTCTAAAGATAACCCGCAATATCCGCTTTAAGTACCCAGCATTATTTTTTACAATTATTATATGTTTTAAGGCTGTAAAACTCCTCACCACCCACTTTATACACTTTTCTCAGACAGGCTCCGCAATCTAAAGTGAAGAGCCGGCGTGTGGGGGTCTTGATGCAGGTGTCTTTTTCTCAGTGAAAAGCATAGTTACAAGTAGTTGTTGCCGTTTTTTCTTCTAGGCGAGAAGATTCTTATAAACAGACATGCCACCTTTGATTACACAAAATGGCCAATCAGGACGTAGAACACAATGTGCTTTCATATGTTGTAAAAAAAAAAGCTTGCAAAACAAAAATAAATCCGAGAAACAGCGAAAGGTGAACTGCGTTATAGTGAGGGACGACAGTACTAGTGATCTCTCTATTCAACTCTATTCAAACCCTCCTTATGGTTAGCTGTAAGATTCTGTTCAATGCTCCGTCCACGAGCCTACGTCACCTATGCTCCACCGCAGCCATTTTCTATAAATGCACAAAAGCATGATACTAAACAATACACGAAACATCCCAGAGCTGATGCAAAGTGCAGTAGTTTCATTAGTGGAATACACTGCAACTGTAATGCGATAGTGCTCTGAAGGGGGAGTGATTTAAAGTGGGGAGCAAAGGGAGGAGAGACATGGAAGTGAAACATGTTAATATGTCGTTTTCAACAAATATGGCGTTTTCAACAAATATGGCGTTTTCAAAATACCCGCTCTTTTATGTGTTAGTGCTGTAGAAGTTTTCAGCTTGTCCAAGAAAGGGTGGAAGTAAAAGGCTGGAGACCTACTGGACGTCTTAAGATAGAGAAGTCAACATCGTATGATTCCAAAAGTGAACAAAGTCTAATCTTTGAGTGTTCAGGCCCCTTGATTCTGCTTCGAAAGGAGGAGGTTTATAAAGTAAGTGTGGTGAGACTATGAAGGCCAGAAGACTCCAGTTATACCACAATATGCCACAGTTGAGATAGTGGTGCTAATGGTAATGCCAAGAGAAGATCCTGGTGTAAATCTAGCTTTTGTGAGTCAATGTTAAACTGAAAGATTTACGTGGAGGATAAATTACTTAAATTCTCCTAAAAGTAATATTTCTGGGGATGTTTTGTCTCTGGTTCTTGTGCACGATCACAATAGCCGTGCCTCTAATTTTTCATGTAGAAATATGACATTACCAGTTGTCAGCAGAGGGCGGGAGACAGTCCTGATCCAAGTGTTCTCTAAATGAAAACGCATGCTTATTGGAACTTTTTCTATTATTTTAAAGATATTTTGAAATAAATGTGTTGTGTTTTGTGTGTTTTGCAGGAGGGGGGCGGAGCTGTGGTGCCCATGAGCTCATCTGTGCACGCAGAGGTAAAACTCACAAAGAATATGGAGGAGGAGATTCTTTCTGAACTGTGATTTACACTGTGTTCCATTCACTTATGTCTTTGTGCGTTAGATGTTACACAGGAATAACAGTTACACTTTTCAGGAATCACTATAATCAACAATGCATTATTCCTAAGAAAAGACTAAACACAGAACACTTGACGTTTATGAGGCTGTATCAGTGCTCCTCTCTGACGTTTACACAGAGGTGGATAAATCTTGTATTCACTTTATTCCCCCCCGTCTACATTTGTCTCTAAATGCTCCTGAATGGTGCTTTCTTGTGGTGGCACTTTTGGTTAAATGGGGTTCTCATTCATTTCAATGCACAGATTCTCCAGGAGGATTTAAAACAGCTTTTGGAGTACGTTTAGAACTTATTTGCTGTCAAGAGCGGCATGCTGACCCATAAATGCATCGCTGTTCAGGCTCCACTGTATCTGCAAGATCTGATCACGCTACAATCTTCCCACCGCACCCTCAGATCTTCAGGTAGCAGCACCTTCAGGTCCTCAGATCTTCAGGTAGCAGCACCTTCAGGTCCTCAGATCTTCAGGTAGCAGCTCCTTCAGGTCCTCAGATCTTCAGGTAGCAGCTCCTTCAGGTCCTCAGATCTTCAGGTAGCAGCACCTTCAGGTCCTCAGACCTTCAGGTAGCAGCTCCTTCAGGTCCTCAGATCTTCAGGTAGCAGCACCTTCGGATCTCCTCCACTAGGCTCTGTACAATGAGGGGCCGAGCCTTTTGTCCAGCTGAGAGCCACACAGAGCCTGGACTCTTTTGAAGCTAATCTAAAGTTACTGTTGATGCCTTTAGCATTTAGCAACTAGTATTGTTTTTAAAATGCTTGTTTTATTGTAGCACTCTGAGATTTGATGGAATGAAAAGCGCAAGTTAAAAGTTATGAATGAAAAGTCATTATTATGTAAAATAATACAGCTCGGATGATGATGGCGGTGCAAATGGCAATTTCCAGAATAAGGTGAACATGATGCTTGAATATTTCTTCCTGTACACTGCCGCCTCTCCACAAACCTGACGTCTGATGGAAATATTGTTCTTTCTTTTGGCTATAATTTTCCACGGTTTGGCATAAAACATCTCCATCTCTAGAGAATGTACTGAAGAATCATAGAGGTGATGTGTCAGCTCCATATTCCGTATATATGAGTGGACTAAGTGAGTGTAATGTCACCCACAGCATCAGCGTCGCTCAAATTAAGCTCCCGATGTTTACGGGTACAGGAGCAAATCTGGAGCCATTCTCCATATTAGTATTATATTACTCGAGTATCATAGCAACCACAAGAGGCAATCATGATTGAGGTTGTTAAATGTGCCGCCCTCCTCATGGCAGAGCGGAGATACTCTGCACCATTCTGCACGACCGCAGTATTTCAGTGATTCTTGAGAATAAGAAGGAAACTTTTAGCTTTTGTCATCAAACTTTAAATAGTAAGTTTAAGTCATTGATTTATGTTCTATGTTCTGTTATGTACCAACAACAACAACGAGCTGTCAATCAAACCTGTTGCTAACGCTAGGCGGGAGCGACCTCGGGGAATGAAGGCGTCTGATTGGTCCGTTATTTTTGTTCATATCTTGATTTAGGAACAAGACAGAGAAATGAAAAATTCAGGATCATGTGTCGCGAGTTCATACGAACTTTTTAAGACCAAAATGACGACTCAGTGCAGCAGGTACAAAGAGAGAGGAGTGACAAGATCTGAATGTAAGTCAATGGGGAAAAAGGGAGAGAAGGAGCCGGAAGTGCCTCCTGGAGCACTTCCTGTTTGGCACGCGGCGGCTAACGGGTTAGCTATGTCCACTCATATATGCGGTCTATGGTCAGCTCAAGTGAAGTTTTGCTACGTGATTTATAAAGTGCCATTACCATTTTCTATTCTGTAATTCGCTGTGAGTTGGCTTCATATTTGTCTCTAGAAGTTTCAGTGGGTCAGTGTGGGTTTGCGGTGCACAAACGGCTGTAGTGAGTCGAAAAGCGTTCTGTCTGTGTGTGCATTATGTATGTCGGGATCAGGTTTTGTCTCTCTCTCTTCTCTCTTTCTTTCATCTCTCTCTCATCTCTCTTTCTCTGGTGCAGTAGAAGCAGCTGTGCGCTCATGATTCATTCATCCGGCAGGTTTTGTTTCGTTTCAACGCTCCAAGTGTAAGCAACATCCCTGGATTGTTCGCACAGTGTTTGAGCAAGTGCCTGAAAAATGCACCACTGCGCAATGTGGATACAGTTTTAGACCCATTTGGCAGAAAAAACGTTACACTGAACCATTCCTAAAATGCTAAAAACAATATTACTGTTCAGAATTAGGTCTCACTATAATAACTACGCCTCAGTTCGGCATAAGAAAGCACGGAACAAGACTTCACAATGAACCAACTGTTGATTAAAGTGGACCTATTATGCAAAATAGACTTTTCAATGCTTTTAACCTGTTGTTTGTTATAGTTGGGCTGGGTATCACTAAGAAGTTGCCGATATGATACAACCTCGATGCATAGGCCACGGCCACATGGCTCTGATACCAAAAGTCTTTGTTAAACCACTTTTTGTGCAAAGTTAATATAAAAACACCCATTTAAATCATCAAAACCTTAGAACTTTAATCATCAAAACTAGGGCCCGACCAATATGGATTTTGTTGCGGCCGATATGATACCGATAAAATGGGAGTTGGAGCTGCTGATAGCCGATATAATCACTAATATATTAATGATGTAAAAATTCACTGTAAATCTTCAGTTGTTTTTAAAACTTAGGTTTGGCTCTATTGGATTTTCAGTTGGGTTTATTTAGGCGACATTTATTGTTATTCTGCCTCTTCTGATATTCTAGCCAGTAAAGAAAGTACTGTAAGTAAACTACTGCTGTTAGCTTTTAGCTGTAAATGCGTGTGCGCTGCGGTAATTAATGATATGCTAAATGCCAATAATTCACACTTCTATTTACAGCTCATTTACATATCAGTGCGTGTCCAGTAACATATATACGGCCACTATAGTCACTTTACAGTCGCTAATAGAAGAGAAAACAGCCTGTTTATGTGTACGAGCGACAGCAGCTAATCGCTAAACAATGAGAAAGAACCAAAACGAGCTTCAAAACCAACACATTTCCAATACTCAGCCTCACACAGGCTCCTCTCAGATCACAAGTCTGCACTAACAACTGTCCTTTAATCCAGACTCAAACTGAGCGTCCGTAAAAAGAAAATTATCTCAGCGTTGTGCGTGTGGATCTATGACTGCGGCTGTAAACAAGTGCACGTGGAGGTGCTTTCAGGGATAGTACGACGTCACAGAGACAGACAAATGACTCCGCAGATAAATACTGATGCGGCGCCACATATTAGGACATTTATCTGTAAGGAAATTTGATTAAATGGGCAAGAATATAGAGAGTATAAGATTTAAAACGAGGTAAAACATGTCTACGTGGAATATCGGCCCATATCGGCAAGACTTAGGCCGATGGTTGATATGTTTCCAAGTGTCCACATCGGCCGATAATATATGTCAACCGATACATCGGGTCGGGCCCTAATCAGAATGATGAAAATATGCCGCAAAATAAAACATACCATGCTCTTACAGCAGCCCACGATATCGATACTTCATCATCACATTAAGCAATACCATTTATTGATATTTTAATACTTTTGCGCACCCTGATCAGGACATTGTAAAAAATCAAGCGAATAAGTTGATCCTTTACCTGCCCTGAGCCCGTCGTCACTCCTCCGCAGGCTATGCTAACGGGACGGATCAGGTGAGATGGATCCGGTTACCCCCCGGTCGCTCCATTATTCATGTGCTGTTGACATTTACAGGGCAGGGCTGAGCGTGAACTGCCCCATACTCCACACTGTAGGTCAGGGGGAGTCTTCAGACAGTTTCAGCGCGAACAGGTCACTTTGGTTTTACCGTCCCAGAGGAGGAAACTGCAGCACCTACGGGTCCGTGGATTACGCCGTCTCTTAATTGAGTTCACGGTTTAGTATGATGTCCGTAGGCACTTCTTCTGCTTGGATATTCGTTTAGTGGAGGTAAGAATCGTTAATTTTATTCTAGTTTTAGTCAAAAAATGTTTGCGTGTGTCGTCCACGTAGTTTCCGTCACAAAATGAATTTAGTTGAGTTTAAAAATATACATATTCTGACTAAAACTATTATGGAATTAGCTTTAGAAGAAAATTGAAAGGTGAACTGCGTAAGATTTATAGTGGAGGATCCGCCGCCTGCTTGTCTCCATGGAAATGTTATTGCTTTTTCTAGAATGTTCCACAGTATAGATCACTACAGTACTTTACAGTTCAGATCTGTGGAGAGTTGCCCCTATTCACAGGAGGAATTATTTTATTTTTGACCAGTAGAAACACCTATAATGATTAAAATATATGGGTGTTGTTCATGTCACACTATGGAACATTCCAGAAAGACCTATAACTCTAACTGTAATCTCCATGGAGACAAGCAGGTAGCGCACCCCTTCCAGAAAAGTTGCGTAGTGCACCTTTAAACTGTCGTTTCATGCTAATTTCATAATCGTTTTAGTCCGAATATATAGATTCTATTTTAACGCTGACAAATTGTATCATCTTACATCTTATATCTCCACTTGTTCTTTTTACTTTTTTTATTATTTCACACAAAAAAATGTACATTTAGTCATTTTAGACATAGATTTAATCATTTTGATGGCATTTACTTTTGTTTTTATTTACTTTTAATCAGCCAAACTATGACAACCCAAACCCTAAGCTTCACTACAATCATTTGGGTAATTTTAGCCCTGGAGTTGCTCATCTCTGGTGAACAAAAGGTAAAATGTGACTCAAACATGTGTGAATGAAACAAAACACAACGCCAGGTAGGTTTTTCATGAGGTAACAACATTATAACATGGCCTAAAGGTCACAAGAGTCAATTTCGGTCAATATAAGACCTTTAACACGCATTCACATTTTAGCGTTTGCCAGAGCCTACCATTTTAGTTTGGTTTCATATAGTTTTACCATAATCCCATTCGATATCTGCATTTTGAATCTCTCCCCTTAGAATTCGTATGTACTTTTTATGAACTTTTAGTAGTGTTTTACTTGATTGTACAGGTTAAAGCTGAATTAAGTTGGTTTAAATAGTCCACACAGGTGATGCAATGCTGTTAAGTAGGGATGGAACAATAATCGAAATATCGTGATATCATATCGTCAAAGGTCTCACAATAATATCATGGACCATCACAATATATCGAATCACAAGTCTCTTTGCTTAAATGAATTGTTCTGATGCAGAAATGGTTAAAAAAACAGAGGGAACTACATAGACCATGATCCTTTGCTCCGTTTCAGTGCAGACGACATGAAGAAATAACTGTTCTCAGCAATTTTACATCTTCATTCTTTGGATTAAGTCTTGTGAAGGCATTTTTAGAGGAAAAAGTGGTATATTCACCACAAAAGGTCAAAGCATTTTATAATGTCAGTCTTGTTATTATGTAGAATATCGTAATATCCGGAACTTTCCCAGGATACCGCAATAAACTGTGACAATATCGTATCGTGAGACTTGGATATTGTTACACTCCTACTATTAAGTGAGATTGTAGATAATTACAAATTGTTAATACAAAATAATACAATACAATACACGTACATGTTTTTTAAAATGTACAATTAGCCCAAAAGAATCTACTCAACACACCCTAGTTGTTTACAGTATTGGTTATTAGTTACATTCATTTTGTACATGTTTTTTATTGCACTCTGTAAAGCACTTTGTGAGTTTTTTTATCTGTGAAAAGTGCACTATAAATGAAGTCTTACTTACCTACTTACTTTCTGACTTACTTACTTCATTTAATACCCTAAGGTGTGAACTGTCACCTAAGCCTTTGTAGCTCAACCTCAAAGACACAAACCTCCTTTTTAAGAAGTGGCTGGAGGGAGATTCAAGGTACAACTACTTCCCCATTGTTTTTCCTCAGATCCAAACCAAAACAAAGTAAACTATAATAGTCTAAGTATGTCAATAGGACTTTAATCACAAACTATGGGCAGGAAAGACAACGGAAAAGGTGATTCAGGCGACAGTTCACACTTTAGGACGATGCAGTTGGCTTAACTAATAACAGATACTCCTAGGGTGTGTTAATTTCAGTGTAGTTGGCCCCTCCTTCAGACAGATACAAGGCAGTGGCTTATCAGGTCAATAAAGTTTGTTAATAAAAGGTGCTGCTTGCTGTAAACAAGTAGGGTGTGTTCATTTATGTGTAGTTAGTTCCTCCATTTACACAGATATAAGGCAGTGACTTAAAGAACCCTGTCAGAACTGAAGAAGCTACATGAAGTTGGCCCCCATCAAACTCAAACCTACACAACAACTCTGTCAGTTGTTTGCCTGTGCGATTCTGGTTCTTAAGATATTTGCAGTTTTATTTTCGGCTGATGACGTCGTCCAGAACCTCAGAATGTGAAACAGCCTCAAAACAGGCTGAAAATTATAGAAAATGTTTGTGTTTCGTTTGTGCTGTTTTGTGCTGTGACAATTTTAATTTGTGCGAGTTTATTTCTAAAATTATTCATTATTATTTTTGCGGTAATTATACGACGTCATTTCCGCTCAGCTGACGGCAGCTACTTTAGCAAAACTCCACAAAACTCCATCCATCCATCTTCTCCCGCTTAATCCGGCTGGGTCGCGGGGGCAGCTTGCTGCCCAATACTCATAGCACCTGACCCCCCCTATGAACCCCTCTGCGGGTGGTGAGCCCACAGGAGGGTGGACAACATGGTCCATAGGGGTGCAAGCATGTTTTGAGTTGATGGGGGAAACCGGAGTACCCGGAGGAAACCCATCCAGACACGGGAGGAACATGCAAACTCCACACAGAAAGGCCCGGGCGACCCGGGGATCGAACCCGTAACCTTCTTGCTGTGAGGCCTGAGTGTTGCCACTCAGCCACCGTGCCGCCTCCACAAAACTAGTGAAAATAAATGAAATTTGCTTTTGATTCATATTTTATATAATAATACAGACTTTTCCACAGCCTGAGATCGTTTATCGCCACTAGTTTTGCAGAGTTTGCCACCGTTTTCTTAATTTTCTGCCTGCTTTGAAGCTGTTTAACATTTTGAGATGCTGGATGACGTCATTGACTGAAAATAAAACTGCAAATATCTTAAGAACCAGAACTGCACAAACTAAACTTTTTGCAGCACAAAGGAAGCACAAACAAAGCACAAATGATTGACTCCATTTTGGATGTTTTAGAGCATTTTGAAGCTTCCTGAGGGGCTGACCACAATTTGACCTATAAAAGAATCGTTAATTTCTCCAAAACTAAACCAGCACAAATGAAACTTTTTGCAGCACAAACGAAGCACAAATGATTGACATAGTGTTTGTGTAGGTTTGAGTTTGATGGGGGCCAACTTCACAGAGGTGAATTGAAGAAGCTCCTTGGATGAGTGGTATTTACTCTTAAAAACATGTTTGTCGAGTTGGCAGAAATCAGTTTTCTTATGCTATACAACCTACGTGGACTGAGGGATTACACAGACAAGAAGCTTTCTACCGTGTAATGTTGTCCCCCTCATCAAAAACACACCTGAAGCTTTTAGATGTCATCCATGCATGTTTGAACAATCTAGCGATCACCTTCAGGACCTATTCTAACCCTCCTTACGCTTAGCTGCAAATTCTGTACAATGCTCCACCCAGAAACCTTCATCACTGATGTTCCCTCATGACAATTCTCCATAAATACGCAAAAACATGACGCGAAACAATACACTACGACTTCACAAACCCGACGCGACATGCAGTAGTTTCATTAGGGGGATTTATTGAAGGGAAAATGGCGCAGAAAGCAAGACTCAGAACATAAAAAAATGAAACTGAAACTTATTAAACACATTAATACGCTGTTTTTGGCAAATATTGTATTTTTGTATACAGCAGTTATAGGTACATTAAGGATTTAACCATGTTTAGTGTGAAAATACCGAAGTACATTCCTGTTTACACATATTTATCCTTCCAACTGCTTCATTAAAATCGCATCCTTCATCCTCCCCCTCTCGTCTTTCCTTCTCTATACGTGCCTATATTTATGTTCCATACAGTGCACTGGTCTATAGTGTCTTTAGCTGCTCGGAGTGACCGGTTAGCGATGATAGATGCACTTTTCCTGCCAGGAGCTTGTTAAAAATAGCAGCATCGTATCAGCGCAGGCTCTTTAGCGCATGGGTGGCCTACATACTCGCTCCAGCCCTTTGAAGTGGAAAGTACAATGGCTCAGACTCCCTCTGCTAAACAGGGATTAGCCTGCCAAGAAACGACGCAATTATATTCAGCAAAAGTTCGGCAAAAGTTACTTTTGTAAAGTCGTTTCTAGTGCATTCATGATCATTCTAAAGATGGTTTTGCATGGATTGTTCCACAGTCTGTTCAGTTATAGCTTTATTGTTTTTTGCTTTATTTATGGCTCAAAAATGCCTTGTAAAAACATGTATGTATAGTGTGACTGGGCTCGCCTCTCTGCAGATCTGACCTGTAACCGAACTGCTTTAATAGTCTCAACTGTTTGGGGTTGTACTGATTTTTATTAATATTTTTTGTTGTTTGTATAAATTAAAACGTGTCTCGCCCCAGTACAAATATATTGTAAAGGAAGCTGTTAGGGCCAAAATAAGACTACAATGTGCGGTCTGCATCTAATTCTAACACATTTTAACCTTTCGTGATCCAGGAAGTGCCCGTTTAGCATGCTAGTTTTTGTTGGCATTACTGTGACGGCAAAACTCCACTGTGGCCTCCACTTATATACGCTGAAAAAATCGTTTTAGTGAGCTTTAGATAATGTACTTGATATTCAAATTGTGTATTTCTCCATAACAACCATTGGAATGTTCATGTTTTTTGACGTAAATACTCAGAGCTCAGATGCTCGGGGGGAGATGGAGAGAAGAGGAGACTGGAGAGGCTGTCATGAGTTTTTGGAATACAGACAAAGGTTTATTCTTGTTACAGCAGATCGTAACAAGAAGAAACTTTTGTCTGTATTCCAAAAACTCACCGGGCTTCGCAGACAGATTAATTATTTATCATAAAGAGAGACATACCAGGATTGGGCGGTATCCAAATTTTGATACCGTTAAACCTTAGAATTTTACCGGGGTATACAGAATTAACGTGACTAATTAAGAATTATTTTGTAGCTGCACCTTTACCATTCAGAAACAGAAGAGCAGCTTTATATTTGAAGATGAGGCACAAGTTCTGATCAAACCAAACTTCACCAGCGCATTTCTCCCTCCATTTAATGATCTGGGACACGCCGAGACAAGAAAAGCTCAGAAGAGGCAGATTCTGGAATAAAAAGTAAAAGGCGACAGTCCACGGCGTGTGATATTTCCCACTGCAGCATGTTGTATCTGACAGACCCGCGCTCTCGGCACTCGGAGAAGTTACCGTCTCCTCCGTGAAAGTCTGACTTCGCCCTTGAGCGGGAACTTTCTCCTCTTCAGCGCCTCGTCCCCTCTCGACTCTCGACATTCAATTAAACGTCTCCATTGCAAACTTTTCGGCTCAACATCACACACAACATCGAAGCATCAGCTACGTTTTTTCTTCTTCCTCGCTGCGTGTGGATGGAAATCTCCGAGCGTAACAACGTTTGAAGAGGAGAGAGAGCGGAGGGGAGAAAGTCGGCGCTGTGTCCAGTGTCTGAAGCGACTGTGGTGGGATCTCTGGCCTGACGCAGGGTCGTAGCTCCTCAACATTTGCGTCTCTCCGCTGTCATTCGGCCTGAAGCCAAAATGCTCCTAATGACAGTAATGAAACTGATACCGTTGCTACTTTTTGATACCTCGGGATACCGTATTACCGCCCAACCCCAATACATACATTTTTCCACAACACTTTATATTGCGTTGACTTGAGACGTTTCTTATCTATTTCTTCAAACAAAGTCCACTATTTTCTGTGTTTTATTACTGTCCCATAGTGTCCATCATACGTGTCTCACTCACGCTCTCTGTCCTGTCCCCTCTCTGTCCCCTCTCTGTCCTCTCTGTGTCCTCAGTGTCCCCCGAGCTGCTGGGCGTCCTGTCCTCCATCACTGCCTTCATGGCCCTCATGGCTCTGTTCTTTCTTTACCTCAGCAACAAACTGTGTGTGGAGAGTCCCAGTGACAGCAGCAGCCTGACGCCCCCACTGCACCACTGTGACGAGAGCCTGCACACGCCAGGTACGCAACACACACTCCAGGTATATAACACACTCCAGGTATATAACACACACTAGGGCTGTGTTGAAAGAATCGATTTTCCGATTCTGAATCGATTTGCATATTAATTCCTTAAGATCGATTTGTACTGTACGTCCAAAGATCGATTTCATTTTTAATACATTTTCCCCTGGTGAACTTTAATCCCACTCATCGCGTCACTGAATTTGCGACTATATCAAAACAGTGAACACAGCGTCGGACACTAGAGGCAACGTGAGCCAAGTCCCGGCTTTGAAGACGCCGGAAACACACAAAGCTCCGTCTGGCACCATTTCGGGTTCAGAAACGATCAAGACAAAGACGCGCTTGACAAAAGCAAAGCGATTTGAAGGCCAAATGGAGGTGAAGTACAGCGGAAACACAACCACCCTCAGGAACCACGTGTAAAAGCTCAGGGAACAGCTCAAAAAAGGTTCTAATAACACTAACCCCAATCCAGATCGTGATAACCGATTCTGAATCTTGAGAATCGGAATCAAATCGCTTTTTAACACACACCAGGACAATTAAAACCAGAAATGTGTTTCTCTGTACTTTTATAGTTTATACACCTTCAGTCGACTTACTCTTTTCATTTGAGCACTTATTGGCTTCACTACAAACCTTCTACAATCTGTACAATCTAGCAATAGTGATTCTTCTAATTTGTCAAATAAACATGCTTCGCTTCTTAGTGTGTAGTGTTCCTTATGAAACTGAAATTGCTTTTTTCATATTGCATTAAATCAATAAAACATAACATTCTAAAGCCAAGATGTCAAACAGGTAAATACGATCAAAAAAGAGAAGAGTACAATGCTAAATTTTTGTTTCATTTTTGATTTTCAGTCTTCAATATACTTATTCCAGATACTTGTTTGATGAAATGCTTTCTCAAACAAGCCTGGCTCGACTATTTAAACAATACACAATCTGTTACAGGTGTTTTTGAGCGACTATCACACACGCGCGCTTTGTTTTCAGAAATGAGCCTGTTTTTGCACAAAATGAGAGCCTATTCTCCGGTGAAAAGATGAATCACTCCAACCGCCACCTTAACGTGGTGGAGGGGTTTGAGCACCCGAATGATCCCAGGAGCTATGTTGTCGGGGGCTTTATGCCCCTGGTAGGGTCACCCAAGGCAAACAGGTCCGGGGGGACGGGTCAGACGAAGAGCGGTTCAGAAGCCCCATATGATGAAAGACATACAGAGGCAAGATACGTCGCCCGGATTGGCGTCACCGGGGCCCCACCCTGGAGCCAGGCCTGGGGTGGGCGCTCGATGGCGAGCGCCTGGTGGCCGGGCCCCGTGGGAGCCCGAAGGGACGACGTGGGACCGCCCTCCCCTGGACCCACCATCCGCGGGAGGAGCCATAGGGGCTGGGTGCAGAGAGATCTGGGCGGCAGTCGAAGGCAGGGGCCTCGGCGACCAGATCTCCGGACATGGAGACTAGCTCTGGGGACATGGAATGTCACCTCGCTGGGGAAGGAGCCTGGAGCTTGTGCGGGAGGTTGAGCGTTACCGGCTAGATATAGTCGGCCTCACCTCCCACGCACAGTTTGGGTTCCGGAACCCAACTCCTTGAGAGGGGTTGGACTCTCCATTTCTCTGGCGTTGGCGCGGAGCGGCGGCGAGCTGGTGTGGGCCTGCTCATTGCCCCACACCTCAGCCGCTGCGTGTTGGAGTTCACCCGGTGAGCGAGAGGGTCGCGTCCCCTGCGCCTTCGGTCGAGGACAGGTCTCTCACTGTGGTGTCGGCCTCACGGGCCGAACAGCAGTGCAGAGTACCCGGCCTTCTTGGAGTCCCTGGGAGGTACTGGACAGTGCACGACCGGGGACTCCATTGTTCTACTGGGGACTTCAACGCCCACGTGGGCAATGACAGTGACACTTGGAGAGGGGTGATTGGGAGAACGGCCTCCCGATCTGAACCCGAGTGGTGTTCTGTTATTGGACTTCTGTGCTGGTCTGGTTGTCCATAAGCGAACACCATGTTCGAGCACAAGGGGTCCATCGGTGCACGTGGCACCAGGACTCCCTAGGCCGGAGAGGTCGATGATCGACTTTGTTGTCGTGTCATCTGACCTCCGGCCGTGTCTTGAACACTCGGGTGAAGAGAGGGGCAGAGCTGTCAACTGATCACCACCTGGTGGTGAGTTGGGTCCGCTGGCGGAGGAGGGAAGCCGGAAAGACCTGGCAGGCCCAAGCGTATCGTGAGGGTCTGCTGGGAACGTCTGGCGGAACCTTCTGTCAGTGTGGCCTTCAACTCACACCTCCGAGGAGAAAGCTTCTCCCAGATCCCGAGGAGGCTGGGGACATGGAGCCGAGTGGAAGCCCGTTCTCGGCCTCCATTGTCGATCTTGCCGTTCATTAGCTGTGGCCGCCAGGTCTGTGGTGCCTGTCGCGCGGCAATCCCGAACCGGTGGTGGACACCGGAAGTAAGGGATGCCGTCAGAAGCTGAAGAAGGAGTTCTACCGGGCCTTACTGGCCCGGTGGACTCCTGAGGCAGCTGCGGGTACCGGCCGAGCCAAGCGTGCTGCAGCCCGGGTGGTTGCAGAGGCAAAAACTCGGGTCTGGGAGGAGTTCGGGGAGGCCATGGAGGAGGACTATCGGACGGCCCCAAGGAAATTCTGGCAAACCGTCCGGCGCCTCAGGAGGGGGAAGCGGCCCTTCACCAACACTGTTTACAGTGCAGGGGGAGAGCTGCTGACCTCGACTGGGGATGTTGTCGGGCGGTGGAAGGAATACTTTGGGGATCTCCTCAATCCCACCGTCACGTCCTCCGAAGAGGAGGCCGAGGCTGGGGACCCAGAGGCGGACTCATCCATCACCCTGGCCGAAGTCACTGAGGTGGTCAGAAAGCTCCTCGGTGGCATGAGGGGTGGATGAGATCCGTCCTGAGTACCTTAAGTCTCTGGGTGTTGTGGGGCTGTCTTGGCTGACACGTCTCTACAACATCGCGTGGCGGTCGGGAACAGTACCTCTGGACTGGCAGACCGGGGTGGTGGTCCCTCTGTATAAAAAGGGGGACCGGAGGGTGTGTTCCAACTACAGGGGAATCACACTCCTCAGCCTCCCCGGTAAAGTCTATGCCAGGGTACTGGAGAGGAGAGTTCGGCCGATAGTCGAACCTCGGATTCAAGAGGAGCAGTGTGGTTTTCGGCCTGGTCGTGGAACACTGGACCAGCTCTACACCCTCCATCGGGTGCTCGAGGGTTCATGGGAGTTTGCCCAACCAGTCCACATGTGTTTTGTGGACTTGGAGAAGGCATTCGACCGTGTCCCTCGTGGTGCCCTGTGGGGGTGCTCGGGAGTATGGGGTCCGGGGCCCTTTGCTAAGGGCTGTCCGGTCCCTGTATGACGAACAGGAGCTGTGTTCGCATTGCCGGCAGTAAGTCAGACCTGTTCCCGGTGCATGTTGGACTCGCCAGGGCTGCCCCTGTCACCGGTTCTGTTCATTGTATTTATGGACAGAATTTCTGAGGCGCAGCCAGGGGCGGAGGGGTCCAGTTCGGGGACCACAGGATTTCATCGCTGCTTTTTGGCGGATGATGTTGTCCTGTTGGCTCCATCGAACCAGGACCTGCAGCGTGCACTGGGCGGTTTGCAGCCGAGTGTGAGCGGCTGGGGTGAGAATCAGCTGTTCCAAATCCGAGGCCATGGTTCTCGACCCGGAAAAGGTGGATTGCCCTCTCCGGGTGGGTGGGGAGTCTCTGCCTGGGCGTGGAGGAGTTCAAGTATCTCGGGTCTTGTTCACGAGTGAGGGAGGATGGAGGCGTGAGATTGACAGGCGGATCGGTCTTGGCGTCGGCAGTGATGCGGTCGCTGTATCGGACCGTTGTGGTGAAGAGAGCTGAGCCGAAGGCGAAGCTCTCGATTTACGGTCAATCGTTCCTACCCTCACCTATGGTCATGAGCTTTGGGTAATGACCGAAAGAGCGAGATCAGCGGATACAAGCGGCGAAATGAGTTTCCTTCGCAGAGTGGCCGGGCTCCCTTAGAGATAGGGTGAGGAGGCTCGGTCACGGGAGGAGCTCGGGTAAGTCGCTGCTCCTCCACGTCGAGAGGAGCCAGTTGAGGTGGCTCGGGCATCTGGTCGGGATGCCTCCTGGACGCCTCCCTCGGGAGGTGTTCCGGGCATGTCCCACCGGTAAGAGGCCCCGGGGAAGACCCAGGACACGCTGGAGGGACTATGTCTCTCGGCTGGCCTGGGAACGCCTCGGGGTCCGTCCGGAGGAGCTGGTGGAAGTGGCTGGGGAGAAGGAAGCTTGGGAGCCCCTGCTTAGACTGCTGCCCCCGCGACCCGGCCCCGGATAAGCGGAAGAAGATGGATGGATGGATGGATGTGAAGTGTAAGAATGTAAACGCAGACGATATTTTAGTTTGAAAAGAGGCGCATATGTTTCTAAAACACATTGAAGAGAGAAGAAAAACAAAGTCAGGCTTAAATGTAAGTTACAGTGACATAATAACTCTAATAACTCTGTATATATATATGGATGTACAGGACTTTTACGATATGTTTAAAAAGTAGGATTCTGTTCCACATGCACATTGTAAACAACTAAAGATGCACTAATATGATACTGGTATCACATAACGGTGCTGATATTGAACATTTTTGATGGATCAGATATTGGCCCCAAGATATCGGTTCAGTCAGTATCCCATTTCCTTACCCTTGTAAGTAGTAAGTGGTTATTTTTATAGCGCTTTTCACAGACATATGTCACAAAGACGCTTTACAGAGCATTTTTTACAGAGCATTATTTACAGAGGATTCTTCATTCAGTCCAGACCCGGTGGTGGTAAACTTCTATTGTAGAGGTTTGCCAATCCAATCAGCGCTATCGGTCCCTCCGACCACCATCATCACTCACGCACGCACCACTTTCATACAAGGCAATGTGAGTGAAATGTCTTGCTGAAGGACACAATGACAACAGTTTCTGTGACTGGCGCCTCCTGTGGCACCTGATTTTCCCTGTGGTTTCCCATCCAGGTCCTAACCAGGCCCGACCCTGCTGAGCTCCTGAGCTCTGATGAGATCAGTATTATTGCCACTATGTTGGCCACTTGTAATGCTGAATTCAAAGCTGTTTTGTCATGATTTTATATGATAAATAAGTTACAAAACATATTTGTATAATTGTTTCCCATATTCCATTTGTATTTAAAGAAAATAAATAATATTTTCAGTCTCTGCCCTGGTAACGTCTGATATCAGGTATTGGCAGGTACTTATAGTCATAAGTTTTGACATCGGTTTCGGAACTGAAAACAAATGGATCTTTGCAGCTCCTGTTTCTAAAATACTAAATGTAGAATAAGGTAACACTGTGTGAAATATTTATTATACAGTCATATTCATTAAGATCAGCGGTAGGAAATTACTTTTTCCCATGGGGCCACATGAGACAGAAAATATTGTGGAGGGCTGGGTCGAAATGCTTAACTCAATTCTGCATAATATTAATTATATTTCGTAATAATAAATTTTTAAAAAGTAGTAAATAGCATTGTTTTGACACACTGATCAGACTGGTGAAAGTTTATGACTAAGCAATGAAAAAGTGAGGTTGCCTTACACAAAATGTCATACAAAAAATCTCTAAAATAAAAGCGATGTAGCTTTACTGCATGCAAGAAGTAATATTATAAAATATGTTTATTTTGACATTTCAAATGAGCTTAAACAGGCCGATCAGAGTCAACCAAAGGGCCGTGTGTGGCCTGGGGGTTGTACAGTGCCCAAGTCTGATTAAGGTGAAGACTATCAGAACCAAATGATCATAATCTAGTTACTTACAAACACAAGGACATATTTGACCAAAACTGAACTTCTGTGGGGTAAGACGTGGACAGCTAAACACTTTCACTTGTCTTGAAGGTTCACTGTGTAACTTTTCTAGTTTGTAGGTACAATGTTGTTGCTTTTTGTGCTCTCTTGCTTTAACTTGTATCCACTAACCAGCTTCATGTACACACAGTTCACCACATCCCAGAGCTGTGCTGATCCAAACTAACTCACATCCTTGACAAAGAGAAACCGAGATCGAGGGAGAGCTATGGCTTTCTTCAAGAGCTTCCAGAACAACCTTCCCACCGTCAACATCTCCTCCATCCTGGACTCGGTCAGCAGCCGCGTGGACGACATAGCCAACAGCGTGAGCGACGCCACCTACGCCGTCAGCGACCAGCTCACCGAGGGAGTGACCACCATCGTGAAGAAGGTGCAGGACACCGAAGAGGGAGACGCCACCGGGGGCGGCACGGGGCAGGAGGGCGCCTCGGGTTCCGAAGGGAAAGCTCGGAGCAAAAGCATTTGGCAGATCACCGGGAATACCGAACCGGAGAGCCAAGCAAGCGAGGGAGCGGACAACAACTACGCTCCCGGTCAGCTAGAATGGGAGTGGAGGGACGGGTGTTGGAGGGTGAAACGAACGGAAGCCGAGCTAGCGGAGGAAGAGAGGAAGAAAAAAGAAAAACAAGAGCTGGAGGAGAAGAGGGAGCAGAAGAGGAAGGAACGCCAAGCCAAACGGATGGAAGCCCAAAAGCAGAAGACACAAGGAGAGGACGGAGAAAGAGAGGGAGAGGCGGAGGAGACGGAGAGCGTTCTGCAAGACGATAAAGCGTCCGAAAGTCAACCGCAAGAGAGCGAGAAGGAGGGAGAGGAGGAGTGCGCGAAGGAGAGCGAGAGGAAGATGTCCAAAGGAGAGGAGGATGAGGCGAAGGATGAAGAAGAGGAGGAGGAGGAGGTGTCCAAGACGAAGAAAAAGAAGAAGAAGGCAGAGAAGAAGAAGAAGAAGGGGGAAAAAGAGGGAAAGAAAGAGAAGGAGAAAGAGGAGCGAGAGAAGGGCAAGAAGAGAAAGAAAAGTAAAAAGAAGAAAGGCAAAGGTTAGAGGAGTGTGCGGTGTCCTACACATCTGTTCTTCTCGCTGATCTGGAGCTCTCCTCTGGATTTCTTTGCTGTGACGTGTGCAGTGTTTTGGTGGTGGAGTGTTTAGCAAAAAATGAAATGCAGTACATACATTTTGAATATAGCATAATTTTCTTTTATATATATTTTTTTTGTCATTTCTAGGGAAGGAACATTCAGCACATCAACAAAACAGACATAAGACATAATGAAATATAAGAGCAACACACTTACAAAAAAAGACAACAAACAAGAACAATAAATAAAGTTTAGGGTTTAAGAGTTTAAAGTTTAGGGCTGTCAAATCAAACTTGGATTTACATATTTTCTCATTTTCTTTGGTTTTCTGTTTATTAATCCTTTTTTTTTTGTTTGGCAACTCCAAAATGCACTTGACATTTTCTTTTTCAGATAACAGTAAATTATTCTGTTTTACTGTGCTTTGTCCAAATGGGGTTTTCCAACAGTGTGTTTGTTTTTTGTGTCCAACGGCTGAGCAGCTGCTCCATAGAAATGAAATCCAAAAAAGTCTTTGTACCAATTGTCAATGCACTTACTGTATTTTTTCAGACTGTAAGTTGCACCGAAGTCTAAGTCGGTGCGACTTAGACCAAAAAATGAAGAAGAAAAAACATGTATAAGTCGCACTTTTTGGGGGAAATTTATTTTATAAAATCAGAGACCAAAAACCAACATTTTATCTTGAAAGGCGAGTTACAGAAGTTATAGTAATAAAAACAACCGAATAGAGAACAATCCGTGTACCATTCGTTTGTTCGTTTTTCAATATAGAACCAAAAATAAGGAAACGAAAAAAATCACTCTTTTCTTTATTATTTGTCTCTAAAACCAAAATGAAAAAATAGATAACGATTTGTTTTTTTCATTTTTGATTCATATATATGATTCATATATATGGTCTATGGGCCGTCTGTGTGGAAAATTTAATGTATGTCAAACCTGAGTGTAAGTCGAAGGAACCACCCAAACCCTGAAAAAAGAGCGACTTATAGTCCGAAAAATATGGTATGTTTACTTTTAGCTATTAAAATTTTTTTTGTTTTGAGTTGATTGGACATTTCCATTGGTGTGCACTTGAATATGAATATGATATTACTTTGCCTGTAATATTACATAGTAAACTTATTTATCTCCACGGTGACACCAGGACAAGTTACAGATAAGATCTGTAGAGTCGCTCACAGTAGGAATGCAACACCTCTGAATTTCCAGCCATTCACAACCCCTGGAATGAAAATGCACAGAACAATTTGACTTTGACACTATATTTCATGTTTGAACAAGACAGTGAGTTGAGTGGATACAACTTTTATGTCCCTGGACCAGACACAAACAATACTTTTTCTTTTTCTTCTTTTCTGTCCCCTGTGTGCAGTGTGCAGGTTTTGACTGTAAATGTTGTAAAACTCTGTACATTGACCTGCGTTTGTGCGTCTCCTCCAGAGGGGGCGGTGTCGGACAGCGAGGGTGAGGAGGGGGAGGAGAGGACCCCAGAGCCCATGGCCCAGCAGAGGGCGTCTGCCTGGGGGAGCAAACAGGAGCAGGAGGGCTACAGCAGCGAGGCGTCCAGCGAGCGCGGTAAGACACTGTTCTAGACTATTGTATTTGGTTTAAGGAAATGACTTTCAACTCAAAAGATTCAGGTTAAATAATAGTCAGTTTTTAGTTGGACGACATAAAAGCGCAAAGGGTCATGGTCTTTGTAGTTCCTTGATGCTCACTAAGCTGCTGGAACAAAACTTTATTTTCCTAACTAAGGGGCCATTTACACAACAAAGGTAACGGTTGAAAAACGCAAAACATTTTGCCAGATCTCTATATCGTTTAGACAGCAATGCCGTTTTGGGGGGTTGAAAACGCCCTCCAGAGTGGAAATCTTAAACGCTTCACCCTGACGTCACCGTTTAAACGGTTGAAAACGGAAACTGTCTTTTCGAGATTACGAGAGATTACGTCACGAGCACGAGTCAGTTCAGGAAAAAAACAAACATGGCAGAGCTTCAACTGCAAATGCCACAGGACTCGAGTCAGAAAGTGACTCCACTGATCACACAGTCATTCAGAGCCTCCCCCGTCCACATGAAATTGGTGGTGTTATTAATCTTCGCCATGTTGTTTTGAATTGAGGTGCTGGAGAAGAGGAAGTAGAGAAGCATTTGGTCTTGGTGGTGCTGCCCCCTACACACTGGGTGTGCAAACATCAGCAAACTGTTTTGCTTCTCCGTGTGCAGCATAATTCCCCACCCAAAACGGTTGTGTAACTGCGGAATAAGAGTGAGAACGAAAACGCACTTTTACGTTTTAGCTTCAGACCGTTTCCGTGTAAATGTAGCCTCAAAATATTGTGAACGCTAATTTATGATCAGACTAAAACTGCTCAGTCTAGTGCAATTTAAACCTATTAAAACTATGACTGAGTTGTTGTGAATCGAATCTGGCTAAACCAATTAAAGCATCTTACAAGACCTGTAATTACACCATCACTTGAAGGTTCTGAGGAAGTTTACAGGAACTAGCGAAACAACTGAAGTGGGTAAACAAACTCTCCTGTCTGACGAAAAGAATGGCTGATTTTAAGGGTCAATTAGTTGTTTAGAGTGAAGACAGATTGACGTTACAGTTTGTAGCACGTGTGACGAGCATCGTGTGTCCACTGTAACCCGACACCGTCCGTCTCACCTGTCGGTCTCCTCGTGTTTCTGCAGCCACCATCCAGAGAATCCACAAGGACGCCTCCCTGAACGAGCTGCAGCCTCCGCCCTACCCCGAGCAGAGAAAGACCTCCTCCACCTCCTCGCGCTCCAACAGGGGGCGCAGGAGAGTCTCACACGCCCAGGACGGCTTCAGCCAGGCCAGCGAGGAAGAGGAGGAGGAAGAGGAGCCGGACACCGAGAGCTACCTCAATAAGGGCTGCGATGAGGACATACCCAGCGACAGCACCGCCGTCCTGGGGCAAGAGGTGAGAAAAGGGAGGGTCGGACATCCAGCATCTAACAGTTTTTGCATGTTCTCCCTGTTTTTTATGTTGTCCTCCATCAACCCCAAACATTATCGGTCCTGTTTCGGTGTTTGATTTTCAAAAAAAAAGCTGAGAGTGACTAATTAAAAAACTGTTGGTTGGCTGGCTTGTGTAATGCTATTTCAGAGGGACCTGTTTAATAGTACAAAATCAGTTCTTGATGCTCAGATTGTGCAAAAACAAAGCTCAGATTAAAGTCTAATAGAGCATCACATCCCCAGGACACACCCATTTTTAAACATTTTTGACGACAAAGCTGAAAATTTACATACTTTGCACAAAATTTGCCAAAAAGGATTAGGAACAGTAGCCTGATTCATGAGCTGGTTTCACTTCGTGGAAACCGTCTGACCTCGCAGCTTTAGGATTCGTTCGCTCGAGGGTAGGTGGGTACTTTTTTATTTAACCAATCGCTGTTATTTGGTGGTGACGTATGTAATGTGCCGGAGCGTTCAGTGGTGTCCAAGTAATTGCGGCACAACAGCAAATCCCATAGGAAGAAAAGTAATAACGTCGTTCCCCTTGATAAAATTCGCCAAACATTCTCTTTGTTCCGGCTTTAAATCCTCAATGTCGGGAATCGTTGCCAACACAAAATGTCTGGCTACATCTACATCTGGGCCACTTTGTTTACCACAAAAAGGACCCAGAGGCGCTTGAGTTTGACTTTAGGGCTTCACCGCTCACAGCTGATTGGAGCGCCGACAACAACTTCCGGGGTTCTTGCAAACCTCCAAGTGTATTCCTATTTCTGACTAGTCGCTGGGGAGAAACAAAATTGAGCAGAGGCACAAGGTAGACGGTAGATAATTCAAACACCATATGCACAGTTTAGTCGTGAAAACAAGTTGATTTAGTGCTTAGTTCCACTTTAAATCTGTCCAAAAATGACTTGGAACAGCAGACAATGCTTTTCATATAACACAAGCACAGTTTGGCAGCAAAACATTTAGTATTTTGTATCACTTTAATCTAGAAATATGTAAAGTGTCAAGAAGTATAGAACTAAATTGAGCTAAATGATGTCATAATACCTCAGATATGTGGTAAATGACACTGGCCCAGTTTTACTAATGGATGAGTTGTGCAGGTTGAGCTCAGCTGACAGAAGTTTACTGTAAAAACACAGCTAAAGTTTCAGGGTCTGTGTCAGGGGCAGATCATGTCAGGTATAAGTAATGGTGCTGCTGGAGTGACGGGTGATGAGGGAACAGGAGAGGGAGTATAACTTTTTATGAGACGTAGACGAGGGAGGAGAGTTTAACCAACAAACAAAAGGGTGGTGGTTGTGTACTGAATGTTGATACAGAAGTTTTTGGTCTGGAGGCACTTGCAATTAATTGTTCTTTTAACCCAGGGGTCTCCAACTTTTCCCCACGGTGAGATTCTTTACAAATCGAAAATGCAAGAGAGCTATTCGTTTTAGCAGAAAGAAAGAAAAAAGGAATTGAGAAAGTATAAGAGCCATGGTAAACCTTAGACAGGGTACAGTTAGATGCCTATAAAACAAAATCATTATCAGCAAAAGGTTTATTTGGTATTTTGGTTAATACGTTTCTCAGCTCATCCAAGCTGCTTCTTCACTTCTGGTCAGATGCTGGAGGACACTGCCTAAATCTGCCTGGAAGGGAGGAGCTGGGTACTATGAAATTACTCTGAAACTAATACCCTACTTGTTTACAGTTTCAGATGTTCGCTCGGCCTTTTGAACTTGCCCTGAGTGTGGGGTCATATTAGCAGAATCATACATATAATAATAATGTTTTCACACCTCTGGGCCTGACCTGGCTTTGACCTGGCATTGTTATCTTAATTTAGGTTTGAGTTATGGAGTTATAAATATAAATATAAAGTAAAGTAAAATAAATTAAGAAAATAATGCCAGGTCAAAGCCAGGTCAGGCCCAGAGTTGTAAAAGCTCCATTATGGCCCTGAATGATTCTGCTAATACAATATAATAATAATGCATTTTATTTATTTGGCACCTTTCTGAACACCTAATGTCGCCTTACAACAACAGCTATAGCGCTTTTTCACAGACACATGACCTCAAAGATGATTTACAGAGCATTATTAACAATTGGTGTGCGTTTATTGTGAGAGTGGGTATACACTCATTCTCACAATACACTCTAAACAAGTAGAGTGTTAGTTTCAGAGTAATTTCATAGTAGCCAGCTGCTCCCTTCCAGGCAGATTTAAGGCAGTGTCCTCCAGCGTCTGACCAGAACTGAAGAAGCAGCTTGGATGAGCTGCGAAACGTATTTGACCAAATAAACTTCTGTCCAGTCGACAAATTAAATTTCACCTTTTGCTGTGGATTCAACCTGGACGACTGAGGGATTTTACAAGTATTACAAGTTAGGAATCAAAATGATACACTTATAATGGTAAATAATCAGATTTTAGTGATTAACCGCAATAGGTATAATTCAGAAATCCCTTGGCGAGCTACCTGGAAGAAAGGTAAGGCAACTTTATTTATACAGCGCTTTTCACAGACACATGTCCCCAAAGACACTTTACAGAGCATTATTAACAGAGGATTCTTCATTCACTCCAAACCACAGCCTTTTCAGAAGATCAAAATATGTTTTCAAACCCTGAATTGGTACCCTGAAAATACTGAGATCGTAGCATCCCAAAAATCCATATTTTTCTTCACCTGAATCACTGGATACATTTACACGGTCAGTAAATAATAAATATCGAGAATAATCAGATAATCCAGTAATTAGATCTGATTTTTGGTGTGTGTTTACAGCACAAAAGAAATCTGATCATCAAAAGAACCTGATGACATGTGTCTGTGAATCATTGGATTTTAGAGAAACTGTTGTATTTGAAGGACAAAGTACAATGGATTTTAAAATCTTTAACAAGACCCCATTTTTTGCAAAAAGGGATTCTCGCCAAAACCTGCACAGTGAACAAATCAGAAGCAAATCAGATTACTCCCATCAGCCGTACCTCTCACGTGACATTTGGATAATCTGATAACTCCGGAAATCAGATCACGCTCCTGCTCTTGTCGCTGCAGGACGGCTCGGTGCCCCCGCTGCCCGCTGCCTACGAGCCCGAGCCCATGGCCAAATACGGCACTCTGGACGTCGCCTTCGAGTACGACTCCGGCGAGCAGTGGTTGGCCGTCACCGTCACCGCGGCAACGGACATCCCCGCCCTGAAACAAACCGGGAACATCGCCTGGCAGGTAATGTGTCGGCATGAACTCTTTACGCGCGTTTACCCTTTTTATTTACAGCGACATGTATGTCTATGGAGGATGGGCCGGCGGTTACCATGGCAACACGAAGTACACATTAGCGAACAAAATGGGTTTAAACTAGGGTTAATCTGAGGGACTTCTGTCGGTACCATTTTCAATGAGTTTTCTGTGTTTTCGCTTAACAAATGACAATCTGTCCCCTCTTTACTGTTAGTGGGTCATAAATTGGCCAAAAATAGGGACACATGGGACATTTCTTAGTCAGTATAGTCACATTTTCTTTGTGTTTTGGTGACTTTTACACAGCTTTCCTGTATTTCACCAAAACAAATGGCAATTTAAGCCTCCCTTTACCATTGGCAGGTATAAAATTGGTCAAAAATAGGGACAATTGGGACATGTCCGGTATTAAACTGGGACAAATCAGTGGTTTTGCTCAAACTGGGACTGTCCCAGGTAAATAGGGACGTCTGGTCACCCTAGTTTAAACAACACATTGTCAGGACCCATTTAATTGTTTCAGAGTAATTTTATAGTAGCCAACAAAAAGTGAGGCCAGAAAACGTTGATGACATTTTGATGACGATTTAAAACTATTAAAGATCCATGGGTCCAGAATGATGAAAGATTAGGACCGTTGCCACAGTGATTAACAGTAAAAAAAAAAAAAAAAAGAAAAAAATCATATTTTTGAATGGGAAAAAGTCTAAATGTTGCACAAGAAGTCAAAATGAATCGTGCATTTCTTCCGGCAGGTTCATCTGGTCCTGCTGCCCACCAAAAAGCAGCGCGCCAAGACGGGGGTGCAGAAGGGGCCCTGCCCGGTCTTCACGGAGACGTTTAAGTTCTCGCGGGTGGAGCAGGACGCGCTGGAGGACTACGCCGTCAGGTTCAGGCTCTACAGCATCAGGAGGATGAAGAAGGAGAAGGTCCTGGGCGAGAAAGTCTTCCACTTGACCAAGCTCAACCTGCAGGGAAAGATGGCTCTGCCCGTCACGCTGGAGCCCGGGTCTGAGGCCACGGTCAGTGTCGTGTGAACAGTTCGTTTACACTTGGGACAGTTGTTTCCAAAATGAATCATATATTTTATTCAATAAGTTAATCGACAGTTTAATTAATCCCAAAGGGCAATTCAGTTCGCAAATCTCTGGTCGTGCACAAACCATAAATAAAAACATGTAGACATACAGTGCTCAACAAATTTATTAGACCACCTGTCAGAAAGAAAACATAAATATCATAGTTTATCACTACACTTTCATTGTTATTCATTAAGAAAATGACCAATTGGAATAACAAAATAGTGCTTGTTAACAAATAACCAAAAATGTGAATATTTTGTGTGGCAGAGAACAGCTGCTTTGTTTTCATGTCGTTTTGCAAAGTCTCTTTTGTTATAGTTTCTCGTTGTTCTCAGAGACTCTGGATGAGATTTTAGTGTCATTTTTGGAAAAACTTGAAAATGTATGGATAGCAACATTAAAGATATGGTTTTGATAAAAAAAAGATCTTATACTAGCAGATTAACCATTACAGAAACATAAAATGATATTTTGGTAAACAGAAATACTGTTGAATTACGTATGGCAGCAGTGGAAACACCTTATACTGGGTGGTGCTCTAATAAATTTGTTAAGCATCGTAACACTGTATTAGCAAATATACTCGCCATTTAAAAGTCAATCAGTTCATATTTACTTTGTCCTACTATAAACAGATACATGGCTCTCCATCTTTCCCTGAATATAAATAAAGACAAACTTGAAATAATTGCCATTTCAAAATAAAAGTAAAAGTCAAATAAAAAGTCTTAATTTCTTCCTCCAAAGTCTTGCGTCTTTTCCAGATCTCACGCACTTTTACTGACAGAGGTTTGGCTGTGGATCTCTGCATTAAAAACACCCAAGCTGCTCATTTTCCACTAGAAATGACAGCCAAACTTATTTTCTGTTTGTGATTTTTAAGTGATAATTGCGATTTCAGTGTAATTTATTCAGTGGAGTTTGGGCTTTTTGGGACAAGATACATTTTAGAGCTCAAAAACTACATTTACGGTACTATTTTATTTGTATGTTTTTTGGTAAAGCACAAATAAAACAAGCAAAAGGGTTAGAGTTAGGGGTTGTATTCAGTTCCCAATGAGTCCAATCTGTTTAGAGAGTAAACAGATAGTGTACAAGATGCTCTTAAACTCAAACTAAGTGCTCAGTGGTGATATATATCCCTGCTGTAACCCCTGTCCTCTCTGTCCCCGTCAGGGCTGTGGTTCGGTGGTGAGCGTGTCCCGCAGCGGTGGCGCTCTGTCGTACCGCTCCACAGAGGACACGTGTCTGCCCGAGATCCTCCTGGGGCTACTGTACAACTCCACCACCGGACGACTGTCTGCGGAGGTGATCCAGGGCAGCCACTTCAAGACCTCCGCCACGGACAAGCCCATCGGTCAGGACTCAGATTTAGACTCGCTTAATCTGTGTGCGACGTGGGTGGTGCAGGGGGAAGGCAGTTATGGTTCAGATTGGTATGGACCCTTTAAAATGCCATCACAGTGTTAACAAAGTCACCCGTGCACTGTCTAACTTTTTTAATCCCTGAAATGATCAGTAGTAGTGGTCAGCAGACACCAAAGGCCTCTTAGTAGTAGTAGTAGTAGTAGTTTATTCAGTCATCAACACTACAAAACAAAACAAAACATAGACTTACAACCCCACGGATCTTCCCCGAAAGGGTTTAGACTGAAGTAAAAGTGCTTATAACGCCAAACCCTATGAAACAATGACTGATTTCCAAGAAAGAAAAGCAGGGTATGAACAGCAAGTTTGCATTTACAATTTCACTTGAGATTTTACTGTATATATGTGAGACAAAATGTAAGTTAAAACAAACACGATTTTATGCATAATTCGTTAATTCCAGAGCAAAACATAATGCTTTAAACTCTTTTTAATGGCTTCTTCTGTGTTACTCTTTTAAATCATCACTCAGTTCCATACACTAACCCCTCTAAAAGAAATACAGTCCCTTTTTTTCTTAGTTCTTATCTTCATTTTTTTTTTTTTTTTTTTAAAGATGCCAGTTCTTCTAATACTTCTTATACCGACTCTCTCTCTGCTTGATTAACTCCTGTAAACAAGGAGAAAACAAATGATTATAGACATTGTACTATCACTATGGCTGTACTCGGGTCAACAGGATCAAAAAAGTTATTTTAGCTTAAAAAAAGAGGATTTGTTGGTGCAGAGTAATTCGCATGATTAATAATCCTGATAACCTTCTTTTGGAGTAGAATTTTTTTTTATTAATGTTTGATTTATAAGTATTCCCCCACTTTACCCCATATTTATCATGTTGTATGACAGTGGATGCACTAATTACATTACACAAATTTATAAACCAAAATGGGATATCGACTAAACCTATACCCGAGCCACCAAAAATGTCAATATCGTCACAGAAATCTGAAACCACTATCGTATCGGTGCATCCCTAAATATAATGTATCGCCTCTAAAGCAGTTAAGTGCACAAATGAAGCCGACTTAATGAAAAAACTCTTATAAAAGCGTCTAGCATCTTCTTTCTGTAAGACCTGTGTATAATCTGCATGCACTTGTGTTTTATAATGTCTTTTTACAAAGTTTAAAGGGTCTGTAACAACTGAAAGCATTTGGATTTCTATTGGTTAGTTACTCCCCCCAACCTGTTACCACCCTCTGTAATCTCCCCTTCTGTCTGGCCCCGTTCTGACCAGCAATTGTTTTTACGACATGTTCAAATGCTTCAAAAACAATTGCAAGTGACAATGTTCAAAGGTGTTTTTATATTTGATTTGTTTGTGTTGAGTTGTCACCTCTAAACCTGTCTCCTCTTCTCCTCTGTGTGTGTTTGTGTGTGTCGGGTTGTGTTGCAGACGGTCTGTTTTGTTGTGTCAAACATTTTGTGGGTGGACAGCTGTATATCATGAGAGGTAAGGCCATAAGCTGATCGTTATGGAATTATCATCGTTATACAGACAGATAACAGCAACTTTAAAGGTGCACTTTTGCTATGCCTGGAATTAAGGTATTTTTGAGCCATAAAAATACCTGTAATTATGATGAGCATGAAATATTCCAGTCAAAGCAAGTTGACTAAGGTTACATGTGATGCAGGTGATTCTGCTTCACCCAGCGATGTGGTTTGTAGGGACAAAAACAGTATTTCTATTTCTGTTCGGGCTAACGCTGGAGTTTAGACCTCTACAAAAGGTGACCAGACGTCCCTATTTACCCGGACAGTCCCATTTTTGAGCCCTGTGTCCCCTGTCCCAGCAGATTTATCTAAAACCAGTGATTTGTCCCAGTTTTATACAAGAAATGTGCCTGGTGGTTCTATTTTTGACCAGTTTGATCCCTGCTGACAGTAAAAAGAGGCATAAATTGCCATTTTTGGGGGTAAAATACAGAAAAGCTGCTTAAAATGAAAGAAAAAAATGCACCGAATGCAGAAAAGTTTTCCTTAATTACACACTTGTCTCACAATATTATTATTATTAACCACCTCAAACCAGGGGTGTCCCAGTTTTTGTTTTTGAAAATCCCTATTCTTGAATTAGTTTGGCAGTTCAGATTTCAGTCTTTATTTGCTTTTTAAATTTGCTATTGCAGTGTGTTGGAGATAAATAATTGGAATTAGATTCAGGCATGTCCAGGCTTATCTGACATTGATCTGAGTTGCTGTGAAATACACATGGGTCAATGACGTGACACCTAAATTTTGTGTCCAATTGCAGTTTCTTCAGTTAAAAAAGGTTGAAATTTCATAATAATTCACCACATTTCTGTAGCACCTCTGACCTCCATGGCCCCAAATCATTTTTTCAGAAATCATGAGTTATTCTGCATGTTTTTTGTCCTTAAAGTGTTAAAATGTCATGTGGTGCGACTGTGCATCATGTGGTGCGACTAATAACAGCAGGAATTCTATGGCTGGAGTTTTAATAACAGACAAAGTCGACTTGGGTGAATGGTTCTTTAGGCATTTTTCTTCATTTGATGCATTTTCCAGGGCAGTAGTTTGTTCATTAAACACAAGCAGGCGACTGTCATATTGGAGCAAAAGAAAACATCAATATGCATTAAAAATCTAAAGAAACGCCAACAGTTTGTTTCTATACACTTCATTTTACTCACAACTTAGATTAATATCCCAACCAGGTTTTAAAAAATAAAACAATTTTAAGGTTATTCTCGATCGCACCACATGGCATTTTTTATATTTGTAGCCAATTTATGTACATACAAAACACCAAAAATGCTTAATATAAATGTTAAACATAGATTTATGCACCTGACACTGTAAATATTTGAAAAAGTTCAATAGAAACTCATATTTTTTTGTATTTTAAAATGTGCCTGTTGAAAATCCTTATATGTCATTGACCCGTATATTAATGTGTTTCAAGCACAATTAAATAAATAAAAAATTGTACTTTTGAAGCCACTCAAATTGGATACATTTCCATCCATCCATCCATCTTCTCCCGCTTAATCCGGCTGGGTCGCGGGGGCAGCGCGCTGCCCAATACTCATAGCACCTGACCCCCCCTATGAACCCCTCTGCAGGTGGTGAACCCACAGGAGGGTGGACATCATGGTGTTAGTGATGTTAGTTCATAGGGGTGCGGGCATGTTTTAGGTTGATGGGGGAAACCGGAGTACCCGGAGGAAACCCAATACATACATGGATACATTTATTTAAAGTAAATATTGCATTACACAGTGTATTGTAGAAGCCTGCACTTCTAAATCTGACCACTTGGTGTCGCTGTCCCCTCTCCCTCGCAGACACGTACGTGAAGCTGGTCATGCTGGACTCCAAAGGCAAAGAGATGTCGAAGTGTAAGACCGGGGTGTGCCGAGGCCAGCCCAACCCCACCTACAAGGAGAGCTTCGTGTTCCAGGTGGCGCTGTTCCAGCTGTCGGAGGTGTCCCTGGTGCTGTCGGTGTTCTGCCGGAGGAGCACCCTGAAGCCCCGCGAGAGGCTGGGCTGGGTGTCACTGGGCCTCAACAGCACCAGCGACGAACAGCTCAGCCACTGGACGGAGATGAGGGAGGCCGAGGGGCAGCAGGTGTGTCACTGGCACACGCTCACGGACACATAGAGGACGGGGAGGGCGCCATCTGGTGGAGACGTGAGGAGAGGTCGCCGCAATTTGTGAAAAGACGCTGATTTTACAAGGGAAATATGAAGAAAACTGGACAAAAAACACAAAGAATGGGGAATGTTTGCTTACAGACACTTAAAGTAGGGAGAGAAGGCACCATCTGGTGGAGACATGAGGAGAGGACGCCACAATCTGTGAAAAGACACTGATTTTACAAGGGAAATATGAAGATAACTGGACAAAAATACAAAGAATGGGGAATGTTTACCCACAGATACATAGAGGAGTAGGGTGAGAGGGGGTGCCATCTGGTGGAGACAGGAGGAGAGGAATTACTGCAATAAGTGGAAAGAGACTGGTTTTACAAGGGAAATATGAAGGTAAATCTATGTTTAAAAATGGGGAATGTTTGCCCACTAGATGGGCACCATCTAGTGGAGACATGAGGGAAGAGATTACTACAATAAGTCATTAATATTTGGGTAAGAAACACTAATTTCACTAGTGAAATATGTTAATTCATATATAAAAGTATAAAAATGAGGAATGTTTGCTCACAGATAGAGACAAGGGAGAGAGGGCGCCATCTGGTGGAGACATGAGGGTAGAGTATTGACAATAAGTCCTCAATATGTGGAAAGAAACACTGACTTTACTAGTGAAATATGAACGTAATTCGACACATAAAATTGAGGAATGTGCTCACAGATACACAGAGGAGTAGGGAAAGAGAGGGCGCCATCTGGTGAAGACACGAAGGGAGAAATTATTACAATAAGTCATCAAAATGTGGAGACAGACTGATTTTACAAGTGAAATGTGAAGGTAAATTGACACGTATAAAAATGAGTAAGTGAGGAGGGAGAGAGGGCGCCATCTGGTGGAAATATGAAGGAAAAGATTACTACAATAAGTCATCAACATGTGGAAAGAAACACTGACTTTATTAGTGAAATAAGAAGGTAATTTGACACTTATAAAGACAGGAATGTTTGCTCACAGATGCATAAAGAGGAGGGAAAGAGAGGGCGCCATCTGGTGAGGACATGAGGGAAAAGTATTGACAATATGTGGAAGGAGACACTGATTTAACAGGTGAAATATGAAGGTAATTGGACAGATATAAACAAACACAGGTGTGTGACTGGCTGAAGGCGCCATCTGGTTGAGAAGTGTGGTTAGAGGACACTCATTGGGCATTAATGTGTGAGACACTGATTTTACTAGTGAAATAGAAAGATAATTAAAGGTAATAAATATGAAGAACAAGGAATGTTTGAAAAAGGGCTGGGCAATTTGGTTTTTAGCACATACTGGATGATTACAATTATTATTTTAATTTAATAACTGAGCATTCTCTGTATCCTGTTATTTATGACATTGTGAAACTACCTTCAAGTACATTTGTGATCTTGTTTTAATGATAATTTAAATTAGAATGACATTTTTTTTTTACAACACCAGTAGTTTAACTGCACATTAGCCTCACTTTGCAAAAGAAAAGCCAGGAGTAAACTTTCACAATTTCGCAATATTTCACAATTAATTATGAAAAACACAAATGAATCAAATGCCCAGCCCTAGTTTGGATGCGTGTGACGATCCGGTGTAATAATAGTGACAGAATAGTATTTTTATTTAAGAATAGTATTTGTAAAAGTGTAGGTATCCACTGTCAAGGAAGAGCAATGGAACAATAATGGGCTTTGCAACTGGAAAAGTAAATGTATGGAAAACTGGGCTGTAATTTTGGATGCACAAATAGTTTAAGGACATAAAATACTACGTGCAGTGTAGGACAATCCTCCAGCGAGATCCTCCTGACTGAAACTGTTCTCAAAGATCTGGAGATGTGCTCAGTGCTCACGCAAACGCAGAGGACAAACGCGCCCTACTTTAATAACGTTAAGACAGGTCTGCATCGTAAGGAAATGATTCGTCAAATAACGTTTTTTGGCTGCATGAACGAGACTCCCTTTAACATGTGAACCTGCCACTGACAATGACTTTAAGAACTTTTCATTTCAAACTTGGACGCTTCGTTTTTTACTGTGATGTAGCAGATTTTTAACGCCGGATGCCCTTCCTGCCCGTTTCTGCCTCAAGAGTTGCACGGAAAATATCGCAGCTAACCACTCTGCCACTCACATTTTGCAACGGTAAAAGTGGACAGGCCATAGATCTGGAGTGACGTTGCGCCCTCTAGTGGTCAAGGACGGCGATTTTACACATAAAAATGAAAAAATGTATGTTTGAAAGTCAATACATTGTGAGCTGTATGTCCAGATCATTGCCTACTGAGCTAATAATGCATGGACTCAAAACGTTTACAGACTTTTGTCAATGCTGGATCAAAATTTCTGTCAATTTTTCCACAATCTTACGCAGCTTCCGACCACCAGCACTCCGGACTCGTCGCCCGATGTCATTTTTTCCACGGACAAAGACGATAACACTGAGCAGACTGTTAAAACGAAGCCCACTGCGACATGCTGCAATGCGACCTATGCTTGTACACTGTGTTTACATGCACACGACTAACAATGCAATATCTGTGTTTTAATACGGGACCAATCCGCTGTGAGCAAAATGTTCTACGGATCAAATACAGAATTATACGTTTGTCAGACTGGTTTATTTTGTTGGATTTGAATTCATTCATTCATTCATTCATTCATTTTAGAATTTGCAAACATTTAACTGGTTGGAGTATTTTTTACTTCAAATTATTAAACTGAATCATAAAGTATTGTCATTTTAAATACTGTTTTTACCAACAGATACTTTAAGGATAAAAAAGGTCATTATAAAGATGATTTGAATGTTTCTAGTTAATATTTAAAGAGGGAGAACTATACAAAATTAACTCTGGAGGTTTCTACAATCTTATAATGCTCCCTCATCAAAAACATGATGGAAACGTAGGGATGCACTGATCCGATACTGGTATTGAATATCGGTGATACCGAAGAATTTGCTGGTTTCCAAATATTAGTTTAGCCTATACAAATTGGGCCTATATAATTTGTTTTAAGTTTAAAGGGGAAGCCCGGCGCGTTTGAAGCTAAAGTCCGTTACTAGAGGTGGTCGAATTCTGTCAGAAGCCAAAAAACGGCACAGATCAGTGTTTCCTCGGTGGAGATCTCACTGTGGCAGTGAGTCTGTCAAGGCAACAAACTAGTGTAGTGATGGGGGCAAGTTCTTAACTTTCATGTAAAACACCATTTTGCACAGAAGCAGCTTAACACCACTTTAACCCATCTTACAACAGCCACGAGTCTAACAAACAAAACGCTCTGCCTGGTTCACTCATTAGTGTCTGGAAACGTTATGAAACAACTTTATAAGCAGCCTTAGCATTAGCTTGATTGATTTCCCACTGCACAGGCCAAAGCCCAAAAGACTCGATTGTCGACTCCAGCGGCGGCGAGAGGCTCGAGCCTCCAGAAGCAACAAGTGAGAATCGACTACTGACGGTGAAGAAGAGAAACTGAAAGTTGTTGAAAGAAAATGGTTCAGGAATGTATTTTTTTAGCGTTTTTTAAAAAATATAATTCACTGTAAATAAATTGGATTAAAAACAACATCGACAATCGAGTCTTTTGGGCTTTCGCATGTGCAGTGGGAAATAAACAGAGGGAAGTGTAAGGTGCTTATAAAGTTGTTTTCTAATGTTTCCAGACACTAATGAGTGAACCAGGCAGAGTTTTGTTTGTTAGACTCGTGGCTGTTGTAAGATGAGTTAGAAAGTGGTAGCTGGTAGTGGAAAGCTTCTTCTGTGCAAACTGGCATTTTACATGGAAGTTAAGAACTTGCCCCCATCACTACACTAGTTTGTTGCCTTGACAGACTCACTACCACAGTAAGATCTCCATCGAGGCAACACTAATCTGTGCCGTTTTTTGACTTCTGACAGAATTCGACCACCTCTAGTAACGGACTTTAGCTTCAAACGTGCCAGAGTTTCCCTGTAAGTTTAGTTAATTTGAAAGGGGGCAGTGCAATTTCATAAAACACATGACTACACAAAGTTAAAGAAGCCAGAATTAATCAGAAGGCCAGTTTTCATTTGTAGTCCCCTGGCCATGATATAAGAAGGCAATAAAATACATCTATACAAGAAGAAAGAAACTAAAATTAAAGCCGCAAGTGGCATCGAACGGCCCTCGTGGGCCGCGTTTCACATTCGGCCGACCCGCCGCTCCCCCAGGTGGCGCTGACGCTCCCCCGGGTGGCACTGATGAGCCTCTTGTCTCTGTGTGTTTGTGGCTTTGGGCTGAACTTGTCACTAAACACAAAATCCACACACACTGGAGATGCTGATGTGCTAACATAGACAAACATGGGCAATTTGGGACATCGCCATGGCAACACCGTACAAAATACAACTTTAGTCCCTAGACTTTTTTGTTCAGGCTGACCTGAAGAATCACTGTGCCAAATTTCACGTTCTTCAATTAAACTATTAAGCCGTTATATCACTTTGAAATGTAAGAAATTGTAGAAATTTTGCCATTAGGATAACATGGAGGCTTTGGCGCATCGCCATGGCAACCCAGTGAAATATACCATAGGGTTGTCATTGACTTTTTTGATCCGGATCACATGAAGAGTCACATTGTGCCAAATTTGAGAATATTTAGTGAAAGTAAAATATTTGTCATGAATGGGAATTTATCTGATCTCTCCCATTAGGATAACATTGGAGCTTTCGTGCATCACCATGGCAACATGGTTAAAAATTCCATATGGTTTACATTGGCTTTTTTGATTGAGATGACCTAAAGTAAATTTTGAGCAAAATTTGGTACATTTTAGAAAAACAAAAATTTTGACCCTCCATGCAAAATGTTATTGTGTCCTGTAGGGGGCGCTATCACACCATTTTTGCTCGTGTCACAATTAGTCGGGTTTGGCACGAAAGTTTTACAAGTGATTCAAATTTGAGCCCAATGGGACTTTGTATAGTCAAACGGGAGCAAATTTAGGAATTGGAAAATAGCAAAAAATCAACAAATTTTGCGGCTTTGCCGCACGTAAACTGTGACAGTTATCAAAAAAAATCAACTATCATTTGATGCCGCACTTCTCTAGTTGATGTACGCCGATTTTCACCCCTGTGGGTGAAGCGCCTTCAGAAGAGTTCGTTCAAATGCGACGTGAGTGAAAATGCTGACTCAGCATGATTTGTATTTCAATCCAAGATGGCCGCCTTCTGGTTTGTCAGGGGGCGTGGCCATAATAATTTTTTTTTCTGTCTTCACATGAAGAATGTCTGTTCCAAATTTCGTGACTGTACGACAAACTTTATGTTGGGACGTCTCCCATAGGCTAGAGGTAAGATCGGGCCTAAAAAATCCAGCCCAACCCGACCCGCGGGTATTAAAACCCGACCCGACCCGAGCCCGACCAATTAACTTGATTTGCAGGCCCAAGCCCGAAGCAAACCCGAAATTTCATGCGGACCTGCGGAGGGGAAGATTATTAAGAGGGCGTCGTTCACATGCGCAGAGCATGCGCTGGCTCTGCGGCTCCTGTTACAGGAGCTGCTCTGGCTCTGGCTCATGCTCTGCGCACGAATTTAACTGTTTATTTATTTTAAAAAAGTCAGCGAGAGAGAAGCCCGGCCCGACCCGGCCCGAAGCAATGATTGACATTTTAGGTCGGGTCGGGTCGGGCTCTGGCTCGGGCTTAAGACCTTACCTCTACCATAGGCGCAATGTATTTTGACTTTCGCAGGTGGCACTGAGAAAAAGAAATATAGCCGCAAGCGGCAATGATCGGCCCTCATGAGCTCCTACGTTGCGCCATGCTAGATGCCACGCAAATGCCCCACAAATGGTGCGCCCAGCACATCTCGCCATGCAAACGGCACTCCTAGCAAATGCGGCTCCCAGCAAATGCCATGCTCCAACCCTAACTTTACGTCGTAACCCTAAACACCCCAATTAACCCTACCATTTTTCTAAATTTTTGCACAATTAAAAAATAAATAAAAATGTCAGACTTCTGGTTTGGCCACCTAAGCCCACACATCCTCCACTAGAAAAATTACATAGTGCACCTTTAAATGTGTTTTAAGAGTCTGCTGAGATTATAACAAATCAGGCGCCTACTTTCCCTGAGGTCGCTTCCGTTAGCAACAGGTTTGATTGAAGCGAATGCTCCCTGTACCAGTGATGTGGGGAAGAAGGCGTCATCTTCAACTGCCTTGCTTCTAATTGGCTTTTTAGTTGCTAAGATACAAATATGAACTCCAAATTCACCCCTGTAACTGCTTGCCTCAACATCAGCTTCATTTAACTGGAGCTGAACACCGTCACACTCTTAGTTCACTTTATACAGTCTGTGGTCTCAGGCAGCCTTAACCCTGATCTGTCCTGCAGAGCGGAGAACACGTCCAAGCATCTGGAGGTGGTGAATGGAGGAGTTCTCTCAGAAAGAGAAAGGATGGAAGTAAAACCATGGAGAAGCAAAAGAATGTACACTCAACTCACTCTGTGCAGAACAGACGTGTGGCATTTACAGATCCAGACCTGGTCTCATGTGGACAAATGCCATAAGTTTCAACTGTTAGAAATCTAGCAGAGCAATTTCAAGATTCTTCAAGACAAGCTGAACAGCAAGAGGTGTAGAAACCACCCCAGACATCCCACCACCAAAAATACCAGCCAGAAGGAACAGACTCCACTGAACTCCACTTGGTTGTAGCAGATGATCGGTTTCTTCCATATCACAGGTCTCGGAGTTTAATGTTTCTGACAGTAAACCCAAGCCCACGATGAGTCCAGAGTGTCCAGCAGCCTGATGGACCTCACTGAAGCCTGTGGAGCTCCTAAAGAAGAGTGAAGTGGGGACAGAGCAAAAGAGAATGGAACAAAAGAGGACTGAATACAACAATAATAGTACAGTCGTGGCCAAAATGTTTGAGAATGACTGAATGAATTTTGGTAGCAGAACGTCCTCGGAGAGCATCTTCTCCCAACCATCCAAGAGCCGTTTGGTGATGAACGAAGCCTTTTCCAGCAGGATGGAGCATAAAGCAAACGTAATAACTAAATGGCTCAGGGAACAAAACAAAGATTTTGGGTCCATGGCCGGAAACTTCCAGATCTTAATCCCATTGAGATCCTCAAGAGGCGGGTGAACAAAAAACCCACAAATTCTGAGGATGAAGAGTCAGGATTTGGTCCAGAACTCAGTGTAATTGTAAAAAAGCTTTTGATACTTCTGAAATGCTAATGCTAATTATATTTCAGTAAACATCTGAGAAAACACCTAAAAACCCTGAAGCAGAAGACCCTGTGAAAATGTATATTTGTGTCACTCTCAGAACTTTTGGCCACGACTGTAAATGGTTCAATCGTGGTCTTCACAAGATTTTCTCAATTATACATATTGTGCTGAAAAAGATTAATTTAATGCCTTTGGCCATTATAAATGTATAATTTTGATATGTGACTTTGTACTAATAACTGGACAATGGTTTAAATTAGGGCTGTCAAACTATTAATTCTTTTAATCGCGATTAACTATGGAATGAGATTAATCGAGATTTTAAAAAATAATCATTTGACAGCCCTAATTTAAACCATTATCCAGTTATTAGTACAAAGTCGCATATCAAAATTATATTTATAATCGTATATTGAATTACATGTTTAAAATGGTGTTATTTTGCATTTTCAGTTTAAAGCAGTTAAAGCCATAATGTAAAGCAATTTACCAGTTTCTTCATTAAGAATCAAATAAACACAAAGAAAGAATTTCCTTTTTGACCTTTATTTTCTTTCAGAAAAGTGCAGCGCAGAGTCAGAACTCTGAGTTAGATTACACTCTTATGCTTCTTAAAAAATAAAATAGCACCATTACAAAAACATACTTCTTAGCTTGAAATAACAGCACTGAACTTAGTAATATGCAACATCATTGTATGAACAGAGAGTGAGAAAAGTCTTTCACATGTAGCCAGACATTTCTTTGCCAGAGGTGCCAAGCTTGGGTCGGCCGCCGTGTTCAGACCACATCCATGGACAGTCCTCACCCTCTGCAACGATCCACAGTCACGTCAGATTCTGGGTTCGCTTCTTCATCTGAATCTGAATCAGCCAACAGGAGGTTTATTTACTTTTAAGGTGGATCTGGGTCCATTTCTCTGTGAGAAGCAAGCTGCCCGGCACTTTCTTCTTTAATTGACTTCCAGACTTCTTCTCTCAGATCTGGGGAGGCTTTTCAGGTCCTTAAATCTGGGGTCAAGAGCTGTTGCCATTTCCGACCACTGGACACTGGAGCTTCCCTTTCGCTTTGACAGGTCAGACGTGAAGGCTGCTTTAAACCGGAGCACATGGCCTCGGTCGTCGTCTCCATCACCAGGAACAAATGGCACAATGCAGGAGATGTACTGTTCACCACCCAAAAGCTCAGCCACATACCTGCCATGAAAAACAAGTGACATTAATAACACTTATATAAAGAGTAAAATCAGCATGTCCTGTACGTAAAGTGCCAAAGAAATCAAATTTAAACAATATTGCACGATGAAGAGGCCGGCCTGCACACGATTAAGCTACAGAGAAACTATTGTCGGCTTTCCTCCTTTGCATAATTCATTACCACTACAACAAAATAATTTTTTGCAATAAATTACCAGCAATCAAAGAAAATAAATCACATTTTCATTTTTTTTTATAAATTCTAAATACTTAGTTATTTTTTAAAATAGCCTACCTGCAGGGTTCAGGAAGTGCTTCAAGCTTTTCCATCTTCTCCAGTTCAGCATTAGTCGCCGTGTCTGGAGGCTTCTTTGGCCCTGACAGCATCGTTGCTTCTGACGGAGACTGAGAGTGGAGTTTCACCATCTCCACTAAACTGAAGATTTAAAAAAAAAAAAAAAAAGTAACAGTTAACTCTAAAACCACCACTACATGACATCAGTAGGTGAACAGAGCACTGGGCTTTGGAGACGTAGACAGGCCAATAATAAAGGGTTTCTCATGTGTGGATCATGATAAAGGCGGTGGTTTTATGCCAAAGCAACCCTCTCCATTTGTCCAGGCTGGGGACTGGCACAGAGGGGCACAGCGCCCTCTGTGGCTGGATTAACCCACCGCCCGTGTTTTTTAAGGTTAGTGTGTTAGTAAGTGCAGATACTCACCACAAACAGCAGCCTCGGACCTGTGAAGACTCGTTTAACAGTTTAGGTAAAACATTGAGATTTCAGAAGAGTCAGAATCAACAACAAACAAACAAAATGGCAGCAATGACCCACAACATTAGTAAGACACTTAACCTTGTGTTAAATCACAGTGTTCAAAAAGAAATGTTAACAGATGGTTTAAAGGTCAATTAACAATGCAAACCTGAGGAAGAGTTTGAGATTAGAATAACCAGTATCTCAGTTCAGAGCCATCGCACTCTAAACCAGTCCAAATCTGGCACATTTATACCAGTTCAAAACAAACTAAACACAAAACACATTAAAAAAAAAACCTAAGATTGTCAAGTTCGGACCTGGTTTTCACGCTAAATGAACAAAAATCAGTTAAACCTGTGGAAGTGTTAAGACCAGAGCAATGACACTCAAACCAGTCCAAACCAAATACAAAACACATTTAAAAACCCAAGATTGTCAAGTTCAGACCTGGTTTTGATGCTAAATGAACAGAAAAATCAGTTACACCTGTGGAAGTGTTAGTTTAGAATAACCAGTTTTTCAGTCTAGTGTAAAGGTTAAGACCAGAGTTATTACACTCAAACCAGTCCAAATCTGGCCCAAAGTTAGACCACCTCAGACCAGACCAAATACAAAACACATTTAAAAACCCAAGATTGTCAGTTCAGACCTGGTTTTCACACTAAATGAACAGAAAAAAAATCAGTTAAACCTGTGGAAGTGTCAAACCAGTCCAAATCGGGCACATTTAGACCAAACCAAATACAAAACACATTTAAAAACCCAAGATTGTCAAGTTCAGACCTGGTTTTGATGCTAAATGAACAGAAAAATCAGTTAAACCTGTGGAAGTTTAGAATAACCAGTATCTCAGTCCAGTGTAAGGCTTAGGACCAGAGTTATTACACTCAAACCAGTCCCAAATCTGGCCCAAAGTTAGACCACCTCAGACCAGACCAAATACAAAACACATTTAAAAACCCAAGATTGTCAAGTTCAGACCTGGTTTTCACACTAAATGAACAAACAAAAATCTGTTAAACCTGTGGAAGTGTTAAGACCAGAACAATTACACACAAACCAGTTTCAATAACCCAAGATTGTCAGTTCAGACCTGGTTTTCACACTAAATGAACAGAAAAATCAGTTAAACCTGTGGAAGTGTTAGTTTAGAATAACCAGTTTTTCAGTCTAGCGTAAAGGTTAAGACCAGAGTTATTACACTCAAACCAGTCCAAATCTGGCCCAAAGTTAGACCAGTTCAGACAAAATCAAATACAAACCCATCACATTCAGTAAGTCGAGGTCAGGCTCTTGACCTGGAACTGACTAAGAAAAGTAAAAAACAAAAACAGTTAAACCTGTGGAAATGTTAGTTTGTAATCAGGGGTTTTATTGTCTCAGACTCATGAGACCATCACACATCAGTGCTTAAACCTGTTTCACATTTAGATCATTTAGATCTCCAAAACTGTGCCAATGTTTAGAATCTGGCACACACCAGTTCAGGCCCAAAACCAAAACCTTACAGTAACAAGCATCGTTGGCATATTCAGACCTTGTTTTGAGATGACACAAGGTTCACAGAGAACCTCAAATACCTGCAGAGTTTAAGTCTGCACGGACAGACCTCAAATACCTACAGAGTTTAAGTCTGCACGGACAGACCTCAAATACCTGCAGAGTTTAAGTCTGCACGGACAGACCTCAAATACCTGCAGAGTTTAAGTCTGCATGGACAGACCTCAAATACCTACAGAGTTTAAGTCTGCATGGACAGACCTCAAATACCTGCAGAGTTTAAGTCTGCACGGACAGACCTCAAATACCTACCGAGTTTAAGTCTGCATGGACAGACCTCAAATACCTACCGAGTTTAAGTCTGCAGGGACAGACCAATAAAACCTGTGAAACCAGCAGCAGGAAGAAGGTTTGAACCATTACACTCAGCCGGTGTGTGGCCCAAAAGTCAAGGTGATAAATGGCTTAAATGCAAAGAGTGAATTCCCCTCACAAGGGAAAGTAATCAGCAGCTTGATTTAAAATGTTCAGGTTTGAACATTTCTCCATTTTGTGCGATTCTCTCAGCCTCCAGCCTTCGTCTTTCCTTCCTTTGGGATCCCAGGATCAACATTCAAACTCTTTGTGCCAGGTAAGACTCCTTTCCTCCAGATTAGTCCCAGGACATGTTTTGTTTGTAGGTTGTCCACAATGCAATCCATTTTTCAAAAATGTAATTGTTTAGTCACTGTTCAGCGTTTGCACTTTAATAGATGGCTCCTCAGGGCTCCATTTTCTTTAACTTTGACGTATTTGGGTATGAAAGGTGTTTGGGTGATTTAAGTTTGTGCATCCATTTTAAATTATATAGTTTCTTTATTCATTCCATATTTTTGGGCATTTCCTCTGATAAATTCTCACAGTTACTTCATCTCTTGAGGTGACGTTTGGACTTCAAATAGAGGTGAACGTTCATTTGTCAGTCGTCCACACTCTGTACTAGGCCAAATATCCCAGTGCTACCTGTAAAAGGTTGGATTAGCATGTTAAGGTTAGACACCTCCCCACCACCACATGTAAATTATATGTCACAGTAGCGTTTATCTTAGCAGTACACAACTAGCGGCAACAGTTTAGCTATGCTAGGCTAGTCAGTAACATAACATGTTTAAGCCTTAGCTGTATTCAAATAATAATCTAAAATCTGCTATAGTTGCAAGACATTAAGTAGCCGTGGCTTTACAATGGGCAATAAATGCTTAAATCAACATGGCAATAATAAAACTGCTCCCTGTAAAAAAGGTTAGACACCATCCTAAAACCGGAAAATGTGTTAAGTCAGTAAACAAGACATGAATTTGAATATGCAGTATGTTTTAGCTTTAGCTGTATTAAAATAAACTAGACATGAATTTAAGATTTAGTTTTAGCTTGTTTTAGGGACAATAAATGCTTAAAATCAGTGATAATAAAAACTGCTGCCTGTAAAAAAAGGTTAGACGCCATCCTAAAACCAGAAAATGTTAGCAACATAATGGCAGACATCATATTTTAGCGTTAGCTGTATTTAAATAAACTATAAATGAATGCAAGCAGATTTAGCTTATGGGCAATAAATGCTTAAATCAACATGGTGATAATAAAATTGCTCCCTGAAAAAAAAAAGTTAAACGCCATCCTAAAACCAGAACATTTACAGGTTAGTCAATAACATGTGTCAAACATAATGTTTTAGCTTTAGCTGTATTGAAATAAACGAGCCATGAATTTAAGTAGCTGATAATTAAACTGCTCCCTGTAAAAAGAGGTTAGACACCTCCCCACCACCACATGTTAATTATATGTCACAGTAGCGTTTAGCTTAGCAGTACACAACTAGCGGCAACAGTTTAGCTATGCTAAGCTAGTCAGTAACATAACACATGTTTAAGCCTTAGCTGTATTCAAATAATAATAATCTAAAATCTGCTATAGTTGCAAGACATTAAGTAGACGTGGCTTTACAATGGGCAATAAATGCTTAAATCAACATGGCAATAATAAAACTGCTCCCTGTAAAAAAGGTTAGACACCATCCTAAAACCGGAAAATGTGTTAAGTCAGTAAACAAGACATGAATTTGAATATGCAGTATGTTTTAGCTTTAGCTGTATTAAAATAAACTAGACATGAATTTAAGATTTAGTTTTAGCTTGTTTTAGGGACAATAAATGCTTAAAATCAGTGATAATAAAAACTGCTGCCTGTAAAAAAAGGTTAGACGCCATCCTAAAACCAGAAAATGTTAGCAACATAATGGCAGACATTATATTTTAGCATTAGCTGTATTTAAATAAACTATAAATGAATGCAAGTAGATTTAGCTTATGGGCAATAAATGCTTAAATCAACATGGTGATAATAAAATTGCTCCCTGAAAAAAAAAAAAGTTAAACGCCATCCTAAAACCAGAACATTTACAGGTTAGTCAATAACATGTGTCAAACATAATGTTTTAGCTTTAGCTGTATTGAAATAAACGAGCCATGAATTTAAGTAGCTGATAATTAAACTGCTCCCTGTAAAAAGAGGTTAGACACCTCCCCACCCCCACATGTAAATTATATGTCACAGTAGCGTTTAGCTTAGCAGTACAACTAAAGCTAGCATAGTTTATCTTAGCAATGTTAAAATTTAAGGGCTAGTCAGTAACATGACAGACATGTTTAAGTCTTAGCCGTGTTTAAATAATAAACTAATAATTAACAGATCATCCGCTGCAGTTGCCGCAGATGATCTTTATGCCTCACAGTTGCAAGACATAAGGTAGATTTAGATTTGGCCAATTTAAACACGGCTAAAGCTAAAACATGATCAACTAGAAATGAACTGAAGGAGATTGAGCTTTTAGTTATGGATAATAAATGCTTAAAACATGGCAAAAAATTGTTGCCTGTAAAAACAGAAAAAAGGTTAGACGCCATCCTAAAACCAGAAAATGTATGTTAGTAAACTAGACATGAATTTCAGCAGATTTCGCTTTAGTTATGAGTAAATGCTTAAAAAAACATGACAAACTGCTGCCTGTAAAAAAGGTTAGATGCCATCCTAAAACCAGAAAATGTGTTAGTCAGTAAACTAGACATGAATTTAAGTAGATTTAGTATTAGCTTATGTTATAACAATAAATGCTTAAAATCAACATTGTGATAGTAAAACTGCTTCCTGTAAAAAAAAAATAAAAGGTTAGACGCCAGCCTAAAAACGCGTATGGGTTAGTAATATAATGGCAGACATGTTTTAACTTTAATGTAATTGTTATGTAAAAACATTACAAAAAACTGCTGCCTGTAAAAAAAGAAAAAGGTTAGACTCCATCCAAAACCTGAAAACTAAATGGTTAGTAATTAAATGTCCCAGTAGCGTTTAGCAGTACACTACTAGTTAGCACAGCAAGGTAAAAAATCCAATGGCCCATAGAACTATGATAAAATCTGGATGAATCCAAAATGGCGCCATATTGTTTTAAATGGGCTGTGCTCCTTGGCGCATGACCCCAAAAAAGTTTTACTTCAGCCCAACGTGTGACGTCAGAAACGTAGTTCTGACCAGTCAGAGCGCTGCTAGAGCAGAACTAGCGCTGGGCTAGGCTAACTAATACAAAGCTGATTTTTAGGTGCTTTGACCATTAGTTTTTTTTTGTTTTTTTTAAAAGTTCTTATTGTAAAAATACATTATAATCACTACAAAATTTGGCCTTTATGAAAGCTGTGGATGCCTCGTCAGCTGAACACGAGCACTTTGATTAAGCAAAAAATGGCTTGTGCTTCTGTGGGAAATTGCGGTCATAGAACTATATGGCTGCGGGCATAGAACTATATGGCTGCGGGCATAGAACTATATGGCTGCGGGCATAGAACTATATGGCTGCGGGCTGTATGCTCAATGTACAGAGTTGGGGGGGTGAGTCAAATGCAAAAAAATTCCATCGTAAGAAATTCGTCAAGTGCTAAAAAATTAGTCAAGTGCGCCTGCCTCACCTGCTCCTGGAGCACTGGCAATGGTGAAGAACGGATCATAAGAAATTCGTCAAATGCGCCTGCCTCACCTGCTCCTGGAGCACTGGTAATGGTTGAAGAACGGGTCAAACGCAAAAATTCATCAAGTACTAAGAAATTCGTGAAGTGCGCCTGCCTCACCTGCTCCTGGAGCACTGACAATAGTGAAGAACGGATCATAAAAAATTCGTTAAGTGCGCCTGCCTCACCTGCTCCTGGAGCACTGAAAATGGTGAAAAATGACTCGCAAGAAATTCGTAAAGCCTGCCTACCTCACCCATAGAGCTATAATGACCTCCCTGTTTACGGCATTAATCATCAGCTAAAAATGGCAAAGGGTAGAATTCACTTTGTTAAGTGGACAAGAACTGAAGAAACAGCTTGGATGAGCAGTGAAACATCTACCAAAAACTCTTTATCCAGTTGACAAATTGAACTCTACCGGGCCTCTTGTTTTTCTGAGTATCGGGTTCTAGCCTGTTTCATTTCTCAGTGTTCACTTACCTTTTTCCAGAAAATTTCTCAGTGTTCACTTACCTTTTTCCAGAAAAATTTCACGACATGTTAAACCCCCATTTTCCCCTTATATTTAGACGCATCTACACTATGAAAACACAGCGTTTCCTCTCAACAAAAGCATTGCCACAAATGCCATATGAAAGCGCAGCAAAGCATTATTAAAACCACATTGCATTAAAAAACCAAGCAGAGCAGCACGAACATTATTCACCAACACTGCGACAAAAAACCAAACATTACGATAATCGGTCGAGTTCACCAACGGGTGAAGTTGCGATAATCGGTCGAGTTCACCAACGGGTGAAGTTGCGTGACCAGCCAAAACAGTCTAAAAACATGTCACCAAATGGATTATTGTACCGCAAAGAAATTCAGTTCAATTTATCCGGTTGGCAAAAGCCCAAGTGATATTTCCCCTTTGTTATGACCCCACCTGTATGAGGGACTTCAGAAACATCCGGTTCGACTGTAACAGGCTTTATAAAAGTAGTAAAGTTCTAAAAGTGTGTACGGTTGGGTCTTGGCTGGTCAGGCAACAGGTAAAACCATATTGGTAAAGCTTATCTGGTGTTGGCTTCTTCGCCTGGTTCAACATGCTGACGCGGTGATCTGGACGCGCTGCACCGTCTGCGTAGTCCCGCCGCTGCACCGTCTTCATACTCCCGCCGCTGCGCCGTCTCAGTAGTCCCGCGTAGCATGGCGCTGCACGTGCTGTGGCCAAATATGCGCCTTTTTGAGAGTTTGGCGTTCTGGAGCTGCACGTGCTGTGGCCAAATATGCGCCTTTTTGAGAGTTTGGCGTCCTGGAGCTGCACGTGCTGTGGCCAAATATGCGCCTTTTTGAGAGTTTGGCGTCCTGGAGCTGCACGTGCTGTGGCCAAATATGCGCCTTTTCGAGAGTTTGGCGTCCTGGAGCTGCACGTGCTGTGGCCAAATATGCGCCTTTTTGAGAGTTTGGCGTCCTGGAGCTGCACGTGCTGTGGCCAAATATGCGCCTTTTCGAGAGTTTGGCGTTCTGGAGCTGCACGTGCTGTGGCCAAATATGCGCCTTTTCCAGAGTTTCGCTGTTCTGGAGCTGCAGTGATAAACTTTCACATGTCCATGTTGCTGTGGGTAAATGCGCGTTAGAAGAGCGTAAAACCGAAGCGCTGCTGTCACAAACAAATCCACGGATCCGCTGCTCCCGGTGGAGCTCCCGGTGGAGCTCTCCTCTTCTGCACATATCCTGTGAGCACCGGGGCGCCTAATTATACACACCTGTGCTACTTAATCACACTCACCTGGTGCTAATCACCAGGCCACGTGTCCTAAAGCTATTGGTGGGTTTAGGGGCAGGAAGTGTTTTGTGCCCCTTCAAAACACAGCCCCTCGTCCGGGATGCGCCCCCAAGCGGCTGGTTAGCTCAATGGGTTAGTCACTGGACTTTCCCATGGCGGTCCTGGGTTCGAATCCCCCTCAAGGGTGTTAGGAGCAAAACCAGTGTGGATATAAATGTAGAGATATATATAAAAATGTATCTATGCCCACCACTAATATAGATATATTATAAATCCAGCCCAAGCTGTTGCTGGATTTCAAATGACATCATAACTTTCTATAGGCCATATATAGCTAAAAATATTATTAAAATGACATTTTGTTTGATTGTAATCCAGTCAGTTCTTGGGTGTATCACTAATAGAAACACTCAGGTTCCACATTTGTGCATTTACCTTTTAGATATTTCAGGGCAAAGTACAGAAGTATAGAATCTCAAAGGACAGAATTCCTTCTATTGTGGTGAAAAAATAAAGTTTTTTATTGCACTGCCAATGAGCAGTTTTTAAAAAAATCACACAACTAACCAATAAAGAGGGAGTAAAGGTGCTGAACATTCCAGGCAAAGTATTAACATCCCCATGGAGAAAAGCAGGTGCAGACCCTCCAGAAAACAGCACACCAGAATTACTACCACTAATTACTGACTCCTCCTAATATTCGTTTAAAACCATGGAAAAACTCCTGACAGGTTTATTTTTAGTTCTACACTGAGAAGAGACAATAAATTAAGACCACATTTGTAAATATTGTGCATTTCCTCAAACGAGGAACACAAAACTCTGACAGCCACTTTGAGTTTGGGCAGAGGAGCGGCTCATTGTGTCTGGCACTGGACTCCTGACTGTGGGGCGTCTTCGTCCTCCTCGTAAACTCTCCCTGGTGCTTCCTCTGCTGGGCCTGGACCTCCACCTCCACCAGGTCCACCTCCCCCATGTTGACCGTCAGCATCACGTCCTCTCTGGGAGGCAGTCGTCTCTCCAGCTGGTACATGAGGTGTTTAGGGAGCCCGTATTTTTCTGGGAATTCAATCTGTAAACAAAAGCAAAATTAAGAACACTGCCCCTCAGATGACAATAGGACATGTGACAGGTTTAAAGTGCTGTCTGTTATTGAGAAGCTGGAGACACATTTACTGTCAGTAATGTACCAGGTGTCTTACTTTGAGAAGATTACCGTATTTTCTGGACTATAGAGCACCTGCATATAAGCCGCATCCACTTTATTTTATTTTTAATTTTTTTTAAAGATATACAAGCCGCAACCGGGCTATAAGCGCTGATATCCATGTTGAAAAATGAGATATTTACTGCATATACAGAACAATTTTGTACTGTAAATGTACATTTATGGACCTGAACAGATTCTTTCTGAACAGTGCCTTTTAACACGGCAGCAACTGTACTGATTAAAACGAGGTCTGAAACAGAAAAGAACCAGTAATTGACCTTCATTTCTCCTGTGCAGTTGTGTTTTGCTGCATTTGCATGTTTGAGTAACCCTTAATTATGAGTCTGTCTACATCTCCAAAGCTGAAAATGCTCTGTTCCACCTTGTGATGTCATGAAGTAGTAGTTTTCAAGTTAACAGCTCCTTTTTCCTTTAGTTCAACAGAGACGGGCGATTCCACACGTCATCACAAGGTGCAATAGTGTGTTTTCAGTTTGAGAGGAGAACTCTACTCGCCTAAATCTGCAGGGTTCGTGCTTTAAACGTGTGTGAATGAAAAGAAACAAAACAGAACTCCTGGTCTCGTTCTTGCAGTGATCTGTGGAGCTGAACTTCTCCCCTCGTCCCAGGCAGTATGAGCACCTGTTGTGGATCTACTGAATCCTGCCTGGACCAATCTGCCTTTGACCTGCGCCCTCTGCCTTTACACGACGAGCACTTCTCCAGGACGCCTTTCTTTCCTCCATAATCTGTGAAAGAAGATACAGAAGCAGATGAGAAAAAGCAGGTAAACGACAAAAAAATCATTATTGTCTTGAGTGTCTTGAGTTCACTGTATTCGTTGCTTTTCTATAATTTATCCCATTATTTTTTACTGAAATCTAAACAGTCAGAAGCACTTCTAGAGACTGTTATTGCTTGTAGCAGATTATTAACAATTTAAACATTTTTAAGCAATGTTATAATGCTGTTACCACCTCAAAAACATACCTGGAATTGTGTTTAGTTTCAGTTATCCTCTGATATTAGTCTGTCTACATTGCTACAACTCAAAATGCTCTGTTCCATCTTGTGATGTCATACAGTGCTACTATTCATGTTAACGGCTCCATTTACCTTTAGTTCAGTACAGACTGGCAATATCAGGGCTGAAATTATCCATATGATTCTAGTTATAATAGAGATTAAGTAATTTATCCTCCATGTAAATCTCTCAGTTGAACATTGACTCACAAAAGCTTCATTTACACCATGATCTTCTCCTAACATACCATCGGCACCACTATCTAAATTGTGGCATATTTCTGTCTAACTGGTGCCTACTGGTCTTCACAGTCTGACCCACTTGCTTTATAAACCCCCTCCTTTCAGTCAAAGGGGCTTGAACACTCAAAGATCAGACTAAGTTCACTGTTGAAATCAAACGATGTTGACTTTTCAAGACCCCTGGGCCCGTACTGATGGTAAATAAACTTTTCCTGCTTCGGACGTCCAGTTGGTCTTCAGCCTTTTACTTCCACCCTTTCTTGGACAAGCTGAAAACTTATACAACACTAGTGAAGTTGGATGGAGTTTAAAAACACAGTGGAGAAATGCCCATATTACCACATGACATCACAAGGTGGAACAGTGTTTTCAGTTTGAGAGAAGAACTCCAGCCAAACAACGGGTGAGTGATGAGGAAACAACATTATAACATACATCAGAAACTTTACATTCACTGGTTTGTCAGGGGGAGTGGCCATGATATTTTGTACTTGTCTTGTCATGATCGACTTCTGTGTTAAATTTCATGATTCTATGTGCAAATATTTTTTTTGATGTCATTCGTATTCCCTAATGCATTTGTGTCATTAGGGGGCGCTGATGAGCCATTTTATTTATCTATTGAAAATGGAAATAGCCAAAAGTTAGAGAAGCAGAGTCTTTAACACTTGGCCAAATTTCGTGACTTTTCGTCATTGTTCACTGGGTGAAAAATGGGTGATGATCGGCCCTCGCGTGCGCCCAGCAACCACCCTGCCTCACACTAACTAATAACCGTAAACCCCAACCACACTTTTCATCTGCTTTACAGTGTGTTATATTCAGGCCGAGATCAGTTATTAGTGATTCAAATTTCCCAGGCCAACACATCCTCCATCAGAAAAATTACATAGTGCACCTTTAAATGATTTTTGAGGAGTCTTTGGCGCTGTTGCACCAGTTTTTTATACCCATACATGCAACATATATTTTATCAAATTTTTTGCCACTTCTGAATTTTGGGCAAAATTTGGTGAGTTTTTGAGCGTGTTCAGGGGGTCAAATTAGAGCTCAAAGAGCAGAAGAAAGAAGAAAAAATAAATAAATAAAAATAATAATAATTTTTGCAAAAACATATATCCTTTTACATAGGAAACGCATATTATACATTTTTTGAAAGCTCTCGAGATTCCCCACGTCACCGTGGGGTCAGTGGTGAATGACGAGCGCTTACGCCCAAAAGCAATAGGCCCTTAGGCTCGGGCCTAAAAAAAAGAAAAGAAAAAGTAGCAAATAACATATACATAACAAATGGTTAAGGGAGCACAGAGCACACAATGCCAATACAATATAATACAAGATACAAACACTTACTAAACAATTAAGAAAGAATAAGACATCACAACATGTTTTATTCTTATTCTATTCTTATTCTTAGACTTTAATGAGACTATTTGCTGGTCATAGTTGGTCCATAAAGTCTCATAATGTTTGTTTTTTATACAGCGTTGTTCAGTAGCAAAGGAGAAATTCAATTTGTCAACTGGACAAAAGTTTATTTTGGTCGAATACGTTTGGCAGTTCATCCAAGCTGCTTCTTCAGCTCAGTATTTCATTTCTGAACTGAAGAAGTAGCTTAAATTTTAATTGAATTTCTCCTTTGCCGTGGATTTTACCTGGACGACTGATGGATTTTACATTTTACAAGTTGTTCAGGGGTTACTTGAGAGAAAAATACAGCCACAGGACACATTTGGATCAGGGTTGTCTTATTTTAGTTTAATTTTAAGGTGCCTGCTGCCCTCTGCTGGCAACAGTGGGGTTTTCTGCATTATATCACCATAATTATTGTCAGCTTTATGCAAACAATCACTAACTGCACTGGGCTGAGTCCAGAAGATTTGCAGACGTTTTCGTGTTTGCATTTGCGAAAGACAGCCTCAGCAAAAATACTATTCTGAGAAACTTTTTTCCGGCCATTCTCGCCTTTCTCTGGTTTAAAGATCAGATTAGTGGTCGTCCTCTGTAACAGCTGAGCCAGGTTCATTCATGTAGAAACACGGAGCTCCTGCTGAGGCCAATGTGCTGCAGCCTGTGCCTATAAATCTGACACCGCCTCAGGAGATATTCACACTGTAGGTTAAAGGGTTAAAGGGGAAGGACGCCTCCTCACAGGTGGAAAGTTACTCATTACTCAAGACTTTTCTGGGGGGTAACTGTGCATTTTAAGCAGTTTTTAAAATGTGATATATGAAGCAAAATTGACTCTTGTGATCTTCTAGCCATGTTACCTCCTCAAAAACAGACCTGGACTTGTGTTTTGTTTCATTCACGCCCTTTATTATTAGTCTGTCTACATCTCTCAAGCTCAATTCCACTTTGTTATGTCATGAAGTGGTGTTTTTTGTTCAGTAGAGATGGGCAATTCCAGGGCTTTAATTATCTAAATGAAGGTGCACTTATTGTATTTGTGTGCGTTTTCCTTTTAAGAGAAAAAAAATCAGCCTAAATATGTAGTTTTTGTGTGTTAAACATGTGAATGAAACAAAACACAACTCCAGGTTTGTTTGTGATGAGATGAGATCAGATCAGAAAACAACGTAATAAAGTGGATGCTTTTACTTTACTACATTTGAGAGCAGATATTCGTACTTTCTACTCCACTACATTTCTGAATTGGACTGAAAAGTAAAAAAAAAAACTGGATTTGTAGTATATGCAAATAAATCTGGTAGGGAAAAATATGGATTTAATCGTTTCTACTGAACAAAATTGAGCATAAAACTGTATTTGAAAAACTTTCTGCTCCACAGTAGGGCAGTAAAAAGCACCAGGCTGTTTTTACATGCCCTTGTGTGTTAACTCTTACTTCTGTCCTTTAGAATATTATGACATCCTATAAAAAAAAAAGCATTTGTTGTAACCACACCCAGGTTTTACAGTGAGAGGGTGACTACATTCTTGTCTCTGTTTGCCTCTGATGTCAGAACAGCTGCGAACTACCAACGATAATCCAGGTTTTGGTTAAAGGAGACACCTCTGAGCGTATGACAACATCGCATTGTAGAGCCTGAAAACTACCAATTTGTCTTCTTTAACTTACAACCTGTAACTATCCACTTCATTATTTTTTCTGTAAATTCTTGTACATATGCTCCAGAGGCAAAGAAAAACTATGGCCGTAATGTTAGCAAGGATTAAATGATTAATGATTGAATGAAATTTATGCTGTTTGCACATGACAATCGCACTTTATATCTTAGTTATGTCAGATTTACACTTATTAATATGAATATGCGTAGTTCATTTGGACAGTTGTATTATGCTGTCAAATAAGGCTTCGACTAAAGGTAGCGCATATCGACGGGCTAGTTTAACCATCGAATAATGACCCACTGTAGAATCATGATTTTTTACTCATTTATATGAATGTGCGTTGAGGTAGCTCATTTCGACAGGCCTATATCTTCTATCAAATGAAGCTCCCACTATATAAGAGAAAGAAATGACTGGAAACACTGAAATTTTCATATTAATATCATAGGCCACCATAGGCTACAGTGTGAATTTCCTATTATAATGTACCGTATTTTTCGGACTATAAGTTCAGGGTTTGGGTCCTGCGACTTATACTCAGGTGCGACTTATATATTTTTCCCACTGACAGCCCAGAGACCAAATATATGAATCGTATATATGAATCAAAAATGAAAAAACACAAATTGTTATCCTTTTTTTTTTTTCATTTTGGTTTTAAAGACAAATAATAAAGAAAAAAGTTGTTTTTTCATTTTCTTATTTTTGGCTCTATATTGAAAAATGAACGAACAAATGATACACAGATTGTTCTCTATTCAGTTGTTTTTATTTTTATTACTATAACTTCTATAACTTGCCTTTCAAGATGAAAAGTCAGTTCTTGGTTTCTGACTTTATAAAATAAATTTCCAAAAAGTGTGACTTATATTCCAAAAAATACGGTAGTGATATTTTATTTATACAGCGCCTTTTTAAACAAAGTGTTATCTGCGCTTGGAAACAAAATAAAATACGATGTAATGAAAATGATAACGATAAAATCAAATATTAAATCCAGACTATTCAATCATCGAACGTAGTTATTCTGCCGCGAATCTTGCCGTGACTTGTTCCTCCATTTCTGCCTCCGGAGCTCAAATCGACAGGATACAGTACTTGGATGGGAAACCACGGGGAAAATCAGGCGCCAGACACTAAAAAAAATAAATAACTGTTGTTGCGTCATTAGACAAGGCACTTCACCCACTTTGCCTGTTATGAAAGTGGTGTGTGCGTGAGTGATGATGGTGGTCGGAGGCGCAGATTTGCCTCACTTCCGTCGGCAAAATAATGCTCTGTAAAGCGTCATTGAGTGTGGAGAAAAGCTCTAAATAAAACTGATGCTTTATTACTCAAAACAAAAGCTCTGAGTCAGAAGGCTGTTGAGAAAAGGGGATCTTTGGGTATTGTAGACGCTGTGAACACAACGGGGCATCATTGTTTTCTGCCCTTAATCCGACTGATACTTTACAGTCACTTTCCCCGGGGGTAATAGCGGTTAGTTAGCGTCATGCTAACTGAAGTCACTGCTGTGTCTGAAGCTTTGTTACTAGAGTTAGGCTTTAATTTAGGCTTTTTAAAAACACAATCTGGCCACAAAGAGCTGATTTAGTTTTAACTGCAACAGGTGAGCTGATTTGTGCTGTTAAACCCTCAAAATCCCCCTCAAATACCACAACAGTCACAAGCTAGCTAGCATTAGCAAACTGTTTTTCAGTTAGCCGCTCGCAACATTATTGTTTTAAAAAAATAATTTGTCATTTGAGGGATTGAATACCCATATTAATAATAAAATAAACAAGAAATAAAAAAAAAATATATATAAGACTAACGCACATACAAAATCAAAAACACAAACAACAAAAGAACAATAAATAAATAAATAAAAAGAATGGGTGGTTGTTGTAGTACAGAATTTCTCATTATAGTGTTTGTATGTGTATTTACATTTTAGGGATGTTAAATCAAATTGGCATTTACATATTTTCTGTTCCCTTATCGCTTTTGTTTTCTGTTTATTCAAGTTTTTTTTCTTCAGCTTGAAATTCACACTTCTAAAGTGTTGTTTGTATCCATTAATAGCGATTTTAATATTTTAATAATTGATAATATTTTAATAAGTGATAATATAATATCAATTTTGTATTTTTTCTCTACTTTTCAGACTGTCTTAAAACCTTTGGATATGTTTGTTTGCTTGTTTGTATGCATCATGTCACCATGGTAACTGCTAAACATGTTGCCATAGACACATGCAGAACTAGCCACAGCCTTAGTGTTTAAAAGACAAATTTTATCAGTGTAAAATCAAAATTTGTCGATGTTTAAAAGCCAAAGAAACAAAAATGGACTTCTACCACTAGACCGAATTTGTGTAGTGTAACGAGAAATGTGTCACCATGGCAACAGCTGAACATTTCGCCATAGACACACAAGTAGACCTTAGCCACAGCATCGAAAAAACAAACAAAAATGGAGTACTTCTTCTACCACTAGACTAAATTTGTGTAGCATAATGCGAAATGGATCACCATGGTAACTGCTAAACATTTCACCACAGACACACATGTAGAACTAGCCACAGCATCAATGTTAAAAAGCCAAAAAAACAACAAAAAAACAAAAATGGAGTACGTCTTCAACTGCTAGTGTGTAGTGTATTGAGAAACGCGTCACCATGGTAACCGCTGAACATTTCGCCATAGACACACACGTAGAACTTAGCCACATCATCAATGTTTAAAAGCCACAAAAAAATAAAAATAAATTTGCACTTCTTCCACCACTGGACCAAATTTGTGTAATGAAACGTATCCCCATGGTAACTGCTGAACATTTCGCCGTAGACACACATGTAGAACTAACCACAGTGCCAATGTTTAAAAGCCAAAAAAACAAACAAAAATGGAGTAGTAGTGTAATGAGAAACGAGACGACAGTGCGTAGTTGAACCATTGTAACATTTATTTCCGCTCATTTGGCCTTCACTCCTCCTCCGTCAGTCAGTCTGTGTGTGTGATACATTGCACTGCAGATGGTGAACCAAACCAGACCTGCGTTTTACAATACTGAACATTTTTCCACTGTTTTCGAGCTGCAGGAAACCAGCTGTGCCACGGCGGAGAGGGAGGAGTGACCTCTGACCTCTGACCTGTCTCTACACCGCAGGGGGGAATGCAGGAGCAATTAGAAAGTTTACAGGACTGCAGCTTCACAGATGGGCGAATGAGAAATTACAGCAAAAAGGTGTTAGGGAGTAGTGTTTCGCAAACTGGTACTCAGGCAAACCACCGAGGAGCTGTCAAATTGGCTTTTTATCCACTTGTTTGAATTATTTATTGTTTAGAACTACAGTGGAAATGATTTGGTCCACTTTTAGACCTGGTTTAGCACTAGATTAGACCTGGAAATAGTTGATTTTTCTTGTTTTTTTTTCTTTTTATGCACTTTTTTGTCCTTTGGATCATTTCTGGTTTAGAACTACAGTGGAAATGATCTGCTCCACTTTTAGACCCGGTTTAGCACTATATTAGACCTAGAATTTGTTGATCTTTTCTTTTTTTTCTTCTAAATTTGGTTTGAGCTGTTATCTCTGCCCACTTTAAGTCCTTTCTTTCAGTCAAATGTTGCAACATAACAGAGAAACAACACAACACTTGGTTCGAAAGTACATTTCTCATTCACATTTCCCATAGACTTCCATAAAAGAAAGTTTCAAAGCTTGCAGGGTTAAGCAACGAATGAGCACAAAGTTCTCAAACATTATATTATTAAACATTTTCGCAAAATTTTAATTCTAATTGTACCTTTATGACTGAAAACAACCGTGTTATGGTTATTAGCACGTAGCAGGTTTGTGTCAGTCTTGCCTTTAAACTCTTAATATTGGGATTTTTTAAAAAGTCTGTGAGAAAAATGAATGGAAAATTTACTTTGGGAATTGAATCGAAGTAAACTGAAGGAAATTTTCCATTAATTTTTCTCATGGACAAAAAAAAAAATCAAATATTAAGAGTTCAAAGACGTCGTGGAGGCTAAACTCATGGTAACAAATGACCAAACTCGGCTGTTTTAAGGACACAAAGTGAATTTTAAATGCTAAATTCTGCAAAAAGTTGTAAGAATTTAGCGATTTATAATGTGTTCATAAAGAGATTTGAAATAAAATTTTGTGGTTATTCGTTAGCACATAGCTGATTAACCCTGAGCTTTCGAACTTTTAATATTCATTCATTTCGGAAAGTCGATGGGTAAAATGAATGGGAAATTTACTTCAGTCGATATGGTTTATAAACAAAAGCTTGCAAACTTCCAAATGGGTTAAAACGTTGCAGATTTTTAAGGTTTTTGTCACCCATCCTCCAAGTCCATGTTCACGCTGCCGATAATAAACCATTTTAGACTTTGCCTCATTAATTTCAAGTGTAATTGAGTGTAAAAAACGCATATTAAGCACGATTTTCCTGTCAGTGGCACAGCTGGATTCCTCTGCCCCGATCATAAACAAGCCTTCTGTTATTGCATGAATTTATATAAAAAACCCTTTTAATAATATATTCAATAAATATACAGGGACTGCAAAATCGCTCAAAAGAAATAAACAACTAGATCCTCATTCAAAAACACCTTTTAGAATCTTTTAAAGGGACTTAAAGCTTCGTCAAAACACAATCTATCGACCAATGAGATGACGGGAGAGTGGATTTACATTTAGGCGGCCAAATCAATTTCTCAAATTGAAGAACCGTGTGAATCCCAGTAAGACATCGTACCATTTGGCAAAGAAACATTCATGAAGTTTGTAAAAAAAAAAGAAAAAAAAATAGGCGTCTATGCAAAGCGGTTTTCCTATCTGAGGTGTTTACAGTAAAAGACATGATCCATCTTGTAGTTTTGTGCTTTTCAGTTCATAATACCGCAAATAACGTTTTTTAACACGTAGCATTTTCCAAACCGTGCTTGTTTATGCGATGAAGAGTTTGTACAGCTCATGATCTGAAAACGATTGACAGTTTTTAGCAGTTCGACATCACAGAGGTCTGAAATTCACCAGAGGCCATTTTGTCATGTTACCATAGGGGCAAGCTATAGATTAAATATTTTAAATGTAAAAAATAATTCTGCTGATTTTATTTATTTATTTATTTTTTTACCATGGTATCCTTCACTTATTACCCCCCAAAAAAACTAAAAAACACTGCAAAAAAGAAATATCTACAGTCAAAATTTGAATTAATTTGGTCAATATTGAATTTTCAAAAATTTGGAGTAGCTCAAATTAGCTTTTTAAGTCTAATAATTTAATTTAAATAATGTAACTGCACCGTTAAAAATATAACAAAAAATGTAATAATAATTAAAAAAAATTGTGTGAATTTAATGGAAGAAAACGTATTTTGAATCTGTAAAATGTATCATAAAACCACTAAAATACAGATATTATAATTATTTAAATTTATGAACTAACGTAGAGAAGATATTAATTTAGTGCAGTGTAGGGAAAAAAAAATCTGACTAAATTAACTGAGATTTCCCATATAATCCCAATTTATTATTAGAAAACGGATATCAGCAGTAGCTCAGTTGGTAAGAGCGTTTGTCTAGTCACCAAAAGGTTGGCGGTTCAAATCCAGCTCCAAATGAACGCTGTTGTTGTGTCCTTGGGCAAGACACTTAACCCAGCTTGCCCCTAGTGTTTGAATGCATGAATGGGTGAGTGGTACTTTGATGCAAAAAGCGCTATACAAAAACGTGACCTTTTACTATCGAGATTTCAAAATTTGGGCCGCAAAAATAAAAAAATTGGACCGCGAATGGCCCGCGCGCCGCCTATTTGAGACCCCCCGAAACCGGAGTGACAAGATGGCCGCTGGTCGTGTGTCAGTTATGAGGCATTGTGGTGACGACGTAGTGAATTCCTGTGTCAGTAAGAAGACATTTTAACAGGTGAAGGAACGCTGTAAGCTTATCTATTTGTCCGAGTGTGCGTAGTCGGGTCTCCCAATAGGCACGCCAAAAGTACACATTTACACAGCATCATAATTAATAATAATAAAAAAAAACAAAAAAACAAGACGGTTCAATAAAATTCTTCACGTCAGTGCTTATCCTATACACGATTTTGAGTTTGTAAAATGTTAACAGTTTTAGACAGGCTGCTGCGCTGGTGGTAGCCCGGTTTCTGTCAGCGTTTCTTCCGGCTCCATTGTCCAAATCGGAGTTCGTTTCGGATAATTTCTCTGTACACACTTCGTTCGTTCGTCCGTCTTCAGGTGCAAATGAGATTTCTGTAGTGGTTGAGAGCAGGTTGCGTTCTTGTGGTATCACGACATTCCCAAGTTGGAAATGTAAATGGAAGGCAGGTGGAAGCTCTACCGGAGAATCTAGGTCTTAATTTAGATGTTTTGAATAGTTTTTAGTCCATTTTTACTGGGAATATTTAGCGTTAAACTATTTTCCACAAATTTTAAATAGTCTGTACCTGATTTTTTCCCATATGTTTGAGCAAAATGTGTCTTGTCCCATTACAGATATACTGTATAAGCAGCTCTAGAAGTCAAAATAAGCGTCTACTATCTGCATTTTTGCTGTCTGAGAATCAGGAAATGCGCGTTAGACTACTAGTTGTTGTCACACCTGGTCTCTTTGGACCACTGCAAGCGCTTAAAATGATATACCGTATTTTTCGGACTATAAGGCGCACTAAAAATCCTTTTAATTTTTGCAAAAATCAACAGTGCGCCTCATAATCCAGTACACCTTATGTATGAATTATGTATTAATTCATGTTGTGCTTACTGACCTCGAACCGATTTTATGTGGTACACGGCGCTCAAAAACCTGTCAGAATGTTTTAGTATGACTTTGTTAAGCTACGAAGCCGAAGCTGGATGGACTGTCGGAGCGTTAAGGCGACTGTAGTCAGGAGCCTCGTGTAGTAACACGCACTGTGCTTCAACATCATATTATGGTGCGTTTAAGGACCCCAAAATGGCCCCTGTTAAAAGACGTGCCGACTCACACGCTCAAGTGAAGCAAACTAATTAGGTGTTTGCGTCATTACGGGTGGATTAACCAAAGAACTCCAACCTCTAGATATCGGTGTCAACAGGTCGTGTAAAGTTAAATTGCAGCTGTGTGGAAGCGTTGGACGACAGAAGAGAAACTCACATTCACCAAGACAGAGGCAACGCCGGGCGAATTAGACCAGGATCTGCTGATGGATCGTGGATGCCCGGGCGAAGGTATCAGTCTCACTTAATGCGCCTTATAATCCGGTGCGCCTTATGTATGAAAATAGACCCGTTCGTTGATATTGCGCCTTATAACCCGAAAAATACGGCAGTTTTTGACGGTTGTTAAGGTACAGCAAACACCTTTAACGCCTTTTGTCAGCAAAAATCAAATATATTTTTCCCGAAACGAGGACTTTGTGTGGATAATTCGTTCCAAAAAATATATCTATATTGATACTTTGCAGGTGGTGTCGTCAAAATCCCCTGGGGGTGTGCTGCTAACTGTAGGCAATGCTCTGTCTGAAGCACTATCACTCAAGTTAGACTAATTTGTTTTAGCATAAGAGACGTGACTTAGCTGGAACAACAAGAAGTGAGCCGAGTTAAACAAGTCCCTCTCGAATAACATTACAGTCACAAACTATCTAGAGTTAGACAATAGTTTTTCAGGTCGTCACTCATCTTTTTGTTGAAAATTAAGCTCCTAAACAGGACAATGTCACTGCAAAGTACCAATTTGTAATAATAGTAATAAAATATCTGCCCCCTGCCTTCCATTTAACATTCCATTCATTCTAGTACCACAACGCAACCCGATTTGACATGATTTTGAGCAGTAAATTTCCATCTTTCCAGCCCCTTCGCCACTTTTCGCGGTCCAGAGTGACGCCAGCTCAGTCTCCCGCTCGGCTCTGATTTCGACAGTGCGGTGGAGTTCTGCGGGTGCTAGATGAACTTGAAGCACTTGGTCTTGTCGTGCGGTAAGCGGGTCTTGAACAACACCGAGTCCACCCTGAACTGCGTGTAGAGGAGGGGCATGTAGCCGTACACTTTGACGAAGAAGTTGATGCACTTGTGTCTCTCGTGGAAGTGCGAGTCGTCGTGGGACAGGGCCTGGGGGCAGCCGGGGCAGCGGAACGTCCAGCGGGAGGTCACCTGGAAGAAGAGGACAAAAGCAGACGAAACAGAGGAGAGAGAGGGTTAGTGGGAGATAATAGTGATCACATTACACTGCGTTCAGACAAAAAACATGCTGGACGCCTTTGCATTTGAGTTCAGACGCCCCCCACGTTTCTTGGACGCCGTGGAGGAACAGGAGAATAATAATAATTGACGCACGTCCATGGCATCTGCTGCGGTCTGCGGAGGCGATCGGCTCAGCGGCTGCAGCGTATATATATATATTTATACTTCGCTAATGACGCAGTGTAGGTTTCTTGTTAAGATGTTTGTGGCTCCCGGGTCTGTCTTTTTTTCTTCTTCTTCTGGATAATAACGTCGAAACGTCACTGGATAGTTGTCCCTGAGTGGTTGACATGGCCCGTCCGACGCCAAAAGTTTGGCTTTTTCAACTTTTGATGCCGACACTGACGCCTGAAGATGCGCCGCAAAAACGCAAAGTGCCTTCACATAGACTTTGTGCGCAAACTGGACGACTTGATGCCGCAATCTGAGCTTTAAAGCGCCTATATTACGCTATATTAGGCAACGTTATAATGTTGTGTCCTCCTCACAAACATACCTGGAGTGCATGTTTGAATAACACTAAATAATAAGCCTGTCTACATCTCCAAAGCTCAAAAAGCTCAAGTTAACAGCTACATTTACCTTTAATTCAGTTGAGATTGACAATTCCAAGGCTGAAATTATCCAAATGAGTCTAGTAAAGGTATATGGAGTTTAATAATGTTTCCACATGACATCACAAAGTGGAAGTGTGTTTTCAGTTTGAGAAAAGAACTGCACCGTGTGTGTTAAACATGTGAATGAAACAAAACACAACTCCAGGTATGTTCGTGATGAGGAAACCACATTATAACATACCATAATTACCGGACTATAAGACGCAACTTTTTTCTCACACTTGTGGCTAATATGTGGACGGAAAGCGCCGCTGTCTGTACGGTTAATGTGAAGTAAAAGAGTTTATTGCCCTGTGATAAAATAAGTTCTGATGCTAAATTAACATTAGCGAGCGGGATACGACTTTATGACCCATATGCGCTGAATGCATAAGGGCTTAAATGACGAGAAGAAATGTCTCAAACTTTAGAAGCCGGACATGCACTCATACTTTATCGACAAAACTAGCCAAACCCCCGGGCGAGCCTGAAATCTGCTGAAATACAAGACACTGACATGATATAAGACAGAACCAGTGGCTCTTTCTGCAGGAGACAGACAGGTGGAAGAGATGATGCGCCGAGGAAGATGTTAGTTTCATTGTGTTTTGAACTGTTATTTTGCGCTTCATGCACACATCCTCCTCATGGAAAACACACGACGAAATGCGTCTGATGCAGCTTTTAAGGTAAACACAACTGATCTGTCTGTCAAAGAAGGAAAAAGAGCTGCTGCACATAAGCTCGGCATCAATAGGTAAATAAATCAGAGAATTGTGTAACCGGGGCCTTTAAAATCATCTTGAAAAACGTGCTTTCTCACTGGGAGTGGGCTTGCCTCTACACAGATCTGGCCTGTAACTTGGACCGGTAATGCTTACGCTATAACGTGGAGCATTTCAGGCAAGCAAATCTCCATAGAGACAAGAAGGTGGCAGACCCTCCACCAGAAAAGTTACACGTGTAGGTAGTTGCTGCGCCTTTAAGAAATCTGTAGGACATTAAACATACAGTATCCACTATCGCCATGGAGACAAGCAGATCTGTGGAGAGGCAAGCCTGCTAACAATATGAATCCAAGTTACACAGTGCACCATTAAACCTCGACAAATGTTTTTAGAGACACGTTACACCACATTTCTGATTTATTGCCAAATTCTCTTCAGATTATCGTTATTTCTGATGCTCTAAATATTGATTATAGTATTTATGAGAAAAACAGTCTTTTCAAAGCCAGCTTCATCACTTTCCTTGGAACCTCGAGTGTGAAATGTAAACACCCACACGCGCAATGTGTCAGGATTTTCAGCAGCCACTTACAGTTTTAATAACCTCCTCACAGCTGGTACGGCTACACCAAATTCACTTACGGCTAGTCATTACAAACAGAATTCAATTAGCCTATGCCCAGATATGCTATGATATGTTATGTCATGTACACTTCAGATGGAAATATTGTCCATAAACTACTTAAAAGTCCTCCCTATATTACACAAAATCGACTCTTGTGAGCTTTAAGGCACGTTATAATTCTGTTACCTCCTCAAAACAGACCTGGAGTTGTGTTTTGTTTCATCCACGTTTGAGTAACCCCTTATTATTAGTTTGTCTACATCTCCAAAGCTCAAAATAAATGCTCTTTTCCACCTTGTGATGTAGCTGTTGCCTTGAAGACTACTGCTACTTGACTACTCACCATCAGCAGCACATCCTCTGACACAGAGAGAACACTCACATTCCACTTTAGTCCAACAGAAGCTGAAGCATCAGGGGGGACAGAGCTGTTTTTTTTCAGCGTTTATAGTTTATGCAAATGAGACATGCTGTTTTAAGTTTTGTTTCTGTAAAATGTAAAAAAAAAAAAAGTGCCAAAGCTGCATTAAACGCGTCACTGTTTCAAACGGGCTGATGTGGCTCTGTCCTAGTTCTGGTTTATATGTTGTAAAGTTGAGTTTATTTCTGCAGAAGATTTGAATGAATAATCTGCTGCAGTGTTGAACTTGTACAATCGTGTTTGTTCAGTTTGATCAGTGCAGTGGATTGTGGGATACCTCAGAGCTCCTGACCGCTGGGAAGGGTCATGGGTCTGTTAAAATACTTCCCGAGCTTCCTCGGCTAAAGAAGCTCAGCGTTCTAGTGATCGTTTGGTTCACAGAGTTCATGCAAACAAGAGCTTGATTTGAGTTTTATTTTTGTATGAAATTAAATTGAAAATTCCGACATGAACGGCCTCTTTGCACTGGAATTTGGCATATTTGATTTTTGCAGTAGTTGTTGGGAGGTTATTTTTCTTGTACAGGCCATGAATTAATTAAATAAGTACAAATGAAGCAAACTCCAGGCGTGTCTCTGCTGAGGGGTCATAGGTAACAGCTCAAAAATATGTGTCCTTTAAAAACACACATTTGTCCTAGATTCATCATTCACACAGCATAATATCCGTGAGTAATTGCCCCGCTGTGTCAGGCCTGTCCTTACCTCACCTCTACAACAGACCTATTAAATCTAAAAGAACTGGACCCGGACGTTTGACATTTTTGTTCTGGTCGTGATTGGAATCATTTTGGGGCCCTGTAAAAATGCACTCTGCCAATGATTGTCCTTTGAGTGAAAATACAGGGGACAAAAGTCGTCCATTTTGTACCAACAGCAGTGAAACTCAATGAGGAGGATGGACTGAGGGTGAGATGTAATGTCTCTGCTGCTGATACTGTCTCTACTAATATTACCAGAGCTCCCTCACTGTTCTTCTGATTCTCTTCTCATAACAACGTGGTCGTCCGGTGTTTTTGTAATCCTACACCCCCTTTGTATAATTAAGTGGTTTAGTGACTACCAGAATGGCAATAATACAATTCACTACTGTAATTAATACAGCTGGGTCAATATATTCCTTTGGGATTAGCTGTGATAAATATAAGAGGAGGTTGGGTTGTTCAGTCCTACGGCTCAGACAGACCGTGTAAAGGCCGAATTATAGTTCTGCGTTGACACTGCCACATTTGCCTTGTCGCCATTGTTTTTGATTTATGATTCTGCATCGAGGTTTACACATCACAAAGTATTTCACTGCCACAGCACTAGGGCACTAGGATTTTGACCGGCCTATGCGTACTGCCGATGCATAATCTCTGAAAAAGTTTAACATGAACCATCTCCAACACAACAGAAGCACAGAACAGCCTCACCATGAGGAGCACATCCCTCTGTCACAGAAACAACACTCATAATCCACTGAGTCGTGTCCTTAAGTCTGACAGAAACTGACATCATTCAAGCGTTTTTTTTTTTCAGCGCTTATACTGTATGCAAATTAGCCATGCGTTTTTAAGTTATGTTTCTGTAAAACCTAAACAAATGTGCGCAAAGCTGCATTAAAAACATTATTCCTCACTGTCTATATTGAGCGGAGGACTGGAAATGTCTGTAGAGCGGTGTTAAAAGAGAGGACCAATCACAGCCCTTATTGTCTGCGTCGCTTCCCCTCGCTGTTTGTGATGTTTTGACGTAAAGTTAGAACATTTCGGAGCTGCACGCCCGTCGACACAGATGTTTTGACGCAGAACCATAACTTGGCCTTAAGAAGTGGATTAAGGGAGTGTGACGTCGCCCAAATGAAGCTCATCAAAGCTTGCAATTACAAGGCTGAATTTGGGTGGGTTATCTGTGTCCATTCATATAAACAGTCTATGGACTAAAACCAGGTGCCAAAATACCTAAAGGAACCCTCCCTGATCTACAGAGCTTAACAAATTTATTAAACCGCCTGTCATGAAAACAAGAAAACAAATAACTTCATAGTAAATCAAAAACTTGCTTCAAATTAACAAGAAAATGACCAATTGGAATAACAAAATAGACTTATTGACAAATAATAACCAAAAATGTGAATATTTTGCGTGACACCTTTTGGTGCCGATAACAGCTGCACTCTCGCTGCTTTGTTTTTATGTCGTTTTGCAAAGTCTCTTTTGTTACTGAGTTCCAAATAGTTTCAGCTGATCCCAGAGGCGTTGGATGAGACTTTGGTGTCATTTTCAAAAAACATTAAACTCGAAAATGGATAGCAACAATAGTTATATTTTAGCATTAAAGATATTGTTTTGATAAAAAGATCTTGAATATACTGGAGTATTAACGATTATAGAAACATAAAAGGATATTTTGGTAAACAGAAATACTGTTAAATTACGTATAGCAGCAGTGGAAACACCATGATCCAATACATTTGTTAAGCACTGTAGAAACCAACTATCAACATCCCCAAACTTGTCAGTGTCGTCTTACATTAAAAGACGACATTTAGAGTGTGTGAAATGCATTAAGAGACTGACTACAGCCACACTGACTTCATTATGTCCAAAATCTTTATGGAGCTTTCCCTGACTGACCCGTTTAATTACTGTTGATGTGTTTTTGACTGCAGGGGCTCTATTTACAGACACAGGAGGGTTTATTTATATTTCCTACAGCCCATCGATGTTTTATTGCCGTCACCAACTGCAGCGCTGTGTGGGCGGAAATAGAAAGGCGTCCCTCTGGGGGGTACACGGCCTGGCGGTGCTCTCTGGTGCTGTGGGTGCTCTCGGGTGCTCCGTCACTGACCTTGATGGGCGGCTTGCGGGTGATGTGCGACACCAGGAAGTTCATGGCGATGTCCTCACAGTTGATGTACTCGTCCACCATGTCCCTGATGGCCTGGGGCATCACGTACGAGTACAGGTATGCGTAGTACTGCGGAGGACAGGACACAGGAGCCAGAGATGAGCAAAAAAATACTCAAGAAATAAAATTGAATCTGCTTTTTCACCTCTAGACACTGCAAATTTCTCTGTTCTGGCCAAGATTTTAAACCTTGTATCAGGTTATTCATCTTGTTTTCAGATTTATTATCGACTTACTCATTCTGAAACTGCTTCTTTTAAGTCTAGAGGTTGTTTATTTTAAGAGAACTTGTCAAGTGAAATGATCTGTTCATGCAGCAATATAATTCCAGTACTTTTAAGTCATTTTCTGATTTAATCTTAATCTTTTTCGCGGTGGAATTATAGACCTTTTAAGAGTGGAAGTCATAAAAAAAAAGGCTGGACGCACATTTTGGCAACAGAAGTGTCATTGTTCCCCGTTCATTCCGATTCATTCAGACTGAACACGGACAGAATAAGATGGAGATAAAAACATTTCCAGCACTAAGACGTCTGGATGTGGGTGTCAGAATTGATATTCTGCCGGCAGAGTAAAGTTTTAAAGTTTTACTCAGCGATCGCACAAGAATCTGGCAGTCGGACACCATTTGTCAAAGTCGGCTTTTTGAGGAAATATTCTCGATCTTTTGACGATAATCCTTTCGCAGAGCTCGACAAGCTGCTGAGTTCTGCCGTACTTCGGTTTCCAAAATGCTTGCGCAACCGAGCCTTCGTCATCACCGTTTACGAACACTAAAATGGTCTATAGAAATAATATAAAACTCATATCATCATATGTAACTTTTCTGGCGTGGGGTCCATTTGTCTCTACGTTATTGCTTGGAATAATCTACAGTATAGCATTAAACATAACCATATTGTATTGTATTTGCATTGGATAGACCAAATATTTAGACTATGACATCAGAAGTCTGCAAAACTGGCCTAGAGAACATTGAATAACCTGATCCTCTGAACTTACAAAGCTCTCTGATGTACTGAGACGTCCCCTATTCCCTTCTGCACATACAATCATCAGACTCATAAAGACATGCCCGGTGTTTACCTTGTGGAAGAAGGCGGCTCCGGTCAGCACCATGGACAGCTCGCAGGAGTAGTTGGAGTTGTAGAGCCAGGACTGGTGGTTGACGTCCCAGGCGTGGTAGCGTCCGGGGAAGCCCACGATGCGGTCCCTGGCCTCCCTCCACACCCTGGAACATACAGGGTACACAACATTAAGACAAGGCTCCTCTAGGCCCGGAGTCTCCAACGTGTAGCTCTCCACCCTCTTACAAGAACCACGCTTTTCTGAATTACATATATTGTGCTGAATAACTAAATTGTGATGCCTATTATAATAGTAAATGCATAATTTTAACACCAAACATTGTGCACTAATAAATAAATAATGGTTTATGTTTTATAGGCGTCTAGCTGTACCACATCCAAGGCCCAGGCTCTTATATTTACTCTTGTGACCGCAGCAGCTCTCTGACATTTTCATTCTGTAAAGGTAGCTCACCAGTGGAAAAAGGCTGGAGACTAACGCATTACCATTGTCTCAGCACACAGAACAGGCTGCAGCCGAACTGTAAAGGGCCTGTTCAGGGTTAGAAATCCAATTAGTGTTTGTTCTGTTGGAGGATAAAACCACAAAACCAAGCTGGGCAAAACAAATGACAGAAAGCCATGAGCTGTATTCATTTTAAACCAGTGGTGCAATTATAATTTGACTTGTGATTAAAGGTGAGCAGTGTGGACCTGGCTAACTCCAACAGAAGAAAAAAAAAACTCCAAACAGGAAAAATAAAAATAAATAAATAATGGTTTATGTTTTATAGGCGTGTCATTTGTTTCTGTTGAACACAATTCTGCACAAAGCAAATCAAAAATCACAACATTAAAAACTTTAAATCTGAAAATACACGCAGAAAACTTAGACTTTTTACTCTTTAAGTACCTTTTAAACCCATTTATGCTTAAAACACCTGCAAAAAACACCTATAAAGACCTTTGTTATTCTAGGGTAAAGGTCCTTATCGCTTGAGGGTTTTTGAAGAATTGTCAATGTTTATGAAAACCTTAATATCTCAGCCTCTGAAGCAGATAAAGACATGAGATAAACTGCATTTAAAAGGTAAGACTCTCAGCTTTTATTAAACTGTGTCATGAAATTTGATGAAATGAAAAATGAAATGAAACTGCGGCATGAAAAAATGGACAAATCAACAGTGCCGCACTACACAGCATCCGGCTTTAATGCTTTTCATGTTATTATTTTTTATACTGTTAGTTAAGTTTTTTTTTTGCAAAATGGAGTATTTCTTCTATCACTGTTTATATATCATCAAAACAAATAGATGATAATATATTGCAGCCCATAAATCCACAGTGAGAGCCTCCATACGGCTAAAAGTTTAATGGTGCAGAGGTTTCTTTCTTTTACAGTACAGTGTGAGGCCATCACATATGTCTCTGTCGTATCTCCATCTGCTTAAAGAGGCCTCGGTCTGTCAAGTGTCGTCTCCCTCTGGGCTCATTAGGAAAACATTCTGTCACTATGTGTCTTATATATGTGTGTATATATATATATATGTGAGCCACACAGCCTTACTATGCTTTGTAGACAGCCTGCTCCAACTACGCTCGGATAAATGGATAAAATATATCACCAATATTGCTTTATCAGTCATATTGTTATATAAAGTACAGTGCTGCTATTCTAAAACTACAGAATAAGAAGAAACAAAAGAAACCATCAAAAACCTGGATGAGTTCACATGAGACACTTAGGCTACGTTCAGACTGCAACTTAATGCTCAATTCGGAGGATTTTTTTGTGAAATCCGATTTTTTTGGAAGGTTGTTCACATTTCCAATTAAAGGCGACTTGTGTGTGATCTCCAGTGTGAACTTTAAACACCCCAAAAGTGTCCCGCATGAGCACTGGAGACACAACGACGTCACAGCAGCGAGGGTGCGCAGTGTTTACCAGTCGCCTGAACATGGACTCGAGCACTGAGCACCTTGAGATTTTAAAGTAGCTGTCGTCCCGGAGCCAGAACATGTACAGATTAACTCAAGTTTACAACATATAAACCATCACCACTATAGAGCCACATCAGCCCGTGTGAGATCAGAATGTGTTTAATGCAGCGGTTTGTTTGCGCACGTTTGTTTACGTTTTACAGAAACAAAACTTAAAAGCGCATGACTAATTTGCATAAACAGTAAGCAAAAACAAGCAGCTTTTTCCTTGTGCTGATGTGGTTCAGCTTCAGTTGGACTAAAAAACACAACTCCGTGGAATAGAAGTGTTCTTTCTGTGACAGAGGATGTTCTGCTGATGGTGAGTCTGTCCTGTGCGTATGTCGCGTTGGAGATACTGCGTAAACATGCGAAACCGGGATAGTCAAAAAAAACAAAAAAAACAAAACAATCATAACCGGGATACTAATGTGCAGGTAAACGCACTCTGAGGAATATAGTGATCTCCAAGGAGCCAGAGCCGAGACGTGGGACTGTGAGGCTCCAGTGTTTGTGCTGAGAGACGCAGCCTCGACTCCTCACGCTACGTTACGCACAGACACCTACATTCGGTTTGTCGATTAAAATGATCGTGATCAACGAAATTCTTAATGATCAATTATCGATTAGTTGACTAATCCTGCCCATCCCTCGTAGAAAGGAATGGTAGGTCGGATGTAGGTCGGATAAATGCGACCTGGCCATTCAGACTGAAGTCGCGTGTCAAAAGATCGGATATGTTTCGGTTTTAGAAGCACAAATCCACAAATCAAAAGTAGCCTGAGTCATGTTTGAAAAAATCAGATCTGTGTCGTTCAGACTGTTATTAAAAGATCAGATTCAGGTCACATAGGGGCGAAAAAAAAAAATCAGATTTGGGTCACTTCAGGCTGCAGACTGAGCGTAGCATTAGAGTCCACGTCACAGGGGCTGGGCTGCATACGGCTGCATTCCTGACAGACTCTGAGAGAAATCATGACAACTGCCCTGCGCACAAAACTACACACACAGACACACACACACACAGACAGACACACACACACAGACAGACATACACACACACACACAGACACACACACACAGACAGACATACACACACACACACAGACACACACACACACACAGACACACACACACACACACACACAGACAGACACACACACACAGACAGACATACACACACACACACAGACACACACACACACACACAGACAGACACACACACACACAGACAGACACACACACACACACAGGCTAAATGTGTATAGTGTGTGCCTGTCTGGACACGCTGCCTCGGTACAGAGGGGCATCCAAACTCCTGCCGTGAGCTTACTTAACATCTCAAGTCAAGCAAATAAATACAGGAAGTTACATTCAGCGTGGTGTCAGACTGGATTTAAAAATGCAAGGAATGTGAAGGCAATTTGGCAATATTACCACGGAAAATCAGAATGTAAAAAAAAACAAAACAATTGGCCAATAGTCAACAATGGTCTTTTTCAGCACGGAATAATAGAATAATCAAAATTTTTGAGCTTTCTACCATGTTTTAACGTTATTCCCTTATAAAAAAAAATGGTTTTAGATATCATCCATGCATGTTTGAGTAATTTAGCGATCTCTCCAGGGCCCTATTCGAACAGTCGCCCACGCTCCGACACGACACATGATACAAAACCGTATACAGCGACTTCACAAACCTTGTGAAACTGAAGTTTACTCTAAAACTGTTCAAAAAAGGTCAAATTGTGCCTCGTTTATGGGATTTTTTCAATATCGATACTTGTTAACTTGAGTATCTATTTACCTCACTATTGTTAACTTGAGTATCTATTTATCTAACTATTTTTTTAAAACTATTTTTTACATTTTTATCTTTTTTTACCCATGGCCGAACAGGCCCCACAGTGGAGTGTTTTAAGTCTCGTCTTAAGGCCCACGTTTACTCTCTGGCTTTTAACACCGCGTGAGTTGTGTGGCTCTCTGTGTCTTTTATTTATTTTAATGTTTTTATTTTACCTTTTTATTATTTGATGTATATTCTTGCTCTTATTTGATTTGCGGTTTAAGACTAGACTGAAAACTCATCTCTTTTCCCTGGCACTTAATACTAGTTAGTCAGTTTATCTTGGTTTTTAATATAGCCCCCACATTGTGTTATATATGTATATATTTCTTCTGTCTTTATCTATTATGTGAAGCACTGATCAGCTGAAGTTGTTTTAAATGTGCTATATAAATAAACTCGAAGTTTTATTGTTTCTACGAGGACTAGCGGAGGCAAATAAAGCTTTCATTTTATTTCTATTGGATATGATTTATTTATGTTGTGCAGCACTTTGGAAACTCTTTTGTTTATGAAATATGCTATAGAAATAAAGTGGATTGGATTGGATTTATTAACCCGAACTCTATCCTAAGCATGAACAAGAGAGACTTTAAATAATGTCAATTAAAACAAAATAAAAAAGTCAAATTTCTTCCGCCAAAGTCTTCAGTCTGCTCCAAAACGCATTGTTTTACTGGCTGTAGAGCTCTGCATTAAATGTCATTAAATTCAAATACTGTCTAATACATTACTAAATACTAATAAAATACAACACTAAATACAATACTAAACACAATCAATCAATTAAATCCTGTCCCACTTTAACTGTGGCTTTTAACTGTATGTTTTAAGCATATTTAATTTGTTTATGTTGTTGTAAGGCGACTTTGGGTGTCCAGAAAAGCCCCTAATAAATAAAATGTATTATTATTATTATTATTATAAACAGGCCCAAGCTGATCACTGACCATTACAGATGACTGGATCTAAATTTTATTAATCGCAATAGAGATCCAGCGTTTTCAATTCCGAGACTGGTTTAGATACTGTGGCTTTAAGGATCAGAAGTCATTTGAGACCAGCGCAGACTGAAAACAGCAGTTATTTCCTTTAAACATCAATACAATAAGAGAAAACTGATCCAAATGCGTTATGTAACCGTTATTTACCTTTCAGGTATCTCCAGAACAGCTCTGCATAAATAAAATTCAAACATTCTGTGACTTTCTGCACCGACAACTACCAGTAAACAGCTTTATTATCGTCTGAACCGATATCTGAAAGCCAACACAACACAACATTTTTCCCTGCAAATGCACAGTCACACAGGAAGTTTATTTTTAGGTGGGTGGAACGATTAAAAAAAGAAAAAAAAAAAGTCTGCAATCAGAGGTTAGAAATCACAAAGGATGTCATTATAGTAATCACATGCCTCGAGCCGTCAAATGTGGTTGATGGGGCCACAGGGCAGGTCCCGTGGCAGAAGCAGTTTAAAGAGATCATAGTCTGTCTATAAACGTGCTCTGAAAAACTCATCAAGTCTAACCTGAGTCATAATCAGCGATCTGCGTCATCTCTCGAAAAGGAATGCTATAACATCACTATAACATCCTTAGATTTAAGTTTTCACTAAGTTTTTTTTTGCATTTTTTAACATTTTCATCTTCCTCCTTTATCCTTTATTACACAAAACTGACTCTTATGAGCTTTAAGTCAGGTTATAATGTTATTTCCTCATCAAAAACACACTGGAGTTGTGTTTTGCTCCATTCACACATGTTTTTGAGTAACCCTTTATTATTAGTCTGTCGACATCTCTACATAAAGTGGTAGTTTTAAAGTTTTTTCAGCTACTTTTACCTTTAGTTCAGTAGACATGGGCAATTCCAGAGCTGAAATCATGTGTTAAACGTGTGTGAATGAAACAAAACACAACTCCAGGTCCGTTTGTGATGAGGAAACATTATAATTAGGGATGTCAGTATCGGTATCGGCTCCCGACCCGGCTCTTTTATGAGTATCAGACAGTATTTGATTCAGTCATGTGATCCGACCGATCCCGTTTCACATGTTTTTGTGGCATCGACGCACTTTACGGCAGCTGTAAAATCAAAACGCTGCCGTGTCGCTGTGTGGGACTTTTCACTGCAACAAAACGAGAGTCAAACAGCGACAGAATCGGTGCAAACAAACAGTTTCTCCTGGAGGAACCAGCAGAGTTCACTTTAACACTACCAATTTGATTTGTCACGTACAAAAGAATCATCCGGACGAGTTTTACGAGATTTACAAGCACAAGACGGCAAAACTACAGCAGCAAACACTGGCGGAGGCATTTCAAAGTAGGTAACGGTCGGTGAGGCTTTCGTCGTCTAATGGACTTTTTCGAGCTAAAGTACAAACTTCCTTCATGATACTACATTACAGAGACGGTGCCACCGGAGCTATAAAAAGTATCGGATCAGTATCAGAAAGAGCACTCCTTAAAAAAATTGGATCAGAAACCAAAAACTCTTGATCGAGACACCTAATTATAACATAGATCGGAAAATAGAGTAAAATAAGCTCTTTTTGACTTTGGCGTGGAGATGTGACGTAAGTCGAGGTAATTCGATGTTACCTCGGAGCCATAATGAAAACAAGGACCAAAACATGTCTAAAATACAGAGCAGTTATTATTAGACTGATAAAAAAACACCTTATTTTGTTAAGTGATGGTTCAGTCAGTCAGTAAAAGGTTTTCTTTATAAATTGTCTGCATCTTGGATGGAGCTTTCCGTGTGGATGAACTCAAAGCTATTGACCTGACGATAGCATTTTGAATAACAATATATCACTACTTGTGTTGTTCTGATTTTTGGGGGGTAAACTAAGGCTACTCAAATTTGGGACAGAACAAGAGCAATAAATACATCTACTAAAAGGTTATCTCTAAAGAAAACCTAGAAGAACAAGTTAGATTTTGAGAAGTGTTACGAGTCAAATTTATCATGATTTTGACCCTAAGTACTGCTGATTTAAGCACTTATACTTTTCTACTTTGTTAGTTTCTACCGCAGTGTGGATAAAACCAACAGAGGGCTGTAAAAAGACGCTCATCCTCAGAGCACAAGGTGAATTATGCAGAGTAAACAAAGTCCGAGTTAACGCTGTTGTCGGGTTTGCACTTTTTCTAGTAAGTTCAGCGTTCGCACTAAAGGCTAAATGAAGGTATAAAAGAGGAAACACAAATGTCTTTTCTGTCATTATCAATGTGTTTTAAGGGTCTGCAAAGCCTCCGAAGTCCATGTTTATCCTCCTCTGGGCTTTACCGGCAGCATTAACCACAGAGGTAAACAGCGTGTGGTATCGGATCGGTGATTTTCATTCAGACACTTGATAAATGTCCAGTACAAGTATCGGTATCAGAACAACCCTAATGGCTACAGAGATATACTGAGATAAACGATACTGAAACTTATTTATGCCACTGACGCAAACTAAAATAATCCCAGTAAATCATTTAAATAGACCAGACCTGGGCCCTTTGGTTAGTAATAAAAATGCATTTTCATCATCAAACTTTATTACAGACTCTTGGTCCAGAGTTGACAAAGACACAATGAACAAACACACGCTCCAAAACACAATATTCACAACAAACTGCAGCACCAGTGCCTCCACAGTTTGGACTGGTGCCTCGTGGTGCTGAGTTTGCCATTCGTCAGGCTCATGATAAAGCTGTTCTCACAGTCATTAAGGCGACAGATGAATCTGTGCATTAAACAGCGTAGATTTGCATGAAAAGTTCTGATTTTATTTATTAGGCGCCTTTGGTTGACTCTGATCAGCCCGTTTAAGCCAATTTGGAATTACAAAATAAACATATTATATAATTTTACCTCATGCATGGACTAAAGCTGCACTGCTTTTATTTTAGAGGCGTTTGACATTTTCTGTAAGCTAACTTCACTTTTTCATTGCTTAGTCATAACATAAACTCTTACCAGTCTGACCAGCGCGTCAAAACACTGTTATTTACTGCTTTTTATATAGAAATACAATTAATATTATGCAGAATTGAGTATCTTGGCCTGACGCTCCACAATATTTTCCGTTTATGTGGCCCCATGGAAAAAATAATTGCCCAGTCCTGAAATACAGTATCATTCAAAAGGCCTGAGCTGCAACATAATTAACAGAATGGACTATAATTGGTCAGTAATTAGCCATAAAAGGTTATTCACCCTTTCACAGCTCAAATGTAATTGGAATACGACAAAATCTCTCCAAGAAAATGTACTCACGATAAATACGGAGCCCCAAAATACACTGCTCCAGCTTTCACGCACTGAACGCTAAGTGGATGTAGTGATAATGGCGCCCGGATGTACCTGAATCCAAACATGATCTCGTCGTGCCGGAGGTGAGCGTCGTCGTCGATGGACAGGATGGCCTCAGTCTCCACGGCGTCCCAGGGCAGGAAGCGGTTGTTCAGGCTGTTCTTCTCCGTGTGGACAACCTGAGGACCACAGAAACAACTCAAATCAGCGAGAAATGTTTACAAAGAAGGGCAAATGAGGAGTAATACGACTAATGCACAGATTAATGAGGAGGAGTGGAGCAAACGATGAAGCAAAAACGGCTAAAAACACACTCATTTTGGCCAAGGTTAGAAGGTTATTGGAATAACTATGGTCACCTAATAACCCAAGTCTTGAAAATAATCTAATAAGTCAGTGGCTCTCAATCTTTTCACACAGTGGCTCACCCTAACACTTCACGCTTCATAGCAAGAAGTGGTTCTAAGCCTGTTTGCATGTTCTCCCTGCGCCTGTGCGGGCAGTCAGATTCCCTCCATGAACCCAAAAAAACATGCACGATCGGCCAAACCCTCCAGCAAAGGTAGAGCTGCCCAAGAACAAGAAGAAGAACAAGAACCAAGCAACAAATCATGGAGCATCCACAGGTCCTGAGGTCCCAGAGACACTGAAGGATGAGTCAAAGGCTGCGTTCAGTCTGCAGCCTGAAGTGACCCAAATCTGATTTTTTTCGCCCCTATGCGACCTGGATCTGATCTTTTAATGACAGTCTGAATGACACACATCCGATTTTTTCAAATGTGACCCAGGCCACTTGGATTTGTGCTCCTAAAATCGATACATATCCAACCTTTTGCCATTCAACTTCAGTCTGAACGGCCTGGTCACATTCATCCCACCTACATCCGACCTACACGTCATCAACAAGCGAGAGTTTGGCTGTTATACTGTAATAAACACCTGCTATGAGACAATACAGCCCAACGCCGACATGTTTGGTCACTGAAATAGGCTGAAGACGTCCATGTTTAGGCGACTTCCATAAACACTGAGCAAACTCACTTCTGTGACGTCGTCGTTTCCTCCAGTGCTCATGCGGGACACTTTTGGGGCGTTTAAAGTTCACACTGGAGATCACACACAAGTCGCCTTTAATTGGAAATGTGAACAACCTTGCCATAAAAATCGGATTTCACGAAAAAATCCAAATTGAGCATTAAGCCCTTCAAGTCTGAACGCAGCCAAATGCAGAGGACAAATTTCCCTACAGGGACAATAAAATGTACCTTAAGTTAACCTTGACAACAAGTAACCTGAGCACCAACAGGTCTAAACCAGAGTATTGTAGGTCTAATCTAATCTAAACCAGGTCTAAAAGTGAACTACACCATTTTCACTGTACGTCTAAACGAGCCAAAGGAGAACAAAATTGTGGATACAATGAACCCAAAAACTGAAGAAATGAAGGACCTGGTGCGACTTAAACTGCAGTGAGAAACACCAACACGTAACAAGTGATTACATTTTTGCTTTAGTATTAATATATCTTAGGACTGACAAGGAACATTTCTCTGATAATGTAAAAACTGGAGCCAATAATCGAGTCAATAATGGCAACATGCTGTTACATTATTGGCCAATATTACGTTATCAGTTGCTACAGGGAGATAAAATGGACTATAGTGCTAGAATGTGATAATTAAAGAGGGGATATTGCGCTTCTATAGGGTTAACACGTAACATATTTAGATGATCGATGCATTAATATGTTTTAGAAGCTTCTCCCCCTTCACAGCGCTACTACGACACAGTCAGAGTGCGTCCGGCTAATGAAACTACCGCACTTTCCACTTTCAAGTTGTTTTGTATCATGTTTTTGCACATTTATGAAAGATGGTCAAGCCGAAGCGTGGACGACGTCGGCTTGTGGGTTGAGTCTTGGACAGAATAAGAATAAGCTAAGGAGGGTTTGAAAAAGGCCCAGGAGAGACGGCAAGATTACTCAGACATGCATGGATGACAACTAAGACCGGTTTTCGATGAGGGAACGTTATACTAGGGCTGGGCGGTATACCGTTTGAACCGGTATACCGGTAATTTTTATTTTTATGATATGAATTTTTTATTTACCGCCATACCGTGTGTGCGCGCATATGTCGGCAACACAGAGCGGCGGAACGTCGCACAGCGGTAGATTGAGCGGGGGCTGTTTTTCAGTGTTACACCAAACAAGCCAACAAGCCAGGTAAGGATAGCGAGTTGAGTAGAAAGTAAAATCTGCATCTTCTCCCCAATCTCTGCGTAACGTTGGCACTGCAGCACAAAACACTACACAGACGTCCCTGGTAGGCGCGTTTGCTAAAAGGGACCGTCTGTGTAGTGTTAGGCGCGTTTGCTAAAAGGGACCGTCTGTGTAGTGGTAGGCGCGTCTGCTAAAAGGGACCGTCTGTGTAGTGTTAGGCGCGTTTGCTAAAAGGGACCGTCTGTGTAGTGTTAGGCGCGTCTGCTAAAGGGACCGTCTGTGTAGTGTTAGGCGCGTTTGCTAAAAGGGACCGTCTGTGTAGTGTTAGGCGCGTTTGCTAAAAGGGACCGTCTGTGTAGTGTTAGGCGCGTTTGCTAAAGGGACCGTCTGTGTAGTGTTAGGCGCGTTTGCTAAAAGGGACCGTCTGTGTAGTGTTAGGCGCGTTTGCTAAAGGGACCGTCTGTGTAGTGTTTTGTGACACGGGCGAGAGCGCGGGTGCGCGGAGCCGCGCACTCCGTCTAAAGGGACCGTCTATGACAAGAAAAGCAAACGTTGGAATGATATTACCAACTCTATCACACTCCACTTAGCCAAAGACAAAAATACCGTTAAATACCGTGATACCGTGATAATTTTAAAAAATACCGTGATAACAATTTTTGGTCATACCGCCCAGCTCTACGTTATACCGCGCTTAAAGGCTCAAAAAAGTAGATTTTGTGTAATGCTACTTCTTTAAACAAAACAACAGCACTACAAGACAAAGACTTTATACTTAAAAAACAGCTTCATCGACGTATGAAATATATTTGAGTAGTAAAAGAGGATGGTAATTAGTAGAAATGCCAGTAGACTAATCCCAGACTGCCTGTGTGTTTACCCTTTGGAATTACAAATCTAAATAAAACGCTGTACTACAATAATAAAAACGTATTAAAGATGTCAAATAAGTTTTTTGTGCACAAATGTAGTGTGTCGTGTCGCCTACTCTGTTTCTGTGATGATCCCTGTCTAGGTTCAGCGTTAATAAGTAAAAAATGCACACAAATTGGTGAGAAAAAAAGATTTGGTTGGCTTAAAAAATTAGATCCGAAATTTCTTTTGTTACTCCTATTTGAGTAATATTTTTTATTGAAGTAACGTTACTTTTACTTGAGTTAAAGTAAGTCTACAAGTGACAAAAGCTTTACGTTGACAATACGAAAAGATCTGGACATCTTTGTTTCTTGCACTGCTCTTTCAGATATTTTTTTTATATGTGCCACATTTTGTACTTCAAATTAGGGCTGGGCGGTATACCGTTTGAACCGGTATACCGGTAATTTTTATTTTTATGATATGAATTTTTTATTTACCGCCATACCGTGTGTGCGCGCATATGTCGGCAACACAGAGCGGCGGAACGTCGCTGTGTGTAGATTGAGCGGGGGCTGTTTTTCAGTGTTACACCAAACAAGCCAACAAGCCAGGTAAGGATAGCGAGTTGAGTAGAAAGTAAAATCTGCATCTTCTCCCCAATCTCTGCGTAACGTTGGCACTGCAGCACAAAACACTACACAGACGTCCCTGGTAGGCGCGTTTGCTAAAAGGGACCGTCTGTGTAGTGTTAGGCGCGTTGCTAAAGGACCGTCTGTGTAGTGTTAGGCGCGTTTGCTAAAAGGGACCGTCTGTGTAGTGTTAGCGCGTTTGCTAAAAGGGACCGTCTGTGTAGTGTTAGGCGCGTTTGCTAAAAGGACCGTCTGTGTAGTGTTTTGTGACACGGGCGAGCGAGTGCGCGAACGCGCCTCCGTCTAAAGGACCGTCTATGACAAGAAAAGCAAACGTTGGAATGATATTACCAACTCTATCACACTCCACTTAGCCAAAGACAAAAATACCGTTAAATACCGTGATACCGTGATAATTTAAAAAAATACCGTGATAACAATTTTTGGTCATACCGCCCAGCTCTACTTCAAATTACATTAAAATGAATTCAAATTCCAAATCAAAGTTACTCTTTAAGTTACTCTTGAGTAGTAATTTCCCAAATACGTTTTTTACTGTTACTACTTCCTTTTTGGACCATTACTTTGTACTTCTACTTAAGTAATATTATTTTGAAGCAACGTTACACTTACTTGAGTACATTTTTTGGCTACTTTACGCACCTCTGATTTTAACGCCTTCCGAAAGTTACTCTTTAAGTTACTCTTGAGTAATAGCTTTTCCCAAATACTTTATTAATTTTACTACTTACTTTTACTTAAGTAATATTATTCTGAAGTAGGGTTACACTTACTTGAGCCCATTTTTTAGCTATTTTACTCAGTTCTGATTTTAACGTATCCCGAAAGTTACTCTTTAAGTTACTCTTGAGTACAAGTTTCCCCAAATACTTTTTAACTCTTACTTACTTCTACGACCACTTTCTTGTACTTCTGCTTGAATAATTTTATTTTAAAGTAACGTTAAACTTACTCAAGTACATTTCTGGCTTCTTTACACACTTCTGATTTTAACGCATCCCAAAAGTTACTCTTGAGTAATAGTTTTTCCCAAATACTTTATTAATTTTACTACTTACTTCTGCTTGAGTAATATTATTTTGAAGTAACGTTACAAATTTTTGGCTACTCTAACCACTTCTGATTTTAACGCATCCCGAAAGTTACTCTTGAGTACTTTTTTACTATTACTACTTACTTCTTTGACCACTACCTTAACTTTTACTTGACTAATATTATTCTGAAGTAACGTTTCAAATTTTTAACCACTTCTGATATTAACGTATCCTGAAACTTTTTGGACCACTACTTTGTACTTCTGCACAAGTATTATTTTTCTGAAGTAACGTTACACTTACTTGAGTACGTTTTTGGCTACTCTATCCACCTGTTTTTAAGGCAAATGTTTTGTCTCTCACCACGATGGGCAGTCCGATGTCGGGCCACAGCAGGTCTTCAGACGGGGGCTTGGGCGAGTTCCACACCACCACCACTTTGTTGAGGTAGGGCAGCCCGTTGAGCCTCTCCAGAGAGTTCATGAGCACCTCCTCCCTCTCGTACGTCAGCATCACCACCGTGAACTGTTCCCGAGGCATGTTCCCACCCAGAGCCGCCTGGAACTCCTTCCCCGAGCCACCCGTCCCGCCTCCGATCGGCCTGAAGCCGGTGCCCGAGCCCATGAACTTGGCCTCGGAGGGCAGGACAGGGTCTAGGGGCGTGTGGGGGAAGAGGTGGAAGGGCCCCGGCGCACGGTTCCACGTCCTGGACGGGAAGCAGAAGTGGAATTAAATGGGATTGTGGATGCAAAATTTGATTCATAATTATTCTGGATTCTAAATGAAAAACTCAAATCTTTAAAGCCCAAGTGCCAAGTGTTTAAAAGAAATGTCAAACATGATCTGCTAAAAAAAAGTATGAAGTATAAATTGTCCTTTTGTGTTAATAACAGGTGTTTAACGTTGTGTATGTCACGTAGATAAGGTACTTATAAATGTAGCTGGAACCGCTGAAGTGTTAGAAGTGTTTTACTTTGCGTGAAAAGGGGGCAGATATTACAAGTTTATATTTCTTTCTGCTCCTTTTCATTCACATTGATGCATCAGTATAGTTATTTTGTATTCACCATTCATGAATGAAATTTAAATTTTAATGAAAAGGAAAGATAATTCTAAGAACAGATGGTGATTTCAATGTAAAAAAAAATGTAATTTCACAGATTTGGTCCCATCAATGTATGTTTCAGCTCTGTATAAACTGTATGATACCTGGGTTTCTATTCTACCTAAATGATTGTCTTTGTAAACAGGCTGAATTAACTAATTTTGATTAATAACTAGCCGTGGGGGAAAAAAAACAAAAAAAACATTAATTAATTAATTAGATATGAAAAAAGTGATTAAAAGCAGCCTAATGAATTGCAGTTAAGCTTCATTAATCTTAATGGGCATGCACCAAATTGTCAATTTCGACATATCCCATCGAGTAAAATATTGAACACTTAACACTTAAAAATAGCTTCAATAACAAAGTAGCCTATAAATACCCAAGTATTTTGTCTATTCACCTTGACATTGTTTTTTTTTTTTTTTTCTGTAAATAGTATATTCTATATGTCACAGGGTTTAGGCAAAATAAGTGTCAAACTTCAGCCTTAACCCTTCGGTCTGCAGAATAACTTTGTGTTATGCAGAATTTCTGTGTTAAATCATTGTAATATGGTTAATGATTATGTTAAATGACTGAAGAAAATAAACTAATTAACTAACTAACATAGGCCTGTGAAGAAAATTAAATATTTTATGCCATAACCTATTTGATAAACAAAAGGTTTAATAAGGCCTACACATGAAGATATTCTGAAATATACAACCCTTTTTATCTTTTATACTACCCTTTATTTTTAAATAAATAAGGGTACCAACTATAGAGTGACCAGACGTCCCTATTTACCCGGGACAGTCCCAGTTTTTTTTCCCCCAGCAGATTTATCCAAAACCAGTGATTGGTCCCAGTTTTATATAAGAAATGCCCCTAGTGTCCATATTTTTGAGCAATTTGATCCCTGCCGACAGTAAAGAGAGGCATAAATTGTCATTTGTTTAGCTAAAATACCAAAAATCTGGTTAAAAACGACAAAAACACAAAAAAGCGACTATACTGACTCACATGTTGGTCATTGGTGGTTTCTGCATAACAATTTTCCTTATTTACGCACTCGTTTCACAATTTTATTATTACCAATGTCCCAGTTTTTTATATTGAAATTCTAGTCACCTTGACCAACTAAACAGCTATTACTGTGACTGAAAATAAACTAAAGATTGGTGTCAACAACAATGACCATGTTTCATCTCAACAATAATCAAAACACAAAAATCTGACACTGGACATTCTCACCTGTAGATGTCTGACGCTGTGTAGGTGAAGTTTCGGAGGAACCGCGGTGAAGCGTACGGAGGCTCGGTCTCCACTGGCCCCAAATCCAGGTCAGCATTGTCGGCGAGGTTTGCGTCCGTCCCGGCAATCTTACCAGCCTTGTGTGGGATCTCCTGCACGGGCTCCTCTTTGATCGGAGCCGCGGGGATTTGTATGCTAGTTCTGATGCTAGCTAGAATAGTACTTAGGACATTTTCTGATGTGGAAAAATAAGCTTCCCACAAAAACCTCCCCTGCCGCCGCATCGCCAGGAGGTCGTTGTCTGACAAGCTACGCAACAGAAAATGTAGCTCCGTCACTCGGGGTTTGGGGACAATAATAGTTGCTTCACTCCAACGGATTAAGTGGTGGTACGGGAGTCTTAAATGATCGCCCAAAATGACAGGTATCGCGCCAACTTCTAGCGCTTCGAACAGCCTCATGCCACAGCCAGCTGAAGCTACGACTTGTCCATCTCCTGGAGCAATGACCAAAGCAAAGGTCGAAACTTTAAGAACTTCCAAGCGGTCTTCCCTGGTCCCGCAAAGAGACCACTCGGTAGGCAAGCTCGGTTGAGGACTCTTGCAGGTAAACTCCACCAAAACCTGATCCAAGTGGCTATCCTGGACCGCTTTTAAGGTGCCGATGATGCGGTCGTCGTAGTCCGCAGGTGGATCCCCTTCGATCTCCTCTTCGAACGACTGCGGAGGCGCCTCTTGCAAACTGGTCCTTAGAGACTCCACCCGCTCCCCTTGGAAAGTGAACAGGTACTTCCTCTTGACGGGAACCTGCGGAGGGATTTCTAAGAAGTTGGGCTCCGAAAGCGCGTGGACTAGCGGCGAAACCACCAAGTCGAACCCCTGGCGATACTGCTGCTCCAGGAAGGTCGACTGCGCCACCGCCGCCCTCCCCGTGCTCACGTTATACAGGAAGTTCTGAACGGTGGAAGTCCTGGAGAAATGGACCAAGACGTGGTTGTGTCCGTCGTTCCTCCAGTACGGAAGAGCTTTGAGCTGCTTTTCCAGATCTGAAGGAGGCGGTGGCTTGGAGGATTCCTGGAGCTCGCCAACAAGCACCAAGTAAAGACAGGCGATGCTGGGGTTGTCGGTGATGTAGATGTTGCTTTTCGCCGCTGCCAAAAAAGCCTGTTTCACAAGCGGATCTATAAGGTCTCCCCACGGGTAAGAAGCAGGGTCGTAGACGTACACAGGGAAGCCGGAGGTGATGGGGCAGCGGGCATAGTCGAAGCAGGAGTGAAGGCGGCAAGAGCGGGACGATTTGGGCGGAGGCATTCCTGGATCCTCCTTATCTGGGAATAATCTAACCGGTAGTGACAATTTAGGCTGGTTTTGCGCCATCAGTTCTTTGTATGAATGCTCCGTTTGGCTGATGACGTTTTTAAGCTGTAGGAGGTCTTGTTTGGCGCTGTCGATGCTCCTCTTGCAAGCCTCGATCCGCAGGTTCAGTCGGGCGATCTCTCCATTGAGCTCTTGTCTCTTGGCCTCCAGCTGCAGCAGTTCCTCGCTGACCGACTCGCGGATCCGGCAGAGGTCTTGCACGTGCTTGGCCTCGCACAGCTCCCCTCCGGGCCTCGGGCCGAAGATGCGCTTGTCCGGCCCCCCGGCCTCGTCGATGGTGGTCAGGTAGTAGTGGGCGATGAGCGGGAAGAAGACCAGGATGAAGAAGAGCATGAAGCTGAGCCAGGTGAGACGGACGCGGCGCAGCACCCATGGCTGGCCTCCCGTGGAGCCGCCCCCTCCGCCGGTACGCAGCATTTTTCAGTCCGCTCCTCGCCCAGGCAGACTCGGGCGGGCGTCAGCAGCAGCCATGATACGACCTTGTCAGGAGCAGCACACAGACGATAATCTGAAGCAAAAAGCTGTGCCCTCCTGCTGCAGTGTCTCCGCTGAGCTCTTCAAGGGGGGAAAGGGCAAGTCTCACCTCACATTACTCTCCAAGGGGTAGGAATGAATGAGCAATGAAGCCATGTCTGTGGAAATAAAACGTCTTTGAGGCCTATGTGAAGAGAGGGGGCAGCATGAGGGCAGCTGTGCCCCTCAGAGGATGAAGCAAAACGGGCATGGCGCTCAGTGACAGAGGGGGCGGCCTGGAGGTCTTTCCCTGGAGAACATGGTTGGATCAGGGAAGGCTGTTCCTCACACCAGGGCCCTGTAAGAGAAGGAGAAAAGGATTAGTCATGTAAGAACACACTGCACACGTTAGGAGACAAACAGCTGATGTATTCTTAGCTGCAGAATTAATAAACGTAATTTACAACAAAGCTCCACAGCCATCTCTATCAGACAAGGTGAGTCTATTCCAATTTTACTCAAAGAGCCCACAAAGTCCAGGGCATGGTGCTAACGACTCTGCTAACCCTTTTACAGCCGTCTACTATAACTAAACACCACATTATCTTGCAGTAGTGAGATGAGACACAGTTTGCATGAGAACGAGATTTTAACATAATTCCTAACACATTTTTTAAGCATTTCTGTTGCCATTCTAGTTTTAATTTAGGAAAGAGATTTAACTTCACAAGCAAAGCCTTTTTTTTGTCCAATCCAAATGTAAACCCAATCTCACAAGATAATTTTTTCATGTGTTCTCAATCTTAGGATGATTTTTTCTTCTCTCATCCCGATCATCTTTTAATTGTTGTGAATTATAACGGCACAAAACTAGGCATGAATTTTCCATCCCCAAAGCTGTGCGACAATGTGCCTGTTTGTTCCATTTTTTCTCATATTTCATGCTGCTTAGAGAGGTGAAATCCAGTCTACTACACCAGACACAGCTCCAGCAAATCTCCTCCGAACGTCTGCATCATCCAGGCCTCGTCGCAGTCTCACATTACCCACAGCATCACAGAGCAGCTCTATCAAACCAGGGACGCCCAATCATCGGCATCAGAGCAGCGCCGCCCCGAGCTCGTCTTTCACACTAAAATGACTCATGTTTGATTTCTCTGCGGTCTCAACAGGTCGCGTCGAGCTTGTTTACATTCTAAAAGTGTCGCGAAAATCATCCATCATTTATGTCTGCAGTCATTTCTGATTGGTAAAAAGTTCGTACACACAGCGAGCTGCTGAATTCTAAACGTTTTGAGTGAGGAAAAAGCAGGTAAGAGAATTTGCTAAAATGTTGTCTATAATATAAGAACAAATTATGTAGTCAGAGCGGAGTGTTTCTGTCATGGTAAAGCCAATGACAACAAGCAAGCCAAGAGCACATTTCCTGATTATCGGGCAATAAAACACTTTATAATTAGATGCAGACGGTACACAGCTGTCTTATATTGTATAAGCAGCTCTTAAGGTCAAAAATATTTATACTGGGGCAAGACAAATTTACATGAAAAATGGGCTATAGCTGACACAGAGGGGGTGACCAGACGTCCCTATTTAACCGGGGCAGTCTCAGTTTGGAGCCTTGTGTCCCCTGTCCCAGCAGATTTATCCAAAACTTATTTTTTAACCCAGTTTATACAAGAAATGACCCAGGTGTCCCCATTTTTGACCAATTTAATCCCTGCCAACAGTAAAAAGAGGCATAAATTGTCATTTGTTAAGGCAAAATACAAAAAAGCTACTTAAAAATGACCAAAACACAAAGAAAATGCAACTATACTGAATCACATTAGTGCATAACAATTTTCCTTAATTACGCCCTCGTTTCACTATTTTATTATTACCAACCCAAACCAACCCACTAGTCACCGCATTTCAAGTAGGAAATGAGCATGGGGGTGCATCTGGCTCTATCGACTCTGTTTCCAATTCAATTTGTATTGAAAAAAGGTCGTTCCTCTCTCTAACTGCTGCTGACACGCTCCTCATTTTGGTCTTAAAATGTTCATTTTAACCCGCTCCTGGTGTTTTTATTTAACTGTTTTATCCGTAAATCAGTTCCTATTCCTAATATTCCTAAACTAGTCCCTATATCTGCCTCACTGAGTTTCATTTGACTGGAGCCGAATATAATGTTTGACGTCACACTCCGTTAGTCCACTTCTTTAAACAGTCTATGGTACAGGGCAGAGTCAACTTTCATTTCAAACAAGCAAAACCGACAGACAAAAACTTACCAGTCTGAACAAGCCCTTAAGGCATTATAAAACCGTTGCCAAATCCGACTGCCCCATAGCGCCAAAGCCAGTTCTCTGCATACTAACATAATAAGAGCGCAGTTCCTGATTATTGGAGAATAAAGTGCTTTATATTAGATGCAGACAGTTCGCAGCTTGACTTGTTTTGACCTCGAGAGCTGAGAGACAGTCTGGTGCAAGGCTTTCGATTATAAATTATACATTCAGCATTCTATTTCACATATCTCCGAAACATCAACCATTTACCACGCATTTCCCACCTCTATTTACACATTTTAGTCCAAAGAAGATGGATTTTTATTATTGTTTTTCCCCAAGTGAGTCCTTGGTATTAAACGTTTCTTACAAGCCAAGCCGACAGGGACAAAACACAGCACAGCAATTTAAACACGCCCCTGAGGTGTTAGAAAATTGCTGCTGGATCCAACTGGCCATATCAAAACACACTACCCCCATACAGTGGTGGAAGAAGTACTCATCTATGTTGCTTACGTAAAAGTACAGATACCAAAGCAAAAAATACTCAGATAAAAGTAAAAGTATCAGATATAGTCGACTTAAGTATAAAAAAAATGCACTTAAAGGGTAAAAAGTAAAACTATTTTGCCCAAGTTTTGAGATGTAGTAAAGCTTAAAATGCAGTGATTTTAATAGAGATTTGTTTTTATTTGTATGTTTTTGTTTGCTCAACCTACTAACGTGTTTAAAATAACCCGGTAGCCTTTTCAGCAAGTTTCATGCAATAATAAAATTAGAGTACAAATGTGTAGTGGAGTACAAATTACAGATATCTGCTCTCAAATCCAGTGAAGTAAAAATAAAAAGTATCCACTTTATAATGTACTTAAATGGATAATTTGGGTTTTTTGACAAGAATCTATACATCCCCGTCAGCAGAGTCATACATCAACACCGACTTACCTCCCAACAGCGTCCGGTGAGCCAAGTTCTTCCCCGGTTTCGGTGCTGTTGGCTGGGGTCACAAAAATAAAGTGTTTTTCTTCTCAAAACAATATGTGTTCAAAAGAGTGACACATTTGCATCACATAGCATGAATGACTAAAAATTCAGACCTCATAATTGCTTTGTCTGGTCATATCACTGCGCTGCCTCCAGGTAAAGCCGCGCATGAATCCAACACTTTTTTCAGTAGTTCGGCAGTGGTCATCGGTCTGAGCACGTAAACACTGCCGAACTACTGAAAAAAGTGTTGGATTCGTGCGCGGCTTCAACTGGAGGCAGCGCAGTGATACGAGCGGAGAGAAAATAGTACCAAGAGATTATGAGGTCTGACTTTTTCGTGGTTCATGTTTTGTGACACAAATGTATCACTCTTTTGAACACATATTGTTTTGAGAAGAAAAACGCTTTATTTTCGTGACCCCAGACAACTTGCCGGACACTTTCATCAGCACCGAAACCGGGGAAGAACTCGACTCTACGGACGCTGTCGGGAGGTAAGTCAGTGTTGATGCGCGACACTGCTGAGGGGGACGTACAGATTCATGTAAAAAAAACTGAACTATCCCTTTAAGTAAAAAGATACAGTACGGATACCTAAAATTAATACTCAACAAGTACAGTACTTAATGACTTTAACTTCTTTACGTTCCACCACAGATTTTTTGTATTTTTAGTATTATTTTTCCCTAGTGTAGTCCAAGGTATTAAACTTTTCTTATAAGCAAAGCCAGCAGGGACAAAAACACAGCACAGCAATTTAAACCAGTCCCTGAGGTGTTAGAAAATCTGTCGCTGAATCCAACAGGCCGTATCAGAACACACTACTGCCACAGCTACAGGGCCCGTACTTTAGTCTACACTGTCAGACTTCACAAATGCAGGTACGGTTTTTCGCTTTCTGCTGACATAACTGCTCCTCTTGTTATGGCAGAGATGGACTTTGATAAGAATTGGCTCCCCCAGGCCTACTGCAGAATTTAAAAAGCATTTCATTACAGTGGAAACGCCGCGCTGGAGGAAGATAACATCGCAGCAAAACAAACGGAGGAGTAAAGCCATGTTTTATTCCGTCTCCTCCGTGGGACCGGCGTTTTAGATGAGGATTAGATTAGCGGTGAGTCTGCAGGGAGGAGGCGGACTTCTTGGAGCGGTGAGATACGAGCAAAGGACAGGCTGTGGAGAGGAGGGCACAGGACCGACAAGAAGCAAAGATGACATTTGTGATCTGTTCAGACTCCTCCATGAATTCACAATTGTTCAAGAGAGGACAAGGGGTGACAAATGTGGGGAAAAAAGGACTACATAGAGCTGGATTTCATGACACGTCACACATGTATAAGGTCAGGAAGGTGAAATGTCAGATTCGAGCGCGCTTTGATTTTTATTTTCAGACATTCTGCCTGCTTGTATTTTACCAAAATGCCATCGTGTTGTGCCGTTGATTGTACTGACCCGGCAGGTTAAAGGAAATGGACTGAAATTCTATCGGATTCCTGAAGGAAAAGGCCATTAGACGAGAAGACGCTTGCCATCACCTACAGTCGGACCAGTCTAAAACTCCTCTCTGGTTTCCGAGAGTGGTGAGAAGTGCTTATAAACTCATTGTGGTGAATCGTTAGGATGCTCAGAATGCATAAGGTCAGTGAGGAATAATGTTGGACCACTGCAAAGCTTTTAAAATGAACTAGTTCTGCTTTTCACGTTTCAAAGCCCAGCAAAAAAAGGTTACTTAGGGTTAGTGTTAGGGACGACTGGGAGGCCTGGTCCAGACTCACGGTCCGGGTCGGGATCCAGGTGGTGGGAGACGATCTGACGGTGGTCCAAGGAATTGATTCACAAGGCTCATGTTTGCAGTAAGCACTTTATATCAGGTATTTATGTACTAGTTGCACCTAATTTTTATGCAATATAATGAATGTTTGTTTCCTTAAATTAAGAATTTGCAAGTCCAAGTAGGCCTGATACAGTCGCTATGGTAGAGATTTTTGCGGTATTTCTATAAGCCAATACATTAGGCCTACTTTACACGTTGTCAACTGAAAATGTGACTATAATGACTCGCAATAGTGCAGTACAGTTTCCCTTAATTACGCACTCGTTTCACAATTTTATTATTACCAACCACGACAAACCAGGAGCGTCCCAGTTTTTTGTTTTGAAAATCTGGTCATCCTATAAGTGCCTCATTTATCTATTTATTTATGGCACATCAGGCTCGGTAAAATCCTCAAATATCCATCTGTAACCATGTAATTTCAACCCAGTTTCAAATCAGCGTCTAAAAGAACTCCCTGCTGATATGACCTGCTATGACTTTACATTATTTTTTAAATTATTATTATTATATTATTGCCTACTTTAGCTCCTCACATATCCTTCCCCCCCGTGAGGCTAACCATATAACTTCCTTCCAGACCTGCTCGCTTTGATTACAGTGATCAGACTTGCGTTACGTCCGCCCACTCTCCCGTCCAACACAATTAAAAGTCTGACCCTGCTACCTGCTTCAACCCTAGACTGAAGGTGCCATGAGGGAAAGTGGACTTGAAATCCCCTGTACGTGTGAATTCCACCCTCCTCCCTGCAGCGTTTATCCCGTCTGGGGGCGCGGAATGATTGACGACACGTGTATTTCTAGAAAGTAATTACAGAATACAGAGTTAACCATTTGTAGCAGATCATTTTTCCTCTTAAAAGTTCCTATATTATTACACGAAACTGACTCTGTGCATCTAACTTTTCTTGTGCAGAGTTTGTCAACTGCTCGTCTCCACGGAGGGGTTATTGCTTCGCCTGGAATGTTCCACAGTGAAGCATTAATTAAACTCATCTATCTCCATGAAAATAAGCAGAAGTGGAACTAGGCCTAGATACAGGTCAGATCTACGGAGAGGCTTCTCGAGAACAAATGTCTTTAATGGTATTTTTAACTGGTTATAATGGAATGCAAGCAAAATAAACAAGTTTAAATGCCATACTGTGGAAAAACAATCAGATCTCCATGGAAACAAGAAGGTGGTGGGACCCTCTACCAAAAAAGTTACGCAGTGCACCTTTAATATGAGCTTTCAGGCATGCTAGAATGTTGTTCCCTCATGAAAAACATGTCTGGAGTTGTGTTTTGTTTCATTCACACATGTTTGACTTTAACTCTTTATTATCTCCAGAGCTCAAAATGCTCTGTTCCACCTTGTGATGTCATGAAGTGGTAGTTTTCAAGTTAACAGCTGCATTTTACCTTTAGTTCTCTAATTTAGACACGTCCAAGGCTGAAATCATCCAAATTATTCCAGGGAAAGCATGTGGAGTTTACAAACCCAGTGGAGCACTTCCTATATCACCACATGATGTCACAAGGTGGAACAGTGTTTTCTGTCTGAGAGAAAAACTCCAACTCTAAAAGTTAATATGCAGAGTTTATGTGTTAAATATGTGTGAATGTTTTTTTTTGATGAGAAAACATTACATTTAATAATTTTACACTGCTAGTTGTTTGAAATTTGAGTCAAAGCTCTGAGAGTTTAAACTCGAATCCATTTTTATGCAGATTCCACATATTTTCAGAAGGTCAAACAAAGTCATTGTGTCTACAGACATTTACATAATTATGCAATGAGAAAATAATTCAAGAAACAGTGTTGAAATTTATAAGAGTGGAAATATGTGTGGGCATTTTCATATTTCATTACATTTAAAGAGGGACTATTTTACTTCTGTGGGGTTTTAACAGTAAACACATATTTAGGTCACCATTTTTCCTCCTCCTCACCTCCAGAGTTGTGAAAACACTTGTGATATCATGTGGTAATACATGAAGTGCTCCATTGTGTTTTGAAACTACATACACCTTCACTAGAATCATTTGGATTATTTCAGCACTGGAACTGTCCATCTCTACTGAACAAAAGCTGAAAGGAGCTGTCAATTTGAAAGCTTTGAGATGTTTAATGTTTGAATGAGACAAAATCACAACTCCAGGTATGTTTTTGATGAGGTAACAACATTATAACATAACTTAAAGCTCACAAGAGTCAGTTTTGTGTGCCAAACTGTTGATCTGTGCGAGCGTCTGCGCCAACAGCAAACAGATGTCGCTCCTGCTTAGTCCTAATCTCCTCCAAAAACATGCCGCTCATAATCTGTCGCAGGAAAAGGAACGTCAAAATCTGAAAACTGGAGATTTTAATCCACAGTGAGTCTGGCGTTCGTCGTCATGGGAACGCAGCATTATGCTAACTCGATTTTGAGCCGTCAGAAGTGTGCAGATTTATACTTGCATGTTTATAAAATAGAGTTTGGTACAAGAGTGAAAGAAGTAAACAGCGCATACAATCTGAATTTATTTAGGAATCAATAAAGTATCTGTTCATCTATCCAACTATTTATCCATCCCTTCATCTATCCATCCATCTATCCACCGATCCAGATAGATAATCTATCCATCTATCTTTCAGCCATCTATCTAGCTATCTTATCTATCCATCCAACTATCCATTCATCTATTGATCCAGATAGATGACCTTTCTATCATCCAACTATCCATCTATCCATCCATCAATTGTTCCAGATAGATGATCTGTCCGTCTACGTCCTCTGTCTGTCCGTCCGTCCGTCTATCTATCTATCTATCTATCTATCTGTATCTGTCCATCGGTCTATCATCCATCCATCCGTCTATCCATCCATCCGTCTATCCATCCATCTATCCATCTATCTATCTATCTTCCATCCATCAATTGATCCAGATAGATGATCTGTCCGTCTATCTATCTATCTATCTACATCTGTCCATCTATCTGTCCATCAGTCTATCTATCTATCTATATCTATCTATCTATATCTGTCCATCAGTCTATCTATCTATCTATCTATCTATCTATCTATCTATCTATATCTATCTATCTATATCTGTCCATCAGTCTATCTATCTATCTATCTATCTATCTGTATCTATCTATCTGTATCTATCTATCTATCTGTATCTATCTATCTATCTATCTGTATCTATCGATCTATCTGTATCTGTCCATCTGTCCGTCTATCTGTCCATCAGTCTATCCATCTGTCTGTCTATCCATCTGTCTATTTGTCTGTCTATCTATCTATCTATCGATCCATCCACCTATCAACCATCGATCTATCGATCAATCCATCTATCCATTCATCTATCTCTGTATCTAGGCAACTGAATACCAATTACTCCTCTGGGGTTCCATCTCAGTAAAAATCAAAAGGTTTAATGCCACACAGTGAAACATTCCAGACAAAGCAACAACATCTCCATGGAGAAAAGCATTTGACGGACCCTCTACCAGAAAAGTTACACAATGCAGTTTTAAAACATAGGCAGAAATGAGCGTCCAAACCGCCTTCTCAAATGAAACATGTTCTCCGTACATGATTTAAATGATAAAACAAAGTGCCCAAAATGCCTACAGTACATAAGTGATAACAGTCTGTCTCCTTTGGCACGGTGCCCGCTCCAAAACTCCCCCGTGGTTCAGTATCGACCGACCCGCTCCTCACAGAATCGATGATAATGCCCTCTTTACTTACAGCTGAAGGGAAAATCCTACCGACAAAAAGGTTAACACCGCGTTATTAACACGTTTCACATGTCTTTAGCTTAGACAAACACATGAGTTATGCAGTGGTGGGTGAAGTGTTCAATTTTGATACTTAAATAATGAAATATCGATATATCGTATTGTTTAATGTGATGATACAGTACTGATATCATGGGCTGCTGTATCGATATATAACCAAAAGTATTTTTTGGTATATTTTACAAAATTATTTTGTTACAGCTACAGTTTTGCTGCTTATTCAGAGGAAGGAAACTTTATGCGACACATTTGACATTTTCACTGTTTTGATGATTAAAATGGGAGTGTTTCATCGTCACTTTGCACAAGAAGTGGTTTAAAAAATACTTTTTTTAGCATCATTATTTTATTTATTTATATATGGAAACACTCATGCCTCACAGCAAGAAGGTTGCAGGTTCAATTAAAGTTTTACTCACTGATCACACAAGGATCTGGCAGTTGGACACCGTTTGTCAGAGTCAGTTTATTGAGGAAATATTCTCGATCTTTTGACGATAAATCCTTTCGCAGAGCTCGACAAGCTGCTGAGTTCTGCTGTACTTCTGTTACCAAAATGTGTGCGCAACCGAGACTACGTCATCACCGTTTACTTTTTTCCCCAGCATAAACTTCTTAAAATTTTTAAATCCTCAAAGCGCCTAAAAATCACATCTCTTGGACTCATCTTCCAGATTTTATTATAGTTCTATGCCGTTTACCTTCAGTTCAGTAAAAATGGGCAATTATCCAAATGATTCTAGTGAAAGTGTATGGAGTTTAAAACACAGTGGAGCACTTCCTGTATTACCACAATGATTCACAAAGTGTTCACACCAAATACCTGTTTGGCATTTAGAGTACGACAAGTGAGCGATGTCAAAATTGGTACAAAACTAAGTGGCTCTGGGGAGGATCTGAGGACATCGTGATGTGGAGTTGTTTTAGTAATAGAAATTTGACTTTTGTGAGCTTTAAGCCATGTTATAATGTTGTTATATCCACAAAAACAGAACTGGAGTTGTGTCTTGTTTCATTCACACATGTCTGAGTTCTTTTTATTACAGTCGGTTAACTTCTCCAAAGCTCAAAATTCTCTGTTCCCCCTTGTCACATCATACAAAAAATGATTTTCAAGTTAGTTTTCAAGGCTGAAATTATCCAAATGATTCTAGTGAAGGTGTGTGGAGTTTAAAAACACAAAGGAGCACTTCCTCTATTACCCTACGACAGCACAAACTGGGAAAATGTTGGACTTTTTTCTGTTTAAGCGAAGAGCTCAGCCTAAATTTGCAGGTTTTGTGTGTTAAACATGTGTAAAAGAAACAAAGCACGACTCCAGGTCTGTTTGTGACGAGAAAACGACATTATAACACAGCTCCGATCAGGCCCTTTAAATATTCTAAAGCTTCTCTCTCTTAAGTTGGCAGAAATCGCTTTAATTCTAACCTAAATAGCCTTGCACCTCTCTCCTGTTAGAAATAATGACAGTTTAGGGTTAGGCTCTGCAGTGCTTTTCATCACGAGGTCCGCAGTGTTCACAGGGGACCCCGCGCTAAAGCGATGCCAACCTGACGACCCAGATATAAAATAAACTCCATGCAGGAAACTCCAAACACACCATCAGCACTTTGCACGGCCATGACTAACAGGGCAGAGCAGGACTACAGCAGCTGAGACCAAAGACGGGGTTTATATTCCAAGATTTGGACTTGGAATCGTGTTTGTTTGGGAAGGACAATGTACAAATGTTTAGGGCACAAAGATCTCCCCCCCAAAAAATACATATTAGCGAGTCAACGGCCAATCCTAATCACAGTTTGGATATAAAAATGTGCTCCTGCAATGAAATGTATTATTAAATGAGCTTGATAAACACGGTTATTCCCATCATTCCCTTCTCCTGACTGTCTTTTCCTGTGGTTTAAGGGGTCTGTTTGTTAAAAATTGCTCTGTTTAACTTTTCTGGTGTCCGTGGAGATGTTTCTTTGCGCAGAATCTTCCGCAGTATGGCATTAAATTGAGCTATCTATGCGGTATTAATTGCTAACACATAACAAAGATCGCCATGTTGCTTTTTATTGTTATAAAAATTCTATATAGACAATGTATTTATATGTTTGACTTTAGTTTTTAACACCCTGAATCCTCCCTTCCTTTGCTCCCGGCGTTAAGTCACTCCCCCTTCAGAGCGCGATCGCAACACAATCAGCGCGCATCCCGTTTTGTTTGATTTAATATTTACTTAAAGTGCATGATTTTTGGTAAATCTTCATGGTTAATTGCTCTTTATGATTATTTGCTGCCTAAAAATAATCTGATCTATTTACATTTTAGTTTCAAACAGTTACTGCTAAAGTTAATCATAAGTTTACCTAAGAAAAGTTTATTTTTTTTATTATTTTGCAGTCTATGGCTCCTTTTATAAGACGAGCGCAGGTGCACCATGGGAGTGTGGAGTGGAGTCAGACAGGTTTTGACCTCCTATCACCTTTCCTCTAAAAATTCTCCTTTTGTACCTTTTGTATGTCCTCAGTTATATGTGAATACTCGGGGTGTGCATTGCCTTGAGTCTAACAGTACGATACTTATGATATGCATGTCACGATTAAATATATCCCAATACTAAAACAATGGATACTTTGCAATTTATCAATAATTTCTTCTAATAATATTGTCAACTCCACCTTCACGAGAATCAAACTGTATGAAATATAATTCATGACCTTTTTTAAATCATGAGAACAGTGAATGCAACTAATGAATTTTAGTGAAAAATATGTAAAAATTTGATTCAGATGCATTTTTAATTGATTTGAGAATTGTGCAATGGAGTATCACGATATTTACTGAATCGATTTTTTCTTACAACCCTAGTGAATACTCAATAAAGAGTTTTTAACTGCGCTCAGGACTGCATTTCACTTTTGAGTCATTTTAAAAGGTGGAACAAGGTGCACAAAGCATCAGTCTGTGGCTTCACAAATGTATATTGTATATTTCAGGAGAATTTTCGTGTGGGAGCAGGGGTGACGTCGGCTTGTGGGCAGCGTCTCACACAGAATGTTATTTCCTATTATCCTAACTGTGAGGAGGGTTTGAATAGGATGGACGGATGAATGGATGACGTCTGAAACTTCTTTAGGCACATTTTTGATGAGGAAACGACGTTATAACATGGTAGAAACTAAAGCTCAACTCGATTTTATGCAATACCCCCTCTCTCTATAATGATTTCATACACCTAAATGCTCTATGTGTCCACAAAAAATCTTCCAAATGACAAATGAAAAATTACAGTCACTTAAAGCTGCATTGTGTAACTTTTCCCTGTGGAGGGTCCGTCAAATGCTTTTCTTCACAGTATGGTATTAAACTTAGACAAACTTTATTGATCCACAAGGGAAATTATGAGTAATGATTAGCAGCTCTCTTATCACCATCCATCCATCCATCTTCTCCCGCTTAATCCGGCTGGGTCGCGGGGGCAGCGTGCTGCCCAATACTCATAGCACCTGACCCCCCCTATGAACCCCTCTGCAGGTGGTGAGCCCACAGGAGGGTGGACAACATGGTCCTTGATGTTAGTTCATAGGGGTGCTGCATGTTTTGGGTTGATGGGGGAAACCGGAGTACCCGGAGGAAACCCATCCAAACCTTCTTGCTGTGAGGCCTGAGTGTTGCCACTCAGCCACCATGCCGCCCTCTCTTATCACAATATTATATAATAATAAAGTGAAAAAGCGTAAATGGTTTTAATAAATTCTAAATAAGCAGCAAAAAAGAGCAAGAAACACGTGTCAAATAAGGCATAATTATGTAAATTTATATGTACAAGCCAAAATAAAAATAAAAAAAATTTAAAGTATAAAATCTAATCTATAAATCCTTTCTATTTTCATGGAGACCAAACCAGAAATTTAAGTTGCACGTTTTTTCAGGGTTTGGGTGGTTCCTGCGACTTATCCTCAGGTGTGACTTGTATATTACATTTTTCACACTGACAGTCCATAGACCAAATATATGATTCATATATATGAATTAAAAATGAAAAAACAAATCGTTATCCGCTTTTTCATTTTGGTTTTAGAGACACATAACGAAAAGAGTTGTTTTTTCGTTTTCTTATTTTTGGTTCTGTATTGAAAAACGAACAAATGATACATAGATTAGATTCTTCTCTATTTGGTTGTTTTTATTTCTATGACTTCTATAACTCGCCTTTCAAGATGAAATGTCAGTTCTTGGTCTCTGATTTTATAAAATAAATTTCCCCCAATAAATTTCCCGCTCACAGTCAGAATTACGATTTTCTAGGTATTTTTGAGCCATAAAACCACCTGTAATTGAATAAATGTAAAACACAGCTAAACAGACGGACTCCCAACCGAAAAGTTACACAGTGCAGCTTTAAAATATTGAGAAAACACAGCACGGGCTCGTTGGAATGACATGGTAATAAAACGTGGCTGAACTTGGAGGAATCTGGTGTTGACTTTGGCCCGTGTGGCAGACATGAATCCCACAGGTTTGAACAAAAAAAAAGTCCGGGTTTGACAGAGCCAGACGAGTCCCGGAGAGCAGCAGGTGTGACGAGAGGAGGAGAGGGAGAAGAGAGGAAAAAGAGAGGGAAAAGAGAGGGATGAGGGAGCGTGAGGCATTCTGGGCACGGCCGAGTCAATGTTTGAACAGCCTGTGCACACTGGCAGAGCCCCTCGGGACCCTGGGAGCTGTTGACAGAGGAACTGTGTACTGCAATGATTCACAAAGTGTTCACACCAAATACCTGCTAGAAAAATATTTGGCATTCAGGGTACGACAAGTGAACGATGTCAAACTAGGTACAAATAGGGGCTCTGGGGAGGATCTGAGGACAAGCTGGGAGATTAATCACAATTTGAACAGAATATATTACGTAAAATTGACTCCTGTGAGCTTTAAGCCATGTTATAATGTCCTTACCTCCTCAAAAACAGACCTGGAGTTGTGTTTTGTTTCATTCACACATGTTTGAGTGACCATTTATTATTAATCTACATCTCCAAAGCTCAAAATGCTCTGGTGGGCGTTTTCCAAGTGAGTTTTGCCTTTTGTTTAGTAGTGACGGGCAATTCCACGGCTGAAATTATCCAAAAGATTCAATTTAAGGTGTAAGGAGTTAAAAAACACAGCGGATCGATATCAGACTAGGTACAAATAGGGGCTCTGGGGAGGATCTGAGGACATCGTGAAGTAAAGTTGTGAGATTAATCGCAGTTTGAACGGACGCAAGTCATGTTATAATGTTGTTATCTCCTCAAAAACAGACCTGGAGTTGTGTTTTGTTTGGTTCACAGATGGCTCAGTGAACATTCATTATTAATCTACATCTCCAAAGCTCAAAATGCTCTGGTGGTCGTTTTCCAAGTGAGTTTTGCCTTTTGTTTAGTAGTGACGGGCAATTCCATGGCTGAAATTATCCAAATGATTCTAGTAAAGGCGTATGGAGTTAAAAAAACAGAAATCAGCCTAAATATGCAGAGTTTGTGCATTAAATGAACATGTTTGCGATGAGGAAACAACAAAACAGAAATCAGAAAATAGCGCAATTTGGGCCCTTTACATTTTTGGCAGTTTTATTTAAAAAAAAAAACATGTTTGGGATTCTTGTACTAATTGTATAATATAAGTGTTCAATTCTCCTTATGCTCACTGTGTGCCTCCACACAGACACACAGACTGCATTATTAACACAAAAAGCACAGTCTGTAAGTGCTCCATGGTTAATACTTGCTATGTAACAGAGCTTCGAATACAGGGCTCCGCTTAGACAAAGTTCAGCTTTCACTCCACTAATGATTATGTGATAAAAATAGTAGACTTTAACAGTTCTTGGGACATTTTAGATAATCGTGATGATTGCCAACTAAGATAATCGCCATTTTATCACCAGAATGTGCAGAAAAAAGCTCTTTATGCTTGATGTTTTCTTCTAGATCACTGTTTTCTCTAAAATGTGAAATGTCAAAACTCTCAAATGAGGGCAAGGGCCAGATTTCCCAATTTATTACGCTGAACTTGACATAAGATATTCAAAAGTAGGAGTGTAATGATATCCAAGTCTTATAATACGGTATGAACCTCACGGTACGATATTTATTGCAATATCGGGGGATGGCTCATGATATTACGATAATATAGAGAATAACAAGACTGACATTATAAAATGCTTTGGTACAACATTTATTGTCATTTGGTATATAACAGTATCCAAATCTCTCTGTACGATATTTTCACCATAAACACCTCACCGCACAATATTTATTGCAATATTTTGACTGTGAATCTGCTCCTTTTTCCTCTAAAAATTCCTTCACAAGACTTAATCCAAAGAATGAAGATGTAAAAGTGCTTAGAACAGTTATTTCTTCATGCCGTCTGCACTGAAACGGAGCAAAGGATCATGGTCTATGTAGTTCCCTCTTTTTTTTTAGCTATTTCTGCATCAGAACTATTCATTTATTGTGATTCGATATATTGTGATAGTCCACGATAACGGTACGATTGTGAGACCTTTGACGATACGATATCGCCATATTTCGGTTATTGTTACATCTCTATTCAAAAGGTAAACTCACAAATGATGAACCTGGTAGTTTCAATCACTGACTAAACCCTAGAACTCACTTTATTTTAAGATAATTTTACATTTTCACAACATGAAACCAAGCAGTTCAATATGGAACTTATTCATAATAGTTAAAAAATATTATGCGCATGATTAATAATTGCAACACCAAATTTGAATATTGCACTTTGCCTTCACTCCACCAGCACAGTCTTTGTCAGTATTTGTGTATTTTAGCATCTGCAGAACCAAACGTTAAATCTGTTCGAGGCGTTAGCTGTATCTCCCGATCCCCCTCACATCTGACATGAAAATAAGCTGTGGTTTGTATGCAAATGACCTCGCAAAACACAGTCATATCATCTATCACTCCTACATGATATATTTATGAGAGGAAACATGCACCCAGAATAAGCTCCTGAAATAACCCTAAGATAAGAGTTTGGTGAGTAGAGTGTGCAGAGAGTGCAGCACTCGAGCACATTATCAACACCAGAGCCGAGCTGTAGTGAGGTGTGATTTCCTCTGTTACCCACAGCGACAGAAGAGATAATATCTCAGGCCTGAGCAGGACCAGCGCAGGCCCTGGGTTTTAATAAGGCCCCGGGCACCTCTATTTTCCCAGGCACTGTTATGAAAGGTGGAGGCTGCTTTCAAAAATATATTGGAGAACTTGGAATCCAATATTTGACGCAGAATTATACAGGGTTCCCACGGTCATGGAAATCCTGGAAAAGTCACGTAAATTGAAAATGTCATTTTCCAGACCTGGAAAAGTCATAACATTTAGTAAATTCAATGAAAGTTTTGGAAAACTCATGGATTTTTAGTGTCTCTTTCACGCGACCACAGCGTCCTGTTAAGTTCTCATTAGGCTATTATGATTATTTCTGAACATCTGCACCAGCTGCTCCAGCAGGACAAACACAATAAGGTGTTTTGTTTAAAAGAGACGACAATAAATGCACTGACAGGATTTAGAGTGTTAAAAAACTACAATATCAAACTATAAGGTGAGTGGAAAGGGTTCACATTTCATATTTAGCAGCAAAGTAGCAAAGTCTGCTCAATTCTACACATGTAAGGTGGTGTAAAGTCATGAAAAATTCACTTTCGGTCATGAAAAAATCATGGAAAAGTTTTGAAATATTGACAGTGAAAAAGAGTGGGAACCCTGTTATAATCTCCACATTATTTAGAAGAATAACTGTACCATGTTTCTCCAAATTATCTGCAAATATAACTGTTTGGCCAAATTTTTACTGTACTGTATGAGCTGGTTCATCCATCAATTCTCCAATCTGATATGTTGTCACTGCGTCTATGGGCACGGTACTTCGCTACTGCCACTATCACTGTTTATTTGGTCACTGTGCTGGTCCATTTTGCCAGGGGTTATCACAGCTAACCAGTAAAATCACTTATTTTTTAATACCAGATGCCCTTCCTGTCTCAACAAGATCACATTACTAGAAAAAGGAATGAGGATAAACACAGAGACACCGAAAGTGAGCATCAAACTGGCTACAGTCTGCACCTGCATATAAGCCACATCCACTCTATTTTTAAACAAAATAAAAATAAAAATAAAGTTATACAAGCCGCAACCGGGCTATAAGCCGCTGATATCCATGTTGAAAAATGAGACCTTTACTGCATATACAGAACAATTTTGTACTGTAAATGTACATTTATGGACCTGATCAGATTCTTTCCAAACAGTGTCTTTTAACACGGCAGAAACTGTGCTGATTAAAACGAGGTCAAAAACAGAAAAGAACCGGTAATTGACCTTCATTTCTCCTGTGCAGTGAAACCACAAGTCACTTTAATCATCTCCGCTGAAATCACTGAATCGTCTTTTTCAGTGTCGAAGTTGAACGGCCTCAGAAGCGCTTTTACCAGTTAGTAATTTGCCGTGCGTGTTCTATCTGCTAAATAAAAAGTAGCGTATTCTTCTTTGCATTAATTTTCCATCTATCTTGTTGAAATTCCAGTTAGAGCGCCCCTAGCGGTGGAAGAAAAATCCACAGATTAGCCGCTCCTTTGTAAAAGCCGCATGGTTCAAAGCCTAGGAAAAAAGTAGTGTCTTATAGTCCGGAAGATACGGTATATTATTACTGTATAAAACAAAGTAGGGATGCACCAAAACAGCTTTTTACTACTTTAAAAGGTGCTATATTACGCAAAATGTGATTTAAACCATGCTCTAATACTGTTACCTCCTCAAAATCGTACCTGGAGCTGTGTTTTGTTTCATTCACATGTTTGCATAATCCTGCATTATTAGTCTGTCTACATCTCAACACCAAAGCGCTCTGTTCCAATTTATGATGTCATGAAGTGGTAGTTTTCAAGTTAACAGTCATCTCTTGCCCTTTGTTTAGTAGAAAACAAAATCCAGAGCGTAATCAAATTAATATTGCAATTTGAATGGACGTAATAAGCAAATCGTGAGGCAATTTTTGCACAATAATTTCCTTTGCAAACAACACAATACCCAGTTTTATTCTGGGATTAAAACGGGGATTCTTGTAGTTTGCCCGTTCATATTTCAGTCTTTTCATCAACTCACATTTAAAACATGAAATTTGAACTGAATCCTATTATTAAAAACCTTACACAACGCAAAATTGACTCTTGTGAGGTTTTAGCAATGTTAAAACGTTGTGTTTGAGTAATACTTTATTATTAGTCTGTCTACATCTCCAAAAATAGTTTAATATTCATCCATCCATCTTCTCCCGCTTAATCCGGCTGGGTCGCGGGGGCAGCGTGCTGCCCAATACTCATAGCACCTGACCCCCCCATGAACCCCTCTGCAGGTGGTGAGCCCACAGGAGGGTGGACAACATGGTCCTTGATGTTAGTTCATAGGGGTGCGGGCGACCCGGGGATCGAACCCGCAACCTTCTTGCTGTGAGGCCTGAGTGTTGCCACTCAGCCACCGTGCCCTTAATATGGGCCCTTTACGTCTAATCGCAATGCCTGTCGATATAATTTCAATATTCTTCCCAAATTGCTTAGCCCTACAGCAATAACTTTGAATAAACCCTTTCCTGATCCTTCAAATTTTCCAGGATCGGCACGATATCCGATCCTAGTAAAAAAAAAAAAAAAAGGCATTATTAAAGCTACGTATTTCATTTGTATGCGGCGCCACAGACAGTCCGGCGCGTTGGAGCCTTGTGAAGAGAATAATTTATATGTTTTTATAGTTGCGCTTAAAACTCGACGTTCCACAGAGCGCGTCCGGATCAATAGAACATCACTGGAGTCCCGTAAATAATTGTCCCACACCTGTTGTACATTAGACAAGGCGCTTACAGCATTGACGTCTTCTCCACTTTGCTGCACGCTTCATATGGATTTACAGGCCTGTACTGCGCAGGGGGAATATTTCACAGTCCAAACGCATTAATCTTCGTTTTCTGTCTGTCGTAGTGAGAAATGTACGAGAAAGGTTTGCATGTTCTCCCTGTGTCTTCAAAGTGCCCATATTAAACTAATTTCTGATCTGTTTTATAATGTTTCCTCATCCAAAACAGACCTGGAGTTGTGTTTGGTTTCTTTTACACAGGTTTAACACAGAAATTCTGCATATTTAAGCCGAGTTCTTCTGTCAAACGGAAAACTTCGTTGCACCTTGTGATGTCATGTGGTGCTCCACTGTATTTTTAAACTCCAGACACCTTCACTAGAATCATTCGGATCATTTCAGACCTGGAATCTTTACTGATACTGTCACAGTATGAACCTCACGGTACGATATTTATTGCGATATCGTGGGAAAGCTCACGATATTATGATATTCTACATAATAATAATACTCATCTGTCTAGAAAGGCCTTCTCACTCTGACCATAACTGCACTGTCTTTTAATCTGTATTTGTTTTTTTTTAATGTATTTTTTCTTTAATTTTACACTTTTATTTTGTACTGTACTATTTTAATGTCCTTAATGTACGGCGACCTTGAGACCTCATATGGCAATAAAAACCCTTCTGATTCTGATTCTTCTTCTGATTCTGGGAGAGATCACTAGATTACTCAAACATGAATGACATTACAATCTCTTCAGGCATGTTTTTGATGGAACACAGTTATAACATGGTAGAAAGCTCCAAAAAAGTCGATTTTGCACAATACCCCAGGCTTAACAGGCTCGCCACTCCACAGATCAGTCAGTAACTTGCACTTTCATGCACAATGCCATACTGTGGAACATTCCAGGCAAAAGAATAACACCTGCACAGTGACAAGCATGTCCCACAATGCACCTTTAGGTTCCAAAAGAGCTCTCCATGGTAGAATCCTCCTCCTAACCTAGTCGGGCGTCCTTGATACATGGGCTGAATAATGAAAGCGAGCCTGATTGTGCTCGCAGTCCACGGCCGCCACGGTGATTAAAAGTGATGAGATGGAGGAGATGGAGGTGGGCCCTGTCCCCGTGGAGACTGAGGGGGGTGAGGGGAGCGACGGCGGGGCATCTGGATCAGTCTGAGTGTGTGTGGATGCCTCTTCATTCAAGCCGTGAGGGGTCAGGCCCGGGACAGTGGGTGAACACACATTTACACAGCCAATAAGAATCAGATGACGAGAATATTCAGGCTTCACAATTATTAGATTTGACTTTTGGTGTGCGTTTATTATCGTTAACAGTATCAAAAGTCAGATAATTGATATTAAAACTATTATCGAAAGTGGATAATCATTTGAGCAGGTAACAATACTAAAAAAGTCACACTCACAGGACAGAAATGAACCTTTCCTGAATCGCTTTACAAAGATCTTGAGCTGTATCAAGTATAAGAGCACAATATAAAAGAAATGACTAAGATCTAATGTTGAAAATGACATTTTATCATCTAAATACATAATATTATAATATATATAAAATAGAAAAGGGTCGAGTACAATGATGGCATTTAAAAAACACATAAATCCAGTGCGATTTGCATGTATAAAAAAGAAAATTAAGTTGTTCTGCATAAAAGTGAAGCTTTCTTAATTGTGACTGAAATGAAATGAGTAACTATCGATGTTGATGTATTGTCTGGAAAAGGGAAAAGGAGGCAGATAACATAAGATGACTTTTCTTTCTGCTCCTTTCCATTCATTTCTTGTATGTTTGATGTTGTGACACTGTCTTTTTATACATTATGAATCAAATAAACAAACAAACAAATAAATAATGTTATTAACGTGGCATAGGAATCAGTATTCAGAATCAAGTCTATTCTTCAGTATCGACATAGTTTGACATTTTAGTCCTGTGACATGCACAACACGTTTACTTGCACAAGAGAAACGCGTGGTGATACGTAACCGTTAATCAATGAATCATGAGACTAACTGTTGTATTTGGAAGTACAATGAATCTTAAAATAACTCTTTCAGTCTTTAACATTTTCTCTTCCACTTTTACCACATTAGTTTGCCCTTTTTGCTTAATTATCTGCTCATTGTTAGTTTGCTCAAATGTCTAATCCGGTCTAATCAGGTATGAACAGATCACATCAGGTGTTAAATGTAAATGTAAATGTTTACATGACATTTTCATAATCTGATAACTCAAAAAATCATAATAATGACGATGATAAACATATAAATGTATGTATATGTGTGTAAGTATGTATGCATGTGGGTGTATACACATGTATGTACGTACGTGTATTTTTTGGATGTATTTTTGATTAACATACCTTGGGGCAGGGTGGGGTAGTGGGTGATAAAGGTAAAATGTAACTTATATTTTCCCAATGAATATCAAAAAATCCCAATGAATATCAAAAAATCTAATAAAATCACAAAAAAAGAAATAATGATGCAAAGGCCAGCAACGAGATCTAACAAGACAAGGCCTGTCACAATAATTACTATATTCGTACTTTATCGTTCAATATATGAACGCAGAAGCAACACGTTTTGGGTCTCAATATTTATCGTAGGGACTTTTTCTTTGCCGTTTTTATGTAATAATGTAAAATTTGAGATTGATTTGACATGTTGCCCCAGCAGGATTGAAGGATGGGTCAAATGTGAATAAAAAGTACCTTCATCGTAACATTTTTGGTAAATTCTTTGATATCCTAACTCTCTAAAAGTTGTAAGAGAAGGACGGATGATATTTTGGAGGAAACTCAATTATTTCTTCACACTCTGGTTTATTTGGGGGAAAAAAACAAAACAAAAACAAGTTTAATCCTTAATGTGGAGCTCTAAAAATAGAGGGTGTTTGGCTGAAAAAGAACAATTCAATTTCAAGTTGGGTTCTGCATTTGCCACTTTTCGATTCATTCCCAGCATCATTACGGCTGTATTGGCGTTTTCTGGCACCACTCAACAACCACAGAAACAGCGATAGTGCTATTGCCTCAGCCCTGCTCTGTACGCCGAGATCTCCAAACTCCAATAAGGCCCTGCTTAGGCACATTTTCCACTGTCATTAAAAGTCTGAAAAAGTTGGAGCTGAAACTTTGTCAAACCGCCCATCTGCAGGGCTGCTACTTCCTTTATTACACTTTACTGCTGACAACATAACAATGAGGCCATCAGGACCATCTGGAGAAGCAACGTGACCACACCTAAAGTAACGGTATAAAGACACACACTTAATTCGATCAACTTCGCTTTTTTCTGAAGAGGACATATTGTGCTTGTGCCTGTTCTGTAGTTATATAATCTATGGTATAAGTGGATCATTAAGACATCACAACAAAACAGCTAAATGAAAAGAAAACTTGGAGGTTTTTCTAAAGAACACGAGAGTTATCACGATACTAAGACTTCAAACATGACATAAAGGTGTTTATTCCACCATGTTGTCTTATATTAGTTCTGATAAAAGATTAAACAGCTGAGGAAAGGTCCAGTTCTATCAAGTTACGTGATTTATTTATTATTTCAACCCAAAACCTGCACTGTAGGTGTGAAAGTGGTGTGTGTGTTGGTGGAAGCTTACGACATCGGGTCTGGAGTGAATGAACAAAACTCTGTTAATAATGGTCTGTAAAGCGTCTTTGAGGACATGTGTCTGTGAAAAAATGCTATAGCTGTTGTTGTAAGGTGACCTTGGGTGTCCAGAAAGGCGCCAAATAAATAAAATGCATTATTATTATTATTTCAGTATCGATATGAGTATCTAGTTTCAATACTAGATTTAGCATCGATGAGCATCTGATTTTCAATACTTCTGACAACCCTAAAGGGTACAAAAAATGCTTTTAAATACAAAAATGTTCTGATGAATTATTGGAATCTAAATGGAGCTTCACCATTTCACCATTTCACCCGCACTCAGTCTGTTCCTGTGTGATCACTTAGTTGAAAGTGGCCAAATGACCAAATATTTTTGGTCATTCTGATGGTTGTTCTTGAACAAAAGCCACTAAACAAAGCCAGAGCCAGGACCAGGGTTTGGCTTATGGGATGTGCCTCTTTAATGTGGTTTTGTGGTCCAGTTGCCGGGGGACGACTGAACGCTTCACTCACATTACAACTTACTAAAGGCATCTCCAAAGTTGCCAAACTGTTTATGACTGTATTGTGCACTGTCAAATACTTTCATGTGAAATGGAGAAGGCTTCTATGAGCTTCTTGCTTCTGCCTTCTCCTTTTGGACATCTAATTTGCCTTTATTTTCTGTGGATGCCTCTGTTGTCCTTATTGATTTTGTTCTTTGCCATTTGCTGACCACTGTGATACTTAGATTCTCAAATAAAAAAGAGAGAATGTCTGTCAGAACTATCCTGACAGATATTTTAGAGCAGGACACATCCAGGCTCACAGTTTCAGTGAATTTTAGCAGCTAACTTTTCTGTCAGAGGGACAGACAGTGTCTCTGTTGTGCATGTGAGGCCTTCAACTCACAGCCGGCCACATTATTACAGTCACTAAATCAGGCAGTGTCAGAATGAAGTGTCAAGAATGTGAAGTCTGGGCAAAGTTTCAACTTTCACTGTTGTGGGATCATCCTCCCTCAATGTCCCCACTGTACACGCACAGATCTGAGCTTTTTTAATGTCATGAAACAAAGAAATACTGTTATACACTTGTTTACTGTCGCTACAAATGTAATCGTATAAACATAAGACAAAAAAAAACATGATTATCCATAACGATATTCAATGTCAATACTTTTCTGTGCTGCCCTGGTCTCTGGGTGTCATTTCTGAACAGACTAATCAGTCAAAATGGAAATAGAAGAAGCATAACGAAGCGTGAAGCGCATTCAAAATCGCAATTATCAAATATCAAAGGCCGCAATTTTCTGGAACCAGTGTTTCCAAAATCTCCTGCCATATTCAGCACATAAACACTGATAACTGTAGTTGAGATCTGTACAAACATGATCTTAAATGAGATTCTTGTATTCGCTTGTCAATTCTTCTGGATGTGTTTAAAATCTAATCACAATCACCATGCATGACAGAAAAATGTGATATTTTTTCCTAATTTGTGCAGCCCTAACTGAAACTAGTGCTTTGATTTAGTGATCAAACAAAGAATAACACAGTATTCTCTATTCTCCTAATAAAATAGCGTGTGTGGGAGCTTTTTGTTCACAGAATTACATACAGTTGGCATTACGTTTATGGGTTTAGAATCGTTGCATTTTATTTGATATTCTGGCCTTCGAGTCAACAGCAGAAGTCTTGTTTTTACATATTCAGGTTTGTGATACACCAGCATGACTCATTAGCCTCGACTTGGCTGTTTACTCTGTTTACTCGGTCTTTAATGAGAGATGCACTAAATACATGACACCTCTGTGTTCAGCTCAGGGCCATCTTGTCATGGACTCTGCCTGTGAAAGTGCCATGGCCCACAGGGTAAAATAGGAAGACAGGAGCCAATTAGAGCCACAGCACAAAGAAGCTCTCTGCTGCTAACGAAGCACCATCAGTCACGCGCACGCCAGGAAAACGGGCTCACTGGCTTGGTCCAATTTAAACCAAAACGCACGAAAACCCAGGAAGTATGATTGAGGTGTTGTGGCTCAAATCACCCATAGCTCAAAACGCATCCAGGGAAGCCAAAATTGCGTAATCTGGTTAAAGAGGCGCATAATAGGAGAGGTGTTCAAGTGCGTGGGGTAAGAAACAGCCAGGGAAATATTAGACTTGCGATTGGACGTGGCATAATCTTACCGCCGTTTATATCTACGGCCTCTGCACAGCAAGATGGATTCTCGTGATATCTGTGATTACACCATTAAAGTTTGGGATGGAGCCAAAGACGAAGCTCCCAAACAAACACGGCGATATCGACAGATGTACTTCAGACTATTAGCATCAATACAGACTATTTAGTTTGTGAAAAATGGTGCAGAGGGAAGAGCTTCAGGGAAGATGTGTGCGGTTTTCTCTCAACTGGATTTAATAAAAGTTGGATTTTTTGGCTTGTTCCGCAGTTGCAATGTTTCCGCGAATCAGATTCAAATAGCCGTCATGGCGCTCCACATTTTCCGATCATTTTCTTTGCAAATTTATGTGTAGAACTTACTTCAGAGTGACACCGGATCTGGCGTGAGCTATGTTAAAGTGAACATGAAACTACGGCAGCTTCAGTGTGTTTGTCCGTGCAGTGGAGAGCGGATGACCTGAGTGTAAAGCAGGTCCTAGCATGTCTTCTGATAAATGTAAACGAGATGCTGCTTATCTATTTCTGCCAGACGTGAGGTTATTGGTATGATAGTTGTTATTATTCGTAATGATAGCTGCGCCAAAAATCGAAAGATTGAGATCTGAACTCGATAAGTGCATTTAAATCGACAGGTCTACAGCCGATCGTGTGGCAGTACGAGCGCGTGGACCTGAAGAGGAGGCACAAGTCTCCTGTTTAGGTGAAAAATCTGAGTCACAACGCATCTCTTTAGGTCTCCTTATGTGTCCTCGATAGGGCTGAACGGTCTATCGTTTTGGACCGAAAACCGCAATCTCAGGCAATACAATTTTGGGATCGTCAAAGCCGCGTTTTTTGCAGTGCTCCTGACTAACCCAGGTTTTGTTTCGGCAACAATTTCACACGTGCAGAGTTTCCCACAGCGATTTAGAGTTAAGGAGGCGGCCAATATGTCCCTCTGAACCACGTGAATCCTCCGCACAACCACGCTGACCTGGTTTAGTCCTATTTAATCCTGGTTTAGACCTGGTTTAGACCTGGTTTAGACATGGTTTAGACATGGTTTAGACCTGGTTTAGTCCTGACTTCTGGTGTAAGTCTTTGTTTGAAAAAAGGCATGCACTGTTTTTGCTGTAATTTATTCATAGTTCTATATTTTTTACAGAAGTGCAAGAATACTTTGGTGCTGCTGAGTCGTCGATGATTGAACCTCCTATTTTAATATCTGCCCAATTTTGTAGATGGGAAAAGTTTAAGTTTACATTAAGACACAGATGCTCTTTTAGTTCTTCAGGTACAATCACAGCCGTTGCTCGATCGCTCATTGCAGCCTCTGTACAGCATGTTTCTTGTTAATAAATAGGACGACATGAAATAAATTCTTGACTTTAGTTTTCATTCTTGCATTAGAGTTATGGAATTTAGTGTTTGGATGGTACAATGTAAGTTTCTGTGATGTTTGCAAATGTTCATGTGCACTGAAACTCGAAAAAAAATCGTGGATGAAATCAAAATATCTGCCAAAAAAATCTCAATTCAGTGTTTTCTTAAAACTTTTCATATCTTGTCCTCAAGCTTACAAAGTTTTGACTAAAATCTGCACAATCTGACTAAAAGACCAGTGTCTTTGTGTGGGCACAAACACATTCCAAACATTGAATGCGGGTTTCTCCGTAAGTATAAGTCATTGCCATGGGACTGCAGATGAAAATTTGCCTTTACGGCTAAATCTGGCATATTTACATGTTCGTGTGTTCATGTCAATGAATATGCATTGTCCCATTTTAAATAAATGAGAAAAGTATAAGTTGCATCAAAGTGAAATAAAAACTAGTGACACCCTGCTCTTTATATCTGAAGTCCACCTGTCTACGTTTTCAATAAGATGGAAGAAGATCGAATTGAGAATCGAGATCAATCCATATGGGGAAAAAATGTGATATAGATCCTTTAGGGTGGAAGTGATAAAAAGAAAAAAGAAAAAAGCAGCTTGCGCAATTTGTCAACAGAAGTGTCATTGTTCCCCATTTATTCCGATTCACTCAGACTGAACAGGGACAGAAGACGACGGAGATAAAAACATTTCCAGCACCAAAATGTCTGGTTGTTATGTGCGTGGTCGTCAGAATCGATATTCTACCGGCAGACAAAAGTTTGAAAGTTTTATTCACTGATTGCACAAGGATCTGGCAGTCGGACACCATTTGTCAGCTTGAGGAAATATTCGCGATCTTTTGACCATAATCCTTTTGCAGAGCTTGAGTTCTGCCATATTTCTGTTGCCAAAATGCACAACCGAGCCTACATCGTCACTGTTTACGAACACTAAAAGGGTCTATACTAAGCCCCTGTTCGCACCCATCTTTAGCCTGCTGTAAACTTGGACACACACACTCGTCTGATGTGGTGGCGTTGGTCCAAATGAGGCGTTGCCAGTTTTTTCCAGTGAGTCTTTCACGTGGACTTTGGTATATCTCCTCCTGTGGCAAAAACAAGGACAAACCTTGACTAGTGTGGGTGAAATTTTGCGGGATGGCAGCAGGGTAAAGGACGGTTTGTGAAGGACGGACCGGCCAAGCTCCGCCAACTGGAGTTTTATCACCTCGGGTAATTATGGCTGCATGTGCTGAAGCCTGAGCAAACAGCTTAGAGGGAATCAGACATCAAGTTCAAAGGCACGATTGGTCTGTGAAAAAGGAAGTTACAACAGAAAAAGGAGAAAGCGGTGTTAAAATAGGGAACATTGCGTAATTTGGTTTGTAAAGGCTTTCACACGCCACCCAAAATGGTTCAAATCCCGGCAGCCGGCATTAATTAGAATACAGTAGTCGTTTCCTTGGGCAAGACACGTCACCCACACATCTGCTACTCTGCTCGGCTCTGGAAATGCCCAAAAAAGCCTTTAACTTTGTCTTTTTTTAAAGTTTGTGAGTAAAACATGTTTACCAAACCACCGGAGAGGAAGAGCAGGCCTGTCACGTTATAATTATTATTCAATATATGGAATCTAGAAGATATTTTGGGACTCAATATTTATCAGATACTTTTTCTTTGCAGTATTGGGGAAATTGTAGCCGTTTTTACGGTAATACCGTAAAATTTGAGCTGTAGAGGGTAGAATAAATAACTTCTGTGGCCAATTATGAATTCATTCTGCTTTTTATCTGTTGCAGCTCAGGCTTTTTGAATGATTATCTTGCTTTATTGTTATTGTGTCAGTGGCGTAAAGTAGTTTCCATATGATAGTTTATCACGGTACAGCTCTATAGCGATGCATAGTAGGGGTGTAAAAAATACTGTGATATCGTATCGTCAAATCGCCATCACAATATATCGAATCACAAGTCTCTTTGCTTAAATGAATAGTTTTGAGGCAAAAATAGCTAAAAAAAACAGAGGGAACTACATAGACCATGAGGCTTTGCTCTGTTTCAGTGGAGACGACATGAAGAAAAAACTGTTCTAAGCACTTTGAAATCTTCATTCTTTGGATTAAGTCTTGTGAATGCGTTTTTAGAGGAAAAAGTAGCATAATTACAGTCAAAATATTGCAATAAATATCGTATCGTGAGATGTTTATGGTGAAAATATCGTACAGAGAGATGGTGTGAAAGGCCAAAGGAAGAACATGTATCTGAGCACAAACATAACATAAATGTAACATAAATTCAGTGTATTTTGGTCAATTTGTAAAAGAAAAATAATTTAAATCAGTACTCCATGATACTGAATGCAAAGCGCAGGAGGAACGACACCTGCTTCTCTGTGGAAATGCTATCGCTTTGGCTGAAATGTTGCACAGCATGGCATTAAACACCTCATGCATTTATTCAATCACAGGTGTCTTAACTGGAAAAACAAGCACAACACATTGAATTTAATGTCATATAGTGGAATATTCCTCACAGAACCTCCATGGAGACAAGCAGGAAGCTCCATAAAATGATGCACTTTCAACGCAGCACTATGTTTGTGTGTTTTAAAGGTCCTGCATCACGCAAAATTGACTCTTGTGAGCTTTAAATTACGTTATAAATGCCGTTGTCTCCTCAAACACAGACCTGGAGTTGTGTTTGTTTCGTTCACTCAGGTTTGGAGAGGCAATCATGCAGGTTTACTCAAAGCTCAAAATGCTCCGTTCCACCTTGCAATCACATGTAATGGTAGTTTTCAAGTTAAGAGCCACGTTTTGTTCGGTAAAGATTGGAAATTCCAGGGTTGACATTATCCAGATGATTCTGGTGAAACTGTATGAAGTTTAAGAAAGAAAACAGGAAAAAAAAGTATACAGATAAAATAATAACTAAACCATAATACAGTACAATACAAAAAAAGAAAGAAATTGGGTTAAAGTTATATTTAGTATGTAATTTATTTTGCTATATGTAAATATTTGAAAAGTTTCATGATCAAAGTGCATAAGCAACCGCAGAATTTTGGAAAGTTTCATGAACGGGGTGGATTAATATACGTTTTTTATGTGTTTTTTTGTTGTTTACAATGTGTATGTAGTATGTCTATGATTATTGTTTCTCTCTTGGTGCAAACTCGAAATAAAAACGAAATCAATCAATCAGTTTAGTTTAAAAAAACAGTGGAGTCCAGTATTACCACATAACGTCACAAGAACTCAGCCGAAATCTGCAGGATTTGTGTGTTAAACATGTGCGGATGAAACAAAACACAACTCCAGGTCTGTTTGTGACGAGGAAACAACATTATAACATCAGAAAACAGCGTAACATGAGCCCTTTAAAATGTTTTTAGTGTTGTTTGCATTGCACAACTTGGACCATATTTCATTTTGGCACATTTCTGTCTCACCCCTCCGTGTTGTGCTCAGTCTGTACTTCGAAAATAGACGTCGTGCACTTGAGCTGGGCAAAATGACAAACAACTTTAATATAAATTCCCTTAACATAACCATACAGACTTTTAGTCACTGCCATTTTTGTCATTATTAGTTAATTTTACTTGTTTTTACTGACAGAGGATTGGCTGCATCTGTTATGTTTCCTCGTCACAAACAGACCTGGAGTTGTTTTGTTTCATTCTCACATGTTTAACACATAAAAACTGCATATTTAGGAATTTTTCTCTCAAACAGAAAACACTCTGTTCCACTTTGTGATGTCATGTGGTACAGGAAGTGCTCCACTGTGTTTTTAAACTCTATACAACTTCACTGGAATCATTTGGATAATTTCAGACCTAGAACTAGACTTGACTAGACATGACAATATAATATAATAACAAAGAGTAAAAAATATAAATGGTAATAATACATTCTAAAAAATAAGTAGTAAAAAGGATAGCAACAGAAAGGGAATCCCCAGATTTAACTACCCCAAACTTTTTTAAGACCTTTTTAAGACCACTTAAATGAAAATTAAGACCATTATGCGGGCAAAAATCACCAGATCCAGTTCTAATAATGACCATTACTCACTGCTTTAAATAACAAAAAATACTTTTATGATAAAATCTCATTCAGAACTCATTTATAGTCATATGCGTTGCTTGTAAAATGGCCAAAAAATCATTTATAACATTGTAACAAGACAAACTAAACTTTCACATTGTCTTGTCTCATTGCACTGCAGCCCTTTGTGAAAAAATAAAACTTGGACATAATTTAAGACTTTTTAAGGCCTTAATTTAGGAACATGAAATTTGAAAGACCTTTTAAAGACTTTTAAGACCCCGCAGCGACCCTGTATATGTACAAGTCAAAATAAAATAGAAAAATAAGTTTTAAAAAAATCTCAGTAATATACAAGAGGTCAAAAGGAAGATAGCACTGACAGAAAGACCGTGCAAAAATGACACGGTGAATGACAGGACATAGAGTTAGCTGTTAAATAAAGGTTGAAGGAATTGCCCATCTCTACTGAACTTGAAAACTACCACTTTATGACATCACAAAGTGGAGCAGAGCATTTTGAGCTTTGGAGATGTAGACAGGCTAATAATAAAGGGTTACTCAAACGTGTGAATGAAACAAAACACAACTCTGTCTGTTTTTGAGGAGTTAACAACATTAAACCATGGCTTAAAGCTCAGAGGATTCAGTTTATCTTACTATCGGACCTTTAAGACCCAAACTGACCGTTACAAATGACTAAATCCCAGTCCTGCAGTACCTGTTATGGTATTTGAAGCAGACACGTCTAACCTTATTCTCGTATAATGAACAGCGTGGCTCTGCCCTTTGACACTGGAGCTGTAAGAACATCAGACTCACAAAGAATGCCAGACCCTTTTTTCGGTTTTCGGCCCCATTCATTTACGCCAATCTAATTACAGGCCCCACGTGGCTCTCGTTTAACCCCAGGCGTCTGTGGAGGGGCTCAAATGAGAGTGTGAGGCTGCAGGCTGAGGAGACGCACCAATAAAACCGCTTTGCAAACTCAAGACGACGAGTTTTAGTAAGAAATATGCGATGAAATAGAAACACATACTGAGCGACTCCATTTGGTGAGGTTATCTCCATCCATAAACACGTATTTGCAAGTAATTCTTAAGAGTCTGCCTGGGTTTGAAGGGCCTATTTTATGCTATTTTCTGATCTATAATATAATGTTGTCATCAAAAACAGACCTGGAGTTGTTTTGTTTCATTCACAAACACAAACTCTGCGTATTTAGGCTGACGTCTTCTCTCAAACAAGAAAATACTCTGTTCTACCTTGTCATGTGGTAATAGAGGAAGTGCTCCACTGTGGTTTTAAACCCAACAGGCTTTCACTAGAAACATGTGGATAATTTCAGCCCTGAAATTGCCAATCCCTAGTGAACAATGGTACCGTTGTTCAGTAGAGATTGGCTACAAGCTACATTTTACAAGATAAAAAAGTATCTGTTGATTTGAACTAACACTACATGACATCAGAAGGTGGAACAGAGCATTTTGAGCTCCACAACAACATTCTGACATGGCTTAAAGTTGAACTCTGGCACGTTTGAAGCTAAAGTCCATTTCTAGAGGAGGTCGAATACTGTCAGAAGCCAAAAAACGGCACAGATCAGTGTTTCCTCGGTGGAGATCTCGCTGTGGCAGTGAGTCTGTCAAGGCAACAAACTAGTGTAGTGATGGGGGCAAGTTCTTAACTTCCACGTAAAACCCCAATTTGCACAGAAGAAGCTTAACACCACTTTCTAACCCATCTTACAACAGCCACGAGTCTAACAAACAGTATTCAACCACCTCGAGCAACAGACTTTAGCTTCAAACATGCTGGAGTTCCCCTTTAAAGCCCTTAAAGAACAATTTTTAACATTATTCTGCTACATAATGCCATATAGGTCCATCTTTCTTCATTTATTTGATGTTTTCTGTATGTAAAATTAAAGTAATATCTACAGGACTGTGCAAAAGTTTTAGGCAGGTGTGACAAAATGCTGTAAACAAAGAACGCTTTCGAAAATATAAATAATGATTGTTTGTCTTTATCAACTTACAAAATGCAAAGTGAGCGAACAAAAGAAAAAGCCAAAGTCATTCAGAACCATCTTCAGCGTAAAGAAGTAATAGTAGTTGTGTTGGTGATGGACTGGCCCCCCATAGAGCGATTTGCATATTAATTCCTTAAGATCGATTCGTACCAAAGATTGATTTAATTTTTAATACATTTTCCCCCGGTGAACTTTAACGCCACTCGTCGCGTCATTGAAGGTCTGACAATATCAAAACAATGAACATGGCGTCGGACACTAGCGGCAACGTCAGCCAAGTCCCGGCTTTGAAGACGCCGGAAACACTCAAACCTCCGTCTGGCACCATTTCAGGTTCAGAGACGATAAAGACAAAGATGCGATTGACAGGAGCAAAGCGATTTGAAGGCCAAATGAAGTTGAAGTTTAGCGGAAATACATCCAGCCTCAGGAACCACTATAACAGCTCAATAATGGTTCTAATAACACTAACCTGAATCCAGATCGGGTCGGATCAAATCATGAAAATCAATTCTGAATCTTGAGAATTGGAATCGAATAGATTCTTGGAATTTGAATCGATTTCCAGCCCTAATCATGGAGTGTGTCTGGGATTAACATGAAGAGACAGAAGGATGTGAGGAAGCTCCATCCACACAAGATCTGGGCTTCGTTCTTTACATTTATTCAATTACAGGTGGTTTTATTGCTCAAAAATACCCAGAAAAACCGGCGTTCTGACTGTGAGCGCAACATGTTTGGAACAACGACCAGCCGAGGTCCTTCATAAACTGCGAGTAAACCTAGAAGAACTGATGCTCTTCTGAAGGCAAAGCTCACACCAAATACTGATCTGATTTAGATTTCTCTTTTGTTCATTCACTGCATTTTGTTGATTGATGAAAATAAATGACAAACACTTCCATTTTTGAAGCATTTCTAGTTTACAGCATTTTTTTCCCACACCTGCCTAAAACTTTTGCACAGTCCTGTATTTCCTTCTAAAACACGTAATAATAAGGCGTGCCCAAACTTTAGATTAATTCCTATATTCTCCAAATATGAAATATAAAAGCAAAAGTGTCCAAAAGTATGAATGACAGCCACACAGAAGGAGAAAACGCCTCCTTGAACTGGCGCATAAAGAACTTGGCACCAGGTTCAAACTGACGTAACATTTGAGGCGAGGCTGTGGTTAGCGTCACAGGTACAAAACCTCTCTATTATTTTCATACTTGAACCCAGATCGTTATGGTTGGCAGTAATTATACCGCTTTAGCACTACACTTATATTCTGGGGCCTTGTAAAAACAAATGCACTTGTCTCACCACAATTATGACGGATGATGCTTTTTTTTTTTTTAAATAGGGGATTTGTTTGTTGACAGTTGTTGGTCGTTTGTCTTGTAGAACTTCCGAACGGTAAAATATCGGAAATCAGATGCTAAATAATAGAATAATAATACATTTTATTTATTAGGCGCCTTTCTGGACACCCAAGGTCACATTACAACAACATAAACAAATGAAGTATGATTAAAACATACAGTTCAAAGCCACAGTTAAAGTGGGGCAGTATTTAATTGATTGATTGTGTTGAGTGTTGTTTTTTTTAGTATTTAGTAATGTATTACAGTATTTAGAAAGTTTAACTCGTCACGTTGCGTCTGTGCGCAGCTCCTTATTGTGGCTGCAGAAACACTCGCGCAGAGGCGCCTGTTTCGTTTTCCACGTTCGCACACCGAAATATTTACTTGCAAATGCGAGTGAAATGGGCGCACTGTAGAGTCCTGGTCCTAGTCCCGGTTTAGTCCGCGACCGAGCCCCGGGCTCTGCGGCTGCGTTTAGTCCTGGTTTAGTCCTGATTTAGTCCTAGTCCTGGTTTAGTCCACGGCCAGCTCCGGGCTCCGCGGAGGAGCTCGGGGGACAAACGCGAGGAGGCGAAACAAGCGAAGCGGCGAAACCAGTAAAAACCAAGTAAACATAAGCATTATAGAGATATATCGATATGTCAGAATTCATATCGAGTTTCAAAAATATCTCGATATATTTTAAATATCGAGATATCGCCCACCCCTAAGTAGGCGCAATATAAATGAACACATTCATTAAAATAAAGCATCAAATAAAGAAATAAGCAAGTGAATAAAAAAAACTAAATACTAAATTAGCAAATAGAAAAATAGCAAATAAAATCAATAAAAGACAGTCAGAGGAGCCCACAATTCTCACGGAGTGTTAAAAGTCGGTGAGTAAATGTGTTTTGAGACTTTAAAGAATCGACTAAAGTGGAGGTTTTAATGTGAGGGGGGAGAACTTTCTGAAGTTTGGGGCCGACCACAGAAAAGGTCACCCCGACTTTTGAGTCTCGTTTTTGGGGCGATAAGCTGGAGCCCTCAGACCTCAGAGGGCGGAGGAGTGATACTTTACAACTGCCGCCATCCACGTTCTCTGGAGGTGTTAATCTGAGTTTAGGTTTAACGCAATAAAAAACTGACCTGGAACTACACGATTTGAGATGATTTCTGCTGTTAACCCTTAAACACCTGAGTCATTTATTGCTAGTTTTTGTCTGCCTGGTCTTTCTGTGTATTAATGTAAATAGAATCTCAACCCATTTAAGTATAGAAACGTTAAAGACATCATTTTTTTCAGGACATTTTGGGCTTGATAAGTTCATGTCAGAGAAAGAAATTAATTTGTTTAATAACTATATGAACAGAAGAAAAAACAAAACGGAAATTATTTTTTACAGATTTAGATAAAAAAAACACACAAAGATAAATAATGAATAAGCTTTTTGATTCTCAAATATAATTCTCACAGGCCCTGGCTGTCAGGGGGGGAAAAAAAATCAACTTTCTAACACACGCACAACAGAAACTATTTACATTTTTACATTTTTCCTCCACTCGTTTTTTTTCCCCTCACTTGTGCCACTCCCTGAAACAGTTCCTGACAATACAGAGGGGTGTTTGTGTACGTTTGTGTACGTTTGTGTATATATCATTGTGCAGGTTGTGTATAGGTTTATTTATTTACATTTTTGTTATTTGGCATTATTATTCCTTGATTATTCCCACCGTTGTTTTCATTAAATGTAACTATCTAACCTGTAGTCGCTCTTTGGCTGCCCTGATTGGATGTTACGGTCATTTGCGGATCTGATTGGCCGAGAGCCCGACTGTGTCACAGGATGTCGTCATTATTTACATCAGAAATCAAAATGGAGGTCCGCGATGAAAAGTCACTCTTTGTTTTATCATAAAATGTAAAATTAATCGTGTTACTGCACACCTACCGCGGCGAAAATGGATTACAACCTCACCGGAAATAACTGTGGACTTAACGCTGGTGGTGAAAATGTTTTTGAAAGGAAATATTTGTCCCGAGCCCATCGTAGGATTCTAAGGGTTAAACAAGTCTGTCTCAAATAACATTTACAGTCCACACTGCCCTACGAAGGAAAAACACAGTACCTGCACTGACAGCTGAGAAAAATGACTTTAAAGTTCTGATGTTGTTCGTCTTGTGTTTGTCAGAGGAACAATAATGATTAGGGGTGTGTTCAAAAAATCGATACGGGATACATCGTCGTGGGCCTCTTGGCGATACACGTATCGATACGGAGGCGTCAGTATCGATATTTTACATGCAACAAACATTATTTATCAAGCTTCAGCAAACTGCGTCTGATAAGTGATCCTTGCGATGCGCATTTCGTATCAAAGGCAGCATTCCTTCTGCACTACAGCCTTGTTAAGGCCATATCTTAAGTTTACTTTCATCAAAGGTAGCGGCATGTCAGCATACAGCCTTGTTAAGCCATGTTTACACAACATTAAAAAGTCAAGCCAGATATTCACCGTACTTATTTTTCCAATATTGACATGCTATACATCGTTTGAAAGCTTAATTCCTCAGTAAAACAACCATATCATTCATTTTATGCCACACAGCGAGCCCAAAGAGCCATAACTTATAATTCCCGAAAATATTCATCGCATTTCTTACCTTTGAGCCGGTTCTGTCGGTCCGAAACGGGTCCAATCCAGGAATAGCTGTGCTCAATTAGTCCGTAACAGTCCACAGAAAAAGAATATCCAGTTGCTTTTTTCATAAAATAATTCCATGTGGAGAAATAATCCAGAAAGTCCGAGTTTGTCTGAATGGATGAGCGATGCATCTCTCTACTACTCTCGCTCTTGGTCCTTAGCATAGCTAAACGCTTAGCTCCTGTTAGCGGTGTGGGGTATGTTTGTTTTCTCCACACTCTTAGCTACAAAACAAGCGTATCCAGGCTTCGGTCCGGCTACGGGCGCGCGCTACAGCTTGGGGAACAAAACGAGTGCGTCCAGTTAGCGGCGTATTACGCATGACCGAGGGACAGTTCCACGGCAAAACCTCTTCAGTCATTGGTTCTTTCAGGAAATGATTGACAGATCTGAGTAGCCTATGAAAAGACGATTTCAGCGGTGGGCCCCATGTGGGGCAGAGGTGCTGTAGTGATAGGCTAGCTCCATGCGCTCTGTGTATGTAGACTCTCTCTCTCCTCCTTTTACGCACACTCACTGGTGAAGGCACACGAGACATATGGAGCGAAATTTTTTGGCTTGTTTTAGTTATTTATCTGAAGAAAACATGCCTAAATTTCAGAAGATGGTTTATTTATTATACATTACATCTTATTACAGTTTGGAACATCTGGTACATATTTGGCCGAGTGCGGGTGTTAACAGGTTAATCAAGGGCAGTTTCTGCCTTACAGCCTTCTTCTGTTACATTGTAACTGATGCGCTACACCAAAATAAAAATAACATTTGAGTAAACATCTGTCTTTTTTTTAAATTATAGGTTACGTAATGTAAAATATCGGGATACGTATCGCCTTGAAGACCATGTATCGGGAAACCCCTGTATCGCGAATCGTATCGTATCGAGACCCCTGTATCGCGAATCGTATCGTATCGCAAGGTTGTTGGCAATACCCACCTCTAATGATGATGTGTTTATCGTGTGTTTCTGTGTTGCATCAATCACTTTCACTGCCAAAAACATTACACATTTTCATTTCTGTATCAATTAAGAAGTTGTGAACGTCTGTATTTTGTCCCATTTCAGAATTAGACCTTAAAACATGCCGCGGTATCTGTGAGCCGTGTGAAATTCTCCAGTAAAACAAAAAAAAAAAGTGTTTGAATCAGTCAGTTTCAACATCCGTTTACCGTTGCTTCATTTTTACTTTGAATCGCTGAAGAAACTGGAGTTGCTGCAAACTTCACATGAAAAAAATCTCAAAAACAAGACAGAGCTGAGCCGTAAATCTTTTCACCAAATAAAACAGGTGTTAAGAAGGTGTTTTTAGTCTTATTTTTGTTGGGCAGAATAGCTGATTAGCATTAGCCCGCCCCCAAAAAATTCTATTAGTTGCAGTTTTCTTTTAAAAATCAAACACCGGCTGCTGAAAATATGTTGTTTTAATCAATTTTCTTGAATTTTCTGACTAAAACTTATAAAATGTATTTGGCAGTATTTGCCGTTTGTGTATGGCGTCACTACTCCTGACAGAACATGTAATATTAATAGTAAAATGTAATTAAAACTACATAAATGCCTAAGGATGTTGTGATAATATAATTACACATAATTCTAGGCATGTTACTGGGCGGGTCAAGTCTACACAAAAATACTATTGAGGACAGTTTTAGCAGATTAGCAGAAATGAAAATAATCTAATAATTTCTGAATTAATTTAACATTTAAACCACCATAGGAAACAAACTACAGAAGGTTATATGAAGTTTGAATTACAAATATCGCTCCAATCGTCCATTCCTTTTCTCCAGATTAAAGATGCACTGTGTAGCTTTTCTGGTTGTGTTACTGGTTTTGCTGGAATGTTCCACGTCATTAAATTCACATAAAGGAAGGTGGCGACGCTCGTCACGCCATATCTGAGGTCAAAATCAGATCCAGAACTAAAACTAGTAACAAAACTAGACTCTTTTAGTCCCGACACCTGCTTAAAAGGCGCACTGTGTAACTTTTGCGGTGGAGGGTCCGTCACCTGCTCGTTTCTATGGATACGCCATTGCTCTGCCTGGAATGTTCCACAGTGTGACATGAAACAGTTCTACTTTACTTTTTTTTTCAATTACAGGTGGTTTTACGTAACAAAAATGCATAGAAAAACAGGCATTCTGACTGTGAGCGGGGGTCGCCTCTCCGCAGATCTGACCCGTGGAAAGGTTTAATGCCATACTGTGAAACATTCCAGACAAACCTTTCGAGCTTTAGATTGATCTTGAGCGAAATACCGTGATATTGTGTCGTTAGAAGTCTCACGGGCCACAACAATATATCGAATTACAAGTTTCTTTGCTTAAATTTTTTATGTTATGTTATGTTCAGTATTGGCTAAAAAATCTAAGGGAACTACATAGACCATGATCCTTTGCTTTCAGCACAGGCAGCATGAAGAAATTATGTTATTAAGCACTTTTAAATCTTAGTTCTTTGGATGATGACAGAACCAAAGGACCGTCAAGGTCTTTAAAACAAAAAAACAGCATATTCACAATTCTGCCTCCACAAAAATATCATATCGAAGGATTTGGATATTGTTAAATCACTAATTATAACAAGTAAAAGAGCACAAAGACTCGTATACGCCCATGGACCACTATGGAAACTACCTGGACCACTGAGGGATCACACAGATATAAGACCACATGGGAATGTAAAAGAAAGTACTAAGATTTAATGTTGAAAATCATATTCAAACGTCAAAAGAAAGGGATTTTAATTATGATCGCGGCTTCGTAAACGGTATCAAGTCCAATCCTTAGTACTGAAATTTTAGTAACGAGACAACACAATTGCCACGTTTGCATGAGAGCTTTAATTCCGGATAAAAATAATTTAGTTCTGAATAAAAATTAATTCCACCATGTAAACACTTAATTCCTAATGAAAATAAACTGAACTTCGAAGTAAGTGGGGGGTTTATTCCGATTTTAAAGCCGAATTAATTTATTCCACGACCATGTTAACGTTTATTCTTCTTAAAAATAATCCCTGTGGTTCGTGCTCGTTGGGTCGTCCTTCTGACGCGATCCGGCTCCACCAGTCGTCTCTTCGGACTTTCCTCCACGTCTCTTTGGATTTGTGAACGGGATGTGGGAGTGGGCCGAGGTGTCTTCTTCCTCAGTTTGTCTTCTTCCTCCTTCTCCGACACTCTTCCCTTCTCCTCCTCAGCTCACAGACGTAAAGCGTGAGGAGGGAATTCTCCAGCTGCTGCTTCATTATCATCGGATTCACTGTCCGCGGCGTAACGACAAACCGAGGTGACAGAAAAGCCGGGAGCAGCTGAAGTGTGCGTTTTCTTCCGTTCGACGTAAATACATTCGTGTCGCTGTCCAATCAGAACCCTTCCCCACCCCCAGACAACAAACAGAATTAAATAAAGGCGATTTAATGTGTTTTCCATGTAAACTCGAGGGAGAATATTTTAATTCCGAACTATTTATTTCAGAATAATACATTTGGAATTAAAAAACATCATGTAAACCTATGCCAAGCCCACTCACAAATACTTTGAGGTCTTTCATAAGTGAGAGAAGTGTGTTTATTGATATACTGTCCACATTCCAGGGAAAGCGGTAACATTTACATGGTAATAGAGTGCAGAAGGTCACTTTCGCCATTGACTGTACACCATTTATTTCAACAAACATTTGATTATGACCCCGGCTTATCAAACCAATTTGCGGGAATCAACAGACTGAGGTCACAGCGTGGTCAGAGTACCGCCCTGACTGCGGAGGCTGTGTGCATAACGATATTGGGGCCGATGTGTAACGGAACAGAAATGAAGCTCAAAGCCGCTTGGATTGAGGGGGAAAAAAAGAGCAGCTCCAATGAAAAGACAGCAAACACTTGTATAATACAGAGATGAGACTGCAAGCTCCAGAAACATCTATAAAATGACTCAACTTACAATAGAAAATGACGATTATTAACCAAGGCCTAATGTGCGGGTGTCTGCTGTAGTTATAATCCATGCCACAGTGGATCGTTATGTTATAATTTAGACCAGCTCCATGTGGCTCTTTCCTCCTCCTGCTGTGGCTCCTGTGACTTTGGAAAATAAATAATGAGTATTTAATTACACTGTATTTTTATTTTAGTTAGTTCGTTTTTAAATGTAATTCTAAATTTATAGATAATGGTCTTGTAACATTCAAATAAAACGTCTTTAATATTTTTGTTGCTCAAAATATGCGTCGAAGCCACGATGTGCGACACCCGACACGTATCTGGCAGCCCGGACTCACCGCACCTACACCAGCGGCAGGATTTATTGAGATTTTTGACCCCTGGTAGGTAAATGATGGACAAATCCAAGAACAAAAAAAGTTTCTGAAGAAAACAGAATGTTTAATGCTCCGTGGGCAGATTTATTCATGCTCCAGTACAGATGATAAAATGATGACGGAACAGACGCACTTTTGGTTCGCTGCGGGTGGATAATTTAATCTTGGATTTTTATTTCCTACAAGCAGGAGTGAAATAGACATTCAGTAATAATGTGTTTAATGCAGCTTTGCGCACGTTTGTTTCCGTTTTAGAGAAACTAAACGTTTTGCCGTATCCGCGTTCGGACAAGGGTTCGCAGACGGGACGACACCGTGAACTCACATTAACGGCAAAAATAAAAATAGCGTGACCGGCTGCCTCTCAGAATGATGCAAGTCCATGGAGTCTCGTCCCCGTTTCCAAAATAAGACAAAATTTCCACACGGCTAAAAATACTCCGGGTGATTCCAAGTTCAAGTGCGGATGTGTGGAATTTGAATTTGGGATTTACGATGGGAAAAAGTATGAGTAAGTACCAAGTGCATGAGCGTTATTATCCTGTTACCTCATCAAAAACATATCTGGAGTGTTTTATTTCATTCACACGTTTGAGTAATGCTTTATTTTTAGTCTGTCTGCATTTCCAAAGTTCAAAATGTTCTTACACTTGCATCTCAATTAAAAACCGGCCTATTTCAATGTGAAGTTTTAATCTGGATGCGCAGCTTTATTCTGTCGCTCAAGAACTAGATGTTGACATTCCAAATACAGGAATAATGGAGTCTAAAGTCGTGTTGTCAAGACGCAAATATTTGATTTTCAGCATTAAATTATAGTACTTTATTTTATGTTATTAATCTTATACCATCTTATATTATTCTAAAACTATTCAGGAAAGGTTCATTTCTGTCCTGTGAATGTGACTTTTCAGTATTGATACCTGCTCAAATCACTACACAGCAAAAACTGGAGGGATACAATTTCAGGGTAAAATTTTTCAGAGTTGTTTTTAACACAAAAAGTGTTATTTTAACTAGTTGAAAGTTAAATGGGGGCTCGAGTTGGGGTTATTTACCACGGTTGATATAGTTAAAGTAAATTCAACTTCCCCTAGTGTTAATTTACTACTACTACTACTACTACTACTACTACTACTACAACTACTACTACATTTTATTTATTAGGCGCCTTTCTGGACACTCAACGTCGTCTTACAACAACATAAACAAATTAAGTACGATTAAAATATACAGTTAAAAGCCACAGTTAAAGTGGGACAGTATTTAATTGACTGACTGTATTTAGTGTTGTATTTTATTAGTATTTAGTCATGTATTAGATAGTTAACTTCCCTTAGTGTTCATTTGGCACCTTCCACCCATTACTTCAAATTCCCACAAGAGACCAAGACCAGACAAGTTTGAACCAGTTTTGTGCATAATTTTATCTTAAATTAACTAAAAATAAAACATCTCTGTGTGTTGTTTAGCTAAATCAGGATAACTCTACAAAGTGTTATCCGTTTACTCTCAAAACGTGAATATAACTCTTGATTTTGGGGTTAAACAGGAACTTTGGTCCAGTGTTACTGAATTAACATATCCAAAAATGTTAAATTAACTCTAGAACAGATTGGACTCATATAAACCCTGAGAAAATGTTAAAATTGATTCTGTGAGAGTCACTTTTAACACTCCACTTTTTGCTGTGTATCTAGTTTCAATACAAGATTTATCAATAAGTGTCAGAATTTTGATACTTTTGACAACCTCAGTCTAAAGAAGAAGTAATTCAGCAGGAAACAGGAAGTCAAATTGATGACTGATCATTTGAAAGCCAAATGAGATATTAAACAGAAGTGGTTTAGTACTTGACGTCTCCCAAAACATCACAGGCGCTTAGAAACTGTGCGGCGGTTGTATTTTATGACACATCCATTTGCATGCCGACGTGTGCCTCCGAATGAGAGCTGCTACTCTAGTGGGAAGCAGCAAACTGTCAAGTTATGAGGGCCATATCCCGCAGAGGGGCTGACCTGATTTTATAGACAGTTACAAGCGCCGCTCTAGCATAAGAAATGAAACGGCACAGATAAACATTTAGTCACAAGTTATGACGCATTATCCAAATCTAATTAAATATATGACGTCATTTTGAACTTTCTGCCATGTTTTAACGTTGTTCCTTCACCAAAAACATGCCTGAAGAGGTTTTAGATGTCATCCATGCATGTTTGAGTAATCTAGTGATCTCTACCGGGCCCTATTCGAACCCAGATACTGTCGAATGCTCCGCCCACAAATCTACCACAAGACACCGATGCTCCCACACAGCAATCCTCCGTAAATATACAAAAACAGGAAACAAAACTGTACACAAAAACCTGATGCGATGTGCGGTAGTTTCATCAGCGGGATGTACGCCCATCGTACGGAAGCCTGGGGGGCTCACAACAAATGCAAAAGCTGCAACAAACACAAACGCCACAACACAAAACCCACAACACACCAAAAAAAGCCACAACACACCAAAAAAGAAGCCACAACACACCAAAAAAGCCACAACACACCAAAAAAAGCCACAACACACCAAAAAAAGCCACAACACACCAAAAAAAGCCACAACACACCAAAAAAAAGCCACAACACACCAAAAGAAGCCACAACACACCAAAAAAGAAGCCACAACACACCAGAGCATAGTGAGCCGAGACTCAGACAAACAATAGTATTAGGCCTGTCACGTTAAATACTGTATCGACTTATTGTTATTAATACATTAAAGCTGAAACAATACTTTTTCTGGGGTCAGTAGATATCGTGGAGGCTTTTTCTTTGCACTAGTGGGAACATTTTGGTTATTTTTAGATAGATGCTTAATTTATCCCGAAGGAAATTCCAGCAGCAGCATCATAAACACAAATATTTAAAGTTAGCAGTGAATTCTGTCGTTTATTTACAGCAGTTTGTATTTTTTAAGCAGTATTGCACATTTTGAATAGATTTTGAGGGATAATTTAGCTTTGTTTTTGGTTTCAGTATTTTCATTTATCGTCTATATTTACTACAGCAATATATCATGACAGTCCTAAACAATAGTATAGTTTAGTGTACAGATAAAACATATAAAACGGTAACATGGCATCTAAATATTTTTTAAATGTCTGAATACAGTTACTCTAGTGTTATGCGCTAGTAGTTAATAGCCCATAGAAGTGAAATACCCATTCTTTAATACTGCTTTGTCAAAACTGTTTACATGTTTTCAATTTTATATAATTGAAAAGGCTCAAAATTGATTTGAAAATGTGCAAAAAAATAAAGAATAATCAACCAAAACCCAAGCCTTCCATTATCTTACTGTTATCTCTCTCGAGCAGTCTTTCCCTGGAGCTCTTTTCCTCACCGTCCCCGCTCCACCTGCCAAGAGCCCGGGCCCTGAGACGCTGCCGGCCTGCCCTCCGGACACTGATGGATTGTGGGAAAAGAGCCAGCCTGATTAGACCCTGGCGCAGACGAGTTAATGCACTAAACTACACAATTAGTGGCATCCCACCTGGACAATGTCAGTACCTCCGCCCGACTGGTTGTGTCCGTTCACTTTGTCAACATGTGGAAGGACGAGTGGAGCTTTGGGGCCATTGATCGGTCCCTCCCGCGCTACAGAAGAGAAGTTTATCTAACATGTCCACACCCCATTGTCAGAGGGGATTGTATTGATTTTCTGGCGACTAGAGTGCGGACTGAGTGACAGAGGGACCGTCGTGCCAACAGCACTTTCAGCTGACCGTCTAAGCAGGTCTTGGTTGACAGTATTCTGTTACAAAGATGAAACTTAAAGTACTAATAATAATAACAGTAATCAAGCTGGTTCACTTGAGACAACCAAGTAACCCAGGTGTACTTAAAGGTCCTATAATATTACACAAAATTGACTCTTGTGAGCTCTAAGCCATGTTAATATGATGATACCTACTCAAAAACATAACTTGAGTTGCAGGATTTGTGTGTTAAACATGTGTGAATGAAACAAAACACAACTCTAAGTACATTTATGATGAGGAAACATTATAACAAAGTGGGGTTGGGCGGTAATATGGTATACTGAGGTATCAAAAAGTAGCAACGGTATCAGTTTCATTACGGTCATTATAAATATCTGCAGCGCATAAGGACCTAACAGTAAATGCTGGTGGAGCTACGACCCTGCGTCAGGCCAGAGATCCCACCACCGTCGCTTCGGACACTGGACACAGCACTGACTTTCTCCCCTCCGCTCTCTCTCCTCTTCAAACGTCGTTACGCTCGGAGATTTCCATCCACACGCAGTGAGGAAGAAGAAAAAAACCTGACTGACGCTTCGTGTGTGACGTCGAGCTGAAAAGTTTGCGATGGACACGTTTTATTGAAGCCGAGGGTCGAGAGGGGACGAGGCGCTGAAGAGGAGAAAGTTCCCGCTCGAGGGCGAAGTCAGACTTTCACGGAGGAGACGGTAACTTCTCCGAGTGCCGAGAGCGCGGGTCTGTCAGATACAACATGCTGCAGTGGGAAATATCACACGCAGTGAACTGTCGCCTTTTACTTTTTACTCCAGAATCTGCCTCTTCTGCACTTCGGCGTGTCTCGGCGTGTCCCAGATCATTAAAGGGAGGGAGAAACGCGCTGGTGAAGTTTGGTTTGATCAGAACTTGTGCCTCATCTTCAAATATAAAGCTGCTATTTTGTTTCTGAATGGTTTAGGTGCAGCTACAAAATTATTCTTAATTAGTCACGGTATTCTTAATTATACCCCGGCAAAATGCTGAAAAGGTTTAACGGTACTGCCCAACCTTATAACAAAGATAGAAAAATGGCATAATCTGGGAGCTTTAATAGCAATAAACATGTTGATTGTTAATACCATAAATAAAACTAAATACCAAATTGTGGAAGATTAGAAGCAAAGCAAAACACTGCTTTTAAGACAAGCATGACAAACAAGAATAATGTTGAACAGAATCACGGTGAATATCCAAAACAGAGAGAAAGAAATACAAAAGTGACAGAGCTTATGTGCTACAGAGTTTGTTGGTTCGGGGCCAGGGCGGGACCACAGTCGTGTCCATGTGTCTCCTCCTGGACGTCCTTTTAGCAGCTGCACATTTCGCTCATGCCATGCTTTCCTCTGGACCGTGACGGAGGTACGGCTGGATTTCCTGTCCCATAGAAGGACTTCACTCAGCAGTTTACACACAATTAAGGCATTTAGTCGCTTAGTCAATTGGTGTTGATGGAGTCTTAGCTCAACGGCCCTACACACAACTAAACTTTGATTAGACCCATGGATTAATCACAGCCACAGGACAAAAAAAAGCAGGAGAAATCCACTTGTTTCACTTGTTCAGAGCTCTGCGAACAGAGCGGCTGGACAAAGGGGTGACGAACACAAGTGTCCTCTGTGCTGCGCTTTGATGAGGATCACAGGCCACTTCCAATAAAGGCTCTGTTTGGACAGTGTGTAAAATTTAACTGAGTCACTGAATACCAGCGAGCAGTATGTCATGCCAATCTCCTGGTTATACTGATGCTAATAACCCTGATAATGAACGCAGATACGCCCCTCGCAGAGACAGAGGAGGAGTACGAGAGTCTAGCCTCACCTCGGCTCTGGTCAAACGCAGTTAAATTAAAGTCGCCACGGAGTACAAGTCGCACTTTTTGAGGGAAATTTATTTTATACAATCAGAGACCGAGAAGCGACATGTCATCTTGAAAGGCGAGTTAAAGTAATAAAATGTTCAGCTCCGCTCAAATGAAGCTCACGGTTACAGGAGCGAATCTGGAGCCAGGCTGTTTGTTATGAAGAGGATTTTTTGGACGGACAAAATCGCAAAAAAAACCAAAAAAAATTCAGGACCATGTAGAGCGGGTTAATACCAACATTTTAAGACCCAAATGGTGAAGCCACAGCAGCAGTTACAGAGAGAGGAGAGACAAGATCCTAAGCGCGTGAGCTCTGTCCATTTATACAGACCGGCTATGGGCTGTACGTGTGAAAAATGTAATATACAAGTCGCTCCTATACTACTTACAGTCCGAAAAATATGGTAACTCACTAAACGCGCTCCCTCGTGCACAAGATTATTTATCCTGACAATAAAGAAGGCAAAACACTTGAAAAAAGATCATTTCGAAATATATTTGATCACTTTAAATGCAAAAGCAGAAGAAAAGCGTGGAGTGAACGCGCTCTGTGCTGTCGTGCTGTCAGTTTCTTTGCATTATATCAGGTAGTACTGGGGCATTTCGCTATTATAAACCACAAAACTCAGAACAAACCACAAGAAATCACCTTAATAGAGTAAATAACAACATAAAATATGTAAAGTATTTATTGTAGATGTGCTTTCAATCTGCTTTAGCCTCTAAAATGTTGCCCTGGACAATGAATATCCAATCCAACTCTATTTGTACAGCACATTTTACCAACACAAAGTCTCCAAAGTGCTGCACAGAGTAGGCACAATATAAATAAACACATTAATTAATATAAAGCATAAAATAAATAAAAAGGAAGTCAATAAAAACCCTAAAATACTAAATTAGCAAATAGAAAAATAGCAAATAAAATCAATAAAAGACAGTCAGAGGAGCCCATAAATCTCACGCCGTGTTAAAAGTCAGTGAGTAAAAGTGTGTTTTTGAGGCTTCTACAGTACCAGTGGTTGATGCGGGTTTATGTCACTCCTGCGAAATTGAACAAACATAATCATAAACATTCCAGATACGTGCGCCAAGCGTAATGAAGAAAAAGGTCCACTGCATTTTGGGAGCGTAGAGTAAACAAACCATTCTGAGCTGCAATCAAATCATAAAAGAAATTACTTCAAAAGATTTACTACTGGAACCTGCTTTTTTCATCCTAGGAGTTCGCCCCAAATTAACTGGATATAAAAAGTGTGAACACGGTTACTTATTGAAATGTGTATCTTACAAGCCAAACGACTTATTGCACTTAGGTGGAAAAACTGTAGGGGGGCAAGTATCGGCCAGTGGGTAAAACAGATGTTGACAATCTGACCTTTGTAACGAATAACGTATCTCCTACGAGGAAAAGAGGACCTGTTTGGATCTATTTGGAGATCTTTTGTCACTTATGTGGACGGCATGAACATATCTGAGGATCACAGCGACGAGGACTCTTGAGACTCTTGGTAATGTTGGGTCTGTGTGCCTTTTGATGGCTTTTCTTTGTTTTGTTTTATGAGAATACAGGTGTCTGAGAGGATGTTTTGTTCTTATATGTTAACACTTTAAAATCCAATAAATATATTGTTGGAAAAAGAAAAAGTGTGTTTTAAACGAGACTTGAAAGAATCATCTGAACTGGTTTTAATGTGAGGGGGGAGAGAGAAGTTTTTGGGACGAAAAGTTGGAGCCCTCAGACCTCAGAGTTTACGAACAATGAGGTGTGAGATGTACGCTGGGGCCCGTCCCTGAAGTGCCTTAAAAACAAGCAATAACATTTTAAAATCAACTCTAAAATTAATGGGTGAAAATATGTTCTGATTAGGGCTGCAGCTATCGATTATTACAGTAATCAATTATTCTGTCGATTATTTTGTTTGAATAATCGAGTAATCCTCTACTTTGCACACGTTAAGTACACACCACGTGCATTGACAGATACACGTGTTTTGGATGTGAAAAACGTAATTATCGCTGGGCTAAGGTTGACTCACCTCGCGGTTTCTTTTCCACTTGATCTAATGTACGGAGCTTTCTGTTTAGATGCTGTAGCATCAGTGTTGAGAATGTAACTTTTAAAATGTATTTATTCCTTTACAGATTACAGATTACATTCCCCAAAATGTAGTTTGTAACGTAATCCATTAAATTACTTAAAGTGAGTAACGCAATCTGAATACTTTGGATTACGTGATATTTTCATGATTTTTAAAACTACAGAAATGTAGCAACCAACTCCTGCAAATTCTTGTTTGGTTTTAGACCTGGATTAGTCCTGGTTTTAGACCTGGTTTAGACCTGGTTTAGACCTGGTTTAGACCTGGTTTAGACCTGGTTTAGACCTGGTTTAGACCTGGTTTAGACCTGGTTTTAGTCCTGGTTTAGGCCTGCTTTAGACCTGGTTTTAGTCCTGGTTTTAGTCCTGGTGTTAGTTCTGGTTTAGAGGCGCACAGGAGGAAGTGCGGTCCACACAGCGTACGCGACAAGACACGATCCACGCGAGGTGTGCGCGGCGTAGGGAGGAGATGAGGTGTACGGGAGGAGATGAGGTGTACGGTAGGAGATGAGGGGTGTGAGGTGTACGGGAGGAGATAAGGTGTACGCTCTTATTATACATCCATGGGCGCCGCGCTGTTTTGTGCACAGTGAAGTGCAGTGGTGGTGTGGAAACTTTACCTCTACCGGCCATTCCGGCCATCGCCGAGCGTATGAAAATAAAATGAAGCATCGAGGCAAAAAATAATAATCAATGCATTTTTCTAATCGATTTACTCGATGAATCTTTTCAGCCCTAGTTCTGATACGTTAAAAAAAAGTCTAGTTTTGTCAGATACAGGGCTCTACGCTAACTTTTTTTTCAGGACCACATGTGCTCATAAGTTAAAAATTTTAGGAGCACAGGAAAAAAAAAACATGGGGGCACAAGTAGGTTTTCGTTTTGAATGTTTATTACAGTGCAGAACTTGCACACACCAACTTATTTGCATGAATTTTATACAAAAAACAAAAGGATTATGACTATACTTTTCCTGCATGATCACAATGTTTGCTTGGTTTTTTTTTTATAAATCGATCTCCATTTTATCTGATTACCGTAAATTCCGGATCACAAGCCGCTACTTTTTTTCTACACTTTCAACACTGCGGCGTGTAATATGAAGCGGCTTTTTTATTTTTTTTTTCATCGCGGGAAAAACATGGACCAATAAAATGAATAAGTAGTTCACTGAGGTCCAATGAAATTGTATGATTAATCACAACTTCCTTATTTCAGTCTTTCTGCTAACCCTCATCAACATGGAGAATACCAGACGAAAAGCATATGATGCAGCTTTTAAACTAAAAGCGATCACTCTGGCAGTTAAAGAAGGAAATCGAGCTGCTGCCCGTAAAATTGGCATAAACGAGTAGATAGTGCGAAGGTGGAGGCTCCAGCAAGAAGAACTGAGCCAGTGTAAAAAGACAACCAAAGCTTTCAGAGGTAACCATAGCAGATAGCCTGAGCTTGAAAACTTTCTGGAGGACTGGGTTAACACGCAAAGAGCAGGCGGTGTTTCCGCTGTACAAATCAGACTGAAGGCTAAAGCAATCGCTACCGTGGTTTATTCCCAGAGCGCCAAGGTGTGTATGTGCATGTCGCGTGTGTGTGTGTCCCAAGTGTGTGAAGGTGTGTAAGTGCCTGTGGCGCGTGTGTGTCCCAAGTGTCACCAGTGAGCGAGTCCGTCCCCAGAGTTCAGCGGGGACGCGTCCATGACCCATCCCGGAGGCGCTCCAGGCGGCGGGGACGCAGAAGCGAACCCCCCGCCTAGTCTTTGGCCAGCGGTTTATAATATGGTGCGGCTCATATAATTACAAAATTGATTTTTCTTCATAAATCTGAGCATGCGGTTCTTAATAGGGTGCGCGCTGTAGTCCGGAATTTACGGTAATATTAATTTAGACTAAAAAGAAGCCAAACAAACTATACTGCTCTTAAACACTCTGCACCTCTTTTTGGACCCTCACCCACAGTTTGAGAACCTCTTCTTCAAGAAGAGAACTTCCACTGGCACTTTACACAAAACTGCTTCAAAGTAAAAAAAAGTGTGTAGGATTTTTAAACCTGTATTTTCACATTCCTAACTGGAGTTACATTCTTTTGTTTTAAAGCGGTATTTAGCCTCTGCACACTTACTAAACCAAACGCACATTGTGACAAACAGATTAATTTGGCATTTTATTAGGCAAACTTAAGTCCACATGTCGCCTGCTCTGTGCTGTAGCTCTGCTCTGTGCGGACACTGACAGAAAATTAGTTTTTACTTTGCGTTTCGTCCTGCTCTTCTAATCAGCGCTTATTGAGGAGGAGCCTCTGTGATCTACGCGGGGAGGAGAGAGCGTGAAAAGGCGAAGAGCGGCGCACTGATGTATAGACAGGGAGGCTGTTTAACCTGCTCTGTGATGCACGCTGGTACACGAGGGTACGCGCTGTGGACGAGCCGCGCACTGGCGGTGCATGTGGGGACGGGCCGCACAGAGTGTCCGCGGGCTCCAGCGCACAGGTCCCGCACACCAGTACAAGATTAGTGCCGACAGCAGCGGCTGTAATGAAATATGATGCACTCAGTATTCAGACCTTGAGTCCGTGGCGAGACCAAGTCCAAATGCGCTCGAGTCCGAGACCAGATCGCTTTAGCGGAGGAGGAGGTCCAGCGGCGTGGGGGGTGTCTACTGAGTGGTGGGGCAGGTGTGGGTCCTGCTGCGGTGCTGCTCCTCGTTTAAGGTGGACGTGGGTGTGTTTTGAAGAGTTTGTTCGTATGAGTGATATCTGCGCACACGCGGAGCTCGTACGCTGGGGTTGTGCACTCACACTAGGACTTCAGAACCGTGCTTGGGCACGATTCTGAAGTCCTAGTGTGAGTTTGTCCCTAATGTTTTATACATTTCGAACTTTAACTCATCAAGTTACGTCTGTGCGCAGCTCCTTATTGTGGCTGCAGAAGCGCTCGCACTGGTGCAACTGTTTTGTTTTCCTCGTTCGCACAGCAAAACATTTGCTCGCAAATCTGAGTGAAATGGGCGCATTGTGGAGCCCTGGTCGGATATATTTTTCGGTAAGTCACATTAATAGGCACAAAGTCAGTGATTACCCCCTGTGGCGGTGGGAGTATTTTCGGACAGAAACAGTGGTCACGTAAAGTGCTTTACAGTGTGTCGCAAGTGGTCTTTGCTTGGACATGATTGACCAGGAGTCGCACAACACAGGAGAGAGCCATGAGTCACTGTGTGTGGAGTTAAAAAACTAACAACACCAACAACACCTGGTTCACTGCTGCAACACGTGCGGCTGCAGACCGAGAGGCAGGCGCATAACAGATGTCTCAGGCCAGTCAAATCATTAGAAAGGCATGCTTCACTAAAAAACGAGCAATAATATAACTAGGATTTGCCGTTTCACTGCTGAATCACAAGAGAAATTGCCCAAAGTTGCGATTTAGTGGATTAAAAACAAGAAACTTGCAGCTATCACATGATACTGTGGGTATTACTGTATATTGAATCATGAGAAACCCTGTGATTTCTCTAGTTTTGTCAAGATACTTCTCTATTTTGGAAGGAATAAATACTAAACAATAGTAATAATACTTGTTTATACTTTCTATACTAGTCTATGTGCTCTTACAATAGTTCTGATGCAGCGTTTTATTATCAATACCTGCTCAAATGAGTATCTGGTTTTGATACTACTTTAAATATCGATTTATATTTGATTTTCAGTACTTTTGACAAACCTATTGCCATGTTAATATATAGTATAATATATTGCATTGCAAAATATCCTGTGACTCCCTTATTGTCTAAAAAGGTTTAGTGTGCACATTTTAGGGATTTTTTGAGAAATTACTGAAATATGAATTGAGAAAATAATAAAAGTATTGCATGCATTTGGAAATTTAGTTATGGACATCACTGATACACAAGCCACTGCGTTTCAAATAGGAAATATGCTCCAATTCACTTTGTATTGAAAAAAGTGGCCCCTCTCTCTGAAAATGCTGCTGCCAGGCTCCTCATTTTGGTCTTAAAATGTTCGTATTAACCCGCTCGATGTGGTAAAGATCTAAATTAAAGGTGCATTGTGTGTTTCGCAGTACAACATTAAGCTTTTTTATCTTCAAGGAGACCAAAAAAAAGAGTAACGTTACTAGGGATGGGACAAGATCTCGTGCCACAAGCTCTCACGAGAGAAAGACAAGAGGAAAATTGATCTTGTGTGATTTTTTTTCTTACATTTTTACATTTGTCTTGGATGAAAAAAGGGTTCACTTTGCTGAGTAACTCCTCTTGAGAGGCTGTAATACCAAAAAACACGGCTACAAGGACACCAAATCTGTCAAAGATTGTGAAGGAAAAATGATGAACCGTCTCCTCAACACGTCTCATGTCGTAAAAATGGTGTCTCGTCCCATCCCTGCAAGTTACAGGTCAGATTTGTGGAGAGGCGACCCCGCTCACCCTCAGAATACCTGCTTTTCTAGGTATTTTTGAGCTATAAAACCACCTGTAATTGAATAATAGTAAGGTAGCGCTGTTTAATGTCATACTGTGGAACATTCCCAGCAGAAATATCCATAGAAACAAGCAATTTTAGTTGTTATTTAGCTGCAGTTCTAGTTCAGCAGCAGGATTTACATTATGATCAATTACGGGATTACAGAGCGACGTATTTTACAGACCTGCCCTGGGGCGTTCACCTCCTGTTCTCACAAACATGCTGAGCCTCGTACTGTGGACTTAAACGAGCACGAGGCCTACTGTACAATCACTAGTATTCAAATAGAGCACATACAGTTATTATCACAGCAATGCCAGTTTGTCTGGAGTAGTGTTGTCAAACTTGATTTTGATACTAAGGATACTATACAGTTTCCAATGCCACAATCATAATTAAAAACACTCTGTTTAGACAATTTAATGTCATTTTTGGTATTAAATCATAATACTTGCTTTTATATTATGTGTATGTATGATTTACATGTGGGAAATAGTGAAACGAGATGCAAAAATGAGATGTGAATAGTTCTACAACTTGGAAAAGGTGGACATACTTTTCCACAGAAAGTGAAACTAACAAAGTGCAACATTTTCTCACCCAAAAGCAAGAAAACAATGATACAGTTTCAGATACCACAATCATCATTAAAAAACACTCTTTAGACAACAAAATGTGATTTTCAACATTAAATCATTGCACTTTCAATAGTGTTGATGCAAGAATGGGATGTTCAAATGAGATATGAACAGTTCTGTAAATTGGAAAAGGTGGACATACTTTTCTACAGAAAGTAAAACGAACAAAGTGTCACATTTCTCCCCCCAAAACAACAAAACAATAATACAGTTTCCGATACCGCAATCACAAATCACAAAAATCACATACACACACGTTCTTTAGACAACAGAATGTCATTTTCAACTGTAAATCATAGCACTTTCTTTTATATTATAGTATATGCATGATTTTCTTGTGGTGGCAAATATCCGCCACGCAGAAAAGGTTTACATATTGTTTCCAACAGAAAGTGAAACTAAAAGTGCTACATTTCTCACCCAAAAGCAACAAAACAATGATGCAGTTTCCAATGCCACAATCACAAAAATCACAAAAACACTCCTACTTTAGACAACAGAATGTGATTTTCAACATTAAATCATAGCACTTTCTTTTATATTATCGTATTTGCATGGTTTCCTTTTGGTGGCAAATAGCCGCCACGCAAAAAAAGGTTTACATACTGTTTCCAACAGAAGGTGAAACTAAAAGTGCTACATTTCTCACCTAAAAGCAAGAAAATTATGATACAGTTTCTGCTGCCACAATCATAATTAAAAACGCTCTTTCTTTAGACACTAGAATGTCATTTTCAACATGTATTTTCACAGTACTTTCTTATAGCGTTGATGCAAAATTGAGATGTTCAAATGAGATATGAACAGTTCTGTAAATTGGAAAATGTGGACATATTGTTTCCATAGAAAGTAAAACTAACAAAGTGCAACATTTCTCCCCCAAAAACAACAAAACAATAATACAGTTTCCGATACCACAATCACAAAAATCACAAAAACACTCTTTCTTTAGACACTAGAATGTCATTTAACATGAAATCATAGCACTTGCTGATTTCCTTTTGGTGGGAAATAGCCCTGATGCAAAAATAAGGTGTTCAAATGAGATAAGAACAGTTCTGTAAATTGGAAAAGGTCAATTTATTGTTTCCATAGTAAGTGAAACTAACAAAGTGCTGCAATTTCTCACCCAACAGCAAGAAAAGAATGATACAGTTAACCTGATACCACAATCAAAAATCACAAAAATCACAAAAACACTGTAATTTTCAACATTGAATCATAGCACTTTCTTTTAAATTATCATGTATGCATGATTTCCTTTTGGCAAATAGCTCCAATGCAAAAATTAGATGTTCAAATGAAATCTAAATTGTAAAAGGTGGACATATCGTTTCCACAGAAAGTAAAACTAACAAAGTGCAACATTTTCTCACCCAAAAGCAAGAAAACAATGATACAGTTTCCGATACCGCAATCATAATTAAAAAAACACTCTTTCTTTAGACAACAAAATGTGATTTTCAACATTAAATCATTGCACTTTCTTATAGCGTTGATGCAAAAATGAGATGTTCAAATGAGATATGAACAGTTCTGTAAATTGGAAAAGGTGGACATACTTTTCTATAGAAAGTAAAACTAACAAACGTGCAACATTTTTTCACCCAAAAGCAAGAAAACAATTATATAGTTTCTGACCCTAACCACACTCATAGTTAAAAACTGTACGTATGAGATGTATTGTATGTGAACAGTCATGTTGTACATTTGAAGTCTGTTTGTTATTAACATGTTTTTCTATGTATTTATTGTCATTGTCTGTTGTGTTAAGCAGCTTTGTCCCCTTCCAAGACAAATTTCTCCTACGGGAGACCAATAAATATACCTTAACCTTAAAAACACTCTTCTATTCCCATGTGGTCTTATATCTGTGTAATCCCTCCCCTGTGTGTCCTTATTCTTGTCCTGATACAGATCAAGATCATTCTAAAACGATTCAGGAAAGGTTCATTTCTCTCCTGTGAATGTGCCACAACTATTTCAGGACTTTATCTTACATATTTTAATGAAATACATAGTTAAGACCTTCATAGTTAAGAAAGTGATTCTGATTTTGAACAAATTCTGTAGCTTCCTCAGTATCTTGTGTTGCTGCTTACAAATGATCAACAATAAACAATTACAGATGCTATAGGACATGGGGAACAAGGAAAAAAATATTTAAAATACGATTTCAGAGTAAAGTTCTGCAAGCAAATGAGGATTTTATTGATATTACATACTGAAAAAATGTGTGCTGCTTTGGGAGGATCGGTAAAAATGACATAAACAAGGCCCGACATCTGGTCTCGCTACATTCACATTTCATTTTACGATGATATAGAATGCGGATTTTCTAACTCAATACATCACAGCGCATAACGAAGTGAGAACATCCCCCCTCTCCAGGCACAGTTACCCGTGTGCCGCCCAAGAGAAGGGGGTAAACGGCTGTAAAGTACCCCGGGCTGTAAAGTCCCCATGAATTATACCCTTTATGAAGCGAGTTAATCTGTGCACATATCAGGGATGCAACGGTACAGTTTTCCAATGATTCGATACGTACCTCAATACATGGGTCAAGATATCGATTAGAGATGCCCCGATCAAGGTTTTTTGGCTTCCAATCTGGAGGCGTTTTGATTTACAGCTGCAGTAAAGCGCGTCGATGCTGCAAAAACATGTGAAACTGTCTCGGTCGGATCAGGCGACTGAATCCGATACTGTCCGATACTCGCACAAGAACCAGATCGGGAGCCGATACTGATACTGAATATCGGATCGGGACATCCCTAAAATCAGTTCGATTTCAATGCGTTTTAAGACGTATGTGTGTATACGAGCGCATTTGATTGAAGCCGATGTAAAGCCAAAAGCGTTTCTAAAGTATTTAAAAGTTAATATCTTTGTCATTTCTGGGTCTATAAACGTAAAATAAAAAGTGACTGAAAGATAAAATCCACCTCTGTTAGAATATTTCATTTGCAAGTCCTTGAGGACGACGCTGCGATAACTGGACCAAAATCAATGACAAAACAGCGTGCATGGAAGGACATGTACGTATCAAACACACACAGAGTAAATACAGCGTGTCACATTACTCCTCAGGAATAGTCCACAAATGAGGCACAAAAGATCGGTAAAATGACACAAACAAGGCCCAAAATTTGGTCTTGCGACATTCACATTTCATTTTATTATAATATTCTTATTTTCTGAGACATTCCCGCTGAGAGAATGGGACGCTCGAGCCGGGACTTTCAAGCCAGGGGGACGTTCGAGCTGGTTTTCCTATGTACATTCAAACAAGTATGAGTTTTGGTCATATTTTTTGTTTCAATTAGACTTAGACAAACTTTATTGCTCCACAAGGGAGATTATTTGGACACAGTAGCTCATACATCATAATAAATTATAATAAAGAGTAAAAAATATATAAATTGTAATAATAAATTCTAAATAAGTATCAAAAAAGATGGCAAGAGACTGATTTCCGATACTAAAACAAAACAACAAACGCTATTAAACTTCAGCGTTATCTGTGATACTTTGAGCACCATTCATAAGATCACATTCTGTTTGTTTGTGCATTGTTAATCGCTATGACAACCGTCCTGATATTTGATCGTTATACAGCGGGGGGTCCAGACAGTGTGCACTTAAAGTTATGTAATCCTAATAATAAGCACAGGGCCCACAGGCTGGAGCACTGACACTACACATGCTCCTAAAAGCTAACCACAAACAGATGACACATTTACCGGCTGGCTGCACAAACGACTACAAAATTAGGATTTTTTTTTTGTTTGCTGTTGTTTTGTTTAGTCAAATAAAGGGTATTTATACAACGAGAAGGTTCCAGGTGCGATTCCAAGTGGACTAGGGGTAATTACATCGCCAGAAATAATTAGAAAACTAGAATATTCAGATAATCCAATAATTAAATCTGATTTTGGCTGGAAAAAATGCCAATTTGGGTGATTTCAGACCTGGAATTTCCATTGTCTATGAGAGGTAAAAGGCAGACGCTACAGGGCTCTACGCTAACTTTTTTTTTCAGGAGCACATGTGCCCCTAAGTTAAAAATTTTAGGAGCACAGAAAAAAATATGGGGGCACAAGTAGGTTTTCGTTTTGAATGATTATTACAGTGCAGAACTTACACACACCAACACCAACACTGAATAAATTTAATACAAAAAACAAAAGCATTATGACTGTACTTTTCCTGCATGATCGCAATGTTTTTATAAATATATCTTCATTTTATCTGATTAATATTTAAACTTAAAATAAACCAAACAAACTGTACTGCACTGAAACACTCTGTGGCCCTTTTTGGACCTTCACCCACAGTTTAAGAACCTCTTCTTTAAGAAAACTTCCACTGGCACTTTACACAAAACTGTTTCAAAGTGAATAAAGTGTGTAGGATTTTTAAACCTGTATTTTCAAATTCATAACTGGAGTTACATTCTCTTCCTGGTTTTAAAGTGTTTTTTAGCCTCTGCACATTTACCAAACAAAACGTACATTGTGACAGATTTATTTGGCATTTTCTTAGGCAAACTTCTGCCCACATATCGCCTGCTCTGTGCTGTAGGTCTGCTCTGTGCGGACACGGACATAAAATTAGTATTGGCGTATTTGACGAGGCAAATGGATAGGTGGGATGTTTAACCTGCCCTGTGATACACACTGGTACATGAGGGTGCGCGCTATGTACAAGCCGCGCGCTGGCGGTGCCGCATGCGTGTCCGCGGCTCCAGCGCACAGGTCCCGCACACGGTACAAGTTTATTGCCGATAGCAGCGGCCGTAATGAAAAATGACCGCACTCAGTATTCAGACCTTGAGTCCGTGACAAGACCGAGTCCAAATGCGCTCCAGTCCGAGACAAGACCAAGACAAAACCATTGCTTTAGCGGAGAAGGAAGTCCAGGGCACGGGGGTGTCTGTGAGTGTGGGACAGGTGTGGGTCCTGCTGCGGGGCGCTCCTCGTTTAAGGGGGCGTGGGGGTGTTTTGAAGCGGAGTTTGTTCGTATGAGTGATATCGCCGCACACACGGAGCTCGTATGCTGGGGTCGTGCGCGGTCGGAGGTGTTGTGCCCGGGCACGGTTCGGTTGTGCTCGCGCTGGGCATGCGTGAGGCGCTTTAGGGGCGATCCAGGTTTGGGCACGATTCTAAAGTCCTAATGTGACTGCGCCCCTAATGTTTGACACATTTAGTACGTTTAACTCGTCACGTTACGTCTGTGCGCAGTTCTCCTTATTGTGGCTGCAGAAGCACTCGCACTGGTGCGACTGGTTTATTTTCCTCGTTCGCACGACGAAATATTTACTCGCAAATGCGAGTGAAATGGGCGCATGGAGAGCCCTGAGACGCTAACCTGAAAACTATCGCTTCGTGACATCACAAGGTGGAACAGAGCATTTTGAGCTTTGGAGATGCAGACCGACTAATAATGCAGCATTATTCATGTCTTAAATTTCACAAAAATCTATTTTCTGTAATAAAAGTATCATCAGAAGCCATAAAATCTGTATCTGTCCTGAAAAGGCTGGTTTGGTGCATCCCTAATTTTAGTGTCTGTTTAAATTTTATATACACCAATTAAAAAAGTGCAATATTATGTAACTTTTCTCATGGCGATATTATTGCTTTGCCTGGAATGTTCCATAGTACGACTTTAAACTCATCTGACCTGCAGACATCTTGTAACACACACATTCTTACTTATTTTGTCATTTTTCCTCGATTTTCTCAGACTTACTACCGCGAACAGAACCCGCCAGAAGGTGTAACTGCATCTTTTTAAACATCCTCCTGGTTTGTGACGGAAGCCTGAATAGCGCCAATTCTGTTTCTCTTAAAATTCTCTGTTCCACCTTGTGATGTCATGAAGCGGTAGTTTTCAACTTGGACACAGTCGCTCACACATCACAATATAATATAATGACAAAGTTCTTTAAAACATGGTGCGTGAAACAAATCAACTCCGGGTACGGGTTTTACGATGAGGAAACAACATTATAACACAGCTTTGCCTACTTATTTCCATGGCGATTGATTTGTTTAATGCCATACTGACCAACATTTTAGGCAAAACAATAACTTCATGGTGATAAGAAGAAAGAAAAGTCACATAATGTAGCCCATCTTGAACAAGGTCTACGAAAAGAAAACTATTATTTATTCCGCATATACTTATCATAAAACACCATTATTACTCTGTCGCCTAATGCTCAAAATTCCCTGTTCCACCTTGTGATGTCATGAAGCGGTGCTTTTCAACAAACTTTACTGATCCACAAGGGAAATTATTTGGACACAGTAGCTCAAACATCACAATTTAACGAATAAAAAATATAAATGGTAATAATAAATGCTAAATAAGCAGAGGAAAAAACGACAGCATCTACATTTTACATTTAGTTTGGAGTTTTAAAAACACCTGTATTACCACATGACATCACCAGGTGGAACAGAGTGTTTTCTGTTTGAGAGAAAAACTCCTAAACATGCGGGTTTGTGCGTTAAAACATGAGCGAGTGAAACAAATCAACTCGGCGCACAGTTTAACGATGAGATAACGTTATAAAACAGCTTAATATGGACACTTTAAACGCAACACTCCAAAAATGCAAAATCCTAAACGCTTATTGCGCCTTTTGCGGTCCACAAACTCCACCGGCTTATGTTGACGTGTGCCTTCTTTGCATACTACGAGCAAATCCCAACTACTCCAGCTCCTGTGCACAATCCAACCCGCTGCGCGTAAAAATGCATGGAACGAACGCAACCACGCCACTGTACCGAGGCTGGCGAGGGCATAACGGGGCTATTGTACCCGGGGATAAAGCACCGGGGGGGCCATACGTCTCATCTGGCCAATTAGCACCGCGGCTAGCCAACGACGGGCACAACAACACGCACTTCTACTCCGCTGGCGCACCGACGCACCGAGCAGGGGTTAGCGCTACATGCTACTTACCCGGGATTGGGGCACCGGGGCTTGAATCCGAGTCCAGGGAGCGCAGCGGGTTTGTCGGGCCGAGGAGGGGCGCAGATTCTCGGGGGCGGAGCGGGATGGAGCCCCTGGGAAGCCCGGGGTGGCGCGGCGTTTGGAGCCAGTTGCGCTCACGGGTCCATTAAAAACTGCATTGTTGGAGAGACGGCTGGACACGGACAAACGGCACCGACTGCACGCTGCAAGGCATTGTGGGAAAAGGAGAGGAGGAGAGCGGCGCGGGGGGCGGAAAGTGGAGCGGTGGCGACATCTGGTGGTGAAAATGTGTAGCGTAGCGTCATTTTATTTATTTTTTTTAGATTAGATTCAATTTTATTGTCATTAAGAAGGGTGTAACGATATCCACGTCTCACGATATTTATTGCGATATGTTGGGGAGGCTCACGATATTCCGATATTCTACATAATAACAAGACTGACATTATAAAATGCTTTGACCAGTCATTTGGTACAACATTTATTGTCATTAGGGATGGAACGATATCCATTTTTTCGCCATATACATCTCACCGTACCATATTTATTGCAATATTTTGACCGAATCTGCTACTTTTTCCTCTAAAAACACCTTCACAAGACTTAATCGAAAGAATGAAGATGTAAAAGTGCTTAGAACAGTTATTTCTTCATGTTGCCTGCACTGAAACGGAGCAAAAGATCATGGTCTATGTAGTTTCCTCTGTTTTTTTTTAGCTATTTCTGCATCAGAACTATTCATTTAAGCAAAGAGGCTTGGGATTTGATATATTGTGATGGTTCATGATATTATTGTGAGACCTTTGACGATGCAATATCACCATATTTCAGTTATTGTTACATCCCTAGACTTTACACATGTACAAATGCAAGGTAAGCATCTAATCAGAAGTGCAAGGAGCAGCAAGTGTGATATGTACATAATGTGGTGTATGTACAATTTAGACAATATAATGTATATTACAGTGTAGATTGTAGTGAATATATACAAATAAATATGGCACTATGAACAGGAGGGAATTAGGTATAGAATAGAATGGAAAGCCTTTATTTTCATTATACACAGTATAACGAGATGAGAAGCTGCTCCTTCAAAGTGCACACAAAAAATAATAAAACTTCTAGCTAATACACATAAATTACTCTACAATAAAACTTGTGCAAAACCCACCAGGGGTACACAGACAGACACATAACAGTGAAACAGACTCGGGACTGAAGTGTTTAGCAGTGATGGTGCAAATGCTGCAGTTTTCAGCGCACAGACAGATGGGACAGGGGCAGTGACGGTGCAAAACTGACAAAACTGATCAGAGTTACTTGGGTCCAGGTGCAGCATAAGTTCTCAGTGCAGCACAGTGACAGTTTTGGGAAAGAAGCTGTCCCTGAGTCTATTTGTTCTGGCTGGAATGGACCTGAAGCACCTTCCAGATGGAAACAAATTCCAAGAGATGGAAGCCGGGACGGGTATTGATGTTCCTCGCCCTGCTGAGTTGTAGATGGTGGATATGGATGGCGGAGAGCTGCATATAATATACATGGGGGAAATATAAGCAGATGTATTAAAAACAAACCATAATAAATAAATAATAACAATAGCAAATAAGAAACTGCTTAACTCTTCAACTTGAGGCTCAAATATCTCAGGTTCTTGTTCACAGTGAAGGGAGGATGGAGCGTGAGATTGATGTCCCACTGGAAGGAGACCCCGGGGAAGACACTGGAGGGACTATGTCTCTGGGCTGGGCAGGTCTGGGAACGCCTCGCGGTCCAGGAGGAGCTGGAGGAAGTGTCTGGGGTGAAGGAAGTCTGAGTCCCTGCTTAGAGTGATGCCCCCGTGACCTGGCCCCGGATAAGCGGAAGAAAATGGATGGATGGAAACCGCTTGACAAGAACACAGAATGCATTTCATATTGCAGAGGTTATTGTTATTTGTTATTTAGTTAATTAAAAAGACATTAACAGTGTCACAACATCAAACATACAAGAAATGAATGAAAAGGAGCAGAAAGAAGAGTCATTTTATGTTATCTGCCCCTTTTTCCCTTTTATAGACAATACATCAACGCCGATAGTTACTTTAAAACATTTCAAATCAGCGCATTTCATTTCAGTCACAATTATTAAAACAGAAATCATCACTTTTATGCACAACAGTTATTCCATAAATTAACTCCTTTCACGGCGATGCTTATCTGAGTTCACGTGTAATTAAGCAAAGATATAGTGAAGACGTACAAATAAATTAAAAATGGTTCACCGTCCATAAAAGGGTTAAGGTTCTTGTTGTCCACGTGGGGGCGCTGTTGGCCTGAATGCTCTTCTGTCGCAGCTTGATGACGTGAACAACAACAGTGCCGGGGCAAAATGGAGAGAAAACACATGTCTGCTTTAGCCCTGTACAAAACCCTGTCTGCGGGCCAGCCTCCTGCCGCTAAGAAGCCCGTTCCGCAGGTAATTCTCCACACAAATAACACTTTTATTTTTAATCTGCGAAACCTCACACCGGGACACACTTTGACACGAATCCCGCATGTGCTTCCTGCAGCGAGTCCACCTTTTTACCTGTTGATGCTAATTTATTTGATTTTGTGTGTCCCTAAAGGTGTCTGCAAAGAAGAAAAAGAAAAAGTCGAACGAGGTTGGGCAGAATAATAACATTAATACTACTGTTACTGCAAAAAAGAGAAAAACAGAAAATACAGCTGTAAAGTCTCCAGCCAAACCTGAGAACACTTCAGAGGTACGAATCTTTTATTATACATATTTACTCAAATGTTATTGCTTTTGAATTTTGGGGTTAAATTAATTTGTTATATAGATTGGGATTTATCCACTAAAATATTTCAGTCGCATTCACAGAAAAAATAGACTTTATTCATTTTAGGATATTAAGGATATTAGGATGTTAATTTAAAATATATATATATATATATATATATGTGTAAATGTATTTATTTATTTTATTTTTTCCCTTGATTTAGAGCTCGGCAACTATTTTAATTGTTATTTAAATCACATACAAAAATAAAAAATAAAAGACAGAAAACAAAGATTTAAGGGAACAGAAAATATGTACCGGTAAATGCAAATTTGATTCGACAGCCCTAAAATGTAATAATAATAATAATAATAATGCATCAGTTTTACATAGCGTTTTTCAGGACACTCAAAGACGCTTTACAGAGCATTATTCATTCTCTCCATACCCGGTGTATGTAATGTAAATGTAAATGTAAATATATGCACTGTATTGAGAAACTTTGTACTAACTACATAACACCCCATCCCTTATTTATTTATTGTTCTTTTGTTTTTTGCTGCTGCAGATCACGCATGCCGTAACATTGCTTTTTAGCGGCGTGTTGGGGTTCTGGTACACCAGCCTTGTCGAATGAATAAAAATAAGCTTATCGTCAGTGCATATTTACGCCTAACCTCAAAAAATAAACAAAATATATTGTAGCCGGGGCTGCACACAGTCACTTAAAAACTGTCAGGGGCTGCGTGCGGTTGACTCAACCTTTCTACAAGCAGTTTTTAATGTTTATCAGCAAATAACTACTCAGTATTTTCTTTAAGTGTCATTTTCGAGACATTTATGGCCCGGATTTGGGATTTGGGACAACAGCTTAGATTTCGGGATGTCTGGTCACCCTAGGACTCCCCCAAAAATATTGAGATATTCGTTTTTTGTCAATATTGTCTACCTATATTATTAAAAAGCAATTCTTTCTATTCTTGTCTATTTGTTTGTATGTTTCCCTATAATTCAGCAGCCCTGGTTTGGTTGTTTTTGCTGTTTTAAAGTTACTGCAGTGTGACCTCTGCCCTCTTCGCCTGTTTGCCTGCAGGGGGAGCCGTTTGTGGGCGGTGAGGAGTGCTTGGACGCTTTATTGAAGGAGTTATCAGGAGTGAACAACAGCAGAGACAGAGCCAGCAGGTTATTCCAGTGGCTCATCAACCCCGTCCCAGCCAAAGCCTTCTTCAGGTACTTCACGTTTCACTTTCTCTTTTTAAGGCTTCTGGTACAAGTGTAGCTGTTTTGAGGAATATGATCGCACACAGAGGTTTCAACTCGTGTCAAAGTACTTTAAAAATATCCTGATTTTACTTTTTGCGTTATGTGAAGCAGGCATATTTGAACGCACATCCTCCACTTGAAAAGTTAGAGAATCCTGGATAGACTTTAAATCTTAATGCCTTCTCTGTGATATCAATAAAGTTCCATCTTGTATTTCATTAAACAAGTACTTTTGGTCGATTTATGAATAATAAACACAACAACATAGCACTATACATTTTATTCATACACAAAATTGCATGTTTTTCTTGCAGAGAAACGTGGGAGAAGAAGCCGATCATTGTCCAACGCAAAAACCCAAATTACTACAAGGGTCTGTTCTCCACGGCAGAGTTTGACCGCATACTGAGAGAAGTACGTAAACACCCCCACACTCTACACTCTAACAGTGGCGCTGTTAAAAATGTGAAAAGCAGAACTAGTTAATTTGCTCTATTCAAGAAGACGTTTAGAAACATGCGGACGACGACTTCCGGTGTAGTTCCCGACACTGGGAATGTGATAAAACCGTGGATTCTGCAGCAGCGTCTTCACAACCTGCCATTTCCTCTAATTGCATCTTCAGTGTCACTTGCAGGCAGCTGGTCATAACTTTTTATTTACCAAACATAACGCAACAATGACTATTAATGGGCAATTTATAAAAGAAAAAAAACAAAGAATACAATGACATCTAGATGAAGGAAACTGGGCCATTTTCTTAGTTTTCCCAGATTTTGTCAGAGTCACTATCACCAACAGAGCGCAAAGGAAGACGTCATCCGCAGGTTTACAAACATCTGCCGGGTTTGTGACGTAAATGTGAATAGTAAACAGTTTGCAAAGATCCAGAGTTATTCCTCACAGGATTCCCACTCTTTTTCACTGACAAAATTTCAAAACTTTCCCATGACTTTTTCGTGACCTAAAGTGACTCTTCCTTGACTTTACGGCACCTACATGTTTGGAATTGAGCACTTTTAGGACTAAATATGACATGTTAACCCTTTTTACTCACCTTATGGTTTGGTATTATAGTTTTTTAACATTCAACATCCCGTCAGTGCATTTATTGTCGTCCCTTTTAAACAAAAGACCTTATTGTGTGTTGTCCTGCTGGAGCGGCTGCACATACGTTCAGAAATAATCATAATAGCCTAATGAGAACTTAACAGGACGCCGTAGTTGCGTGAAAGAGATACTAAAAATTCCAGGCCTGGAAAATGACATTTTCAATTTCCATGACTTTTCCATGATTTCCATGATTGTGGGAACCCTGTCCTCACTTGCCTTATGCATTCTGAGCATCCTAATTATTCACCACGAGTTTCTTTGCGCTTTTCACAATTTTGAAATGCCGGAGTGGAGTTTGTCATGGTCAGTGTAAAACTAAGAACAACTAGCATGCTAACGTCCACTTCCAGAGAATATAAACTTTTTATAATTAAATGCAGTCAGAACACATATTAGGACCTCAAGTGCGGCTTATACAATATATCTGTACTGGGGCAGGACACATTTTGCTCAGATGCATGGAAAAAATTGTGTACAGGCCCTTTAAACGTGAAATGACTCCTCTTAAAAGGCCCATATTACACTATTTATTTTCTGATCTGTTATAATGTTGATTCTGCATCAAAAACATACCTCAAGTTGTGTTTTTGTTTCATTCACACATGTTTAACACACAAACCCTAAGTATTTAGGCTCAAACAGAAAACACTCACTAATCTTGGATCATTTCAGCCCTAGAATTGCCTATTTCTACTGAACTACAGGTAAAATGTAGCTGAAAACTTCCGCTTCATGACGTCACAAGGTGGAACAGAACGTTTTGAGCTTTTGAGATGTAAACACAATAATAAAGTGCTTCTCAAACATGTGCGAATGAAACAAAACACAACTCCAGGTATGTTTTTGAGGAGTTAACATCGTTCTAACGTGACTTAAAGCTCACAAGAGTCAAACTTGTCTAATATTTAACAGTATTTTATTGTAATTTTAGGAGGACGTTCAGTATGGAGTGAACCTGGACGTCACCAGTTACACAGACGGTAAAAGGGAGACCCATAACCCCCCCGGGAGAGCCCTGCCCTACTCCGTGTGGGACTACTACGAGGTGAGACTAAAAACGATTCTGCTCTAACTGTGTTTATTATTCGAGTCATGTTTACGTGTTTTCCTCTGTGGGGCTGATTAAAGCTTCTGGACTATCTTTAGAAAACTGAGATATTCATAATGTTATATAACTTGTTTTGGAGGACGGTGAGGAGTGATTTGGAGTTCACGTGTTTTCTTCCTGCTGTGGTCCAGTTTACATCAAACTTTATTGAGCCACAAGGGGAAATCTTGGACGCAGTTGCTCACACACAATATATGATAACAAAAAGTATAAATGGTAAAAATAAATGCAAAAAAGTAGCAAAAATAACACAAGACTAGTGTCAAATAATTGCTCTGAGTGACCATGTTTTGACTTGGTTTTATAATTTATCTTTGGATTAGACTGTAAAAAAGAAACTACTGCGAATATATTTAAAAAATTACAATCTAAATAAAAAATAAACAATATTAAAAGCAAAGCAAACAAAATGAAAGGTGCTCTGCGTAACTTTTCTGGGCACCACGGTGATGTTATTGCTTTGCCTCGAATGTCTCACAGGATGGTATTAAACTTCCCGAAATGTTCCACAATATGGCATTAAACAGATCTGTCTTCATTGAGGCAAGCAGGGGATGCCACAAGGCTAAGTTACAGGTCAGATCTGTGGCGCGGTGTCCCAAAAAACACAGTAACAATTCATGTTTTTAAGGTTTTTCTGAAGAATAAAAACACCTGTAATCAGATAAAAGGAACATTTGAGGAGAAGCTGTTGTACATCTCGAAGGAAACGTGCAGAAAAGTGGCATAATGCGCCTTTTAAGCGCCTTTTTTCTGCATTCGTTCCACCCATTTGTTGTAACAGTGCCGTGTTTTCCTCTCCCTCCGACAGAGAGGCTGCTCCCTGCGCATGCTCAACCCTCAGGCCTTCTCCTCCTCCGTCTGGAGCGTTCTGTCCATCCTGCAGGAGCACTTTGGCAGCATGGCCGGAGCCAACGTGTACGCACTTCTTTATTTACTACATGTACAGTCCTGAGAATTAACTAAATACATGCAACGAAAATACAGAACACAGATTTTGAGTATTCTAGTTCCTTTTTAATTTGGTGGCATTAGAATACAGTCACTTTTCTACAAGCAAAGGAACACTTAGCACCTGCACGGACTGTTAGTGGTCGTTGCTGGGATTTTGGGAGTCATAATCTTGCGTTACTTGGAGCGGGTCTCGTTTGGGGCCAATCTAGGATGATACAACCCGACGTATTTCTCCTCAGCCGGCAGTCCCGGATTTACAGCATCTGTAACATAAACAATCCACCCAACTAATCGGTTGGTAAAAGCAGGAGTGCTTAGTAAGAAAACTAATTAAAAAAAAAAAAAAAGGAAAAATCACCTTTACTATGGTGAGTGTGTGTGCGATTTCTCCAATCCGTGATCAGTAAATGCATAAAGTATGAAACAAACACCATGTTCATGTTGTAAGGCGCCTAATAAATAAAATCTATTATTATTATTATTATTATTATTATTATTATTATTATTATTATTATTATTATTATTAAGTTGTTTCATTTCTCTGCCACGTAACACTGTAATCTAATGGAGTATAGTGTGTGTAATCGGAGTATTGCGAATGCAGTGCTCCGATTGGAACATCTGAATACATTACAAAATACATTTTAATACAGAAATGAAGTATTTTGTAACTAAATACAGTATTCTCCCATGACTGGATCTATACTTTGTGCTTTTATATGTACTGTATATTTTTTGGTGCAGATATCTGACTCCTCCGGGCACACAGGGCTTCGCTCCACATTATGATGACATTGAGGCCTTCATCATTCAGCTGGAGGGGAAGAAGCACTGGAGAGTGTACAGTCCAAGGTAACTCAAAAATGCTCTTTCAGTTGTCCTTTTGATTCCCACTCCCGCTGGTCTATACTATTGTTGTGTCCTTGGGCAAGAACCTTGACGTTTCCCTGAAGATGAACAAGTATTGAGCTCTAAATGTACCACACACATTCTGTTTGTTACATACGTTACTTAAGAGCTTCGTTCTGCATTGTTCAAAATGAGGAATTTGAACTGTTTTTCCCGGTGTATTTCAGGTCAGAAGACGAGGTGTTACCGGTGGTTTCAAGTCGTAAGTACAGCTTAAGGCCGCCACACACTACAGGATTTTTCGGTCTTAAACGATTTTTAGACGTGCGACAAAAAGCGCAGACCGCAGACACGAGGAGAAACTTATGAGACTAAGAATCTCCAATCACAAAGACTGCAGTGGGATCTGTGTGTGGACCACAGGATATAAAGCTGTGAGGGCGATCACGTCAGCTGTTTCCTGTCTACAGTAAAACCACTCGCTCTGAGACTCTGAAGTGTTCAAAGATCAGACTCTGCACTTCTAATTTTGGTACAGGTCAAAACTGTGTTATTATTTTTGAAATGTATAGCAATACTTCAGATACAGGATTTTTAAAAGTATAAAAGACTGGAGATAAAGTCCACAGGAAGTAGAGTCAGTATCGCTAATCTGCAGCTTCACCGCGCGCTGTGTGGATGTAAACAGACACACGTGAGGAAACACTGTATTTTTACTTTTAAAGAACACCACAAACTGGATTAATAGCGCAGTTTTGTGGACTAGGGTCATTATTTGCGGAGGACAATTTCTATGGATAATATGAGTGAGATGATGCACTTTACATTAGGTGAGTCATAATAAAGTCTTTATTTTCGCTCTGTCCCGAGTTTGTATCTTGCGTCTCTGTGTCCGTCACTCCTCTGCTCCTGATGCTCTGTTTTATCGGTTGTTTCCGTCGCGTTGTTGATGTTTGGTGGTTCTGAGCGGCTTCAAAATCGCACACAGAGACAAAAAGTCGGGTCACGCCTCCTCGAACTCGGGGAAGAAGAAATCACATCCAAAATCGGGCAAATTCTCCTGTAGTGTGTGGCGGCCGTTATAAACTCTAACCTGTTATATTGTGTCCCCTCTTATTTACGCGCTCAGGTTGTATTTGGAGTGATTTAGCACTTTGAGATTTCATTGAAATGTAAAGTGCATTACAAATAAAATTTATTATTATTATTATTATTATGCAGGTGTCAGTTTTGTTGGCATGACTTTTATGGCAATGCACCATGAAGGGGCGGGGAAGGTTCATCTGGAAGTCTAATAATAAATAATAAATCCAGAGTGTCATGATTATAACTAAACGGCAAACAAAACCACAATAGATCTGTACTGGGGCAAACGTTACTTTATTGCATGAAAAATTGTACAGCCCCTTTTGAAACCGTGCAGCTTGACTGATTTTCCACCTCCTGTTCCTCACGTCCCTGCTCCAGCTAACTTTGCTCAGAGTGAGATCGGAGAGCCCATCCTGGAGGTGGTTCTGGAGGCCGGAGATCTGCTCTACTTCCCCCGGGGATTCATCCACCAGGGCGACTGCCTGCCCGACGCTCACTCCATGCACATCACCATCTCCTCCTACCAGAAGAACAGCTGGGGAGACCTGCTGCTCAAGGTGCTCGCGGCAGTTTCAACATACTGAAAATATGAGTCCAGTGTCGGTGTAAGGGACTATCTTTACAAGCATCTGATCGTTATCTGATTTCTGGAGTTATCGGATTATTAAAATGTCGTGTAAACAGTTCAATCTACGAGTGATCCGAGTTCTTTGTGCAGAATTAAAACGCCCGACTAATGTGGCAAAGACAAAAATGGAAGAGAAATGTGCAAAATCTGATCATTTAGTTAGTTTAGTTCTTAGTTTAATCTTTATTTGAAGGAACAATGTACAGAGACGTTAAAGGAGCAACTTTTTCTGGTGGAGGATCCGCTGCCTACTTGTCTCCATGGTGATATTGCTTTGCCCGGAATGTTCCACAGTGTGACATTAGGCATATCCATCTACTATTTATCCATTACAAGTGTTTCTATTGCTCAAAAATACAATAAATCCTTCTTTGAACAGGGGCGACTCTCCACAGATCTGAACTGTAATGTAGTGTAGTGCCGTAACCTGCTTGTCTACCTCACAATAGATAGTTTTAATCTATACTGTGGAACATTCTAGACAAAACAATAACATTTTCATGGAGATAAGCAGGTGTAGGACCCTTTACTAGAAATGTTACGCTTTGCACCTTTTTTTAAGATCATAAAAAAGGTATTAGATTATAGATAAATAGCTAGTTTCCATTTGCAGTCCTTGATTTACAGAAATAAATTACATTCAGTCAAAACTAATAACATTTTACACCCTGACCCACCCTCACTTACACAGTATCAGTATCAGTATTATTAATATAAGGTAACAAAGTACAAGAGTAAAAGTACAATACATAAGTAAAATGTTTAGGTATCTGTGCTTAAGTATATTTTACAGTGGATACTTTTAACTTTGCTATATTTGAGAGCATGTATCTATACTTTCTCCACTACTCCACTACATTTTAGATCTGCAAAAGTGAAAAGTACTTTTCTTTATGGTTTGAGACCTGCTGAAACAGCTTAGACTTGTTTTTAGCGCATTTAATTTCAGTTCATGTCCCAACTTTGAGCAAAACAAATAAGGCAAAGCACAAAAAAACAGCCAAAAAATCAATTGAATCACTTAAAATCAGCTAAATTCTTGATCAGAATCACTACATTTGATGCTTTATTGTTCAAAAAAATATCCTCAAAACACTTTTTACTCTTAGAATACATTTTTAAACAGGTACTTCTGTAGTTTTACTTCAGCAGATCTTTCATGTGATGTGATTTTCATGTTTACTTGAGTAATCGTGTGCCCCTGTATCTGTACCTCTACTTAAGTAACAAAACAAAGTACTTCATCCACCGCAGTTTTTTAGCACATGTAATAAGTGAAAATCCTCTGTATTTCAGGTGGTGCCGGCTGCGTTGGAGTTGGCCATGGACGAGGACGTGGAGTACAGGCAGGGCTTACCGCTCGACTATCTCACCTACATGGGGGTGCAGAATTCAGACAAAGTAAATTTTATAATGTCTTTACAATTTTATTCGTTCATTTGGTCGTTTTCATCCTCTTCACTGTGCCGCCGTGTTTTCAGATGGATCGAGTTTTCCTGGATTTCAAATGACGTCACACCCAATATTATTTCATACAGATTGGGGGCAGGTTAAATCAATATTGTTCAATTGCAGATTTTTGTTATAATATATCGGGGTCTTGGGTAGGGCTCGGTATCATTAAGAAGTTGCCAATACGATACATATCTCGATAAAGTGCACTGTCATTTTCGATACGATATATTTCCAATTGATTTGATATGGTTCAATAAAAAATAAAGGCTAAATCATGGCTGCGACACTAAACCTCTTTGTTAAACCACTTCTTGTGCAAATTTAATATGAAACGCTCCCATTTTAATCATCAAAACAGTGAAAATGCCTAATATGCTGCATAAACATGTTTCCTTCCACTAAACAAGCAACAAAACTGTGGTTCTATAACAAAATAATTTAGTAAAATGCACCAAAAAATACTCTTGGAGATATATTGACACAGCAGCCCACGATATCGATACTGTATCATCACATTAAATGATACGATCTATCAGTATTTCAGTATTTTTGCACACTTTTGCACACAAAATGTTTCCATATTTGGGAATTTACTTACTCTAATAATTCATGGCAAAGTACAATGGAATCAGATGGGAAAATCGGCTCTTGCCCCCATCTGGGAGTAGGACATGATCACATTATATAATTTGAACCACCAAAGAACAGTATGCTTTTTTGTACAAAATCTTGCCTCTCACATACAGTATAATCATTTTAGTCCTCTGTTTTGACATGAAATTGTAGAAAAATGACCTACTGAAGAATTAACCACGGTTTTCCCTGTCCAGGACGACCCTCGCAGGGGTAAATTCCTCTCCCGTGTGGAAGGGTTAATACACAAGCTGGCCCAGTACGCTCCTGTCGACGGAGCTGTGGATCTGAAGGCCCGAGACTTCATGCACGACTGCCTGCCCCCCATGCTCACTCCAGGTATAACGGAGAAACTGCAGGATTCATCGAAATAAAATGGTACAAAGATTAAAATGTATAAGTCAGTGGTCCTGGAACTATATTCTGAGCACCTCCAAGTACCACATGATCTAAACCAGGTCTTAAACAGGACGATTCTAGGTCTAAAATGAGACTACACACTTGTTTAAAAGAAAGAAAATGTGCATAAAAAGACTAAAAATTCCATAAAATATCATGTAGGGGTGGAAATTGTTGTCAATATCTACATCCGACTAAACAAAACCACACAATTCAGAGCTACACAGTTGATTTTCTTGGAGATTTCAATGAAAACTATTTTGTGATTTTGTGCTTTTGTGCTTTTTTGATGCATATGAAAGAATAATTTATAATTTGACAATTTAATTTAGTTTTGGTTTAAGTCTGGGTTAGTCTTCCAGTCTTGTTACTCACAGACTTGACTAGATGTATAAAAAAAAAAGATAAGATAAATAATATTCAAGTAAATATCACTTTTTCTGATAAAATATTATTAATAAGTCATAATTTTTTATTGTAATCAGTCAAATTAAGTTAATATTTTATGCATTATTGAGTACATTTGAAAAACAAAAAAGAACAAATATACTGACCACTTTCCTCGCTCTTGTACCTTTCATTTCACAGATGAACTGGGCAGCACCGTCCAAGGAGCTCCGGCTCGGTGGCACCGCGGGCAGACCAAGGACGTAGGTTCTCCCATCACCGCACAGACCAAAATCCGGCTGGTCCGCGCCGGCTGTGCCAGGTACAAACAAACCGCCATTTTATATTTACATTTCTCCTCACGTCAACCTCATAACACCAGGGATAATGGACCAGAGACTGTGTACAGTGTATAAACGAACACAGTCAACCCGCTACACAATCCTACTTGGTCTGTGGGAAACACTCAAGGTTCTCTCTCTCTCAAGTCCAAGATTAGTTCTGGTTTAGTTCTGGTTTAGTCCTGGTTTAGACCTGGTTCTCTTCTGGTTTAGTCCTGGCTTAGTCCTCCTGGTTTAGTCCTGGTTTAGACCTGGTTCTGTTCTGGTTTAATCCTGGCTTAGTCCTCCTGGTTTAGTCCTGGTTTAGACCTGGTTCTCTTCTGGTTCTGTTCTGGTTTAGTCCTGGCTTAGTCCTCCTGGTTTAGTCCTGGTTTAGACCTGGTTTAGCCCTCCTGGTTCAGTCCTGGTTTAGTCCTGGTTTAGTCCTGGTTTAGTCCCGGTTTAGTCCCGGTTTAGTCCCGGTTTAGTCCCGGTTTAGACCTTGTTTAAACATGGGTTACTCCTGGTTCAGTTCTGGTTTAATCTTGATTTAGACCTTGTTTAAACCTGGTCTAGTCCTGGTTTAGACCTGGTTTAGTCCTGTGTTTTCATTTCACTATTTTATCCGTAAACACATTCCTGTTCCTAACATGGAGCTCCAAATTCTTTTAACTGCTAGCCTTGATGAGCTCCATTTGACTGGAGCCCTTAGTCCACTTCTTTCCTCCATCTATGGTCCAACCCAATCGCCATTTTATATTTACATTTCTCCTCACGTCCTCCTCATAACACCAGACTTAATGGATGCCCACAAGCCGAAAAGCCGTTAGCCTTTTAGCGCTACAACCATTAGCCTAGAACGTTAGCCAAGGTCAAACAAAACCCCTGAAAATGATTGATTCTGTTTATACCATTACCATTATCATAAGCTGCTTCTCATAGCATTTTATTACAGTTTTTATCTCTCCATGCCCTTGATGTGAAATTATTTATTTTTCCAATCGTTTAGCTAGCGTCTTTACTCTTGTATTATTAGCCTGTCCTTGCGCTGTCTGTGCTAGCGACTCTACATTAGAATTAGCTCCATCTATGCGCGTTGACATGTCCTTGCGTTAGATCGATTTTATTTCGGAGCCTTAGTTGGAGGTAATTAAGAGCATGTTACGCATAGAAATGAGATAAACCCAAAGCTGTTTAGAAATACAGTGTAAAATGACTGCTTCAAATGCTAATACGAGGCAGATGTCAAACGGGGGGATGCTAATGGTTACACGCTGCTATAACCGCCGACATGCCGCTATTTAGACATTGACGTCTAATTGTCAGAGTAGCGGCATAAACATTATTTTTCAAGCATCCCATTACTGTCTTTTTTTTGTTGTAGCAGTAGCACAAATATTCTGCTTTTTCGACATGAATAACATTTATGTGCCTAATATACTTTGCACTCCCATATATCATAAGATGCTTGGGCTGGATCAGCCACAGAGGATATCAGAGAGCGGGTAAATGTCCTTATTGATAGCTAGAGTTGGGCGGGTATCCAAATTATACTGTTAAACCTTCTCAGCATTTTAAAGGGGTATATGGTATTACCTCGACTAATTAAGAATGATTTTGTAGCTTGCGCCTATACCATTCAGACAGAGGCTTGTGCAGTAGTCAGCGCAGGAGACCAAATATTTGGTGGCCATATGGACTTCCAACAGAATTTCAACAGAAGCTACAGACAGCAGCACAAGAAAAAGCAAGTTATATTGATCCATATGTGATAGGCGATCCATGATTGTTATTTTTCGTGCTCTGACATCTGCTTTCATATGGCCTTGTTTTAAATCTAGTGGCAACACCACGCCCTCTTTTGACGATGCGTCCTGGGTTCACTAAAATGGTTTGAACACAGCTCATTCGCCAGAGAGAACTTTGGTTCCCAGTGGAACTGGTGCGGGCACCGGCACCATTCTGGCCGGCCTGAAAACAGCTAATGGGAAAGACGATTAAACTGGACTGAGCTCGTTTAGCCACTTGTATCAGGTCTACAGTGAAACTAACAGCAGAACAGGCTTGGATTTACCGTATTTACTGGCTGACCATGGTAAATGCCAGGATTGCAAGAGTAAATTTCAATTTAGAAGCATCTTGTACCTTGTACCAGTAGTGAGCCATAAGATGCTGTTGCGTAAAACTCCGCCCTCTCCACCACCTGCTCTGTTTGGGATTAGCCCGTTGGTCCCACAGCCCAGTAGTCCGAAAATGGAGCAGTGAGTAGAGATCCCATTAGTCCGCGCGTACACAGTCGAGATGCATGGAGGACCTGTAACATACTGAGGATAAACCGTTCGTACATTTGGAGTGTGGGTGGAATTCTCGCTGGTTTAGAGCCACACCGGGGCGGAGGCACAAACACCAGAACAAGAAAATCTACAGTGTGTCATTTGCAGAGTATAAATATATACACGCCGCAAGCACCGAGCCGAGAACCAGGACTAAACCAGGACTGAACCAGGACATAGCATTAAATTGAAAATACAACCACACATTAATTTGTGCTCAGCAATCAAATTTAAGTATCAATAAATTAAAACAATATTATATTGGGTACTTATGCGCTGCAGATTTTTTAAATGATGGTAATGAAACTGATACCGTTGCTACTTTTTAATACCTCGGGATAATACCATAATTAATACTGTATTACCGCCTAACCCTACTGATAGCCATGGGAAACATAGGCCAGCCTTCGGGAAAATATCTAATCTAAAACAGAGGCTGCATAGGCCCTTTGTGACTCATTAATTTCATCATGTAGGCGATCTGCGGAGAACGCCATATCGCCTAAATACATAATCAAACAAGTTCATTGTGACAGCTCAATGAGACGACACTCTCACAGCTCAAAACACACATTTGAGTACATATACACATTAGGCCCCTATTTCTTTTGGCCAAATCAATTTCATCTCGGTGGCTGCTGGCCAAACTTGGCTACTGCACTGCTACAGAACAGATAAGAAACTTGTCCTGTGACTCCGTGGTAGGACATAAAAGGGAGATATTAGGCTTATTGAAGGAGGCAACGGGGCTGTAGGCACATATTTAGACCTAAGGATATCTGTCTTACACAGCCTAAGTATATTTGGAAAACCCCTAGCTACCTATCGATCGATCTGCTGCATTCAGCACCACGGACAGCAGCCTGAATATGCACAGGTGACATGTCGGAAAAGCGATACTAAAATGTGTTCGAAAACTGGCACGTCTAAATAGAGGCATGTTCCAATGAAGGGATTTCGGAACAGGCTGTGGACCCCATTACTAATAATAATACAATAATAATACTTTTTGTTTATTAGGCACCTTTCTGGACACTTAAAGACTGGAGTGAAAGGATTGTTGCAATTAATCTACAAAAACTGGAGTTATTTAATTAATACATGTCCTTTTGCTTACTTTATTTTTTATATTTTTATGAAGGCGTACCATCCCTGCCTGCCTGGAATGTTCCACAGTATGGCATTAAAACTTGTAAATCTTGCATTTAGTCAGTTACAAGTGTTTTATTGCTAAGGAAAAACTCCAAAAAACCTTCATTCTTACTTTTAGCAGCTTGTCTTTATGGAGATGGATCGTTTAATGCCAAATGTTTCCCCTGTGAATAACTTTTTTAGTTTTTATACATTTTTCTGTAAATTTAAATTGTGTCTCAGGTTATGCAGCGATGGGGATGTCGTGAGTCTGTACTACACGACACAGAACTCCAGAGTTTACCACAAAGAGGAAATCAAAAGTTTGGAAGTACAAGTCGAGGTTTGTAGCATTATGTTCCTACAAATGTGAACAACTAAAACAGAGATTAATTTGTTTATTTTTTTTTTACCTTTTTAATCCCAGAATACAGATGCTATAGAATATCTCATCCATTCATATCCTAAATTTGTGACTGTTGGAAGTGTCCCGTGTGACTCTGCAGACGACAGGGTACAGTTCATATCATAATTACTTCTATTTTAACATTTTTCATCCTTCTATTTTTAATTTAATGTATTTTTCTCTCTGTAGATTGCGTTGGTTGAATCGCTTTTCGATAAGGGGATCATCCAGACTGAACAGCCTCTGTAAACAACATTTTTCTAGAGAATTGACAAATAAACTCTTTGAATCAGTTGCCTAACCCTCTTTTTTTACCTTGCATTATGTAATATGCTAAATTATCAATTAGATCAAACATGTACTGCAAGTAGTCAAGAAGTGTCAAGATTATATGGAAATTTGGGTGATCCTAAACATAAAAACAAAACAAAACAAAAGACAACACTTTACTTTAGTGGGAAGAGTAACCAAATTATTCTTCACAATACATATATTAAAGGTCCGGTATTGCACAAAACTTGACTCTTGTAAGCTTTTAAGTCATTTTATGTTATCAGATAAAAAACATACGTCTCTAAAGCTTAAATGGCTCTGTTCCACCTTGTGATGTCATGAAGCTGTAGTTTTGAAGCACTTTTTTACCTTTAGTTAAGAAGGGATTGGCAATTCCAGAGTTTAAATTATCCAAATGATTCTAGTGAAGGTGTACTCCACTATTACCACATGACATCACAAGGTGGAACAGTTCTTCTATTTGAGAAAACTCAAGTCTAAATATGCAGGTTTGTGTGTTAAACAAGTGCGAATGAAACAAAACACAACTCCAGGTATGTTTTTGACAAGGAAACGTTATAAGATCTGAAAATGGCGTAATGTGGGCCATTTAATCTTTAAGGGTGCGTTCACATTTGCACCACAGCAAACCACAGCAAACTTGGGACTAAACCCAGAACAAGACCAAGACCAGACCAAACCAAATCTATATTAGGACTCAAGATGGATGAATTCAAATGTGACTGAGTAAATACAGCTTATAATCGACATTTGCAACATGTTTTTAAATAAATATTTTCAGACAAGTGATGGCTTTTATTGTGAAAGATCATGTTTTTATTAGAAGATACAATCAAACATATTTGTCATTTTTTACAACACATAAATATTCAGATTTGTAGTCAGGGGCTGAGTGGGCTACTTCCATGTCACCTCCTCTCCGGGCTTCAGTTCCCTGCAGAGAAAAAGATACAGGTTTTATCCAAGATTGTTTAATTCTACTTTGCTTGTACCATAGAGTGTATGATTAAAAAAAAGTGGACTAAGGGAGTGTGACGTCTCCTATAACGTTTTAATTCCAGTCAAAATGAAGCTCACTGAGGCAACAGAGGGGGTGAATTTGGAGCCAGTTCCATATTAAGAATTGATTTATGGACAAAATAGTGAAATAAAAACACCAGGATCATGTAGAGATGGTTAATATGAACATTTTAAGATCAAAATGGGGAGGCTCACAGGCTGCGGATGTTGCCCTTGCACTGATTCATGACTGGCTGTAGGCGCTGGGGTTTAGGAAGTGACCATTCAGATCAGAGAGAGGCATTTTGGGTTTAAACCAACTGGACTGGAGCATTGAAACTGGTAACATAACCCAACCTAAATAAATTGGCCAACATTTCCTGTGTTTTAAAAAAAAAAATAAGAACACATGAGGATAACAATTATTATCCGTAAACCAGGGGTGTCCAAACTTTTTTCTTTGAGGGCCACATATTAAAACACAGACCAGCGTGAGGGCCGGTCGAGGGTCCTAGACTGAGGGTCAAAACAGTGAGTAATTCAAATATGTGAATTTATAACAAGTTTGAATGACTTTGTTCAGGCTTAGACCCTCAAAAGGACACTATCAAGGTAGAATTCAAAAACATGCAGTAAAAAGTACTACTTGCGGTAATATGGGCCAATTCACCTGGAAGATTGAGGGCCAAAAGAATTTGGTCTGAGGGCCACATTTGGCCCCCGGGCCATAGTTTGGACATGCCTGCCGTAAACACTATATTTGATTTGAACATGTTTATCTTGTATCTGGGAACACAGGTAGGCCAACTTTTATTACATTTAAATTCAAAATCTTCCATACAGTTCCTTTAAAAGTCAGCGTGAATGGCATCTTATTCAAGGACAAATTAAGCTACTGCCATCCTCTTATTTTTATCATCATTATTTATTTTTAATGAATGGCAAATTGAGTGATCATTACAGTCTAAACTTCACATGCTCATCACTACAGTGGGTTCCATTGCAAATGCCTTTTGCCCTCACCTCCCGAAGAGCAGACTTTTGTTCCTGAAGGCTGTGAGCTGCTCATCTTGTTTTCTGTCCAGGTACATGCCGATCACAAAGCCTAGGGGCACCAGGACATGCACCCAGTGATTCCTAGCGAGTGCTGCAATGTTCACCATCTCTCCTGGAAAATATAATTCAAAACATACTTAAAAGAGCCCATATTTATGAACAGTTATCCTCACGACTAACATATAAGTCAGTATAGTCACATTTTCTTTGTGTTTTGGTCGTTTTTAAGCAGCTTTTCTGTATTTTACCTAAACAAATGACAATTTATGCCTCTTTTTACTGTAGGGATCAGGTTGGTCTAAAATAGGGACACATGGGACATTTCTTGTATAAACTGGGAATCACTGGTTTTGGATAAATCTGCTGGACTGGGGACACAGGGCTCAAAACTGGGACTGTCCCGGGTAAATAGGGACATCTGGTTACCCTTATGAAAAGTACATTTAAAGAAATTACTCAAGAAAATACAACTGAGTAAATGTAAACTTAGCACTACCCATCTCTGGTACTAGCAGCTACTACAACCACAACACAATTAAGATAACTGCAACAATTGTGGGTAATTCTATATCATAATTTAGCTGAACACCTTACAAATAGTTAGTTTCACCTATAATTTTCAGACTTTCTACAGTGCAATACAAACTACATGGGCTTGTGACGCTAATCAAGCTAGCTTGTCAGTTAGCATCTGTCACATCTTTTCAGTTAAACAGACAGCGATTTTCCCTGGGTCATAAGCTAATGATTACAAGCAGTGCATCGTAACAAATGGCTATCACTGAATGGATTAAAAATAAAAATCTACCTTGTTTTTATCCAATATTTACGCAAAAGACGTGGCCTCCAGCTCCTCGTTCAGCAGGCAGAGGACACTGGACTGTACCAACACTTTGCGGGGTATTTATCATACTACTTTTAAAATATCTTCTAATTCACCAAATATGATTAAATATTACCATTCAAACTTAATTTACAACTTATTTATTATGTCTCAAATGAATAATTTTGACGATAAATTATGAGTTAAAAAAAAAAAAAGTATTTTGTTTTAACTCCCCCCGGTATAGTTGGTACGTCCCGCTGCCCTCTCACACTTGCAGCGGTAATAATGTCGGCTAGTCGAGTGTGCCTAGAATAGCGCTAAAAATGCTTAAATTCCAGTTATTTCTTTTATTTACTTAATTCTAACCTTTATCACTAAGTGGAACTTTTAATTTGACTTATACTGAATGGTATGTGACTTACTCATTTGATCGAAATGAAGTTTAAACAGAGAAATGCTACTTATTGGCTAACATGCTAATCTTAATCTGCAGGGGAATTGTGTAATGTTTTCCAGTGCAATTATATGTTTACTTTTAAGTTGAATAGATGAATTTGTTCTGTTATATCCAATTACATGCACACGTAGGTTTTCAGCAGTACCTGATCAGTGTGGGGTTATAATTTGCAGTTATGAATGAATGGACTGAATGGTAAAACATGTTTTTGCCATAATAGAGTGCAGGATTTGTATTGTTATTGTAATTAACAATTTAGGATATTTATTTGCTTCAACCAAAATCTCCACCAAAAATACACTATTAGACTTTTAAATATGAATAGAGTAATCCTATTTTGTTAATTTAAAAAACACACGCTTGATAGTGTTTTATTTGACTTATTAGTACAGTATTTAATTAGACTTAAATAAAAATAGACAATAGTCAATCATGAAGAAGGTAGAGTTATTAATTTACATATATAAATCCAAACAAGTGGTAAATTAAACTGTATATGTGCTTATGTAGGTAGATTACCCTGCATTTGTGTGGCTCGTTCTGTTTCTCACTCTTCTCTCCTCGTTGCTTTGTTTTCCAGTGTAAAAACAGAGAACCATGACGTCTATTATAAAGCTGACGGCGGTCTCAGGCGTCCAGGAGGAGTCTGCCCTCTGTTATCTCCTACAGGTGGATGAGTTCCGCTTCCTCCTGGACTGTGGCTGGGATGAGAACTTCTCCATGGACATTATTGATGCCATGAAACGGTACATGGACTATACTTAGTCTGCGCTTAACCCACGATTTACACTAATTTTAATGTTTTGTGTGCAGATATGTTCACCAGGTGGACGCAGTGCTTCTCTCACACCCAGACCCCATACACTTAGGTGCCCTGCCCTATGCTGTGGGCAAACTGGGCTTAAACTGTACAATCTACGCCACCATTCCTGTTTACAAGATGGGACAGATGTTCATGTATGATTTATATCAGGTAAGCTTACCTCTCATGGTATGAGCGGTAAACAGATGTCACAGTGCACACTCCATGTCACAAATGCATGTGAAAGGAAAAACTTGAATTTTTCACTTGAATTCAAGACTCCAGGAGCAATAGTAAAGTCATTTTTAAAAATTCTTATTATTCTTGCCCATCTCACTTATATTATTTGGTTAGTGCCTGCATGAAGGCATTTTTAAATCATTTTAAGTGCAGATTACATTACATTTCAATCAAATTCATCTGTAACATCACTAAATCTTCCTTTATAGGCCTCAAGATTGTCTCATCAAACCCCATAGAATTGTCAATTCGCCTAATGTTAAACCAGTGGAGATTTTAAGATGCTGACGTTCATTCAGAATTATTCTGTCTCTACAGTGTGATTCACCAGTAGTGACTCAGTAGTTAATTGGATTCTTCGGCTGTTCTTTTGTTCACATTTTTATATTATTTTTGGCTGCTGCATCTCTGTACATTTGGCACATGCTGTCAACACATTTTCTGATGTTTGATCCTGAGCTCTATATTTTGTCTAAACCATATTCACATTTAATATGCTGATGCTGCGGTTTTCCTCCTCTTAGTCTCGAAACAACTGTGAGGACTTTACATTATTCACACTGGACGACGTGGACAGTGCCTTTGATAAAATCCAGCAGTTGAAATACTCTCAGATCGTTAACCTAAAAGGTGAGATGCAACAAGACACAACGGTTTATTTAACATGTCTGCCCTAAAAGCATTACCACCCTTCCGTTTGTTTCACCAGGTAAGGGACACGGCCTGTCCATAACTCCGCTCCCCGCTGGTCACATGATCGGAGGCACGATATGGAAAATAGTGAAGGATGGAGAGGAGGAGATAGTTTACGCTGTGGATTTCAACCATAAAAGAGAAATGTAGGTGTAGACAAACCATATTTGGGCAAAGTTCTATTGTTGATGTTAATTCTTGTGTTTATGTTTGTGTTTGTAGCCACTTGAATGGCTGCACACTGGAAAGCATCAGTCGTCCTTCTTTACTCATCACAGACTCCTTCAATGCCACATATGTACAGCCACGACGTAAACAGAGGGACGAACAGCTCCTCAGTAAGTTATTTTACTCTTATACTAGGATGCATATGGGCTGAAAAAAATGATCACAGACTATTTTAAATCAATGACAGTGTTACCAAGTTATAGGCAGGTCTCTGCACTGGCTTCCTGTGGCTCAGAGACTTTAAAGCGCCTCTGCTTGGCACCAAAGTCCATCTGTGACATGTTAATGCCACATGAACCATTTGCACTCTGAGGAGCTCAGGGACCGGCCTCCTGCTGGTCCCAGAGTCAGGATTAAACACGAGGAGTCAGAGTTTCAGATTCATGCAGCTAAAACCAGGAACAGTCTGAACATGTGAGACAGACTCTACTTTGACACTGTTTAATGTTTAATCTGTTTAATCCAGACTCAAAACGGTTCTGTTTAGCTGCGTGTGACTGAAAGGTTTTCATTTTTCATACTGCACACTTCTCTTTAATATCTCTCCCCTTTTTTTTAATTTTATGAGGATGATTCATGTTTTGATTTGTTTGTATTGGGTTTTATTGTATTTCTTATTCTGTAAAGTACAAATTACTTTGTACAAATTGCAATACAAATAATCTTGCCTTGTCTAGATACGTGACCCAGTGGATGCTCAGTATGTTTTGGGTTGAACATTGGCTAGAAAAATGTCACTAGAATAACCTGACTTTTACTGTCTTAAAAGCATAAAAACATGTTCTTTTTAAACAGTTTACAATAGTTCAATGTTTTACCTCACTTACCTTATACATTCTGAGCATCCTAATTCTTCACCACGATGAGTTTATAAGCGCTTTTCACAACTTTCAGAGGCCAGAATGGAGCTGTGTCTAGCTGTCACAGTAGTGCTGCCAACAACTAGCATGCTACCCATACACTTCCTGATTATTGGACGTGAAAATGCTTTATAACTGGATTCAGACAGAACAAAGCAGACTTATTTTGACCTCAATCGCTGCTTGTACAATATATCTGTACTGGGCTAGACAGGTTATGCACAGATTTTGCCTTTAACAGTTGAAATGGTGGATTTTTTCCCCCCTTATAGCTAACGTGATGGAGACCCTTCGCGGGGATGGTAACGTCTTGCTGGCTGTGGACACCGCGGGCAGGGTGCTGGAGCTGGCTCAGCTGCTGGATCAGATCTGGAGGACGAAGGACGCGGGGCTGGGAGTCTATCCCCTAGCTCTGCTCAACAACGTCAGCTACAACGTGGTGGAGTTCTCCAAGTCACAGGTTCACTGCCATTGTTTCTGATCTGGCCAAGATTTTAAAACTTATATCAGGTTATTCATCTTGTTTTCAGATTTATTATCTACTTACTAGTTCTGAGATGGCTTAATTTTAGTCTAGAGGTAATTTATTTTAAGATAACTTGTCAAGTAAAATTATCTGTCCATGCAGCAAGATCATTTCACTACTTTTAAGTAATTTTCAGATAAATTTAAGTGTTTATATCTTTTTAATAAGCTTTTTTGCAGTATAAAACAAATGTTCTGTTCTTAACTATACCACACCACAACTACCCTATAGTTAATATTTGCTTTATATATTGACTAAAATCTCTCTAAAAATGGCAGGTGAATAGTTAATATTAATTATATATAATATTAATAATTAATAGTTCTACTGACCAAAACTTGGCATGTCACAATTTTAGTGTCATTATACTTATTGTGAGAAGAAACCTTTTTGATGTTTAATATTCTTCATTTTATTCACACTTTCAAATATATTACTATAATACATACTGTAAGTCTATGTGACCAGCTTTATGAAATCAGATTTCTCAAATTTCTCTAGTTGCTTGGAAAAGTTTACTCCAAAAAGTAAACCTAAATGTAAAGATTTAGGTAATACTAAATACTAATAAAATACAATACCAAATACAATACTAAATTCAGTCAATCAATTAAATACTGCCCCACTTTAACTGTAGGCTTTTAACTGTATGTATTGTACTTAATGTGTTTATGTTGGTGTAAGACGACCTTGAGTGTCCAGAAAGGCGCCTAATAAATAAAATGTATTATTATTATTAGTATTATTCTCTAAAATTCTCACACTTATGGACTGTTAATGAATCTTTTATGCATTTACATTTACTTTTGTTGTCTTTATGTGGGATATAAAAAGTGTTATACATTTATTATTTGCGAAATGGATTCCGTTGCATTTTCCATTTGCAAATTTTCCATTCATTTTTCCCACAGACTTTTTGAAAAATTCCAAAAAAAGCACAATTAAAACGCAAAATTCAGCTAAATAACAAAATCTAGCTTAATGACTTTGTGGCTTATTAAGTTTCAGAGTTGTAAAGCTCTTGTGCAAATTAGTTACCACAGAACTGATTAGCCCCGAGCTTTAAAACTTTTAAAAGAATTTTCTTTTTTGGAAAGTCTATGAGAAAAATGAATAAAAAATGTAACTTTACTGGAACCAGGGGCAGGAGCTAACCATTTTCTTGCGATAAACGCCTGTTATTTGTTCCATCTTACGTCCTAACCGCCTCTTTTTGTGTGTCCAGGTGGAGTGGATGAGCGACAAACTGATGCGCTGCTTCGAGGACAAGAGGAACAACCCTTTCCAGTTCCGTCACCTGACCCTGTGCCACAGCCTGTCGGACCTGGCCCGCGTGCCCAGCCCCAAGGTGGTCCTGTGCAGCCAGCCCGACCTGGAGTCCGGCTTCTCCAGGGAGCTCTTCATCCAGTGGTGCCAAAACCCGCGCAACTCCATCATCCTCACGTACCGCACCACGCCGGGAACGCTGGCACGATACCTCATAGACCACCCCGAGGAGAAGATGCTCGACCTGGAGGTATGCGCAGCTCTTAAAGTGTGGAAGTTACGAGCAGTAAGGTGGAATATTATGACCACAGGCAAAATTATATCCTTTTCATGGCATTTTTTTGTTGCGTAATCTATTTAAAGGTCCTATATTACCGTAAAATACCAAATAACAGTCGGGGCGTTTATTTGTTTCAGTCACGTTTATTTGAGACCAGGCGGCAATTTGGGGCGATTAATTCCTTCCTCACAAAAATCTTACTCAGCAAAACTGGGGAAATATGGTCCTCAAATTCTTTTAACCAGTATGACCATAATTTAGGTGACTTTTTACACAGACGTAGGTGAGTTAATTTGAAATGTTAGAACAAAATATCTACGGAGCGGAGAGTTTCCCACATTTGAAAGCGACTCCTGAATTACAGAAAGTCATTAAAACCCTCCCGCAACACGCAGACATTTCTTAAAACAAACGACAGACGCAGCAATTGTGGAGCAGCAGAGCGAGAACGTTCATCCACCGCATCAGGGCACAGGGAGCGAGCTGGGTTTTTTTCAGCGCTTATAGTTTATGCAAATGAGCCGTGTGGTTGTAAGTTTGGTTTGTGTAGAGACTACGTGAGCATCAGTCCTGCGTCCTGTTGTTGCAGCACGACTTCTGTCTTCCAGCTTGTACTTTAGTCTCGGCATTTATTGGGAACCGGTGCTTATTTATCAGAATATACACCTGAACTTTAAAGGGGACCCGGCAGTTAATGGAAACCCAGCTCTTATTTGGTATTTTACGGTATGCAAAATTGACTCTTGTGAGCTTTAAGTCATGTTAGAATGTTGTTACCACATCAAAAACAGACCTGGAGTTGCTTTTTGTTTCATTCACACGTTTGAGTGATTCTTTTATTATTAGTCTGTCTACATCTCCAAAGCTCAAAATGCTCCGTTCCCCCTTGTGATGTCATGAAGCAAAAGATTTCAAGTTTTCTGCTACATTTTACCTTTAGTTCAGTAGAGATCGGCAATTCCAGGGCTGAAATTATCCAAGTGATTCTCGCGAAGGTGTGTGGAGTTTAAAAACCCAGTGGAGCACTTCCTGTATCACCACATGACATCACAAGAGTGTTTTCAATTTGAGAAAAGAACGCAGCCTAAATATGCAGGATTTGTGTGTTGAGCCCCATTCGCTCGGGGCAAGTACAACCTGGGGACGTCTGATAAGCACAATCCGTAAATGACTCTATTTTACTGACACTGACACAAGGATTGAAAGAGAAAAAAAACACAGAAAGAGATAGAAAAGCACGCGATTACAACAACAAACAATGAGATGCAGGTTTTGCACGGGACCAGTATTATCACCGGACGTCTGTGTTTGGAGAAATGTAGGTAATTTACGGCAGAATTTTGACAAAATTACAGACCTGGAGCATTCGCACGGGAATAAGATCTCAGACTCCTCCACAATTATTACAAATCACCAAAAGTCCACAGGTAACACTAATCCCGTGAGAATAGGGCTTTAAATATGTTTAATGTTGGTATGTTTGTGAAGAAGAAACAACATTGTAACATGGATCAGAAAATAGTGTAATAATATTCTTGGCAAAGCAAAAACTTCTCCGTGGAGACAAACAGGTTGCACAGCCTCCAGCAGAAGTTACCTTGAATTTTAAATAAATGCACAGACTTTCATGGTATTTGGATTGGATTATTTTCTAACTCGTCTTCTGTTCCTCAGGTGAAGAAACGCGTGAAGCTCGAAGGAAAAGAGTTGGACGAATACCTCGAGAAAGAGAAGATCAAAAAAGAAGCAGAGAGAAAATTGGAGCAGGAGAAAGAGTAAGTCAGCGCGTTTTATAATGTTGTTTCCTCATCATAAACAGACCTGGAGTTGTGTTTTGTTTCATTCACATTTAACACACAAACCCTACAGATTTACACTGGGTTTTTCTCTCAAACTGAAAGAACTTCACCTTGTGACCTCATTAAGGAGTGATACAGGAAGTAGAGTAGTCAAAAGTATTGAAAAGTTTTAAGATGATGCATTGCTTTTTGAAATATTTTGACTCAAACGTGACTGAAAACATTTTAAACTCATATTAACCCACATTAAAGGGCCAATATTACTCTATTTTCTCATCTATTTTAATGTTGTTTCCTCATCACAAACAGACATGGAGTTGTGTTTTGTTTCATTCACACATGTTTAACACACAAACCCTGCAGATTTAGGCTGAGTTTTTCTTTCAAACTGAAAGAAAGTCACCTTGTGACGTCATTAAGTTGTGATACAGGAAGTAGGGTTGTCAAAAGTATTGAAAAGTTTTAAGATGATGCATTGCTTTTAAAAGATTTTGATTCGAATGCGACTGAATACTGAAAACATTTTAAACTCTTTGTCACATTAAAGGGCCTGTTTTCTGATCTGTTTTAATGTTGTTTCCTCATCACAAACAGACCTGGAGTTGTGTTTTGTTTCATTCAGACATGTTTAACACACAAATCCTGCATGTTTCTTCTGCAAGTTCTTCTCTCAAACAGAAAGAACTTCACTTCAAGTTGTGATACAGGAAGTAGGGTTGTCCAAAGTTTTGAAAAGTTTTAAGATGATACAGTGCTTTTAAGAGATTTTGATTCAAATGCAACTGAATACTGAGCTCTTTGTCACATTATTCTATTTTCTGATCTATTTTAATGTTGTTTCCTCATCACAAACAGACCTGGAGTTGTGTTTTGTTTCCTTCACACATGTTTACCACACAAACCCTGCAGATTTAGGCTGAGTTCTTCTCTTAAACGGAAGACACTCTGTTCCACCTTGTGCTCTCATGTGGTAATACAGGAAATGCTCCATTGTGGTGTCAAAAGTACTGAAAATCAGACACTAATCAATACTAAAACTTGTGTCAAAACTAGATCCTCAATTGAGCAGGTATCTATACTAGAAAAGTCACATTCACAGGACAGAAATGAACCTTTCCTGAATAGCTGAATGGCTTTAGAATGATTTGACTTTTAGAGATGTAGACGGAGTAATAATAAAGGAATAATCAAACATGTGTGAGCGAAACAAAACACAACAACATTATAACACGGCGAGTCAATTTGGCGTAATTTCTGACCTTTAATGGTGAACAAAAAAAAAGTCCCTCATTTCTCCCGCTTTTGTCCTTTGATGTTGATGAAACGCAGACTCATGTTTGTCGAGAGCCGAACCAGCACATTGTGTTTTCGAGGTGTCATCAGGTTTTGTTGTACCGTGAAACTAGAATAGTGGCCCAGATAGTGAAGCGCAGCCCAGGGCCGTTCCAAAAGGGAAAGAGGCCTGCGTCACCATCCAGCTGCAACGCTAAGCGAAGGCGGGCGACGTGTGTTCCCACTGAGGAAGGAGATGAGCTGGGCAAAAATGTGGACTGAAGTAGAAGCATGGAGACTATGTTAGATTATATTATTATTATTATTCTAGTAGAAGGTAATTGCATGTTCATCCAAAAATGATCTGTTCTCTGATTTATGATTCAGTAATTATGCAATAAGAATTTAAAAATACTGTAGTGTATTTGAGTGACCACAAATATTAAGCTCCCTAAGAATATCTTTGAACTCTTCTTTGATTTTATTATTATTATTTAATTTAGCTTTGATTGAGAGTGAGAAACGTAATTTCATTTTTTCACTTTTAAATTTAATGGTGGTTTAAAGCAGCTTTGCGCACATTTGGTGACATTTTACAGAAACAAAACTTAAACCCGCACGGCTCATTTGCATACAGTATAAGCGCTGAAAAAAATACAGCTTGTGCTCTGATGCGTCTGTTGGACTAAAGGACACGACTCAGTGGAATATGAGTGTTCTCTCTGTGACAGAGGGATGTTCTGCTGATGCTGAGTCTGTTCTGTGCGTTTGTCGCGTTGGAGATGGTTCATGTTAAACTTTTCAGAGATCGTACGAGTGCAGCGGCTCTTTCACTGATGTCGCTACAGGCGCTTTATTTATGTCGCTCTGGTTTCTCATAACCGGGAAACTGCGGAATATGTCGTATAATAGTGGTATCGACAAATATTTAGCGAGTACAAGTATATTATGGAAGTATCGGGCCAATACCTGATACCAGTATCGGTGCATCCCCAGTTGGCATATTAATTGTATGTGCAGGTTTGAAATGAAAAAATAACTATGATTAAAGCAATGTAACAATGATTTTAAAGAGACCGTATGCATTTCTGTTTTATCTTGCCCCACTACCATTTAATGCATTTTTAGGTTTTATAGGTATTCAACTGTAACCAGGCTCATGTCAGACTGATCGGGTAAAGGTGGATTGTGTGAAAAATAAAAGCTGGAATTTAACTAATATTTGAATCTGAGAGGAAAAAATCAAACTTTTGTAACATCCATTTGAGAGAAAAGCACAGACATCTTCCCACTCCACTTCGGCCCGTTTCTCACAAACTAAGTCGTCAGTATTTCTGCTAAATAATCTGAATGTTTGTTCTTTGGTTCACTCTGGGTTTTACCTTTGTCATGACTCCTTTTTGACTCTTTTTTTTGACTCAATTTTAGCTCCTTTTTGACTCAAACTGAATACTAGACACATTTGAAAGCCCGAACAGCGGACACATGACCCGTTCTGCTGTGTTTTCAGAGTGGACATGGACTCCAGCGATGAGAGCGACATGGAAGATGACCTGGAGCAGCCGGCGGCCGTCAAGACCAAACACCACGACCTGATGATGAAGAGTGAGGGCAGGACTAAAGGGAGCTTCTTCAAACAGGCCAAGAAGTCCTACCCCATGTTCCCCACACACGAGGACAGGATCAAGTGGGACGAGTACGGGGAGATCATCAGGTACTTAGAGCATCATATAATACAGAAGTACTACGCCTGTTCCACACATTATCCTCAGGTACTTCTAATATAACATACAATACAACATTCATACAACATAATCAGGCACTTTTAACTAAATATAACAGTTCTACCCCATGTTCTCCATGCACGAGGAGAGGATTAAGTGGGAAAAGTACTTGGAGATTATCATTTACTGCAATAAAACACAGAACTCCTACTACCTCATGTTCTCTGCATGATATTATTTCTGATAATAATGTCAAATAACCTGGAAAATCCACCTCATGTGTCCTACAAGATCAGCATGTACTTGTACATGTACTAACTAGTGTTTCAAACTTGATTATGATACTTGAAACCACAAGGAAAATTAAAAAACACATTTTGAAACAACTGAGTGTGAGCAACAGCAGCAGCTCTCTGTATTTCATTTGCATTTATTTAATATTAATGCGATTTCTGAACACACCAAATAAAACAAAGTTCAAAATGTGTGGATCATTTTTTGTGTTTCAAAATAATCTGTTATTTTCACCTTTTCAAAATAGCTTTTTCTGAGAGTAAAGACACAGCAGAGATGAAGAATAAAACATATTAGGTGTTGTTTAGTCTGATATAACATGGACGTGGACACTTTTAGGTAACCAGATTGTGTCGTGTTGCAGACTGGAGGACTTCCTGGTTCCTGAGCTCCAGGCGAACGAAGAGGAGAAGATCAAACTGGAGTCTGCGCTGACAAACGGAGCGAAAGAGCCCATGGACCAAGACCTGTCTGTGGTGCCCACCAAGTGTGTGTCGAGCATCGAAAACCTCGAGATCAGGTCAGTGGACTAAAAACTAGAACTAGAACTAGAGCGGTACGGGCCCTTTAATGCATATTTGACATATTTCAGTTATATTAAAATAAAGTACATACGTATTTCATTTACTAATTCACATTATGTCAAAGCACAAACCCATAAGAGACAAAACTAAGACTAAATCAAAGCTCATCCTGGACATAATAGAGAGAGAGGTACTTTATTGATCCTGAGGGAAATTCAAGTTTTGTTGCAGCAAGTATATAATATAATAATAAGGAACATAAATTTCAAATAAAAACAAAACCTTTTTGTCAGATGTAAAACCTTGGCGTTATTGTGAAATATTGAAGTTGTTGTGATATTAATTATTGTGTTAGTAACTTTTCAAAGATGTTCTGTGTTACTGAGAAGAACCATGAAAATGTGGGAATGAACCTCTGGCCGTGAGGCTGTGCTCAGGGCTCTTTGGTGCAGGTCCATGTGAGCTTCATGCTTCTCTCAGACTGCACCCGGTTCAGCTGTGAATGTGGGTGCAGTTCAGTCGTGGTGTGACACTCGGAGCAGATCTGTGCTGTGTTGTTGTGTCATCGCCTTTGAAGCTGCACGCGACACCACGTGTTCACACTATTTATTTATTTATTAAGAGACGGGGCTGGGGTCCAGTCAGAATGGAGCCCATCAGAGAGAATCCAGAGCTCTGTGGCACCTCCGCCGACACCACCGGACAGCACGTGTGCACTCTGGGCTCGTCTCTTTGAATTATTCAGAGTGCTCACGGCCGCTGCAGCAGGCTGCACGACACAGTCTGATCCCGGCATATCTGACATGCGACATTATACAGCCTCACATATGGGATTCAATCATAGCTCATTAAAAAGCCGTCATCTCTCCTCCTCCTCCAGGGCCAGAGTGTCGTACATAGATTACGAGGGCCGCTCTGATGGAGACTCCATAAAGAAGATCATAAATCAGATGAAGCCTCGTCAGCTGGTGATCGTGCACGGCTCTCCTGAGGCCAGTCTGGACCTGGCTCAGTCCTGTAGGGCCTTCAGCAAGGACCTCAAAGTCTACACGCCCAAGCTCCAGGAGACGATAGACGCCACCAGCGAGACGCACATCTACCAGGTCACATGCACAGACTCGCACACTAATACTGTTCAGGAAATCTGGGAAATCTGGGTTAAACAGTATCAAATCTAAAGTAAAATGTTTTTCATCCATAGCTTTATTTTTGTTTTTATCTTACCTTATTTGAGCTTTTTTTTAACTAATCTTTTTCAGTGTTTTTTTTTTGTCGCTTAATTTATTTTTGCTTTTTTTTTAGCTTACCTTATTTTAGTTTTTTTTAACTTAACTTAAACTACTTTATTTTAGTTTTTTTTAGCTTACCCTATTTGAGCTTTTTTAAATCATATTTTAGATTTTTTTTGTTTGCTTATCTTATTTTAGCTTTTTTTCTCACTTATTTTGTCTTATTTTTTTCACTGACATTTTTGCTTTTTTTTTTACTTATCTTATTTTTGCTTACCTTATTTTAGTTTTTTTTATTTTGTTTTTAACTTATTTAAGGTTATTTTTTTAGCTTACCTTACTTTAGCTTATTTTCTCATATTTTATTTGATCTTTTCTTAATTTATTTTTGTCTTATTTAATTTGATCTTGTCTTATTTGACCTTATTTTTTTAATCTGTAGCTTAATCCTTTCTTTTTTCCCCTCATTTTCCCCTCCCTCTCTCCACAGGTGCGACTGAAGGACTCCCTGGTGAGCTCGCTGCACTTCTGCCGGGCCAGGGACACGGAGCTGGCCTGGATCGACGGCGTGCTGGACATGCGGGTGGTGAAGGTGGACACGGGGGTGCTGGCGGAGGAGGGGCAGGGGGAGGAGCAGCCCGAGGAGGCGGAGCTCCCCATGGACACCGCGCCCTCAGACCCCGACGTGGACCTGAGCGCCACCGCCGCCTTGGCCCAGCGAGCCCTGAAGATGAACCTGTTCGGAGAGGAGGAGAAGGAGTTTTCGGAGGAGAGCGACGTCATCCCCACGTTAGAGCCGCTGCCCACGCATGAGGTGAGAGGAGAGAGGGTTTTGAACTTTAGTTTTATTTTTATGACGACACTTGTAATAAAAAAGAGGCGATGTAATGCAAAAAAGAGCTTTAATTTGTATATATGAGTGGACAGAGCTAACCCATTAGCTACCATGTGCCAAACAGGAAGTGCTCCAGGAGGCTCTTCCGGCTCCTTCTCTCCCTTTTTCCCATTGACTTACATTGTGATCTTATCGCTCCTCTCTCCGTAACTGCTGCTGTGGCCTCGTCATTTTGGTCTTAAATTGTTCGTATGAACCTGCGACACATGATCCTGAATTTTTAATTTCTCTGTCTTCTTCCTAAATTAAAATATGAACATAAATAACGGACCGATCAGACGCCTTCATTCCCAGAGCTCACTGCCGTCGAGCGTTAGCAACAGGTTTGATTGACAGTTAGTGCCTTTCATTGCTAAGTAATTTCCCTTCTCGCTTTCCTGCCCCGAGTGACTATTTTTGAAATAAAATGACAAAATATCTCAAACAGTTACAATAGCTAACGTTACTAGAATCTTAACTAGCTTAAAATAAAGTGAATTTTGTTAAGTAATCTTAAAGTAATCCCATTTTGCCAGGGTGACTGTGGCACGTCCAACACCAGATCTTAGTCTGTTTAAGCATTTCCACACTGCATAATTTGTATTTGCTCCAGGAGGAAGTGCCTCACTCACCTTTAGCTCCATTGTTGTTCCTGGTGAGAGATTCTTAAGTTTTTCTTCCCAGCGATTGTGTCTTTCAGTACTTATGCTTGATGTACCGAGGGGCGTGACGCTCTTTAGAAGACTTTTCCTGGATTTAAGGCGGCTTTTGGCTGGCACGTGTCCGAAGAGAGGATGTTTATGATCTGTGCTTTGTTGTTGGCGCTCTTTCACGCTTGCTGCACTTCGCCGTATCTCTGGTGGGGCTATGCCTGCCAAGATGTGCACGCGGTGCAGGTGTAGGCTTCAGGCAGCCTGTGATAAGGCGGCAGCATTGAGGGCAGGGTCTAACTTCTGTGCATGGGCCGCTCGCTCCCATACTGGCCAAGCATACTCGGCAGCTGAGTAGCAGAAAGCTAATGCAGTTGACTTCAGAGTCTGTGGGTTTGCGCCCCAGGTTGTGCCGGTGAGTGTGCGGATGATGTTATTCCTTGCATTCACTTTGCATTTGGTCTTCTCAGTATGGGTCTTAAAGGAGAGACACCGATCCAGAGTTACACCTAGAGAGACTGGGTGTTCGCAGTGTTCAAGGGGGGTTCCTGACCAGTTGCTCTTCAGTTGAAAGTTTGATGATAAAAGCTAAAACTTTCCTTATTATTCTCAAGAATCACCGAAATCCAGTGGTCCGTGCTGAATGGTGCTGAGTATCGCCGCTCTGCCATGAGGAGGGAGGCATATTTAACAATCTCAATCATGATTGGCTCTTGTTGTTGCTATGATACTGGTGGTCGGATTTCCAAATATGGAGCCTGCTCCAAATTCGCTCCTGTAACTGTGGCATCAGGAGCCTCATTTGAGCGACGCTGACGCTGTGGAGACGTCACACTCACTTAGTCCACTCATATATACGGACTATGGTTAGAACACAGTTACCTCCTCGAAAGCAGATTTGGAGTTGTGTTTTTTCATGCACACGTATGAGTGACCCTTTATTATTCATCTGTCTACATCTGCAAAGCTCAAAAGTGCTCTGTTATCAAGGTAGAAATGGGTAATTCCAGGGCTGAAATTATCCGAATGAGTTTACTTTAAAGATTATACTTTGGAAAACTGATATTCCTGGGAATTTGTATGGAACCTTATGTTATTATAATTTAGGTATTTTTATGTATTCATTTATTGTTTAAGACACCTGGATTCGGAGCAAACATAATGCTTATATCCCGGGGTGTACATTTTCCTAGACACAAAAGCAATAACAGCTATTCCCTTCTCACATACGACATTTTAAAACGTCCCTTACTGACGTTGCTATTTAAATATATCTCCTCCTACTGTGAGGCGCCTCCACTGATCACTCTGTCACCGAAATAAAAATATTCCCTTCTGAACTTAAGTAGGCCACGCCGCGGTGTCTTTTCTCCCCCCCTCTCCCTCTCGTTTACGTAACGGCACCGCTCTTGTGGTGTTTTTTGACAGATCCCGGGACACGAGTCTGTGTTCATCAACGAGCCCCGTCTCTCCGACTTCAAGCAGGTGCTCCTGAAAGAGGGGATCCAGGCCGAGTTCGTGGGCGGCGTCCTGGTCTGCAACAACATGGTGGCCGTCCGCAGGGTGAGTGTGCGAACCCCCAACCGCGAACCGAGACAACAACAGTGCACGACGAGGGCTGGGAAAAGGGCAGTACTTGATTTTTACTGCCTTAAAAATGTGAAAAACACAACTAGAACCCATTTTAAAAGGTTTGCAGTGGTCCAAAAGTTATTCTTCAGTTTTCTTTTGCATTCTGAACATCCTACTTATTCACTGCTTTTCAAAACTTTCAAAGGACAGAGTGGAGTTCTCATAATTTTCAATAACTGGACAACAAAATTTGTACTTTAACTTATTTTGACATCAAGAGCTACTGACTTTATCCATTCTTAGTAGATAGATTCAACGCGGGCCAACCGATACTGGCCGATATTTGGCTTTTTAGCTTAACAGTAATCGTCCTCAAAGCTCCAGCAGAGGCCGATATTTTGTTTTGCTCAATCCACTTCATAAAAAAAAACATACAAACCTTTATATTAATACTTTAATACAAAAACATGACTGCACAAAACATGACTGCACAGCTGTCTTATAGGTTTGTGGTTAAGAAAAGGCTGTGGGTGAGTTTGTAGTGAAGTTTAATTATATAATTTTGTAAAAATATCTAAATTGACGCTACACAACAACCCAAAAACCCAAGGCAAGTTTATTTGTATTGCACAGTTCGTACACAAAGTAATTCAAAGTGCTTTACAGAATAAGAAATACATTAAAATCACAATACAAAGAAATCAAAACATAAATAATCATAAAATTAAAAAGACAGAAACATTAAATTAGAAGAGTGCAGAATGAAAAATGAAACCCTTTCAGTCAGACGCAGCTAAACGGAACAGTTTTGGAGCCTGGATTTAAACAGTTCAAGTAGAGTCTGTCTCACATGTTCAGACTGTTCCAGGTTTTTGCTGCATGAATCTGAAACTCTGACTCCCCGAGTTTAGTCCTGACTCTGGTTCATGTGGCACAAACATGTCACAGATGCACTTTGGACACAAACAGAGCTGCTTTTAAGTCTATTTCTCTGAAACACAGTTCAGATATTGGCAGAATTTGTTGGCCATCGGTTGCTTTGTGTTTTAAACAATTGGTATCAGCAGTGGCTATGAAAAAACAGATTTATAGCATCCTAATTATTCACACCAATGACATAATAAGAGGTTTTCACAAAAGTTCCGGGTTTAGTCACAATTTCGCTGTCGTGTGCTAATGTGTGCACACCCATAATGTAATTTTCAGTAGTGCAATCTAGTGAAATACAAGTACTGCACTTAAGTATAAATTTTAGGTATCTGTACTTGACTTAAACTAAATACTTTTTACTTTTACTTCACTACATTTGAGAGCAGATATCTGTACTTTCTACTCCACTACATTTTTGAACTGGACTGAAAAGTAAAAAAATGTTGTTTTTTATGATTGTTTGAGACCTGCTGAAAAGGCTGAGGGGGTTATTTTTCCACACATTCATAACAGTACACAAAAATATACAAATATAAACAGTCAGGAAAAGAAAACAGTCGATTCAGTTGTTTCTGTTGAACAAAATTCAACACAAATCTTCTCAAAATCTACCACTGCTTATCCCCTGTGATTTCAGCCTAACGCGAGGAACTCGGCTTTGCTCATAACCTATTTCGGAGCGGTTCTAAAATACAAAAATTGCCTAGTAAACGAAAACGCAGATGCGCACAGGACTCAACCGCGTGTACGATATGAGCCCTGGTGGCTTCTTCAGCATCTCATTTCAGAGGACGTGCAACTCCACTTATTAAATATGAAGTTTCCCCAGCGTGCCTACAAACAAACAAACTGCACAAATGAGAAGACCTTAAAATAGCACCAACCCAGAAAGTGGATCAGACTGTGCACGAGCAAACGAAAAGAGAAGGTTTGGTTTCCTAAAAGTATAAACACAACATATTTATTAGGACTACATGACGCAAACTTGACTCTTGTGATACTTTTTGTTATGTTTGAATGTTGTTACCGCCTCAAACGTAACTGGAGTTGTGTTTTGTTTCATTCACACGTTTGAGTAACTCTTTTATTATTAGTTTTCAAGTTCACAGCTACACTGCAATGAAGCGTGGCCATAATTTAAGCTATAAACACGAAAATCTATCTGAAAACGCCCTAAAAGTAGTGAAATGATCTGTCCAAGCAGCACGATCATTTTACTTGACAAGTTATCTTAAAATAAACAGCCTCTGGACTAGAATTAAACAGTCTCTGTAAGTGTTCATGGGCTGAAAAGTTTATGGATGCAAAGTTTTAGATAAACATACTTTAGTATTAAGCAAATCTGTATCGCTGAATCTAAAAACAAGTGAAGTGTTGCAAGGAAAACTATGGTACACTGGAAAAACAATATCTAAGTAAGTTAAAATGACTTAATTTAAGAACATTTTACTTTGAGTCCAAATAGGTCCAAAATGTAAGTCCAAATAGTTATTGTTGTTCTTATTTTAGGTGTAACAGGATGTGTTTTCATATTTTATGTGCAAAAGTGAAGTTTACTCAAGATCAAACTTTCTTCATTCAAACAACAATAAATGGATTGTAGTTTTTTTTCAACATCACACACTATAAAAACCTGGTAATGATAGTTATGATTTGACATTTTGCAGAAGACATTTTATGATACCCTCCTGTGGGCTCACCACCTGCAGAGGGGTTCATAGGGGGGGTCAGGTGCTATGAGTATTGGGCAGCACGCTGCCCCCGCGACCCAGCCGGATTAAGCGGGAGAAGATGGATGGATGGATGGATGGATGGACATTTTATGATAGAGATGTTCCAATCAAGATTTTTTGGCTTTCGATCAGATTTTTTAAGGAGTGCTCTTTTTGTACCTGAGCTCCAAAAAGTCCATTAGGCGACCAAAGCCTTACTTTCTCTTCTTTGAAATGTCTCCTCCAGTGTTTGCTGCTGTGGCTTTGTCCTTTTGCCCTTGTAAATCTCAAACTTGTCCCGATGATTCTTTTGTCAGTGACGAATCAAACTGTTCGTGTTAAAGTGGCGCCGCTGGTTCCTCCACGAGAAACTGTTGTTTGACTCTCGTTTTGTTGTAGTGAAAAGTCCCGCACAGCGACATGGCGGTGTTTTGATTCACGGCTGCCGTAAACACGTCAATGCCGCAAAAACATGTGAAACTGGATCAGTCCGATCACATGACTGAATCCAATACCGTCCGAAACTCATAAAAGAGCCGGATCGGGATACTGAATACCGGCTCGGGACATCCCTTTATGACACATGCGTCAAACATGCGGCCCGGGGGCCAGATCCGGCCCTCCAAGACCTTTAATCTGGCCCTCGGCTGATTTTTCTCTTAAAATACTTAAAATTTTCAGATTTTTCTGTTAATTTTCTGCACCGTTTAGCATAGCAGCGTCTCCGGTGTTTCTGTACGTTGCGACTCCCACCAGAGCAGCACAAATGAAACGCTCTTAAAAGACGATCGTTTTGACTGTCGACCGTGACCCTCATCAGCAAAATGTCAAAAAATAAGAAAAGCAGATGCTGAGTTCAGGATTTCCCAAGAAAAATAGTCTAATTCTTATTTGTTGACAGAGGTGAATGGGAAATCTGTGCTCAGTGTGTTTGGAACAAGTGGCGTTGCTCGAGGAATATAATCTTAAACACCACTACGAGACACGGAGAAAAATACAATAACTTGAAGAGAGAACTGAGTTTTCTGATCCGGCCCTTTTGGGATCAAACTAGGTTGCATATGGCCCCCGGACCAAAATGAGTTTGACACCCCTGCTTTATGACCTAAAAAATGCTGGTTTGAGGATTTTAATTGTGACCATTGAAAGTGAACTAAGAATCACACTTACCGACTTTTTTTCCCCTCAGACGGAGGCCGGGCGGATCGGGCTGGAGGGCTGCCTGTGTGACGACTACTATAAAATCCGGGAGCTTTTGTACGAGCAGTACGCCATCGTATAAACCGGGGCCAACTACAGGACTGAACTGTACAGGCCCCAAACCCGCCCCTGTGGACCCACCACAAGCCTTTGTACATTTCCCCTTTTATACGTCAGTACAGTTTTATTTGGATTTCTAAGTGACTCGGTTGTGTGAGACGCCACAATTGTTTAGCGGTGAAATTCTGTAAGTTTCTGGTCGTCATATTGTACAGAGTGTGACAAAAGCTTCACCTGCTGTCATTAAATCTTTTTTTTTTTCAAATATTGTGGCTTTATTTTTTCAATAACAAACACTGGAACCATAGAATCACATAATAATATAAAATAATTCTGTTTGGTCTGAATTACAGTGCTGATAATTACATGCCTTACATTTTATTACAATAGAATATTTTATTGAAAAAGGAGCCACGTTGCAGCAGAGCCTATTATTTAGTCTCTTCTGGATGGACCGCAAACTATAATAGGGTTTTAATTATACTTTACAGTAACACAACGCGCACACTTTAGCAAACACAAAAGTTCTAAGATTGTCTGAAAACTTAATACAAAACAAATGGATTGAAACGGCACATTTTCAGAAGTCTGTGATTAATATGATGCTCTTGTTTAGGTTTAGATTTTCAGCAAAAAGGTGAGAGAAAAACTGACGGAAAAACTATTTGCTTATTCTAGTGAGTTTGTGACCAGTTTTATGTGTAAGAAACTTGTTTAAACGTGCAAATCATCTCACCTTTTCCAACCAAATCGTCTCTTTCTGGTCAGACTGTGGTAAAATAAAGCTCAGATTAAAGTCGGACTCGGGACTGGGACTCAAACTTGGACTCAGACTTGTCTGGGGCTCAGACCGGGACTTGGACTCAGACTGAGACTCAGACTGGGAGTCGGATTTGAGAATGGGACTCAAACTTGGACTCAGACTTGTCTGGGACTCTGACTGGGACTGACTTGGACTTGGACTCAGACTTCAGCTGCAAAGTACCAATACATTTACCGTAATCATCTGGATTTTCTTGCTGCTGGGATCCTGAACACGTTGTACATTCCTATGGATTTAATTCCCTTTTAAACATGTTTTAAGGAAATTGTAACTTTTAAAATAATGTCAATTTGAAAAACGCACTTTATAAACTACACCTCTGTTTCCAATCAGGTATTTCATAGGTTCATAAGTTCACAGGTTCATACCATCCTCAGAAACAGACCTGGAGTTGTATTTTCATTTCATTCATACATGTTTTTGACTAACCCTTTATAAAGCTCAAAACTCAAAATGCTCTGTTCCACCTTGTGATGTCATGAAGTGATAGTTTTAAAGCTCCTTTTTACCTTTTGTTTAGTAGAGCTTGGAAATTCCTGGTCTGAAATTATCCAAATAACTGAAGTGAAGGTGTATGGAGTTTTTATGCTGAAAAGGCTTTAACATCCATACAAATATATACAAATAGAAACGGCTGGGAAAATCGATTCAGTTGTTTGTGTTAAACATCAGCACAAACCTGTATTAAAATCACTACATTTGGAGCTTTATTAGATCTAAAAATCTGCACAAAACACAAAATAAACAGATACTTTAATACTTAAGTAGATTTCGAGCTTCAGTATATGTACTTTTACCTACAAAACTGAGCACTTCTTCCACCGCTGCTAGAATGTGCGCGTTTAGTGCTGTGACAGCAGATGGAGACAGACCTCCACAGGCCCTGCTCTAAATGCCTGGATCTACGCCGTACTCTGGCTCCGGCGATGACAATGTCCCTGCGGCGATAGCCTGGATAATGCTCCTGCTGCTGCTTATGCGGATTACCCCTCTGTGCTTTAGGTCTACGGGAAAAAATCTATTTGTTTGAAAAATGAAATGCCTGGGTGGTTCTTTTCTTATCTTTTCCAGGCACACAGACGCACACTGTCAGGCCGGCTGTGACCTGTTGGGGGCAGGAAAATGTTGAAATTACTGAAGAGGGAAAAACTACTTGGAGGAGATTTGCAGTTCAGTGGTGCAAACGCTCATGTAGTGCTGATATGAAGATAAGATAGTGTGAAATATCAAGGGATCCGAATAAGTACCTTTTAGGTTTGAATTGGCGGGATTTCAGCACTGGAACTGGCAACCCAAATAGTTTTATCACGTTTTCCTCTTACATAAATCTAAATCTTACCTTTAACTGATGTAAATAGGTTTAAATCAACTGGATTTCTATATTGAACCTGGCAACCTAAATAAGAGACGCATGTGAGGCTCATTCTGCTTTTTCTCAAACCAAAAAGACACAGAGATACTTTATTGACCCAGAGGGAAATTCAAGTTTTGCTGCAGCAACATTTGTGTCTCAGTCAAAGGTCTCAGGTCAGTTTAACAGGAGGACTGGTCAGGGAGGCTCAGCAGATCTATGTCAGGGCAGTTTGAGGAGAGGAAGAGCCTAAAGTGTCCCTCCTCTGAGTCCTGCAGCATCACAGCAGCCTCCAGGGGGCGCCAGGTGAACACAACAGACAAAATCTCACTCTAAACCACTCTGGTGTTTCGGTTTGTGATGAAACAGGTACCGTATTTTCCAGACTATAGAGTGCACCGGTATATAAGCCGCATCCACTCTACTTTTTAAAAAAATTAAGAAAAAAGTTATACAAGCCGCAACCGGGCTATAAGCCGCTATCTATGTTGAAAAATGAGATATTTACTGCATATACAGAACGATTTTGTACTGTAAATGTACATTTATGGACCTGAACAGATTCTTTCTGAACAGTGCCTTTTAACACGGCAGCAACTGTGCTGATTAAAACAGGTCAAAAACAGAAAAGAACCAGTAATTGATTTACCTTCATTTCTCCTGTGCAGTGAAACCACAAGTCACTTTAATCATCTCCACTGACGCCGAGCTTAGTGCAGCAGCAGGTAGAGGTCTGCACGGGACAGAATTTTTAGTCCCGCTCTCGCAGTCTTCAGTCCCGCTCCCGCGTGGTGCGGTCGCGCTCCCGCCCGCGCCACAATAAGTTTACAGAATGTTCTTTCAGAATGTTCTTTCAGAATGTTCTTTCAGAATGTTCTTTCAGATGCTCTTATTACATCCATGGTCCTGCGCCGCACTGTTTTGTGTTGGTCCCGCGGGTCCTGCGGGTGCAGGGCTCTACAGCGGTTTCCTTCCTGGAGCAAGATCGATGCCTTCAACTTAAAACTTGCATCATACAAACTCCTTCGTGTGCTTTTCATGATGAAGGGGCGAGGATTTGAAAATAATTACCAGTTAGTAATTTGTCGTGCGTGTTATATCTAAATAAAAAGTAGTGTATTCTTCTTTGCATTAATTTTCCGTCTATCTTGTTTTTGAAATTCCGGTTAGAGCGCCCCTAGCGGTCGAAGATAAATAAAAAATTTAGCTGCTCCGTTCTAAAAGCCGCATGGTTCAAAGCCTGGGAAAAAAGTAGTGAAGGTCTTCTGCCATATTTGCTGCCACATACGGTGCAGAATCTCAAAGCTCCTCAGCTTGCTCCTTAAAGGGATAGTTTGGGTTTTTTACATGAATCTGTTCGTTCCCGTCAGCAGAGTCGTGCATCAACACTGACTTACCTCCCGACAGCGTCCGGTGAGCCGAGTTCTTCCCCTTCTTCCCACTTTCGTTAGCACCGAAAAAAAAAGAAAAAAAAAAACTCAGTGGACGTTGTCGGGAGGTTGATGCGCGACACTGCTGACAGGGATGACATGCAGAATCATGTCCATCCATCTTCTCCCGCTTAATCCAGCTGGGTCGCAGGGGCAGCGTGCTGCCCAATACGTGCTGCCCAATACTTGCACCTGACCCCCCCTATGAACCCCTCTGCAGGTGGTGAGCCCACAGCCCAGGTGGTGAGCCCATTATGGTCCTTGATGTTAGTTCATAGGGGTGCTGCATGTTTTGGGTTGATGGGGGAAACCGGAGCACCCGGAGGAAACCCATCCAGACACAGGGAGAACATGCAAACTCCACACAGAAAGGCCCGGGCGACCCGGGGATCGAACCTGCAACCTTCTTGCTGTGAGGCCTGAGTGTTGCCACTCAGCCACCGTGCCGCCTGCAGAATCATGTCAAAAAGGGATAGTTTTGGGGTTTTTGACATGATTCTGCCAATCATGTCAAAAACCCCAAACTATCCCTTTAACTCACTTCTTCTCTGGGCTCCATGGATACGAGAAAAACTGTCCCTTCCTTGTGCCCTTTGAACTGCACATGCTGCACTTCTGAGCTGGTTAAAACCCCATAATATGATGTTTAAAACTGAGCTTATAAAAAATAAAAAAAAAATGTCAAGAACTGCTCATTGAGTGCGTTTACATGCGAGTTACTATCCTGGTTCTGATCAGGTGTTTTGAATATCCTGGTCTCGTCGTGGTGCGTGTGTACGCAGTGTCCCGGTTTCTCTGCACATGTAAACAGCATATCCTGAATCCTGCTAAAACCGGGATATGGCTAATAACTGGGATACTGACGTGCATCATGTGAGTGTGAGTACAAGAGCAGCCAAACACTTCACTGCCATGGGAATAAATAAATAAATCATATGAATGCCTCCGATGTTTTTGTAATTAAGAATAAATCAGCATTACAGTTGTTATAAGTAAAAGTTATACATGATTTGAACATGTTTAGGACACAGATCGGTCAGTTTATGTTATTAGGTTCTTCTTTCAGACCTAGAATTTTTTTAATTTAACCTTTATTTAACCAGGAAAGTCCCATTGAGATTACTCTTTTTCAACGGAGTCCTGGCCAAGACAGCGGCTCGACAATACAATTCACAATATTACAGGACACATTTCAAGCAACAATTTCATGAGACTTTTTTTAAAACATTTACAAACCAAGGATTTAATTTCCAAAACCTTTGAGCAATAGTTTAAACCAGGGGTGTCAAACTCATTTTGGTCTGGGGGCCGTATGCAACCTACTTTGATCCCAAAAGGGCCGGATCAGAAAATTTAAGATTATATTCCTCGAGCAACGCCACTTGTTCCAAACACACTGAGCACAGATTTCCCATTCACCTCTGTCAACAAATAAGAATTAGACTATTTTTCTTGGGAAATCCTGAACTCAGCATCTGCTTTTCTCATTTTTTGACATTTTGCTGATGAGAGTCACGGTCGACAGTCAAAACGATCGTCCTTTAAGAGCGTTTGGAAAGAGGAAAGTCTTCATTTGTGCTGCTCTGGTGGGAGTCGCAACGTACAGAAACGCCGGAGACGCTGCTATGCTAAACGGTGCAGAAAATTTACAGAAAAATCTGAAAATTTTAAGTATTTTAATAGAAAAATCAGCCGAGGGCCAGATTAAAGGTCTTGGAGGGCCGGATCTGGCCCCCGGGCCGCATGTTTGACACATGTGGTTTAAACTGTCCTACTGGAACCAGTCCTTTTAGCTACTGGTCAGGTATGAAATAATAACGTAAATTATCAGAAGACTAAATTAACCACATTGGACAGAGGTCAATTTTATGGAATTTAAAAACAAAGAGACAGAAACACACCATGACGGAGATGCAGCAGGAGTCATGGGAAGTGCTAACCTGCTAATATAAGCTATAAATTAAAGGAACACATATTTATTAAGCACTGCATGAAATAGAATTGCTTCCCCATATACGAGGTGTGGAAATGAGTGTTTTTGGCCTGTTGTTAACCTGAAAACTACCGCTTCGTGACATCACAAGGTGGAGCAGAGCATTTTGAGCTTTGGAGACATAGACAGATTAATAACAAAGGGTTATTCCAACATGTGAATGAAACAAAACACAACTCCAGGACCCGCGTGAAGTCGCCCCATCAAACTCAAACCTACACAAAAACTATGTCAATCGTTTGTGCTTCGTTTGTGCCGCAAAAAGTTTCGTTTGTGCTTCTTTCGTTTTGGAGAAATTAACGATTCTTTTATAGGTCAAACTGGAAGCTTCAAAATGCTCTAAAACCGTCCAAAATGGTGTCAATCGTTTGTGCTTCGTTTGTGCTGCAAAAAGTTTCGTTTGTGCGATTCTGGTTCTTAAGATATTTGCAGTTTTATTTTCGACCCAGCACAAAACAGCACAAACGAAATACAAACCTTTTCTATAATTTTCTGCCTGTTTTGAGCTCTATTTAACATTTTGAGGGGCTGGATGACGTCACTGGCCGAAAATAAAACTGCAAATAGCTTAAGAACCATAATCGCACAAATGAAACTTTTTGCGGCACAAATGAAGCGTAAACGATCGACTCCATTTTGGATGTTTTAGAGCATTTTTAAGCTTCCTGTTGGGCTGACCCCAATTTGACCTCTTAAAAAATCATTCATTTCTCCAAAACTAAAGAAGCACAAACAAAACTTTTTGCAGCACAAATGAAGCACAAACGATTGACATAGTTTCTGTGTAGGTTTCCGTTTGATGGGGCCAACTTCACGCAGGTAACTATGTAGTAGCAAAATTTCAAATGTCATTTTAACAGGTTCTTGAACATATTTACTGTTATAATGATCTGGCCCAGCTTCAGTCACTACTTTTCCATCGAAACTCACTTCCTTTCCCAGGTCCATCCCCTCACTGTCCAGTCCTCCCCTCATTATTTATGTCATGATGACCTTGTACATCCCTTTGTATCTGCCTGTATAAAACCCACTGTAGGATTGCCCCACGCGCTCTCTCTCTTTCCTCCTTCTTCTGATCTACTCTCTTCTATCTCTGCTCTTTCTCTTGCAAGAGAATAAACCCCAAAAAGACAATTATTTGACTCAAGATCTTTATTTCGTTCTCACCTAAACATTTCCACGACAACTCCAGGTCTGTTTTTGATGCGGTAACACCTTTCTAACATGGCTAAACGCTCCATGTCGCTCTATAGGCGCCTGGCGAGAGCCCAGGTAAACCCGGGTGCAGCGGTATGATGCGCCCGGCGAAGTGTGACCGAAGTGCTTGCGTTGCGGTGTTTTCGGAGCATGCATAAGCGCTCGCAGCTGCCCGTTCTGGACGTGCCCCGCAGGATTCACACCGCGCTGCAGCCCAAATGAACCGAGACCAGGATCCACCTCTGCTGCCGACAGGCCCACGGTACCTTTACCTCCATCTGCACCCTGCCCTCCCGCCGCCCATGCCTCCATTTGCGCCCTGCACTCCCTCCGACCATCGCTGACTTGATTAGATTTGTAACACTCCGCTGGGGCAGGGCGCGGGTCAATGGAAGAGAAGCACATCACATACAAACAAACAAATCCTGCAAATGGCGGTGGTTAAACTTGAGAGCAGGTATCTGTACTTTCTACTCCACTACATTTTTGAACAGGACAGAAAAGTATTTTATTCTAGTTTTCGACCTGCTGAAAAGGCTGAAGGTTTATTTTTAACACATTTGTAGTTTGAGCGAACAAAAATATACACAATAAAAAAGGCTAAGAAAAAACTGTTGATTTCACTTCAAAATTCAGCTCAATCTGGATCAAAAACAGTTCATTCGAAGCTTAAATCGATCTCAGTCTGTGTGAAATACGTTTACGTTTTACACTTTAAGTACATTTTTAATGCTTTTATTTAAGTAGCTTTTGTCATGTGCTGCTTTTACTTGACTATTTTTGCTCCAGTATCTGTACATTTACTTAAGTAATAATAAAACTCTTTGTTCAGGCTTTGACCCTCAAAAGGACACACGAAATTTGCTTGATCAAGGGAGATTTCAAAAACATGCAGTAAAAAATACGACTTGCGGTAAAATGAGTCAATTCATCTGGAAGCCAAAACAATTAGTTTGAGGGCCACATTTGGCTCCGGGGCCATAGTTTGGACAGGCCTGGTCTAAACGAAAGGCACTTCCAATATAATATTTTGTGTTTTTTACCCGCAAGCGTCTTTTATTATTAGTCTAACTGCATCTCCAGTTCTCTGTTCCAAGTTATGACGTCATGAAGCGGTGTCGTTTTCAAGTTAACAGCTACTTTTTACCTTTAATTCATGATTCTAATGAAGGTGTATCGAGTTTAAAAACACAGTGGAGCTCTTCCTGTATTAGCAAACAACGTGACAACTCCAGGTATGTTTGTGCCGAGGAAACAACATTATAGGGATTTTTATAGGGATTATAGGGATAAAAATTGGGATTTTATTTTTGGAATAAACTGTTTTACTTTTAATGTAAAAAAGCGTCTTGTCAATGCAACATTTTAATCTGTGTTGGATTATGGAGAGTTTTTGTACTTCTTGTGGCTTCTTTGAGGTTCATTACAAACTGTAAGACGTCCACTCACCACTGTGAATTATCCTCTGGAGTGGGACGGCTGCTCTGGCCACTCGGAGGACTAGTCACTGTAAACTTTCATTTATGAGGCAATATTGGGACTACTGCCGTCGTACATTTGCGCCCTAATTGCTCTGAGAAATGCTGAATTGTATTCTCTTCGTTCACAAGTCTATTTGTTGCTTTCTGTTCCTTGTGCTCGTACAGAATTGGGTAAAAAGGCATTTGTTTACTCTGCACCTTTAGCGTGGAATATGCTACAGAAAGACAGGAGACTAACTGATTTAATTTCCTTGAGCACTTTTAAATCCAAACTGAGAGCTTTGGAGACCAATTCCACAATCTCCACTTATTTTTCACGATGTCTTTAAACTTTTATGTCTTATCTGTGTAAATATGTGACTGTGTTTTGTGTTTGCCGCTGCCTCTTGGCCCGGACTCCCTTGAAAATGAGGTTCTCTCCTGGTTAAATAAAGTTCAAATAAAAAAAAAAATTATAACAGATCAGAAAATAGCTTAATTTGAGGCAACCCAGGCCCAGTTGTGGTTGTTTTACCTTTCTGAAAACGGTAAGAGCACAGGCTGCGTACAGTTTAATACCAATGATCCTGGATGATGCTCCGTATACCGGGGCCTGTATAGAAAGGATGTCATTCCATATGCTTGAAGGGGCTAACAGCTGTCTGCCGTGCCTCCAGTTTTGTACAGTTGCGTAACGTACATTTTGCACTTTCGAAACATTAAAATTTAAATGCTCCGCTTTAATCCGCCTCGCACACACACACACACCAGACCTGTATATGCTTTTCCCCATATGTGAACTTCAGTAACCTGTAAAAGAGCAACAAAAGGCCACAGAGGAGGGGTTGAGGGTTAAATTCCACATTACCAGTGCCAGTGTCTGCGCAGTCCTCTCTTTCTCTTTCTCTTTCTCTTTCTCTTTCTCTTTCTCTTTCTCTTTCTCTTTCTCTTTCTCTTTCTCTTTCTCTTTCTCTTTCTCTTTCTCTCTGTGTGTGCGTTTCATTTTGATAATTGAGAGTCCGAGCCAGAAATGTCCATCAGCTCTAATCCTCTTACGCACTGATAATGCAGAGTCTGTGACAGAAGCCGTGGTTTTAATGTAACGAGGAGCTAAGCCTGCACTGTGCACGTGGAGGAGCCCGCCGGGGACCGCCGCACACAAACACACCGCCCCCTGGAGGCCGGGCAGAGGGTTGTGAAGAGTCGGCGTTATGCTAAATGGCGACAGTGGCTCAGCGATTAGAGCAGTGGTCGTCCAAAGAGAAGTTCGGAGGATCGATTCCAGCTTGGAGCGAGTTCTGGTGTTGTGTGTGAATGGTTGGCGGTCAGACTGGATGCTTCGGAGCTTTCAGACGTGTTTTTGACAAGGGAAAAGCGTTATAACGTGGTAGAAAGCTCTGAAGCGTCCACTCTAAACCACCAACCCCTCTGACCACCAACCATTCACACACAACTTGCTCCAAGCCGGAATCGATCCTCCGAACATCCGTGCAGGTTTGAGTAATCTAGAGAGCTCTCCAAGGTCCTGTTCAAACCCTTCTTATGGTCAGCTGTAAGATTCGTACCATAAGACCGTAAGATTCTCTGACCATAAGCCTACGTCACCCATGATCCCACGCGACAATTCTCCATAAATATTGTTATGGAAAAAAAAATATATAGATCTTGAAGAAACAATAATCCATTTGCAAAGCCTGGTGGGTTTTTGGAATACAGACAAACGGTTATTGACACAGACACAGGAAAAACATGCAAAGACTGTAAAGAAGTGGACTAAGGGAATTTTATATTAAGAATAGAAATTGATTTATGGACAAAATAGTGAAATAAAAACACGAGGATCATGTAGAGCGGGTTAATACGAACATTTTAAGACCAAAATGAGGAGCCCGACAGCAGCAGTTACGGAAAGAGGAGTGGCAATTTTTCAATGTAAAGGAAATTAGAGCCAGAGTAGATGGAGCCAGAAGTGCGCCCATGTTCACTTCCTCGTTAAAACACGGGAGTAGATTAGCTATGTCCATTTATATATACGGTCTAAGATCTCGAACCACAATTGCCAGTTTTTGTACTTACACAAACTTTGGTGTGAATTTGAGTCCAGTGGAGAAACATAACGAAGTAAAAGTAATAAAGTGCAGTATTTAACCTCTTTTTTACATGCATGTTTTATTTCTCTTTGCTATTTGGGATTATTGGACCCTAATTGGAATAAAAACTATCATAAAAAAGTATCATATTTTGATATTGTGTACTTTTAGGGAAAATTGCGTGTATGGTTTATTGTTTTCTTCATAGTTCATAGTTTGAGCAGAGAAAAATACACAAATAAAAGCAAATAATTCAGTTGTTTTAACTGAACAAAATACAGCAAAAATCTTTGACAAAATCACTACATTTGAAGCCTTATAAGTCCTCAATACTTTTACTTCTTACATTTTTAAACAGGTACTTTAATACATTTACTAAAGCAGATGTTTTCATAAAATACCTTTACTCTTTCTTTATTTCGTAAAAAAAAAAAGAAGTTTGCTCCCGTATCTGCACTTTTACTTAAAGATGCACTGAGGGTCCATCACCTGCACCTTGTTTCTATGGAGATGTCATTTCTCTGCATAAAATGTTCCACAGTGTGACATTAAACAGCTCTACTTTACATTTATTTAATGACAAGTGGTTTTATAGCTCGAAAATACCTAGAAAAACAGGCGTTCTGACTGTGAGTGGGGGTCGCCTCTCAACAGATCTGACCTGTAACTTGGTCTGGTTTGGTCTGCGTGCCACCGGAAAAGTTACGCAATGCACCTTTATGTAACAAAATTGAGTATTTCTTCCGCCGCTGGTTACACAGTGTGATATTTGTAGTTATTTTTAGCCGAGGTTCGCCAAAAGTTAGAAAACGTGTAGAGGACGTGGTGCAATCTCACAGAACATGACACATTTTCAGACTCTGCAGTGTGTGTGTGTGTGTGTGTGTGTGTCTGAGTGTGTGTATACGTGTGTGTGTGTGTGTGTGTGTGTGTCTGAGTGTGTGTATACGTGTGTGTGTGTGTGTGTGTGTGTGTGTGTGTGTGTGTGTGTGTGTGTGTGTGTGTGTGTGTGTGTGTGTGTGTGTGTGTATGGGTGCGTGCGTGTGTGTGTGTGCGTGTGTGTGTGTGTTGGGATGGATGAATGAATATAATCCCTCCATCCTCCCTCTTTCTCCTCATAAGCAGACCACTTAATGCCAATGACATTAGTATTAACCAGAGAGAGAGGAAAAGAGGGAAAGAGAGGGATGGGAGGAGAGAGCAAGCAGGAAAAGAGAGAGAGAGGGTGGGGGGATTGAGAGAAATAGAGAGACAAAGAGGGGAAGCGAAAGAAGAGGAGGAAAGAGAGAAAGAGAATGATATAGAGAGAGAAAGTAAGCGTGAGAGACAGAGGAATGGGAGGAGAGACTAAGCAGGGAAAGAGAAAAGAGAGAGAGCATGAAGGGGAATTGAGAGAAATAGAGAGAGAGGGAAAGAGAAAGAGGGGGAGGAAAGAGAGAAAGAGAATGAGAGAGGCCGAGAAAGTGAGAGAGGCGTGGAGAGAGAGAGAAGGAGAGAGAGAGACGGACTGGAGGAGAGACCAATGAGTGAAGAGGAAAGAGAGAGAGATGAGAGAGAGGGAAATTTATAGAAATAGGGAGGGAAAGAGAAAGAAGGGGAAGAAAGATAGAAAGAGAATGAGAGAGAGAAAGAAAAGGAGAGAGCGGTGGAGAGAAAGAGAAAGAGAGAAAGAGAGAGACAGACTGGAGGAAAGACCGAGGAGCGAAAGAGGAAAGAGACAGAGATGGGAGAGAGGGAAAGTCAGAAAAATAGAGAGAGAAGGAAAGAGAAAGAAGGGGGAGGAAAGAGAGAGAGAGAAAGTGAGAGAGGGAAAGAGTAGGAGAAAGGGGGGATAATAAAGAGAGAGAGAGGGGGGTGGGAAGAGAGTCAGAGAGAGAGCGAGAGAGAGGGGAAAGAGAGAAAGAGAGGGGTGTAGTCAAAGAGAGGGGTAAAGAGGGGGGGCGAGAGAAATAGAGCGACAGAGAGGGAAAGACAAAGAGGGGGAGGAAAGAGAGAAAGACAATGAGAGTGAGAGAAAGTGAGAGAGGGAAAGAGTAGGAGAAAGGGGGGATAATAAAGAGAGAGAGAGGGGGGTGGGAAGAGAGTCAGAGAGAGAGCGAGAGAAAGGGTGGAAAGAGAGAGAAAGAGAGGAGGATAAAGAGGACAAAATTCTCCGAACTCCACCTCTGTTCCAGGGATGCGAGGCTCACGAGGCTCCGCCCCTCGTCCCACATGTTCGGGGCTAAAAACGGCCGAGCAGTTGGTAAAGCCCCGGACTGTGCCACACCCACAGACTGAAGAGACGGAAAAGTGAGCGCGGACGTGAAGTGGGTCCACCTGACTCTGGCTCTATTTGACTTTTATTGAAAAATGTTGGGCCGTTTCTCTGTAACTCTGAAACAAACTCGTCATTCTGACCTTAAAATGTTTATATTGAGCCATTTTACATGTTTCTGGTGAATTTTTTTTCTCTGTTTTGTCTCTTAATGAAAATATGAACATTAATAACAGACCGGTGGAGGTGGATTCTGATATTTTAGCGACAGGTTGAGATCCTGTGATATAATGTTAAAAACTGAGCTCAAAAAAACTAAACGTTTCTCAAACTCCTCTGGGTGTGAGCAAAGCAAAAGCTGCCAACCACTCTGCCGCCACCAGAATGTTTTTTTTTTTTTTTTTTTTTACCACCAAAACATAAAATAAAAAGGTACACAAAATCACAAACTCTTGAGTGATAAATGTATTTACCGTCAGTGACTCCAGGGCTGATCCGATTGTTCTACACACACTTTTCACTTTGCTTTAGCTCGTGCCTCTTGGCTGTGGCCAGAAAACAGTTTACAGATTTTGCCTGTTTTTTGGCAGCACCACGATGTTCGATCCCGAGCTGTAGACACTGAACATATATTTTAAAAAACAGCTGCTAACACACGCTAACAAAATCCTTATAGATTAAACAGGCAGAACGCTGTATCGTCTATTCCAGGCATGTCCAAACTATGGGCCTCAGAACAATTGTTTTGGCCCTCAGGCTTCCGGGTGAACTGCCTCATACTATCGCAAGTCGTACTTTTTACCGCATGTTTTTTTTAAATCTACCTTGACCAAGCAAATTTCGTGTGTCCTTTTGAGGGTCTAAGCGTGAGCAAAGGTCTGGAGGGTCATTTAAACCTGTTATAAACGCACAGATTTGAATCACTCACTGTTTTGAACACGAGTCTATGGCCATGTACACACGTAGCCGGGTATTTTTAAAACCAAACATTTCCCCCCCTCCGTTTATAAAAATAGTTTTATCCACACCACCTCGTCTTCGAAAAAAAATACCTTCTACACATCACCGAACATCTGCGTTTTCAATCACATTCATACGCATTCCAAACCTGTAGATGGCGTTATTTCCATTGAGCCCTCACTTCGCCGTCACTTCCGCCTAAACTTATCTTATTGCTCTTGGAGCAGTAGTTGGACTTCTGCAATTAAACATGTACATAGCACCTGCACAATAATTAATGCTCCCACAGCTCTCAAGAAACGACTCCGGTCCATAGTCTGCTTTGGCTTTGGCTTTGGCTTTGGCTTTTGCAGTCGCCTAAACAAATGTCGCACGTTTGACGTCAGGGCAGATTCATATTTTTTGGCGCAGACAGTGACGTTTTAAAACGCAAAACCCCAGTTATCTCTGTCCACACAAACACGCATAAACGGAGTTTTCAAAAATCTTCACTTTGGCCGGAGTTTTCCCTGAATACTCGTTTCTGATGCGTGTTCGTGTGGATGACAGGTCAAAACGCAGCAAAACATCTCGGGTTTATCAGATACCCGGATACGTGTGGACAAGGCCTCAGACCCTCGCTCGGCCCCCACACTGCTCTGTGTTTTAATACGTGGCCCTTGATGGAAAAAGTTTGGACGCCCCTGTTTTTACACACACTTTTTTCACGTCGCTTTAGCTCGTGCATCTTGGTTGTGGCCGGAAAAAAAAAACATTTTACAGATTTTGCTTATTTTTCGGCAGCACCCTGTTGATCAGTCCTGCTCTGGAAACATTGAACGTATTGAAAAAACAGCTGCTAACACACGCTAACAAAATCTAGATGTACTAAACAGACAGAAAGTGTATGTGTCTGTTCTCTCCACTGGACTAATGCGTTTGTGTTGTGCCTGAGCCTCCGCTCGTGCCCGTGGCTCCTAACTGCATCACAGGGTTTTCCTGCTTAGTCACACTGGACCCGTGTTCTCTGAGGACCGACCCTCACACCACCGGAGCTGTTTTTAGGCTCATTTCACAGACGCTGCAGCACACACCACAAAACACGTCAGGCCAGCACAGGGGAAATGTAATGCTTCATTCGGGGATATTTTTGGACGCCTTTCAAATGGTAAGTTCCTGTTTGATCTGATTTTGGAAACGTAAAGAGCGGCGTCATGGAAACAGTCGAGAAGATGATGTTTGCAGGGAAGTTTTAAGCGCACACAACTATGAATAAAGAAATAAACAAATAAATAAACAGAGGTGGAAGAAGTGCTCAGTTTAAGTAAAAGTACAGATACCGGAGCAAAGAAATACTCAAGTGAAAGTATCATATGAAAAATGTGTGAGTGTGTGTGTGTGTGAGTGTGTGTGTGTGTGTGTGTGTGTGTATGTGTGTGTTTGTGTGTGTGTGTGTGTGTGTGCGTGTGTGTGTGAGAGAGAGAGGGAGTGTTTGCTCTTTCTCTCTCTCAAGATGCTGTTGAATGTGTCACTACTGATAAGGCAGAGCTGTGTGAGGAGCTCAGAGGAGAGAGGGAGGAGAAAGAGAGGAGAGAGAAAAGAGGGGGAGGAGAGAGGGAAGACAGAGTGAAGAGTGCGAAAGTGAAGGGGAGGAAGTGAAAAAGAGGGAGAGGATAGAGTGAAAGAGAAAGAGAGGGTGGGGGGAGAGAGAAAAGAAAGATTGGAGAGAAAGAGAGGAGAGGATAGAAAAGAGAGAGAAGAAGAGCGGAGGACGTGCAGTGGTGTGATGTGCTGACAGGGCACATGTCACACGGGGCAGATCTGGGTGCCTGCAGGTCCCTTGGGTGCTCTGAGGATAAAGGCGCCGTCAGTGGGCGAACGTCACAGAGAAACGTTTATTGAACCTTTACACACGGAATAATGCAAGAGTTTCATTCATTTATTCATTCATAACGTTACTATGGCGACGCTTGTTTATCTTTAACGGCTCCGAAAAGTCTAAAGTTTATTTATGCCTTTATTTTGTTAAATGAATGCTTGAAGGTGCATTGTGTGACTTTTCTGGTCAAACGTTTGTTATTACCTTGTCTGGAATGTTTCACGGTGTGGTATTAAACATTTCTGTCGTCATGGAGACCAAACCGGGGCCAGGTTACAGGTCAGATCTGTGGAGAGGCGACCGTGTGCACAGTCAGAATGTTTGTTTTTCTACGTATTTTTGAGCGATAAAACCACGTGTAAGTGAATAAATAAAAAAGTAAAGTAGAGCTGTTTAACGTCACACTGTGGAACATTCCAGGCAGAGCAATGGCGTATCCATGGAAACAAGCAGGTGACGGACCCCCAACCAAAAAGTTACATAATGCATCTTTAAAATATTTGAAAAAAATGTGTTATTTACTTGCAAATTCTCTGCATTTTTGGTGGAATTTTTGCTTAATTTTTGCTGAATTTACGTTCTGTTTTAGAACTATTTTTCCACTTTTTTATACATAATTTTTCCTTAAATCAAGCGTATATTTACACATTATACAGTATAAAATAGATTATAAAATAAAACAAAGCCAGAGAAACAAAAAAGAACAGCACACAACAAGTAGATTCTTCATATCTTTTTCAGCTCAGTTTACACATTTGTGGAGTTGTAGAAATCTATAAATTGTTGCCAAGCAGAAGAAAATATTCTCAGATTTCCCTCGAGTAAGTATCTTATTTCTCTAAGATGTTTCATAACGTCTTTCATTAAGATCGAATGAGATGTGGGCGTTGTTTTTGTTTTCTCAGTTTATCCAGATTAATCTACGCCACAAAACAAACCCTATTGATTTAAGGGTTTGATGTTCAACAGCTGCCGACTTCACTCCAAAGAGACCAAGTATTAGATGTGGATTTAATGATTTTTAAATACTTTTCCACTTTATAACGTAAACTGGCACTAGAACTGTATGCAGGCTGCGCTCTTATAGTTACAGAGCCTTTTCAGTGGTGGCCCCTAAACTGTGGTTAAAAACCCATTTATTTGCTTGGCATCGTAATGTTTTATTGTTCTGTGATTGAAATGTTTGTATTTTCACCTTAGTTTCGGTACTTTATTGCCTGTACTGCACTTTGGTCAGTTGACGTTGTTTTAAATGTGCTTTATAAATGAATTTAACTTTGATATTATAAAAAAGTTACATAAAACCTCTGTGTTTTGTTTAGCCAAATCAGAATAACCCTACAAAGTGTTATCCGTTTACTCTCAAAATGTTCATATAACTCTTGATTTCAGGGTTAAACGGGGATTTCGGTCCAGTGTCACTTAACTAACATGTCCAAAAAATTTTAAATTAACTCCAGAACAGATTGGACTCATATAAACCCCGAGAAAATGTTAAAACAGATTCTGTGAGAGTCAATTTTAACACTCTACTTTCACTACTTTTAAGTCATTTCCGATAGTGTTTACTTATTAAAAGGACAGTTCTGAATTTTGGACATAGGGCCTCATTTCCTTGTGAGTGTTGGAGACGTGTGGAGACGCTTTTTTAAATCTTCCATCCAGTTCTTGTATTTGCAGAGGTTGCTGGTGCTAGGCTAGTGCATGTCAATGGCCATAGTTGCCACTAAAAACACTAAAAACAGTCTTACCCACTCCACAGACCCGAGGAAAAACTATTATAGCTCCAGACTGTCCATGTGAATGTCTGTGTCGATAAAATAATGTCTGAAATAAAACTAACCTTGCATCACATGAATCGTCGCATGTTGAGGGACTATTTTCTCATATATCAGTCCGCCGCTGCCGAGCTTTCTACCAGGATGCAACGGTTGGTTTTACTTCTAAAATTATTCTATCGACACAGACATTCACATGAACAGTCTGGAGTTCTAATTTATTTATTTTATTTGTTTATTTGTTTATTTGTTTATTTATTTAATATGGACATCACATAGACATTGGACAACCGGATGTATTGCTCAAGTGTGTCAGCACATGTGCTAATTTTCGAACGAGAGGACAGAGAGAAAGAAGGGAGAAATGAGGAGAGGGAAGAGAGGAGAGAGGAGGAGAGAAAGATAGAGAGAAGAGAAAGAAGGGGGAGAAGAAGGATTGGAGAGAAAGAAGGAAGGAGGGGCAAAGGAGAGAAGCGATAGAGAAAGAGACGAGGTGAGAGAGATAGAGAGAGAAAAGAAAGAGAAGAGTCCGAAAGAGAGGGAGAGGATAGAAAGAGAGCACAGAGCGACAGAGAGAAGAGAGAGGGAGAGGTTGAAGGAAGAGAAGAGAGGAGACCAGTCAACACCAGTCCATAGGGGCTTTTGGAAAAGATGAATTGCCCAGTTCAAGTTACAATTTAAAATGTAAAAAGACAAATAGTTAATTTACTATACATTAAACATTAGTCCCACTGCAAGCAATAAGGAACATTTCATATATTAATATTGTGTGAACAATTCTGTCCTGACTTCAACCACTGTTTTAATCCTCTGTTGAAGATGTTAGAATAGTTTTGCCTCGGGTGCACTGTGGAGTGTAGTGGCAGGACGACTATGGCCATTGACATGCACTAGCCTAGCACCAGCAACCTCTGCAAATACAAGGACTGGATGGAAGATTTAAAAAAGCGTCTCCACACGTATCCAACACTCTGGCTCACGAGGAAATGAGGAACTATGTCCAAAATTCTGAACTCTCCCTTTAAGATAACTATGTAAAATGATACTGCCGCATAATTTCACTACTTTTAAGTCATTTTTTGATAGTGTTTATATCTTAAAGTTGGGTCCAGCTTTATTGCAGTGCACTGTCTCCCTCTTTCCTCTTTCCTCTTTCCTCTTTCTCTCTGTCACACAGTTGCTCCATTAAAAGTCCATGTTATAATCTGGCTCCATTGTGTCGGTGCTTTGTGCAGCTCTGTCTCTGGGCTGTGTGTTGCGTAAGAGGATCGCTCTATTGTGGTGTAATGTAAACGCCGGCGCTATGGACGATGTATGAAACACAGGGGGAGGGGCTTATGGGCATCGTGGGGGCGGGGCAACAGTCGGGGTATTATGTAAAAGAGAGTAGCGCCTGAAATAAAACTGAAAATGTGTGCGCAAGTAAAAGTACGCGATTCAAAAAAACCCTTGCAAAACACTCCTATATGTGAGCTGGCTCTCCTCTCCAGAGATCTGATTTGTAACTCGGTGCCGTATTGTGGAATAATCCCGGCAAAGCACTTTAATCTCCACGGAGACAAGCACTTGGCCGACCCTCCACCAGAAAAGTGGCAGCAGCTTTAAGCCTCATTCAGAAAGTCAGAAGTCAATGAAAACATTACAGCATCTGCTACAAATTCTGTTCATCTATTTCTGTCGTGTCCTTTAGCAACACACCTCAACCACATTTAATATTTGAATGGAATTGACTGATTATGTGATGAGGTGTAGGCAAAAATAAAATGATTTTGGACCCACAACCATTCTTGAAATTGAGTACTTTACAAAATATTGTGCAACATATTTTCCTTTAAAATTCATATAATTAAATAATAATAATAATAATAATAATTATATATATAAAGCAGCCGTGGACGGTAACGAAAACCAAAGTAAAAGTACAATAGTTAAGTGCATTTTTAGGTATCTGTACCTTACTTAACTACATTTTATAGTGGAAGGCAGCTAGAAAATAAAATAAATATATACCGGGTCACTTCAAAGCAGCTCAAAATCTCTGCAAAATACACTTATTTTTTACTCTTAAAGTACATTTTTAAACAAATACTTTGGTTTTGGTTTTGGTCAAGTTTATTTCGAACATCAAAAATATATAAAAACATACATGTACATGTACATGTGTACAATAGATATCAGAACAATTGTTCGAAAAGGAGTGGGTAGAAGTGCAACCTTATGTACACCCGCCCCATTTCACTTTGCATAGTATACATATAACAATTTACAACATGGTCATATCAGTCCTTCACAAATTTAAAGAAAATCAAAATCACAATTTAAGGAAAACAATTCCAAAAAAACATTTCCAAAATGAAAGAAAGCAAAAATCAAATCCCCTCCTCAGCCTTATACACTGTAAAAACAGTGTGCTTATAAGCCCTCTTGAATTGGTAAACTGTGGTATAGCTTTTGAGGTCATCTTTTACATTATTCCATAGTTTTACTCCACATATAGACAAACAAAAACTTCTCCTGGTGGTTCTTGCAACCTGGATTTTGAAATTCATTAGACCTCTCAATTTATAACCCTCCTCCTGCTGATAGAAAAATCTTTGGACACAGGTGGGTAAAAGATTATTTTTAGCCTTGAACATTATTATTGCAGTATGATAATCTATTAGATCCTTTAATTTAAGTAGATTGGATTTGATGAAGAGTGGGTTTGTATGATCTCTATACTTGGCATTATGGATTATTCGTATTGCTCGTTTTTGAAGAGTGACAAGTGGATTTATTGCACTGCTGTAATTATTACCCCAGATCTCAATACCATAAAGTAAGTGCGGCTGCACTAGAGCACAATATAGAGTGTGAAGTGATTTGTTATCAAGGATATGTTTGACTTTATTTATTATTGAAATGCTCTTAGAAATTTTTGATTGAGCAAGATTAATATGAGACTTCTAGTTCAGTTTATCATCTATTAATACCCCAAGAAACTTGATTTCATTCACTTTTTCTATTACAATGTTATTTATTATAACTTTAGGTTCTATGCTGGTTTTGTGGTTATGGAAGAGCATATATTTAGTTTTACTTAAGTTAAGAGATAATTTGTTATAATCAAACCATAGTTTTAAATTGTGCATTTCGGTTGTTATTGTGGCTTGTAATTTTTCTGCATTCGTTTCCGAATAGAAGATATTTGTATCGTCCGCAAACAGTACCAGTTTTAGTTTAGTTGATACTTTGGGCAAATCGTTTATATACAAATTAAACAATTTAGGTCCCAGTACTGACCCCTGGGGGACTCCACAGGTAATATTTAAACATTTTGAATTATGTTCTCCCATAATTACATATTGTTTTCTGTTACTTAAATAACTCTTAACCCATTCAAGCACCACCCCTCTGATCCCATACCTCTCCAATTTATCAATTAGTATCCTGTGATTGATGGTGTCAAATGCTTTTTTAAGATCTATGAATAGGCCAATGGAGTATTTTTTATCATCAATGGATTTGCTGATTTCTTCGACTGCCTCTGTTATTGCTAAGGTTGTGGATCTATTTGCTCTAAAGCCATATTGATTATCAGTGATCAAATTATGTTTATTGATGAATTTTTCTAATCTGGAATAAAATAGTTTTTGTAGTATTTTTGAAAACTGTGGTAGTAATGAGACTGGTCTATAATTTGTAAACTGTTGTTTATCTCCATTTTTGTATAGTGGAATGACTTTTGCAATTTTCATTAAATCTGGAACTGTGCCAGTTTGAAATGAAAGATTGCAAAGGTACGTGATTGGTTTAGAGATGCTTGTGATTACATCTTTAACCAGTGCCATATCAATGTCATTACAATCCCGTGATTTCTTATTCTTACATTTCATCACTATAGCCAGTACCTCCTTTTCTTCTACCACTGTAAGGAACATTGAGTTAGTGCTTCGCTCTATCAAAGTTTTATATCTTTCACAGTTGATATTACAGTTTTCAATATTAGCTGCAAGCTTTGGTCCAATACTCACAAAGAATTCATTAAAATGGTTAGCCACTAACAATGGGTCAAATAATTTGTCATTGTCTTTGACCAAATATTCGGGATAAGTTTCTTTCTTTATTCCATTTTTTATAATTGTGTTCAATGTGTTCCAAATTCCTTTTATATTTGCTTTATTCTCATTTAAAATTCTGCTATAATACTCTTTCTTACTTTTCCTTAAAATATTGAGAAGCTTATTTTTGTACTTCTTATATCTGTCTTCAGCTTCTTTAGTCTTTGCTTTGATAAATTCTTTGTAGAGAATATTCTTTTTCTTGCAAGCATTTTGAAGTCCAGGTGTAATCCAAGGGCATTTTGAAAATGACTGTCTTCTATAAACCTTTTTAATGGGACAGTTTTTGTCATACAGTGAAAGAAATGCATTAAGAAAGGCATCATAAGCTCTATTAATATCACTTTCAGTCTTGTTCACATAAATCTTGATTTAAATCACATATAGTTTGTACAGTTCTTTTCCTTCTATACTCATTTTTCATTTGTATTTTTTTGGCGTTGCAATCATATACAGAAAAAACTGGCAAATGATCACTTATATCGGTTATCAATAACCCACTAGTCGCTGAAGTTTTAAACACATTAGTAAATATGTTGTCAATCAGTGTTGCACAGTGTGTTGTTACCCTGCTTGGTCTGGTAATTAATGGATAGAGGCTCAAAGTGAACATTGTATTCATAAATTCATCAGTCAATTTGTGCTTATTAGGATTAAGAAGATTAACATTGAAGTCACCACAGAGAAATACGGTTTTATTCCGAATTATGGAGAAAGTTTCCCCAACCCAGTCATTAAATTTTGCTAAATCAGAACCTGGAGCTCTATACACACAGCCGATTAGTATATTTTTTTATTTATCTTGACATATTTCTATTGTCAAACATTCAAGTAAGTTATCAATAACAATACTCATATTTTCAATGATATTATAGCTCATACTATTGTCTATAAACATTGCAACTCCTCCCCCAGGTTTGTGTTTTCTCTTTATATAGTGGAACTGGTATCCCTCCAACCCAAAATCAATCCCTCTTTCTTCATTAATCCATGTTTCCGAGATAGCTATAATGTTAAAGGGAATAGTGAATTGATCAAGATACTCTCTGATGCTGTTGTAATTTGCATATAGACTTCTACTATTAATATGAATAATTGACAATTTACCAGTGGCCTTTATAGCTGTATTGTATTGCTCATCAGTCATATAACTACAAGTAGAGTCTTCTGCACAGTAAAAGTTATTATCTGGGTCTATTTCCTGCAGGGGGTTGTGGGATTTATAATCACTGTACTCAAATGATTTCAGATTGTCTCCATCCCTAAGTGACACATCTTGAATTAGCTGTAAAAGGTTCTCAGAATAGGATGAGTGATTTATAACAGACTGTGTCATAAAAGTGAGTTTGAGTTACCTCCCATTTTTCTTGACCACCTTCGGATTCCACAGTCAATATCTTCATTGGTACTTGTCCAACTCCTCAATACTTCGCACTACTAGTACCTTAGCTTCCTCAGGTACTTCAATAGATTTGCTTAAATATAGTTTTTTATTTAATACTTTTGCCCCTGTATCTGTAGACACTACAGACACCACAGACACTGTACATTAGTAACAAAATTGAGTACTTTTTTGCTAATATCTTGTAGCGATGGGAATCTACTGTATTTTTCGCACTATAAGTTACACTTTTTTCAGGGTTTGGGTCGTCCTGCGACTTATATATTACATTTTTCAGACTGACAGTCTATATGAATCGTATATATGAATCAAAAATGAAAAAAAACAAAACAAATCATCAATTTTTTTCATTTTGGTTTTAGAAACAAATAATAAAGAAAAGAGTTTTTTTCATTTTCTTATTTTTGGTTCTTTGTTGAAAAACGAATTAATGAATGACACACGGATTCTTCTCTATTGGGTTGTTTTTATTACTATAACTTCTGTAATTTGCCTTTCGAGATGAAATGTCGGTTCTTGGTCTCTGATTTTATAAAATAAATTTTCCCCTTATAGTCCGGTGTGACTTATACATGTTTTTTTCTTCTTCATTGTGCATTTTTTGGCTGGTGCGACTTATACTCCAATGCGACTTATAGTCTGAAAAATACGGTATTTGCATCTTGTGATTCAATTTGATGACAATTCTGAGGCAATTTTAGTGCAAAGTTGGTGCATTTCTGGTCAGAAAGAGTTAAAAAGTGCAGTGACTTCTGCATTTTCAAGTACTATGTGACATCACACAGGACTGTTATAATTACTGACAATGACTGAGTTTGAAGTGTGGACCATCACAATCAGCATCACCATCTTCATTATTTACAAAGATACAAAGAAAATTTGCAAGTATTTCAGCTTTAACAATTTTGTAAAAGGGAAACACCCAAGAAGCTACAACAGCTCATGAAAGGCCCAAACTAACGTGGAAATATTCTAACCCGTAAACCCATTCACCCCATTAGCCCATTAACACCCTTAAGTTCATTTGTTTGTTTACAGTAAATGGTTTGGTCGATCACACAGCCTCCATTACCAGTGCACATTACAAGTGCAATAATAATAATAACAGTACATATGACTTACTCAATGACAACACTGTTATTTCACTTCTTTTGCCTTTGGGTTTGTGCTTCAGCATAATGTAGTAATACATTTTGTTTCAAATATATTTTAAATATGTTTACGAATGTAGATTGTTTGATAGAGCTTCTCCATGTCGTTCCAAACAGCCGGACCTTTACACGTTTTACTAAAGCTTGTGGATTTCAGTTTACGTTTTTTGCCCTGTAGATGTTGTTTTGCTCTAGTATTGTGTTTGTGAGTCGCAACAGTTATGGGAATGAGATGCAGAGTCTATCATTTAATTTGTTTACTACACTATACACCATGCAGCATTATGAAAAATGTCGCTCTCAGTGAGCTTCAGAAGCTTGAACCTGTAAAAGAGAGGATCAGAGGGAGCGTTATAGTCAGACCATGATATACCAGAGTTTCTTGTACCTTCAGACAGTAGGGTGTGTTAGTTTCAGAGTAGTTTCAGTGTAGTTAGCTCCTCCCTTTAGGCAGATATAAGGCAGTGTCCACCAGCGTCTGACCAGGACTGAAGAAGCAGCTTGGATGAGCTATGAAACGTATTTAATGAAAAAAACAACAACAACTTTTGTCCAGTTGACAAATTTAATTTCTTTTTTGCAGTGAATTCTACCTGGAGGACAGAGGAATTTTACAAACTCCACAGAAAAGTTACACAATGCACCTTAAACCTTTTACCTTACCATACTTTCCATATAAATCGACTTAGATTTAGACTTTAGACAAACTTTATTGATCCACAAGGGAAATTATTTGGACACAGAAGCTCATACATTACATTATATTACAATAACAAAGAGTAAAAAAGATATAAATGGTAATAAAACAGTCTAAATAAGTTTAAAAAAAAGATTGCGAGAGACGAGAAGGCTACAAGATTCACCCTGTGGGTATGAACAACAAGATATTACAACTTCTACTCATAAGTTTGTTTACAGTCAGGCCACCAAATTGTCCATCTGGGGAATAGTACCTCCATGGACGTAAACTCCACGGCCTGGTGAGTCCACGGAGAGAGGCCTGTCCGCAGTGTCCCGATCATATCTCAGAAGGATGAATGGATGTGCTAACCTGTGTGGCTAAAGTAAAAGGGACTGTGCCGAGATAGGAGAGTCCCAGGAGCGGAATACTAAAGAATCATGGGAAAAAGTACACTCGACAAAAAGGTTTTGTCTTTTGGGTTTCAGACGACCTCTTGGGTTTTCTGTGGAGTTAGAGGAGACGTGCAAAGTCAACTTAAAATAGTTTTCTCTTCTCGGTTGGGGGTCACTTTCTTGTTTCTGTAGATTGTTTCTGTCATTGCACCGCTTCGAATGTTCCACAGTGTGACATTAAACAGCTCTACTTTACATTTATTCAATTACAGGTGGTTTTATAGCTCAAAAATACCTAGAAAAACAAGATTCTGACTGTGAGCGAGGTTGTCTCTCCACAGATCTGACCTGTAACTTGGTCTGGTTGATGTTTCCTCATCACAAACAGACCTGGAGTTGTGTTTTGTTTCATTCGCATAACTTTAACACATAAATCCTGCATATTTAGGGTTCAGAAAACACTCTGTTCCACCTTGTGATGTCATGTGGTAATACAGGAAGTGCTCCACTGTGTTTTTAAGCTCCATAACTTTCCCTAGAATGATTTGGATGATTTATTTCTTGGAATTCTGTCATTGTTTAACAGGGTTTGACATTATAACTACTTTTAATTCAGCCTAAACCCTTTCGGTCATGATCTATGGGGTTGTAGTCTATGTTTTATTTTGTTTTATAGTGTTGTAAAACTGACTAAACTACTACTACTACTAATACTACTAAAAATAATAATAATAATAATTCAGCCTTGGGATTGCAATCTGTACTGAACTAAAGGTAAACTGTAGCTGTTCACTTGAAAACAGAACCTTGAGCTTTGCGGATGTAGACAGACTAATAATAAACGTGTGAATGAAACAAAACACAACTCCAGGTCTGTTTTTGAGGAGGTAACAACATCGCAACAGAGCTTTAAGATCATAAGAGTCAATTTTGCGTAATAGAGGAGCTTTAAAGGGCATCAGGAAGAATGAGGAAGGGCGTGTTAGCATACTAGTTGTTGATTACTTCGCTCTGGTCTGTGAAAGTTGTGAAAAGCGCGTATAAACTCATCACAGTGAATAATTAGGAAGCTCACAATGTATTAGGGAGTATAAGTGAGGAATAACTTTGGACCACTGCAAACTGTTTAAAATGAATTGTTCACATTTTTAAGTTAAATATACGTACAGCGCCTGTAAGTAATGCTGTCACAGTGTCTCAGTGCTTCAAAATTTCAGTTTTCACCTACCCCCTATCCTACGGAGACCATTGTTAGAGTAACAAATGCTTCATCTTCGATTTGCGAAAACCAGTTAGGGCTACCTCAAGGCTCAGCTTTATCACCATTATTATTTTGTCTTTATATAAATGACTTTCCTGATAGCTGTCCACCGAATGTGCAGTGTCAGTTATATGCAGATGACGCAGTTCTCTATGTACATGCAAAAAACAAAGCTCAAGCTGCTCAAGAATTAACATCTGCTATGAGTAAAGTTTCTGAATGGATGCAAAGGTCACATCTGATCCTAAATGTATCAAAAACTGTTAGCATGTTTTTTTCTAAAAGTATCATTAGTGAAGATAATCCTCCAATATTGATTAACGGAACAATAATTCGAACAGTTAACGAATTTAAGTATCTTGGAGTCACCACTGACTCCAAACTCAACTTTAAACAACATATCAACAAAGTTGTTAACAAAATGAAATTCAATTTGTCTAATTTTAAGCACATAAGAGACAACCTAACAACAGAAACAGCTAATCTATACTTTAATTCAATGATTGTCCCACACTTGACATACTGTATGACGAGCTGGGCGTCAGCATGCAAGACGACTCTGAAACCTATTGAAACCATATACAAACAAGCATTAAAAATTCTTGATAGAAAACCAAAGACTCACCATCATTGTTTAATTCTGAAAAAATACAACATATTAAGCTGCGACAATATGATCAAACTCGCAGACTGCACCCTTGTTTACAAAATTCTACATGGACTGGCTCCCACCTCACTCCAGGAATTTGTCAAAAAAAGTCATAATAGAGCAACAAGAGCAACTTCCAGAGGTGACTGTGTAATCCCATCTAGAAAAAGCACCTTTGGACAAGCAGTATTCTCTTTCCGAGCCTCTCAAACCTGGAACACTATTCCGGCAATAATACGAGCTGCCCACACTTGGCTCTTTCTCTCAACAACTCAAGTCATGGCTGTTGGAAAACCAAAACTGTCCACATTAGACTCAAACTGATTTGTGCACTTTTGTAGTTTTAGCATTGTAAATTCTGCTATGAAGTATGTGTGATAGTATTTGGATAGGTGAAATGAAACCTCATGAATTGGTCTGTGAACGGAGAAGCACTTTAATTTTAATGTGGTAAATTATAATCTGTAGTGTGTGATGCCGTGTGGATATGAATGAAAGTGAATTATATGAATAGGTCGAGATAATGAAGTGATTGGCACCTTATATTAGATATTGTAACTTTGTTGTTAATGCGGTTGCATCTGCTTTGTGGTGAGTGCAGCGTGTGGTTATGATTGAATGAGTGGATGAATTGACTAATATTAGTATATCTTTGTATGTGGTAAATTGTGCATATTTTTTGTAATGTTTTTATGAACTGTGGGGGTCGTGTGGCTGGTTCACACCAGCAGGGACTGAGGATGGAAATTAGCTTTGGCTATAATCCTGCGTATTTACAGATATGTGATTTTTCCATATATTCCTGTTTTGATATGCATTGTCCCTTCATAAATAAATAAATACAAAATACAAAAAATTGTCTCACCAGTGAGTCCCTTCTACATTCTGTTTGAACCCAGAAGTGTCTAGAATCGGACAAAAAAAAAGATGAAAATCCTCCATCCAAACCTGGGACGGTCCATCTACAGCCGCTAATTTGTGTTTCTCAAATGTGGATTGCAGTTCCTCTCGAAATTCTTGTATGATTCAGAATAAAATAAATCACTTTGACGCGACAGTAGCTCATTTGGTAGAGTCTTTGTCCACTGATTTTGAAGTTTGGTGGTTCGAATCTGCTCTCGACGTAAACATCACCGGCAGCGCGATCAGATCCAGTGACCCACAGGTTGGCGATGTGATTCCAGCTCCCACAGATGCTGTCATTGTGTCCTTGGGCAAGACACTTAACCCATCTCTTCCCTCATGGGTGAGCGGTTCGTTGAAGTAAACAGCTCTGAGTGCCTTGAAGGTGGAAAAGCGCTGTATAAAAATGTGATCTTTTACCATTTCTCAGCTACATAAGAGTTTAACACCTCACTTATCTTCTGCACCTCCTTTACCACTGGTTAATCCGCTTGTCCGTCACGCCCTCTGGATTCAGGGAGACAGGATTTGGCTCCAGATCCACTCGTCTTTTGTAAAGTTTTGTCAAAGCGTGTGGTTTTGGCTGGATGGGTAACCAAGTCCCTCAAAATACTAACATAAGAGGTGTTTTTTGAACATGATACTTGATAAAAATGATAAAAAAGTAGAGTCAGTGCTTGAGAATTTCCACCGTTTTGCAAAAAATAACAGTTTTTTTCCAGATACGTCTCTCCACTCACACTCGACATGACTTTTTCTATAACAGCGAAGCGTTTGAACAGGATGCTTCATTATACACCGTGGGGTTTATGACATAACTCCATGTTCAATTACAGCACATGCCCACACCTCCTCCTCCTCTTATGCTTTCTGTACAATCAGATACTTCAAACACCACTCACATTGTGTTTCATTACGAGCAGAGGCCTTTCTGTGTGGTGTTTGCATACTCTTCTAGTGTCCATCATCAATATAAATGTGCACAATGGGCTAAAACTACAACTAGGTACTACTTAGGCTGGATTTTGTGGGGGGTTTTTTAGCTCAGTTTTCAAGATTTTAACCATACAGTTCAAAGTACATAAGCAAAACTGTTGGATTGTGTGAAATAATAATGCATTTTATTTCAAAGCGCCTTTCTGGGCACTCAAGGACACCGTACGAACAACAATTAAGACACACAATTAAAAAATGTTAAAACAGTCGCACAATGCAGGACAGGTTGTAAATCATCAGTGTATTAAATGGGGATGGTTAATTTAAATAAATGGGTTCTGAGTTTGGATTTGAATGAAGGGAAGAGAGAGGAGAGAGGAGGAGGAGAGGAAAGAGGAGGAGGAGAGAGGAGGAGCAGAGGAAAGAGGAGGAGGAGAAAGGAGGAGCAGAGGAAAAGAGGAGGAGGAGAGAGGAGGAGCAGAGGGGACAGAGAGTTGGAGAGAGAAGGACAGAGGAGGAGGAGAGAGGACAGAAAGAAGGAAAGAGGAGGAGGAGAGAGGACAGAAAGAAGGACAGAGGAGGAGGAGAGAGAGGACAGAAAGAAGGACAGAGGAGGAGGAGAGAGAGGACAAAAAGAAGGACAGAGGACAGAGGAGGAGGAGAGAGGACAGACAGAAGGACAGACGACAGACAGAAGGACAGAGGAGGAGGAGGAGAAGAGGAGGAGCAGAGGAGAGAGGAGGAGGAGAAAGGAGGAGCAGAGGAAAAGAGGAGGAGGAGAGAGGAGGAGCAGAGGGGACAGAGAGTTGGAGAGAGAAGGACAGAGGAGGAGGAGAGAGGACAGAAAGAAGGACAGAGGAGGAGGAGAGAGGACAGAAAGAAGGACAGAGGAGGAGGAGAGAGGACAGAAAGAAGGACAGAGGAGGAGGAGAGAGGACAGAAAGAAGGACAGAGGAGGAGGAGGAGAAGAGGAGGATCAGAGGGGACAGAGAGCTGGAGAAAGGAGAAGGAGCGAAGCTAACAGAGCTGGAGAAAGGAGGAGGAAGAGGAGAGTAGAAGAAGGACAGAGAGGTGGAGAGAGAATGAGGTTAGAGCAGAGCGGACAGAGAGCTAGAAAGAGAAGGAGGAGAGAGGAGGAGCAGAGGGGACAGAGAGTTGGAGAGAGAAGGACAGAGGAGGAGGAGAGAGGACAGAAAGAAGGACAGAGGAGGAGGAGAGAGAGGACAGAAAGAAGGACAGAGGACAGAGGAGGAGGAGAGAGAACAGAAAGAAGGACAGAGGACAGACAGAAGGACAGAGGAAGAGGAGGAGAAGAGGAGGATCGGGGGGACAGAGAGCTGGAGAAAGGAGGAGGCGCGAAGCTGACAGAGCTGGAGAAAGGAGGAGGAAGAGGAGAGTAGAAGAAGGACAGAGAGGTGGAGAGAGAATGAGGTTAGAGCAGAGCGGACAGAGAGCTAGAAAGAGAAGGAGGAGAGAGGAGGAGCAGAGGGGACAGAGAGTTGGAGAGAGAAGGAGGAGAGAGGAGGAGCAGAGGGGACAGAGAGTTGGAGAGAGAAGGAGAGAAGATAGAGAGCTGTAAAGAGGAGGAACAAATAGCTGGAGAGAGGAGGAGCAGAGAGGACAGAGGAGGAGAAGAGAGGAGAGGTAGAGGGGATAAAGAGCTGGAGAGAGGAGGAGGAGAAGAGGAGGATCAGAGAGGACAGAGAGAAGGAGAGAGGAGGAGAGAGGTCAGAGAGTTCACTACAAAAAAGGATTTTCTAGCATAGTTAAACTGATTTGAATTAAGCAGATTCAGCTTAAAAGACCAATTTTAAGATTTTTTTTACTTAATAAAATGAGATTTTTTTTACTTGTTTCAAGATATTCCATCCTGATTTATCTTATCTAGATATTACAACTTATTCTAAGCACTTTTTATATTAAATCAGTCCAGGTTAAGCCTCTTTAACTTCCTTCTCAAACCAATAAGGTGAAAAATCTTGCCATAAACACTTGAAACTCGTGTTTTCTGGTTAGAACAAGATTCGTATTTTGTCTTGTTTTAAGAAAACTTGATAAGTGAAAATGTCTTACTGCACTGGCAGATAATTTCACTTAAAATAGGGCATTTTTACCTCCAAATTGATATTTTTTTCTTATTTTTTGATAGGCCTTTTTTGCAGTGTTGACGAGAAGAGGAATAGAGCTGCCAGAGAGCTGGAAAGAGAAGGAGGGGGAGAGGAGGATCAGAGAGGACAGAGAGAAGGAGAGTGGTGGATAGAGGAGGCTCAGAGGGGATAGAGCGCTGGATAAAAGAGGAGTGGAGGGAGCGGGAGTGTGTGGAGATATGGAGAAGATCACAGAGATAATAGTGGGAACCAGATCATGAACTGATGTAAACATGAGAAACAGAATCTTCTTCTGAAACTGAATCCAGAACTGAACCTGAAGCCAGTGGAGCTGCTGGAGGACTGGAGAGAGGATGTTTTTGATGCGATAACAACATTCTAACACATATAAACGCTCACAGGAGTCAATTTTGCAGAATATAAACCCTGGCTACATATAACAGAAGGAAACTGACCTTGCGTGTTATTCCGGTGTGTGTTGCTTTACGTCCCATCGGCTATGCACACCTGACAACTCATAGAAATAAAACCAGCGCGTCCGGAGAATGCTCAAGTCATGATGAATATTTTATTTTCCCTCCTCCTTCTCTTCTGCCTCTGCTGCTGCTGCTGCTGACAGAGGAGTAAAACCAGGCTCTCCGGAGAGACTGGGGAGCCTGCTGTACTGTACACGCTGTACCGCCTCTGGGCTCTGTGTGCACTGTGAGAATGTAGATTTATACTGTTTGCTCGTCTTTAAAGGGACTACGTTACATAAAGTGGATTCGTGTGAGCTTTAAGTCGTGTTAGAACGTTGTTACCTCCTCTTTTGTGTTTCGTTTCATTCACACATGTTTGAGTAATCCTGGATTATTAGTATGTCTAAGATCAAAATGCACGGTTCCTTACCTAGTGGTAGTTTTCATGTTAACAGTGTGACATTTTATTTAGCAGAGACGGGCGATTCCAGGTCTGAAATGATCCAAATGATTCTATTGAAAGAGTGCAGTCTAGTGTTTTTGGTGAGTAAAATCCCTCAGTCGTCCTGGTAGAATCCACGGCAAAAGTTCAATTTGTCAACTGGACAAAAGTTTATTTGGTCGAATACGTTTCGCCGCTCATCCAAGCTGCTTCTTCAGTTTTAGTGTTTTTATTTCACTATTTTCTCTATAATTGTGGTCATAACCTGTTGTCAAAGCCTGATCCTGTCAAGTCTCTAAGCTAAACGGGGCCTGGTTAGTACCTGGATGGGAGACCGCTGGGAAAATCAGGTGCCACAGGGGGGCGCCGGTCACAAAAACTGTTGTTATGTCCTTAGGCAAGACGCAGAAAGTGGTGTGTGTGAGTGATGGTGGTGGTCAGAGGGGCTGATGGTGCAGATTGGCAGCCTCACTTCCGTCAGTCTGCCCCTACAATAGTATTTTACCACCAGTGAATGGAGTGAATGAACAATGAACTGTAAATTGCTTTGGGTCTCTTGAAAGGTGCTGTATAAATGCAATGATTAATTGATTGATTCATTCATTCATTCATTAACTATAAACCAATTCCTATTCCTAATATGGAACTCTGCTCCTATAACTGCTAGCCTTGGTGAGCTTCATTTGACTGGGTGACGTCACACTCCCTTTGTCCACTTTTTCTCTCTGTATTTTTTATATGTCAGTCTGGTCACCTCTCCCTCCGTCGTGTCTTCAGCCTGACCCAAACATCATCGTCCAGTCAGATTTGTTTATTTCAGTGACGCATGTGAAACAAAGGAGATCATTCGTCATATCCAATCGATCTCATCTCAGATTAACCAGTGAGTAAAGCCAGAAAGATCAGATAATCACTGGTCGTCAGATAACATCACAACATTCAATCGGACAATAATATTTAAAGTTCTTCTATTACACAAAATTGACTCTTATGAGCGTTAAGCCATGTTATAAAGTTGTTACCTCCTCATAATTCACACGTTTGAGTTACTCTTTATTATTACTCTACATCTCCAAAGCTCAAAATGCTCTGTTACACCAGCAGTAGTTTTGAGTAGAATTTCCATCGGGTTCAATAAAGTATCTCTCTCTTTCTCATGTTTTCTGTTAGAGAATAACTCTAAACCTAAATCTGCAGGTTTGTGTGTTAAACGTGTGTGAATGAAACAAAACGCAACTCCAGATACGTTTGTGACGCGGAAACAACGTTGTAACAGATCAGAAAATAGCGTAACGTGGGCCCTTTGCGTTCAGACTCACCCTTCATGTGGATAAATGGTGACCTTTCTATATATACTGTATAATCGCGCTTTTCTACCTTCGAGGCACTCAGAGCTCTTTACATCAAAGGAAGCACTCACCCATTCACACACAGGGGGCAAGCCAGGTTAAGTGTCTTGCCCAAGGACATAACGACAGTCATCATCCGTGGGAGTTGGGATCGAACTGTTAACCTGCATCGAAAGCGCGATTCGAGATGTAGATGCAGTAGATGAACACATGACCGACCGAGACACTCTTCAGTCTTTCTTTAGGCCTCCGGGAGAACAAAGCAGAGTGAAATGAAGGAGCTCCAGTATTTTCCTGTAAGTGACGGGTGATTGACAGCTGTCGGGACCAATCAGATCAAGGTCGCAGCGCACATGCTTAGATCAACACAAACGGAGCCTATAGCCAGCTCCGTCCTATAGCAGTGAGAGCAAATAATCGCTGCTTTTCACGACATCACAGCGTTCAAGGCAAGGGAAGTTTATTTGTATGGCACAAAAGTAATTCAAAGTGCTTTACAGAAGAAGAAATACATTAAAATCACACTACAAATAAACCAAAACATTAATAATCATCATAAAATTAAAAAGAGAGAGACATTAACCCCTTAACGCCTGAATTTATATAGATGTATATAAAAATGTTATTGTTTTTAATTAGAGGGTAAATTAAAATATTATGAATTTGACTATAGCAAAAAATAAACAGAAATTTGTGTATGTTGTAAATTTGCAAAAACTAGAAAAAAGTGCTTAAAGATTCTGCATCTGCACTAATGGCACTGGGGAAATGCAGCTGCTGTCTCCGCTTATATCTTAATCTAAACAGTTTGTTGCACATTTGTGACACTCAATGTTAACAGGTTAAAAGAGAGAGAGAAGAGTGTGGGATGAAAAATAAAAAGCTTTCAGTCATACACAGTAGTCACAGTAGAGTCTGTCTCACATGTTCAGACTGTTCCAGGTTTTAGCTGCATGAATCTGAAACTCTGACTCCCCGAGTTTAGTCCTGACTCTGGGACCAGCAGGAGGCCGGTCCCTGAGCCCTGAGTGCAGATGGTTCATGTGGCTGTTGTGGATTTTTTAAATCTGAGAAAAATAAAAACCTGGAGAAAAGTTGTCTGGAAAAGTTGAAAAGTTGTCTCTGAAGAGTCTGGATTTATTAAAGCAATTGTGCACAATTACAGAGAAAATGAAAAAGAAACCTGTCTGTCCCTCCCGCGAGGTCCGTCTCTCCCTAATCTGAACCCCCGGCAAAACAAAAAACAAGCTTCTCATACAGTTTACCGAGGTCATCATATCAACATGAGACAGATCATACGATAAACAACCTTCGGAGGGAGACAATGGTATGTGGAGATGTTAGACTGGGGCCTTGATTGGCTGAACTAACGTGTTCCAATAATTCTAAATGGTGAGGATGAACAGAACAACAACCTGTTGTTTTAACCCTGGTAGATAATGGCTGAACATAATGACCCTCACTTCAAGAGGCCCAGACAGAGCAGATCATACCACTGTCTGTGACCATGAACACTTTAGTTCTCTAAACCCAAACAATACATTCTTTAGCTTGACCAGAAATTTCCATCACATGGCACAAACATGTCAGAGATTAATTGATTAATTTTAAATTAATTAATCATTACATTTATACAGCTCCATTCAAGACACCTAAAGCGTTACAGTTCATTATTCATTCACTCCACTCACTGGTGGTAAATTACTATTGTAACCATAGCTGGGGCAGACTGATGAAATCGAGGCTGCCAATCTGCCCCATCGGCCCGTCCGACCCCCACCACCACCACACACACACACACACACCACTTTCATATTAGGCAGTGTGGGTCAAGTGTCTTGCCTAAGGACACAACGGGGCCCCACAGACGTACACAGATGTTTGGCCCTGGAGAGACTTGTGCACAAGCAGAAACACTTTAAAGTCTCTGAGCCACAGGGAACAGTGCAGAAACGTGAGCACAGGACCTATGTGCTATAGGCCAGTAATATTTAAAGGTCCTGTACTAGTATTACACAAAACTTTAAGCCATGTTGGGATGTTGTTTCCTCATCAAAAACACACCTGGAGTTCTGTTTTGTTTCATTTACATGTTTGAATAATCCTGCATTATTAGTCTGTCTACATCTCCAAAGCCTAATACACTCCGTTCCACCTTGTGATGTCATGTTTTTATAGGTTTATGGGTTCTTAAACTCCACACACCTTCACTAGAATCATTTGGATCATTTCAACCCTGAAATGTTCAATCTCTACTGAATAAAAGGTAAAAGAAGCTGTGAATTTTGAACTTTGGAGAAACAGATAAATAATTCAGGAGCTCAAGCATGTGTGAATGAAACAAAACATAATCCAGGTCTGTTTTTGGAGCAGGTAACAACACTATAACTATAAATGTTGGGTAATACAGGACCTTTAATCTGAACCATAATCCTGCTATATGAACATAAATGTACATCTGTATCTAATTACCTCATGCTATTTACATGTTACCGACTGCTTTTCAGTTGCAAAATATGCACAAGTGAAATGTGCAAGGGCCTTTCTGCTTGCTGATAAACCCTGTTATAATCTAGTTTGTGTAATTATTCGATTCACTGAAGCCCATTGTTCAACTGTCATGTCCTTTTATCAGCAAACTGTCTGTGGAAAAACGTGACGGGCTCTGCAATCACAACTCCAGCGCAACCAAACCAAATATTTGATTTGAGATTCTGAACATTTTTCATCATGTTCCCTCATCAAAACACACGCAGGTTTTGGTTTCGTTCAGTAAGTAAGTAAGATTTGAATTTTATTAAAGGTTTTATAGTACACAAAATTGACTCTTGTGAGCTTTGAGTCGCGTTATAATGTTGTTACCTCCTCAAAAACAGACCCAGAGCTTGAGGAATCCTTTATTATTAGTCTGTCTAGATCTCCAAAGCTCAAAATGCTCTGTCATTTAGTGGTAGTTATCAAGTTAACAACCACCTTCCACCTTTAGATCAGTAGAAATGGGTAATTCCAGGTCTGAAATTATCCAAATGATTCCAGCGAAGGTGTTTGGAGCTATTTAAGCAAGGAATTCAGCCTAAATATGCAGGATTTGTGTGTTAAACATGTGCGAATGAAACAAAACACAACTCAAGGTATGTTTGGGATGAGGAAACAACATCACTGCTATAACAGAGATCAGAAAATAGTGTAATTTGGGCGTTTAATTTCACTAATTTACTCTACAAAACACTAGAATAACTGTTAAACACTAGAATAAAGTTAAAGAGCGATCACCATTGTATCACCACTCAATTACATCACACGTTTTATCTGGATGTTTGCAGTTTGAGAGAAGAACTCAGCTGAAATATGCAGTGTTTGTGTGATAAAAATGTGTGAATGAAACAAAACACAACTCCAGGAAAGCAGGTTTGTCGCTATTAGGCTTCTAGTCCCAAAATCTAGAACAAATTGTTTTAAAAGGAGCTTATTTTCACCTGATATCGTACTTATGAATAAACTGTAATCTATTTATCTATCCATTTTAGTACTCTGTCTTGGAAAATCGTGTTTTTTAATATATACTGTACATTTCATATTTATTGTGATTTTAGCCAAGCATGATGAATGAATTTGAATATTTATGGAACATTGGCGCACAGTAACACTTGTAATTGTGTTTATTGTACATAATGTGGATGAATGAATGTGAAATGTGGGACCAGCCTCTCAAATCTGCAAAACAAATTTACGAATAAAGCTTAACCTAACCTAATAATGTTCATATCTTGATTTAGGGACAAAATAGTGAAATAAAAACACCAGGATCGTGTAGAGCGAGTTAATCTGAACATTTTAAGACCAAAATGACGAGTCCGACAGCAGCAGTTACATAGAGGAGTGACAGTTTCTCAATTCAAAGTGAACTGGAGCCAATTGGAGTCGATGGAGCTGGAAATCTTCACGCTCACTTCTTATTTATATAGAGTAGGGTTCCCAGACGTCCCTATTTACCAGGGACAGTCCCAGTTTTGAGCTCTGTGTCCCCTGGAAATGGAAGCAGGTTTTTGGAGTTTAGGTAAAATGACTTCAGTTTGGCGACTCAGAGGAAGCAGCAATGTCACTGTAGCTGCTGTGGCGTAAGGGGAAAGTTGTGGCTTTCATATAACGGCGATGCCTCCTCCGTGACGTGCCGTAAAAACTGTAAATTATAGTCATACTGGGTAAAATAATTGGAGTACCATATTTTTCCATTTTTTTTCCACAGATTTTTGTGAGCGTAAGAGGAAAGTTGTGGCAAAGGGGCGAGAAAAGGCTGGCAAGAATCGTGCCGACAAGGTAGACAAAGTAATCGCCAGGCCATCGTATAACTGTGACGTGCTGTAAAAACTGTAATTTATAGTCGTACCAGTTAAAATAATTGGAGTATCGTGTTTTTCCACTTTTTTACACAGACTTTTGTGAATTGAGGAATGAATCGTCTGCCCCAAATTGCCGCCTGCTCTCAAATAAACGCCTGGTCTGTTAAATGATTAAAACAAATAATCGCCCCGGCTGTTATTCGGTATTTTATGGTAGTCTACGGTTCATTATTCCAACAGATGGTAAGAAACATCCAAAATAGTGCTGCCAGGGTCCTGATGAGGGCGAGGGCAAGTTTGACCATATTACACCCGTCCTCCGAGCACTTCACTGGCTTCCGATCCATCACCGATTTGAATATAAAATCTGTTTGCTCACCTATGAATGGATCCATGGCAATGCCCCACAATATCTACAGGAACTCCTCACAGCTCAGTCCACCACACGATCCCTCCGCTCCACAAACACTCACCGTCTATGCCCACCTAGAACTGAACTCCACACAATGAGGGACAGAGCTTTTTCTGCAGCTGCTCCGCGGCTCTGGAATTCTCTGTTTTAAAAAACATCTCAAGACTTTTGTGTTTCAAAAAGTACATTCATGAGACTGCAACCTTTTTCATTTGCTTTTAATTTTTTGTGTGCTTTTAAAATTGTCTGTATTGCACTTTGAGATTTGTTCCCAAATGTAAAGTGCGTTATAAATAAAATAAAATGAATGATTATATTATTATTAAGAAGGACTGGCTGGTCAGGCAATAGATTCACCAAACCATGAAGAAAATAAGTCCTTAATTATTCTATCTGCAGACATACTTAGACTCTGAGTTGCTACGTCCATTCGAGTATTTCTAAGCAAACGTAAAGTGCTTCCAAATATAGCATGAATGAATCCGCGGCTCTTTGTCATCCCGCGCAGCCCTTAGCCGTGAGCGTGGTGTGGAACGGCACAGAAGCGTGAACCAGCCGTGTGGAAGTGACCTGTCCTGACTGAAGAAGACGAGGGGAAGGCGAGGGGGAGGAGACGGGTGCTGATGGGTGCTGGTGGGCGACGCTTTTCCCCCGCTGACGTTGGCGCGTGACCTGACACGGGTGACATTATCAAAGCCCTCACGTACATCGGGCTGTAGCTGCTCCCCCGACACGCCACGTTTCTGAAGATGTACAGTCTTTTACAGCTGGACAGATTTGTTTTATTGGCCATTTTTTGTACTCAGATAAGAAATATGGCGTTGCTAAAGGTCTTTTATTACGCAAAATGGCCTCTTGTGAGCTTGAAACCATGTTAGAATGTTATTTCCTCATCACAAACATACCTGGAGTTGTTTCAGTAATCTTCATTTTTCCCTTTTGTTCAGCAGAGATGGGCAATTCTAGGGATGAAATTATCCAGATGATTCTAGTGAAGGTGTGTGGAGTTTAAGATAATTGTAATTTCGTTGTTACTTGTGACAATAGCCCTGTTCGCACGGGATTAGTATTACCTGTGGCCCTTTGGTGATTTGTAATAATTGCAGGGGATGCCTGAGGTCTTAATCCCGTGCGAATGCTCCATGTCTGTAAATTAAAATTACAAATTACCTACTATATTTCGCCAAACACAGACGTCCGGTGATAATACTAGTCATTTTCGCGTTCTTTTCTTTTTCAATTTCTGTGTCAATGTCAGTAAAATAGAGTCATTTATGGACTTTGCTCATACCGTGCGAATCCTGTGCGAATAGGAGTAATGACAGTAAATCCTTGAATGTTAAAACTACAATGGAGAACTTCCTGTATCACCACATGACATCACAAATTGGAACAGTGTTTTATGTTTGAGAGAAGAACTCAGCCTAAATACGCAGGGTTTGTGTGTTAAACGTGTGTTGAATGAAACAAAACACAACACCAGGTATGTTCGTAATGAGGAAAGTTTATTTCTATATTTTTTCATAAATGACAAACTGCGTTATGTTCCAACAGTAATCAACAGATACACAAAGGCAATTATTTTACAACACTAATCACAAATATAATCTCCAAAGAAAAAAAATCAATCATTCTGAAAAGGAGTGGGGAGAAGCAAACGCCTATTTGCCCCAACCTCCTTTTACAAAACCAATAAAGCAATAATGTGTTTCTGCCAAACTCTTATAATAGTAAAAAGTCGCATTACTCCAGATACAAAATAAATAAATGCATTTCAAAATGTTTTAGTTTAATATTCAAATAATGAATCAACTTAAATTCCTTATTCTGCATATTTACCTATAATCATTTCTTTATATCTTTGTCTAAACTTTTTCATATTTGGGTGTTTTTTAAGCTCATCACTCATGGCATTGCAGATTTTTACCCCACAAACTGAAAAACAAAAACTTGTACGAATTCTGGCCATTTTAAAGAAGTATGGGCCCTTTAAAAGTGAAGTCATGAGGTCAAGTTATAAGCGACTAAAAGACTGTAATAGCGCAATAATTTAAGTAATAAACAAATGCAAGATTATTAATTGTTTATGCTGTACCATGGGGTATTTATTGCTAACACATAACATACTTAGATCATCATGTTATCTTTTACTGGTTTGAGAATATCCAGCAAAAACAATGTATGAAAATGTGTCAATAGTTTCAGTTTTGTTCTGAGTCTCCCCCATGCTAAATCACTCCCCGCTAATGAAACTCCTGCACATCGTATCAGGTTTGTCAGGCTGTAGTGTAATGATCTGTATCATGTTTTTGTATATTTATGCATATTTATATTAGTGCTGTCAAAAATATCGTGTTAACACAAAACAGTTTTAACAGCTTTATTTTTTATTGTGAGATTAACGATGTTTGTGACCAAGTGAACTAGTTTTTTCATACGCTGTGGCCACTGCTAGTAACGTTAGAAAAAACTAGAGCGGCACGGTTGCTCATGTACACGCACATACACACGACTTCACTATAACAGCCCTGTGTGTGCGCTGATGTTACTCATACGAGGAAAATGGTGAATAAATTCTCTCTCCTCGGGCTGTCCTCACTCCTCCGCACTGTTATTATATCCATAAACTCATGGAGGAGCGCGTATCGCAGGAGGACTCATGTTTCACTACTTAATAGAGATTTCTGCCGCTGGACTTATTTTCTCCGCTAAAGCCGCTCTGCTGTGCCACATGTAAAGAAATTGCGCTTTGTGAAAACATCATGGAGTCGTGGCCCGGTTCTGTTGTGCAGGTGTGACTGCGGGAACCTTATGTAATCGTCCCGGCACAGTTCAAAAGTCTTTAGTGTGAGTGCGTCCTCAGTACAGCAGCGCTGGGGAAGACAAACACGATTGTCTGCTTGCTCGATATTACTGGGTGTTCCTCTGTAATGAGAACTCCTCAGGTCACAGCACATTATTTCACCCACAGTGGGAACTTCAGTCGCTTTGACAGTTCTGAAGACAGAAGAGGCACTTCTTTCACACTGTTGCAGAGCACTTCATGAAAGTGGAACATCAAACACAAAGTTCACTGACAGTTGTTATGGTTTGCATAAAACAAAAAAAAATTGCACAAAGCCTCTCCACTTTTCTATGTTGATAAGAGGATTAAAAGGATGATTCAAGGGACAAAAATGTGCAATTAATGTGTGATTAATCACAAGTTAATTACGACATTCATGAGATTAATTGTGATTAAATATGTTAATCGACTGACAGCACTAATTTATATGTATGAATCTAAAATCACTTCACTGTTTTTGATGAGAGAGCAGCATTGTAACATGATGTAAGTTGATTTTGAAGTTGTTCATAATTATATGTCATGTTTTTTTAATCTATAATATAATTCAACTCGATGTAAAAGTATTCCATATATTAAAATACAGTCCTCTGATCTTATCACTGTGTATAATATCCTTACATTATTATTTCACATTTACATTTTTATTTAATTAGATCCAGGGAGGGTTCAGTCCTGTCCTGTAAGTCCCCGTAAGCTCGCCCCGGCTCTTCTGGCTCCTCTGCTGGTCCCTGATCCTCCCGCTGGGCGCCGGGGGCCAGAGGAGCTCTAATCTGTACATGTTGGCACAGTGGTCCGTGTGTGTGGGTATAAGGAGCAGACTCGAAGATGGCGATCGCACTGGGCCTGGCAGAGACTTCACAAAGCCCCCGCTAAGAACACATGTTTGATTAACAGCCTCGCCACATGTCTGCACCACTACGAGCTGCAACTTAAAGGTCTTATCTACGATTCAGTGTTTTAAAGCAAACTTCAGACACCTTAAATGGCCCTTATTATGCCATTTTCTGATCTTCTGAGTTCTTCTCTCAAACTGAAAACACTGTTCAACCTTGTGGTGTCATGTGGTGATACAGGAAGTGCTCCACAGTGTTATTAACCTCCACACATCTTCACCAGAATCATTTGGATGATTTCAGGCCTGGAATTGCCAATTTTTGAGATTTTAATACTCGGATTGATCACAGGCTCCTGAAAATGTGTTTAAATCTTTTTTTCCCTTGACTTTTCAGACGATTTTAAAACTTTTTTGACATTGTGCGCTAATGTGTGTATTGTGTCATCATGGTAACTCCTCCATGCATCTCTAAAGCTTAAAACACCCCCAACATGTCACTGCAAAATATCAGTAGTTTTTTGATAAATTCATGTGTAGCATAACTGTTTTTGCTGTTTTTTTTTACCCTAGCTACCTTGTTATTAGTAAATCTTTGTTTTTTTTGTCCACAAATCTATGCTTTCTGAAGATTCTGATCATCTGAGAGCTGCACAAGATGGATTCTTGTGGGTTTGAAAAGACAAATCTTGCATCATAAACAAACAGGAAGTGAACATGGGCGCGCTTCCTGCTCCACTGACCATTTTACATTGAAAAATTGTTGTTCCTCTCTCTGTAACTGCTGCTGTCAGGCTCTTCATTTTGGTCTTAAAATGTTCGTATTAACATTAACATTATGGGGAATGTCACACTCTATTAGTCCACTTTTTTATACGGTCTATGAACAGAATACAAAAAAAAGGACAAAAAAAACCTAACAGTGGTATCTTTTCTTCCTCCCTTCTTCTTGACTGCAAAGCTTCTAGTGCCTCGGGGCAGCTCCGGGTCACCTTTACTGCCACAGCCCCCACCACCACCACACTCCCACTGCATCCACACACTCCCACTGCGTCCACACACTCCCACTGCATCCACACTCTCCCACTGCGTCCACACACTCCCACTGCGTCCACACACACACCGCACTCCCACTGCGTCCACACACTCACACTGCGTCCACACACTCCCACTGCGTCCACACACTCCCACTGCCTCCACACACTCCCACTGCGTCCACACACTCCCACTGCGTCCACACACTCCCACTGCGTCCACACACTCCCACTGCGTCCACACACTCCCACTGCCTCCACACACTCCCACTGCGTCCACACACTCCCACTGCGTCCACACACTCCCACTGCGTCCACACACTCCCACTGCATCCACACTCTCCCACTGCATCCACACTCTCCCACTGCTTCCACACACTCCCACTGCGTCCACACACTCCCACTGCGTCCACACACACCACACTCACACTGCATCCACACACTCCCACTGCATCCACACACTCCCACTGCGTCCACACACTCCCACTGCATCCACACACTCCCACTGCGTCCACACACTCCCACTGCATCCACACACTCCCACTGCATCCACACACTCCCACTGCATCCACACACTCCCACTGCGTCCACACACTCCCACTGCGTCCACACACTCCCACTGCGTCCACACACTCCCACTGCATCCACACACTCCCACTGCGTCCACACACTCCCACTGCGTCCACCACACTCCCACTGCATCCACACTCTCCCACTGCGTCCACACACTCCCACTGCCTCCACACACTCCCACTGCATCCACACACTCCCACTGCGTCCACACACTCCCACTGCGTCCACACACTCCCACTGCGTCCACACACTCCCACTGCGTCCACACACACCCACTGCATCCACACACTCCCACTGCGTCCACACACACCACACTCACACTGCATCCACACACACCACACTCCCACTGCATCCACACACTCCCACTGCATCCACACACTCCCACTGCGTCCACACACTCCCACTGCATCCACACACTCCCACTGCGTCCACACACACCACACAGGCTGACAGAGGTGAAGCATGTGTCAGCCTTCCTCCTCTGCTCCTCTTCATCCTCTACCTCCTCTCACTACGTCAGAGATGTTCATTATGTTTTCTTATGTACTTTAACTTCTTAGGTTCTTTTTTAAGACAGTGTAGTCAGGTGTCTTTACTTTGTTGACATGTTTTGGCTGCTGCTGCGAGCCGTCTTTAACAGAGCTCCCCGTGCAATAAGATTAAACATATTAACTTAACGTCTGTCATATGATAATATTGTACAACATGACCAGACCAAGTCTAAACCAGATCTAAACCAGGACTATGCCAGGTCTAAACCAGGATTACACCAGGTATAAAACAGGTCTAAACTAGGACTACAGCAGGTCTAAACCAGGACTACAACACGTCTAAACCAGGACGACACCAGGTCTAAACCAGGACAACACCAGGTCTAAATCAAGACTACACCAGGTCTAAAACAGGTCTAAACCAGGACTACAGCAGGTCTAAACCAGGACAATACCAGGTCTAAACCAGGACTACACCAGGGCTAAAACAGGTCTAAACCAGGACTACAGCAGGTCTAAACCAGGGCGGCACCAGGTCTAGACTAGGACTAGAACAGGTCCAAATCAGGACTACAACAAGTCTAAACCAGGACGACACCAGGTCTAAACCAGGACGACACCAGGTCTAAGCCAGGACTATACAGGTCTAAATCAAGACTACACCATGTCTAAAACAGGTCTAAACCAGGACTACAGCAGGTCTAAACCAGGACTACAGCAGGTCTAAACCAGGACTATGTCAGGTCTAAACCCGGGCTAAAACAGGTCTACGCCAGACAGAACTGTCGCCAGTGTTGGTGATGACGTGTCGTATATCAGCTGTTACTTCCTGTAGGTGTGGTCAGCCTGATGGACCTGCAGGTCGCTCTGGAGGAGGGTGTCCCTGGTGTGTGAAAGGAGGAACACACTGCTGTCACGGTTGATGCTGCCCATGCTTCATTTCCTGATTTCACCATTCTCCCTGACCCAACGTCTGAACTTGTTTTTCTCCGTCCCAGTCCATAATGTGGTTATTTCTTTTACAGTGCTCTGATATGGCGAATTTTGGGTTTTCCTGCTCTGTTTTGTCTGGTGAGTCTCCCTGCTGTTTCCTTTTGGCATTCTTTTGGTGTAATGGTGCAATGTCCAGCCCGTTTCCCCTACAGGAAGTAACAACATCTGATATACGACACGTCACTACCAACGCCGGGGGACGTTCTGAAGACGGCTCACAACTAGCAGCCGAAACATGTCAACAGCGTAAATACACCTGACTATATTGTCTTAAAAAAGAACCTAAGAAGTTAAACTCTACCTCCTCTGCTCTTCTTCATCCTCCACCTCCTCTCCATCATACTCTCTGGTCCACCTCGCTGACAGGGCCAAACCTTGATACAGCTTCTGCAAACTCAGCTGTAGCTCATCTGTTCCTCTCCTCTTCCTCTCAACCTGGGACTCACAAAATTATTTCAGGTGTTCCCTAAATGACACTAACCCGACTCAGGCCTGAGTGAGCTGCGTGTCACTCTGAGTTTCACACATTATCAATCTGCGACAGCTCTCACTGAAAGAGATGGGAAAATGTGGAGCACCGTGTCGACAGTTTGACTCAAACTTTAGTTAAACAGACACCTTCCCTGTCCATAAATGCACAACGCTCTGAACTTCTGCATGTTTTTCACAAACTAAATAGTCTGTATTGATGCTAAAATTGGCTAAGGTACGTCTGTCAGTGTTACCATGTTTGTTTTGGTTCATTTGACTTCCACACAAACCTCAAAGGGCCTCTTGTCGGGCCCGATCGCACCAGTGGGAGCCAAGATGAATTCTTGTAAGTTTGTGAACTCAGAAATATCATAAAAATCCATCTTACTGGATAAGGTTAAGATGACATGGGGAAAATCGAAAAGATATATAGTCTTAAAAAGTCGTAAAAGTCAAATCAATCATTAGACAGAAAGCCAGTTTCTCAGTTTATATGTCTATTTTTGTAATGTTGGAGGTCGTGATTGTAAATGATCGATGCGATGGACTGAAAAAGACTGAGAATCACTGTTATAACAACTTTAGCCTCTACTTTCTTTTGTTTCTCTCTCTCTTTTGCGTAATATAAGACCTTTAAAATGCTTCTTGACATAGGCCACCTTTTCAATCAATATTATGGCTACTAAGGGTATCACGATATCCAGTTCTCACGATACAATATCGTCACGGTATGAACCTCACGGTACGATATTTATGGTGATATTGTGGGAAAGTTCACGATATGGTGTTGATGCTCACGATATTACGATATTCTACATAATAACAAGACTGACATTATAAAATGCTTTGACCAGTCATTTGGTACAACATTTATTGTCATTAGGGATGGAACGAAATTCAAATCTCTCTACGATATTTTCACCATACACATCTCACGATACAATATTTATTGCAATATTTTGTGGAGGCACAAAACTGTGAATCTGCTCCTTTTTCCTCTAAAAATGCCTTCACGAGACTTAATCCAAAGAATGAAGATGTAAAAGTGCTTAGAACAGTTATTTCTTCATGTCGTCTGCACTGAAACAGAGCAAAGGATCATGGTCTATGTAGTTCCCCCTGTCAGTGGGAGCCAAGATGACTTCTTGTAAGTTTGTGAACTCAGAAATATCATGAAAATCTATCTTACTGAACAAGGTTGAGATGACACGGGGAAAATAGAAAAGATATACAGTCTTAAAAAGTCCTAAAAGTCAAATCAAACATTAGACAGAAGAACAACTTCTCATCTTGTCTATTTTTGTAATGTGGGAGGTCGTGATTGTAGATGATCGATGTGATGGTGGTCAAGACTGAAAAGACTGAGAATCACTGCTATAACAACTTTATCTTCTATGTCCTCTTCCTCCTCTACTTTCTTTTGCTTCTTTGCTCCTTCCTCTTCTTCCACTGGACGAGCAGAGGAGGTAAAGGAGCAGAGGAGAAAGAAAAAGGCTCTTCTTCTTCTTACCTCATCTGTCTCTGTCTTTCCTCCCCTCTTCTTCTTCCTCTCCTTCCTCTTCCCCTTCCTCTTCCTCCTCTGCACGCTACATCTAAGTGTTCACAGTGTTTCTGCACCAGAGGGCTTTCTCTGCATTAGACGAGTACTCAGGTCAGGATATATGAAATATAAAGATTTACATTGTGTGGTACTTTTCTATAGAGCGGACTGTGAGTGCTATTTTTGCCATTGGATACATTACGTCAGATATTTCCAACATTTTTCCGATCTTAAAACGTGAAAACGAGTCCATTTTTGTTTGCTGAAGTTCAAAGTTCTGCCTCACTTAACTTATGCATTCAGAATATCCTAATTACGTGGGTTTAGCAAAGCATTTCACAATTTTCAGAGCGGAGTTTTACAGCCAGAGTAATGCAAACAACAGCTAGCATGCTAACTGCACACTTCCTGATTCTCAGACAATAAAACGCTTTATAATTAGAAGCAGACAACACACAATAGACTTATTTTGACCCCAAGAGCTGCTTCATGATATTTTGCAATGACATCAAGCTGGGGGAGTTCTACATGTATCTGTATAGCGGTTACCATGGTGATACAACACACGCATTAGCAAACAACGACAAAAAGTTTTATGGGAAACTCAACAAAAAATACTAAATGGATTTCACGGACTAAATTTCAGCATGATTGGACTAAACGTGAGTGTAATAATTTTTAAAATAGTTTTTGGAGGAGTCTTTGCGCCCCTGCTGGCCAACCGTGAAAAATGCACCATGTCATGTTGATTTATGTTTTAAATCACTCCTAAAAACACACATTTTTTCATTGGCTTTCAATAAGTCAGCTGCACATTTCTTGTTGTTGAGTATCTTATTGTTTTCTATGTTTTTTAGTAGTTGTATTGTGTTTATATCGTGGCTGTCAACATTAAGGCGTTAACACATGCGATTAATCACAAAAAAACATTGCACTAATGTTTTTTTAACGCTGATTAATCACACAATTTATTCTGAACGCTCCTCTATGGAAAGCGTGGATGGTCCTGAAAGGCGGCGCAGGTTATTCGGTCAGTGATCAGGTCCATACGCGGATGTGAAGACGACAGATGAGACGGTGACTGGAGCTCAGAGGCAAATTTCTCTTCAAAAAAACTGCCCGACGGGACTTTAGATAAAACTAAGGTAGTTTGCAGATATCGCAGCGATGAACTCTCTTTCCACAGAAGCACGACAAGTTTAAAATAGCATCTTAAAGCAAAACACGTGTTTGATTCAGCGGCAGCAGCGACGATACTTGTACCAACAACAAGCCGCTCATGACAACCCGCAGCAATGATGTCAACAAAACTACCAGCGATAGAAAAATGTCAATAATATAACTTTTTTGATAATAAATTGCATTTTTGTCTAAATATTTTGGTCTATTTTTGAAGAATAATCAACTGTGATTAAGCGTGATTAATCAAAATTCCAAAGCGTGATTAATCTGATTTAAAAAATAAATAATTTGACAGCACTAGTTTTTATTGTATATTGTGTTGTGCTGTCCTTGTCTTTTCTGTGTTTGTGTGCAGCACTTTGGACGGCTGTAAAGTTTTCAAAGTGCTTCATAAATAAAGTTGGTATGATATGTCTGCTAAAGATTTGTTTTGCTCGTAATCATACATAGAATCGAATACTATACTGATACCGACACTGTTGATGTTTCATGTCTATGCTAGGGGGCGCTATAGTATTCACTTTTATTAGATTTCATATTTTATTATATTCAGGCCGGAATCGAGCAATTCTGATTTGAATTTGAGCTCTCTGGGGCCAATGCCTGTGGCCGTGAGAGGTCATCAAATAAACAAACTGATAAAAATGTCAGCACGATCAGACTTAGCATGTGCCTGTAGTCATTTTAAAAACATTTGCGCCCCTTCTGGCCAACCGTGAAAAATGCCCTACGTCCATAATTTAAAAATAATCAGAAATACACAAACAAACCTGAAAACCACATTATTCACCCACCCGCTCCCTCCGTCCAATCACCCCTTTAGATTCTCGCTCCGCACAGCACTTTTGCACTCTTTGTATCAAGCTATTCTTCTGAGCGGAGGGGAAAATAACGGTAATATCTGGGCCCCGAAAAGCTGAGGGCGAGGAGCGCGAGGGAGGGAGGGGAGCGATTTCATGGTTGCAGATTGGGCGTGAAGGGTCCAACCGGAGGCGGCGGTGCCCGGGAGCCCGTGGATCCCTCACCTCAATTATCCCCCTCGAATAAGAATGAGCAGCGGGCGACTCCAGGAGCACGTATTAAAGACAAGAGGAGATATTGGATTTACCAGAGGGAGGGAGATAGGACCAGAGTTTAGCGAAAGTTCAGCTTCTAATCTAGTATAAGAAAACGGATGATTAAAGGAGAGGTGTACGGCGTCTGGCGTCTTACGTCTTACCCCAAGAAGTGCTGTTTTGCGCTTTGAAAAGGCTCACGATGGGATATTTTCTGAGCTGTTATAATGTTTGCTTGTCGAAAACAGACCTGGAGTTGTGTTTTGTTTCATTTACACGTGTTTAACGCACAAACCCTGCAAATTTACGCTGAGTTCTTCTCTCATGTTGAAACTGGTGATACAAGAAGGGATCTACTGTGTTTTTGAACTTCATATATATATTATTGGGATAAACCATCCTCGCGTACGCCGCATCTTCCCCCGTACAGTGCGTGGACTTTGCCTCTTACCGTGTGCCTCTAAACCAGAACTAAAACCAGGACTAAAATCAGAACTAAATCAGAACTAAAACCAGGACTAAACCAGGACTAAACCAGAACTAAACCAGAACTAAACCAGAACTAAGACCAGGACTAAACTAGGACTAAACCAGAACTAAAATCAACACTAAACCAGGACTAAACCAGAACTAAACCAGAACTAAACCAGAACTAAGACCAGGACTAAACTAGGACTAAACCAGAACTAAAATCAACACTAAACCAGAACTAAACCAGAACTAAGACCAGAACTAAACCAGAACTAAACCAGGACTAAACCAGAACTAAACCAGGTCTAAACCAGGACTAATACAGGATTTAACCAGCACTAAACCATTCTGCGATCGATTGATAGATGATTCTGCATCATTTTGAGTAAAAAAACAAAACAAAATATGACTGATTTTTACTGGGCTGGTGCCTTTATGTTTGTACTGACAGTGAGTTTTTTTTTATACACAACAAAATAAAACAAGAACCAAACAGCATAAAAAACCATGACCTTAAACCACAATACAAACCAAACCGTGAATTCTGTGATCCGTACCAGCCTTAGTTAGGAGGGGTATTGGCAGAATTTTGCCTAGAATTGCCCATCTCTGCTGAACTAAAGGTAAAAGGTGTGAACTTGAAAACTTCTCCTTCTTGACATCAAAAGGTGGGACAGAGCATTTTGAGCTTTAGCTGTAGCCAGACTAATAATAAAAGGTTACTCAAATGTGTGAATGAAACACAACTCAAAGTATGTTTTTTGTAACTCGGTAACAACTTTCTAACATGGCTTAAAGAGTCAAATTACATTTTTCCTGTATCCATGGAGCATTAACTAAGACGTGAGCTATGGACATGTCAGATGCTACAGGCTTTTTATACCAAATGTGGCAGCAAATGTGGCAAAGACCTTCCAGAGGAAATACTTTGAGGGAATGAACCATTTAGTCACCAACTGAAAGAACAGAGCGAGGTAAGAGTGAAGTTTTTCCTGTTGTGTTCACCTGGCGCCCCCTGGAGGCTGCTGTGACGCTGCAGGACACAGAGGAGGGACACTTTTGGCCCTGACGCAGACCTGCTGACCTGACCTGACCTGTCCTCCTGTTAAACTGCACTTAGACATTTGACTGGCACAAAGGCCACTGAGAAACTTGAAACTTGAATTTCCCTCGGGGTCAATAAAGTCTCTCTGTCTCTTTTGTGTAATATAAGACCTTTAAAATGCTTCTTGACACACGCCACCTTTTCAGTCAATATAATACCTACTGGGGTGTAACGATATCCAAGTCTCACGATACGATATCGTCACGGTATGAACCTCACGGTGCGATACTTGCGATATCGTTGGAAAGCTCATGATATTATGATATGCTACATAATAAGACTGGCATTCTAAAATGCTTTGACCAGTCATTTGGTGCAACATTTATTGTCATCAGGGATGTAACAATATCCAAATCTCTCTGTACAATATTTTCACCATAAACATCTCACCGTACCAGATTTATTGCAATATGTCGAATCACAAGTCTCTTTGCTTAAATGAACAGTTCTGATGCAGAAATAGCTAAAAAAAACCAGAGGGAACTACATAGACCATGATCCTTTGCTCCGTTTCAGTGCAGACGACATGAAGAAATAACTGTTCTAAGCACTTTTACATCTTCATTCTTTGGATTAAGTCTTGTGAAGGGATTTTTTGAGGAAAAAGTAGCAGATTCATAGTTTTGTGCCTCCACAAAATAAATATTGTACGGTGAGATGTATATGGTGAAAATCAATCATGGCAAAACTTGACTAGATTTTGTTTTTTTGCAGTGAACTTTTAAACCCTGAGATTTGGTCGTACAGGTTGAGCTGGGGCTGAGTGAAACGACTGAAAATACTGCACAGTGTTTGCCCGACATTAGTCTTATGTTGTGCTTTTCCAGACACTCCAAGTTGCTTTACAGTTTAGTGGATTCTTCGTTCATTCTACACTCGGTGGCATCTGCTTTTCCCAGCGCTCTTCCATCCAGGCACTAACCAGGCCCAGGACTGCTTAACTTCAGAGATGTGATGAGATTAGGCTTTGACAAGGAGGTACTGCCACAGGGAGGGTAGTACTTTTCCCCAAAACTCTTTACTTACTTACAGAACTGTGCAAAAGTTAAAGGCAGGTGTAGAAAAAATGCTGTAAACTAGGAATGCTTCAAAAATGGATATGTTACTTGCATATAGTTTGTGAAGGACCTGGGCTGGTCCTTGTTCCAAACATGTTGAAGAACTAAGCACAGATTTTGTGTGGATGGAACTTCCTCGGCTTTAATTCCGCTTTAAAAAGACCAGGTTAATTCCAAATGAAAATGATTATTTGGAATTAAACTTAATTCTGAAGATAGTGGGTTGTTTATTCCAATTTAAAATGTATTTCTCATTCGTGTAAACACTTATCCTTCTTAAAAATAATTCTGATCGTTCATTCGGAATCGTTATTTCCATGTAAACTTGAAGGAGAATATTTCAATTCAGAACTATTAATTCGGAATTAAAAAAAGAAAACATCATGTAAACGTGGCCCTGGGGACGGATGGATCCATTACAAAATATCAATTACTACTGATGCAATTTTTTTGTTATTTTGCAAAACTACAATTTTCTAATATTTTAAATTTTCAAACAATTTTCAAATACATAAAAAAATACATACAGTTCTGTGCAAAAGTTAAAGGCAGGTGTGGAAAAAATGCTTTAAACTAGGAATTCCTTCAAAAATGGAAGTGTTCATTTATTTTCATCAATCAACAAAATGCAGTGAATGAACAAAAGAGAAATCTAAGTCTAAATCAGTATTTTCTATGAGCTTTGCCTTCAGAAGAGCTTCAGTTCTTCTAGGTTTACTCGCAGACAGTTTGTGAAGGAACTGGGCTGGTCACTGTTCCAAACATGTAGAAGAACTAAGCTCAGATCTTGTGTGGATGGAGCTTCCTCACATCCTTCTGTCTCTTCATGTTAATCCCAGACTCACTTGTTCTTCTGCTTCTTCTTTACACTGAAGATGGTTCTGAATGACTTTGGCTTTTTCTTTTGTTCGCTCACTTTGCATTTTGTAAATTGATGAAAACAAACAGTCATTATTTATATTTTCGAAAGCGTTCTTTGTTTACAGCATTTTTTTCACACCTGCCTAAAACCTTTGCACAGTCCTGTACATGAGTCATTTCTTTGTGTTCTTACTTGAGTAGCCAAATATTATTTTGAAGTAACATTTATCTTAATTAAGAGCTACAATTTTTGGCCACCACAGCATATTGCCAGTGTACTGTAAATACACAAGATACTCTTTCCTTTCATTTGGTGGTGTTCAGAATAGAGGCAGCTGTACTTTATCGTGTCTTTTTGGCTTTGTACTCCAGTGTATTATTGTGTCCATGTCCAATTTCCTCCTCTAATTAAACATAAATTCATGCATAACAAACCTTGGAATAATATGTAGTATTTTTCTCACTAAAATATAATTCAGCACTGCAAAAAACAAAATCTAGTCAAGCTAAAATTACTTGGATTAGGAAAGTTTTACCATGATTTGAGTAAATTTCACTTGACAAGTAAAATAATTTGCCAGTGCAGTAAAATTTTTGTACTTAAAATACTAAAATACATCTTGCTACACTTAAAATAAGAAAAAACAACTTTTTGCACATAAAATAAGAAATGTTTTATTTATTTATTGCTCATGCATCAATTTAACAAAAGAGAATAACAACAATAACAAAAAATCTGACAATCCGCATAGCTACATATTCCAGCCATGACTTGCCTTGTCTTTGCTGCAAGAACAAAGGGAACAGGAAGAAGATAAATCTTATAAACCCTGCTCCTTTCACAGATAAAAATAATTAAACATTTCTTTAATAATCAATCCCCACCCCAAAACCAAGCCAAACGTTGCTTGAATTAAGAAAAAACTGGCAGAAAGATGACTTGTCAAGAAGAATCTACTCAAATAAAGTAAAAATATTCTTAGTTTAAGTCATTTTCACTTACCAAGATAGTTTTTTTTCCCTGTGAACTTGATGTAAAAGTGTCCTAAGTGTTCAGAATGTACTACTCTGATTGGCTCATGCAACAGAACACGTTACAAAACACATTTTAATCAAGTTACTCAGTATTCTGCAGCTAGAAAACATTGTCAAAGTATCTTCCCAGGACTGTAAATCGCTCATAAAGTTCCAGAACCGGGAGCTTGGTCTCGGTCTCACTCACTGAAGCCGGGAGAGGGACTCTGGGAGGCGGGGGCTATAGAGTCGCTTGATGCCTGCGCTGCGCTTTGGCGAGGAGGGGGCACGACTCTCTCTCTCTCTCGGTCACATGCTCCCCCGTGTTCACTACCGCTCCTCCGGCCACACTGCCCCCAACCTCCACCGCACACGGGCTCAGATTGGCCGCACTTACCCGGCGCAGGTGCGTGCAGTTTGCCCTCCTTTTCTTTTTTTGGTGTAACGACGCCGCAGCTGTAGCGCGATTTCTTTCCTCCACTTCCCCGTCCACCGTCCACCGTCCGCCCCCCTCCACACCGGGACCACATTGACGCATTTGACGCCGGGAGAGCTGCGATACGAGACCGGGACGGGGGACACGCATGTAAAGAAGAGGAGGAGGACGAGCGTCAAGAGCGCAACGTTTACCCGGAGAGGGGCATCGCGTTCGCCGTGTTTACCGTCTTTACGCATGGGACTCGCGACGTGCACCGCTGCGGGATGTCGTGTGGCACTTCTGCGATTAACCGAGGGGACTGATTTGCGGTGTGCACGAAGAATTTGACCGAGGTGTTATTGGCCAGACCGAACCAACTCGCTTCCCGTCGCGTTTGGATCGTAAAATGGGCAACAGCGCACTCTGATTAAAAGAAAAGAAGGAAAAAAAAGACGCACAGAGGGGATATTTTGATTCGTTTTTTTTTTTCAAGGACGAGAAAGGAGAAGAAATATTATTATTATTACAAGGGGAGCGAAAGTGGCTGAGGCGCCGAGGGAGAACCAGCAGAGAGCATGGAAGTCCGGGACACGTCGAGCAATGCGTCCAAAATGACGATCATGGGAAAGATTTTCAAAGTTCGCAAGCGGAGGGAGAAGCTTTTCGCGCAGGTGTGCTTCATCTGCAGCGTCCTCTTCGTGGCGTGGACTATGTCGGTGGTTCTGAGCAAAACAGGTGAGTGGATGTGGATGTGCGTGCATGGAGGAGGAGGAGGAGGTGAGGGGGGAAGAAAATACACGAGGAAGCACAGCGAGGAAGCATCGTTACTGAGAGCGCACAAGAAAAAAACTGCAGTAAACCAACAGCGAGACCCCTACGTGGAATTTTCTACGTTCAAGGGCATCCGCTGTTCGTAATGTCACTCGTGAACACGCGTGAATTTGCCCATGACTGGTGGTGTGATGTTGGCATGCGCGCGTATCGTGTATTGACAGCTCACGTTTCTTTTCTCTTTTTTTTATTCCCTTTTTTTTGTTCCAAGACAGATAGCGACGGATAGAGCCATGCGCCGTGTCCGTCCGTGGATGCCGCAGTGTGCACGTTGTGGACGGGGCACGTTTTTAATTTCAGAGCCAAAGACGAGGAGAAGTGAGCGCCGGGAAGGCAGGCGGGGAGGGATTGGAAGTGGGGGGGGAACACGGAGGCAATAGGGGCAGATCGTGTTCCAATCAAAGCCAGGAGCATGCAGTGATAAATGAGCAACTGTCCACATGAGATGAGGAAGGCGGCATGCGTAAAATATTAAGTATACGTATATATTTGACCCGGTTTGGAGAGAGGACAGGAATACGTGAGATTTTTTACGTTTGTGTGATGTTTTTTGGCGTTTTGAGTCAAGAAATATTGAGAATGGGGTTGGAAAATGTCAAAAAATGTTGTATATTGTTGTCAACTGTTGAGGTTAAACAGTAAGAGCAAAGTACTAGTTGCCCAAGTTGTTACATTTCCAATTTTAACAGTATTTTCAGTACTTTTTCCTGAATTCTACTTTTTCAGTACGTTCCAATCAAAGTTTATTTTGTATATCATATTTTATACTGTAGAGCGTCCCTCAAATTTGTCTGGAAAGTTTCACAGTATGGCATTAAACCTTTCTATCTACATGGAGACCAAACTAGACCAAGTTACAGGTCAGATCTGTGGAGAGGCGACCCCGCTCGCAGTTGTTTTTCTAGATTTTTGTGCTATAAAACCACCTGTAATTGCATAAATGTAAAGTAGAACTGTTTTTAATGTCATACTGTGGAACATTCCAGGCTGAGCAATGGCGTATCCATAGAAACAAGCAGGTGACGGACCCCCAAACAAACCATTTTAAACAATATTTTCGGTACTTGTTCCTGAATGGTACTTTTTTCGGTAACAGTTATGGTTCATTCCACGCCAAATCTCAATTTTCAAGCAAATTCAAGCCCTCAGAAATCTGTGATAAATCAAAAGCACATGTGTGAAAGTCCATATTTTACAAGTACATTTGCCAAATTTTATCCCTTGAAAATTGGAAGGACCTACCTTAAATAGTTTTTTAGATACACCAATCTGAAAGTGGCTTCTCTGCTCAAAACTCTGCTCAAAACAGCTCAGGGGGTAGACGACGATATATTTTTTTAATGACAAAACTATAGGGAGCTTGGAGCTAAAATTTGGGACTTTTCCTATTGGAAAGTGTGTGAACCTCCTAGAATTTTTGGTTGAGATGGTCGAGCGGGACTTTCAGAGATTTGGCGTTGAATGATCCTTATTCCAAGTTCCAATCCAAGCTTATTTTGTATAGCACATTTTTACTGTTCTCCTGTGGCATATTAAATGAGTAGTAGCCTAAGCAGTCTAAGTAGGCAGGCCACATTTCTATTTTTTGACTGGTATTTTCTATCTATTTCTTTTTTTCAGTGCCAGTTATTCCAAATTCCAATCCAAGTATTTGCATTTTTGCACAATTTATTAACAAGGTTACAAAGTGCTGCACATAATGGCGATATGAAAGTGCAGTGTGCATCCTGCTAATGAAACTACTGCACATCGCATCAGGTTTGTGAAGTTGTGTACAGTTTTGTATCATGTTTTAGTATATTGATGGAGAATTGGGTGACGTTGGCTTATGGGCGGAGCTTTGGGCACAATTTTACACCTAACAATGAGGATCGTTTGAATGGGGCCCAGGAGAGATCGCTAGATTACTCAAACATGCATGGACGTCGTCTAAAACCTCTTGGAACATTATAACATGGTACAAAGCTAAAAAAAAAAACAGATTTTGCCCAATTCTTGCAGTTTCGGACAAAATAATAAATTAAAATACACCAAAACAGATGAATAAATACATAAAAACGTACCAAAAGAATAAAATAAACACAGTAAATAATCAGTATTGTACTATTTATAATTTAGAATGACAAAACAAAGCTTCAATGTTTGTAGATTCCATTTATTAGTGGTGAAAAGCAGCGGATTTTATTTAGAATGAGCAATTACGCCCCCTACTGTCTGACGCCTTCTCTAGGACTGCTTCCCATGTGTGTGAATAGGGTGTATGTTCCCTTGTCTCGGTTCATGCTCCTTGGACTTGGTATTGTGCTCTCTCGAGACCCACTTGGAATCAAAACCTGTCACTAAACACAAAAATATTTGGTCTATACTAGTTTTCAGGTCCATTTTTGGTACGAGTAGGGTTCCCTTTTTATCTGGTACTGTACTTGTAGCTTTAAACAGCGCCCAGCCCTATTAGTGCGCTTATTAGGCTTAAAAAAGGGGTGATTTACAACATTCCCTCATCAAAAACATGCTTGAAGAGGTTTTACACGACATCCATGCACGTTTGAGTTATCTAGTGATCTCTCCTGTGCGCTATTCAAACCTTTCTTATGGTTTGCTATAAGAATCTGTCCAATGATCGACTCACAAGCTTAAAAAACGTGATAAAAACTGATCCGATGTGCAGTCGTTTCATCAGGGGACAGTTATTGTGTTGTCATGTCGCTCTGAAGGGTGAGTGACTTAGCGTGAGGAGCAAACGGAGGGGATAAAACATGTTCATATGTTGTTTTTTGCAAATATAGCATTCTCAAAACCATACAGGATAGATTGTGTTAGAATGAGCCACAGATCTTTTATTTATGCTCTGATACTCAATTTGACACACCGTTAATGTAGGTTTTGGGAAATGTGCAGTAAAAAGTGGTGTTAAGGTAAGATGGAAGCGTGAGGGCCAAGAAAAGTCGATTTTAGGACCGCATTTGGCCCCAAGACCACATTTTGGACATGCCTGATCTAAACATTTAACTCCTCCAAATGAGTACAAAATACACTCCTGCATTTCGAGTTGTTTTGTTTGTAAATGCGTTCACCCTCGGCTGGAGTTAGAATTGTACCAGTTCTTCACTTTTTGCCATTACAGTTTGTAGCGTTCGACTTCTCGGCCCATTGCGCCAACACTGCACATCTGCATAATGGAACGACTTGCCATTAGTTTTGCATTTTTGTTTGCAAGGTGCGGAGCGGGGCAGGAGTGGAGCGGGAGCGGAGGCAGGAGTGGGGGCAGGAGTGGGGGCAGGAGTGGGGCAGGAGTGGGGCAGGAGTGGGGGCAGGAGTGGGGGCAGGAGCAGGGGCAGGAGCGGGGGCAGGAGCAGGGGCAGGGGCAGGAGCAGGGGTAGGAGCGGGGGCAGGAGCAGGGGCAGAAGCGGGGGCCAGGGGCAGGAGCGGGGGCAGGAGCAGGGGCAGGAGCAGGGGCAGGAGCAAGGCAGGGGCAGGAATGGGACTGGCACTTGTCACGAGAATAAACCAGGACTTCTAGCTCTGAAACCGAATCTAATCCAGGACTAAACAGGACTAATGTGTAAACTGTAAGAAAACAGAAATGGGACTTGGGCTAGACTAGGCTAAAACTGGATCTGGACTAGAACTGGACTATAATCTGGCTAAAACAGGGCTTGGATTTGGACTGGACTAGGACTGGACTCGAACCAGTGCACAATACGATCTGGGACTTGGGACTGGAACTGGGACTCAAGTTTTTAAAGTATGCCATAAAACTGGGCTAGAACTGGGCTTGGATTTGGACTGGACTAGAACTCGAGCACAATATGAACTGGGACTTGGAACTGGGACTGGAACTGGGACTCAAGTTTGTAAAGCGTGCCATAACTGGAAATGAGAGCAAAACCAAACCAGGGATTAACCAGGCTAGAACTGGGCTAGGACTGGGCTAAGACTGGGCTAAGACTGAGCTAGGACTGGGCTAGGACTGGGCTAGGACTGGGCTAGGACTGGAGCACAATCTTAACCAGTACTCGGAACCAAGTACTCAGAACCAGGAATCAATTTGTATACCTTCCATGACTGAGAATCAGGTCTAAACTAAACCAGGAACTAATCTGGCTAGAGCTGGACTAGAACTGGACTAGAACTGGACTAGAACTGGACTAGAGCTGGACTAGAGCTGGACTAGAACTGAACTTGAACTGGACTAGAATCGGACTAGAATCAATACAATCTTAACCAGGACTTGGAACCAGGAACCAAGTTTGTACACCTTCCATGACTGGGAATCAGGTCTAAACTAAACCAGGGACTAATCGGGCTAGAACTGGACTAGAGCTGGACTAGGGCTGGACTAGGGCTGGACTAGAACTCAACTAAAACTGGACTAGAATCAGAGCACAATCCTAACCAGAACTCAGAATCAGGAATCGAGTTTGTGTACCATTCCATGACTGGGAATTGGGTCTAAACTAAACCAGGGACTAATCAGGCTAGAGCTGGGCTAGAGCTGGGCTAGAGCTGGACTAGAGCTGGACTAGAGCTGGACTAGAGCTGGACTAGAGCTGGACTAGAGCTGGACTAGAGCTGGACTAGAACTGGACTGGAACTGGACTGGAACTGGAGCACAATCTTAACCAGGACTCAGAACTGGGGATCAAGTTTGTACACCATTCCATGACTGCGAATCAGGTCTAAAAACTAAACCAGTGACTAATCAGGCTAGAGCTGGGCTAGAGCTGGGCTAGAGCTGGGCTAGAGCTGGGCTAGAGCTGGGCTAGAGCTGGGCTAGAGCTGGACTAGAGCTGGACTAGAGCTGGACTAGAGCTGGACTAGAGCTGGACTAGAGCTGGACTTGAACTGCACTAGAATCAGTACAATCTTAACCGGGACTTGGAACCAGGAACCAAGTTTATATACCCTCCATGACTGGGAATCAGGTCTAAACTAAACCAGGGACTTATTGGGGTAGAGCTGGGATAGAGCTGGACTAGAACTGGACTAGAACTGGACTAGAACCTTACTAGAACTGGAGCATAGTCTTAATCAGGAATCAGAACCTGGAATCAAGTTTGTAGAGCATTCCATGACTGGGAATCAGGTCTAAACTAAACCAGGGACTAATCGGGCTGGAGCTGGACTAGAGCTGGACTAGAGCTGGACTAGAGCTGGACTAGAGCTGGACTAGAGCTGGGCTAGAGCTGGACTAGAACTGGACTAGAGCTGGGCTAGAACTGGGCTAGAGCTGGGCTAGAGCTGGGCTAGAGCTGGGCTAGAGCTGGACTAGAGCTGGACTAGAGCTGGGCTAGAGCTGGACTAGAACTGGACTAGAGCTGGGCTAGAGCTGGACTAGAGCTGGACTAGAGCTGGACTAGAGCTGGGCTAGAGCTGGGCTAGAACTCGGCTAGAGCTGGACAAGAATCAAGAATCAGAGCAAAACCTTAACCAGGACTCTAATCGGGAATCAAGTTTGTACATCATCCCATCCCCGGGAATCAGGTCTAAACTAACCCAAGGAATAACTGGTGACCCATTACCTTTCCACATAACGTTATTTATGTGCATAATGAGCTGCGGACTTGATTACAGATGCTGTCCGCTCTCCCACTCTCCCACGGACGCCCACAGACTTCAGCACCTCTAGGCTCCGAGGACTAGGACTTAGGGAGCATCCTAGCCTCCTACTCTCCTTGCCTCCTCGTTGTTGCGTAACCCTCAGAAGCAACCTTGACATTTTACTTGGGAAGAATGATATCTGACGTGGAAAAGGTTTCACGGGTCAAGCCAGAGGACCACAGTGTTCAGATGGTAAACAACAGCGTAAGCCGGGTCAGTCTAATGTCCAGATTCTAACATTTCACGCTCTTTCGAGAGTAAGGAAGACTTTCGATACTCGATACCGATTCTGATTCCGCAATGATAATTAAAAACGCTTTATTTAGAGAATAGAATGTGATTAAATCCTAGTGCTTTCTTTGCATATCTGTATAATCCCTCACCCGTCCAGGCTTCATCGAAACAGACTTGTGATCACATTTGTACACACACGCTGCATAAACACAATCGAGTGTGTGTTTGTCTGATTTTATGGCTCGCAAACATGACCTTTCCACCTCGACTTGAGCTCTATAACCTTAATGAGGCATCTACACGGGGTCAATGTGTTCAGGGTGGTAAATGAGGGATTTAAGGGAGTGCAATTTGTCACATTTTAATAGAGATCGGACTTTGGTCGTTTCTAATGGTCAGAGATTAGCCTGGGTGTTTCCACTAGGGATGCAACAATATAGTTTTCCCATGATTTGATATGTAATAAATACATCCATTACATACAGTACATTACAGTGCAACTCCTGTACAGTTGTAGTTCATATGTGAAGTGTTTTAGATGATTTGGTTCAGTAATTCACAGCTCAGACGTTTTATTCAGTGAAAATAAGTACAGAGCTTTCTCAGGCTGTTTTATATTTTATAATAGAGCCAGTCTGCTCTTAATATATACTGTAGGAGAGTTAAACTATCACACTTTTCCTTCTTTGATGATGATTTGATGAGTTTTTTTCCTCCTGAGTCTCATAATGTTCACAGGCCCGTGTCCCTCCAGCAGCGACAGACCGAAGCGCCTCTTGCCCCTGGACACTGAAACTGTTATATTACACAGAAATGTCTCAGTGGAGCATTTTCTGACTAAAACTTAAGAGATAGAGTCTGAGAAAATGATCGTGTATATCGCGAGTCGCATCCCGTGTGTGAAACAGAGTGCATTTTTGAGTAAAGCCGATGTGAAAAGCGATTCTAGAGTATTTAAAAGTTCATATCTTTGTCATTCCTGGGTCTATCAACGTAAAATAAAAAGTGAGTGAAAGGTAAAACCCTCCTCGGTTAGAATATTTCAGCTGTTTGTCCCTTTGGAGCTGTTTTCTTGCTGCATCTGAAAAGAACGCTGCGATAACTGTTTCCCTTTCGGACCAAACTAAAAGACAACACAGAGCACGTGGAGGGATACATGCAGATCGACACGGGTATCGAACAAACAGGTGTATCGAATCGTGAGACCAGTATCGAACAATTCAATATCATATCAAATTTCGTTTCCCTAATTTCTATGTACAAACCTGACTTTTCTTTGGTCTGGAGACGGGCTTCCTGCTTGTGTTGTTGTTTTGGCTCTAATCTTCCACAGTACGGCATAAAACTTCCATTGGGAATTTTCTAAAGTATGGGTTTAACTTTGTGAATAAAATTGTATCTTATTCGCAAAACAAAATCAAATTGAAAGTCGGATTGAGGAAAACAAATACTCATTTTGGGTCACATTGTTCTGGCCCGTTTTCAATATTTGGGTCACTTATTACAAAACAGTGTAAACCTGATTTGCCCAAAGGACTCTGTACAGCGCACTGGACAAAAGCCACAGGCAAAGACCGACGAAAGACGAATTCCCCCTTTTATCTCCTGTATGGAACATGTAACACAATCCCGGTCATGATGGGCCTGGAGCTCCACTTTGTCCTATTAACAGGAGACTTTTTATCACTGGCGTTCAAAACAAAAGTATTCAGACGCTTTCCTCACATCACAGCCATTCCCACACGTGAATTTCCATCGGTTTCCTCCATGTTCGCAAATGTCTCGCCTGCCGGGTTCATTTAAATAGTGTCATCACAATAACTATAAGAAAGTGTATTTATTAGATGAGATTCGCTGATGGAGCTGAATAGATGATGTATGACCGTATAAGGAGAGAGGGGGGAGGAGTCGAGAGCTGCAGCCTGAATCCATTTCCTGTTTTCAGTGGGAAAGAGGGAAAAGTGAAGGTGCCATTGAAGGGCAGGAGGAGCGATGTGAATGTGACGGGTTGGAGTTCGGACATGGCCTTGTTTCTGAACACGTGTTGCCTTTTACTGTATGATACAAACATACAAACTCTATTTAAGTTCTCAACAAATCAACAAATGTCATCCTACCATGTGAATTTATACTAGTTTGATATCACTGCAGAACTAACAAACAAACAAAACAAAACTAGTGTCCTTTTTATGTTCTTTTAGTAGTTGTTTAACATTAGTTTTCATGAGGGATTCACCAGTCCAACTTACTCACCTCTGATATTCATACTTTGGCTTTAAGTATCTGCTGATAATCAATTTTAAAAGGCCGTTCTCAGTCTAGTGTAAGGACTGAGAATGGCCTTTCTTCCCCCAAAACACGCAACTCGTTACAAAATTTAGCCAATTCTGTTATGCAATGTCTCCGGTGGAATGTCTCTGAACAGTGTTGAATAAATGAGACGTCCTAAGACTTACATCAGCCAGAAAATAGTCTTATTACATCTAATTAAACGACAACCGGGATATCGTCTTAATTATCATCTTAGATATCAGTGTTTCTACGCAAAAAACTGGTTAGTCAAGGTGGTGACCGGGAATATACCGTGAGGACCAGGGCGCGGTGACTGTAGTTTTGCGAGGAGTCAAGTGGTGCCCCTGCAAAAACTTGTGTAATGTGCGTAATTGTTTTGTTTTTTTTGGTTGTTGTCGAGGCAGCGGCCCTAACTATAGAGCATTGCGGGAATCTCAGAGATGTCCTGGAACCGATACCCGATGCAGCAAAATTTTACGGCTCAGTACCAATATCTGATACTAGTATTGGTATTTACTTTGAGTATGTATTTGTTTCTATGTATCAGATCTTTAGACAACTGTACCTCATTAATATAATTTGTAATGTTCTGCAGAGGACAGAGATTCTAATACAGTACCTTGGGCACTGAACCTTCTGATCGATCTGCAAGGATTATGTTTAGTTTAGTTTATTTGAGCAGGGACCATGTGCAAACACATTCATCTCATAAAAGAAGAGATGCTTTATACCAGATTTGGCTAAAGATAATTTCCATCTGCATTTCCATTAAGCAGCTAATTCTAGTCGACCACAAAAAAGAACTTGTATTCACATTTTAATCATTATTATATGAACAACAGACTCTACACATACATACCTTTTAGTAACAGTAACAGACTAAATCTCTGACGAGTCCACTGCTAAAATAATTCACCACCCACTTGTCTCCATGGTTACTGCTTGTCCTGTATGTTCCACAGTATGTCTTTAAACTTTACCTATGCTCATGGAGACAAGCACATTCACTTTAGGAATGCAGGTTTTCCAAGGATTTATTTTTAACATTAAAATTCTCTAATTAAATGTGAGACGGCTGTGTTTTAATGCAGGAATGTCTGATTAGCAAACATTGTAAAAAAAATAGTTTTAACATTGTCAGAAAGCTCAAAAATGGATTTAAAAACACATTTTCAGGAGCCTGGGACCAATACGAGTGTTCATGGAGCTGTTTAGAAGTTAGTCTCTCACCTTTTTGCTGAAAATCAAACTGAAAAACTATTGGCTCATTCTCAGATCATCTCACCTTTTGTAGTTCCAACTAAGCAGCTTTTTACGATCAGATTGTGTTAAAATAAAACTCAGATTAAAGTCTTGTGAAGCTTTAGACAGGGCATCCCTCCAGTTAGCATCACAATCCCAGGGAACGTTGACGACCTCAGCTGCAAAGTGTCAATACCGTGGAACATTTCAGGCTATGGGTGAATCCGGATAAACCAAATATATAATCTACACCGGGCAATTTACAAATGAGCATCCATACGCGGCGTTCACCCCCGTATTAACCCCAGTTTTAACCCTCGACACCGCAGATCACGAGATGTGGCCATCTGGGAGCACTTATAACCACCTGGCCGTCCCAAATGAGCCCTATATTCCCCGTTTGGGTTCAGGTTCAGCGGCGTATCCATGACGCACGCATTTGTTAATTATTTTAAAAAACAAGAGGCTTAGCAGATTAGCGCGCGGCGATATGATGGAGCTCAAATCTCTTATCTGCAGGGCCAGGAGCGGAGAGGGAGCAGGGCTGGACTGGCCTCTACTGTACTGGGAATAATGATGTTTTATTTCTATATTCTAATTACGCAAGGGGTTTTTTATGTCGTCAATGCACGTTTGAGTAATTTAGGGGCCCATTTCAAACCCTTCTCATGGTTAGCTGTAAAATCTGTCCAAATTCTCTGTAAATATACAAAAATATTACACAGAATTGTACAGAACTTGACAAACCTGATGCGACGTGCAGTAGTTTCATTTGTGGGATGCACGTTCAGAGTGATCAGACGTCCCTATTTACCCGGGACAGCCCCAATTTTGAGCCCTGTGTCCCCTGTCCCAGCAGATTTATCCAAAACCAGTGATTTGTCCCAGTTTTTATGCATGAAATATCTCAGGTGTCCCTATTTTTGACCAATCTAATCCCTGCTGACAGTAAAAAGAGGCAGAAATTGTCATTTGTTTCGGTAAAATACAGAAAAGCTGCTGAAAAACGACCAAAACACAAAGAAAATGTGACTATACTGACTCAGATGTTCGTAATGAATGGACTCTGCGTATCAGTGTTCCTTAATACTGCGTTCTTTTCACAATTTTATTTGTACCGACCATCAAAAAAGCGGGGATGTCCCAGTTTTTTATTTAAAAATTCTGGTCACCTTATGCACGGGGATTGTGTTGTGAAAGCGCTCTGAAAGGGGGGTGACTTAGCATAGGGAGCAAGGTGAGCGTCAATAACAAAAGTGAACTTCTAAACATTTTTAAAACAATAAAAGGTAACGCAGTGATCTAAATATGTTACGGGTTAACAGTTAATATGACACAGAAGTAAAACCAGACTTCAGAACATTCTTCATGGAGATGGATACGTTTTATGCCAAACTGTGGAATATTAAAGCCAAAGGAACAACATTCCCATGGAAACAAGGCGGCGACCCTCCTCCAGGCCAGATAAGAGTCAGGTTTGTGGAGATGCAATCCCACTCACAGTCGTTAGTATGGTTTTCTGAACAAAAGTATTTTTAAGTCCTATTTATTCATTTATTTTTACTTTTTATTTATTCATGTTTTTAAATTTTGTAGTTAAAAAAACAAAGAATAACAACGAATACAAAGCTTGGGGAACTGTTCTGCTGTGGAAAGGTGGATCATGTCTCTTTTTGTTTATATTCCAACCATTTTGCCCAGCGTTTAAGGAAGAAGTTTCCTTTTAGTCGTAGAAAAACAATTGGTCGTTCCAATTTTTAAGTCTTGTAGTTAAAAAGTTAGTTAAAAAGTCCCATACTGTAACTTCTCCGTGGAACTGTTACTGCTTTGTCTGGAAAGTTTCACAGTATGGCATTAAACCTTTAAACCTATCATCGTGGAGACCAAACTAGACCAAGTTACAGGTCAGATCTGTGGAGAGCCGACCCCGCTCACAGTCAGAATGCCTGTTTTTCTAGGTATTTTTGAGCTATTTGAGGTATTTGTGCATAAGGCTCGTGTGTCATTTGTAGCAGCGTATTTGCAAAATTCGACTGTACTGTAGTTTCCCATGACTTTCCATTGTAGTTTAATCTAAACTAGAACCAGAATGAGTGACCTGACTTTACCAAAACCTGACACGACCACGAGAACTTCCATTACTGCGCTGAACTATTCCAACTGCACCTTTCCTCCTCTCGCGTTTTCAAACACCAAGTCTCCCCGAGGCAAAGAACATTGGAGTGGATTACTTTTCTTCATTCAGATTCCATAGTTGCACAAGTTCGATAATTTCCCAACTTTTCTGGAGTTCTTTTGTGACTTGAGCTCGCAGGCAGGAGAGTGAAGGGAAAGAGAAAGAAAGAGAGAAAGTGGCAGAGAAAAGTCCTAATCCAAATCCCTATTTCACTCCTCCAATCATTTCTCACATCAAACGAGTCGTGAGGACGCTAGGTAACACCTGTGACGGAGGAAAGCGTGGGAGGGATGGAGAGAGGGATGGAGGGAGCTGCAGGGATGGAGAGATGGACGGAGAGGAAGTGTATAATGGAGGGACTGACTGAGAGGAAGTTGATAATGGGGGGACGGATAGAAGCGATGGAGTCATGAGAGAGCAGGGAAGGGGGGATGGAGGGAGAGAGGCTGGGATGAATGGAGAGATGGAGGAAGAGTAGGGCTGGGTGATATGGAGCAAAATATATATCTCAATATACTATATATATCTCTATCTGTACAAAAAAATAACCCCCAAAAACTACTGCTAAAACAAATATGCCAAATTCCACACGGCCTTTTTTTATTGAAGTGCAAAGAGGCCGTTCATGTAGGAACAATTAATTAATAAAACAACTCAAGCTCATGTTTGCATGAACCAAACGATCACCAGAACCTGAGCTCCTTTAGCCTGAAGCTCTGGAGGTTCCTTATTTTAACAGACCCATGTTCCTCCCCAGCGGTCAGGAGCTCTGAGGTATCCCACAATCCACTGCACAGATCTGAGGTATCCCACAATCCACTGCACAGATCTGAGGTATCCCACAATCCACTGCACAGATCTGAGGTATCCCACAATCCACTGCACAGATCTGAGGTATCCCACAATCCACTGCACAGATCTGAGGTATCCCACAATCCACTGCACAGATCTGAGGTATCCCACAATCCACTGCACAGATCAAACTGAACGTTTCCAAACACAATTGTACAAGTTCAACACTACAGCAGATTATTCATTCAAATCATCTGCACAAATAAACTTTACAACATCTAAACCAGAACTACGTTAGAGCCACATCAGACTGTCCAAAAAAGCATCTTTGAGTGTCCAGAAAAGCGTCTTTGACTGTCCAGAAAAGCGTCTTTGAGTGTCCAGAAAAGCGTCTGAGTGTCCAAAAAAGCGTCTTTGAGTGTCCAAAAAAGCGTCTTTGAGTGTCCAAAAAGCGTCTTTGAGTGTCCAAAAAGCGTCTTTGAGTGTCCAAAAAAGCGTCTGAGTGTCCAAAAAGCGTCTTTGAGTGTCCAGAAAAGCGTCTGAGTGTCCAGAAAAGCGTGTCTGAGTGTCCAGAAAAGCGTCTTTGAGTGTCCAGAAAAGTGTCTGAGTGTCCAAAAAAGCGTCTTCGAGTGTCCAAAAAGCGTCTTCGAGTGTCCAAAAAAGCGTCTTCGAGTGTCCAGAAAAGCGTCTTCGAGTGTCCAGAAAAGCGTCTTCGAGTGTCCAAAAAAGCGTCTTTGAGTGTCCAAAAAAGCGTCTTTGAGTGTCCAGAAAAGCGTCTTTGAGTGTCCAGAAAAGCGTCTTTGACTGTCCAGAAAAGCGTCTTTGAGTGTCCAAAAAAGCGTCTGAGTGTCCAAAAAAGCGTCTTTGAGTGTCCAAAAAAGCGTCTTTGAGTGTCCAAAAAAGCGTCTTTGAGTGTCCAAAAAGCGTCTTTGAGTGTCCAAAAAAGCGTCTGAGTGTCCAAAAAAGCGTCTGAGTGTCCAAAAAAGCGTCTGAGTGTCCAAAAAAGCGTCTTTGAGTGTCCAGAAAAGTGTCTGAGTGTCCAAAAAAGCGTCTTTGAGTGTCCAAAAAGCGTCTGAGTGTCCAAAAAAGCGTCTTCGAGTGTCCAAAAAGCGTCTTCGAGTGTCCAAAAAAGCGTCTTTGAGTGTCCAGAAAAGCGTCTGAGTGTCCAGAAAAGCGTCTTTGAGTGTCCAAAAAAGCGTCTTTGAGTGTCCAAAAAAGCGTCTTTGAGTGTCCAGAAAAGCGTCTTTGAGTGTCCAGAAAAGCGTCTTTGACTGTCCAGAAAAGCGTCTTTGAGTGTCCAGAAAAGCGTCTGAGTGTCCAAAAAAGCGTCTTTGAGTGTCCAAAAAAGCGTCTTTGAGTGTCCAAAAAAGCGTCTTTGAGTGTCCAAAAAAGCGTCTTTGAGTGTCCAAAAAAGCGTCTGAGTGTCCAAAAAAGCGTCTGAGTGTCCAAAAAAGCGTCTGAGTGTCCAAAAAAGCGTCTTTGAGTGTCCAGAAAAGTGTCTGAGTGTCCAAAAAAGCGTCTTTGAGTGTCCAAAAAAGCGTCTTTGAGTGTCCAAAAAAGCGTCTTTGAGTGTCCAAAAAAGCGTCTGAGTGTCCAAAAAAGCGTCTGAGTGTCCAAAAAAGCGTCTGAGTGTCCAAAAAAGCGTCTTTGAGTGTCCAGAAAAGTGTCTGAGTGTCCAAAAAAGCGTCTTTGAGTGTCCAAAAAGCGTCTTCGAGTGTCCAAAAAAGCGTCTTCGAGTGTCCAGAAAAGCGTCTTCGAGTGTCCAGAAAAGCGTCTTTGAGTGTCCAAAAAAGCGTCTTTGAGTGTCCAAAAAAGCGTCTTTGAGTGTCCAGAAAAGCGTCTTTGAGTGTCCAGAAAAGCGTCTTTGACTGTCCAGAAAAGCGTCTTTGACTGTCCAGAAAAGCACTGTATAAAACTGATGATTATTATTATTATTATTATTACTATTAGAGATTGACGGATGGGCAGAAAGGGTAGAAGAGGGGATGGATAGATGACCGAATGAAGGAGGGATTCAGGGAAAGAGATGGAGTGAGGAAGTAGTGAGATGATAATGTGAGGGAGAGAGTGACGGAGCAAAGAGAGGGTGACAGATAGAGCGAGGGGTCCAGATGGAGAGGATTTGGTGTTCTACGTTGTGTTGGCGTGGAAAGGGGCAGGGCCATCTCCCTGTCACGACGGCTGATGTTTGTAGTGGGCCCGGGCACGATGACAGGAGCGAGCCTGACGAATACGATACCAAAACGAACGGAAAACCAATCCAAGGAGGGAATCAGCCTAACTCCAGTGGAAATGAGAACTAGGTGAGTGACAGAAGTGTAGTAACAGTAGTGGAAATATTAAACTTGGACAAACCCCTGTGGATCAATAAAGATCCACAGGGGAAATTATTTGGACACAGAAGCTCACACATCACAATATTTTATAATAACAAAAAGTAAAAGATGTAAATGATCATGATAAATTTGAAATAAGTAGCAATAAGATGGAAAGAGACAGGTGTCATATGTACAAGTCAAAATAAAATGGACAAATAAGTAATCTTGGCTATACACAACAGGCCAGAGTTTCCTGCAGACCCCCACCTGTATTTTAAGTTTAATGTTGAGAATTGGTTACCGAAATTGAAGTTCAAGTTTAGCATGTAAGTGTTTGATTATTTAGAGCTTTTCACAGACATATGTCACAAAGACTCTTTACAGAACATTATTTACAGAGCATTATTTACAGAGCATTATTCATTCACTCCATACCTGGTGGTGATAAACGACTATTGTAGCCACAGCTGCCCTGGTACAGACGGACAGAAGCGCAGCTGCCCAATCCAATCTATGCCAACAGTCCCTCCGACCACGATCACCACTCAAGCACACACCATTTTCATACTCCAATTACCTGAACTTTAGATTCTTTGAAATTCAAGCATTAGATGAGTGGTTCTTAACCTGGGTTTGATCGAACCCCAGGGGTTCGGTGAGTCAGTCTCAGGGGTTCGGCAGGGGTCAGACTCACATCCAACTCATATGATTCATGATGACACGCCCCGTTTGGCCGTTATTGGCTGCAAGAAAATTTTGTGGGCGCGATAGTCTTGTGACTGTGGTGATGGTGTCGTGTCATTTCTTTAATATTTTCCCTTCATACGAACTATGTCGAGCAAAAAAAGAAAATGGACGAATTTGTGCAATATGGATTCACATGTGCACCAATAAAATATATATACCTATGTTTTGAATTTGAAAAAAACATTTTATTTTCCCAGTTATGAAGTGTTCGGTGAAAACACAAATGAAACTAGTGGGGTTCAGTACCTCCAACAAGGTTAAGAACCACTGCATTAGCCTATTTGGTGCAAAGCTTGCATGACCTATCAAAACACCTCATTTTACGTGGCTTTCTGAAAAATAACTCCCGATCATAAGGGACCTCCTTATTGTGCGGGAGGGAGCGCAGGCCAGGCTACCCCTGGACCACGCCGGGCTTCTTTACAGTTCTGAGTGTCGGTACGGGCCCAAATTTGTGCCCACACAGACCAGTGGGCGACCACAGGCAAAGGACTCACGCCGAGCTCTGCCCCCCACGGAGCTAAGCACAGCCGTCACCCGATCACACTTTGTGGACATCCTGCTCCACGGGCTCGGAGTTCTGTCTCTGTCTCCCTGTGTGTGTGAGCGAGAATGACAGAATCACATTGGAAAAAAAAAAAGAGGCAGAATCAATTTGTGGTGCTCGGTTTTCATTCTGTGGCGCTGCATCACAGATTGGTCTATGTATGGGAAACACTGGGTCATAAGGAAGACTGTGCAAAAGTGCTCTGATGATTGACAGGACTTGGGGTTGTCTGTTACATAAGGGTGAGTTGTTGCACAGTTGTATAGAGTATGGTACGTACGTCTGTAGCTGCACTATGTAACTTTTTAATGACGGATGGAAATCAACTTCTGCTTGAAAGAATTCATATGGGCAAACTCAGTATTCCAAGTATGTGAAAAAATATGCAGATGGCGCACCCTCCACCAGAAAAGCTGCATAGTGCACTGCAAGGTACATTCTAAAGGCTGCATACAGTTTCTCGTGTGCTCTGAGCCATCCTTCAACGCCACAGGAGCCTGTCAACACCACCTATCTGCAACATTTGTCGATATGGCATGTTGGACGTTGATGGATGAAACCGGAGCGTGGTGATTGGAGTCAGAAATAGTTGTCTGTGATTGGCCGACAGTGACGGACAGGTGACAGGAAGTAAGAAGCGGTCAGAGTTAATGCAGTCCCTCATATGCAAAGTTCAAATGCGTGAATGTCGCACACTTTGTCACGGCATTTCTAAATCTTTAACACACATGACAGGTTTTCATGTTTTTCTGCTTCAGACTTTGTTGATGGGACGGTGCATGTGTGAAAATATTTAGCATAGTTTAGTAAAAATACAGAAAGTGGTGCCGAGTTCTAAAAGAAAATACTTGTACGAATGGCGTCAAGACTGAAAATTCCATCCAAAATGTAGAAAAGATTTATGCACAAGGAAGACATTTTTTGGGCTGATGTGAATACAAACCACCAAACTCTCTTTCGGACCAAACAAGATTTTTTTTTTGTACCTAACGAGCTCCCGTCGTATGTCGAGCATTATGGGAAAGAGAGGTTTACCTGAGACCAGAGAATCGCTCAGTGACTTTTGATATACCGATATAATTTCATCTTCATACCTGTTACATCTTGCATGAAGAAGAGCAACTGTCATTATCTGCGCACATGAGGCGTCTTGCCCTTCGTCTTCATCGCTGAGAAATTACTTCTACCATATTGTAAACCTGACGTTGCCTTAACGGCTCTCGCTGCTCAAACATTTGTGCGAACGTCTGCGTCTCTAAAATCCATATTGCTGTGACAGTAACCAAAACAACACGCAAAATTGTGGTGATTCTCTCCTTTCACTGACTTTGCGCTTTAATCGACAAAGCTCATTTCTATCCAATGGACAATCTCCGCACACGTGGTTTTGTTCACAGAGTTTGGTCCACTTACATAAATATACAATGTGAATCCGAACCGCACCAAAATAAAAAATAAAAAAATAAAATTTGGTCTGACCCAAAACAACTGAACTATTGGGCTTTCGTAATGTGAATAGACCCTTAAATACACCCATATTACTCTATTTTCTGATCTGTATTCTAATGTTTTCTCATCAAAAACGTACTTGGAGTTGTGTTTTGTTCCATTCACTCATGTTTAACACACAAACTTTGCTTTTTTAGGCTGATTTCTTCTGAGGATGTAACAATATAGAAATTTCTCAGCCTTCAGGACATTCAAAGTGGTCAGAGAAATGATGCATGCATTTATCACAAGAGTTTGTTTTTAGGCAAGATAAAAAAATGAAATTAATATATAAATGTAGTAAAATGTGAGTAAATTGCTAAAAGTACTTTTGAAGGCAGTACTTACAAGTTAATTGACCAGTGTGCTTTTCAATACATTCAACAACCAAACAAAAAATTGTGCTAATTCAGAAAAGGTTTGCACCATATTGTTGTGTTATTGAGCAAGACACTTCAGTTCTACATATATACATGTGGCGGTTAAATATACTACTACTTTAAAAATGCCTTGACAAGCCTTTGTTTGTCTCATAAACCGGAGAGTTAAGCTTTAAAAGTGCTTAATAAGTCATTTAATTGTGTAAATTGGACTGAAACAGAGCAAAGGATCATGGTCTATGTAGTTCCCTCTATTTCTTTTAGCTGTTGCTGCACCATAACAATGAATTTAAGCAAAGACACTTGAGATTCGATATATTGTGATGGTGATATGCTCTGGAATTGCCCATCTTTACTGAGCAAAGGGTAAAAAGAGCTGTTAACGTGAAAACTACCGCTTCATGACATCACAAGGTGGAACAGAGCATTTTAAGCTTCAGAGATGTACACGGACTAATAAAAAGGATTATATTGTATCAACGGCCCCTCTGACAGATAGTTGTGTGCGACGGCGGGTGGGGGCTGGGTGGTCGTCCTGACACGAGGGGGACGGGGCCGAGGTGACACCCCAGACATGAGCGGCTTTCACTGGGCCGACAGCAGCGTGATGGATGCCTGTCCTTGGTCCATCCTCCACCTCCTCCGCCACAGACCTGACATGTCTTCAGCTCCACAGGCTACGCCCCTGTGACATTCCTAAAGGTCCCAGATTATGCAAAATGGACTCTTGTGAGTTTTAAGACGTGTTATAATGCGGTTACCTCATCAAAAATATTCCTGGAGGTGTCTTTTGTTTCATTCACACATGTTTGAGCACTTTATTATTAATCTGCCTACATCTGCAAATCTCAAATTGCTCCATTCCTCCTTGTGATGTCATGAAGAGGTAGTTTTCAAGTTAACATCTACATTTTTGGTTTGGTAAAAATAGGCAGTTCCGGGGCCAAAATCATCCAAATGATTCAAGTGAAGTTGTATGGAGTTTGAAAACACAGTCGAGCACTTCCTGTATTGCCACATGACGTCACAAGGTGGAACGGAGTGTTTTCTGTTTGAGAGAAGAACTCAACCTTAATCTGCAGGGTTTGTGCGTTAAACTAAAATGAACAAAACACAACTCCAGGTCTGTTTGTGATGTGGAAACAACATTATAACATCAGAAAACAGCATAAAATGGAGCCTTTAAAGGTGCATTCTGTAACTTTTCTAGTGTAGGTTCCATCTCCTACTTGTTTCTATGGATACGTCACTGCTCTGCCAAAAATAAATGTTCCACAGTATGACTTTAAACAGCTCTACTTTACATTTATTCAATTACAGATGGTTTTATAGCTCAAAAATACCTAGAAAACAGGTATTCTTGCTGTGTGCGGGGTCGCCTCTCCACAGATCTGACCTGTATCTTGGTCTGGTTTGGTCTCCATGAAGATGGTAAGGTTTAATGCCATACTGCGAAACATTCCAGACAAAGTAATAACATCTCCACGCACCTTTTAAGAGTGTATTAGTATACGGTTTCCAATTTTATGTTAGAATTTGCTGTTTGCATCAAAACACAGATGCTCTTTTTATGGCAAATACAATACATATAGTCTTATTTATTACTTCATTCCATATTCCAGTACACATATACAGTAGTGCACCTCTTAATATTAAAAGTGGAGCGTTGGAGAGCTACTTATGGAGATGTTTTTGCAGCTGACGCCATCAACTTTCCCCGGGGGTGTGATTCTGACTGTAGGCAGTGCTGTGCCTGAGGATTTGTTAGACGTTAATCTGAGGTTTGTTTTAACACGTTCTGACCAGAAAGAACCGACTTAAATGCAGCTACATCAGGTGAGCTCATCTGCGCTGTTAATCAAGTCCCTCGCAAATAGAATTAGTCACAGGTTAGCGAACATTAACCAACAGTTTTTCAGTTAGTCACTCTCACCTTTTGTTGAAAATCACCTAAAACAGGACCATGTCTTTCAAACTGAAAACACTCACACATCGATCCACTGTGTTTTTGAACTACATGCACCTTCACTAGAATCATTTGGATGTTTTCAGCCCTGGAATTGTCCATCTGTACTGTAATAAAAGGTAAAAGGTCACTGTTAACTTAAACTACTGCTTCATCGTGATATCGTGAGGTGCAACGAAGCATTTTGAGTTTTGGAGACCTAGACAGACTCCATGTATGTTTTTTTTAAGAGATGCTCGCCTTCTAACATGACTTAAAGCTCACAAGAGTCGATTTTGTGTTATATAAGACCTTTTAACCTACAGATAGAAGATGCATTCGTCATTCTCGGTTCAGAGTCTCCAGAATTCCCTCCCTGAGCTGCTGAGGCTGCACTAGCACTGACTCATGATTGGCTGGAGGTGCTGGGGCTTAGGGAGTGACAGTTCAGATCAGAAAGAGGCATTTTAGGTTTAATCCACATTGGTCTCTTATTTGGGTTGGCAATTTTGAAACTGGCAACCAAAACGAGAAACTCGTGAGGCTCATTCTGCGTTCAGACTGAAAAAGAGGGAATCAAAACGTCAAATTATAACAAACAACGGCCATAATGTCCAGTGTTTTTGTGATTAAGAATAAATCAGCATTACGGTTTTTGTCAGTACAAGCTATATTTTCAGGTCTAGGGTCAAGTTTAGGGTCAAAGCAAGGGTCAGATCCAGGGTCAGGTTTAGGGTCCAGTCTAGGGCAAGGCCTAGAGTCAGGTTTAGGGTCCAATCTAGAGTCGTGGGGGTCTAGAGTCGTGGGGGTCTAGAGTCATGGGGGTCTAGAGTCGTGGGGGTCTAGAGTCGTGGGGGCCTAGATTCGTGGGGGCCTAGAGTTGTGGGGTCTAGAATCGTGGGGTCTAGAATCGTGGGACTAGAGTCAGAGGGTTAGACCCCGGGGTTTAGAGTTGTAGAGTCGTGAGGTCTAGAGCCGCGGGGTCTAGAGTCACAGGGTCTAGAGCAGCAAGGTCTAGAGTCGCGGGGTCTAGAGTCGCGGGGTCTAGAGTCAGAGAGTTAGTGTCCGGGGTTTAGAGTCGTAGAGCCGTGGGGCCTAGAGTCGTGGGGGCCTAGAGTCGTGGGGGCCGAGAGTCGTGGGGGCCTAGAGTCGTGGGGGTCTAGAGTCGCGGGGTCTAGAGTCGCGAGGTCTAGAGCCGCGGGGTCTAGAGCCGCGGGGTCTAGAGCCGCGGGGTCTAGAGCCGCGGGGTCTAGAATCGTGGGGTCTAGAATCGTGGGGTCTAGAGTCAGAGGGTTAGTGTCCGGGGTTTAGAGTCGTAGAGTCGTGGGGCCTAGAGTCGTGGGGCCTAGAGTCGTGGGGTCTAGAATCGTGGTTCTAGAGTCAGAGGGTTAGTGTCCGGGGTTTAGAGTCATAGAGTCGTGGGGCCTAGAGTCGTGGGGCCTAGAGTCGTGGGACTAGAGTCAGAGGGTTAGTGCCCGGGGTCTAGAGTCGCGGGGTCTGTTGAGGCTCGAGTCGGGGGCTAGAATATTCTTGTAGGCTTTTTTGTCTTGTGCTTGTCTCTGGAGACTGTGAAATGCAAATAAAGGTTCTAAAAGCGCAGCTACAGGAGCCGTTCGGTGACTCAGACAATCCTGTGAAACCGCACACGTATTTCTAAGCAAATACAAGGTGGAGCGATATGCAAATGAGTTTTACCAGCGCAAGAGACACATCCAGCACTGTGCTTAGAGGGCTTATATTACACTATTTTCTGTGGCCCATGTTATAATACTGTTTCCTCATCACAAACAGACCTGGAGATGTGTTTTGTTTCATTCACACATGTTTAACACACAAACCCTGCAGATTTTTACTCTTAGTTCTTCTCTCAAACTGAAAACACTCCTATCTCCACTATGTTTTTAAACTCCATGCACCTTCACTGGAATAATTTGGATAGTTTCAGCCCTGGAATTGCACATCTCTACTGAACTAAAAGGAAAAGGAGCTGTTAACTATGATTATGAGGAGGTAACAACATTATATTATGATTTAAAGCTCACAGGAGTAAAATATTATTATTATTTTTCATTTTAAAGGACAAAACTGGTTAGAAAAAGCACAGAAAGCCTTGGCGCCCTGGAAATTTAACCTGCGACTGAGTTTTTTTTCCTCTTTGGTCACACAGCTTTACCCACTTAATATCTTTCCCATTATTAAACCAATTTCCAAAGTCCTCTTGTCCACCAGTTTCAAAAATCATCCTCATTTGCTAATTGCGCTGAAAATGAAGCAAGTCCAAAATGCTTTTGGCTGAAACACCGCTCTGGATAAACATTTAATTAAAGCGTTTATCAGCTCCACGCATGGATGGATTTAAGTGAGGATAAACCAAATGTGTGTTTTTTTAAAGGGCCCGTATTACACCATTTTCTGATCTGTTATAATCCCGTTTCTTCATCACAAACAGACCTGGAGTTGTGTTTTGTTTCACTCACACTTTTAATGCCGATTGTCGCCGTTTGGATCAAGATATAAACATTCCCCCAATGCCAATTAGTACAGATGCAGTAACTTCCAAGGAACTTTTGGCAAGCACTTGTTTCAGGTTGTTGCAAATTGCTCAAATGCCCAAATTTCTATTATTATTATTTTTTGCCTTAATCAAATTGTATGGGGGAGGCGGCACGGTGGCTGAGTGGCAACACTCAGGCCTCACAGCAAGAAGGTTGCGGGTTCGATCCCTGGGTCGCCTGGGCCTTTCTGTGTGGAGTTTGCATGTTCCTCCCCGTGTCTGGATGGGTTTCCTCCGGGTACTCCGGTTTCCCCCATCAACCCAAAACATGCCCGCACCCCTATGAACTAACATCAAGGACCATGTTGTCCACCCTCCTGTGGGCTCACCACCTGCAGAGGGGTTCATAGGGGGGGTCAGGTGCTATGAGGATTGGGCAGCAAGCTGCCCCCGCGACCCAGCCGGATTAAGCGGGAGAAGATGGATGGATGGATGGAAATTGTATGGTTGGTTTATTTCGTCCACAAAATCATATGTACAGACATGCAAACTCCAAATACAAGAAACAAAAGGAAAGAACATTTAAACAAGGACGATCAAGTTTGTTTTACATGCCCGAAAAGGAGTGAGAGGAAGTAAAAAAACGTATTAAATCCCACTCCAAAATTAGAAATAGTCCTTTTTCACTTCTTGTTAGTCTTTCATTAGGATTTAACCCAGCAATTTTACACACCTAAGTCATCGTTCACGTTTAAATTATTCTGTACTGATCAGCCACAGTAAACATGAGATAGTTCCTTTCAGACCAACAATAAGTATCTGAGAAAGAAGCTTCTTCATCAGTACAGTGTGACAAAGTGATATCATTAAACTTTTTTTAAAAACTGTTTTAAATTTGGACATTCCTTGAGCTCCACATTTAACTTATTCCACAATCTTACTCCACAAACAGAAATACAGAAATCTCTCCTCCTCGTTTTCACCCTTGTAACATTATAATCAAATTTCCCTCTCAATTCCCTTTTAATAATCTCATCTTCATTGACCATCTACTTAAAGGCAAAAACACATTTTTATATATAAATCTATATCAATTCAGGCTGTTAACACACAAACTCATTAACGCCGTGTGCTTCTCTCTAACAGAAAACACTCTGTTCCACCTTGTGATGTCATGTGTTTCTATAATGTTCTCCATAAACTTTAACTAGAATCATTTGGGTAATTTCAGCACCTGAACTGACCATTTCTAGTAAACGAAACAATCTCTTTGAACCATGACGAGGTGGAACCAAACATTTTGAACTTTGGGGATGTAAACTGAGTCACTCTTTATTACTCAAACATGTGTGAATGAAACAAAACATAACTCCAGGTCTGTGTTTGAAGACGTAACAACATTCTCTAACATGATTTAAAGGTGGAGTCTCCAACCCTGTAGCTCTCCACCCCCGTCCAAGTGGCTCACCAAGGGATTTTGAAATAATACCATTGTTCTGATTAACAAAAATGTGGTTAATTACAATTGTCAATGTATAATTTTGCAGCCCACTAATAAATGGACAGTGGTTCATGTTTTATAGGCATCTAACTGTACCCAAAGGCTCACCCTCTTTCTTATTATCATCTCATTTACTTGTAACTGCTAAAATGAGCAGCTCTCTGGCCTTATCGTTTTATAAAAAGGAGCTCATCAGAGGAAAAAGGTTAGAGACTCTTGGCTTAAAGAGTCAATTTTGGGTAATATAGGACCATTTTAGACCATATTTTAGAGTTCTACCCATGGTTTAACATTGTTCCCTCATCAAAAACGTGCCTGAAGAGGTTTCAGATGTCATCCATGCATGTTTGAGTCATCTAGAGATCTCTCTTGGGCCCTTATTTCAACCCTTCTCATGGTTAATTGTAAGTTCTGTTCACGGCTCCACCCACAAGCCTACGTCACCCATGCTCCCACACGACAATTCTCCATAAATATGCAAAAACATGATACAAAACTGCACACAACTACGCGACAAACCTGATTTTGCTGGGATATCTGAAGGGGAAGTGACTTAGTAAAACATGTCGATACGTAGTTTTTTCAGCAAATATAGCATTGTCAAAACGATAAAAGGTAACATGGTGATCTAGATGTGTTATGTGTTAGCGGTTAATACCCCGCAGAAGTGAAATACCCCAGGCTGACGTCCTCCTCTCTGTGTAACCACGGCTGATGAAGTTATCCAGAGAAGAATAGGCCTCAGTTTAGCACAATGCAGCTGCAAAGTTCATTCAATTCAACACGGCAAAACAAAATGTCACAGCGGTTAGATCAGCGGGCAGGGGAGAAAAAGTAGAAACATGAAGTATAGCAGCGCCAGGAGAAGTAGTATTGCAGTAGCAGTAGTAGTACTCGTAGTAAAGGGTTTCAGATTTCACCAGTTCTCCCTCCAAACACTCGCGCTTTTGTATTTTGTTGATTTGTGTCATCGTGAAGTCAAGTCTTGCTCCAGTAAAAAGGTTTAAAGCTCTGTTGTGTAACTTAGCTGGAAAAATGTTGGATTACTGGATGAAAAACTTACTGTGAGCGGGCTTGCATCTCCACAAACCTGACTTTTTTGGTCTGTTTCTATGGAAATATTGTTCCTTTGGCTCTGCACTTCAACTGTATGCAACAAAACATGTATATCTACACGGAGAATAATCCGATGTATGTTTTTTGTTTCCATGGAAGTGTGTAGGTGATGTACAAACTCCAGAAAGTTATACGGTGTTGCTTTAAAGGCAGATACAGCTTCTGGACATTTTTGCTACTTTTTATAGCATTTTTTAATAACATTTTTAAAACTTATCAACTTATCTTCCTGAAATTATACCTGAAATACCTTAAAGGGCCCATATTACGCCATTTTCTGATATAATATTACGTTTCCTCATCACAAAACAGACTTGGAGTTGTGTTTTTGTTTCATTCACATCTTTAAAACTCTCCATATTTAGGCTGAGTTCTTCTCTCAGACCGAAAACACTCTGTTCCACCTTGTGATGTCATGCGGTAGTACAGGAAGTGCTCCACTGTGTTTTTAAACCTCATACACCTTCACTAGTATCATTTGGATCATTTCAGCCCTGTGATTTCTAGTCTCCTCGAAACAAAAGGTAAAAGGCATCTGTTTTCTGTCTGGTGGAGGGTTTGCTACTTGATTGTCTTCATGGAAATGCTATTGCCTGTGTAATGTCCCAGAGTATGGCATTAGCTCCATCTGTTTGCATGGATGCAAGTTTGCAATGCCTTTTGACTAAGTTCCAGGCCAGATCTGTAGAAATGGATGTTTTTTGTACTATTTTTAAGCAATAAAACTTCTGTAATAGTCTCTGTTCACGCTTACGTCACAAACCAGGAAGACGTGATGAAACCTTCCGGTGTAGTTCCCGACGCTGGGCTCGCCTACACTGACGTAAATGTGATCGTTGGTAAAATGAAGACCGCAGACGTATGTGCAGTTTGGAATCATCTTGAATTCGGCGTCCTCGTCTCTTCTAATCGCATGTGCCCCGTGCGCTCGGAGTCGTGCGTCAGTGCGGAAATGATGAAAACTGAGGTACGGTTGGAATTGTTGATTTGCCGAAACATAACGGAACACCACTATCACATTTAGATGAAGAAAACTGGGCCATCTTCTCATTTTTCCTAGATTTTCTCAGACTTACAGAGCCCGCCCGAAGTCGTCGTCGCATGTTTCCAAACGTCTTCCCGGTTTGTGATGTAAGCGTGAATAGAGCGTATAGACTAAATGCGACATAGATGAGCTAATTCCATACTGCGAAACTGTTCAGGTAAAGCAATAATATCTCCATGGAAAGCTACACAGTGCACCTTTAACTCGAAAACTACTTGACAGAGCATGTTGAGCTTTGGTGATGCAGACAGACTAATAATAAACGCTTCCTCAAACGTGTGTGAATGAAACAAAACACAACTCCAGGTCTGTTTTCGGGGAGGTTACGGCGTTGCGGTGACAGGCCCATTGTTCACATATAGGCGGCGAGGTTGCCAGGTTGAAGGGCAGTTGGCGAGGGGGTGGGAGGTGCAGAGCAGCGGGACAGGAGCATTCTCCCTGTGCACAATCTGTCTGTGCATTACACGCTGCTATCTGACCTGTCCTAAACACACTCTCATGTCAATATATAATATATACTGCACTTTTCACCGGTTTAGGGCAGGTTTACATGTTTTTTCTAATGTTTATCATAGTTTTAAATTAGTTAAATGGAAGTTTGTGGGGGAAAAACGTTCGAGAGAAGGTAATTTACGCACGAGGAAGGCATTTTTCTGAACGTTTATTACGCAAAATTGACTCTTATGAGCTTTTAACTATATAGAAATGTTGTTCACGACTATAGGTATGTGTTTGTTTGAGTAATCCCTTATAAATCTGTCTCTCCAAAGCTCAAAATGCACCGTTCCACCTTGTGATGTCATGTAGTGGTAGTTTTAAGGTTAACGGTGACTTTTTTTTTTACCTTTTGTTCAATAGAAATGGACAATTCTGGGACTGAAATGATCCAAATTATGCCAATGAACATCACATCTTTGGCCGTTTGAACCTTCATTTAACAAAATAAAGGTTTTATCATTCATTTGTCTTAGTGTAATCTTGTAATATTGTGCAATTTAGACAAGTTTTGACTCTTATTTTTAACACCTTCATAGTTTGAGGGAATAAAATATACAAAAATAAAGGCAATTAAGGAAAAAAACTGATTCAACGGTTCAAATTTGTATCAGAATGAATCATTTTTAATTTTTATTAGGTCTTTTTAAGGTATATTTTAAGCAGGTACTTTAATACTCAAGTAGATTTTCTTCTTGTGATACTTTTACTTAAATAAAAGTACAGATACCGGATCAAAAAATACTCAAGTCACTAAATCCACTGCTTTCATAAAAGCAGTGGGCTTTAGTCTGAGTTCTGACAGCGTCTCTCCCCACAGGCCCTCCTCACAAAACCAGAATCTAATCACTCCGACTTAGGAATTAAACTCTGTGTTAACTGAAACGGGCCCTTTGTACGGGCCCCGCCGTTTCATCATGGGAGACGGTCACCTGATCAGAGACAATACAATCATGTGAGTGAGCCAAAAGGCAAAACTCTTCCCCCACCAACATGAAAAAAACAACACCCACACGAGAGGAGCGTTTGAACATTTGTCAGATGGTTCTTTCTCAAAGGACCAGTCTCCCATAGAAACTACTGTTATTTCTTGCTGTGCTCTACTTCGAAACGAGCAAGAAGTTTGAATCGGCCATTTAAAGCTGACGAGCTGATACCGATATCCGATATTTGGCCTTCTGCTGTGGCCGATAACCGATATTTGTCAATACTGATATTTAGCTTTTAAAATCCATGAGAAAATCCATTTGGTGAGTTGTAAAAATAACACATTTAACCAGGATCTACAGTACAGTTATGTTCTATTTCCATTTTGACGCGCTTCGCCCCGCGTGTCGGACTGCACGAAGCCCGGGCCGGAGTTATTTTTCAGAAAGCGTTGTAAAAATCTATTTTGTTTTACCAAAAAAAGTAATATTATTATTCTATTACCAAATCAAATCAAATCAAAGTTTATTTATGAAGCGCTTTTCATACAAAAAATGCAACACAAAGCGCTTTACAGTGATTAAAAACAATCCCACGTTTCCTTCCACCCACCCAACCCCAAAGCTGCCCACACACACACACACACACACACACACACACACTCTGTAAAATACAAAGTAAAACATGAGGCTGGGTACAGGTAAACCAGTTGAGAAAGCAGAGGAGCCGTCTACACCAGGAGCAGAGCCATTATTATTATTATATATTATTGTATTGTTTTTTTTAGGTGTAGGAGGGGTGTTCAGAAAGGATCTTTGGCCTAAATTGTGTGTTTTTCTTTTTTTCGATTTAAGATTGTGATAAAATCGAAATTTTACTTTTGAAAAATCGTGATATGACCTTTTTGCCATATCGCCCTCTACTTCTAGCAGTCCACTGTTCCCACATCATGGCCCTGGATGGTGACGTTCCTGAAGTCAGTCACCAGTTCCTTGGTTCCCTGGTCTTGTCAGTGTTCAGTCTGTCCCAGGGCAGCTGTGGCCACAGAAGAACCAAACCCCCACTGAGGACGGAGAGAATGAATAATGAGGACTGTGTTTCGCTGCGAGAGGTTTTGAGTAGCAAAACAAGTGTAAGGCGTCATTGTTATCGACGAAACAATATTTGATTAATAGCTTTTCATGTAGTTCACTTTATGGAGCTGTTTAATAATATTACAGTCGCTCTAATGCCCCGTTCACCTCATTCACTGAACTGCGTCGTCATAAACTATTTAGTATTGCACGCCTGACTGTCTCTCTGCCTCTGTTTACTTTAGTTTTGCTTTGGAGTTTGCCGAATTTGTCATCAGCGATATAAAAAGGCTCATATTACGCTATTTTCTGATCCCTTATAATGTTTTTGAATGCGTTTTGTTTCATTCGCACACGTTTAACGCACAAACTCTGCATATTTAGGCTTTATAAACGTGTCTGAATGAAGCAAAACTCAACTCCAGGTTTGTTTTTTAGGAGGTAGCCGCGTTATAACATGTCTTAAACCTCACGAGAGTCAATTTTGCCTCATATAAAACCTTTAAATGAAATCCCGAGACTGTGACTGTGGTATTTTGTGTGTTTGTTACGTGACAGATCGCGTCCGCAGCTTTTTCGTGTTCGATATTTCTCAGAGACGCTGACCCTGTGCCCTTTTGCAGCGCACTTCAGTCTAAAACTCCGGCGCCGTTGCCAGATTGTCTCGTCTCCCTCCACTGCGGCTGCTGTCGCCGCCTCTTTGCATCAGGACTGTGGAGTGTCCTCATTACACAGGCTTAAGAGCAGCTGACGGGGAAAAATGAAAGTTGCACCATCTCCTCCCTCTTTCTCCACTCCTTTCCTCCTCTCTTTCTCTTCACCCTCTGTCCTCATCTCTCCTCCCTGTTCCTCCCTTGGTCTCTTCCTTCTCCCCTCTCATTTATCTCTCCTCCTCCTTTCCTCCCTCTCCTCTTCTCATCTACTTTTTCTTCCCTCTTCTCCTCTCTTTCTACTGTCCCCTCGCCTCTGCCTCCCTCTCCTCTCCTCCCTCTCACCCCTTCTCCTTTTTCCCCTTCTCTCCCAATCCCTCTTGCTCTTCTCTCTCACTCTGTCCCCTCCTTCTCCTCTCTCCTCCCCTCTCCCACCTCCTTTCTCCTCTCGATCACCCTCCTTTCCCTCTCTACTCTCCCCTCTCCTCTTCTCCTCTTCTCTCCCCTCTCTCATCTCACCTTCTCCTCCCTCTCTCCCCCTCTCATCTTCTTTCTCCTCTCCTCCCTCTCCCACACTCCTCCTTTTTCTCTCATCTCTCCTTCTCCTCCCTCTCTCCCCCTTTTATCTAATTTCTCCTTTCCACTCTCTCTCTCCTCCACTCCCTTCTCCTTTTCCCCCTACTGTCCTCTCTCCTTCTTCTCCCTCCTCCCATCTCACTTTTCTTCTTCTTCTTCTCTCCTCTCTTCTCTCCTCCTCTCCTCTCCTCTCTCTCCATCTGTCTCCTTTCTCCTCTTTATCCCTCTCCTTTCTCCATCTTCCCTCTCTCCTTCCTCTCTCCTCTCTTCTCTCCTTCTCGCCTTCCTCTCTGCTTACCTTTCCTCTCCTTTCCCCTTCTCCCCTTTCTCCTTTCCCTCTCTGTCATCTTTCCTCTTCTCCTCTTTCATCTCCCCCTTTTCCTTCCTCTCCTCTCTCATCTCCCCTCCTCCTCTCCTCTCCTCTCTCCATCCCTCTCCTTTCTCCGTCTCCCCTTTCTCCTTTCCCTTCTCTCCTTCCTCTCGCCTCTCCTCTCCTCCTCTTCTCATCTCCCTTCTCTCCTTCCTCCCTCCTCTCCTCCCTCCTCTCCTCTCTCCTCCTCCTCCCTCTCTCCGCAGCCCCGCCACATAAAGACATAGCAGCTGTCTTTTGGTCTTGTTGCCATGGCGCACAGCAGCTCAAAAAGGCACAGACCTGATTCAAAGTTTTCAGGATTAAAAGGGACTCGCTCGGGTTTTAATGTCGCGTTCGCCGTTTGAATGACTGCGCTACACGACGCGCTAAATAATAATCGTTTCTATGGTTCTGGTTTCTGTCGGAGAAAAGGAAATTTGTGACTCGTGATTCTGAATAATTTTGATTTCGCTCAATATATTTCTTCAATATTCACCACTGCAAAAAAAGAAAAAAAACAAATGCCACAATTGCCATTAGACCGTGGATTAAGGGAGTGGGACGTCACCCATAGTGTTCAGCTCCAGTCAAATGAAGCTCACCGAGGCTAGCAGCTATAGGAGCGAATTTGGAGCCAGTTCTAGTTCCTTAGCCGGGCCATTCTGCACTGGAGCACTGTAACATTTTACTATCTAATTGTGTTTTATACGTGTTTATTGTACATAATTTGGATGAAAATGTGAAACGTGGCAAAGCAGATTTACCTACGGGAACGAATAAAGCAACATAACTTAATCAGCTGGTTTCCAAATCAAAATATGTGTCTGTTCTGGAGATTTAAGCCACTTTTTAGGCCAGTATTTGTTTATTTCATGTCCGATCTCTAACCTGTCGCTCCCCCTGTGTGTTGCAGGTCACAGCATGGTGTTGGTGGAGGACGGGGACCCGGGCCTGGAGCACTGGGGCCGACGGCTCATGGCTTCCGAGCTGGACAACAACACCCTGCCCAAGAACTGCTCCCAACCAGGTCTGTGCTGTTTATGTGTGTCCTGTTCTAATATGGAGTTAGATTTGATGATCTGATGTGTCATAAAGGTCGACTCGTGGTGTAGGTTTTGGACCATGCAGCCTGTAAACAGAACACTACAGCTTTTACAGATGCACTGATCCAGCTTTTCCTTTCTGACACCAATTTCGATACAATGGCTTTAAGTATTTGCCAGTTCCTGATATCCAAGAGTGTAGATTTGCATAGGGAAGGTGGGGACATATCACAACCAGTATTTGAGATTTTATTTAAATAAACAATAATATTAATTTATTCCGATATTTTTCCAAACTAAACACGTTTAATTGAACGCGTTTTAGTTCACATTTTGTTTATTTTAGACGTTCTGCTGTGCTGCTCAGACTAGTGCCTTCGCTGTCCACTATTTCATGTCTCTCCAGCGACGAGTGACCACGAAGTAGTGAAACCGGCTGATGAACTAGGCAAAACAATCATACCACCACCCAAAAAATAATAATGTCCCTACCAAAGCTGAGACCAAACCTACACTCTTGCCCATATCAATCCTAAAACAGCGCAGAGACTAAATCATAGACCGTATATATGAGTGGACTAAGTGAGTGTGACGTCACCTATAGCGTTTAGCGCCGCTCAGATGAGGACAGAACAGAATCTGGAGCCAGGCTCTGTGTTATGAATAGGATTTTTTTGACGGACAAAATAGTGAAATAAAATTCAGGATCATGTGTCGCGGGTTGATACGAACATTTTATTAAGACCAAAATGACGAGGCCACAGCAGCAGTTACGGAGAGAGGAGAGATCAGATCCCAATGTAAGTCAATGGGAAAAAGGGAGAGAAGGAGCCGGAAGAGCCTCCTGGAGCACTTCCTGTTTGGCACGCGGCGGCTAACGGGATAGCTTAGTCCACTTATATATACGGTCTATGGACTAAATACACCATTTATTTTCGTTTTGCAAAAATAAAATAAGAGAAGTACTGAATATAGCCTTATTACTTTAATTTATAAGACAAACCAGGATATCGACTGAACCGATATTTGGAGGCCAATATCCGATCCAGCTGATTTTTCTGTGTTGGCACTGATATCATACATTTTTATAAAGCAGTTTTCCACCTTCAAGTCCCTCAAAGCGCTTTACAACAAACCGTTCACCCATTCACACACACATTCATACACCAGTGTACACAGACACTAGGGGTGAGGCGGGTTAAGTGTCTTGCCCAAGGACACGACACCAGCATTCATCTGCGGGACCTGGGATCACACCAACGACCTGTGGGTCAGTGGATTTGACCTCTCAACCAATGATATTAATGTCGAGAGCGGGATTCGAACCGCCAACCTTCAGATCAGTGGACAAACTCGATCAACTGAGCTTTTGTCGCCCCTGAAGTCGTTTGGTGCTTCCCTGTATTTGACACTGGTGGTGCTGAAGAAGCAAAGAGCGAGAGGCTGAGGGGGCGAGAGTAGAAACACCAGGATGAGCTGGGAAGAGGGAGTGCATTTATATGAATGGGTTGAGAGATTGGTTGTGAGGCAGAGTTGGCAGCCTGTGATTGGCTGATGATGGCTGATAAAATATCCACATCACAAAGTTACTGACATCTACCTGCAAAAGTAGTTAAATGGCTAAAAAAAGAATTGCTGCCAAATTTGTAAACAAAGAATTGAAATCCTTAAGTGACATTTTTTAACCTCCTAACAATTTTTTTTAAAATTTTAGAACTTTTATACACTTAACTAAACCAAAGTTATTCATTTTAACAGCCTATACTACGCAAAAATGGGCTCTTGTGAGTTGTAAGCCATGTTATACCTCCTCAATGTAGAGTTGTGTTACCCTTTCAATCAATCAGTTAATCAATCAACTTTATTAATCCCAAAGGGCAATTCAGTTTGCACGTCTCTGGTCGTGCACAATCCACAAACAATAGAAATGTAAAAGCAAATCCATAAAACACACGCCAGACATTCAAGCCTTAGTGCATCAGGGGACACAAACGAAATTACTTTCCGTTTAAAAGCTTCATGGCAGAAAGGGAACTTTTTTTTTTTTAATTTATGATTAGTCTGGTCACATCTTCAAAGCTCAAAATGCTCTGTTCCACCTTGTGATGTCATGAAGCGGTCATTTTAAAGTTTAAACAGCTCCTTTTACCTTTTGTTCACTGGAGATTGGCAATTCCAGGGCTGAAACTATCCAAATGATTCGAGTGTTTTCCGTTTGAGAGAAGAATTTGGCCTAAATCTGCAGTGTTTGTGTGTTAAACATGTGTGAATGAAACAAAACACAACTCCAGGTCTGTTTGTGGTGAGGAAACAGTGTAACATGCATCTGAAAATAGCATAGTACGGGCATTTTAAACAGGTTATAGCTGAATTAAGTTTCAATTATGAGAAGAGCAGATACAGCAGATGCAGCCGCGCACTGGGACGATTAAGGACTTGTCCTGTACTCCTGTATGCTCCTGTATGCTCCTGTATGCTCCTGTACGCTGTAGAGTGCTGCTGTGAGTACTTGTGGGCCTCTTGCTGTTCTAAGCAGAGTTGAGGCTATTTAAAGGGTCGGGTATTGATTGCGTTGCTGCGTCGCGGTGCAGGAGGCTCTTTACCAGACGGATGCTGACACCACTCGGCCGGACACGGATCCTCACGTCGTCATCCATTAAAACACGCAGAATAAATACTGAAATAGAGTTCGAAGTGACAGTATTGAACAACACGGGAGTAGACTTGATACGCAATACTGATTCTGAAACGCTCTTTAGACAATAGAATGTGATTTTCAATATTAAAGCTATTTTCTGGTATGTTATCATGTTGTTTCCTCATCACAAACAGACCTGGAGTTGTGTTTTGTTTCATTCACATGTTTAACCTCTTAGGACCTGAACTCTTGCACGGCTTTATTGATATCTCTTTATTTTTTGTTTTCGCTGATTGGCTGGTGCACCAACTACAACTTCTGGGCTTCTTGCAAACCGCCGAGTCTATTCCAATTCCTGACCTAGTCGCTGGAGAGAAATGAAATTGAGCGAATGATGTAGTTTCTGGAGAAAAATTATGTTCCCATATGACAGATAGGTCAAGGATTTTCAACAGGGACATTTTAAAATATAAGAAAATATGAGTTTCTATTGAACTTTTTCAAATATTTACAGTGTCAGGTGCATAAATCTATGTTTAACATTTATATTAAGCATTTTTAGTGTAAAATGTCATGTGGTGCGACCGAGAATAACCTTAAAATAGTTTTGTTTTCTAAAACCTGGTTGGGATATTCATCTAAGTTCTGAGTAATATGAAGTGTACAGAAACAAGCAGTTGGTGTTTCTTTAGATTTTTAATGCATATTGATATTTACTTTTTCTGTTCAATATGACAGTCGCCTGCTTGTGTTTAATGAACAAACTACTGCCCTGTAAAATGCATCAAATGAAGAAAAATGCCTAAAGAACCATTCACCCAAGTCGACTTTGTCTGTTATTAAACTCCAGCCACAGAATTCCTGCTGTTATTAGTCGCACCACATGATGCACGGTCGCACCACATGACATTTTAACACTTTAAGTACAAAAAACATGCAGAATAACTCATGATTTCTGAAAAAATGATTTGTTTCCATGAAGGTCAGAGGTGCTACAGAAATGTGAAATATGAAATTTGAACCTTTTTAACTGAGGAAACTGCAACTGGACACCGTCTTGTCATTGACCCATATAAAACATTTTCATGGAACACAATGATTTACAAAAACTATTTATTTAGTGCCTGAACAACCCAAAAATGTGTTATGTGGACACCAGGTCCTGGGCTACAGCACAAACTCTGCACATTTAAGCTAATTATTTTCTAGGGATGTAATGATATTGAAATTTCTCGTTATCATATTTTCATGAGGAGTTCTTCCCTCAAACTGAAAACTCTCTATTCCACATTGTGATGTCTTATAATAATAAAGGAAGTGCACCACAAGGAGAAACGGAGCATTTTAAGATTTGGAAATGTAGACAAAAAAGTTATCTGGAAAGACATGTAGTGATAGTTGACACAGCAACATTATAGATATTAATTTCTACCTGTACAGTATATAAATGTAGGCCTTTATTCACTCTTTTGATTAATTAGTAGGGGTGCTGCGATCCAATACTGGTATCTGATATCAATACTAATAATCTCAATCCTGAAAAAATTGCGCAGTCAGATATTATCCTCCGAATATCGGTTCAGTACGGATTGGACATTCTGGACATATATAAGTTGTTCTGTAGTTACTTGAGGGATAAATAACAGCCCCATAACACGTTTGGATCAGTTTTGTCTTATTTTTCTTTAGTTTTCACTCTCTGCACTGGTATTGTTTAATATCGGGTATCGGCAGAAACTGTTGGAACTGAAAAAGCTGCATCAGTGCATCATTTTTAGTCGATAGTGTCCAAAAATTTGTGTTCGTTTTCGTTTAGACGGCACCAGCCAGACCTTTTACAGCCCAAATCGTGTTAATAGCTCCTACTGTATTTGACAAACCGAATCAGACGAGGGCTCGCAGTGTGTGGGAGCTGCTCTCAAGTGTTAGTTCGTGATCGTAGTGTGAAGAAAAGCTCCAAATGAATCCTGCTATTTTACATGTTACATTAGTGTTCCCTTTTTAGACGGGAAGAAAAGAGTTCGCAGAGTTTGGCCTATAACGACTCTGAGAATATCCCTAAAAGTCGTGAGGTTCTGTAGCGTAGTGGTGTGAGACCCTGTGCTGTCACCATCAGATGTTGTATTTATTCATTTATGTGCAGAGTCGTGAATCTGAACAAACAAATCATTCAAACTCTAGTGTTTCCTGTGAGGAGCTCCGTCAGCTTCACCCCTGAGCTCTGGAGAAACTGCCGCTCTTGTCTGTACTGTAATGGAAATTCTTGTTCTTTTTATTATTTTTGCAAGAATAAGGGAAGAAGTTACAGCTCGAACAGTCCAAGTACCTATTCCACACTGTCTTTAAACCCTTTCACAACCATGGGCTGCACTTGAAATGAAAAAACTAACGAGATCATGCGAGTACACAGACATACAGGAGGTTTAAGGAGAATAGGTCTGATGCTCAAAACATCATTATCTTCGCTGGCGTGTGATTCAAAGCAGGTCATAACATCTGGACACGGCTAAAATAAGAAATGCCTGTGAGTATATACAGTTTCCATTACAATACGGTACAACGTGCACTGTACATTTACATTTTTTTCTTTTTTTATACTATGACCCATATATTATGTGTTAATTATGTGTTCTGAATTGAACATTCCCCTTGTTTTGGAAAATTTTTAAATCATCCTCTAGACAAACATTTGTTTAGAGGAAATTTGAATCGTTATGGCTTCGCTGTGTGGTACAATTGCCTCATGTGAACCTCAAAACCTCCAGAATTCCCTCCCTGAGCTGCAGAGGCTGCACTAGCACTGCCTCATGATTGGCTGCAGGCGCTGGGGTTTAGGAAGTGACCGTTCAGATCAGAGAGGCGCATTTTAGGTTTAAACCAACTGGATTTCAGAGTCGAAACTGGCAACACAAATAAGAGACTCATGTGAGGCTCATTCTGCTTTCTGATTGGATTGAAACTTTGAGAACCAAAACACCAAATTATAACAGTAATAAATGGTCCATCATGTCCATTTTTTGATTTTGTAATTAAGAATAAATCAGCATTACAGTTGTTAGCAGTCAAAGCTATATATTGATTTGAACATGGGGTCATGATTATGGAGTTTGAGTGTGAATTCTTGTGCGATACTTAAACCTTGACTAAGGCCATAGTATTTTCGCATTCATTCTTACCAATATTTCCAGTATCGTGTGTATTAGGGTTGTCAAAAGTATTGAAAGTACCAGATATTGTTCAATATAAAAGCTTATATCAAAACTAAATAATCATTTGAGCAGGTATGGATACTAAAAAGTCATTCACAGGACAGAAATGAACCTTTCCTGAATCGCTTTAGAATGATCTGAGTAAAAGCACATAGACTAGTATAAAATAAAGTACCATATTTTCTGGACTATAAGTCTCTCTGAAGTATAAGTTGCGCCAGGCAAAACATGTGTAATGAAAAACATATATAACTCGCACTGGACTATGAGTCACATTTTTTGGTGAAACAGACATTTCAACACTTCAAACTGTCGACCTCGGCTTGGACGTCTGCGGCAGTTTTATGGACATCGTTGTCCCTGCTCTGATAGAGGTGACTGCGTTGCATGAAGCAGTAACAGCTTTTTTTTGTTTTCTTCATTGCAGTTCGAGTTTCCTCCGCTTTTCTCCAATCCCTCACAAGTTTCTCACTCACTCCAAACTTTCTTTCTGCTCCACAGTTTCCGTTTTCAGCCGCATATTTCACCACTTGCAGCTTGTAATCTGCAGAATATCATTTTCTTTTTGGAGACATTTGTGTTCAGTCTTCTCAGTTGTCTTTTTAAATTAGTGATTAACTTTCAGTGGTGCAGGAGTAATGGGCGTAGCAGATACTGGCACACAAGCCTAGAGCGCCCTCTCGCAGCCGTCAGTGTGAAAATAACAAACATTTGAAATGATATATCTTAATATATAAGTCGCCCCTGAGTTTAAGTTGCAGGACCACCCAAACATGAAAAAAAGTGCGACTTATGGTCTGAAAAAGTCTGATTTAAAGGTGCATTCTGCAACTTTTCTGGAGGAGAGTTGTATTCATGGAGATGTTGTTGCTTCGCCTGGAAAGTTCCATAGTATGACATTAAACACATCTTTCTCGCATTTCTTATTCATTACGGGTGTTTCTATTGCTCAAAAATACAGTAATTCTCTCTGAATAGAGGCGCTTCTCCACAGATCTGACCTGTAATGTAGTCTATAGGTGTTTCCTTTGAGATTAACACACAGAAAGACCATCCACCAGAAAAGTTTTAATGTTGAAAATCACTTTATATTGTTCAAAGAGTGCTTTGTATTATTATTTCAGTATCAGAATCAGTATTGAATATCGAGACTCTGCCTTAGTATCGAAATTGAGTTTGAAATGTAAGTATTTAGTATGTAAAATCTGCCTCAGCGGGATTACTTTGAGCAGGCGTGACATCAAATCAAATCTCTCGGTGTGTTTTCGAGGTACCGTGTCTTTTTTTTTAGCCGTGGTCAGGAGCTCAGAGTAGATTTAGCAGATTTATGTGGCCTGTTAAGTGCTAATGGAAAGAATGCCAAATGAGGAGATTAGGCGCTGGACGTTTTGCCCTAATCCCAAAGATTAAAGTATTCTTCTGGATCTTTCCGGCATCTCCGTGGAGTCGGGGGCGCAGTCACGGTCTTGTTACGCTCTCCGAGGAACAGCAGGTCATGCGACTGGTCATGAAGGAGGTCACAACATTCTGAAGAGTTTAATATTGAAATGTATCGCGGGTCAAGATGAGTGCTTCTGTTTTATCCCTATTGACCAGTGCTGGATGAAATAAATAACAATGAAGTATTCAGTTTTGTAACTTAAGTAAAAGTACAGATACAGGAGCAAAAAGTTACTCAAGTGAAAGTATCACATGAAAAAATCTTAAATATTAAAGTACCTGTTTCAAAATGTACTTAAAGAATAAAAAATACAAGTATTTTGCATAGATTTTTAGAACAGTAAAAGGACGAAATGTAATGATTTTGAAAAATAATTCAGCAGATTTTAAGTGATTCAACTGATTTCTTCATTTTTTCCAACTGTTTTCATGTGTTTGGTTTGCTCAACGTTCAGACAGAAACTCAAATTATTAAATGTGCCAAAGTCTCAGCCATTTCAAAGCGCGTTTTTCTTTTTAAGGCAGATCTAAAATGTAGTGTGGTTAAAAGTACAGATCCATGTTCTCAAATGTGGTGAAGGAAAAGTAAAAAGTATTCACTGTAAAAATGACTTAAGTGATGTACAGATACTTAAAATGTATTGTACTTAAAGTATTTTACTTTTGTACTGATAGGTGGAGCTGATAACTAATTGTAAGTCAATTAAATACAATCAATCAATTCAAATACTGTCTCATACATTACTAAATACTAATAAAATACAACACTAAATACAATACTAAACACAATCAATCAATTAAATACGGTCCCACTTTAACTGTGGCTTTTAACTGTATGTTTTAATCATATTTAATTTGTTTATGTTGTTGTAAGGCGACTTTGGGTGTCCAGAAAGGCGCCTAATAAATAAAATGTATTATTATATTATTGCTTTGACCAGTTCCACTACTGCTACTGACACTGATAAGTTGGTGTCATCTGGGATTCATAGAACTGTAGTTGCATACGTATCTCTCCTTTTCAGCCACTGTATTTGTGCTCTTACTTGAGTCGTATATTTGACAGTATAATAGTACTCCATACTGCAATAAACGATAAAACACTTTATGCCACTGACACTATTAAAATAAAGCAATATGACCCCAGTAAAACTATTTTTCAATGGATGGTATCATTAAAGCCATGAGCTGCAACACATAAATAACCGAAAGAAGCAATAATTAGAGTGACTTATTCAACCCTCTACAGTGTAAATCTTACTGTATTAGAATAAAAAGAAGAAAATCTCCCAAATTGTGCAGAAAACCCACAATAAATATAGAGCCCCAAAGTATATTGTTCATTATAATTGAATAAATCAATACTGTAATTATGGTGATACGTACTAATCTGCACTTTCTGACTCTTGGTTTATAATTTGATGCAGACAGGAAACGGCTATGGGAGAATTCAGGTAAAGGCCTTTTTAAGTACAGTTTTGGCCACACTGTACCATAAAATATGTTTGAAATTGACATAAATAACACAAAGAAAGCAGTATTCATATTTTATTGGTGAAGAAAACAATCCAAATAGTTCAAAAAGCTTAAAGTTTAACATTATACAAAACCCTTTTAAACCCAGAATAGAAAAGGCTGAGCAAAGTACCAATGACACGCAAGATACTGCAAATCGATGTACATTTTGTAGTACTTATATGTGGATACTTCATTGAGAGAATCTTGGAGTACTGACCAAAGCCTGACCCGATACTGCCATAGTAATTTTACCAGATCCTGCAAATCTATGTCTGTGAAGTATCCACATATTAGTACTACAAAATGTCCAGAGTCTTTAAGTACTTGTAAATCTATGCACATTTTGTAGTACTAATACAGTATGTGGTACTTCACAGGCAGAATCTTACAGTACTTATCAAAGCCTGACCCAGTACTGCCATAGTATCCTACATACTGCAAATCTATGGCCATCTTGTCGTAGTAATATGTGGTTACTTTACAGGCAGAATCTCGCAGTACTTATCAAAGCCTGACCCAGTACTGCCACAGTAGCCTTACCCCTCCGTCTCCCCCTGGGAATTGCCCCTCGCTGTGCTCGTATGTGGTGTTTCTCTGATGTGGAACACGATGGAGACCCTTCTATGGAGATTTATGCTTATTGTGTAAAACATGTGTGTGGTCCGCCTTTAATTAGGCTCGTGTTTACGGGGGGATTGGGCACAGAGTGATGTTATGGTAAAGTGGGGCTAGAAGGAAGAGCTCACGTTGAAGTAAGTAGTAGTAGTTGGTGTTTTTGGCGTGGACGGTGTCGTTTTATACATTAGAGTTAGCAAAGGAAAGTTAAAGCTGGTTTTGTTGAGTACCAGTAGTTGGATTAGCTGTGGTTTTACAGTAGAAGCAGCAGTAGTTTTGATACTTGATATTAGTCTGTTTTTTTTTATTGCCATATGAGTTCACAACATTGGGAAATTGCTGCGGTACTTGGAGCAAACATAATACAAACACTACTAACCATGGAATAAATAAAATGAAATAAAGTAGAAAACAATAAACTCTATAATGCAACACAAACATTACAACATTACAAGAATATAACAGTGCAGTGTTGTTATAATGTGTTTCCTCATCAAAAACGTCAGTTCAGCCCTGGAATTGCTACTTTCTACTGAATTAAAGGTAAAAGGAAGCTTGAAAACTAACTTAAACTCCCACTACATGACATCACAAGGTGGAACAGAGCATTTTGAGCTTTGGAGATGTAGACAGACTAATAATAATAAAGGATTACTCAAACATGTGTGAATGAAAACAAAACATAACTCCAGGTTTTTGAGCAGATATGAACGTTCTAACATGACTTAAAGCTCACAAAAGACAGTTTTGTGTAGTAGAAGACCCTTTAAGTTATGAGCAGTCTGGTATTTTTGAGTCAAGTAGTTTGTATTTGTAAAACGCACTTTCAAATGTTTTATCTAAAAGCATGTTTTAAGCATTTTTATGTATGAAAGTCAGATGGAATCACATTTTACTTTATTTTATATTCATAGTTTAAGCTTTAAGTTATTACAAAGGTGTCCAAAAACTGTACCAAAGCGTACGGACTACTGTATCATAACGGGACAAATAGGGTCCGACCGATATGGATTTTTTTTTTTATCTGATATGAAATCGATAAAAAGGGCTTTGGAGGTGCTAATATAAGAGATGATATATTTTATGTAAAAATTCACTGTAAATCTGCAAGTGATTCTGAAACTTAGGTTTAGATCTATTGGGTTTGTTTAGGCGACATTTACTGTTGTTTGGCCTCTTTACGGTCATAGTTAAAGACAGTAGGTCGGCCTAATGGCATTTTTGCAAGACATTGTAGCCAGTAAACAAAATAAGTAAACTACAGCTTAGCATTTAGCGATAATGAGTGTAAATGCGTGTGCGCTACTGTAATTAATTGTATGCGTAAATGCGGACCATTCACACCTCTATTCCCAGCTCATTTACGCATCAACACAGGTCCAGTAACGTGTATACAGCCACTTTAGTCGCTTCACAGTCGGCTAATGTAAAAAACAGACTGGCGCTAACGACCAACACATTTGCAACACTCACCGCTCATACAGGCCCTCCTTAGATCACAAGTCTTCACAAATAAGTGTAGTTTTAGTCCTGACTCAAAACGATTGTAAAAATAATAAGCATGTTGACAGCACCTGTATGTGTGTCTTGTGTATGGATGTAATATAGATAATCTAAGCTTTATAACGAGGTATAACATTGGGGAGATTAGGATGATAGTCGATAAGTCTCCAAGTGCCCATATCGGTCAACCAATATATCGGTCGGGCCCTGGTGACAAATTCCTCTCTTGATTACGATCTGATTTCCCCACGTTTAGATCCTGAGTCACAGCCATGGCCCTGTACTGTACCTCCCCCATGATGAGTGCAGCTGCTTGAGCGCCGCTCGCTTCTGTTTGATTTGACACAATTGAAACGTTTGTGAGCGACTCCAGCTGAGCAGAAAATGTGCCTTTGATTTGCTCACCGCCCGGATTACCTGGCGCACGCATGTCGCTGATTGCAGTGAAGAGCGCAGACTATGTATAGATCAATAATGGTCGGTTGTGTTAAAACATTCAAGTAACAGAAGTTGACGGCACTCTCGCCTTTGAACGAGAAGGTTTGATGTTAGATTTAAGTCCGGACCAATGCTTTCTTGTGTGGTGTTTGCGAGTTCTGCCTGTGTCGTGATGGGTTCCATCTTGGATTTTCACTTAGAGGAGTCGTATTATGCAAAATTGACTGAAGAATTATAATTGTTTCCCCTTCTCACTCACTCTCTGTTATTTTAGAGTGATTCATGCATATTTGAGTACTTCTGATTTGTTAGTTTAGGGTGGATCCTCACCACATAACGAGAGAGTCTCAGATTCAAGAAGTAGTGGGTAGTTAGAGTAAAGAGAGATTGAGTAAAGTATTTGGGAAAAGTACGACTAAAGAAAGGGCATCTTAAAGAGTAACTGTCTGAATAACATCTGATTTATAATTTTAATTGAATATAATTTGTTGGACGAAATATTAAATGAACAAAATCTGCTATTTTCATACAATAGGCACAAAAATGAGACTAAATCACACCTGAAGGAGCAACACAAATAGTAAATCAAAGCGTTTTACACCAAGGAACCACTCACCCATTCACACACTGACACGACACTGGGGACAATGTGGGCTTAAGTGTCTTGCCCAAGGACACAACTGCAGTATTCATCTGTAGGAGCCGGCGACGAGTTGATCTGATGTTCATATTGAGAGGAGGATACGAACCGCCAACATTTGTATCGACATAAAGCTTTTGTCACTTGTAGATTTACTCAGAGTAACCAAAACCTTTACTAAAATAAGAGTACTATTACTTCATTAAAAATATTACTCATGAAGGAGTGAAAGTAGGCTGCTAGAAAGGAAATGTAACTGCCATCTATGTGCAGTTAGATCGGCATTCAAACAGACAATGAACGTAAAAGAACTGAACGGAAAACTAACAATGACGAAGAATCTCTTTTTCCCATGGTCAGTGCACTTAAGTATTGCCAGTATTGTTACGTCATAGGTTTACAACATTTACTTTTTCCTCTTATTGTCGTCGATTGTGCTGTTGCGTTTTCTTCAAAAGCATCGCCGTGTTTGCAGGCCTTGTTAGCGATGACAGTCCTTTCTTGTATTGTGAGTGGGAGCGTAGCACCGGAGCCTGACGTGAAGTTTGTCCACACTATTATTAAAGCGTGACGGACACAGCAGCTCAGAACAGTGGCCCCCAGTGACCTCAGCATGGGACCGGGCCATGTCAGGCAGTCGTTTTCATCTGAAGTTAGAGTATTGGAAATTCGTAGGTGAATTCGGGGGATTATTTAGCAAAACTATTCGATGAAACTTCTGAAAACTGAGGTTAAATTTTGGTTTGGTCAGTCAGAATCTGTTTGCGTGGTGATTTGGCTGTGTTTTTTGTACTTTTTTACATCAGATGCCATTCCTATCACAACCCCTTTTGTGACTGGAGTAGATATGTCGAAGAGAAGGCGCTACACCAGATTTTTAATGTCTTTAAAATAAACTAGATGTGTTTTTGACATTTTAAAACGGTTTGCAGTGGTCCAAAGTTATTCCTCACTTACCTTTATGATTTCCGAGCATTTTAATTACTCACCACGATGAGTTTTTAAGAGCTCTGGCCTCTGAACGTTGTAACAATCGGAAGAATGACAAAATGGACACTACAGACTTTAAGGCGCATTGTGGAACTTTTCTGGCGGAGGGTCTGTCAAATGCTTTGCTCCATGTCTGGAATGTTTCACAATATGGTAGAAAACCTTTTATATCTTCATGGAGACCAAACCAGACCAAGTTAGAGGTCAGATCTGTGGAGAGGCGACCCCGCTCACAGTCAGAATGCCTGTTTTTCTAGGTATTCTTGAGCTATAAAACCACCTGTAATTTAATAAATGTAAGGTGCAGATGTTTAATGTCATAGTGTGGAACATTCCAGGCTGAGCAATGTCACATCCTCCACCAGAAAAGATACACAATGCGACTTTAAGCCTATTTAAACATATTTATGTAACCAGGTGAAAGTAGGGTACATGTGGAAAAACTGTAGATTTTAATCTTAGGTTCATTGTAATACCAGTTTTCCCCTCACGGTGGTGCTGCAGTGCTACATCCCTTCATATGAACATTGAAAAATTATAGTCTCGTGCACTTGTCGATGAGAAAGCACCAGAAAAGTTCTATGTTTTGTTGGAGAAAGATCTGTTTAGGCCACACAAGTTCGTACTCGACCATATTGATAAGGAAATGCCTGTATAATAAGGTGTTGTTTATTTTTCAAGTCTTCTATGAATTTATAGTCAAATATGTTTATTTTTATCCACTTGCAGAGGTGCCACTACCGTTTTGTGCACCGTTATATTCACACTAACACTGTGTTAACGTCCGTTGATTCTGTCTCTGAACTAGTAAGGAGGAAAGAGACATAAAAAAAACCCATTATTTTGAAGAACTGTGTGCTCTATAACCCTGGCTTCATTTACTGTGTCGGAGTTCATAAAACTGCACTAACTTTTCCAGTTGGGATTTATGAATAAAGGAATTTTCATCAAATACAAAATGCTGCAGAATTCGGGGGATGCTCACCCATAACTACATTATTTATTCATTTGATCTTCACAGCAACATAACACAATTTTGTCGTCCAAAAGTCTATCGCCGACTTTTTTACAGCTCGAAAATGCCACATACTGTAGTTAAAAGCCTATTTGTAGTAATTATTGGCGTGGAACAGTGTTGTACTGAAACTGGCATGGTTTCGCTGGGCTTTGTTCTCGGGCTTAATCTGGCGGTGTGGGATTGTGCTCTTTCTGATATGACTAATCTCCTCAGACATTTGCACATGTTCAGTTCAAAAGGCTGACGTGAGGTAACAGAAGTGCTTTTATACTACAGCGAGTTAGAGGTATGTGCTGAGAAAATAGTTTGGTTTATATAGACTGAGAATGAGAAAAACTTGGATATATTCTGTAGACTGTGTATAGAAATGGACATGGATAACAAACTAGTGAGCATGAGCACGCTTCTGACTCAATCTATTCTGGCTCCAATTGACTTTACAGTGAAAAATTATCACCCCTTTCTAAGTGCTGCAGTGAGTCTCGTCGATTTGATCTTAAAATGTTCATATTAACCCATTCCACATGTTTGTTTTTTCCCTGTTTTGCCCGTGAATAAATTCCTCTGCTCCAAATTCAGGTTCATTTGACTGGAGCCGAATGCTATGGGTGAAGTCAAACTCCCTTATTCTTGTTCTTCTTTATATATATTCTATGATGTGCCCTCTATCTGCAGGTTAAGGCACTGGCAGGTTCACTTGGGTTGCTCTCCATCTTTTTCTTTCTCTTCTTTACAATCCCTCCCTCCCCCTCCACCGTTGGCAGGCAGGAGCCCGGGTCAGTTTCCATAATGCGTCGCTGTGTAATCTGTTTGTTGTCGTTGCCTTTTAAAAAGCTCTGCTCCTGCCGCTCTGAGCTGTGTGCCTGCGTGGGGCCCCCCGCCGCAGCATCTCACCCTACGTCAAGTGCTCTACTAGTACGTCAAGGGCTTTTCTAGTACGTCAATCGGCCCTACTAGTACGTCAAGTGCTCTACTAGTACATCAAGTGCTCTACTAGTACATCAAGTGCTCTACTAGTACATCAAGTGCTCTACTAGTACGTCAAGGGCTTTTCTAGTACGTCAATCGGCCCTACTAGTACGTCAAGTGCTCTACTAGTACATCAAGTGCTCTACTAGTACATCAAGTGCTCTACTAGTACGTCAAGTGCCCTACTAGTACGCCAAGGGCCCTACTAGTACGTTAAGTGCCCTACTAAAACGTCAAGTGCCCTACTAGTACGCCAAGTGCTCTACTAGTATGCCAATGGCCTTATTAAAATATGCCAAGAGCCCCATTAAACTACGGCAAGTGCCCTACTAATATTACGCCAAATGCCCTACTAATAGGTCAAGGGCCCTGCTACCACTGTGTCAAATGCCCTATTAATACTACACCAAGTGCCCTACTACGCCAAGTGCCCTACTGGAGTATCTCAAGGCAGGTCACTCTGCTCTGTCTTTATCCATCACTGTTAAAATAAGCTGTTGCTTTGTTCATTCTCATCATTTAGAAATAGTGGGATCCTTGGGGCCAATCTGATCGATGCTCCAGCAAATCCAGACAAGTCGTCTCCGTTTGCGAGTTTAGATCATTTCTATGTATTAACTCGTGTTGGTTTTATGACGTTTGTGAGCTGTATAAAAAGCCTGTTCTTTGTTTTGCCGTTCAGATTAGGGAGAGATGGATCTTGTGTGAGGGACAGAAGGTTTTGTTTTTCATTTCTCTGTGATTGTGTGCACAATTGCATCAATAAATCCAGACTCTTCTCCAGTTTTTATTTTTCGCAGATTTAGAAATCCACAACACTACAACAACAACCACAGCCAGGACAGCTGCCACTGCCACTATAAACTACAATATCAAAATAGTTTTGTCCATTTAACTTTTATATGCTCCTTGCAAATTCAGTAAATCTATTTTTCAACCTGCAAGACTTGCACATAGAGAAAGTAATAGATGTTTTATAGAACTAAGTTCTTTTTGGCATTCAGCGACTGGACATTGCGATGAAAGGTGTGGCATTAGATGACGTTTAGGAGATGTTTTCACCCCAGAGCCTGGACACTGGAGGTGGTAGAGGTGACCATGTGGAGAGTGAAGGGGACAATGGTTAGGGTTAGGTCTTAGGGTTAGGTCTTCCCAGCTGAACTTAGTTTTAGTTTGATAAAACTCTAGAGCCTTAACCTGCAGATAGAAACACATCCAAGTTTGTCTCATTCTCAGTTTATGAACAGGCCTCATGTGAAGCTCAGAAGCTCCAGAATCCCCTCCCTGAGCTGCAGAGGCTGCACTCGCACTGATCCATGATGGGCTGCACGGTCTGGGGTTAAGGTAGTGACCGTTCAGATTTATTTATATGTGGGACAAAAAAAGGGACAAAAAATTAGCAAATCAGCATTTCAATTGTTATCAATAAAGTTTTATTTGATGCAGACCAGTAGGGGTGACAGCAGCTCATTTCTTGTGTCCTTGGGCAAGACACTTAACACCCTCTCCTCCAGTGTTGTCATACACCAGTTTGTCTGTGTGTGTGAGTGGGTGAGTGGTTCCTTGATGTAAATTGCTTTGAGTGCGTTGAAGGTGGAAAGACCATTCCTCAAATCTAAGGCAATACAAATTCTCCATACCCTCCCTTTAATACTTTAATATTTACTAAATTAATGTTAGGAAAAAAAACAAAACTTGGCTATAATTAGATGCAGACAGCACACGGCAGACACATTTTGACCCCAAGAGCTGAATTTACATTAATGGGGCAAGACAAACTGTACTTTATTAAATGAAAAAGCCCCTTAAGCCCCTTTTAAGTTTATCTGCCATTTTACATATTTTGTCTTTTTGTCCAACCACTTAACCGCGTATGACTTTTATATTTTAATTCAAACACAACAAATAAACTACGTACGATAATGCACATGTCCTACCATCTGCACAAATGCGTTTTTACCATTTAGTTTTTTTTTCACAAGTCTTTACAGCTCTGGCCCTTTGCACGCGCACTAACCCTATATGAACCACATTAGCGTACATATTGTCTCTCCAGTCCAATGCCTTAAGCCGCTCATACCACAGCTGTGTTCACTTTTAAATCGCTCAACCAGGAACCTGCGCACATCACGGACACGTAAAAAAGCCACCCTCTGGGACATTAGACCCGTGGCATGCCCGTACGCGAGGCTGATCACGCAGGTAAAAAACTGCTCCCGGGGCCGGCGTGTGACATGTGAGCGCAGAAAGGGGAGGTTAAAGCGGGAGTTACGGGCCAGGCCGGCTTATTCCAGGATTTAGGAGTTAAACGTGGTGGAGCGCGCGTGATTTTCCATGGAACAGAAATAACATGGATTCCTGAAGGTGTTTTCTGTGTTCGTACGGATTTAGTTGTAGATTTTCATGATGTCATAGTTTCAGATGCGACCGGAGATTTACTGATTTTGGAAGAAGTATCCAGACGTTATGATGATCCACAAATAAACCCACAAATGATCCACAAATTAACCCAAATTGAACCTTAGTATTGTTAAGAATCGGCTCCACAAACCTGCCTTATTAATCTCAGGGATGCACCAATCCAGCTTTTTCAGTTCCAATACCAATAGTGATGCTTTGACTAAACGATACTGTGTAGGGATGGAAAATGGAACTTATTTCCTTAAAACACTGTTAACTTATCGCACAAGAATTCCACTTGTGTTTAGTTAAAGGTGCACTGTGCTCTACCTCACATTTGTTCAATTACAGGTGGTTTTATAACTCAAGCAAACCAAAAATGCCTGTTTTTGAGGCATTGTGACTGTGACTTGGCCGCACAGGATAAGTACATTTTGGGGACTTCTGTTACTTTGCAAATTGCTGCCCCACCTCTGTGTTACATACAGCGCATTCACCTGGGATAAGCAAAGTCTGTAAATTACTCTATTTTACTGCCATTCACTGAGATGGAAAGAGAAAAGAACATAAAAAGAAAAGAAAGAGTTAGAAAATGTGCGTAATTACAACACTGAGATGCATATTTGCACGGGAAACAAACGGTCCACAGGTAATACTAATCCTATGTAAATAGGGCTTTTGACAAAACTTTATGGCACTTATTTCCTTAAAACACAGGTAACTTTACATACAAGAGATCCACTTGTGTTAAGTTAAAGGTGCACTGTGCTCTACCTCACATTTATTCAATTACAAGTGGTTTTATAGCTCAAGAATGCCAAAAATGCTGTTTTTGAGGCATTCTGACTGTGACTTGATCTGGTTTGGTCTCCATGAAGATAGAAAGGTTGAAACATTCCAGCCAAAGCAATAACATCTCTATGCAGAAAAGTATTTGACGGACCCTCCACCAAAAAAGTTATGCACCTTTTAATGTCATGTATCTTTCGATTTACTACTGAACCGCCTTGTATGAATAAAAGTTCAAACATTATGAGATGTTCTAGGGCAAAATCAGTCTGTAAATGGTATTGTCCAATTAAAGGCCCAACCAGGATATCTCTTTAACCGATATCATGGAACCAATATTGGCATTGATATGCGATACCAATATCGGTATTAATCCCAAATTAAGCTTGAGGCTTAATATCCATTCAACTGACAACAATTACATCTTTGGGCTGAAGAATGGCACCACTGTTTGAAGTTGTGTTGGAAAAAATTTGTACTGGTAGACGCTTTCACTAGAATCATGTGGATACTTTCATTTGCCATCTCTATTAAATAAAAGGTAAAAGGTAGGTATTAACTGAAAACTGCCACTACATTAGAGCGACCAGATGTTCCTATTCACCCAGGACAGTCCCAGTTTTGATCCCTGTGGCCCCTGTCCCAGCAGATTTAAACAAAACCACTGATTTGTCCCAGTTTTATCCAAGAAATGTCCCTGGTGTCCCTATTTTTGACAAATTTGATCCCTGCCAGCAGTAAAAAGAGGCATAAACTGTCATTTGTTGGGGTAAAATACAGAAAAACTGCTTAAAAATGACCAAAACACAAAGAAAATGTGTCTATACTGACTCACATGTTAGTCATACAGCACTTTGAGCTTTGGAGATGCAGACAGACTAACAATAAAGTATTACTCAAACATGTGTGACTAAAACAAAACAGAACTCCAGGTATGTATTTGATGAGATAACGACATTAAAACGTGACTTAAAGCTCACAAGAGCCAGTTCCGTGTAATATAGGACATTTAAAACGTTTAATGAATACATAATTGTCTTGTAGTTGTAAATCGGAGCGTGCCTGATGTGTCCGCTGGGCCCGCTCATATCACCGCCCCCTGTTTACCACTTGCTCACCGGTCACGCTGCCTGACCCTGCCCACTGAAGCACGCTAATGCTAGTGTTAACAGCGTGCTAATGACCCGGTGGAATAGGCTAGTCGTCCGTCAGAGCCGTGCCCGCGCTGTGAACGAGGGGCATTTGTTTGGGGCTAATGGCCTGGCAGCTCGCGGGGCAGTGACAAGAGGTACATCCAGGAACACCCGCCAGATTGATCCGCAACCGTCAGCGTGATGTGGCCCAGTGACGTCTGATGGTGTCCCGGTGAAATGTAAAAGCACTGGGTAAGAATGAATCACGGTCAGGTACATTAAAAGTCTCTTATCATGCAAAATTTACTCTTAAGTCAAACTTTAAGTCATGTTATAATGTTGTTGCGTCTCAAAAACATAGCTGGAGTTGTGTTTTGTTTCATTCACACGTTTGAGCAATCCTGGTTTATTTACTGCAACTTTTTAATCTTTTTTTTAGTATAAATTGGCAATTCAAGGCCTGAAATTACCCAAATGATTTTAATTAAAGTGTATGGCGTTTAAAAACACAGGAAGGACCACATTTATTTTGTATTTTATGTTTGAGAAGCCTAAATGTGCAGTGTTTGTGCATTAAACGTGTGAATGTTATTGTTAATTGTTAATGATGTTGTTTCCTCATTAAAAATATACCTGGAGTTGTGTTTCGTTTAAACGATCAGAAAAATTGTGTAATATGGGGGTTTTTAATGGAACTTGATGTAAGATTTAGATTTTTCCATGCCATAATGTGTCCGCAGTTGTGAGGTAGACATGTTCATATTAAATACAGCTTTTACCGATTTACTAATACTGATTTGCTAATTACAAAAACATTGGACATGACGGCCAAGTTGTTATAATTTGGTGTTTTTTGGTGTTCGTTCTGTTTTCAGTCCAATCAGAAAGCAGATCAGACACTTGTTGATACTAACTCTACATTCTGTTGAAAGTCGGTAGTCGATAAATCCGAGTCAGTTCTCTCGACATCCGTTGTAAATGCGGTTCATTGCAACAGTCGGGGAAAATATGGACGTCCGAGAAAGTTTAATGTAACGTCAGGTATCGCTGGGTCCTAAATAGAGTCTGTTAAGTTTCAATAGTGATGCGTTGACTTTAAGTATTTGCCGATACTAAGTGATACTAGTGTAGCGCTGGAAAATGGCACTTATTTCCTTAAAACGCAGGTAACTTATCACACAAGAGACCCAGTTGTGTTTAGTTCAAAGTTCACTGTGCTCTACCTTAATTTTATTCAATTACAGGTGGTTTTATAGCTCAAAAATTGTGTTTTTTTGAGGCATTCTGACTGTGACTTGGTCTGGTTTGGTCTCCGTGAAGATAGAAAAGTTGAAACCATCCAGACAAAGCAATAACGTGTAAGTAGTCGATAAATCCGAGTCAGTTCTCCCGACATCTGTTGTAAATGTGCTCCATTGCAACAGTTGGGGAAAATATAGACGCCCGAGAAAGTTTAATGTAACGTCAGGAATCGCTGGCTCCTGCTAATAAATAGTCTGTTAGCGACTCAATTATGGCAGTTTGACTATTACATGTTCAGTAAAAAACTTCTGCCGACTGTCAAATGATGTGAAAGAAAGTCTAAATGTCACGACAAAGCTTTTAGAAGACACTTTCTCTACACATACACAGCTTAACATGTCAAAATGACGAAAAGACAATTCTCCCCGTTTACTGTGTGCGGCGACGTTTTTGCTGTGACTATAAATCCAACCGACTCTGCACCGAACTAGCCCGAGTTTGTGTTTCGTAACCTCGATTTGATTGGCCGGTCCATTGCTCTTTCTCGACGTGGAGGTTCTTTTTCCTTGAGTGAAAGTAGTATTAAAATATTTGACAAGGTATTGATACTGAAAACCCGCTCACAGGACAGAAATGAACCTTTCCTGAAGCTTTAGAAAGATCTTGAGCTGTAGCAGAACAAGTATAAGAGCAAATAGACGAGTATAGGCCCATACACAGATATAAGACCACATGGGAATAGAAAAAAAAGTACTACCTTTTAATGTTGAAACTCGTATTCTGTTATGATTTTATGAGATTCTAGAGAGCTTTAATTATCACTGTGGTACTGGAACTGTCCTTGAGTATCAAACTCTCCTTTATTAAATGAAAAAAAACAACAACACTGTAAACCTGAATAAGTTACCAGAACTCAAAACAATTGAGGCAATCGATTACCTCAATTATTTTAAGTTGATGAACTTAAAAGTCACAATCTTCCAGAACTTGGTTGGATGCTCACTACTTGTGCCTTTTAAAAACAGCTGAATTAAAAGTGTTCATTTACTTTTCATTTAATATCTGAGTTGGGAACTCAGATATTTGCAGTTTATATGCCTCATAGTTTTCTGTTAAGACGACTCAATCATTTTGAAATTGTATTGTATTTTAGAATGTACCGTATTTTCCGGACTATAAATCGCACCAACCAAAAAATGTGTAATGAAGAAAAAAAACAAAACAAGTCACACCGGACTATAAATCACACTTTTTGGGGGAAATTTATATTATAAAATCAGAGCTCAAGAACCAACATTTCATGTTAAAAGGCGAGTTAGAGAAGTTATAGTAATAAAAACAACCGAATAGAGAACAATTCATGTATCATTTGTTCGTTTTGCAATATGGAACCAAAAATAAGAAAACTAAAAAACAGCTCTTTTCTTTATTATTTGTCTCTAAAACCAAAATGAAAAAACGGATAACGATTTGTTTTCATTTTTTATTCATAAATACGATTCATATATATTTGGTCTCTGGGCTGTCAGTGTGAAAAATGTAATATATAAGTCACACTTGAATATAAGTCGCAGGAACCACCCAGACCATGAAAAAAAACGACGTATAGTCCGAAAAATATGGTGCTATGTAAATGAAGTTTATTTTTTAAATCGTCCCCATTTGAAACAATAAAAATAACAGGACTTGTAATTACTTAATTCTACTAAGTTGTACCTCATCTGTGTTTTTAAGTTGTGCTCAATTATACACTGGAAATATATCAATATGTAGGTAAGTTAAAATGACTTAAATTAAGAACATTTTACTTTATTTGAGTCAATTCAACTTGACAAGTGAAATAGTAAAATAAAAGTGAAATCTGCCAGTGGAATAAGTGTTTTTTCTTAATTCAAGCAACATTTGATTTTATTTCTTATTTTCAGTGCATTTTAAGTTGTTGTTTTTCTTATTTTAAGTGTAGCAAGATGTATTTTCATATTTGAAGTACAAAAATCTTGTTCCACTGGCAGATCATTTTACTTGCCAAGTGAAATTTACTCAAATCATGGTAAAAGTTTCTTAATCCAAGTCATTTCTATCTTGACTAGATTTAGTTTTTTGCAGTTTACCCATAATGGTTCACTTTATTAAAAAACATTTGTTAAAATTACTAAAAGAAGAACATGTTACGGCAACTTGGCATAATTAAGTTACTACGACTATTTCTAAAACTTTGAGTGTACACAACGTCGTCTATTTAATCACTTTGAACGTTCGGGTTTACGGTGCACTTATTAGTAGTTGTAGATGCTTCAAGACCAGGTTACGGGTCAGATCTACGGAGAGGCGACCCCTTTAAAATGCACAGAACCAATTCCCTGCAGAGAATTAGCTTCTTCTCAGCTCTGCCTCTCCGAGTACATGTGCTTGTTCTAGTCCTTTTCTCTCTGGGACAACAGACGGAGCCAACACTGAGCTGCATTATGTAACCCTCCATTATGTCGGCCATATTATCAGATTATCATGTAGTAAGTGTATAAAGGACATGATATGAGAGAGTCATTAAATAGGAGTTTCTATCATTGGACTAAGTGCTTATGTAGTAATTGGCCACCGTGTTCGAGCAGCAGACGGGCGCAGTTCTGTAGCAGCAGCACCAGGGTGACCGCAGTGCAGCTCCTGGGGATCCATGTCAGATTTAAAAAGACCTATTCGACCTAGACCTAAAAACCTGCCAGACCTAAAATCGACTTTTCAGAGCTTTGAGCCATATTAGAGTTGCTTTCCCTCTCATTTTTCAAGTTGTATTTGGAGCAATCTTTACTTACTTACTACTTTAAGACACCAAACTGCTGATTAACTCGTGTTTTCACCACCACCAGATATGGCTACTGCTCTGTCCTTACTTTGTTCTCCAGGTTTATTATCTTAACCTGTGATACCTGCTTAGACTGCTGCCCCCGCGACCCGGCCCCAGATAAGCGGAAGAAGATGGATGAATGGATGGATGCATAGTCATTTTGGTACAAATGGGAAAAAAAGGGCTGTTCGCTTGCGTGATCTTTAGCTATCAGAGGTGCCGACTCTTTTTTGTGATGATGTTCATGAAGACGTCAGCTCCCAGTGGGTATTTAAGTTTTCTAATGCAGAAATCAGCTGACTTTTTTATTTTATTACGTTGTTTAGATCAATATTATGTTTTTAAATCTGCAAATTATAACATAAAGATCCACGTGTGTCATAGATTATAAGTGTATAGCAGGCACAAACACAGTAAGTCTTTAAACTATAGGTTCATGGTCAGAAGTACCCAGCTGTAGTTGAAATAGTCCTGACACAATGAAAGTGCGTCATGTCACAATGGTTTTCTCTCTTCTTTAAAGGAACTGTATGTAACTACACTATTGAAGTTTTAACAAAAAGTTATTACAATCACAACTGACTGTGTGTTGCCAGAGGCTTAACCTGCAGATAGAGACACATCCAAGTTTGTCTCATTCTCAGTTTATGCACAGGCCTCATGTGAAAGCTCAGAACCTCCAGAATTCCCTCCCTGAGCTGCAGAGGCCGCACTAGCACTGACTTATGATCGGCTGCTGGAGCTGGGGTTTAGGGAGTGAATATTCAGATCAGAGAGAGGCATTTAACACACAAACCCTGCATATTTAGGCTGAGAAAACACCCTGTTCCACCTTGTGATGCCGTGTGGTGATACAGGAAGTGCCCCACTGTTTCCACACACCTTCACTAGACTCATTTGGATAATTGGAAAACAGCCCTGGAATTGCCCTCATCTCTACGGAACTGAAGATAAAAGGAGCTGTTCACTTAAACTATGCATCACGACACCACAAGGTGGAACAGAACATTTTGAGCTTTGGAGATGTAAACCGCTTAATGAATTGAGCTTAAAAATGACACATGTGAATGAAACTAAACACAATTCCAGGTATGTTTTTGAAGAGGTAACAACATTATAACATGGGTAAAAGCTCACAACAGAATATTTTTTTTAATAACTTTTACCTTCTTGTTTATCAAATGCAGCCCAGAGTTGAACTAGGTGACATCAACATCCCATTTGCACACATTAGCTGTGCTCGTATATATAGCCTGAGCAGGAGCATCATGTGAGCAGACTCGGGCCTCTCCTGCAGCTCTGCGGAGAGCTGCTGCACCGTGGCTTGATTGGCATCTGTGGCATAAGAGCGAGAAAAGTACGCGGCCATTTTACACGGTCAACTTTAGAAGCACTGATTAGAATCAAGGCTGTATAGGTAAGAGCTGTATGTTATTGCACCCAAGCTAGATTAAAGCTGCGTTACATACATTCATGGGGGTGATACCTCTATGCGTGTCCGAGAGGCGCTGGCAAATCGAACCTGGAAACTTCTTGCTGTAAGGCCAGTGCTTTCCTTTCTGTGCGGTTTGCATGTTCTCCCTGTCTCTGGGTGGGTTTCCTGGAACAACATATTTGGGCCTCAATATTTATCTTGTACAATTTCTTTGTATTTGGGGCCATATTTTATTTCTACACTGCAATAAGCTTTTGAGGTGAAGAGAGTTGAATAAATCTTCCATCACTCATTATAGACAGAAGTTAATATTTAAGTGTTATTCTGCTCTTTATCTGTTGCACCTCATATTTTTGAACTGTATTATTGTTTATAATCAACCATTTAGAATAGTTTGGGGGTCTATTTGTCATCTATAGTTTATTCAGCAATATATTCCACTTCAAAATGAGTTATCCTGACAGCCCCACGCCCGACAAGTTGCTCCAGAGACATTTAAAGACGGGTCAAATGCAGAGGACACGTCTCCCTACAGGGACAGTAAAATGTACCTTAACCTTAAAGGCTGTATTAGGCAAATTTTACTCTCTTTACTGAGCTCTAAGCCATTTAAGAACGCTGTCACCTCCTCAAATACAAATGGAATTGCTTTGTTTCATTCACACATGTTCGAGTAACCCTTTATTATTAGTCTGTCTACATCTCCACAGCTCGAAATGTTGTGTTTTCAAGTGAACAACTCCTTTTACCTTTTGTTCAGTAGGTAATTCCAGTGCTGAAATTACCCAAGTGACTCTAGCGACAGTTTTGGGTTTGGGGTTTGTGTGTTAAACACGTGTGAATGAAACAAAACGCAACTCCAGGGCTATTTCTGATGAGAAATCGTTATCACATAGATTAGAAAATGGCATAATGTGGACGCTTTAACCTAGTTCTGTAGAAAGACCAGTCTGCTTTCAAAGATCGCCTGGTTTTCAAGGTATTATTATAATTTTTTCACTATTAAAACACCTAGAATGGAAGAAATGCAATACAGGTTTAATGCCATACTGTGGAACAAAGCCTGTAATGGAGTAACTTTCAAATAGTAAATCCTGAAATACCAGCATAATACGGCCTCACGGAGCAAATAATGTATTCACTGCTCAGAACCTTAACTATTAAAATCCACCATTCTTCCTTGTCAATCAACTAAGCTATAATTTAGACCCGGGACAGGAGCGGACCTTTGTGACCGCAATTTGGGCTCGGTTCACCTTTTTAAATCCACATTACACACTTTAGAAAACCTGAAATGAAAAGCTTGGCCTCGCTGTGGAGCTGTGAGGAGCGTGGAGAGGGACAGATGAACGGAGCGCTGCCAGTAAACACCGGCGCGCTCAGGTGTCCAAACAAAAATCCAGGTTTTAAAATATTTTTAGAGGGAGCGCTCGCGTCGAGTGCCAATTTAGGCGCTGTGCAGTTTGGAGGTGAATGCAGGAAAAGCAGAGCGGAGTGGATACGGTGTTTTGGAGAGGTATGGGCTTCAAAATGTGTGCAGTGGAATGGATCTTGACGTTTGTTCAGAGGTTTCCAGGTTCGACAAAGGAAAAGGCGATATACAGTATCTCTTCCAGTATAGTATTAATATTCTGTACCTATATTCAATACCAATAATTCCTCGTGTGCCCTTTTTGAGCAGATACAAGGCACAATTAGCCCGACTAGCACCACCTAGTGTCTCTGCTCAGGTTCATTTCCCTCCAGCGTCCAGGTCGGGAATCTGAACACACTCGGCGGTTTACAAGAACCCCAAAAGTTGTAGTTGTAGCACCGGCCAATCAGTGAAGCGATGTGTTGGCCAGAACCAACCCGATTTGCGACAGCAGACTGCAGACGCTCTCCTCCTTTGGACTTCCTTTGTCAAATAATAACTTTGCATTGTTTAATCGGACCTTTAATTCGCACAAACGACAATGCTTGTTGACGCAGTTACTTGGACTCCGCTGAGTGTTCCGGTGCATTACATACGTCACCACCAAACAGCAGCGATTGGTTGAATAAAAAAGTACCCGTCTACCGTCGAATGAACGAATCCTAATGCTGTGAGATCAGATGGTTTCCACGAAGTGAAACTGGCTGAGGAATCAGGCTAAGACATAATGGGCATAGAAGAGCATTATATAATAAATTTTTTTAACATTACAGTACATACTTTTTATTATTATTTGTGTGATAATGACATCGATATACATTTGTTGGCCTTGCTATGGATTTTGAAGGTCCTATATTACACAAAATAGACTCTTGTGAGCTTTAAGTCGGGTAAGAATCTTGTCACCTCATTAAAAACAGACCACACATGTTTGAGAAACCCTTTTATTATTAGTCTGTCTACATCTCCAAAGCTCAAAATGTTCTGTTCCACCTTGTGATGTCATGAAGCGGTGGGTTACAAGTTGACAGCCACATTTCTGCAGTAGAGATGAGCTCTAGTGAAGGCGTATGGAGGCATGGAGTCTAAAAACACAGTGGAGCACTTCCTGTATTACCTTATGACATTAAAGTTCGAAGTTAGCTGTATTGTCAGTTTCTTCACATGTACTAGTCACACAAACGAATCGCAATTACGTTTCTCCCTATTCCATGTATAGACAAGACAAGACAAACATTAAAGTGCAAAACAGGACACAACAATAACATTTATATATCTATTAAAATACTGTCTAATGCATTACTAAATACTGAAACAATAAATACTAAATACAGTCAATCAATGAAATACTGTCCCACTTTAACTCTAGGCTTTTAACTGTATGTTTTAATTATACTTAATTTGTTTATGTTGTTGTAAGGCGACTTTGAGAGTCCAAAAAGGCGCCTAATAAATAAAAATTATTATTATTATTAACCACTAACCACTACAGTAACCATAGATAAATAAATTAGGCTGAAAATACCAAACAAAATCACAAAGTGGAACAGAGTGTTTTCCGTTGAAGAGAAGAACTCGGCCTAAATATGTAGAGTTTGTGTGTTTAAACGTGTGAATGAAACAAAACACAACCCCAGGTCTGTTTGTGCTGAGGAAACATAACAGATCAGAAAATAGTGGTATTTTTTAGAGGTATTTAACAGAGTAAGACCCGTCTGTCCCATATCGCAGTGTCCCTCAGGCTCCGGGCTCCTCTGTTCTCTGGGTTGTGCACTGGGGCTGTACCGTACGTTTGCAGCCCCACAGTGCTGGAGATTTGTGGTGCAACTAGGTCACCCTGCATGGCAACAGGCCTGCAGGTGGACAATAACACGGGGTATTCTCTGGGTGAAGCCTCTGGGTCCTCTGGGTGCTCCGGTTTACTCCATCAACCTGAAAAAATGCTCCATAAACAGCCTCAGTGTTTCATAATAGCACTGGGTTAAGGACTGGTCAAAAGAAACGAACGGTTTTGAACTCTAAACCTAGTTTGTTTTAAATAGATAGAAACCTTCATAATCTGTCCTCTGCAGATTTGTTTTGACCTTGAGAGCTGCTTGTACAAATTTTCCTCAAATACATGATGAAAAAATAGAGTAGAGGACCTTTTAATGGGCATGGTTACGGTACACTGTTTTCTTCAACTGCAAATTGTACCAAATAATTTTAGTCTTCCTGTTTTGTTGTTTTTAAAATCCATACCTTGACCAAATTTGTTCCTTTCTGTCTCAGTGAGCCTGTAGCCTGCACATAGGGATGCACTGATACTGATACGTGATCAGATATCGGCGTCGATCCAGGATATTGTACTGGATCTGATTTCAATTCTAGGATATTGGTTCAGAGTCCATATCCCAGTTGGTCCTTTTATTTTAATGTAATAAAACTTTTTACAGGCTGATAAAAAAATGTATCATAATGTTGGAACTTTTATTCATACGAAACTGCTCAGTAGCTCCTTCAGGATAAATAAAGCAACTGGACTGTGAAATAAGGGAACAGTTTTTTGGGAGAATAAAGACGTTTCAAGTCTCTGCAGATACTTTAAAAAGTGTAATTACTTAAAGTTAAGCCTCGGAATCTGTGTCGAAGCTGAAAAGGTTTGGATTGGTGCATGCCTACCTGCACCTCTATGGATTTTAAAACAGAAACTACAATGAAGCGCCTCATGGGAAAGCTCAGAACCTCCAGAATCCCCTCCCTGAGCTGCAGCGGCTGCACTAGCACTGACTCATGACCGCTGCAGGCACTGGGGTTTAAGTAGTGACCGTTCAGATGATGAACAGCTTGGCCATCGTGTCCAAGGCTTTTCTAATTAAGAACAAATCGCCATTACAGGTCTCAATAAAAGCTGGGGACACAGAAGGTCACGGTCATGAAATTTGAATAATGAAATCTGCATATCCTCCTGATTACCCAGAGGAGGACATCGGACTCATGCTTTAAGTGTTCCTATGGAAAAGGAACGCACAATGACACATGTTTTTTAAAGGGTATATTACACAAAAATGACTCTTGAGATGTTTAAGCCATGTCACCTCCTCAAAAACAGACCTGGAGTTTTTTTTTTTTTCATTCACACATGTTTGAGTAACTCTTTATTATTAGTCTGTGTACATCTCCAAAGCTCAAAATGCTCTGTTCCACCTTGTGATGTCACAAAGCCGTCATTTTCAAGTTAACAGCTCCTTTCACCTTTAATTCAGTAGAAATTTGCAATTCCAAAACTGAAATTATCCATATGATAGTGAAGGTGTGTGGGGTTTTTACCACAGGACATCTCAAGGTGGGACAGAGCACTTTGAGATTCAGAGGGACAAAATACAGCCTGAATATCGTTAGACTAATAGCATAGTTGCCTAAGTCATATCTGAAAAAGAAAGCTTTTCTTTTTATATTATTGATATTGTAACAGATATTGTAACAGAACGTCCCGAAAAAAGAAAGACACATTGATTGCAGGTGATGCAGCAGTGGAAGGAGAGTAAAGTTAGGCAGATATCACAATTTGGCCAAAAAATGACTTGGGCAATTATGCTATGAGGCTAATGAAATGCAAGATTTGTCTGTTCAACGTTTGAATAAAACAAAACACAACTCCAGCATGGGAAAAAAACTATCTAGGCAAGTTAAAATGACTTAAATTAAGAACATTTTACTTTGAGTAGATTCAACTTGAAAAGCAAAATGATCTGCCTGTGGAATAAGTGTTTTTTTCTTAATTCAAGAAACATTTGATTTTGTTTATTTTAAGTGCAAAAAGTTGTTGTTTATTGTGTGTAGCAAGACATATTTTCATATTTTAAGTACATAAAGTATTATTCCAATGGCAGATCAAGTGAAATGTACACAAATCATGATAAAAATTTCTTAATTCAAGTCATCTTAACGCGACTAGATTTAGTTTTTTGCAGTGAGGTACATTTGTGATGAAGAAACGACATAACATAGATCAGAAAATGGCGTAATCTGGGCCCTTTTTTAAGTCATAAAACAGAAAATACCAAACGCAAAGGTGTCAAAATCACCAATCCCGACATCCCCTCCTTGGAAAACGATCTCATTCCCCCTGAATAAAGTCAGCCGGCTCACGCTGCGTTACATAACAAACCGCCGAGTACCATCTCCCCCCCGCGCCTCCTCCGTCTGCTCCTCGTCTTCCCCTTCACCCTCCCTCCGGTGAGCGTACGTACAGGGCAGACCGGCTGGGGGCCCGTCCGCTGCGACCTCCGCGGCCTCCCCGGGGCACGCCCAGCTGTCTGCCCCCGGTTACCCCAGCCGCGAGTCCTCCTCTCCCGGCTGCAGCCCACCTCCGCACCCCGCTCCCCGCGCCCTCCACGGGACCTTGAGGTATTTTTAACCCCCCGTATCGGTCGTGTACGGCGGCAGCGGAGGCGCAGGTGGGGGCTCGCGCTCGCACAGATGGCCGCAGTGTTTAAATATTGATTAGCGGCTGCAGGTTGAAGAAGAGGGAGAAAGGGAGAGGGGACGAAGGGTGGGATCAGCGGAGCAGCAGGGATTCAAACCGGGGAAGGATGGAGCGTGTGAGGCATTCATGAGGTTCTGCGCTCCTCGGGGTTGTGGACACGTCGGCGCTGATCTCCGTAGTGAATAATGCATAATAAAAAATGTATGTAAACAGAAAAGTGCATCATTTATCAGAGACCGGTGGATGCAAAGGCCTGACAAAGGTGCAGTGACTCCCAAGCACTGAAGCTGTTGTTTAAGATACAGTGTGTAACCTTAACTTCGATGGAAATAAAGTTAAAACTATACTCTGACATAAAACATCTCCATGAAGAGTGTTCATAGTGTAGAAGGGCCGATTCTCTCCTGCCCTGTGGAACGTTTGCCATTTTTGTGAGTTCGCAAACACTTGAGAATCTCTGGGTAAATGTGTCTGGTCCAATCACGGGGCAGCAGTTGTGTGTGTGAAACCCAGCGCTGAATGAACCAAAAAAACATCAGTCAAACTTTATTTGTACAGCTTTTCATACGTTGGAGATGTAGCACAAAGAGCTTCACATGCAACAGAAACATGACAATGATTAAAACCAACACCACCCCATTGTTTCTCCCACATTTACAACAGTTTAAAGAGACAAAAATAAAACCTAAAGCTCCTAAAGGTTATAGTAAAAATAAAAATGGAGAGCTAAAATTAGATAGAGAGGAAGTAAAATATTAATAATTTAATTTAAAACAAATATACTACGAATAAAAAAAAATTAAAACAAGTAAAAGTTTCAATTAAAAGCTAAATTAAAAAGATTTTTTGAGACATTTTGAGTTTACTCAAATAAACGGGGCCGTAAAAGCCGAATGACGCCTCACCCTGACAGACGTACTTTACTTCTACTATACTATTTAGTTTGTGAAAAATGTGCAGAGGGAAGCCCTTTGAGCATTAGTGGACAGGGAAGATGCTGATTTCTTTATTTAATTGATTTATTTCAGCTTGTCTGGTCGTTGGTTCTGATCTCCTTCAGTCAGAGCATCCCAGACTGATGTGCAGGACTCATTTCAGAGGGCAACAGCACAGACACAGATACATACAGTGCAGCTTTGTTGTAGTGAGCTATTTTGACTATATTTCTATACTGTTGTGGGTTCTTTTTAATGAAAAGAGATAATATGGCGTAGTCAAAATAGTGTTGGTGAGGTTTATTTACAGAAGTGCACAAAAGTGGGAAAAAATAGAAGAAAAGGATATATTTACAGGTTTTAGCAGTCCCAAATAATAATAAATAAAGAGCTGGTGCCTGTGGTGCACACAGCTCTCAAGACACACACACACACACACACTGCCTTTTATAGCGCGAGGCTCCGCCCACACACGAAAACTGCTTTTGTCTCTACCGATAGAAATAATTAACTTTTAATAGTAAAAAAAATCATAAACATTCCCAGAAACAAAAATACTCTACTAATGACCAGGCAGAAAAAAATAAAATAAAATTCAGAACAAAAATAAAAAAGTCACGTAACGTCCCTCATGTGCGCCCTGCCTGACGTCACATAATCTGGAATCGAAAGGCGCTCAGGTCGGCCGAATGACACTGACAAGGAGGAGCGACGGACATGGAGGAAAGTTTGAAATGGAAAATTTGGAAAGTTTGAAATGGAAAGTTTGAAATGGAAAATTTGGAAAGTTTGAAATGGAAAGTTTGAAATGGAAAAAAATGGAAAGTTTGAAATGGAAAGGAGGGCTATGGAGAAGGGAAGATTGCTGCACAACCATTCTGGAAAAAACAATACCTAGGTAAGTTAAATGACTTAAATTAAGAACATTTTACTTTATTTGAGCATATTCAGCTTGAGAAGTGAAATTATCTGGCAGTGGAATAAGTGTTTTTTTTCTCTTAATTCAAGCAACATTTGATTTTGTTCCGTATTTTAAGTGCAGCAAGATGTATTTTCATATTTTAAGTACAAAAATGTTGCTGCACTGTCAGGTAATTTTACTTGTCAAGTGAAATGTGCTCAAATCATGGTAAAACTTTCTTAATTCAAGTCATCTTAACTTGGCATCTAAACATTAAAAGCTGAGTCAGTACGGAGCTGTGAGCGTCAGCAGGGCGAAAAAGGGTCATTCTCAGAGTAATGACAGATTGAATATAGGAGAATAAAGTTTACTCAAGCCGTCTTTAAACAGAATGAAAATGTCAGTGAAGTAGATTAGCTGTATAGGGAAGCATTTTTCCCCAGAGTTCGTCCTTTTGAGAACTTTCCAATATTGAGCACCTTCTTCAGTTCTGAAAAAGCCTTGTGGATGAGCTTCGAAATGTCTTCACTCAAAACTTTTGTCCAGCTGAACAGAATTTAATATTTTTTTTGCTATGGATGGACCCGGATGACTGAGGGATTACACCAGACATTATTTTTAGCGGCTCTAAATCTCATTCATTTCATAGGATTTTCGCAAAATATCCCACTTTTCAACTTTTTTCCCCGAAGTTCTGCCTCTTCCTTCAGACAGTGGAGAATATTTGACGTTTCATCTGAAGGCTGTAGTCTGAGCTGCCATTCAGCGCCGGCATAAACCTGTCAGGAGCACATGAGCTAATGCCGACGCCCTGATGCCAATGTCACCCGCACGTACCCGTCTCATTATACAGGGCGACCGCCACATCCACATTCTGATGAACGCTCCTCCCATCAGCGTAATGAGGTCGGGGGTCAAGTCTCGGCGCTGAGGTGAATCTTAACAAGGTCAGACCGGAAAACGGCCCGGTGGGACGGCGACTGCATTACTGTTACAGCTACGGACGGAAAAATGAGTTAAAACTGGACTTTGTTTGTAATAATTGCTGTTAAACTTTGTCCCTGTCAAGTCGATGTGAACTGAGCGGTGCTGGGTATTGGTCCGCTAACCCAAATGTTTGCCAGCGTCATTTCTGCTGTTAATATTCTCTGCTCTTGTGTCATTTGGCAAGGCATGCTGTAAATTTCTCAAGATTTTAAAGCTTATATCAGGTTATTCATCTTGTTTTCAGATTTATTATCGACTTAGTTCTGAGACTGCTTAAAGTTGAACTCCGGTGCGTTTGAAGCTAAAGTCCGTTGCTAGAGGTGGTTGAATTCTGTCAGAAGCCAAAAAACGGCACAGATCAGTGTTTCCTCTGCGGAGATCTCACTGTGGCAGTGAGTCTGTCAAGGCAACAAACTAGTGTAGTGATGGGGGCAAGTTCTGAACTTCCACGTAAAACCCCAATTTGCTTCACACTGAAGAAGCTTAACACCACTTTAACCCATCTTACAACAGCCTCAAGTCGAACAAACAAAACTCTCTGCCTGGTTCACTCATTAGTGTCTGGAAATGTTAGAAAACAACTTTATAAGCAGACTTACACTTACCTCTGTTGATTTCCCACTGCACAGGCCAAAGCCCAAAAGACTCGATTGTCGACTCCAGCGGCGGCGAGAGGCTCGAGCCTCCAGAAGCAACAAGTGAGAATCGAATACTGACTGAAGAACAATAGAAACTGAAAGTTGTTGAAAGAAAATGGTTTGGGAATGTATTTTTTTAGCGTTTTCCAAAAAATATAATTCACACATAAATAAATGGGATTAGAAACGGCTTCCGCAATCGAGTCTTTTGGGCTCTCGCATGTGCAGTGGGAAGTCAACAGAGGTAAGTGTAAGTCTGCTTATAAAGTTGTTTTCTAACGTTTCCAGACACTAATGAGTGAACCAGGCAGAGCGTTTTGTTTGTTAGACTCGTGGCTGTTGTAAGATGGGTTAACGTGGTGTTAAGCTTCTTCAGTGTGAAGCAAATTGGGCTTTTACGTGGAAGTTCAGAACTTGCCCCCATCACTACACTAGTTTGTTGCCTTGACAGACTCTGCCACAGCGAGATCTCCACCGAGGAAACACTGATCTGTGCCGTTTTTTGGGTTCTGACAGAATTCGACCACCTCTAGTAACGGACTTTAGCTTCAAACGTGCCAGAGTTCAACTTTAATTCTAGTCTAGACTAAAAGCGTCGATACAATCTCTGGTTATGACAAGGAACCTCTGCATCACACCTGCTTTTTGGTAACATGGCCGCCTATCCTTTCCTCTTATCACCGTACCAATGATTCTGCCCCATGCACAGACTCCACACACTTTCTTTTACCGTAGAATTTATTTAAATTGATTAACCACACATTTCTATAGCCTCAAACTCCCTCTCCTGTATTCTCCCCGTGTTCAAAGCTCACGCCTCGCCACATGACAATAGCTGTATAGAATTGGCACGCGTGTGGAGCCGGGCACAACCTTTTTATCTCATGTAATTGCATTAGATGCTCCACACATGAAGGAGCGGGGCCCAGATTACACAGTACTGTAGCGTAATGTGCGTTTAGTCATGTGCGCAAATTATATATGGTGTATTTGTGGTAAAGGTAAAGCACGGCCAAACTGACTCTTGTGAGCTTTAAGTCAGGTTAGAATGTTGTTGCCTCCTCAAAAACAGACCTGGAGTTGTGTTTTGTTTGCGTAACCCTTTATTATTAGTCTATCTATGTCTCCAAAATGCTCTTTTCCACCTTGTGATGTCATGGTGTGATATTTTTCAAGTCAACAACTACTTTTTTGCATTTTATTTAGTAGAGACGGGCAATTCTGGAGCATAAAGAGCCCATATTATGTTGTTTTCTGATATGTTATAATGCTGTTTTCTCATCACAAGCATACCTGGAGACACTCTGTTCCACTTTATGATGTCATGAAGTAATACAGGAAGTGCGCCTCTGTATTTTTAAACTCCACACACCTTCACTAGAATCATTTGAATGATTTCAACTCTGGAATTACTAAACTGCTGAACAAAAGGTAAAAGATAATGTTAATTTAAACTACCACTACATGACATCACAAGGTGGAACGAGCATTTTAAGCTTTGGACATGTAGACAGACTAATAATAAAGGTTAGTTAAGCAGAACACAACTCCAGGTCTGTTTTTGAGGAGGTAACAACATTCTAACTGGCTTAAAGCTCAAAAAATCAATTGTAGTAGTAGTAGTAGTAGTAATAGTAGTAGTACTTTTTATTTATTTGCTACAATAAAACAAGAACTTCAAAAACAATACTAGCTACTAAATACTAAAGCATCAACAGTAATCTTTTCTAAATAACAAAAAGTCTTTAGATTTTGTGTAATATTGGACCTTTAAATTATCCAAATGATTCTAGTGAAGGTGTGTGGAGTTTAAAAACACAGTGGAGCACTTCCTGAACTACCACATGACATCACAAAGCGGAACGAACGTGAGTTTTTTTCTGTTTGAGAGAAGAACTGAGCCTCAGTATGCAGGATTTGTGTGTTAAACATGTGTGAATGAAACAAAGCACGACTCCAGGTCTGTTTGTGATGAGGAAACATTACGACGGATCAGAACCTTTTTTATCTCATGTAATCGCATTAGATTCTCCGCACATGAAGGAGCGGGGCCCAGATTACACAGTACTATAAAGAAATGCGCGTTTAGTCATGTGTGCAAATTACATACGGTGTATTTGTGGTAAAGGTAAAGGACAGATGCAGCCAGAGTCTCAGCTGTGAGTCTATAGGTGATAAAAGTACAAGTATGTGTGTAATACAGTTCTTATATTTCTATGACCTATATTTATGGTTTTAGAGCATGGAGTAGTTTGTTAGTGAAGTTGAGTTTTAGTTTTGGACAAAAGTAACCCGTCATTCTGAAAGGTTTAATGTCATACATACTGTTAAATTATGCATAATTCCAGTACACTCGGTTTGAACCATTTTTTTTTTTTAACAAATGTGAGTCTTGGTTAGGGTTGGGCGCTATCCAAATGTTGATACCACCTTCTCAGCATTTTACCAGGGTATACAGTATTACTGAGGCACAAGTTCTGATCAAACCAAACTTTGCAGCGCGTTCGATCGCATCAGCATCGGTGCACGAGCTGTTTTTTTCAGCGCTTATACTGTATGCAAATGAGCCATGTGCTTTGAAGTTTCGTTTCTGTAAAATGTAAACAAATGTGCGCAAAGCTGCATTAAACACATTATTACTCAAAGTAAATAATGAGCGGAGGACCGGAAATGTAGAGCGGTAGTCGAGAGGACAAATCACAGCTCTTATTGTCTGCGTCGCTTCCCCTCGCTGTCTGTGGCGTTTTGACAAAAGTTTCGGAGGTTGCACGTCGGTCAACTCGAACGCTGTAAATGGTCACATTTTTATAGTGCTTTTCTACCTTTCAAGGCACTCAAAGCGCTTTACAACAAGGAACCACTCACCCATTCACACACACATTCATACATCAGTGTACGCAGAGACTGGGGGCGAGGTGGGTTAAGTGTCTTGCTCAAGGACACAACAACAGCATTAATCTGTGGGAGCTGGAGCTACACGTCCACACAAACACGTTTTGACCCAGAAACATAAATAGTTTTTTACCGTCTCCTCCGTGAAAGTCTGACTTCACTCTCGAGCGGGAACTTTCTCCTCTTCAGCGTCTCGTCCCCTCTCGACTCTCGGCGTTCAATAAAACGTCTCCATCGTAAACTTTTGAGCTCGACGTCACACACGAAGCGTCAGTCAGGTTTTTTTCTTCTTCTGTGGTTTTAAGTCCTTATGCAGATTATTTTAATGACGGTAATGAAACTGATACCGTTGCTACTTTTTGATACTGCGCGATACTATATTACCACTCAACCCTAGTCCTGGTCCTTTCTCTGTGTGATCAGTTTGTTGTTTGAATTATTTCTCACAGAGCCAGTGTTTTGAATGGATCTTTGACGTGAAGAGATTAAAAAGATTCAGATCCCATAAAAGAGTCGAAGGTCCCATCACTAGTTTTATTGCCTACTCGTACTGATCATAGAAACACACCATCCATTACTCCCAGCCTTTTCTTGCATTAACATAAACAAAGTTGTGCTCCAAGGTGAGTCAGTACACACAGGGTCACTGAGGGGCCACTGCTCCAGATGCCCTCCCGTCCCCCCTCCCTTCCTCCAGGTGCGTTTGCCTCTGTCCCGTGGTGGTTCCGTATGGTTCAGTCCGCCCCACACTGTGTTCTGCTGGAGGTCGGACGTGATGGATGAGAAGTCCCAGCGTGACGTGTGTGTGTTTGTGTGTTTGTGTGTGTGTGTGTGTACAGAGCTCTAAATATAGATGTGGATGTTCAAATAGTGTCTGACGTTTTACACAAAAGCTCCTTTGGTTTATCATTTCCATAAAGGGATACTTGGAGGATGTTTTGCTCGTAAAATTTTAATTGAATGGAATTAAAAAAAACACAACAGTGATGAGTAGCAGGAGTTGTACTACTAATCATTTATTGTCATAATTTACTACTGCTACTCCTCCTACTACTACTACTACTACTACTACAAATGCAAGTAAATACTGCTTCTGCATCTACAACAAAACTACTACTACTACTACTGCTGCTGCTGCTGCTACTGCTACAAACAACAACAAAGCAAATGCTACTGCTACCTGCTGTTACTACTGCAGTTGCAAGTGAATAGTGCTACTACAGCTACTACGACAATCTTAAGTACTGCAACTATTACTATAGCCACTACTACCGCTACTTTTGCTACTACTAGCCCACTACTACTATTACTACTACTAAATACTATCTACCCTACTTACTTTGTAGCTACTACAGGACTACTAACTGACAACATATGTACTACTGCTACTACCTGTTACCCCTGTTACTACAACTACTACTACTACTACTACAAATGCAAGTAAATACTGCTTCTGCATGTACAACAAAGCAAAACTAGTGCTACTCCAACTACTATGACAATCTCAAGTACTGCAACTATTACTATATCCACTATTACTGCCACTGCTGCTACTACTAGCCTCCTACTATTACTGCTACTAAATACTATCTAACTACTATACCTATTACCCCTGTTCCTACTACTACTACTACTACTACTACTACTACTACTACTACTACTACAAGTGAGTAGTGCTACTACAACTACTGTGACAATCCATAACAAGTACTGCAGCTATAACTATAGTCACTATTGCCGCTACTACTATTATTACTACTAAATACTACCTACTAACTGCCTACTAACTTACTACTACACCTATTACCCTACCTACTTAGCACCTAACTGACAACGTCTACTACATATGTACTACTGCTACTACCTATTAAACTACTACGACTACTACTACTACTACTACTACCACCTATTAAACTACTACTAACTAACTACTAATAATACCTATACCTGCTGCCACTACCTTCTACTACCTGCACACCTACAATTTTTACTCCCAAGTGCAACAGTTTTGTGTGTAAAAATAAAACAAACTCCAGTTCAGTTTGCTACAGTTTCATCATAGTTGCTCTTCGTTCAATCCTTCCTCATCTTTGCCAGTTAAACCAGCGTCATTTCAAGCAGGTGTAAGACGGAGCCGCTCGTGCGATGTTTCCCAAACAACATATGTTCCTCCAGACACCATCCACTCCCTCAGATTAAACCAGATTAATTATACCTACTTGTTATTTTTCTTCACAAAACTACTCCTTTGTCACAACACCTGGAGTTGTCATCCACCATTTTGAGGAAAAATCTATTCTCTGCTGCTGTGTTTCCGCAAAATCGTCCCTTTTATTCAATTGACTCTCATTTAAATAAGCAAGATGTCTTTAAAATGACACTTAAAGAGGGGTTTTGCACTACTATGCTATAAAAGTGAAAATGTTATTAGAATTAACTTTTTTATTAGTTTCACTTTAATTTTTTTTACGCTCTGAGCTTCCATCCCTTTGTCACTGCCCTTCAGTGCGCTAACACAACACGATCAACGTGTATACTGCTAATGAACACTTTTGGGAGCTGTATAGTTAGTTATTAGTTTATTTTTCATTTTTTATATTGCACAAATTTCTGATCTATGTTATAATGTTGTTTCCTCATCATAAACAGACCTGGAGTTGTGTTTTGTTTCATTCACACATGTTTAAAACACAAACCCTGCATAATTAGCAGCTCGTCTCTCAGAAACGGAACAGAAAACACTCTGTTCCACCTTGTGATATCATGCGGTAATACAAGAAGTGCTCCACTGTGTTTTTAAACTCCACACACCTTCACTAGAATCAGTCGGACGATTTCAGCTCTGGAATTGCCGATCCTCTACTGAACCAAAAGGTAAAACGTAGCTGTTCACTTGGAAAAACTACCACTACATGACATGACAAGGTGGAACAGAGCGTTTTCAGCTTTTGAGATGTAGACAGACTAATAATAAAGGGGTACAAACATGTGTGAATGAAACAAAACACAACTCCAGGTGTGTTTTTAAGTAGATAACATTATATAGAACAACTAGGGGTGAGACTTGATTTAAAACCTATCTAACTAATTACAGGCTTTGTAGTTAATTAATCGCATAACAATATTTGCCCCAAAAGCAACATTTATTTTAAGTAAATGAATTTTAATGGGCTCATTTTCTTTCTGAAGTCAGGCATTTGTTGGAGTTTTGGCTGCTGACACCTTTTGTTTGTACTCGGACCAGAACTGCTCCCACCAACAGCTCCAGCAGTTTCTGTTCGCTGTCTTGTGTTTTGCATTTAAATGGTGTCGTAGGGTTGAGGTGCTTCTGTGAAATGCAAACTCTTCTCTGCACAGTTTGCAATAAACAACACCTTTGTCAATACTTCCATCGGGTAGTTTTTTTTACTAGAAAGTTACCGTCCAGCAGAGGCTTTCATGCTCTGTTGTCATTGAAGTCAGAGTTGTGTTCGTCGGTATAAGTGACGTACCACGACATGCGCTGACAAACGTTCTGTGTTGTTTGGTAAACTGGGATAAAATATGATTCATGTTTTTAATTCATTATTTTCTTTGTGATTATCGTGTTAATGTCCCACCCCTAATTATAATGCGACTTAAATCTCTCTGTGTAATATAGAGCCTTTTAATGCAAAGCTTTGTGTGTATTTTAGGTGTAAGATCGACTGAAACAATATATCCTGTGTTGGAGGTTAAAGGCTGAATCCCGAAATAGTAAAAAGTCCAAATATATCAGCCCGATCTCTCTCTAATGTCCACTTGACCTTTGATCTGTGTGTTTCAGCCATTCACGAGTTCCCAGAGGATTTCTTCAGCAACAGCGAGAGGCAGAGCGGAGCTGTCCTGCTGCACATTGTGGCTGTAAGTGCACTCCTCCACTCCTCTTTTGTCCTTCTCTTTTCGCCCTCTGCTTCCGTCTTTTTTTTCTTCGATTTTTCCCCATTTCCATCTGTTTTTCAGCATGTTCTCTCTTTACTATCGTATCTCCTATTTCTCCTCCTTTTCCATTTTCTTTACATCTCCTCTTTTCTATCTATCTCCTTTTTTACTCTTCTTTTACTTCATCTGTTTTCCTCCTTATTTCTCTCTGCGTCACATACCTGCTCCTCCGCTAGAGCCTGTGGGTCCAGGAAAAGGTTAGCGCTCCAGATTGTGCTGAGTCTAATTTTTAAATGAGGGAGTTTATAATGAACCGTGTGACCTGTCGTGGAAACTATCTGCAAAATAATACCTAAAGTTTCAAGAAGTCTATGTTGGTTTATTACGTTTGCACCGGTGACAAACGGTCCCACGACTGACGGAAACTTTCTGCTGCAGTGAGCCTAGAGCAGTGGGGTAACAAGACTTAATAAATACCCTCCGAGGTCCAAGCCCTTCCCAAAGAACAGTTTGTGTTTAGGTCAGTCTGGCCATTTGGTTTTCTTAGCTCAGAAATATAAAACCTTTACATTAGCATCTGAGTACAGGTCAGGATGATCAAACACGTGTGAAATAAACTGCAGACATGTAAATGCTAAACACAAAGGTACCGATAGTCTTCCTGTAGGAGAAAGGATTAGACGAAGAATATTGTGGATTTTAACACTCCTTAAGGCCGCAACACACAGGAGAATTTGCCCGATTTTGGCTGCGATTTGCTTCTCCGCTATTTCGGGGAGGCGTGACCCGACGTTATGTCTTCGTGTGCTCCCCCCTCGATGCCAGACAGCAGTAACATAGATGTCATTTAGTGGTGATATGTGGCAATACAACCAGTCTAATTACAAACAGTAGCTTTAAATGGTAAATACAAATACTTTTAAGGCACAACAGTATAAGTACTTAAAGCAAAATGTATCTTGCCACAGTACAGATACATTGTAAAAGCAGCTCTTGGAATCCAAATGAGACTATTGTGTGATTATAAAGCATTTTTATGGGCTCTATTCCCAGTTATGTCACTAAAACTAGAAGACTTTTGGAAACATACGGATGATGACTTCCGACGGGCTCTGTTTGCAGTAGCAAATCTGGGAAAACGGAGAAAATGGCCCGGTTTTCTTCATCTAAATGTCATTGTATTCATTTTTTCTTTCATAAATTGGCTTTTAATTTGTATATTATAAGTTGTCTAACTTAAAACCAAAAAAAAGAAAGATGATATTGTTTTGTGCTCAGTTATGTTCGGCAGATCAACAGTTACATCCAGCTGTTTGTAAGCGAATCGAAGCTACGATTAGAGTCACGTCCCCCATGAAAAGCTTTGGCTGCTGCTGAATCCATGGTTTTATCACATTCCCATGGATCTATAATAAGAATATAAGATATAAATATAATAATAAAATTGTATTATAGTTGTATGTACATGCCCAGTATCGTTAACTACCCCGAAAGTCATCATTTGCGTGTTTCCAAACGTCTTCCAGTAAGCAAAAAAAAAAAGCAAAAATATAGCTTATTGGCCTCAAACTAGGAAGTTTAGCTGGTGCTCTGTTAGCATGCTAGTTGTTATTTGCATCACTGTGACTGCAAAACTCCTCTTTGGCTTCTGGAAGTTATGAAAAGCGCTTATAAAGTCATCACGGTGCATAATTAGGACGCCATTCAAATGCTGTTTCTTCACATCACGTCTTCACTCTTTAAATATCGCACCTCTTAACATTACGGTACTTTAAAACGCCTCTGAGTGACGTTCGCTTGTGCATTACCATCTCCACACACAATGTCATCTCAAGGTCACAGGCAGCCGGCTTCTAATTGTGTAAGAATCCTCCTCCTGGCGGCAGAAAGGGCCTCTTATGTAACACGTGCTACCTGACACAAAGCAGCGGTGGGCGTGTGGAGCTCAGCCAATCGCAGCTCAGCCTCCAGAAATGTGGTTTGTTTACCTATACGGAACTGAAAACCCCTTTCGCTCTGAAAATGTTTGAGTCACGTTAGTACTCTCGTCACGGCATTAATCCGATTACTATACCACAGTAAAGATGTGTGTAGAATCCCTCAGTCGTCCAGGTAAAATCATGAACCATAACAAACCTGTACTTGTAGCTTGGATGAGGTGATGAAAATTCTCGTTTTTTTTTGGGATAGAATGTAAGTTTTCATATAATATAACTTTCTTTATCTTAGCATGACGTCTTATATTTGAAACTGTTCAGAAAAGCTCAAATTTTGTCCTGTTAAAGCCCCCATGTTACGCTATTTTCTGATTTTGATTCTAATATTGTTTCCTCATCATAAACAGACCTGGAGTTGTGTTTTGTTTCATTCACGAGCAGAAAACACTCCATTCCACCTTGTGATGTCGTGTGGTAATACAGGAAGTGCTCCACTATGTTTTTAAACTCCGTACATTTTCACTAGAATCATTTGGATTATTATTTCAGCCCTGGAATTGCCCGTCTCTACTGAAATGAAGGTAAAAGGAGCTGTTAACATGAAAACTATATCTCTTCATGACATCACAAGGTGGAACAGGGCATTTTGAGCTTTTGGAGATGTAGACAGATTAATAATAAAGGGTTATTCGAACATGTGCGAATGAAACAAACGCAACTACACCGTTCTAACATGGCTTAAAGTTCACAAGAGTCAATTTCATGCGATATACGACCTTTTTAATGACATTATCTAGTATCGACGCCTCCTCAAATTAGTATCTAGTTTTGGAATTAGTTTTAGTATTAGAGTTTCGCTGCGTTTTACAATCTTGCATGCAATTATCCAATTAGAATTTTAATCAATATGTTGTGTTTTTGTGATTGACTTAAATGTCCCGTTACATTATCTATCCACGGGTGTCAGAATGATGAAAAGAGCGCTGCCATTACGATAAGAAAACAAAATATTATCTCTTGAATGAACGTCAGAAAGCTGAAACCAGGATTAAAATACAGATACACTGTTTTCGTCGTTGTTCATAAACATTTAAAGCCGCTCTACGTCATTTTACTGTCTTTAAAAACGTGAAAAATAGAAGTAGTTCATTGGCAAAGTTATTCCTCACTTACATTATGCATTACGAGTGTCCGAATTACTGACCAGGTTGAGTTTATGAGCGATTTCCACAGCTTCGAGACCAGCTACCATGCTAACGCGCACTTCCTGATTATCGGACAATAAATGCGTCCTAATTAGAAGTACAAATCAGACTTACTTTGACCTCAAGAGCTGCTTACACACTATATCTGTACTGGGACAAGAGGATTTTTGCTCAAATACATGGAGGAAAAATCGTGTACAGTGTCTTTTTTAGTGACTGTACCGTCTTAAAATACTATTTATACTACTGTACTATACTCCTACTATATCTCAGTGAGTGCTTAATCTAGTTTGGGCTCCTTAAAATGGTGGTTCCTCGGAGATATGTGGCTATAAATGTGGATTATATAAGATGATCCATAGGTAATTGTAACAGCGATGCGCATAAATTGAAGTCATAAAAAAACTGCAGTATTCTAACCAGGACTGTGTAGTAATGCCTGCATATTCAGATGACTGCTGCCCCATTCTCATGCTATGGTCCTATACTGCCCCCTGTGGACAGCATAGCGCCTCACACCCTCACAGTATACCACAATACTGGAGTCCATAGGCAATGATGTCACGTCTTATCTACAATCGATTTGGTGCCGTTTCTTTGCTCATGCGCCACAAACATGCAGAGAAAAACATATAGATTTAAGACTTTTTGATTTGTTTACATTTTCCCTCGACTGCAGTGAAAATATAAAGAATTTAACATGTAATTCCCTGGTACGTTAATCTCCCATCTGAATATTTTTTTCATTCAGAAGTAAAAAATTGTAAAGAATAAAATAAAAAAAAAACTCGTATCACTATTGTCATATTCTTTCAAAGTATAATTTTCTCAGTTGGCTCCACCTCCTCTGCAGGAATATATCCCTATAAAAATGAGTGTCGGCACTAGAGCCCAGAGCAGAGGAGACGTGACGTTCCCTTCAGAAAAAGTACTTTTGGACAGTTGTCCCTTTCTGTTCGAGCATCACACACATGGAGCACTGTCCCCACAGAACTCAGAAACATCTCATCACTGAAAACTTTCTCTAAATCTGTTAATAAGTGGCTCCTGGATAATCAAAAATGCACACATATGTCTACTTAGTGTTTTTACTAACATTTTACTAATTATATTTCTATTATGTCTCTGTTCCGTATTTATATTCACCTTGTCTGGAAACTATGCATCTGTACAATTGCTACTGTGCTAATTGCATGTTTTAAGCAGATAATTGCTCATACTGCATCTTCATGTTTTTGCATCTGTGTCAAGCTTTTCCACCAACCTGCCATGGGACTGCAGATGAAAATTAGCCTTTACGGCTAATTTTAAAATATGCATTGTCCCATTTTAAATAAATGAATAAAAAATAAAAAGTGTAGTCCCATTGCTGTTGCATGGACCTGTTTGTTATAAATGAAATGAACAATGATCTATCTTTGGAGGTAAAAAATGAAGTTAAAAATGTATAATTTTCTTCCAGAATTTAGTAGTTAGCTGCTATGTCTGCAGAATTTAAATACAATTCAGAAGACAGAAACATTTGTACATGTGACAACAGCAGCACAAGAATCTTATATTGAAATTCACAAAAGCACACAACAGAAATACACAATGCAACAATATTCAGTTCAATTAACGTTCGTGGTTTATTTATTTTAACACACGTAGGTCACAAACGAGGAAGACGTTTGGAAAGATGTGATGACAACTTCCGGCGGGCGGTACTTTCCGTCTTACTGGTCTATTCACAGTAGCTGCACCTGTTATTACTGCGAACAGACCGGAAATGCCGCCCGCCGGAAGTTGTCATCGCATCTTTCCAAACGTCTTCCTTGTTTGCGATGTCACGTGAATAGAGCCTATTGGTTCAGACTTTTATATTTCCATCTATAGCTTCATGTATAGCACAAGTTGTAGAGTACCTGTTTTAATATGGGGCAAAACCGAGGAGCACCTCATGACATCATCACGTGGAGCTCGTCATTTGAGCTATTTGAGAAGATGGATTCAGTATACAGGATTATTTAGTTCTGCATGGGATAAAAAAAGTTGTTTTTTATAGGGGGAAACACTAAAACATGGTTAAAATAGAGATGCGTGAAATTGTGGGCAGAGTTGTGTTTTTTAGTTTTTCCTTGAGTGATGCAGGAAAGAAGGAGCCACTGTCTTTGTGAATGTTCATATATTCATGTACGTTGGCTTCTTTTAACCATATTTTAGTGCTTCTTAAACCGTCTCCTCTCTCCTCAGACTCTGTACATGTTCCTGGCTCTGGCGATCACCTGTGACGAGTATTTTGTGACGTCTCTGGAGAAGATCTGTGAGGTGGGATTCTGCGCTCTTACTTTACACATTCAATTTCTGACAAGTTATTCAGGTAATTCTTTTTAGCCGTGGTCAATAAAACGCCCTCTGTTACGATAATGCAGTAATAAATAAACCGCAACATTTAGCACAAACACGTAGTTAGTTTGTATCTGTGATGAGTCCTTGAAGTTATATATTCAACCTTCCACCTCAACGAAAAATCGATTTAAAAAGGTACTCACTCTAAATATTTACCATAAGCTCCTTCGACTTTGTACTGGAAAAAAAGCCCCTTTTTTCTCAAGGACAAGGTCAAGGTTTATTTATGTTGCACATTTAAAAACAGACCACACTGCCCCGAAGTGCTTAACAAAATAGATAAAACGGAATAGAGAATAAACGTATGAATAAAACACAAGGATCACAATAAAACAAGGCTAAGAACAGAGATAAAACTGTAGAAAATCAACTTGAGTTAAAAGCCAGTGTAAAAAAAGTGGGTTTTCAGCAGCGATTTAAAACTTTCCAGGGAAGTAGCAGCTCTGACGTGTAACGGGAGGGAATGCCACAGTTTAGGGCCCGGTCTTGGTCTTGAGACTGTCCTCCAGACCGTTTTTTTACCGTCTTGGTCTCATCTCAGACCCAAGTGAATTTGGACTCGGTCTCGAGGTCTGATACTCAACAAGTGGGTTTATATTTCATTACGGCCACTGCTGTCAGCAATAAACTTTCACCTGTGTGTGGGAACATGTGGGGCGTCTCACTGCAGCCCGTGCGCCCGTTACATGCGCCAAAATAACCTTAAAATCCAAATAAAATAAAGGTCAAAAATTACAAAGATGGTCTTGATTTGGTCTCGATGGGCTGTGGTCTTGCTCTTGTCTCAGTCTCGGCCTTTAAAAGTCTTGGTCTTGTCTCGATATCGACCCTCAGAGGTCTTGGTCTTGTCTCGGTCTCGGGACCCTGTGGTCTTGGACTGGTCTTGGTCTCGAATAGTGCTTGGTCTTGACTACAACACTAGTGCTTTCTCCTCTGGTCCTGCCCAAGGGCCAGACTCAAAACTAGACGGTCTGTAACTGTTACTGTCACGCTCCTCATTTTGGTCTTGAAATGTGTGTATTAACTCGCTTTACATGATCCTGGTATTTTTATTTCACTATTTTAAATCACTTCCTATTCCAAATATGGATCTGGCTCCAAATGATTATTTCATCTATGACTTTCTGAATGATAAACAGGCCTAAGTACCGTAAAATACCAAATACGAGCTGAGATTCAGTTAACCGCCGGGTCCCATTTAAACGCCGGCTTCAGGTGTATAAAATAAACTCTGAGTCTAATGTATAGTAGTAGCATTTTGCCCTTGGAGATTGGTTGTGTCACTCGAAATGGATAAGCTGTGTTCTCTGAGCGCCCGATCACCCTCACCTTCACTGAAAACGTGGTAGAACAGATGACGTTGCTGCGAAATCCCTGTCGTGAAGTGACGTAAAAAAGAAAGATAGCGCAACATAGCGGGCAGGAAATGGAAGCAGGTTTTAGGAGTTTTGGTAATATTACTTCAGTAGCTGCTGTAAGAGGAAAGTTGTGGCAAAGGCAGGGACAAGGTGGAAGGAATCGTGTCGACAAGGGAGGCAAAGTAGTCTCCGGGCCTCCGTAAAAACTGTAAATTATAGTCATACTGGTTAAACGAATTTGAGTACCATATTTTCCCAGTTTTGTTGAGCACGATTTTTATGAGGAAGAAATTAATCGCCTGCCACAAATTGCCGCTTGGTCTCAAATAAAAGCCTGGTCTGTTAAGCAAGTGAAACAAATAAACGCGCCGGTATTAAACGCGCCGGTATTTTATGGTCCTCATATTGTCCCCTCTGTCGTCCTCACATGTTTACCTGGACTCACAGCGCCGTAGGACATATTTGCACAGGCCTGTTTACATGTGTGTCCTGTGTTTTGCTGCAGAAACTGGACCTGAGTGAGGACGTAGCAGGAGCCACGTTCATGGCGGCGGGCAGCTCTGCTCCTGAGCTCTTTGCATCAATCATCGGTACGTGCACATTATATATATACACATGTACATATGCCCTTTAACATACACCTACTCAGTATAAATATTAGCGATGAGCCAATACGATACTGGTGTAGGATATAGTTGCCGAAAATTTAGCTGGATCTGATAACAGTTCAGCTGATTACCCAATAAGAGTGTATTTAACTACTGGTTATTTAATGCTTGATAAAGACGACCTTTTTCTCCTTATTTCTATTGAACTTTTCTCACGTTGTCCCCACTGCCCTGCCTCTGATTGGCTCTTCCTTCACATTATTCTCGTCTCCACCACCCCAGAATGGCCATTTCCTCCCATTTTCCTGTCTCCCATGTCTCCGATTGGTCGTCTTCTTTCTTTTTGCCCTACAAAGGCAAAAGACCTTAACTCGCCAGAGTGTGAAACTGAGAAAATAACTGTTAATGCCATTCTGCAGTGGTTTCTCATATGGTTTTGGACGTTATGGTTGTCATAGCCCTTTATTTTCTCATTAAAACAATCAAATTTGCTCACAATATTCATCCACATGGTAAAGAAGGTCTCAAATACACCCAAAATGAGCAGGACCACGCCTCAACCGCCCTCACCTCCTCTCCAGCGAATCACAGCTCTCTTCTACCACACCTCAATTTCCCGGAAGCCTTTTGTAGCAGCCCTATCCCGTCACCCCAGTTTCTAGGCTAACCCTGCCTCGTTCACTCATCACTAAACTTCTTCTTCACAGTGTTGTTGTTGGCCTGGTCGTTGCTAGTGAAACACATATTTGACCAAACATGACGTTACGAGCAGCTTTGTTCCAGTTCCTCTTGTCTCTGATTCTCTGGTTGTCTCTTCACTTTATCTCCGTCTCCATACGTCTATGTTCCCACAGCCCTATGGTCCTATAGCCCCATGTTTCCTTATTTCTAAGATTTCGATAAGATAAAGTCATTTTTTATTTTTTAATGAATTTAAATGGATGATTCAGAGTAATGTCAACCTGGGTCCTTTGCGCCATGACCTCGAGCTGAGCTGAGGGAACATAGGCACACTCCCGTCTCCTTTCTTTCTTTTTTTCATTGAGAATTCTATACATCATGGCAGAGGCAGATCAGTATAAGGTGTAGGTGAGTTTGTTTGCATCAGTGCATAGTCCAGGTCATAGTTATGGGCGGTGTGAGAGTGAAAGGATCAGCGGTCAGGGCCAAACGGGAACATCAAATCACAGAATCTCATAAATAACATATCTGACCCTGGGGTGATACGCAGCATTCGGCTACACTCGAGAGAAGGAAAAAGCAAAACAAATACAAGCAACAGCTAACCATAATCAACTAAAATAAAAGTTAGGGAGAGGGCTACTGTTATAGGAATTTCCTTTAGATGTTGTAAGTTTTAACAGCTTTTTTTGGACCTGTCTTATTGTTTGGAAATATTGTTGTCTTTTGTTATTATAGTGGTGATCGTTTGGTTTATTTTGAGTCCATTTTGTTTTGTGTATATGATATTTGGCCAGTATAATCAGCGTTTGAGTGAAGAAGGAGAGCTCCTTTGAGAATGGAGAGGTTATAGAAGATAAACAGGATGTCGCTTTCCTGCAGGTTGATCACATGTCCGGTTTCGGTCTAGATGAACGTCTCTTTTCTTTGTCTCTACCCTCCTCACCTCTACCCGTTTGCCCCTTTTTCTTTGTCCTCCTCTCCCTGCCTCTGATTGGCCGCCTCCTGACTCCGCCTCTGTCCCCGCAGGCGTCTTCATCACGCACGGCGACGTGGGGGTGGGGACCATCGTGGGCTCGGCCGTCTTCAACATCCTGTGCATCATCGGCGTGTGCGGGATCTTCGCCGGACAGGTGATGTTCGCAGCGGCTTTCTGACAGTCTACTGAAGGAGAACAAGACCATCTGCTCATTTGGCTCCACGCAAACTCATATTTACGACGACTGCAAATGTTTGGAATGCGTTATTTTTATGCCAAATGAGAGTATAGAGAATAATTAAATGTCCAGCTCTTAGAAAAATGTGTGAAGATGCTGCTAAAGGGCCCGTATTATACATTTTCTGCCTTATTAAAGCAAAAATGTGATAAAATAGCAACAAAACATTCTTGGAAGGGCCTATAATGAACATATATACTGCATATTATCTTGTATTATCTAGTTCTTTGAGGTTTTTGTATTAATTTGTGAGTGCGTGTGATCGGCAGGTGGTGATGCTGACCGTCTGGGCCGTGTTCAGGGACTCGTTCTACTACATCCTCTCCGTTATTGCTCTGATCGCAGTAAGTTCAGCTCAGTTCAGTGGACTTAAGCAAAAATAATCCCCCAAAGAGTACAACTTGTGAACTAACTAAATGTACGTCTCCCTCTGCAGTTCATCTACGACGAGAAGATTGTCTGGTAAGTTTACAGTCTTTTTACTTTCACTAAATCCTACGTAATCTAATAAAACATTAATCTAAATGATGATAAAGTGTATTTTGAGTGTACTTTTGTGCTTCTAGGTGGGAGAGTGTGGTGCTGGTCGTCATGTACGCAGGATACATCTTGGTCATGAAGTAAGTCCTACACAACTCTGGGACTAAACATATATTTTCTTCAAATGGAGGCACATGGTTTGGTAGATTGACCCGTGGTAGTGACCCGACCTTGCATCATGTTCATCTTCGGATTTGAATGCTCCACCGCTTGGCTTTAAACTTTTCTGTCTGGCTTTGCTTTGCTAATGAGGGACTCTCTGCTCTGGGCTGTGTGGACTGTGGGGTAGAACAGATCCACAGGGAGAAACAGACAATGGTGTGTGGTAAGATGTGGTTTGTAAACACTACATTATTTATGTATCTTTATGTATTTCTCTTCTCAGGGGCGATAGTTATGCACAGGAAATGGAGTTTGATTTGATAAGAGGAATCTGATTTCTGTCTGATTGTTCAAGCCAGGTTTCTTCTCTCAATAATTGTAAAACTTGTATTATGTAAAATTTTAGATTTCCACATTGCTGCCCTTCAATTGTTTTAACTGAAACTATGACCAGGGATGCACTGATCCAGCTTCTTCAGTTCACTTTAAGTATCTTCCAATACCTCATATCAACAGATATTAGAGCAGAGACTGAATTATTTCTTTTAAACACAAACGACGTATGGTAAAAATGGTCCAAAGGTGGTTCCATCCATCCATTTTCTTCCGCTTATCTGGGGTCGGGTCACAGGGGCAGCAGTTTAAGCAGGGACTCCCAGACTTCCTTCTCCCCAGACACTTCCTCCAGCTTCTCCGAGGGGACCCGAATGCGTTCCCAGGCCCAGAGACATAGTCCCTCCAGCATGTCCTGTGTCTTCCTCGAGGGAGGGAGGCGTCCAGGAAGCATCCGGACCAGATGCCCGAACCTCCTCAGCTGCTCCTCTCGACGTGGAGGAGCAGCGGCTCTACTCCGAGCTCCTCCCGTGTGACTGAGCTCCTCACCCTGTCTCTAAGGGAGCGCCCGGCCACTCTGCAGAGGAAACTCATTTCGGCCGCTTGTATCCATGACCTCGTCCTTTCAGTCATTCCCCAGAGCTCATGACCACAGGTGAAGGGAGGAACGTAGATTGAGGTAATTCGAGAGCTTCGCCTTTCGGCTCAGCTCCCTCTTCACCACAACGGCCCGATACAGCGACCGCATCACTGCCGACGCTGCACCGAATGTCCAAATGTGATGTGTAAAGGCTATTTATCATTCAAAGTAATTAACAAACAGCTTTGTAAAAATAAAAGTTCAGTATTATGAGTTTGGACCAACACTGGACAGTAAATTATATTATTATTACACCAGTTTCAGTGCATCTCTACGTATGATTATAGTCTGTCACTCTTAACGGGGGTAGATTGAAAATGGAGGGAGAGAATATTTCATATATTTTATTATCCCCTTACAAAAATGTGTTCTGCATTTTACCCATAATTCAGTGCTGCTGGGGCATCAGGTCAGGAGTGCCCAGATGGAGAAATAATCTATACTCCAGCCAGAGAAAACCTACAATAAAGCCCCTCTCTTCTCTGCACCAATGGTCTCCTGAAAATCTGCTAAACCAGCCCCATTTTTGCCCGAATAGAATATGGCTGCACATTACTGCCAATCACGCCCTCTCCTCCACTGTGCCCCTCTGTAATCTGCCGCTCTCTCCCAGCAGCAGCCTCCTCTCTCCGGGCAGTTACAGGCTAATCTTCCCCTGCCCCGTGGATAAGAACCGGGGCTACAGCCTGATCAGTCTCCTGCTCATTTAGTGGGAGAAAATCTGGCTTCAGAATGTCGACGTGCTTCAAATCTGCACCGGTCCATTCTGGGGCTGAGTCAGTGTTTTAATTGGAGTAAGTGGAGTGTCGACGGATGACAGATGGGGCTAATTATGAGCATTGCGTCAGGTCTAATTACTGTTTGTTAATATGGAGATTTTTGGGGACTTTTTGGACCTTTTCGCTAACTAGAATGATTAGATGTTTATGGAAATACAAGCTTTGGCCACTACTACCAACTACTACTACAAACGGTCACTACCACTGCTACACACTGCCTTTCTGGGTTACAACAGTCTGTAAATAGCATGGAAAGGGAGTTATTTTTGGATTTAAAAGGACCATATCCATGTTTGTGCAAAGTAGTACAGGACAGTTAATTTTGCCCCAGCACAAATACACCGTGTCCCAAAAAAATTGACATCATTTCGCAGGCCATTAATTTGGGCAATTCTTGTTGAAATTACCTAAAATTTTCACAGAATGTATAGAAATAGATCAGGATTTTATATTGATGAATTAATGTTTTATTTTTGTTCTGTTTTCAGGTTGAGCCGTTCACTCCCGTTCACTTCTCTTCTCATGTTGATGTTGGTCTATCACATCTTTTAGCCCTGCATAAGAATAAGATAAAATTTGTTTTCCAGTTGGTAAAGTTTTTCCAAATTTTGCATTGAAAACTGCACAGTCTTGGGTGAGCACATAAGGCGCAAAATGATTTCTCTTTGGGAGTGAACAGCTCAACCTGAAAACAACAAAAATAAAACATGAAATATAAAATCTTGATCTGTTTCTATACATTTTGTGAAAATTTGAGGTTATTTTAACAAGAATTGCTGAAATTACTGGCCTGCAAAATGTCAATTTTTGGGGACACCCTGTACATTGTAAAGGGAACTAAAAAAGAGAGTCCTTAGCGTCAGGGATGCACTGATCCAGCTTTTTCTTTTCCGATAACGATGTTGACACTTTGGCTTTAAGTAGCTGCTGATGCCCGATATCAACCGATACCAGTGAAGCGACAGATAAGTTTATTTATTCTTTTAAACGCAAAGGGTGTATGGGAAACAATGATCCAAATGTGTTTTGTGGCTGTTATTTTTCATGTAAAGTGATAGAACAGCATTGAGAAGATGACTGGATAGACGGATAGATAAGTTTTGTAAGTCCCAGGAAGTGACAGATTTTTTTCTTTGACAAGGCACGACATTCACCGTAAAGACATATAAAAACACATTTAATAGTCACATCACAGTAAAAATCAACAGCAGCTCTAGTAGTGTTCAGAGAGGCAATGATGTTTGGATTTTTTGTGTATGTTTTTACGGGCCACAGGGACTTCGTAGCACTTGCCTGATTAAATTGACAAATTATGATACACAAATTAAGCAAGCCCGCTCACAGTAAGGATGTGGTTTCCTCATCGAAAACTTGTACTGTTGTGTTGTTTCCTCATCGAACACTTGTGCTGTTGTGTTGTTTGTCATGTTGAGTCCCTTCTCCAGACCAAGTAAGAGTCAGGTTTGTGGAGATGCGAGCCCGTTCACAGTAAGGATGTGTTTTGGCAATAAAAATGAGTCCGTTAAGTCAATATTATCTTCCTGTATTTATGCTTTTTTGTCGTATTCCAAGCCAAATTGTAAAATATTGTCCATATAATTAGCTTTGAATTGTCTTGAACCAATCATCTGAGGCTATAGAAGAATCTAGAAACAATAAAACATTTTGCATCTGAACTTTAGTCCATCATCAAACCCATTAGCTACTGTCTTTGAGTTTGGCATATGAGAAAAGTTGCTAAAAAACTACAATGTGAGCTCGTCCCCACCTGAGGCCAGTGAATCATTTGTTCTCGTTTCATTTTCATTTCAAAAAGAAAATCAAAGCCGAACTTGTCATTATTCGTTGTAATTAGACCCATTTTCTTTCTGTATTTATTCAGCTATGTCACAAAAATCTGCACATTAACAATGGAGCGTTGGGGCTGCTGACACTGCGCCTGGAACTGTACAAAAAGCTCCGACTTTTAAAGAGAATTTAAAAAGCTATAGAGAATTACGACTTTGACAGTTATTAATAATGATGCTTATGACATATGTCTAACTTTCTCTTAAAGGTGCACGGTGCAGCTTCGGATGGATATGCCATTTATCTGCCTGGAATGTTTCACAGTATGACTTTAAACAGCTCTATCTTACATTTATTCAATTACAACTGGTTTTATAGCTCAAAAATACATTGAAAAACAGGCATTCTGACTGTGAGCGGGGTCGCCTCTCCACAGATCTGACCTGTAGCTTGGTCTGGTTTGGTCTCCATGAAGAAAGAAAGGTTTAATACCATATCGTGCGCTTTCCAGACAAAGCAATAACATCTCCATGGAGACGAGCACAATGCACTTTAAGGGGACATGTGCAAAATTCAGTAATAAGGCTCTAAACCTGATTTTTTTTTGTGTATATTTGAGCAAAATATGACTTATCTCGGTTCAGATATATTGTATAAACAGCTCTTGAGTTATAAATAAGACCACTGTGTACTGCCTGCATCTAATTATAAAGTGTTTTATTGTCCGAAAATCAAGAAGTACTACCATTCTAGCTTTACCTTGACTGCAAAACTCTGCTCGGGTCTCTGATAGTGATGAAAAACTCTTCTAAAGTCATCGTGGTGAATAATTAGGATGATCTGAATGCATAACGTGAGTGAGTAATAACTTTGGACCACTGCAAATTATTTAAAACAAACTCGTTTTGTTATGTTCTGTATTGAAACATTACAGTAACTTCATGCTGGGGGTGTTCTACATGTGTCTCTAATGGTGCAATGCTTCGTTACTATGATGACACAACGCACACACAACACAACACAGAATGGAGTTAAACAGCACGTTTATTTCCCTGTTTAGGAGTTTCCAAAAAAATGTGAGAGTGACTAATGCCGGGCGAACACTGTGCGATATTTTCAATGGTTTCACTCAGCTCCAGCTCAAACTGTACGACTAAATCACAGGGTTTAAAAGTTCACAGCTCACGGTTCATGTTCTCACACTATACGAACGACTTCAACCGTGCCAAACCCTCATGAGAGGCGACTGCATTTCAAACAGGTTTGGGTTTCTTGTGACCTACGATTGCCGATCGGGAGCTGGTCGTGAGGGATTAATCGGTTCTCGTTACCTCCTGTTTACTACACGAAGCGCGACACACGATTAAGCCAAAACAAATCCCCAAAACAGTCGCAAAAGTGTGAAATTGGCTCAAAAAGGGCCAAAAATCACACTGTGTACTTAACTGAAAAACAAACCAGCTCGTCTGTTGTACTTTGAGCTAATCCCATTCTTTCTGGTGAGACTGTGTTAAAATAAAGCTAGAATAAACCCTCAGACAGAGCAAAATGTTGATGATTTCCTCTGCAAAGTATCACTAAATCAGGTACAGCACATTTTTAAGTTAGTTTTAGCTCAATATTGCGATTTAACGTGTCCAAATGATAACGTAAGCATCCCCGGGTGTCGTACATTATAACTATAGCACAATGTGTCTTCTTTAAACTTTGTGCTCTTCCTCTGCAGTACAGCTGGAGCTCTGCAGTAACTTCATAACTAGGCCATCTCCGTGTCTCCTATAGAAGCACTTGTTTGGCTCTAATGACTGTACAGTACACAGCCTTTCATCTGCCCGTGTAGCAGCGAGTAGATGTCCTACATTAGCACAACTTCATCTGCACCCACAGAAGGGAGCGGGATTGCAAATCGTTTCACTGTGACACGTTAAAGGTCCTAATATGTACGAAATGGACTTTTATGAGCTTTAAGACATGAGATAATCAAGAACAGACCCGGAGTTTTGTTTTGTTTCATTCACACATGTTTGAGTAATGCTAGAAGTAATCTCGTAGTAGTAGTTGATAAGTGGTAGTTGGCTGTACTATTCGTAGTGATTGATCTATATCTAGTAGTAGTGGTAGTAGCAGTAGTAATGGTTGAGCCAATAGGTCATAAGAAGTACATGATGGTGGTAGTAGTAGTAGGAGTATTAGTAGGTGGTAGTAGTATTAATTGATCCATCTCTCTCGGTCTATCGGTAGTAGTGGAAGAGAGTTGTGTGAGTTGTTGTAGTTTAGTAGAAGTCTGTAGTTGTTGCAGTAGTTGTAGTAATTGTTGTTGTAGTTGTTGCAGTAGTTGTAGTAATTGTTGTTGTAGTTGTTGCAGTAGGTATTGTAGCAGTTGCTATAGTAGTTGTTGTAGTTGTAGTAGTTGTTGCAGTAGTTGTACTTGCTGCAGTTGCTGCAGTTGTAGTAGTTGTTGTAGTACTTGTAGTTACTGCAGTTGCTATAGTAGTTGCAGTAGTTCTAGTATCTGCAGTTGTAGTTACTGTAGTTGTTGTAGTTGCTACAGTTTCTGTAGTAGTTGTTGCAGTAGTTGTAGTTGTTGTCGTTGCTTACAGTAGTTGTTGTTGTTACTGCAGTAGTTGTAGTTGTTGCAGTAGTTGTAGTTGTTGTCGTTGCTTACAGTAGTTGTTGTTACTGCAGTAGTTGTTGTTACTGCAGTAGTTGTTGTTACTGCAGTAGTTGTTGTTACTGCAGTAGTTGTTGTTACTGCAGTAGTTGTTGTTACTGCAGTAGTTGTTGCTGCAGTAGTTGTTGTTACTGCAGTAGTTGTTGTTACTGCAGTAGTTGTTACTGCAGTAGTTGTTACTGCAGTAGTTGTTGTTACTGCAGTAGTTGTTGTTACTGCAGTAGTTGGTGTTACTGCAGTAGTTGGTGTTACTGCAGTAGTTGGTGTTACTGCAGTAGTTGGTGTTACTGCAGTAGTTGTTACTGCAGTAGTTGTTGTTACTGCAGTAGTTGTTGTTACTGCAGTAGTTGTTGTTACTGCAGTAGTTGTTGTTGCTGCAGTAGTTGTTGTTACTGCAGTAGTTGTTGTTACTGCAGTAGTTGTTGTTACTGCAGTAGTTGTTACTGCAGTAGTTGTTGTTACTGCAGTAGTTGTTGTTACTGCAGTAGTTGTTGTTGTACTTGTTGTTGTTGCTGCAGTAGTTGTTGTTACTGCAGTAGTTGTTGTTACTGCAGTAGTTGTTGTTACTGCAGTAGTTGTTGTTGCTGCAGTAGTTGTTGTTGCTGCAGTAGTTGTTGTTACTGCAGTAGTTGTTGTTACTGCAGTAGTTGTTGTTACTGCAGTAGTTGTTGTTACTGCAGTAGTTGTTGTTGTACTTGTTGTTGTTGCTGCAGTAGTTGTTGTTGTACTTGTTGTTGTTGCTGCAGTAGTTGTTGTTACTGCAGTAGTTGTTGTTACTGCAGTAGTTGTTGTTACTGCAGTAGTTGTTGTTGTACTTGTTGTTGTTGCTGCAGTAGTTGTTGTTACTGCAGTAGTTGTTGTTGCTGCAGTAGTTGTTGTTACTGCAGTAGTTGTTGTTACTGCAGTAGTTGTTGTTGCTGCAGTAGTTGTTGTTGCTGCAGTAGTTGTTGTTACTGCAGTAGTTGTTGTTGTACTTGTTGTTGTTGCTGCAGTAGTTGCTGCTACTGCAGTAGTTGTTGTTACTGCAGTAGTTGTTGTTACTGCAGTAGTAGCTGTTGCTACATTTTTCTAGCTTTTCAAAAAATCTGCCCTTTAGCCACTGCTCACTGTGTTTTTGCTAACATGTTTACACTTTTTGACCTTGATTTCTTTTTTCCTTGTTCTTTTTCTTGCCCAGGTTCAACTCGACCATGCAGAGGTGCTTCACGGGGAAGTCCAAGAAGAACGTGGCCAACGGCAACGCGGCGGTGACCAGCAGTGAAATGGAGGATGGTAGTATGAGCACTGAATTTGTGTGGGACGATGACCCCACCTCCCCCCTCCTGTCCCCAGGTGAGGCTAACCAGACAGGCCCAAGGGAGGGACTACTGCAGATTTACAAATACTAATACTACGTGTGACCAATTCTGGCTTCTGCTAAGTCTGTTCTGCTAAAAATTGTACTTCTGATTTCTTCTATTTACTTATGAAATTACAGTATGGTGCAAAGGTTTTAAGAAGGTAATATTTGTGTGTTTAGGGATGAAAAGGTACCCTATTTTGGCTTTATTTTGGGTAGAGTAGTGTTACTTCAAAATGATATTAGTGAAGTAGAAGTAAACTGGTGCCTGGATGTGGTAGTAGTTGTAGTAATAATGGTAGTAGTCATGGCAGTACTGGTAATTAAGCTTTATTTTGGGTGGAGTAGCCCAAATTTGCACTTCAGTACTTCAAAATAATATTAATCAACAAGAAGTTAACTGGTTCCTGGACCAACTGGTATTTTGTATAGTTTTGTTAAGTATAAATGATACTAAAGGAGGATGTAGTGGATGTAGTAAATGTAGTAGTGGTGATTAAGCTTTATTTTGGGTAGAGTAGCATTACTTCAAAATATTGTTAGTCAAGTAGAAGTACAAAGTAGTGGTCCAAGTAAGAGTGAAACAGGATTAGGGGAAAACTACGACATAATAATAAAGCACAAACATTAGGTATTTTTAAAGGACACTAAAACGAGACAAACTCATGAAATGCGGTAGTGACTTTCAGAATAATGCGTAAAGTACTAGTATTTGTGGTATGACTAGTGGTAGTAATAGTTATTGCCGTAGTAGCAGTCGTATCGTTCACAAGTGGAGTAGTAGAAATATAGTTTTAGGTAGTAGTTTTAGTAGTAGAGGCAGCAGTAGAGTTAATAGAAGCAGGAAATGCAGTATTCCTAGTTAGAATATAGTATACATACAGTAACATATATTTATCTAAAACTTCATAAACCTTTGCACTTTACTGTAAATACTTCTCCAGTCCTTTTGTCTTCTAGAACTGCCTCACCAAAGATGATCTCTTTGCATTTCCATGTTAAATTTGCCACAATGATAATAATCCAATAGGCTAAAATTCCATATATTGGCCGTTGTGTCTTGCCCAAGGACACAACAGTAAGCGATTGGACATGAGATTGAACCACCGACTCTGATATCACTCTGATACTGAAGCGCTTATAAAACATTTGGTGATGCAGTTTGTCTCCTAGGACCGCTCTCTTGGCCAATAACCAGAGGTGGAAAGAGACGAGAAGGTTTTCAGTTATAGTTTGGAGTTGAGTTGTTGTAGTAGCAGTTGTAGTAGCAGTAGCAGTAGCAGTAGCAGTAGCAGTAGTAGTAGCAGTAGTAGTAGCAGTAGTAGTAGCGGAAGTAGCAGTAGCTGAAACTTGTTCCTGAATGAGCTGGATAGAAGCTGGACTTTGCATAGTTAAGTATAGGTAGATGTAGTGGTGGTGGTTGTAGTAGGTGACAGTAGTAGGTTGTAGTTAATGAAGTAATTGCAGTAGTAGTAAAAGAAAATTATCTCTGTACAACACGACTAGTAATCGCCAAATTATTAGAAGTAGCTAAACTTCTAGTAGGAGTATTAGTAGCAGGAATGACTGCAGTATTAGTATTGGTAGTAGCATTTTAGTTGCAGCATTAGTATTCGACAAAGTAAAAGCTAAAGCTGTAACATGAAGATGTAGTAGTATTCACAGTGAATGCAATGGTAGTAATAGTAGCAATAGTAGTAGTTATAGCAGGAGGAGCAGTAGTAGTAGCAGGAGTAGTAGTTTTAGCAGGAGCAGTAGTAGTTTTGTAGTAGTAGTAGTAGTTTTAGCAGGAGGAACAGTAGTAGGTTTAGCAGGAGTAGTAGTAGTTTTGTAGTAGTAGTAGTAGTTTTAGCAGGAATAGTAGTAGTTATAGCAGGAGGAGTAGTAGTAGTAGCAGGAGTAGTAGTTTTAGCAGGAGCAGTAGTAGTTTTGTAGTAGTAGTAGTTTTAGCAGGAGTAATAGCAGTTTTAGGAGGTATAATTAGTAGAGATGGTAATTAGTAGTAGTCAGTAGTGGCAGTAGTAGTAGTAGAGGCTGTAGTAGTATTTTTAGTGGTAGTTATTAGTACTAAGCCTAGTAGTAGTTAGTAAAGGTGGTAGTGGTTGGTAACAGTTGAAAATTGTGATATTAGAAGTTCGTGCTAAGTGGTCGTAGTAGATAGTAGTTGTAGTAGAGATAGTAGTAGCAGTAGTAGCAGGTATTAGAAGTACTAGTACTAGTAGTATTCTAGCTGCAGTCATCTTCCACCTCTGCCAATAACCCATTTCCAGCTGCCAGACTCTGTAGTTCATGTGTTTGCGCTTGGCCCTGTGCGGCTCTTTAACCTGCCTGTCTGTTTAGCCTGACTAAACCTGTGCTGTAGTGTGTCTGCAGGGAGCGGCACTCAGCTGCCCCCTACGCCCCGCTGGAAGGTAACCAAGTACAAGTAGTAAAGTACTGAAGTGGACATGTTAGGCATCTGTACTTTACTTAACTACATTTTGAGCTGGATACTTTTTACAACCACGTTTTTGAACAGGACTGAAAAGTAAAAGTATTTTGGATGATTGTTGATGAGGCTGAGGGTTTTATTTTAACATGTTCATAATTTAAGTGAAGGTGAATTGGCCCATACTACCACACGTAGTACTTTTTACTGCATGTTTTTGAAATCTACCTTGACCAAGCAAATGTACTGTGTCCTTTTGAGGGTCTAAGCCTGAACAAAAGTCTGGAGGGTCATTCAAACCTGTTATAAATGCACAGATTTGAATTACTCACTGTCACTGTAGCTTTAAATAGTAAAAACATATTAATATTTTAGCATCTAATAAACCCATCTTAAAATACTTCTCTATCCATTTAAATTGCACTTAAAATTCAGTCCAAATTGAACAAACAAAACAAAACAAAAAAGACTGATGGCCCTCATGCTGGTCTGTGTTTTAATATGTGGCCCTTGCTGAAAAAGGTTTGGACCCTGCACAAGGAAAAATCTATTTCAAAATTCAGCGCAAATCTTTATCAAAATCAGTCCATTTGAAGATTTATTAGATTTCAAAATCTGCGCAAAATACTTTTACTATTTACTCTTGAACATTTTTTCAATGAGTACTTTAATACTTTTTCGTAAAGATGCAACTTTTTGGTTGGGGGCCAGTCACCTGCTTGTTTCCATGGATATGTCATTGCTTTGCTTGGAATGTTCCACAGTGTGACATTAAACAGCTCCACTTTACATTTATTCAATTACAGGTGGTTTTATAGCTCAAAAATACATAGAAAAACAACATTCTGGCTGTGAGCGCGGTCGCCTCTCCACAGATCTGACCTGTAACTTGGTCTGGTTTGGTCTCCATGAAGATAAAAAGGTTTAAAGCCATATTGTGGAACATTCCAGACAAAGCAATTATAACATCTCCAGGGAGAAAAGCATTTGACGAACCCTCCGCCTAAAGATTACACAATGCAGCTTTAACTACACTTTTGAACTGGACTGAAAAGTATTTTTTATGATTGTTTGAGAGCTGCTGAAAAGCCGAGGTTTTATTTTTTAACACATTCATAATTCGATGAAACAAAAATATGTAAAAAGTAAGAACAGCTAGAAAAAAAGGCTTGATTCAGTTGGTTCTGTTCAAAAATTCAGCGCAATTCTTTATCAAAATCACATTTGACCCTTTATTAGATCTCAAAATCTGCACAAAATACTTTTACTTTTTACTTTCAAACCACATTTCTAAACAAGTACTTTAATACTTTTACTTAAGTCCAATGTCTTCATGTTGATACTTCTACCTGTGTATTTCTTCGCTCTTGTATGTGTACTTTTACCTAAAATCGAGTACTTCACCCACCTTTGCCCCTACCCCACGGCTGTTGCCCCCTCCTGGGCACGCTCGCTCCCCTCGCCCCTCCCTCTGCTGGCGGTGAGGTGCACTGCGGGGACTGTTTACCCGCATATGTTTACACTCTTAATTAAAGCGCGCTCTTGCATGCATAAAACTTCAAATTAAGCCAGAATATGTGGTAAATATACAAACGTTTGGCTTAATCCTCATGGAGCTTCAAGGAGACGTGCTAAGCTGAAGCTGATGAGATTTTGAAACATGGTATTTTAAACGGATCTGGGGGCGTGTTTCGTTTAAGGGCCCATATCACACACAAACAGACCTGGAACTGTTTTTTGCTTCATTCAGACATGTTTAACACACAAATCCTGCATATTTAGACCATTTAGTTCATGTGACGTCGTACAGGAAGTGCTCCTCTTTGTTTTTAAACTCCACACACCTTCACTAGATTCATTTGGATCATTTCAGCCCTGGAATTAACAATCTCTATTGAACTAAAGGTATAAGTTAACTTGAAAACTACCACTACATGACATCACAAGGTGGAACCAGGGGTGAAAATAGGCCTTTGCGCTCTGGCACCCCTAAACGATTTGGTGGCGCTACGCTGATCCTTACGCACAGAAAAGTAGTCCCACTGAAATAGAGTCTCAAATCATCTAAACCACTTAATTTAAATGTATTTCTGGCTCAGACTGAACATAATACTGCATAATAATTTGCCTGATGTACATTTTAAAAATACTGTATAATAATTTCCTTAATGTACATTTAAAAAATGCTGTATAATAATTTGCCTGATGTACATTTTAAAAAGATTAAGCAATTAGTTTTACCCAAATCATATTCTAACACATTGCACTGCCAAAAACCTTAAGATATTAACACTTAAATCTATCAGAAAATGACTTAAAAGTAGTGAAACGATCTTGCTGCATGGACAAATCATTTTACTTGACAAATTCTTTTAAAATAACCTCCCTCTAGACTAGAATGAAGCAGTCTCGCAACTATTAAGTCGATAATAAATCTGAAAACAAGATGAATAACCTGATGGAAGTTGTAAAATCTTGGCCGGATCAGAGAAATTTGCAGTGTGCGTGCCTGTGTCTGAAAGCTGTGACGGACGAAATAAAAAACGTTGGCCTAATAGTACCAGAAAAAAAAATAAAACTGCTTTCAGCCCTGGGTAGAACGGAGCAATTTGAGCTTTCAAACCTGTATGAATGAAGCAAAACACGACTCCAGGTATGTTTTTGGTGAGGTAACTGCACTCTAACGTGACTTAACACTCACAAGAATCAATTTTGTGTAATATAGCACCTTTAATAGCAGTACCGTCGCCTGTGGAAGGGTAAACAAAGCTACAATAACTCATAAAAACACAAATTATTATACAAATTGTAAATCTTTCCTTGACGAAGTAACTGCAGGCCACAGCGCAGTCCCTTTGCCCCTCTCCAGCCTGGAGGTCCACGCTCTCGCCCCTGTCACAGAATTGCAAATCAATCTTTGGTGGGAGCAGGACATCCATATTCACAGGGACTTCAAAGCGGCGCCGGGCGATTTGAAGCTGCGAACGGGCTCAGCGGAGGTCCCCGCCACTGTCAAATCAAGGCAAACTATCAAAAATGGCCCACATCAGAAACGAAGGCTTTTTGGAGTTCAACTTTTTAAATAATACAACTTTTTCCAATGTTAAGGTTACATTTTAAAGGGGATGTATTATGACTATTTAAGTTCTAATATTAAAGGTGCTATAGTACGCAAAATTGACTGTTATAATGATGCTACCTCGTCGAAAACATATCCTGAGTTTTGTTTTGTTTCACTTACACATGTTGAGCAACCCTTTATTATTAGTCTGTCTACATCTCCAAAGATTTAAATGCTCTGTTCCACCTTGTGATGTCATGAAGCAGTAGTTTTGAAGTTAACGTCTTTGTTTTTAGCTTTGGTTCAGTAGAGTTTGGCAAATCCACGTCCACGAAAGTGGATTCTGGTGAAGGTGTATGGAGCATTTTCTGTATTGACACATGACATCACAAAGTGGAACAGTGTTTTCTGCCTGAGAAAAATAACTCCTGCATGAACAATGAACATTTTATCCAAATTGGCCTACTTTATATCATATTTTAGCTGCAAAAAGAATGCAAATTCTGCATTAAAATGAATGGAAATCCTGCTTAACCACACATAAGGCCAATAAGGTCATTAAGTTACATAAAATACCCATTTAAAAGTATTCAAAAAAAGCATAACATGTCTCCTCTGAGCATAAATGGGATTATCTTGTAAAATTCTAATGTACGGATGTGGCATATCAAAGATTTGACCAATATTGTACCTTAAAAATCAGTCTTCCTCAAACTCTGGTCCATACTGTGTTGCCACGAATACAATATTTCATTTAATAGCAATAAAAGTTCCATTTCACTTTAACACATAGCGGATATTTCTCAACATTAGATAAATAATGTGGAAATAAAGTTGTTGTGAACTTTTTGACAAAGTAGGCTCAGTTTTGGCTCTGGGCGCATTAATATTGTTAAAGTATCCTGTCACAACATGTGCTCGATGAGATATTCTTCTCAAAGATGAACCGCTCTACTGCACACCACATTTCTATGAGATTATGGCTCAGAAACTTTTCCAAATCAATTTCCACCTCACAGGGGAGAAAAACAAGCTCAGTTGTCACTGTAATATTAAGACTAAACCAGGTCTAAAAGAAGACTTGACAAAGTTGTATACAGGACCGAGTGAAGTCTAAAACTGGTCTAAACTAGAACCGGGATTTAACCAGGGACTTATTACAAAAAGGGTTCTTGATTCAATGGCAATTCAAACCAGAACTAGACTGTGGGATGAACGTGACTTGGGCACTGATGACAGTTGGGCACGGACGAGACTTGTACACGGACGAGACTTGGGGACGGACGAGACTTGGGGACGGACGAGACTTGGACACGGACGAGACTTGGGGACGGACGAGACTTGTGCACTGATGAGAGTTGGGCACGAACGAGACTTGGGCACTGACGAGACTTGGGCACTGACGAGACTTGGGCACTGACGAGACTTGGGCACTGACGAGACTTGGGCAAGGACGAGACTTGGGCACGGACGAGACTTGGGCACGGACGAGACTTGGGCACTGACGAGACTTGGGCACTGACGAGACTTGGGCACTGACGAGACTTGGGCACTGACGAGACTTGGGGAGTGATGAGACTTGGAGATTGACAAGAATTGGATGCGGACGAGACTTGGGCGAGCACGAAACTTGGGCGCTGACGAGACCTGGGGAGTGATGAGACTTGGGCACGGACGAGATTTGGGCAAGGAAGAGAGAGGTTTAGGACGGGTCTAGACTATTGGGGCTTAGACAATATAGGGGAAGAGACTTGGGGACAGGTTCAGGATGGAATAGAACTAAACCAAGTCTAAAACAGGACTTCAGGACTACCAGGTGCAAAAGTTAACTTGACTGTGGACTATACTATGGTAGGGGACTAGACCATGGGGGCATTAGATGATGGTGGGACTCAAACTAGACTATGGGAGGACTAGATTGGGGCTTGAGGGGTGGGTTAGGCTATGGATCGACTAGAATTAGACGACGGGAAGACCAGACTGTGAGTATGTGGGAACTAGACTGTGTCGCAAGACTCAAGACCGGTGTTGGTCTCAAGACCGGCCTTGAGACCGTTTTTTACATCTCGTCTCAGACTTGACTGCGTTTGGACTTGGTCTTGTCTTGGTCTTGAAGGCACTTGGACTTAGTCTTCTCTTAGTCTCGAGGTCTGACGCTCGACGAGTGATAAAATGGAGATAGATTTATAAAAACGTTGATATAAATGTGCCAAAATAACTGGAAAATAGAAATAAATGTCAAGAATTACAAAAATGGTCTCAGTTTGGTCTCAACGGGCTGTGGTCTCAGTCTTGTCTGGGCCTTTTATCAGTCTTGGTCTTGTCTCGGTCTCGACCCTCATAGGTCTCGGTCTTGTCCTGGTCTCGGGACCCTGTGGTCTTGATCTAGATTAGTGCAGTCTTGACTACAACACTACTAGACCGTGATGGAGACTAGACTATTAGGGGACTAAATCAGACAAAAATATAAAAAAAATGTCCACAAAAAGTCTTATTTGAATTTAAGGTCGTGTTCACACTCATCACGGTTTAGTTCTGGTTTGAGCCCAGTCTAGTCCTACATTTAGACATGATTAGATCTAGTCCTGGTCTAGTCAAAGTTATTCTTGATGTGCAACACAAACCTTTTCTATTCCACTTTACTAACTTCCTCTCCCCCTCCACCTAACCCCTCCCCTTTAGTGAAGCCCAGTAAGGAGTACAGCCGCGGGTCGGTGGTGATGGTGGACGAGATCATCAACGCCAGCCCGTCCAAGTTCCGCTTCCCCGAGGCCGGACTCCGCATCATGGTCACCAGCCACTTCGGACCCAAGACCCGGCTCAGGATGGCCAGTCGCCTCATCATCACAGAGGTACAGCCTGGAGGCCAAGAGCAGGGGCCTGGAAGGGTTTAATGGACTACGCTGAAAGAAATATTTGTCTCACTTTTGGAAAAGTAACCAAAACTCGAACCTTTTCTTGAGTACTGTATCAAATATTATACTCAAGAAGGTGTAAAAGTTTGGTCTGACACGCAGTCCAAGAAGTACAATGTTTTTAAGATATTACTAGGGTAAATGTACATGTACTATTACTATGACAACCCAACGTTAGCATGCTAGTCATGTGAGCAGCAGTAGCAGACTTGTCCCTGGTGTGTTCCTCTGGACTCAGTGTGTGTGTTTTTGAAAGCGCCAGAAGTTGGTGCAGACGGCGAACGGCGTAGAGACACAAGTGGTGGACGGGAAGGTGGATCTGGAGAACGGGACCGTCCCCGAGGACAAGAAGCCCGAGTCGGAGGAAAGCGACACCATCTCCCCCTTCCACATACCCAGTACGCTACTTCTGTATTTTATACAAATATACACATACCCAGTACTTTATACATTTATACACATACCCAGTACGCTACTCTAGTACTTTATATATTTATACACATATCCAGTACGCTACTCTAGTACTTTATATATTTATACACATACCCAGTACGCTACTCTAGTACTTTATATATTTATACACATATCCAGTACGCTACTCTAGTACTTTATATATTTATACACATACCCAGTACGCTACTCTAGTACTTTATACATTTATACACATACCCAGTACGCTACTCTAGTACTTTATATATTTATACACATATCCAGTACGCTACTCTAGTACTTTATATATTTATACACATACCCAGTACGCTACTCTAGTACTTTATATATTTATACACATACCCAGTACGCTATTCATATACTTTATCTATTTACACACATACCCAGTGCGGTATTGAAATACTTTACACATTTATACAAGCAAGCAAGAGAAGTACTCGTATAGTAAATGTCCAGTTTTCATATTTTTGCTGACTAAAAGTAAATAAAAAACATACAAAAATACAAAATGAACAGTAATGACTAAAAGTATGACTAAAATAACATATGTTTTTACATAGATATTTCAGTGAACCAAAAGTACAAATGTACATATTATGTTCATCCATCCATCCATCCATCTTCTCCCGCTTAATCCGGCTGGGTTGCGGGGGCAGTTTGCTGCCCAATACTCATAGCACCTGACCCCCCCTATGAACCCCTCTGCAGGTGGTGAGCCCACAGGATGAATTATGTTATAATTCATAAATGAATGAAAGTCACTCTCTCAGGGCCTCAAACCCAATCATACACAAACTTAAAGGACAATTCTGATGCAGTGAGGCACTGACACATGGGCACACACAGACTGGGGCAGCGCTGGAAAACATGGTATTGAATATTGATATCGGCCGATCTCGACGTCTACAAAAACATGGGTCCGATGCATCGCCCATCCCTAGTGTCCTGTGTCCCTGTCTGCAGCTCCTCTAGTGCTTATTTACCAACAAAATACCAGATAATCAGGTTTCAGGTTTAGTTTATTTTGTTTTGTTGTGGAGAAATGTCTCAGAGCTGGGGTCAGTAGCGTTAACCTAACATACAGACATGACATAACAAAAGAAAAACATGTAGAACTGGACAGTATAATCACTCGGGCTCCACGCATCTGCAGTGTCGACTGTGTGATATTTTCGCTCATTTCACTCAGCCTCAGCTCAAACTGTACGGCGAAATCACAGGGTTTAAAAGTTCACAGCTCACGATTCATGTTCTCCCACTGTACAAACTACTTCAACAGAACAGAGTTTCAAACGGGTCTGATATTCTTGCCGACTGGGAGCTGGTCGTGAGGTGTTCATTGGTTCTCGTTACCCCGATGTTTACTACACAAAGCAAGACACACAATTAAGCCAAAACTCGGTCGGATCCCAAAAACACAAGTGAGAAATCGTCTCAAAAAGAGCCAAAAATCACACCGTGTACGCCCGGCTTTATGGACTGGGGGTAGGAACAAGTTTTTCTAGCTGTTATTTGCGCATAAAGGAACTGTGCATCTCCTCTCAGACTGCAGGAGCTCATACAGAGTGCTGAGAGCTCTGATGATCTTCAAAGCCCGTCTCTCAACTGACGGAGACGGTCTCTGGGGCAGTCAGAGTAGACGCCCCCCTGATGTTACCGCCAGTCTAAGGATGTGACATTTATATTTCACAGTCAGGGTTCCACTCTATTCCAGATCTACCGCGGACTCACCGCTGCATAATGTTTTGGCTGACTTCAAACACCATTAACCTCCTCAGAAAGTACAGACGCTAATAATGCAAAGGAAATTTATTTTAACCAGAAGGAAGTACTTTTCCATCAGTTGAAGTAGCTTTTCTGGGGTCAAAAAGTCTCATTACTGCAGCACAGTGACTATGAAAAGGTCCATATTACACTATTTTTTTATCTATATTATAATGTTTCCTCATCACAAACAGACCTGGAGTTGTGTTTTGTTTCATTTGCACATGTTTAACACCCAAACCCTGCATAGTTAGGCTGAGTTCTTCTCTCAAACGGAAATCACTCTTTTCCACTTTATGCAATACAGGAAGTGCTCCACTGTGTTTTTAAACTCCACACACCTTCACGAGAATCATTTGGATCATTTCAAACCTGGGATTGCCCATCACTAATGTACAAAAGTAAAGGGGCAAAATTAAAAGGTACATTTTAACTTTTTAACACTACCACTACATGACATCACAAGGTGCAGCTGAGCTTTTTGAGCTTTGGAGATGTAGACAGATTAAGCAAGGCAAAGCCAAGTTTATTTGTACAGCACAGTTCGTACACAAAGTACTTCAAAGTGTTTTACAGAATAAGAAATACATTAAAATCCCAATACAAACATAAATAATCATCATAAAATTAAAAAGAGAGAGACATTAAATGAAAGAGAAAAGAGTGTGGAATGAAAAATAAAAACCTTCCAAACAGAACAGTTTTTAGCCTGGATTTACACAAAGTCAAACTAGAGTCTGTCTCACATGTTCAGACTGTTCCAGGTTTTAGCTGCATGAATCTGAAACTCTGACTCCCCGAGTTTAGTCCCGACTCTGGGACCAGCAGGAGGCCGGTCCCTGAGCTCCTCACAGTGCAGATGGTTCAAGTGGCACTAACATGTCACAGATGAATAATGAAGTGTTATTCAGACACGTGTGAATGAAACAAAACACTCCAGGTCTGTTTTTGAGGAGGTAACAGCATTATAACATGGCTAAAACAAGAGTCAATTTTACATAATATAGGACATTTTAATATGGTATAATTCAATCTATAATAAAAAGTGACTGTATTTGTGGTATATTACGCAAAACAGACTCTTGTGAGCTTTAAGCAATGTTATAATATTGCTACCTCGTCACAAATATACCTGGAGTTTTTTTTTTGTTTGTTTTTTTAACTCTTACACATGTTTGAGTAACCCCTTTATGATTATTCTGTCTACATCTCCTAAGATTTAAATGCTCTGTTCCACCTTGTGATGTCATGAAGTGTTAGTTTTCAAGTTAACGGCTCCTTTTTATCTTTGGTTCAGTAGTTGACACGTGACATCACATGGAGTGTTTTCTGCCTAACAAAAGAACTCCTAAATGAACACTGAGCATTTTATCCAAATCGACCTACTTTAAATCATGTTTTAGCTGCAAAACTTTTCAAATTCTACATTGAAATGAACAGAAATCCTGCTTAACCACACATAAGGCCAATATAATAAGGTAACAAGGTCAACAAGTTACATAAAGTACCCATTTAAAATTGTTCAAGAAAGTTTAAATTAAAGCATAACATGTGTCCTCTGAGCAGAAATGGGATTATACATGGCTAAAAGCTCACAAGAGTCAATTTGACATAATATAGGACCTTTTAATACAGTATAATAAGTCTATCAATAATAAAACGTGACTGTATTTGTTTGTGTTCTTTCCATAGGAGGTTGGGGCAGTAAAATCAAATGGCTGATCTCCTGGCCCCTGCTCCTGCTGCTGTTCTTCACTGTGCCCAACTGTGCTAAACCGCGCTGGGAGAAGTTCTTCATGGTTTCCTTCATCCTGTCCACGCTCTGGATCGCCGTCTTCTCCTACGTCATGGTCTGGATGGTAAGAAGTGCTCCGTTTGGTTAAGTAATAGTACAGATATGGCAAGTAAAAAGCATCACCTGAAAAAAAAATCTACACAGTGTGGTATTAAACCTTTCTATCCTCATGGAGACCAAACCAGACCAAGTTACAGAGCAGAATATCTGTTTTTCTAGGTATTTTTTTACCTATAAAACCACCTGTAATGGAATAAATGCAAGGTAAAGCTGTTTAAAAGTGTTAAAGTACCTGTTTAAACATGCACTTGGGAGTATTTTGTGCGCTGTTTTTATCTGTTTGTTATATTTTTCTTTCCTCAAACATACAAATGTGTAAAAAATAATCCCGCAGCCTTTTCACCAGGTTTCACACAATCATAAAACAAATACTTTTACTTTTCAGTCCTGTTCAGAAATGTAGTGCAGTAGAAAGTACAGATACCTGCTCTCAAATCTAGTAAAGTAAAAAGTATCCACATTAAAAAGTAATGTACAGATACTACTTTTAGTTCTCTCTAGTCACTGGACAATGGGAAAGTTGGATAGGAAATAAAATAGGTCAACTCGTTACTTTAAGGACCACACAGTAAAGACTAAATAATAGTAAAATTGTCTCTTGTAGTCATTTATAAATTACTCATTAGTACGTGTTTGTATATGGCTATATTTTACAAATATTCAGCCATTAACTATTCTTTTAATACTCTGTAAATGCCCTGTACCTGAAACAGTGAAGCAGAAGTTTGTTTGTCAAGCATGTGTGAATGAAACAAAACACAACTCCAGGTTTGTTTGTGATGCAGAAACAACTTTATAACACATCAGAAAATAGCGCAACATGGGCCCTTTAAGCAGAACATGACTTATTCATTGTCTATTTAAAATATTTTCAAATCTACTCAAAATTCAAGCAAGTTAAACCCACGATCTCATGTGTTTTTGTCACTTAACTTGATTTTTTTTTGATTCCCTGATTGCATAATTTGTTAAAGTCAAATAATCACATTCTCAGGTTAATTAAAGCAAATAGTCACTGTGTTATAAACGGTGCAAACTCCTGACTTAACTCCCAGGCAGATTAAAAGCTTACTTCAGTCATTATAAAGTTTAGGCGGATGTTGTGCATAGTGAGTGGTTTTGTTCGAAACTTTTCCCGAAAACTGAAAAAACCATTTCTATGCACACCCCGACAAACTGTCACAAAAACGCACTCTGACTTCTAATAGTAATTTCTGCTCTGAATATTATTTAAAAGTTGCCTAACGCGCTTGTGTGCACTGCCAAAAATGATATTCCACTTTGCATTAGTTCATTAAAGGTCCTATATTACGCAAAATTGACTCTTTTGAGACTGTAGCCAGGGTAGAACTTTGGTATCTCATCAAAAACAGACCTGGAATGTGCAGGGTTTGTGTGTTAAACATGTGTGAATGAAGCAAAACAAAAGTCCAGGTATGATTGTGATGAGGAAACGTTATAACATGGATCAGAAAATAGCAGATGGCAGTTCTTTAAGCTGCCTAAGCCACTTCCTCCTACCACAGTGAGCAAGAGCGAGTGCAGCGGCTTCGACTCCTCGTTGGACACATAAGGTTTTTGTGTCCCCGTGGGCAAGGACATAAGAATCTGACAATTACTGCCCCTACTGTTTTTACTGAAGAAATGTGCATATAAACACTGCAGTATTGGAGATGGATATTTCACTGTGCAGAAAATGCCGTTTTGACAGACAGATGCTAGAACGGTCACTACTTTGCACCTGCACAACTGGTTTTGCAGGGAGCAGGTATTTAAGAACAAGGTGCCATAGCCGTCCATCGGGCTGGTTTCTTTTATGAAGTTGTTTTAGTTGAATTTTGTGATTTAAAATGTGCAAATTATGACATAATGATCCGGGGGTGTCATAGATTACAACTATACAGCACACGCTAGCACAATATACAGTCTTTTTAAAAAAAAGCCTGTATAAACCATAGACTGCATAAAAAAGTGGACTAAGAGTGTGACGTCGCCCATAGCGTTCATGAGTGTTAATAATGATAATAATCAGTTTTATATATCGCTTTTCTGGACACTCAAAGACACTTTACAGTTCATTCACTCCACACTGATGGTGGTAAACTACTATTGTAGCCACAGCTGCCCTGGGGCAGATTGACAGAAACGAGGCTCAAATCTGCACCATCGGCCCCTCTGACCACCACCAACACTCACACACACACACACCACTTTCACACACAAGTGATGGCCACGGTTATACAAGCGGATCTGGAGCCAGAGTCTATGTTATGAATAGGATTTTTTTGACGGAGAAAATAGTGAAAAATTCATGTCAAGATCGAAATGACAAGGCCACAGCCGCAGTTACAGAGAGAGGAGCTACAAGACCCCAATGTAAATCAATTGGAGCCGGAGCCAGAAGAGCCTCCTGGAGCACTTCCTATTTGGCACACGGTGGCTAAAATATTGGATGATTGGATGATGATGAATATTGGATATTGCATGATTGGATGGACAATATAGAAAAATGTTGCTTTGAAGGATATAGGCCGTGTGTGTGAATGGGTGAGTGAATAATAATAATAATCCATCAGTTTTATATAGCGATTTTCTTCTTTACAGAGTATTATTCATTCACTCTACACTCAGTGGTGATAAACTATTATTGTTGCCACAGCTTCCCTGAGGCAGACTGACAGCCAGATCCACTCACCCACAGGTTGGTGGTGCAATTCTAGCTTCCAGAGATGAATACTACTGTTGTTGTTGTGTCTTTGGGAAAGACACTTAACCCACCTGACGCCCAGTGTCCACATACACTGGGGTATGAATATATGGGTGAATGGGTGAGTGGTTCCTTGGTGTAAAGAGCTTTGAGTGCTTTGCAGGTGGAAAAGCGCTGGATAAAAATGTGACCATTTACCATTTTAATATAATCCTCCCAACGAGGTTATTGTGACATTTCTGCGTTTTGGTATTTAAAAGTGCATTGTGTAACTTGCAAATTCTATTCTCCATGGAGATGTTACTGTGTCTGGATAGTTTCACAGTATGGCATTAAACCTTTCCATCTTCATGGAGACCAAACCAGACCGAGTCACATCTGCAGAGAAGGAACCCCCCTCACAGTCAGAATGCCTGTTTTTTCTAGGTATTCCAAGCTAGTGCACCTTTTTTATAGTTGGGTCTGTTATATTACCTTTAGAGCCATGTTTTATTTTTGTGGATTGCAAAAATATTATTGCTGCTCTGAGGGGAATTACATTTTAGACTTCAGTGTGATCCGCCCATACCAACAGTCTTACCCACTCTCCCTCTCCACATCTGCTTGTTTTCGTTCAGGTGACTATTATCGGCTACACACTGGGAATCCCGGACGTCATCATGGGCATCACGTTCCTGGCGGCGGGCACCAGCGTTCCAGACTGCATCGCCAGCCTCATCGTGGCGCGTCAAGGTTCGGCTTTCTACCAAAATCAATAACAGGCTGCGGAGAGCTGTGGTGCTGTGTTCATGGGGTATTTCTGGAGCAGGTTTTTAGTTTGGACTAAACGGTAACCCCATCTGTGTGCTTGGATACAGATCAATACAGTTACTTATCCCGGCAGGTTTTTCCACTAATACAACAGAAATGTATCCAAGATAGTTTTGTTTTTTTTACTCAGTTGGTTGTTTTCAGATGGTACAATGTGCTGATGTCTCCCTCAGATTTGGCAGGAGACGGTGTTTTGTGTCAGTGAAATTTTAATGAGAAATATCGAAGAGAAAAATCCACAAATGTTGAAGTAGCAGGCTCCATTACTATACCACATCTGAATAACGATGCCCTCCGATCATTTGAACAACATCGGACTGTAAAAATATTTGGAAACGCCGCACCAAAACCATTTGTTCTGACTTTGATTTCTGGGTATTTAAAATATTGGCGTAAGATTAGATTGTCATTCGTTATTCATGATGAGATCACGCTGCAGTGTAAACAGTTGGAGTCTAGAATGACAAATTTAACTCATTTTTATTGTGAGGAAATGTACACAGTAGATTAAGAGTGAAATGTTTCAAGTATTTACTGCTCTAATGCAGCTTGGTCACCCTGTATATTAAAGATTGGTTTAGCTCTTTGTTAGAAATCTTCAAATACAGTAAAAACTTTATTAAATTTGTCAGTCTACTGGAAAAAAGCAACACATTTCTGCATCCTTTCTCCACTGTATTTTTATATCACAAAAATTATCTTTTATGATGCCCATTATAATTATGTTACTATGGTAAATAAAACTCTTGGCAAGTGTTTAAGTCCATTCTCCTCTTACACCTGCTTACACCTCTCCCTCCTCCCTCTCCCTGCCCTCTTTTCCCTCAGGTCTGGGCGACATGGCCGTCTCCAACACCATCGGCAGTAACGTGTTTGACATCCTGGTGGGTCTGGGGCTGCCCTGGTTTCTGCAGACCGTCTGCATCAGTTACGGCTCTGAGGTAAGTGCCCTCAGACCCTGGTTCACTGGTTCATTACAGGTGAAGTTTCTGGAGGCTAACAGAACTATGTCGCGCTCTCTAGGTCATGATCAACAGCCGTGGGCTGGTGTACTCGGTGGTGCTGCTGCTGGGCTCTGTGGCTCTGACAGTGAGTAATGCTGAACTTCTGTCCTCGTAGCAGAATGGCTCTGGGCTGGATACAGTTGTGTTTTCTAACCTGACAAAAGCCAATCTCATATCACAATGCTAATATGTTTAGCTCTGTAAGAACACGTTGACATTTGGTGGCGAAATTTCCTCTTTGGCACCAAAAAACAATGTGTGAACTCAAACAGCTGTGTACAAGATGGACTCATGAGTCTGAAACCTCAAACCTCACAACAATCCAGCTTTCAGCCCAAGGTCATCCGTGTTAAACAGGCACAACTGATGCTGGAGTTGTGTTACTGATGAATTCTGAACAAGCCTTACATTGAGCCACTAGACATGTTTAAATAAACTCTGAACAGAATCCTATTATTAAAGCATAAATCTCAAATCTAATCACAGTTGCAGTGCTTGTCAGAACTTTTACGCTCTGCTGTAATCGTCTTTTCCGCAGGTGTTGGGGATCCACCTGAACAAATGGCGTCTGGACTTCAAACTGGGCGTGTACGTGCTCATCCTGTACGCCATCTTCCTCTGCTTCTCCATCCTCATCGAGTTCAACGTCTTTACCTTTGTCAACCTGCCCATGTGCACGGAGCCCTGACCGCGAGCCCTGCCCGCCCAACGCCATTGGCCCATTTCTCAGTTCAGTAATAACGGACCTATTAACGAACTGATTCCTTCCTTCTACCATCCGCACTTTTTTGTGATCTGAAATTCCAAAATTTTTCTCCAGAATTTTCTGTTTACTCATTCCGATTTCATTTTTCTCCACAACGATGTTAATTCCGTTCTTTTTGGCTGCTGACTTCCACCCGGCTAGCATGCCTTTAGATATCGGGGGCTTCGGAATGGGAATTTCGTAAGCGCCCCCGTCGCTGTTCGACGTTGTAATTATTTTGATCCCAAAGCCAGATCTTGAACCAAAACTTTGACCATCCTTTTTCAACCAAAACATCTCGCCAACTCCCGAGTATTCCTACGTGAAATGCCAAAATCCTTCGTCTGTCAACTTACGTGCCGTGTTGTCGAAAGAGGGGGGGGCGTGTCCGGAGAAGAGGGCGTGTCCTTGGGGGGGCGTGTCTCTGGAAGCTCCTCCCCCTTCCGTTTTGGACCTGTCTGCATGGCCTCGTTCTGTCTCCGCTTTACGATTCCCACTCTCTGAATTTCCGTTGTACTTTTTTTCCACCTTGTACCGCAATGTCAGCGTTCCTACTGACTGTAATGGTGTTATGCATATGCAACACTGCACAATGTAAACTTGTATTTATGTTAATTATTTTGTATTTATTGTTTTTCAAGATCAAGATTTTGTGTCTGAATTACCGAGGAGAGTCGCAAATAATATAGGACATTGCCTGTTTTTTTTTCATTGATACAAATTGCACATAACTGCTTTTCTCGCTTTGTGCTGTAAGGAGATTTGACCACTAGGTGGAGCTGGCACAGGACGCTCCACTGCATTGTATCTTTCAAACAGCCGTGATGGTTACTCAACTTACTACTACTACTCGTCCGCACAACTTCAACCGATCAAAAAACTGCATTCAGGAACACAACAATGCAAGCGATACGACTCGACACTTCCACCCTTTGGTCAGCAGGGGGTGCCATCACAGCCTGTCGGTTATCAGGGAAAAATCTCTCCAGGAGGTGGCGCCGGTGGTCCGTCCATGTAGATATTGCACTTTAAAACAGCCGTCCTCTCATCCGAATCAGATAGTGCTTCCTTCTCCGTGAGTGCGTAATCGACGTGTTTTCGTGCGTGTGCGTGTGGGACATTTTAGGCGCGCTTGGTTTCTCCTTTTCCCCCCTTTTCTCCGGAAACGACGACTCCGAAACATCACGAGTGCACACTTTCCCCCTCCCTGTGTCTGCAGTGCATGCGGGTACTTACATGAAATGAAACAAAAAATGACACACAGCTCTTTTTTCGAAACAGCACAGAGAACAACTTTGAAAAAAAACAAAAAAAAAACAGAAAGCCAACTTTTGATCTTTAAAAAAAAAAACATCGGCAGCTACGTGCTACATTGTTGACGCGGACTCTTTTTTTTTTTCCAACAACGTGCAAAAACGCCTGTAAGGAGTCCGCAAGCGAAAGGCAGAGAGACTAAAACGTAAAAAATATGGGGTGTGTTCTAAGTGTTAAAATTTGTACCTGTTTGGCGTTGCTGGCAGGAATCTTGTATATGCAATTTCTATGTAAAGAATCGACGCAACAGATCGTCCGCTGGGAGGTTGCCATATCGAAACTGGAGTGATGTGAGTTTGTCTAGTGACGTGTGAGCTCACAAGTGTGTAATTTTGATTTTAATCTCTCCATTTTTCCAGGTTTTTTTTGCAGAAGACCCAAAAGCGGACATTTTTTTTACCCAAATTCTTGCGTTTTCGACCCAAACCCGCAACCACACCTGCTGTTTCGTGTACAAGGGCATTAAAATGAATCGCAAGCCGAGCTAAAGAGGTGGGAAAGTGCATGACGGAATCAAAGACTTTAGCGGACTTGGGAAAATCTAAAAATTCACGTGTAGGAGTGGAGAGACGCGTAGATCGACCGGACCTATTTTCTTTGGACTTTTGGCTTTATCTGCGAATGTTTCCCAAAAAAACGTGTTATATTTTTGTGTAGATTGATGCAAGAATCATTTTTGTCCGTTTTGTTTGTTACGAGTCACTTTTGGAGGAAAAAATCTTGATTTCTTTGCCATATTCCTTGTTGAAATCGGACTCGTATGGAAATCCATGTACAGAGTTTAATGCACACTATAGGTTGGGGCAGAATTTCAGTGGAATTCGAGGGGGGAATTTTGAGATTTGTTTTCAGAAACGCGACCCGATGCACTGTGAGCTCAATGTGACGTGGAAGTTGTTTGTGGAGAATAATAATAATGAGTAAATAATTATGAAATATATTTAATGTAAAGTTAGTTACTATAAAAAAATATTATGAGGACATCTGTATAACTTATATGAATGTATTGTCTTGCTATACCGGACATATCCAACCAATGCATTTTACTGTAAAGCAATAATGTGAAGAAAAAAATTAAAATGGCGAAATAATTCATGGATGTTTGTGTGAATTTGACATTTTTACACCATTTTTAATAGCCTGTTTAAAGGTGCTGTCAAAGATTTGATTGATTAAACGGTTTACAGTGGTCCAAAGGGATCGCGATGAGTTTCCAAGCACGTTTCACAACTTTCAGAGACCAGAGGGGAGCTTTGCCGTGACGAAAACTAGCTAACAACTGCATGCTAACAGCGTTCTTCCTGACTGTGAAGGATAAAACTCTTTAGAATTAGATGCAGATAACACATGGCCGTCTTATGTCTACAATAAGAGCTGTTTTTACAAATTTTGCGCAGCTACATGGACAAAAAAATCCGGTACAGATGCTTTATAAAGGGACAGTTCTGAATTTTGGACACAGGGCCTCATTTCCTCATGACCCAGAGTGTTGGAGACGTGTGGAGACACTTTTTAAAATATTCCATTCAGTCCTTGTATTTGCAGAGGTTGCTGGTGTTAGGCTAGTGCATGTCAATGGCCATAGTCGTCCTGCCACTAAAAACAGTCTTGCCCACTCCACAGACCAGAGACAAAACTATTATAACTCCAGACTGTCCATGTGAACGTCTGTGTTGATAGAATAATGTTTGAAATAAAACTAACTTTCCATCGCATGAATCGTCGCATGTTGAGGGACTATTTTCTCATATATCAGTCCGCCACTGCTGAGCTTTCTATCAGGAAGTACAACTCTCTGCTGCTCAGACATAAATCCTTCAAATACAAGGTTGGTTTTACTTCTAAAATGATTCTATGGACACAGACGTTCACATGGACAGTCTGGAGTTATAATAGTTTTGTCTCGGATGCACTGTGGAGTGGGTAAGACTGTTTTTAGTGGCAGGACGACTGTGGCCATTGACATGCACTAGCCTAACACCAGCAACCTCTGCAAATACAAGGACTAGATGGAATATTTAAAAAAAAGTGTCTCCACACGTCTCCAACACTCTGGGTCATGAGGAAATGAGGCCCTGTGTCCAAAATTCTAACCTGTTCCTTTAACATGTGTTTCTTGGGGCGGCAGTAGCTGAGTTGGTAGAGCGTTTGGTCTATTGATCCGAAGGTTGGAAGTTCTTGACATAAAACATTGGCTGGCGGTGTGATTCCTGCTACCGCAGATGAATGCTGTGGTTGTGTCCTTGGGCAAGACACTTAACCCACCTCATATACTGCACTGAATGTGTTTGTGAATGGGCGAAGCGCGTTGAGAGCCTCGAAGGTGGAAAAGCGCTCTTTAAAAATGACCATTTCAGTGCCCAAGACTGATGGAATTGAATTCAGTGAAGATGAACCTACAGTATGAGCCTACACGCTGTCACATTATGATGATGCACACAAAGGGGCCCATGGTAACACCGTTTACATGCATTCGCCCCCCATTTAACAGTCCAGTACAATATATTATCTTCAGAATGATCAAAAGTCCTGAACTAACCCAAACTAATGTTTAGATTTCAATAGTACCACTATGAAATTCAAATTGGCAGTTTTATTTAAAGCCGTTTCTTCTAAGAAGTATTGCTAACACAAAACATTTAGATCACCATGTTACCTCTTGTTTGCGATATTCACCAAAACAACGTATTAACATGTTTTAGAAGTTTCACTTTTGTTTTTGAAGCTGTAGCTTTTATCATGTTTTTGTATATTTATGGAGAATTGTCGTGAGAAATGGTGACGTCGGCTTGTTGGCTGAGCATTGGACAGAAATGCAAAGCTAATCGTAAGGAGGGTTTGAATAGGGCCCAGCAGAGATCGCTTAGTTACTCAAACATGCATGGATGGATCTAAAACCTCTTAAGGCATGTTTTTGATGAAGGAACAACTTTAGAACATGGTATAAAGCTCAAATGATGCCTAAAAGCACATGTATAATACCCTTTCTTACTTGTAGATCTCAAATTTGCTGCAGAATTTGTTGCACTTCAGAAAACTGGCTGTGATTTTATAACAATGAAACTGATAAAAAAGTGTCTTGCCCAAGGACTAATATATATTGATATATCGTGTGGACAGAGGGAGCTGAACTGTGACCATAGAGCTGGTTAATTAATTGAGCTCGAATTGGAAAAAAAAAACAAACAACAAACCTACAAACACAACACGCAAAATGCCATAAATACATTTGCATTTTCAAATTTGGAACATGCATTTTACATTAATCAAAATTAGTTGGGTTACATATTTCACTGTTCTTTCCCCAGTATTTTGTCATTTGTATTCCAGTTGGGAAACACTATCCTACTGTGATTCTCTTTTCACCAAAATGCACTTCTTGTTTTCCCACAAAAGGCAATTGTATCAGCAGCACCAACTGTCTCTCCAATTCACGCCAAGCAATATTTTGAAAGGGCCCATATTTATTTACGCTATTTTCTGATCTGTGTTATAATGTTTCCTCATCAAACATAAACAGACCTGGAGTTTTGTTTCATTCACACATGTTTAACACACAGACACCGCAAAAAGTCAAATCTAGCCACGTTAAAAGGACTTGAATTAAGAAAGTTTGAACTTGATTTGCGTTTTCAATACATTTCATTTGCACTCTACACCCGAATAAGTTACCAGAACTCAATTATTTTAAGTTGATGAACTTAAACGTCACAATCTTACTGAACTTAAAACGTTGGATTCTTGCTCCTTGTACCTTTTGAAAACAGCTGAATATAAAGCGCTTATTTACCTCATTTGCAGCTTATAAGACTCATAGTTTTCTGTTAAAGCAACTCAATCATTTTGAAATTTTATTGTATTTTAGCATGTACCATATAACTGAAGTTCATTTTTAAATCATCCCTATTTGAAACTATAAAAATAACAGAAATTTAAATTCCTTAATTCTAAAAAGTTGTACCTCATCTGTGTATTTAAGTTATGCTCAATTATACCCACAATAGTTCACTTTAATATTAGTTAAAATGCCTCAAAAAGAAGAACTTGTTACAATAACTTGACATAATTAAGTTAGTAGGACTATTTCTAAAACTTTGACTATACACAACGTCATCTATTTAATTACTTTGAATGTTCAGGTTTACAGTGTGGTAAGTAAAATTACCTGTACGTGGAAAAAACACATCTTACAACAAATATTTGCAGTTAAAATGGGAAAATCTTATGTTGCTTGAATCACTTATTCCATTGGTAGGTAATTTTTTACGTGTCAAGTTGAATCTACTCATAGTAAAACGTTCTTAGACATTACTTTTTGTAGTTTTAAAGGAGCTGTTTACTTGAAAACTACCACTTCATGACATCACAAGGTGGAACCGAGCATTTTGAGCTTCAGAGACGCAGACAGCCCAATAATACACGGCTACTCAAACGTGTGAATGAAACAAAACACAACTCTGGGTATGTTTACGACGAGGTAACATGACTAAAAGCTCACAAGAGTTAATTTCGTATGACACAGGACCTTTAATTTAGACATTTCCAATCAAACGGCTGAATCACAGGACCATGTATTGTACCATATGTTTTTTTCTGAATAGATGAGATGAAACAAGTGGCTCTTATGATGAAGACACTGCCAACAAACCGATGTCGGATTTGAATAGAGAATAATTAGATTTGGCCGATGCGTTGTAAAAGGCGTGATGATAATGGAGTGTGTGAGTGGAGCGGTGCTCAGACTGCTGATTGAATCTCGAGGATTATACACGGCGCACACCAGCAGGGGGCAATGTTGTAGCAGCAATCCGGTGTGGAGGATATTAGGGAGGATCGAAGGAGGATAGAAGCTTTTGCTCGTCTGGATCTAGACATGTCTTAACTTTGGCCCAACTTTAAAACTTTAAAAAGAACTGGGATCTTTTAAAAGTAATGGGTGAATTTTGGAATACTGGAATTTTTCATGTTTGGAGAAACTAAACAGAACTAATACGAATACTGTTCATTACTTTTTACTATGTGGTGGGTGGTTTTGTTTAATAAGATTCTTCCTGGGGTTTTCTCAGATTCATTACGTAAATTTTACACGATTGTATAATAAAATAACGAGGACTTTGCACATCAAACGGGTGCGCTGGAGGAGAGAGAACAGCCCCAGAACACTGAGAAAAATCCCACACACTGTTTTACTTGCAAAATGTGAGATTTATTAGGACCTGCAATGTTTCGGCACTAAACCTTCGTCAGGTAAATAGAGAGAGATGTTAAATAGGGTGTGGCAAGCACCCAAGGGTGACAGGTCATAAAGGAACAGTGTACCCCAGGGGTCTCCAACCTGTTTCCTCCAGTGAGCTCCTTTACAAAACAAAAATGCAAGAGAGCTACTCAGTTTAGCGTCCGCAAGAAAATGAGACAATTATAAGAAATAGGGAGAGTCTTTGGGCACAGTTAAATAATTTAAAACATAAACCATCATCCATTTATTAGTGCACAAAGTTGGGCTTCAAAATGATACATGTACAGTGGTAACAGGCATGTAGTTAATTAACCACATTTTTGTTATTCAGCACAATGGTATAAGTCCCTAATCCCTTGGCAAGTGACTTGGAAGGGGCTGGAGAGCTACTGGTAGACTCCTAGTGTACATGAATCTACATAATACAAATTACAAAGGAAAATCAACTCAAACAGTAATATAAATCATGAAAATACTACTATTACTACTACTACTACTAATAATAGTAAAGTAATAAAAATGGAAAAATAGAACAGAAGAGTATCTGAATACATATAGACGTTGTATTTATTCACCCCACTATGGAATAGAACTGGCGTGTTATACACATATGTACTGTATATATGCACAAGGGATCTTAAAATCCAACCAATGTACAGGACTAACAGAGACGAGGAACATAATCACCTCATGTTTACAAGAAAATGCTTAAATTAAAGTCATCATTAAGACTTTTTGGAGCTAAAGTTGGGAGGGAATGGATCCAAAATGGCTCCTTTTAGTTGAGTAGGTCATGGTCCCCTCCTGAGTGGAGGGCAAATGCTCAAACGGAGAGAACAAATGTCAGGTCTGTGGTCACTGAGACGTACTGTTGCACTGAAAAAATACCCCTCCTAGAAACTAGAAACATACACTTGTTTTAAGTTAAAATGCTCTAGAAACAAGCGAAATGATCTGATCTGCCAGTGCAGGAAGTGAAATTTACTTATCAAGAAATCTTAAAGTAAGAAAATATATCCAGGCCTTCATAAATCTCAAAATAAGATAAAATCACTTATTCTAAGCAATAATCTAAGATTTAAGTGATCTAAAATAAAACATAAAACACTAATTCTAAGAATAAATTAAGATGAAAAATCTCAAAACTAGAATACAAAGCTTGTTATTGACAGTTTTATTTTTTATTTTAGTTAATGAATCTTAATGAAATTCTTAATTTCCTTACTTTAAGACTAATTACCTCTTGGTAATTTACTGACAAATTGCAGCACTCTCCTAAAATGTTTAAATCTTTTCATTTTTTCATCTGACAAACAGAAATACATCCATCCTTAAACACCAGCTTTACACTTGTTTGTTTTGTTTTGTGTGCATTCTAACTAATTTATAGATATAAAAAGTAAATAAGAAAAAAAGTAATATTTTCTTGAAATAATCTTAATAATCTTACATATTTAGCCTATCATTTAGTCGTTTAGTATATATATCCCTTAAAACAAGATAAATATGATTTTTTGTCTAGATTTAAGAATAAATGTTGGTTAGTTTCATGAAATTTACAGTGTGGAGCTTTTATCTTCACAAATTTTCTGTTTGAGTTTCCTTTTGGTCTTATCCTTACCACATTTGTATAATACAGAAAACACAGACAAATAACAAATTACTAATAAACACTCATTAATCGCTATGAAAAAGGAACAGACACCCCAGACTGCAAACCACTTTTTTATTTTGGCTTTGACACCTTCCATAATTGTGTATCTGAGAAAAAAGTTAATTTGTTATGAATATTTTCTGGTATTTTGTTAAAATAATAACCCAAGTAAATGTTAATAAATAGTTATTCTCGCAAACAGAAAACGACACTCTGTTCCACCTTGTGATGTCATGTGGTAAAACAGGAACTGCTCTACTGTGTTTTTAAACTCCACCGACCTTCACTAGAATCACTGAAATTGCCAGTCTCTGTTGAACTAAAGGTAAAAGGAGCTGTTAACTTGAAAACTACCACTTCATGACATCATAAGGAGGAACAGAGCATTTTGAGCTTTGGCGATCTAGACAGACTAATAAGAAGGGATGTAACAATAACTGAAATATGGTGATATCGCATCGTCAAAGGTCTCACAATAATATCGTGGACCATCACAATATATCGAATCCCAAGCCTCTTTGCTTAAATGAATAGTTCTGATGCAGAAATCGCTAAAAAAAACAGAGGGAACTACATAGACCATGATCCTTTGCTCCGTTTCAGCGCAGACGACATGAAGAAATAACTGTTCTAGGCACTTTTACATCTTCATTCTTTGGATTAAGTCTTGTGAAACCGTTTTTAGAGGAAAAAGTAGCAGATTCACACACAAAATATTGCAATAAATACCGACCGTACTGTAAGATGTTTATGGTGAAAATATTGTACAGAGAGATTTGGATATCGTTCCATCCCTAATGACAATAAATGTTGTACCAAATGACTGGGCGAAGCATTTTATAAAGTCAGTCTTGTTATTAAGTAGAATATCATAATATCGTGAACTTTCCCAGGATATCGCAGTAAATATTGTACCGTGACGATATCGTATCATGAGACTTGGATATCGTTACACCCCAACTAATAATAAAAGTTTATTCAAACATATGTGAATGAACAAAACACAACTCCAGGTATGATTTTGAGGAAGGACCAACATTATAACATAACTAAAAGCTCATAAGAGTCAATTTCTTATCACATTATAACATGTTCTCATAATAGCCTAACCCTTGGCTGGTTCATCTCCAGTGCAGCGTCATTTTCTTTTTTGCAGTCCACTATTTTTGATTCTGAGCCATAAGGCCAGACACAACCCACACCACGTCCTCCTGCCCCGAGTCGCCCCGAGTCGCCCCTCTGCTCCTCGACGCCTCCTCAGTTTAAGTTGGGGAGACAGTTGTTTGTGTGTTTCTAAGATACCGATTGTCTCTCAGTGGTGGTGATGGACGCCAGAGAGGTGGGTTTCCAGATAAAGTGTTACAGTGTTTTGGAATACATCAATAAAAACCCCATTCGGTTTTCAAAAGAAACAAAAGTTGGAAAATTAGGATGTAGAAAGTTTGAATGTAGTCCGAGAAGAGTAGGAAAGTTCAATATATTTATACAGAATTACCTAAATATGTTATAAAGGTCCTATGTGATGCAAAATTGACCACAAACCTGGAGTTGTGTTTTGTTTCATTCACACATGTTTGAGTAACTCTTTATTATTAGTCTGTCCACATCTCCAAAGCTCAAAATGCTCCGTACCACCTCGTGATGTCAGTAGAGATGGACAATTCCACATCTGAAATTATCCAAATTATATAAAAAAAAAGATTTAATATAAAAAAGTGTTTATTTCCTTTTTTTTTACAGCAATGTTTCCGTTGCACTTCTGTGGCTTTTGTGTCTCAGTCAAAAGCCTCAGTGCAGTTTAACAGGAGGTCTGGTCAGGGAGGGTCAGTAGGTCTGTGTCTCTCCTTTGGGTCCTGCAGCATCACAGCAGCCTCCAGGGGGCGCCAGGTGAACACAACAGGAAATGCCTCGTTCTTACTCCGCTCTGTTTCGGTTTTGGTGATGAAATGGTTTATTCCCTCTGAGGATTTCCTCTGGAAGGTCCTTGAGTAAACAAATTGGACTCTCTTGTGAGCTTATAATGTTTTTACCTCATCAGAAACATACCTGGAGTTGTAAACAGGAAATAGCCCTAACAGGAAAGTGTACAAACCCGAGGCAGACCGGGTTTTCGACCAGCAAGATGGTTGAAACGTGTTTGCGTCCCTCAGTGTAATAAAAGGACTTAGGGTTAGGATCCCACTGAAACGAGACCGTTTTCAGGAGAGTCTCAGTACGTTTCGCTAAAAAGTCAGCGGTACAGTTTGCCTAATCTGCGCATTGTGAACACAAAGCACAGAACGGGTTCTCTTTGCCTTTTTCAATATACTGTAACTTCTTTTGTTTGCCGTAGTTACGTCACGTGACTGTAACCGGGAACACTCAGCTTTCTTTGTTTTGTTTTCGAGAGCACTCAGCTGTAGACATGGCTGGCCGTGGTCGTTGTCCTGGTTATGCCAACGCAAATGCAAATACAAAAAATAAAGATCAAGACTTTGCGATACCTGGACGAGGTGTGGGCAGAAAGGGAACTGGGGCGCCATCAAAGCTCAGAAAGAACCCGGTCCTCTTTGTAATAAACTCACAATGTGAACAGTGAGATCTTTTTCTGTTGGTTCACTTTTTGGTCCACATACAGAGGACTGAGTTCAGTTCACTTAAAGGCGACTACATGTGAAAATACCCTTAAACATGTGTGAATGAAACTAAACACAACTCCAGTTCTGTTTGTGATGAGGAAACAACATTATAACAGATCAGAAAACTGCGTAATATGGGCCCCTTAAATCGTATCTACCTGTGCCGTCTGACAACATTTCCTTTTTAACGTAACAGAGAGTCAAAGAAATTTACTCTGTTGTGTTCCTGTCAATAGTCTGTCCTCCTGAGGCCTCTTTAACCAATTGAAACCATTAGTGGACCGATGCTACCTCTGAGATCCAATTACCAAAGATTACTGCGCTTTGGCCTGCAGCTGGAGAAGACTGTCACGGGGCCCATATGACTCTGTTTTCTGATCTTTGTTATCATGTTTCCTCATCACAAACATACTGGAGCTGTATTTTGCTTCATTCAGACTTGTTTTACACCCAAACCCTGCAGATTTAGGCTGATTCTTCGCTCAAATAGAAAGCACTCAGTTCTATGATGTGATGTCATGTGGTAATACAGGAAGTGCTCCACTGAAGTCCACACACCTTCACTAAAATCATGTTGATAAATAAAGCAATAACGTTCCTTCTACCAGAACATTTTCAGGGAGTCAAATGTGTGTAATATATATAGTAAAAAATGCACCTTTAACTTCTATTAGCTTTAGTCGTGCAGCCTCGTTTTATTCAGAATTCAGCCGTGGGCCCAGATGGACAATGTTCTTTAAAAACCTCAGTATTTTTGCACTGCTCGTATCCGTGTAATCGCTCCTATCAGCATTTGGGCGATGGAAGAGCCTCGTAAGTCCCTCCATTCGCCGCAAAATGGCCGCCAAATCAAATGATGTGTAATAAACGCTTAACTTTACAATGGCCAACAGGGAGCAGCTGTCACAACACGGCATTATGGGAGGGCTGTTACTGGGCGCTTTACTCGGGCTGAAATGACCATGTAAGTGTGGGTGAAGTTTTGGACTAATCAGAATCAGAATCAGAATTACTTTTATTCATCCCCGAGGGGAAATTTTCTTCGTTACAGACGCAACCGACCAAGAACATGTAGTTAGAATCAAATTTTCAAAAATAAGATAAGATAAATACAATAAGATAAAAGATAAAAATAGTATATTGTAAAAATGACGGCCATTGCGATAGTAACTGACAATTTCAACCAAAATAATATTAGATGTTTTAAATAGTGTTCAAAATATCACCTTATAACAAGAATGGATAGTTTAGGGCAGACCTGCGTGAAGTTGGCCCCCCATCAAATGCAAACCCACAAAAAACAATGTCAAACATTTGTGCAGTTTTGTGCTGCAAAAAGTTTTGTTTGTGCTGCTTTAGTTTTGGAGATATTAACGATTCTTTTATAGGTCAAATTGGGGTCAGCCAAACCACAGGAAGTGTAAAAATGCTCTAAAACGGCCAAAAATGCTCTCAGTTGTTCAAAAAGTATATATCAGTCTTTAGTAACTTCCTTTTGATTCATATTTTATAAAGTAATACATACTTTTCCACAGCCTGAGATCGTTTATTTCCACTAGTTTTGCTAAAGCCACTGCCAAACATGACATCGTATAATTTCAGCAAAAATAATAATTACTGTATTTTTTGGACTATAAGTCGCTCTGGAGTATAAGTTGCACCAGCCAAAAAATGTGTAATGAAGAAGAAAAAACATATATAAGTCGCACTGGACTATAAGTCACACTTTTAGAGAGAAATTTATTTTATAAAATCAGAAACCAAGAACCGAGATGTCATCTTGAAAGGCGAGTTAAAGTAATAAAATGTTCAGCTCCGCTCAAATGAAGCTCCCAATGCTCACGGTTACAGGAGCAAATCTGGAGCCTGGTTCTATGTTATGAAGAGGATTTTTTGGATGGACAAAATAGCAAAAAAAAAATCATAATCATGTGTCGCTGGTTCATATGAACATTTTAAGACCCAAATGACGAGGCCACAGCAGCAGTTACAGAGAGAGGAGCGACAAGATCCTAAACGCGTGAGCTCTGTCCACTCATATATACGGTCTATGGGCTGTCAGTGTGAAAAATTGAATATATATGTCGCACCTGAGTATAAGTCGCGGGACCACTCAAACCATGAAAAAAAGTGTGACTTATAGTCCGAAAAATACGGTAGTAATTTTAGAAACATACTCACACAAATGAAAATTGTCACAGCACAAAACAGCACAAATGAAATACAAACGTTTCCTATTATTTTGTGCCTGTTTTGAGGCTGTTTCACATTTTGAGGGGCTGGGTGATGTCATCGGCCGAAAATAAAACTGCAAATATCTTAACCCTAATCGTACGAATGAAACTTTTTGCAGCACAAAGAATAATTAACACCATTTTGAACAGTGTTAGAGCATTTTTAAGCTTCCTGGGGGCTGACCCCAATTTAACCAATAAAAGAATTGTTAATATCTCCAAAACTAAAGCAGCACAAACAACAGTTTTTGCAGCACAAACCACTGACATAGTTTTTGTGTAGGTTTGATGGGGGACCAACTCCCAGCGCAGTCCTACCCAAAATCTGCTGTACTGGGCCCTAAAAATAACAATATATGCTCAATTAAAAATGATATGTAATGTTTTCCTCTCAATTTTACATGCTCACAATACATCATATCATAATGTCTATGGGGGTTAATACAGATCCTCCGTAAATGCAGCAAATAAATAATGTAAAGTTCATTTTCTTTTATGGTCGTCTTGTGGACAACTTAAAGATCCAAAAAAGCAAATGCAAACAAAGCAGTTTTGAGCGCTCAGAGAAGACAACTTTGCATTAACGGATTAACAAAACACAATTCCAGGTATGTGTTTGATGAGGGGACATCAATATAACAAAGAAAAAAGAATAAGTGGCTTGCTTCTCCACTAACCTGGCCTGGTAGATGTGTTTACTGCAACACACTGGGCAAGGAAACATCTCTGTAGAAACTCTCCACTAGAAAAGTCACACAGTGCACCTTTAATTTACAATATAAGATGAAAACAATGTCTAGAATTGGTGTTTTTTCAGATTTTACAATGTGATGATGTCAAAAGTCTCAGATGTGGGGCAAGAGGCGGGTTTTCCTGTTGATTAAACTGCACTTTCTGTTGAAATATCCAAAGGTAAATTCACACATGTTGAGAACTCACCGTATTGCAGCACAAATCTGCATTTTAACAACATTCATTAAGCGGATACCCGTCTGTATGAAATATGATCGGGCTACAGAACGGTGTGATGTGATCTGAAACCCACGGCGCTAACAGAGACATGTACTTGTGCGTCCTTGGAGTAGTTTGGGCTGTAACCTTGAGCAGACCTCCTCCAGGCTGTTCTATTCTGAGTGTGAGTCTGGCTCTTCACTCACAAACGCCGGGCCCCGTCTCCATCTGTGAGTCTGAACTGCGGACCGGAGCTCACACGGGCCTGTCTCAGTCTGCTGCACCGTGAGGCCGTCCATATGTCTGCATGTGCGCTGTATGTCTGTGGAGAGGACCCTTTGATTCATATTCATGCTTTTTGCGTCTCTGTTTGGGTGAAGTGTGCTCAGTTACAAAGAACCAAACACAGGGACAATTTGGGCATGTTTTCGTGGGTGCTGTGACCTGGAAATCTTTAAGGAGAGACGGAGTGGTTGGCTGCTTTTGTGGCTTTCTGGCTCACACGCTGAGTTTTTTAACTTTTTGTTTTCCTAGCTCAGTTTTTAAACATCATAGCATGGGATTTTAACCAACTAAGAAGAGAAAGTTCTGTATTTATGTCTTTAAGCAAAACACGTTCCCCACATTGCCTAATATGAAAGTGACGTATGTCTCTCTCACATGTAATGTTTTCATATAAAAAATTAGGCATTTTATGTGTTAAAACACCCATAAAAGAAAGATAGAAAATAACAGAGGGGATTTCATATATACTGCTCAAAAAAATTAAGGAACACTTTGAAAACTCAACAGATCTCAGTATGAAAAAAATATACATGTTGACTACCTATACAAATAATGTCTTACAAATAATGGACAATGGATGCCACCTCTTAAATTTTCAGCCTGCAGAGGTCTTTTTTTTTCACATTGAGCTGTGATGTGTTTTCAATGTGTTCCTTTAATTTATTGAGCAGTGTATATTTTATATCTTATTTAGTATTTGAGTAAACTTAATATCTGAAAAAAAAAAAATCCGAAAAATTCCAATTTTGCCTCAATTTTTTAAGACTTGGAATTACATGTCAAAAAATCCTTTTGTACTTTTTGTCAAAATCTCAGAATAGGACTGTAAAGTTTGGTGTGTGTAGATGCTCCTTTAAGGGCTGATCCTTATGTCTCTATGGGACAAAATGCATTTTGAGAAAACGTCCTTGGAAGTTAGTGTCCCATAGAACTCTATGGAGGCAAGATGATTCAATTAATATATTAAAATAGTTATGAAACGTATATGCTGAGATAGAGAGAAAAGGATTTTGCCTGTAGTGGACCCACTTGGTCAAAAAAGTGTGGCACAACTCAACAAATGTTGAAAAACAGTGACACATTTACATGTTGCACTATGGGATTGTAACGTCAATTAGCGCACTTCCGGGTAAAGCTTTAATGTGGCTCCGCACGCACGCACGCGCGCGCACACGCACACACACACACACACACACACACACACACACACACTCACACTCACACTCACACTCACTCACACTCACACTCACACTCACACTCACACTCACACTCACTCCTGCTCCTCTCCTCCGGTGCTACCCACGCTGGATTACTTGAATGAAACGGATTGATTCACCCCTTTGGCCCCTCACTATCCACTCACTGGTGAGTCAAGAAACCCTTTTATTCCCAAATTATTTGCCATATGTGTCAACCTGGGAACACCCATACAGTTAGAGCTAAGCTAATGCTAACAAACAAATGCGGTCAGCGCGACCTATTAGCGATTTTTTTTAAGTTTAATTCCCGCTCTATTTTAGTTTTTTCCGCACCCGAATCTTTTGTCAATGGCACTCGTACCGAATGATACATATGTTTATGCCTCTTCGAACATTTAAAGCACTTTTTGTTACTTTTTGCACAAAGACCAAGCTGCTATGGCGTTTTGAATTAAATTGAGCCAATCTTCTGATGCTCAACAAAACCTATTTGAACATTATAATGAACTGTAGCTACATTATGACTGATTTATTTAAAGGTGCACTATACTTTGGAATTTGTAGCTTGACTTAAACATGTAATTTTTGATGAAATGATTGCCAAATGTTTGTTATGTATATTGCTATAAAATATGGCATTGGATAATTTACTGTTTATCTGTTAGCAGTAATGACTTATTACTTGAAGCTAAGTTAATTTGATTTATGTACTAATTTGTGTTTTTACTGACCCTGTTTTGGGTCTGCTGCAATACCATGAATCTACCAACTACCAAATCACTACCAAATCACCGCATCATCGCGGTAGGAGAAACCAAACCTTTTTTTTTTTCCATAACCTGGATTCTATTGACCCACTTGTGGATTACAATAACTCAAGATGAACTTTGGAAAATACAGAAACTAAGTACACGGATTATAACAAACAACACCTACCATTTCCTACAATCAGTGAACTTGAACTGAACACATATATTGACCATTATTCTGTCTGTTATTTAATTAGTTTTTTTTCATGTTTTAAGTATATATCTGCCTATAATATAATATAATACCATCCATCCATCTTCTCCCACTTCATCCGGCTGGGTCGCGGGGGCAGTTTACTGCCCAATACTCATAGCACCTGACTCCCCCTTTGAACCCCTCTGCAGGTGGTGAGCCCACAGGAGGGTAATATAATACCACTTATCACATATTTATTATTCATACCTTTCTAACTATATATATATATTCTTATTCATATTATCAATACACATCATTTTGAAATGAATTTTCTGGTTTCTGTCATTTTATTAACACTCCTTGACTCCTGCCGTTCCTCCTTCTGAGCGCCCCCTAGTCAGATCCTTAGCCCCTGGTGCATTACAGGATCTAATGAACTTGATTCTCATGAGAGGTATAAAGTTATGTTTGGTATCACCTTATACTCACTGAAGCCCGTTGTGCCCATGAAGGACCAACTGTGGTCTGGGCAGAGGCCGAAGACCAGGCGCCCACACCAACCAGTACCAGCATCGCTCACCTTTTTACACAAATACAGATGATTTTGTGAGTGAAAACCATGCAGAAGGAGTGAAAACCAGGCAGAAGGAGTGAAAACCATGCAGAAGGTTAGCGTTTTGTGCATGTGTGAACAGGGAAAGATGTGTGTGCTTTTCTCAGCCCGGGAATTGCCAGCCTCTATTAAATTTACTACCACTACATGACATCATAAGGTGGACCATTTTGAGATGTAGATGTAGACAGGTTAATAATAAATCATCAATCTCCATGGAGACGAGCAGGCTGGCAGGCGCTAGAGCAGAAAAGTTCCACAGTGCGTGTACCAGTGTAACATCCGGCCAATGAACTCCAGTGTTGCCAGACAGAAAATGCAAACTAAACGATTTAATATTCGAGCGCTGTTCTCATCTGTGTAATCTCGCTTAACTGCACTTGGACAATAGAACTGGCTCATAAGTCCCTCAGTTCGACACAAAATGGCCGCCAAATGAAATGATGTGTAATAAACGCTTAACTTTACAATGGCCAACAGAGAGCAGCTGTCACAACACGGCATTATGGGAGGGCTGTTACTGGGCCTTTCACACGGGCTTAAATGATCATCAGTCACTTCAAGTTTCTTTGGACAAGACACGACTTTTAAGAATTACTAATCTGTAAAGTTTAACATTTTCTATGCATGGATGAGTTACAAGGGGCAGAATGAGAATAAATGAGGACACAGACTCAAACACAGGCTACAACCAAGACCGTTATGAGCTTTCTCGGGCCACAGTTTTATAATAACTATGATTTTTTTAGTCACCTCACTTTCTAACCATCCTATTACCTTGAGATAACTGCTCCAGGATTAGGTCATCTGCACATTTACACGTCAGGGGGATATTAAAGTCTTCACTACACTTGTAGAAATGGTGACCGCTTTTTTTCCTGGCTCACACTGAGCAGTGTTTGAAACTAGTTGATTTTTTTGAGCTCAGTTTTTAAGTAGCTTGCTGGATTTTGTGAAATTATCTGTATCCGCAGAGACATTTGAGATGCTACCATAGACCGTATATATAAGTGGACTAAGCTATCCCGTTAGCCGCCGCGTGCCAAACAGGAAGCGCTCCAGGAGGCTCTTCCGGCTCCTTCTCTCCCCGTTTCCCATTGACTTACATTGGGATCTGATCGCTCCTCTCTCTGTACCTGTTGCTGTGGCCTTGTCATTTTGGTCTTAAAATGTTCGTATGATCCCGCTCTACATGATCCTGAATTTTCTTTTCGCTATTTTGTCCGTCAAAAAAAACCTATTCATAACATAGAGCCTGGCTCCAGATTCGCCCCTGTTGCATCGCGAGCCTCATTTGAGCGGCGCTAAACGCTATGGGTGACGTCACGCTCACTTAGTCCACTTCTTTTATACGGTCTATGGATGCTACAGGCTTTTTACTCCATCAGTCACTTCAAGTTTCTTTGGACAAGACATGACATTAAAGTATTACCGGTCTGTAAAGTTTAATTTTTTTCATGCATGGGCGAATTACAAGGGGCAGAATGAGAATAAACAAGGATACAGACTCAAACACAGACTACAGGCAAGACCATTATGAACTTTCTCAGGCCACAGTTTTGTAATAACTATGATTATTTTTAGTCACCTCGCTTTCTAACCATCCTATTACCTTAAGATAACTGTGCTCCAGTATTAGGTCATCTGCACATTTACACGCCACTGGGATATTAAAGTCTTAACTACACTTGTAAAAATGGTGATCGCTTTTTTTCCTGGCTCACACACTGAGCAGTGTTCGAAACTTGATTTTTTTAGCTCAGTTTTTAAGTAGTGAAGTGCAGCATTTTGCATTGTGTGAAATGAACAGGAGACATTTGAGATGCTACAGGCTTTTTACTCCATATGTGGAAATAATTGTGGCAGAAGACCTTCCAGAGGAAATACTTAAATAAATAAACTGCAATAAATCATTTCATCACTGAGAAACACCAGAGTATGTTTGTACATGACCTCCAAATTAATACAAAATGTGTTTTTATTAAATAGTCAGGTAACAATTTATATTACATGTTGTATTCTTCTTCACAATGCCACTGCGCAGGTCTGTTTAAGGTCCACTATAACTTTGGGGGCCACCCAGTCTTATGGAAATTTTATTGCATTCCCTGGAGTTTTCCACAGTATGGCTTTAAAATAGTTCATTCAGTTAGCTGTTTTGAAACAGATGTGCCTCTGCTCAGTTTCATTTCTCTCCAGCGACTAGGTCAGGATTCAGAATACACTTGCACCGGCCAGTCAACGAAGAGCTGTGAAGCTGTGTCATCAAACTCCAGCGCCTCTGGGTCCTTTTGTGGTGCAGCACAACAGGAAACAAAGCGGCTGAGATGGATGTAGATGAAGTCATACATTTTGTGTTGGCAACGATTCTGACATCGAGGATTTAAACCTGGAACAAAGAGAATGTTTGGTGAATTGTATCAAAGGGAAAGACGTTATTGCCCTTCTTCCTACGGGATTTGCTGTTGTGCCGGTGTTACTTAGACACCACTGAGCGTTCTGCTGCATTACAGACGTCACAAACAAACAGCTGCGATTGGTTAAATAAAAAAAGTCCCCGCCTACCTTCAAGCGAACGAATCCTAATGCTGCATGGTCAGACGGTTTCCACAAAGTGAAACCGGCTCATGAAGGCTAGTGTGGAACATCCAAAACAGTCTCCATGGAGAGAAGCAAGTGACAGACGATCCTCTAGAAAAGTCAGATCGTGCAACTTTAAAGTACTAGAATATAAAGTGTGAAAAAGTGCTCTGAATTTTTATCTCTGAGAGGCTCTCTAGTGGTATGGGGCCTCGTGCCTGCCCATTATACGCTTTTAGTTTGATCCGGCTCTGGTACGACTTCAGAAACTTCAGGGACAAAGCAAAACTTTGAGACTTGCTAATTGAGCGCCCCCTGCTGTTCCTATGCATACTCATTATGGCCTTTATTCAGACAGCTGACTTTTAAATGTGCCCTCTCTGATTGGCCCCCCGCTGGGGCAACCCAACCAATCAGTGTGATGAACAGGGAGTGGGACCTTTCTTTACATTGTTAATAAGTGTTTCTAGAGAACTCATTTACAAAAGTCAGTGATTAAAAAGTAGAGTTTTGCTCTTTGACTCTTTGAGCATGTATGTTATAAAGTAAAGGTTCAACACTGACAATTAAGCTGGAGGACAATCAGAATTATATGGTAGAACTTGCTGTCGAACTGTCAGATTGCAGATTTTTTAATGACCTTGTTTATTGTTTAAGTCCAAACTTGACTCTTGTGAGCTTTAAGCCATGTTAAAATGTTACTTTTCAACTTTTACCTTTTGTTCAGCAAAGATTAGGACTTACAAGGCTGAAATTATCCAAATGATTCTAGTGAAATTGTTTCTGATGAGAAAGCATAACCCTTGCATGTCCCATTACTGAGCCTATCCGCATGAAACATAAACTGGCCCAACGTTCAAAATCTTCTAAGTCAGTAAAAATAGAAAAATGAAATGTTTTTTTCCACCATCACTTCAGAAAGTGGTGCCATTATTCAGCCTAAAGATGTACTTGTTGAAAGGACTTTTATGGAAAGAAAATGGAAACAAATGACGATATGATTCAACATTTATATTTCTTTAAAAAAAAAAAGTAAATCTCCCAGAGTTATATTGAGTTTTAAGTCTGAAACCTCAAGAAAAAATACAAAACTGATTTAAACGGTGCATTTTCAGGAGCCTGTGATCAATACGAGCGTTCATGGTCCTGTTTAAGAGTTTGATTTTCAACAAAAAGGTGAACGTGAACATGTTTGTGACTGTACATTTATGTGTAAGAGACTTGTTTAAGTGCCCAAATCAGCTCACATGTTCAGCTCTTTTTTTAATATATAACTTTATTTATTGACATTTTCAGTTTAAAACAAAAATTCTACAAAAAAGAAAAAAAGTGACAAGGACAAGTTTATTGTTGGTGCCAAATAATTATGAAAATACAATGTAAGCGTCACATACAATAAAATAAATGAATCTAAATTAAATAAACAAAAATAATAACCATCCATCCATCTTCTTCCGCTTTGTCCGGCTGGGTCAACAGACGTATAAATATCCAAAAAAAGTACAAAGGGTGAAAAAGTCCACAAATACATCATTTCACAACACTGTCGACACTGCCTTATGTATGAAAATAGACCCGTTCATTGATAATGCGCCTTAAAATGCGCAAAAATATGCTAGTTGCTCAACCAAATAACTTTATTCTGATAAATATAACATGTAAAATTACTGCGTTACCTAAAAATTAATATGCCCGTACTGGTGATGTCACACAGTACTTGAAATTGCAGTATCCGACCACGTACACACAACAAAAATAGGGCAGATTTAGGGTTTAGTTCCACTTTTAAATCACTGCACCACTGTTTCCCCTTGCGAACTGTAGATCCAGCACTCCCAGACTGTACTTTCCTTCGTGTGCCCATTGGACCGTCGCTCTCCTGAATAACAATCCTGACATTGCCGTAGTTTAGGATTCTGTCACTGTAAGCATTGTTCTTATGTGGTCCACTTCATCTTTTACTGCACTAAACCCTCCCTGGATCTGAAGTCTTAGTATAGCTTTAACTAGTACGATAATGTGACCTTCAGCTGGCATTTTAAAACTTATAATGAACTGAACTTATGAAGAATTAAAATAAACCAAGGAGTTGAGAAGATTGTGATATTATGCCAGCCTCATCCTATATTACTCTGAATATAGGATGAGAACTGACGCTTGTGAGCTTTAAAGGTTGTATGGAGGATTTTTTTTGCTTCAAATTGTCAGTGGAAGTTCAAAATAGCATTATAGAGATGCAGCAGCCTTGTAATTATGTTGACCAAAAAAAAAAAAAAAACGGGAGAAAGAATGAAAATCTAACTGAGGACGTGGTAGGGCCAGATAAGCATTAGCTAATAGATAATAAGGCTATGTCGGTGTTAGGTCGTCAATCAATCTCCCTACGTTTCTAGAGTCGCCAGTGGGCTGGGATTACGTGGTTTACTCGACCAACGCTGCGGTTCTTAGCGGCTTTTTCGAACTGTAGTTTTCTCCAAGTTAGGACAAAGTTTGTTGCAATGGCAGACAAAAATCCACGACCAGTTCGCCGCAAAAAAAAGTCAGATTTTGAGGTCGCTGAAAGAAGAAGAGAAGGGGAAAAATGAGCGAAGCCAAACTAGGGTCATTCATAAGATCTTCGGCGATTCGTTCAGCGATTCGTTCGGCGATTCTGAAGCACACCGGCTGTAAACAAGCATTATTTCTAGCATAAGGTGGAGGCGGAGGAGGCTTTTCTACTTAGGTCAGTCGCTGTATTTCTCTCTCCTTGGAAAATCCTCTATACAACCTTTAAGATATGTTTTTGATGAGGTAACAGCATTATAACATGTTTTTTTATGCTCTGAGTCTCCCTTTTCTCCTCACGCAAAGTCACTCCCCTGTCATGTTTGTCGTTGTTGTTGCGTACATTTTCGTGTCACATTTTTGCATATTTATGGAGAATTGTCGTGTGGGAGCGTGGTTTCTTGTGGGCTGAACACTGCGCATCTTAGAGTGAGAATAGTCCGGATAGGGCCCAGGAGAGATTGCGAAATTGCTCAAACGTGCACGGATGACATCTAAAACCTCTTCAGGCATGTTTTTTGATAAGGCGACGTTATAACATGGTAGAAAGCTCAAAACCCTTTGCATAATACCTCTTCTTCAAAGTTGCGTTACAATTTCATGCATCGTTCATTCATTCCCCGCACTCGGCAGTGATAAAATACTTGCATCGCCTGTAGGGATGGGACCAGATCTCGCGCCGCAAGATCCCATGAGACAGAATTGCTACAAGACTGTGCACACATGTGGAAAATGGTCTCGCGAAATTGGACAAAAGCTTGGACAAAACAAGGGCTAAGTGCTGATGAGTTACACTTTCTTGTGAGCCTCTAGCAGTGCAACAATAGCAACAATATATTCAAAGTCTTATACTGCACAAAACTGAAGCTTTAAGCCGTGTTATAACGCTGTTTCCTCCTCAAAAAACATACCTAGAGTTGTGTTTTGTTTCATTCACACGTTAGACTGAAAAAAACAAAATCTAGTCAAGAGAAAATGACTTGGATTAAGAAAGTTTTACCGTGATTTGAGTGAATTTCACTTGACAAGTAAAATTATTTTCCAGTGGAATAAGACTTCTTGTACTTAAAATATGACAATACATCTTACTACAATTAAAATACGAAAAACAACTGCACTTAAAATAAGAACAAAATCGAATGTTGCTTTTGAATTAAGAAAAAAACAAAACACTTATTCCACTGGCAGATCATTTTGCTTGTCAAGTTGAATCGACTCGAATAAAGTCAAATGTTCTTAATTTAAGCCATTTTAACTCACCGAGATATTGTTTTTTTTCCAGTGTTTAAGTAATTAGTCTGTCATCTCCACCTTGTGATGTCATGAAGTGGTAGTTTTCAAGTAATTTAACAGCTCCTTTTACCTTTAATTCAGTTGATGATGCGCAATTCTAGGACTGAAATCATCCAAATGATTCTAGTGAAGGTGTGTGGAGTTTAAAAACACAGGGGAGCACTTCCTGTATTACCACGTTACATCACAAGGTGGAACAAGGAGTGTTTTCTATTTGCGAGAAGAATTCAGCCTAAATATGCAGGATTTGTGTGTTAAACATGTGAATGAAACAAAACACAACTCCAGGTCTGTTGTGATGAGGAAACAACATTATAACATAGATCAGAAAATTGCATAAATTGCCCTTTAAATAAAATAAATCTGCTATTTTGGGGCCGAAATTATTAACTTAATCGCACAGTTTACTTCTGTATATTACTAATTATGTCAAAATGTTGTCTTGTCTCGTTCTTGAGGACCTAGTCTCATGTCTCGTCTCACTGTCCCACCTCCGACTGCCAGAAATGCCCTGGAGAAGGCTGATGGAAATCTGGAAATCTGTCCACCTTATTTTGGAAGTTTCCGTAGGCGCCGTCATCATCATTTCGGTTGTATTATTTTGTATGGGGCTGCCGACAGCAAATAAGTTCAATACGTAATGATAAAGCCCAGAGAATCGGTGCAATGTGACTTGTTGGAGCTCATGAAAACTGAATGTTTTACACAAATGAACCGACTTTATGTCATGTTAAGATGCAAAACGTTTCCCAAATTCTCCATTGACATGAACGGAATTTCTGTTTAACCACAAAAAAAAAAGCGCAGTTTAGGAGCATTTAGAGACAAAAGTACTGTGCATGTCTCCTGCAGAAAGAGCCGCCACTGTCCTGTCTTGGATCATGTCAGTGTCTTGTGGGATTTCAGCAGATTTCAGGCTCTCCCCGGGGGCTAGTCGTGTCCATCAGGTATGAGCACACGTCTGGCTACTGAAGTTTGAGCCATTTCTTCTCGTCGTTTATGCACTCACCTGTATTTTCGTCTTGCCCAGTGGTTGGTATGAACAGCGCATGGAATTATAGCACACATAGGCTATAAACTGAGTGCCGAGAAAAGCGCTACCAGCTGTTTTATTATTAAAGGGCCCTTATTATGCAGCAGTATTTTCTGATCTGTGTTATAATGTAGTTTCCTCACCACAAACAGACCTGGAGTTGTGTTTTGTTTCATCCACACTTGTTTAACACAGAAATCCTGCATATTTAGGCTGAGTTTTTCTCTCAAATAGAGAACCCTCTGTTCCACCTTGTGATGTCACATGGTTATACAGGAAGTGCTCCAATATGTTTTTAAACTGCACAAACCTAGAATCATTTGGATGATTTCAGACCTAGAATTGTCCATCTCTACTGAATTAAACGTAAAAGGAGCCGTTGACTTACTTGAAAGCTACCACTTCATGACATCACAAGGTGGAACAGAGAATTTTGAGCTTTGTAGGTGTAGACAGATTAATGACAGACTGAAACATGTGTGAATGAAAGAAAACACAACTCCAGGTCTGTTTTTGAGGCAGTAATAACATTATGACATGGCTTAACTCGATCCACCGTGCGAGGCGAGTGCAGGATCCCCAAACGCAGGACAGCATTTGGAAACTCGGCCTTTTCATGCGCGGCGTCCGTCAGTGGAACATGTGACCGACAGAGCTGATCACATGTACTAACTATGGCACGTTCTCACGCCTGGCGAAAAAATGGCTCCTTTCAAACCAAACCTGCGCCCATAATGTGGACTGAGGAGTGTGTGGAGAGAGCGTGATGTTCTGGAGAAATGAATGATGACTTTTGATAAGGATGATGATTTTAAGGTGCTGAGAGAACTGGGAATGAATGAGGATACAGAATTTTAATGATGTTCCGGTCATTATAAAGACATTCTCTTTGTATGTTTGTATTTATGAACTATAACATCAACCTGCCCGGGGATGACAGCTGGAAATTAGCACTGGTGCTACAACCTGGTGCAAGCATCTCTCCTGTTAAGGTTAATGTATATTTGTGCACTGTCCCTGTCTCATTAAATAAATAAACTAAAGTAAACGCTCACAAGAGTCCATTTTGCATAACATAGGAACTTTAACCATAAGGAGGGTTCAAACTGGTGCCTGAAAGAGATCTCTAGATTACTGAAACGTGCATAGAGGGCAAACGTCTACAGGAATGTGCTCTTTTTGATGGAGTATTATAACATAGAGCTGGGCGGTATGACCAAAAATTGTTATCACGGTATTTTTTTAAATTATCACGGTATCTAACGGTATTTTTGTCTTTGGCTAAGTGAAGTGTGATAGAGTTGGTAATATCATTCCAACGTTTGCTTTTCTTGTCATAGACGGTCCCTTTAGACGGAGTGCGCGGCTCACGCTTTCCAGCTCTCGCCCGTGTCACAAAACACTACACAGACGGTCCCTTTAGCAAACGCGCCTAACACTACACAGACGGTCCCTTTTAGCAAACGCGCCTAACACTACACAGACGGTCCCTTTTAGCAAACGCGCCTAACACTACACAGACGGTCCCTTTTAGCAAACGCGCCTAACACTACACAGACGGTCCCTTTTAGCAAACTGTACTAACACTTCACAGACGGTCCCTTTTAGCAAACGCGCCTAACACTACACAGACGGTCCCTTTTAGCAAACGCGCCTAACACTACACAGACGGTCCCTTTTAGCAAACGCGCCTAACACTACACAGACGGTCCCTTTTAGCAAACGCGCCTAACACTACACAGACGGTCCCTTTTAGCAAACGCGCCTACCAGGGACGTCTGTGTAGTGTTTTGTGCTGCAGTGCCAACGTTACGCAGAGATTGGGGAGAAGATGCAGATTTTACTTTCTACTCAACTCGCTATCCTTACCTGGCTTGTTGGCTTGTTTGGTGTAACACTGAAAAACAGCCCCCGCTCAATCTACCGCTGTGCGACGTTCCGCCGCTCTGTGTTGCCGACATATGCGCGCACACACGGTATGGCGGTAAATAAAAAATTCATATCATAAAAATAAAAATTACCGGTATACCGGTTCAAACGGTATACCGCCCAGCCCTATTATAACATGGTAAAAAAAAACCCCAACCAAACTCAATTTCGCGTAATACCCCGTCTTTAAAGGTGCACTTTGTAACCGTCACCTGGATATATCATTACTCTGACGTTAAACAACTCTACCTTACATTTATTTAATTTAAACTGGGATTAGTCTAGTTTATTTGATTTATTTGACAGGGACAATGTACAGGAGCATTAATCACAAAAAATGAAAAGATGCTTTGTACCAGACTTTAGTTCTCGGAGCTAATTTCCATCTGCAACAACATTACAGACAATGTTTGTAACAAGTAAGGGGAACAACGAAGAAGGTCGGACTGAACATAAGGCATAAAACAACGAAATTCATAATATTTACAGTGTCAGTGATGCATTTCATCAGTTAGTTAAAAATAATAAAAACTTTTCCCTATAACTCTGCTGTATCCCCTTCTCATGTCTAGTCTAGTCTATTATATCTCAAAAATACATAGAAAACAGGAATTCTGACTGTGAGCAGGGGTCACCTCTCCACAGATCTGACCTGTAAATTGGTCTTGTTTGGTCTCCATGGAGATAGAAAGGTTTAACAGCATACTGTGAAACATTTCAGGCAAAGCAATAACATCTCCATGGAGAAAAGCGTTTGACGGACCTTCCAACAGAAAAATTACACACTGCATGTTTTAGAGTTGTCTTGTAAGGAGGTACGAACTTCAAAAATAACCATTCTGTAAATATTTCAGATTTATGTATTTCTTTTTGTCATTTTGATTTGCATTTTCCTCCCAAAATATCACGCCATGTTTGCTTTGTACTCGCTTTCAGCCGGCCTCTTATCTGTTTACGTGCCCTCTCCGTGCACGAGGCGTCTGCTGTCTGCCTGTGATTAATCCCTTCTGCACACCACGTACACTTCATGAAGGCACCACAATGCTTTCTTATCTGCCCCAGAAGGAATATTAACTAGCTTTGCCTTGGCCTAGCTGCGGGGGTGGAATGGAGACAGATAGCGGCGTTAAAAAGCAGGTTGAAAATGCACGGACGGGACGTGACGCTTTTAATGAAGGTTGGTCAGGACGAGGAGAGCGTAGATCACCGGAGCTCGTGTGTGATTATGTGCTTTTAGATGCAGCATTGATCATACGGGAAACACATTAGGACGGGATACAAGCCAAGATCCTCATTTGGACAAGGCTGAAATATATTTGCTGTACTTAAAACTTGAAATGGGTTGGAATGGGGCGAGAGTGGGTCAGTCTGTACTTGGGGGAGTGTTTGTGCGCTTCTAATGCTGCTCTCGGAGAAAATATCGTTGGTAGAGCAGTCATCAGTGCATTCATCTGTGGGTCCAGGTCCAACAGATAAATAAAATGCTGTCATTGGGCCTCATTCATGAATCTTTCCTTAAAAATAGGTAGTGAAGAAGATGCTGAGAGAACTCTTCACCAGATTCACAAAGCGTTCTTAAGACTGCAAATTCCTTCTTAAGCAACAGTAGCACCTAATTCATGAAACACCTCCGTGCCATTTACATCATTTACATAGAATATTAATATGTATCTGGTTAGAAATGTCCTCTGAACTTCCAAATATGTTCAGTATGGCTTTGGTATTATGACACGTGAAAGCGCGAAGAAGTGAGGTGAAGTGCGATTACAAACACGCGCTCAGGGAGGGAATATGTAAGTCATAAATGTAATGAAATAAGCGGGTGCTTAGTTATCTCGCTCTCCAAGAGGGAGAGAGGCAGAAATGTTATTGGATCACATATATAGAAATATGGTTATAGAAAATGATTTAACAAAATATATAACTTACAATCTTGGAGGGATTTGAATTTTTTTGTTCCATTATCAGAGTAATAAAATAGTGGACTTTTTGTTCTTACGAGTGCTCCGCACTGTTCACTGGATTTCTTCTTCCAGAAAACCATTTTCAGTTAAGAAAAAGTGTTGTGAATACCAGAAATGTTTATAAGAAGTCCTTAAGTACAAATTTCTTTGCAAGAATGTTTCCTGAATGAATGAGGCCCATTGTGTCCCGAGGCAAGACACTTAAACCCGTCTTGCCCTCAGTGTTTGCGTACACTGGTGTGTGAATGGGTGATTTCTTGACGTAAAGTGCTTTATAAGCTCACTGCTCACAAGAGTCAAATTTGTCTAATATAGGACCTTTAAAGTCAGTTTGTTAATAAAGCAGAAAAAGGTATTGTTCTATGTTCTAAAAGAGAATGTATAACAAACTATGACTTAAACCTGACACTGCGAGTGTATGTGCTGGTTTGAGCCCAATGTAAACACTGCGTGAAAATGATGTGGGGATGAGTATAAAACAGATGGTCCTATTCCCCTTTGTAGTCTTAAAGGATTATACAAACTCAGTTTATGATAGACAAAGATAAACAGCATCAAAACTTAAAGAGGAGGTATTTTATTTCTATGGGCTATTGACTGTTAACACAAAAATATTTACTAGTACATCACTGTTATCTTTTATTGGTTTGAAAATGTTATATTGGCCAAAAACATCAAATTGACATGCTTAATGAGTTTGGTTTTTAATGCTCTGAGTCTCTCGCTATCACAATACAATCAGCGTTCAGAGCGCTAATGAAACTACTGCACATCGCAACAGGTTTGTCAAGCTGCTGTGTACTGCTTTATATCATGTTTTTGAATATTTATGTAAAATTGTCATGTGAAAATATAGGGGCGGAGCATTGGACAGAATCGTACAGCTAACTATAAGTAATGTTCAAATGAATTATAGTTTTACACAAATCAAGAAGCAATTTGCGAAGAAAAGTTGAGAAATACGTTGAAAATCACAGAAAGTTGAGAGTTCTAAACATATTGATGGCGTCACACTAGCAAGAATTCAAAAAGTTTGGCACAATTTACACACAAGAAACATATTTGAAAACATTTAAATGATTTCAACAGTTATGTATAATTCCAAAGGTGCTATATCACGATTTCTAGTGTTAGTAGCCTGTATTTGTCAATTTCTTCACATATACAAGACCTACAAAGGAAGCGAAATAGAACCTGTACATTTAAACACATAATCCATGACATGGGGGTTCTTGACATGGACCAGAGTGGAAGACAGGAGCAGAGGAAGAAACAATGCAGCATAAATGTAGTTAGTATGATTGGCTTAGGTTCAGGAGCAGGACCACGCCTCAAACGCCCTCTCCATCTCTCCAGCGAATCACAGCTCGCTTCTTCCCCACCTCAATTTCCCACAAGCCTATTTGTAGCAGCCTATCTCAGCAACCCAGTTTGTCCCGAATAACTCGACCCCACCCTCCCAACCCCTATCTGTTCGCTTCCAGACATAAGATGCCTACATGGGGGGGTCCCGTTCCTGCTGGGCCATGTGAAGATTGAGACTGAACCCCCACCTTGAGTCTCAACCCAGCCGACCCGCCTCGTCTCCATATATTAAAGTCTTTTCTCTTCGCACATGTGTTGTTGACATGGTCCTTGCTAGTGAACATGAGGATAAGATGGAGGAGGGAAAAAAAGAGAACCATCCAGATCATGCTCCATACGAGGACATAGTCTGGTGTGAGTTACACAAAAAACACCTCCTCTGCGACATCAGCACAGTCAAAACACAGACAAACATCTCAGGGCGAGCAGCAGGATAGGGAAGGGTGTGGAGTTGACCAGGCGTAGGTGGAGCAGCCATCTGGATCCTGCAGCCACTGGGGGCGCTGATTCAACAGACCCGTCCACCAGGCTGGAGGTGCAAAGCTGCCAGGGGTTTGGGAGGGGCCAGGCTCTCTCTGCTGCACTCTCAGGGGAATGAGACGTGGCCTTGGTCCGGCGCCGGGGAGCCCAAAGATAAGATTGGGTTGTTTTGTTTTAGAGCGAGCAGCTGCGTCCAGTTTACATAACACTGCTCTGTTTGTCCATCTGTCTCAAGGTCATTTCTATGCAAAACTTTCCTGCAGATTTTATCCAAAAATTGTGATTTAGAACCACCATGTCCAACCAACGAGGAAGTAAAATTTTAAACCAAAAAAAATGGCTGAATTGAGGAAAACAAGTGTGAATGTTTTTTGCAAATATCTTAAATATAATATGTAAATAGTAATATGTATAATAGTAAAATGAAAATATGGCAAGATTGTGGAGAGGTTTGTCCTGTCGCCTGATTGACCCATATCTCTAGCATTTTTTGCCCGAATGTGACCGATTCTTCTATTTTGTTGGTCATGTAACCCAGTGTTTCCCAAACTTTTTTTCTGGTGACCCACATTTTAAAAGTCACAAACTTTTGTGACCCAAATCAGTAGTTCTTATATGTTAATAAAAAAAATAGACGTATTGAACAGTAAAGTGGATATTTTATTGTTTAATTATCTATCAACTAAACAAAATTATTTCTGAATTTCTTTTCAAGCAGGCCTATTTATATTATACACTATTATATTTTCACCAAACCGGAACAGAAACAGTGTGGATGGATTGACGGTTAGTTCAAGCACGGTTACGGAGGCCTTCGTAGCTCAAACAACACGGAGAAGGCGAAGACACGTAAGCTCGTTGTTGTTAAATCGATTCAAGCACGCATTTTCGGTCATGGCGACATTCAATATCCCCTGGTTGTAATTAACGTTTTTTTTTTACTTTGCAGAAATAGGTGGTGTAGTTTTAATGTGGCAGTTGTTTTTTATTTAGGGCCTAGATACAGACATGCGGATGAGCGTGAACCATGCCAAGCGACCCAAAAAAAATCTTCTGCGACCCACGTAAGGGTCGCGACCCAGTCTTTAGGAAACAATGATGTAACCTATTTGATAAATGGGGTTTTGTGTCTGCTTATATGCTGGCTGCTGACCCGTCTTGGAGGGCATCTTCTTTAACCTCCGCATTTTACTTTTCTGTTAGGTAATATAAGTTTTTTTTACTGCATTTATCTTTTTCTTATTCTTTGTATTGACGGGCCATTAATGTTTGTGTTTTCTTTAGATTCCGCTGGCCATTTTGCCGTTTTGTTTGGGTCTCTTTTACGTTAGTTATTTTGGGTCTAAGTTGCTTTGAGTTTAAGTTAATTTGTTTTGTTAGCTAGGTCCTTTTTTGGCTTTGTTGGGGGGATATTCGTTTGTGACTGGTTTACCTTTATTCCTTTTCTTTTTGATCCAGGGCTGGTCGCTTCGTGGGCGTTTGTCTGGTGGAGGTTTGGTGACGGGGGTTCCTCACTTCTGCTCCATCACTCCTCGTTTGCTGTGGTATTTTTTGCACTTCCGTCACATTTGCACGTTTTAATTTTCCTAGGAAGTTGTGCTTATTTTATGGGTGTGTCTGTGTGTGTTGGGTTGTTCTGTCGCCTAAAGTTTGGGCCTCAGCCGCATGCACCCGCAGCCGGTTTGCTACAATATGTGATTATTCCTGAAATTTGATCGGCCTATGCCTCTCTTTAACCATTCACTGCATCCTATTAATGTAAAAGAACCTGCTGTCTCCTTGGTTACACTAACAACATGAACGCTTAGCACTGCACACGCTCGTCCCGTTAGGATGACACCCTCCGAATTTGAGATCAGTAAGTGGTTCGAGACGTATGCGTGGAACAGACAAACCAACAAAACGACAAACGGGAGCAAACACAGTCAGACGTTCTTTGCATTAACAGATAGATCAGTCGTCTAATCATGCCACTCTAACTTTTCCTCTGCATATTTCCCTCCTATTACTCACGAAGCGCCCTCCTCTGCGGACATATGCAGATGACCGGAGCGATTTGTTCCGTCTTTGAGCCTGAAATGAGCCCGAGTTCGGAGCAGCGAGCCGGAATCAGCGCAGTCTGTCCCTGATGAGAGCCGTCCTCCTCGCACACATTTCCATACAGATTAGTGCACAGTGTGGTGACAGCTCAAGTAAGTGTTTTCTCCCAGGAACCGTCCTTATTGTCTTAACGGTGACACGAAACCCAAACGAACAAGTCCCAGGCACCAGAGCAGGTTAGTCAGTACTGCTACATCCAGGTGAATTGTTTTCTAAATGTTTTTTTCACTGGCAAGGACCACGGCAACGACGACACCGTGTGAAGAAGAAGTTTGTTGATAAGTGTACGAAGTGGGGCAGACTCGTGGGTAAGGGCTCTGTTTCAATCGTCAATGGACTCAACCAGAAGGGTACCCCCTCTCGTAGGCGTCTTTAGTCTGAGGGACAAAAAAAGATAGAGGTTTGGAGAGTGGGTTCGAGTTAGCTGAGAAACTGGGAAGATGAAAAGGCTGCTACAAATTGGCTTCTGGGAAATTGAGGTGTGATTTGTTCAGCTAATCATATTAATTACATATAGTTTGTTATTTATTTACTTGTCAGAGACCTCGTACTAATCTTACAGAAGACATATTATGTAAAATTGAGCATGTTATACTGTGGGCCCCTCATCAAAAACATACCTAGAGTTGTTTTTGCTTCATTCTCGCTTGTTTTGTTGATCCATTAAAGGTCCTAAATTACGCAAAATTGACTCTTGTGAGCTTTTAGTTCTGTTATGATGTTACCTCATCAAAAACATAACCAGAGTTGTGTTTTATTCTTCATTAGTCTTCTGTCTACATCTCAAAATGTGCTGTCACATTTTTATATAGCGCTTTTCTACCTTCAAGGCATTCTTGACCATTGCTCAACAATCATTCAGCTCATTCACACAGCGGGGGTTAAATATCTTGCCCAAGGACACAACAACATTCATCTGGTGGACCTGAAACTGCACTGCCAACCTGTGGGCCAATGGATAAACGCCCTACTGACTGAGCTACTGTCACCTTATGATGTCAGGAAGTGGTAGTTTTCAAGTTGACAGCTACTTTTTACCTTTAGTTCAGGAGAGATTGCTGATTCAGGAGCTGGAATTACCCAAATGTTTCTAGTGAAGGTGTCTGGAGTTTAAAAACACACTTCTTATATTACTACATGACATCACAAAGTGGAGCAGAGTGCTTTCAGTTTGAGAGAAGAACTCAGCCTAAATATGTAGAGTCTGTGTGTTAAACATGTGAATGAAACGAAACTCCTGGTATGTTTATATATGGCGTAATATGGACCCTTCAATCCAAAATCGTCATTTGCATTTTTGCCTGTTTAGTCAAAGGCGTAGATTTGCATAGGGACGGTGGGGACATGTCACAACCAATATTTGGGGAAGACAAAATAGTCCTTACCTATATTTGCCATTTTATTTTAATAAACAAAAATATACATTTATTCTGATATGTTTCCAAACTCTATAGTCAGGGGTGCACATAACTTTTTCAGTGAGTTACTCAGGTGAGTACCAGGAGATGGAGTTTGGTACTCACTCATTATGTAGCGAGGTCTTAAAAAGTGCCATCTTCCTCACTGTCCTCCATGTCGCCCCCACTGTCCTCCGTGTCACTCCCACTGTCCTCCTCTGTTTCGCCCCCACTCTCCACTGCTTCCGCTCCCTGCATGGTAGATGATGAAGATGCTGCAGATGCACCTCTTTGTCTTTGGTTGAGCCATCTGCTAAGTGGGCGACTGGACAGTTCTTCTCGGCTAGCTTGTTTATTAGCAATGGCTTGCACCACATTCGTATGCTCTTTGCTCTTTTCGTGCTTGTCAAATAAAGGATGGTTGAAATTCTTTGAACCTTTTATAAAACGCACCTGTTTTATCTGCTAGGTGTGGATGTGAGCGGCAAAGCTTACACCACATTTCAGTGCGTTCATCGTTGGCTTCAAGCCACTGCACATCTTGAAGCCAATTTTCCGAAAAAAGTCTTTTCTTCGGCTCTGGCTCCGGTTGGTGTTTCTTTGTAGGCGGGGAAACGCCAAAGAAGCTGCTTAATGTCTGTTGTTTTTTAGACATCTTTGACAGTAGTTGGTAGGGATGCACGATATATCGGCATTAACATCGGTATCGGCCGATATTGGCCATTTTTTAACACATCGGCATCGGCCCGATGTGTAAATTTGGGCCGATATTAACAGCCGATATTATTACTCCACTTGCTGTTTGTGTAGTGTCGGGAAAGGTGGAGAGGGAAAGGGGGATTTAACCATGCCGCATTTCTTAGGGCACTCTGTCAGTGAGCGAAAGCAGCATGGGATTGTGGGATGTCAAAACTGAAGAGCAGAAAACATGTCAGCAGTGTGGTGCGTTTTACTGTGTCAAAGAGGACAACCGAAAAGCCATATGCAACACTTGTGAAGCTAAGGTCTTGCGAGGAGGATGCCATGCCAAGTCATTCAACCGCGACAAATTTAATTTGCCATTTGACTGCCACCCAGTAGTCCACAAACAGCAGGAAAGCTAGCGCTAGTAATGTTAGCCATTGCAAACCTAAAGCCACAGCTGCAGAGAAGCCAATACAGCAAGTACTGGAGCAAACCAAGAAATTTGCAAGGACAAGCGCAAAAGCCAAGTCAATAACCAACAAGGTAAAGGAAATGATTGCTCTTGACGACCAGCCATTTTCCATAGTCGAGGACCAAGGTTTTTCGGCGGTTGATAGAACATATTGAACCCGCTACAGTCTTCCAGAAGTCAGCGTTACTTCTCTGATGTTTCCCTACCGGCGCTGCATGAAGTCGTAGCCACGCATATCCACAAAATGTTGGACAATGTGAAGGACATTAGTTTCACAGCCGGATATTTGGATTAATGATAACTTTGAAATGAAGAGGGCTGTTTTACATGCTCAGGAGTTCCCTGGATCGCACACGGGCACTGCCATAGCTAGCGCATTTGATTCCATGTTTGCGCCAGTGGAATATTAAACAAGACAATGTTCATGTCGCTTCGCAACAATGCACGGAATATGCAAAGGCAATGGATGAGTGTTGCGTTAAAAGCCTGAGCTGCATGGCTCATATACTGCAGTTAGCAGTGCACGATGGAGTGTGAAGCCAGCGAAGCATCTCTGACTGTGTGGCTATTGGACAGATATTTGCTCTGGATATCGCCCATCGCTTTGAAATCAGTTATATTACACTGCACTGGGAGCTAAGTTTTTTTCTTTTTTTCTTTTTTTTTTTAAGGATTTTGGTGCTGAGGCTTAAGTTTATTGTAATTTGACAAAATATGATGCCGTTCCTTTTCTTGGTGATACACAAAATGCCCCTGAAATCTTAAGTGTATGTTGTGATATAGGAACCATGTAAACTGCAGATTAAGAGTGACATCCTTATTGTATTTTTTTTTAATCTTAACTGTCTCACAGGGGTTTTGTGAATAAAATTAAGTTCACATGATTCAGACTGTATAAAATGTTATTTTTTGAAAAAAAAGAAAAGAAAAATCGATATCGGTAAATATCGGTTATCGGCCTAGATGGCTAGCATAATATCGGATATCGGTATCGGCCCAAATTTTCACATCGGTGCATCCCTAGTAGTTGGACTTGGACATGTGTAAGATTGATATGACACGATCGGTCAAGTCAAGTGGGCTACGCAAAGGCGCTCAGTAACTGAAGTGGCATTACGCATTCGTTATTTTTTGCTGCACATGCGTACCAGCGTACCAGTTATGTGCACCCCTGTCTATAGTATTAATTTAACACGTTTTATGGTACGTTCACACCACAGCGTCCAACAATTTAATTTCAGACGGCCCCGATGTGCGTCTTGGAGGCCATGGACCAACGGGAGAAAAAAACTTGATGCTCGTCCAGGGCGTCAGCTGCGGTCTCAAGCTCTTTGTGTTGCATTTTTTTGTATGAAAAGTGATTTATGAATAAAGCTTGATTGATTGATTGAGTGCCATGTTTTCCCAGTCGAGAGAGTGACTTTCGTGTATTTATTACATAAAACACATCAGCAGAGCCCCGGCCCCGCGGAGCATCGGCTGGCGCAGGACTACAGGCTCTGGGCCATGGAGCTCCAAGGTCCCGGGCTGATAATGTCTCTGCCAAAGCTGAGACCAAACCTATGCCCTACCGTTTAGTTGCGTCATAGATAAAACTCCCGACTTCCCCTGTGCTCTTTTTAAGTCCGTAAACCATCACCGGACTCATTCTGACTCATTTGGACTCTTTTAGCACACATTCACAGGGGGTAAGGACTTCATTTGTTTAGTTTTAAATGTCTTATTGGATGTGTGGATGTGTCGTCCATACCAAGTTCATCCATCTAATCTTCTGCTTCATGTAGTAAGAGTTAAAACATGTGAAATACTGATCCCAAGGTGACCAAAAGCGTGTTTCAAAGGGAATTCAAGCCACAAAAATGCATGTCATTGTCGGTGTGTGCCATGTACTAATGGAGAAATAGTTTCCTTTTCTTCTTTTGAATGTTCTACACAGAATGGAATTAAATATATCTGTCTGATTGTGAATTTAGGTATTTTCATGGCTCAAAAATATCTCGAAAAACATGCGAAACTTCTAACTTACTTTGAGTGAAGTTGCCTCTACAGAGATCTGACCTGTAACTTGGGCACGTCACCTTCTTGTTGTGTTTTTGATGGATTGATTTATTTCGGTCACAGGTATATTCTGATATTATTCCACAGACAGTCACATTTAACATACACAGACTGAAAAGGTGCAGGCTGGAGCTCGAGTTTATTATTATTGAGTTTTATGTTGCCTTTTTTTCGCTTTCTGTTGCATTTTTTGCGCTTTGTGTTGCATTTTGTGTATGAAAAGCACTCTATAAATAGTTTGATCCACTGATTGATTGATTCTGCTTTTACCCTTTATTCTTCATAGCTTTATCTTCGTTCATATTCATAAATCCAGCACGAGGAAACAAACAAATCAGAACAGGACAGAAAAGTACAAACTAAATGCCATAATTCATGTATCTGCCCAGAGTTAAACATTTAAACTTGTTGTAAAGTTACATAATGCACCTGTAAAGCAGATGTATGCAAACGTCAGCGTCAGTAGTTCTGGTGGTTTTTCTTTCAGATGATAATCCCGTATTGTGCTGCGTTTGAGGCCTGACAGTTTAGAACGTTTCCATTTGCTCTGCACTTCTTCAGAGAATTCAGACTCGGGGTTTTACACGAGCGTTAGAAAATGTTGAGCCGCTTCTTTTCAAATTATGCTATAGAAAATATAATAGTCAAAACAGTGTCAGGAAAAAACATTATCAAGGTAAGTTAAACATGACTTAAATTAAGAACATTTTACTTTATTTGAGTAGATTCAACTTGACAAGTAAAATGATCTGCCAGTGGAATAAGTGGTGTTGTTTATTTTTTATTCAAGCAACATTTTATTTTGTTTCTTATTATCTTGTATTATCTTGTTATCTTGTATCTTGTAGTAAGATGTATTTTCATATTTTAAGTACTTTAAGTATATATTAAGTAAGAGTTTTACTTGTGAAGTGAAATTTACTCAAATCACGGTAAAACTTTCTTAATTCTAGTCATATTAACTTGACTAGATTTTGTTTCTTGCAGTGAACAAATCCTCTCAAGTGGTACACTGGATTCCCTCAAGGCGGATTTATAGTTCTGGATCGACTCATCGCACCCCGCTGCCGCCGTCGCTGTCATTTTTGACGTCGCGCATCAACACTGACTTACCTCCCGACAGCTTCCGGTGAGTTCTTCCCGGTTTTGGTGCTGATGAAAGTGTCCGGCAAGTTGGCTGGAGTCAGGAAAATAAAGCGTTTTCTTCTCAAAACAATATGTGTTCAGCCGCACGGAAAAAAGTTGCGGATATCGCGTCCTCGTCAGTGAAATAACGGTGCAAAAATAAACTGGAGATGAAAAGTCTGATTGAAAACGGCGCAGAAGTTTGACAGAACTCATTGTGCCGCCGTGAGTCAGAGCAGAGCCTGAACCACCTCCTCTGATCCTCTGTAATTGTCCCTATTTTTACCAAGCTCCAGCACTGAACAGCAAACAGATGAGTCCGTGTGAGACCAGCGGCAAGAGCACACGAGCAGATCGGAAGGAACATTCTGGCTTTATATAAGTGGTGGGAAATACAGCGGTGAACGAAGAAGAACTCGATTTTGTTAAGTAAAAATACAGCGCTGTTCAGTGCTTTGGGACCTGTCTATTTCCAAAAACTCCAATAAAAACAGTGGTGGAAGGTACAATTTCTAGGTATCTGATCTTTACCTAAGTGAACTTTACAGTGGATACTTTTTACTTTTACTTTTAGCAGGGCTCTACAGTGCGCCCATTTCACTCGCATTTGCGAGCAAATATTTCGTCGTGCGAACGAGGAAAATAAAACAGTCGCACCAGTGCGAGTGCTTCTACAGCACAATAAGGAGCTGCGCACAGACGCAACATGACGAGTTAAACGTTCTAAATGTGTCAAACATTTGGGGCGCACTCACACTAGGACTTCAGAATCGTGCCCAAGCCTGGATCGCCCCTAAAGCGCGACACGCCCAGCGCGAGCGCAACCGAACCTTGCCCGGGCACGACACCTCCGACCGCGCACGACCCCAACATACGAGCTCCACGTGTGCGGCGATATCACTCATACGAACAAACTCCGCTTCAAAACACACACACGCCCCCTTAAACGAGGAGCGGCACCGCAGCAGGACCCACACCTGTTCCACCACTCCCCATTCCCCTGTGCCGCTGGACTTCCCTCTCTAAAGCGAGTGCTTTATCTCGGTCTTGTTTAGGACTCGGCGCATTTGGACTCGGTCACGTCACGGACTCGATGTCTGAATACTGAGTGCATCATATTTCATCACGGCCGCTGCTGTCGCCAATAAACTTGTACCAGTGTGCGGGACCTGTGCGCTGGAGCCCGTGGACACTGCACCGCCAGCGCGTGGCTTGTCCACAGCTCCACCCTCAGCGTGCGTCACAGGGCAGATGTTTAACCTGCTAAAAACTAATTTTATGTCAGTGTCCGCACAGAGCAGAGCTACGGCACAGAGCAGGCGATATGTGGGCTGAAGTTTGCCAAAGAAAATGCCAAATAAATCTGTTTGTCACAACTCCAGGAATTTGAAAATACAGGTTTAAAAATTCTACCCACTTTATTCACATCGAAGCATTTTTGTGTAAAGTGCCAGTGGAAGTTCTCTTAAAGAAGAGGTTCTCAAACTGTGGGTAGTGTTGTGTTTTTGTTTTTCCTCGAGTGATGCAGAAAAGAGGAAGCCACTGTCTGTGTGAATGTTCTTGTATGTTAGCTTAGGTCCAAAAAGGGGCACAGAGTGTTTCAGAGTGTCTAAATGAATATTAATCAGATAAAATGGAGATAGACTGATTAAAAACACAGTGATTGTGCAGGAAAAGTAGTCATAATTGTGTTTTTTGTATAAAATTCATTCAAATAAGTTGGTGTGTGCAAGTTCTGCACTGTAATAAACGTTCAAAACTAAAACCTATTTGTGCCCCCATTTGTTTTTCTGTGCTCCTAAAATTTTTGACTTAGGGGCACATGTGCTCCTGAAAAAAAAAGTTAGTGTAGAGCCCTGCTTTTAGGCATCTGTACTTTCTACTGTACTACAACGCACAAAATTCATAAAAAATAAGACATTGACTTGTATTGACACCGCTGACCAAAATACGTATACTTTTTTAATCTATCGCTGCTCTTTAACAAATTAAAACCACTAGTATGTGTGAAATACCTTTTACTTTTTACTCTAAAGTACATTTTTAAACAGGCACTTTGAAAATTCTGCTTTGGGACCAATATATTTCCAAAAACTCCAATAAAAACATGAACTATTTCCACTGGTGGAAGGTGCAGTATAAGTCACAGAACCACCCACACCATGAAAAAAGCGTGTCTGAGAGTCTGAAATATACAGTAATATGGGACCTTTAGCCTCGGTTTAACACTGGGTTATTGTTCCGGTGTCTCTTGCCGCTGACTGCTCCTCCTGTAGAGCTGGAGGTGGAGGGGTCATGGGGCTGAGTGGGAGAGCGCCGAGAGAAAGTGTCTAAAGAATAACCTGTGGAGACCTTACCCATAAGTCAGTGCACCACCATCTGTATCTGTCACGGAAAATATACGGACAACAATACAATAGGCCGTAAACGAGGAGTCTCCAACCTGTGGCTCCACCGGCTTCAGCTCGCCAAGGGATTTCTGAATTATACTTATTGTGCTTTATGAACTGCCGTTTTAAATATAGAATTTTGAGGCCTAACTTTGTGCACTAATAAATGGTTAAAGGTTTATGTTTTATACGTATCTAACTGTCCCCCATTGAAGGCTTTTCAAAGGTCAGTTTTTTGTGATCTCTAAAATTGGTATTTCTTTGGCATTTTCTTTTTGTAAAGGTAGTTCACCTGGAGAAGGTCGGAGACTCCTGCTGTAAAAAACCCTGAGTGAAAGAAGAGAAATAAGTGATCTTTTTATGTGATTAGTTTATGAGTACATAACATAATGCATTCTTTTGTTTTTGTCTCTCTTAAGTTGATGATAGTCACAGTTCATTGGTTCAGATCAACACCAGCACGAGCCAAAAGTCCTACAGCAGCGATCTCCAACCTTTTGTTTACGAGCAGCAAAAAGAAAATGCCAGAGAGCTACTTATTTTAGCTTTTATTTTAGTATTCGCAAGAAACCAAGTCAAAAGGCCTTGTTGTACAGTTAGATGCCTATAAAACATTAAAACATTATCCATTTATTAGTGCATGAAGTTCAAAATAACACTTTTACAATGGTAATTCATCAAATTTGAGCTATTCAGTAAAATATATATAATTCAGAAATCCTTTTGCGAGCTACAGGTTGGAGACCCCTGTCCTACAGTGCAGGAATTGTGGAACGTGTCCCATGTATTGGCACTTTGCAGCTGATTCCAACAACATTTCCTAGAGGTGTGAGGCTAACTGGAGGTACTACTTGATCTGAAGCTCTGTTACTCAAATTAGACTTTTAGAAAAGTGAAAAAACGCATAGCACACTCAGATGGCTGATGTTTAATGCTTTTTATTTTAAAATAATGCTTCATCAAAAAGGTACGGAAGCTGCGGGGTCTCACAACAAATACAAACACCACAACCCAACCAAAAAAATCTCAATGGAAGTGGCTGTGGGACTCTATTTTCCGTCGGACCGAGCGAAGAGGATCAAGCGGGAAATTATTTATGACGGTCAGACAGTGACATCGATCCTGGCCACAAAACAATTAATTATTTTACTTACGTTTCCAACTTCGTTCACGTCTTCGATCTATTAGTTTTCACATTCTTCTTCTTCAACTTTTCCCATTCACTTCCTGCTTGAGCCTCCTCGCATCTGAAAATCCCGCAGCCACTTCCGTTGTGGCTGTGTGTATTTGCGTTCTGGCGTTTGCGTTTGTGTTGTGGCGTTTGTATTTGTTGTGAGCCCTCCCAGCTTGGAAAATAGCGTCCCGCGACCACTTCTTTTGGGCTTTTTTTGGTGTGTTGTGGATTTTTGTTGTGTTGTGCCATTTGTGTTCGTTGTGAGCCCCCCTGGCTTCTGTAAAAAAGCCTTTGTCAGGTAATTTTTCTTGTTTTGGACCACAGTATTCTGTGATAAACAGCGGCCGTCTGAGTGTGCTATCCATTTTTTCACTTTTATATTGCTGTTCCTTACATTTGTACATCTACAAGAACTTTGGTGCAGGTTTTCTGTTTCATTTCATTAAAATTTTAACACAATCTGATGAAAGCGTACTCATTTAGTTAGAACTAAACATGAGATCTGATTTGTGCTGTTAAACAAGTCCCTCTCAAATAACATTACACACACACTTTCACCTTTTTGTTAAAAAATCAAACACCTAAACAGCAAAATATGTTCTTAAAACCATTTTTGTGTTTCTACTTTTGAGTTTTCAGACTGTCTTAAAACTTTACATTAACCGCTGAACATTCCGCCATAGAAACACATGTAGTACACCCCAGTACGATGTCAGTGCAAAGTATCAACTGGAGTTTCAGGTCGAATCCATTCATAAAAACCCGCTGGTATTTCAGCAGTTCACTTATAGTATTTTCCGTATAGTTTCATGGCGCATTATACGGCATCAACAGCGTCAAATCAATAACTCATTTTAAAAAGTAGAGTCCCTCACATTCAAGATGGCGGCGCGGCCTGGTGTGCATCCAAAATGTGTGTGTGTGTGTGTAGGGGAGGGTGTGTGTGTGTGTGAGGGTGTGTGTGTGGACGTAACTCCCAAAGACGCACCTTAGTCATTTTTAATACAGCACAGGCCGAGTTCAATCAATATGAACCTGCAGTGAAGAGAGGGAGGAGGAGAAAAGAGGAAGAGAGAAGGCAGTGAAGGTGATAGAGAGAAAGAGAGAGAGGGAGGGAGAAAGAAAGAGGAGGGTAAAGAGAGAGAGAGGGCAGTGAGGGTGAGAAAGAGAGAGACAGAGTGGGGAAAAGACAGAGAGAGAAAGAGAAGGGAAAAGGGAGAGGAAGAGAGAGGGCAGTGAGGGTGAGAAAGAGAGAGAGAGGGGAAAAGACAGAGAAAGAGAAGGGAAAAGGAGCAAGAGGAAGAGAGAGGGCAGTGAGGGTGAGAGAGAAAAGGAGAGAGAAAGAAAGAGGAGGGTAAAGAGAGACAGAGAGAGAAAGGGCAGTGAGGGTGAGAGAGAAAGAGGGAGATAGAGGGAGTGGGGTAAAGGGAGAAAGAGAGGGGAGTGAGGGAGAGAGAAGGAGTGAGAGATAGCCTGAGCAAGAGGAAGGGAGGGAGAGCTAGAGAAAGGGAAGGAGGGAGAAAGAGTGGGGTAAAGGGGGACAGAGAGAGCAGAGATGGTGAGAGAGAGGAAGAGAAAGATGGAGTGGGGGAAAAGAGAGCGAGAGGAACAGAAAGGACAGTGAGGGAGAAAGAGTAGAGTAAAGGGAGACAGAGAGAGAGAGAGGAGGGAGTGAAAGAGTGGAGAAAAGACAGAGAGAGCTAGAGGGCAGTCAGGGTGAGAGAGAAATAGAGAGGGAAAAAGGGAGAGAGAGGAAGAGAAGGCAGTGAGGGCAAGAGAGCGAGGAAGGCAGGGAAGGAGAAAGAGTGAGATAAACAGAGAGAGAGAGCAGTGAAGGTGAGCGAGAGGAAGAGAGATAGAGTGAGGAAAAGGGAAAGATAGGAACAGAAAGGACAGTGAGAGAGAAAGAGTGGAGTAAAGGGAGACAGAGAGAGAGGGAGAGAGAGAGCAGTGAGAGCGAGTGAAAGAGAAAGAGCGGAGAAAAGACAGAGAGAAATAGGCCAATGAGAAAGAGAAAGAAACAGAGAGGGGGAAAAGGGAGAGAGAGAAAGAGAGAGGGCAAGAGAGAGAGAGAGCGAGAGGAAGGGAGGGAAGGAGGGAGAGAGAGTGGGGACAAGGGAGATAGAGAGCGAGAGGCGGGATGAGAAATGAATAGTGGAGTTAGAGAGAGAGAGAGAGACAGAGAGAGGGCAGTAAGGGTGAGAGTGAGACTGACGGAGAGAAAGGAAGGGAGAGAGCAGTGAAGAAGAGAGGAAAGAGCAGGGCAGGAGGATGAGAGCGGTTGGGCGCATAGATAGAAAGAAGAGGGAGTATGAGAAATGGGGGAGTGAAAAGAGAGAAAAACAGAGGGGGAGGCACAGAGAAAAGGTCGAGTGAAAACAAAAATGTGGGAGAATGAGGGAGAGAAAGACACATAGAGGGAGACAGAGAAATGGAGAGAAAAACAAAGAATGAGAGCCACAGAGGGATAGACAGAGTGAGGGAGGGAGGGAGGAAGAGAGCGGTGATGAGTTTGAAGCTGCAGCAGAGTGGGCGTCAGGGCAGCTGCCTTCAGTACTTCTCAGGTCTGTGAAAATAAACACACAAAATGGATCCAGTCGACGCACAAAGAAGTGAAGAAGTGAGGGATGAGAGGAGTTCAGACGGAGAAAAGATTCTGAGGGACACGACGACCCAGAGGAGGAATTGTACCGGCCACACTTTACTTTACACCTGCAGCAACACGTAACGCCCCAAACTCGTGTAATCGCAGAGGCAAAGCAGGACTGGACCTGAGGATTTGGACAGGAGAGCGATAAAACCTCCTGTGCCACTGTGAAGCAGAGGAGGTTTTAGTGCAAGTTGTGTCCTTAGGCAAGACATTTCACCCACTTTCCTCGTACGAAATGATGTGCGAGTGATGGGTGGTACTCGGAGGGGCAAATGGCAACTGTGGGTTCAATCCATAGAGCGTATATATGAGTGGACTGAGTGAGTGTGACGTCACCACGGAGTTCAGCGTCGCTCAAATGAGGCTCGCGATGCCACGTTTACAGGAGCGAATTTGAAGCCAGGCTCCATATTTGGAAATCCGACCGCGAGTATCATAGCAACAACAAGAGCCAATCATGATTTAGGTTGTTAAATGTGCCCGACTCATGGCAGAGCTGCGATGCATCATATATATATACACGTCTATAGATGCGATACTTTGCACCTGCACGGACCGCTGGATTTCGGTGATTCTTGAGAATAATAAAGTAACTTTTAGCTTTTATCATCAAACTTTAAATAGTAAGTTTAAGTCATTGATTTATTTTGTATGTTCTGTTACGTGTGAACAACAATAGAGTCGCAATTTAACGAAATTCTCTTTACTTTATGCTAGTTAAGATTCTAGTAACGTTAGCTATTGTAATTGAGATATTTTGTCATTTTATTTCAAAAATAGTCAATCGGGGCAGGAAAACGAGAAGGGAACTTACTTAGCAGTGAAACGTGCTACGTCAATCAAACCTGCTGCTAACGCCCGGCGGCGAGATAGCAAAATGAAAAATTCAGGATCCTGTAGAGCGGATTCATACAAACAATTTAAGACCAGAATGACGAGGCTCAGTGCAGCAGTTACAGAGGATGGAGTGATTAGAGCTCAATGTAAGTCAATGGGAAAAAGGGAGAGAAGGAGCTGGAAGAGACTCCTGGAGCACTTCCTGTTTGGCACGCGGCGGCTAACGGGTTAGCTTAGTCCACTCATATATACGGTCTATGGTTCAATCATATCTAGGGTTGCAAAGGGGTGGAAAATTCCTGGAAAATTTTCAGAAAGTTTCCGGAAAATGTCCATGGAAACCTTGGTGTGGGAATTTTCAAATTGGTAACTTGCACAGAAATTTAGGGGAATTATTGTAACAAAAATATGAACATTTTATTTTGTCATCAGCAGGAATTATTGCAAAAGGGAGATAATTAACACACATGACTCATGATTTATTTGTCAGAAGAACTTTATCAATGTTTATTTCAACATTACAACAAAACGTGAACATTTCCCAATGCCAGTCTCAAAACACCCTTATTTCTAGTTTCTCAAGCCTTATTTTTGCTTGTTCTCCATTCTTTCCAGTCCATAGAAAGCACATTTAGCATATCGGTTCCCATTAAGCTAGCACTAGCACATTTTTCGAGTAACTAGCATCATAAGCTAACTACTTCAATGACATGGCACAAGCTTAATTTGCAAGTAAATTACCACTAGATTAATTTTATTCTACTTTTCTACTTTAATGTCACAGATCAAATATCCTCCACCTCATATTTCCTCCAAACTGACTTGACTGCAGTCGTCCTTTGGCTGGAATGTCGCTCTCAGTCGTCTGTATTTGTTGTTGTTGCTCAGAAAAGCAGTTCTACCTCCTCAGAATTCTCAAAGTTATTGTGCAGTGACAGAGGGACACAAAATGCATGCCGGGGCTTCAATGGCTCTTCAGAAAATAGTGTCTTTGTCCATAGGAGTGTGGAACAGCAGCTCTACACAACTTTATTCACACAAATCTATCTGTTGCAGCCAAGATTGTGCTACAATATTGTGCTACATTTTTTTCTACCAACTTTATTGATACCCCTAACCTTCATCTTGGATAATTCCCAATTTATTCCCGTTAATTCCTGAAAATTTTGCAACCCTAATCATATCTTACCACCATGAGGACACTGCAAAAAAGCTTCAGATATAAACATTTAAATCTATCAGAAAATGACAAAAGTAGTGAAATGATCTTGCTGCATGGACAGATCATTTTACTTGACAAGTTTTCTTAAAATAAACGACCTCTAGACGAGAATGAAGCAGTCTCAGAACTAGTAAGTAGACAGTAAATCTGAAAACAAGATGAATAACCTGATATAAGCTTTAAAATCTTGGCCCGATCAGACGTATTTGCAGCGTGTGAGTGAATAAATATCCATGAAGCTTTTGTACGCGGCCGCGGCTGTAAAGGTGAAGCTGGGGATTGTGTTACATGTCCTGAACATTCACTGAAGCGAATGTTGACACATGCAGGGGTAAAATATTGATTGTGGGAGTTGTGGGTAACACCTTGTAGCCACATCGTTTAATCCTGAGAGAGCCACAGTCACAACACAAAGCCCTGAAGAAGCTGCATGACTGAGAGTGAAACGTTGGCTGCAAAAGCTTAGAAAGTCCAGTTGGTTTGATTAACTTGGTGAAATATTCTAAACCTATAACATTGTATTAACTATAGTGTTACCGTTTGACTCTGTTGATGTAAATTCATGTTCTCCTCCTCCCTACACTTTCTCTACACCCTCGCAGCTTTTCACCCCACCCAGCAAGGTGCTTTATCCAGCGCCCCCTGGCTGCAGGATCTGGATACTGTCTGCCTACTGGACTAAATCCACACGGGAAAAAAAATATATCTAGGTAAGTTAAAATGACTTAAATTAAGAACATTTGACTTTATTTGAGTAGATTCATCTTGACAGGTGTAATGATCTGTCAGTGGAATAAGTGTTTTTTTCTTAATTCAAGCGACATTTGATTTTATTTCTTATTTTAAGTGCAAAAAGTTGTTGTTTTTCTTATTTTAAGTGCAGCCAGGTGTATTTTCCTATTTTAAGTACAAAAATCTTACTGCACTGGTAGATAATTTTACTTGTCAAGTGAAATTTACTCAAATCATGGTAAAACTTTCTTAATCCAAGTCATTTTAGCTTGAATAGATTTTGTTTTTTGCAGTGCAATGCAATGTCCTGTCATTATGTCTGTACTGTATTTTTTGTTGTTCTTCCTCTATTTTCTTTTTTCTCTGTAGTTAGTTGTAATTAGTTATAGTAATTATACTTAGTATAGAAAAAGAGTTATGAAAGATAGTATGTCACGGTAGTAATCTCATAGTTTCCTGTTTCAATTAGTAGTAAATAAAGATAGTTATGTCACAGTTAGACTCACATGTTTAGTTTAGCTTTATGTGAGATTATTTGTGTGGGATTGTTCTTTTTTAATCACTGTAAAGCGCTTTGTGTTGCATTTTTTGTATGAAAAGCGCTCTATAATTTTGATTGATGGATTTAAAGGCAAACCTGGACTCTTTTTGGAGTCTTTTCTTTCACTTGTATCATTCAGTTTTGGTGAATAGCGTGTCAAATCTCATGAAAGCAATTCAAAACTGGGAAGTGTTACCTCATCCACTCTAAAACTGTCTTAATTCCCAAGCTCAAAACACTCTGTTCCACCTTGTGATGTCATGTCGTAACACAGGAAGGTTTTTTAATATCCATACACCTTCACTAGACTCATTTGGTTAAATTCAGCCTTGGATTTGCCCATTTCTACTGAACAAAAGGTAAAAGGTGGCTGTGAACTTGAAAACTACCACTTCATGACATCACAAGGTGGAATAGAGCATTTTGAGCTCTGGAAATGTAGACAGACTTACTCAAACATGTTTGAATGAAACAAAACACAACTCCAGGTGTGTTTTTGAGGAGGTAACACTGTAACATGACTTAAAGCTCACAAGAGTCAATTTCGTGTAATATTGGACCATTAAAATCCACTTGAACTAAACAAAATAACACAGTCCCTTCCCTGACGTGCTGGGGTGACGGGTGTTGTGCTCTTGAGCCTGTCCTCTGCTCACTGGACTGTTCCTCCCCACACAGTGACAGCTCTGGTTTATGGTGTAGGTCTGTCCAAGGCCCGGTGATCCACGCTGAGGTCAGCAGAGTGGGCCTGCCTCGCCCGACCTCCAGCTCTGACAGATGGCTTTGTCCTCTCTGTGTCTTCACCGGCTTCTTCACACTGCACAGGGCTGGAGTTTAAGAGGGGTCCACTGGAGTTTGTTCCGAACTCATTCAGAAATAATGGCTTTAAGTGGAAATTCTGTTTTGTTTTTTCATTTTAATTTCACACATTTCTTTCCTCAAGTGACTGTCTGTTTGCTATGTTTGGGTAAATCAACATTGGCAACTGTTTTTTAGCCCGAATTGAACTGCTTTTCTTGTCGGTGTGAATAGAGCCTTTCAGGAGTGACGTGTTTAGACCTGAGCACACAAAGTCTGTTTTATCCCATTCATTTTAATATGGCAGCAAAATAAAAACATTCATTTTGTTGTGACTTCAAGGAGTTTTGTAACCTGGTTCAGTCCTGAGTGTGTGACTCTGAAGAGACTTCTACACTTTATCAGTCTCTCCTTATGGCTCTCACTGAAGGTGATTGGAAAATGTGGAACATCGTGACGACTCTTTGAATCTGGTTTGAACTGATTGGTAAAAGCTTCACAACAGCAGAACAAGCTGAAAAATCAAACTTTAGTTTCATCCGGTTGAGAGAAAAGCACAAACATCTTCCCTGTTTACAGATGCACAAAGCTCTGACCTTCTGCACATTTTCCACAAACTAAATAATCTGTATTAACACTAAAATAGGCTGAAGTACGTCTGTGAGCGTCGCCATGTTTGTTTGCGTTGTGTTTGGGTGCTTCACCTTTGGCTTCAGCACAAACCTCAATACTGTGACGTGATTGGTCGCCCACCTCCTGTTGGGCCTTATTGCACCAGTGGGCGCCAAGATGGATTATAGTGAGTTTGTGAACTAAGAAATATCACAAGAATCCATCTGTGCAAAGGTTATGACTTTTAGAACTTGACAACAAATAATAAAAATGCATTTTATAGTTGACTCTTGCTGACAATAAACATTTGGCAGCTGGATTTAAGTAATAAACACTTTCAGTCCAGCATAAAGATGAATTTAAGAAATGTTTATTATTATGTCTGCATGTAGGCTTTTCTAAGATAACTTTAACTCACGTCGTTGAGTGGATGATGCCAAAACAGCCCTGGTTTTCAGTCTGTGATGTTTGGAGGCTAACGCTAACTCTCCCATTGAAAATGAAAATGAAAACAGAGCCAATGTATGGAACAGTATCAGAACGTAGGTATCAAAATGCGGCCGTTCTCTTTACAAACTCTGGAAGGATCGACAGAAACTTAAAGCAGAACTAAGTATCTTCACCGACTGAGCTCCTCCTGCAGCTCCCTTTTGAGAATACACTATCAGAACAGACCTAAAGTGTTACCAAATATATAAAAAGAGCCACGGTTTCCAGCAAAATTCTCTTCAGGTTGGAGTTTGCAATTTTGCAAGTGTGTTTTTCCATTTCCGAGACTGCAGGGGGAGACAACGAGCACTTCAAACACCCCAAAAATACATATTAAACCATCACATTCAATAGATGACAATAAATATGGAAAAATGTTACTTAGTTTTGCTTTAAAAGTCAAATATGCACATATAAAAAAGTATAAAACACATTTTTATATATACTTTTATTAAAATGTCATTGCCTCCAACAGTTAAAGAATGTACATAATAATAATAATAACAATAATAACAATAATAATAACAGTATTATTTATTATTAACTCTCCATAATCAATATTATCTATGAGGCGTTCACTGGCTCGGTGTATTTTCTGTCAATTCAAGGCTTGAGCTAGTTTGTAAGGAATGTACAGTACAGGAAACAAAACTCATATTCTTCACCTCCCCCTGGCATCCCTTCATCACTTTTCCCTCCAGCACTTATTACCCACAAGCCTTTGCGTCTGTTCATATCGGCCTCACAATACATTATGGTTTGGCACAGTTTCAGGCAGGTATGCGCCCCCTTCAGGCAGGCACGTGTACAATACTCTCTTAGGGCTGCGCAATATCGTTATGACCATCATCAGTTGAGTTTTGATTGACGTGTATGTTCGATCCTGATGAAAATACATAGTAAACAGTCCTATATGAACGATTTAGCCATAAAAAGTATTAGTAGTGTGGCCACGATAATACTTTCAAACTTGATTATTATTATTATACTAAAGAATACACTTGATACAGATTCTGAAACCACAATGATTATAAAACACATTTTCTTTAGACAACAGAATATGATTCACAACATTAAATTGTAATACTTTCTTTTCTATTCCCATGTGGTCTTATATCTGTGTAATCCTTCAGTGGTCCAGGTAGGTTCCACAGTGGTCTATGGGCGTATACGAGTCTATGTGCGCTTATACTTGGTCTGATACAGCTCAAGATCGTTCTAAAGCTTCAGGAAAGGTTCATTTTTGTCCTGTGAATGTGACTTTTTTAGTATCAATATCTGCTCGAATAAGTATCTCGTTTCAATACTAGATTTAGTATTGATTAGCCATTAACAACCCTATTCTGATCTTTTTACTGAATAATGCATGTGTTCTGTAACGTATTTCGGTACATGGCCCAATCAAAGTACTAACCTTTTTCACTTCGTGGAAACCGTCTGACCTCGCAGCATTAGGATTCATTCGCTCGACGGTAGTCGGGTACTTTTTTATTTAACCTGTCGCTGCTGTTTGGTCGTGTGCACATGGCGTATACAGTCTGCTATTGCAACTCGGGTTGGTTCTGGCCAACACACCACTTCACTGATTGGCCGGCGCCGACTACAACTTCCAGGGTTTTTGTGAACCGTACAGTGACTGTGATCCCTGACCTACTTGCTGGAGAGAAATTAAATTGAGTGGAGGCACTAGGTGGCGCCGGCCTGGCTATCAAAATACTGCATTGCAAATACTTTTCATCGAATTGCATTATATTATAGTGTAAAAAACACAACTTTATGTTTGTAATGTATACCATGAGAGATGTTTTCCAATATTCTCACAAATTTTGAGCAGTTTTAAGTGTATCTTGTCAAACAGAGCAATAAAGTATATTGTTTTGGTTTTAGTAAATAACTATATTCTGAGCTTCACCAAATGAAAGAGTAACTGCACCACAATACTCAATACAGTTACACAAAATTAGTATTCTTTGGTACATGTATTTAGTTAATTACCAGCACTGCCTATATTGGTTTCCTGTTGAGTTTTAGTTAATCCTACTTTAGACCTCAATAAATCCATTCATTTTGCTTTAGATCTGCTTTAGTCTTGTGTTTAGTCCTGGTAATTACTTGATTCATTTTGCGGACTTGGTTTAATCCTTATTTGAACATGTTCTGGGTGTTCTGGTGATCACCAGGTTTGGCCTGGGTTGTGGTGAAATGTAATGAAATACAAGTAGTAAAGTACTGTACTTAAGTAAAATCTTTAGGTATCGGTCCTTTACGCGAGTAGATTTTCTAGTGATTACTTTTACTTTACTACATTTGAGAGGAGGTAACTGTACTTTCTACTCCTACATTTGTGAAAAGGATAGAAACGTAAAAGTATTTTGATTTTTAGCATGTTCATAATCTGAGTGTATAAATTTACAACTAAAAGCAGCTAGGAAAAGGAATGACTGATGCAGATGTTTCTGTTGAATACAAATCAACACAAATCTGCATCAAAATCACTACATTTGAAGCCGTAGTAGATTTTTTCCTGTGACACTTTTACTTCTTCTTCTCCCACCACTGGTTATTTCTATTTCAGCCGTGTGTATAACAAATAACCATATACTTTATCATTTGACACTTAATATTGCGCAGCCCTAGTCATCACACATAACAGTAATGCACTTTCCTTCAGTGGTCGGTAAGTGCTGAGCTGCTATCCTTCAGGTTGTAAAATGTCCCGGAGGCAGCGAACGCACCTTTCAGCACACGCGCACACACACACATACACAAAGCTCCTTCCCCTCTCAGCACAACCGGACAGATTTGCCACCGACCTGCTCCTCGTGGGCTCCAGTATGGGCGCCGGTAACCTCTTTCACCCCCGCGCCCCTCCGCCGCCTGTCCAAAGTGCTTCATGCTGAGTGGTCTGTCCTTTGGGGGCGAGAGAATCCGCGCAAATGCCAGAGAAGCGCTATCAAACCCAATGACCTTTAGAGAAATGAAATATGAAAAAAGGGATAGGGTACCAAGGACTGGGGAGGTTCAATTTTACACAACATATTGTCACCAGGCATTGCAATGTTAATCCGATTGTCTCTTACTAATAAAACAATTAAAAACACAGCACAGTTGAAACCGTAGACTCCGGAAGTCCGTCCAAGAGTCTGTTTTACGGTGAGTTCGTGACAGGCAGGTGATGCTGAGAATCTCGGTTTGAGAGCAGTTCGCGTGGGTGGGGCCGTAGCCCGTGCCCCTTCACTCCGCGGAGGTATCGGGGCCTACGTAAAGAGATCGCGTAGAGGCCGTCATGTGTCCAGAACATCCTGCGCTGGAGTCGGTTCGTGGGGCAGGCTGGTGGCGTTGGGCAGCGGTTGAGGGTGGGTGACGGAGTTCTGCTGGAGCTCCAGGGCCATGGCGTTCTGCGGATGGGGGAACTCCTTCACCTGCTTCCGGTACTCCAAGAACGTGGAAGCCTTGGTCGCGATGGCCACCACGTTCTTGCCCACGAAGATGGTGGACACACGGCTGTCCTGGAAGAGAACCATGTTGACGCCGCGGATCAGGATGGTGACTATGTTTATCGTGACCAAGCTCAGGACCGGGTATAACATCATCTTCTGTGGAGACATGTGCTCGCCTTGCATGCTGATCTCACTTAAAGACACGCAAGGGAGGATCAGGAGCAGGATGTAGCAGTAGAAGAACATGAGACCTTCAGCCCAGATCGGAAGACCGGTCCGCTGCGGCTCCCATAAGTTCGCCTGGATGTCTAGAAGATCCAGCAGGTCCAGCGCCACCCAAAACAGACGACTACGCATATCCTCCTTCCTCCTGAAAGTCCTGACGTACTCCATGCTATCCAACGCCACGAGAACCAAATACAAACCCGGCACGCACACCGATAACAGTAACGTCAATGCTTTGCGCGCCACCGTCTCCAAGCTTTTCCGGTCAGCCTTGCAATTCTGGAAAACAAAGTAGAGCTTGATCTCCAGGACGAAGATGTAGAGGAACCAGAGGATCATGGCGTAACCCCTGCGCGCCGTCCGGACCTCGGCGCCCACCCACACCGCCACGTACCGCAGCACGATCAGGAAGCACACGTCGCCCACCAGCACGATGATGCACACACCGATCTTGCGCGGCCCCTGGTTCTGCTCGACCAGGTAGGCGTCCATGAAGGCCATGCTGGTCATGATCACAATGGTGGTCAGGCACACGTGGCGCTTGTCGGGAGGCGGTAGCACCATGGTGGCTCACACACTTCCTTCCAGAAAAATAAGGGAATAAAAACGAGGCGTGAATTGGCTGAGGTTGTGACTGTTATCGTTTACGGGTAAAAGTGTAATCTGCGGCTACACTTTGGAGAAAAATCGTTCCTAAATTTATCTAAATGTAATTCCGTCTGTGTAGCAGGTTTCTCAGGCCATGTAAAGTCAGGACACTCAGCGTACTTCCATTGATCTGGCCTTGGGTTCAGCTGACACAGTGAATAACGGTGGTGATATCAATCCACACAGAGATCCGTTCCGTTCTAATGGACATGTGACGCGCAACGGCAAGCCAACGAAGTTTACGGAAGCGTTCAATCTTTGTCGCTGTCCACGTGCTCGGGTTCCCTCTGCCGATGATGCAGTGTCTCTGGGTGAAGAAGAAGAAGAAGACGAAGAGGAGGAGGAGGAGGAGAGAGGAGGGGGCCTGCGGTGCGCTCCGGTCCCCATAAATCACACAGGCAGTAGGTCAGCAGCCCGTGAGGCCGCTCGTCCGACAGTGGCGTCCCCGGGGGGAGGCTCCTGCCCTGGACTGAAGATCCATCCTAACCCCCCCCTTCGCTCGCCGTCCACGTGCCAGGAAACTCGCTCCGAAGCCTGGGAACAGAGGAGGAGGGAGAGGGGAGGAGGAGGAAGAGGAGAGAAAGAAACTGTCAGCACTCTTGGGCAATATAACACAGCTTTCATTGCCGGCAGCAGTCATATATGAGGAGCCAGAGTGTGTCAGACCAGGGTCCAATAAGCAATGTCCACTATAGGGGAGCCAGACATGTTGGTCCATTACACACACTATGCAATGTGCCACCATGGAATTGCGCTTAAAGAAGACATTTTATGCTTTTTTTCTGGGTAATTAGTATAAAAATGTAACATATGTGCAGCATTATGTTACATTTTCGTTATGGTAAAACACAATATTGACCTAAAGTATCATTATTATTACTTTGAACGACCATAAACGAAAACGAAAAAGTCGTTACATTCTTCATTCACATTGTGGTTTATTTTGTACGACCATAAACAATAAACTTTTGTGTCTCCGTTAACATTATTATTAGTTTGTGCGACCATAAATGGAAAAAAATAAATCCTTGCATTCTTCATTCTTATTTTGCTTCTTTTGATACGATCATAAACGATAAAATTTCGGTGCCTTCTTTATCATTATTACTAGCTACAACCATAAATGAAAGAACAAAACAAAACTGGCATCTTTGAAAAAAATGAAGATAAGAACTAAAAAAATAAAGTGCCTGTATTTCTTTTAAAGAGTTTAGTTTATGGAACAATCTGAGTGATGATTTTAAAAAGTCTAACACTGTAGAAGCCTTAAAAAAAAAGACTATAAAGTGTTTTGAAAGAAATAAAGCTGTAGAACGAATGAATTATGCATTAAATTTAGTTTGTTTCTGTCTCTTATATATACGTTAAATCACACATGAAATAGTAAATGCAAACTTTCTGTTCATACGCTGCTTTTCTTTCTGGGAATTCTGTCATTGTTTAATAGAGTTCGGCATTAGAAGTACTTTTACTTCAGCCATGGGGTTGTGGTCTATGTTTTGTTTTGTTTTGTTTTGTGAGCGAATAAACTACTAATACTACTACTACAAACCAACTTAAAGACCCTGTACCTGATTTATTTCTTATTATTTAAGCACAATTTTCCTTGCCCTAGTACAGATATCTGGTATTCTGCTGTGTATTGTCAGCATCTAATTAGAAAGCGTTTTGTTGTCTAATAATCAGGAAGTGCACGTTCGCATGCTACTTGTTCTTAGAATGGACTGGTGTGGGAGTAACTAGGATGTTCAGAATGCGTAGGAATAACTTTGAACGACTGCAAGAGTAAAAATCAGGTACAGCGCTTTTAATAATCAAAACAGGTCCATTAACTTCCCGTTCAAAACCGCTGTTAAAAACCATTAAAATGATTAATTCGTTTCAGTTTTTTTTTTGAGTTCCCCTTCTCCTTGCTCTCAGTGCTAAGTCCCTCCCCTTCCAGAGCACTATCACAACACAATCTGAGTGCAACCTTCTAATGAAACTACTGCAGGTTACATCAGGTTTGTCAAGTTGTTTAGTCCAGTTTTGTAACATGCTTTTTTTTATTTTTATGGAGAATTATTGGAGCTTGGGTGACTGTTCACTGTAAGGAGGATTCGACTGGGGAGAGATTACAAGATCACTTTAAAATACCAAATAACAGCTTGAGCGTTTATTCATTCAATCATTTAACAGACCAGGCATTTATTTGAGACCAGGCGGCAATTTAGGTCTTAATTGGGATTAATTCCTTCCTCAAAGCTCAGCAAATCTGGGAAAATCTGGTCCTCATATTCTTTTAACCAGTATGACTATAATTTAGGGTACATCTTATACAGACGTAGGCGAGTTAATTTGAAATGTTACAATAAAATATCTACGGAGCAAAGTTTGCCACATTTGAAAGCGGCTCCTGAATTACAGAAAGTCATTAAAACCCTCCCGCAACATGCAGACATTTCTTTAGCGAGTTAAAACAAACGACAGACGCAGCGAGTGTGGAGCAGCCGAGAACGTTTATCCACCGCATCAGGGCACAAGGAGCGAGCTGTTTTCTTCAGCGCTTATAGTTTATGCAAATGAGCTGTGTGGTTTTAAGTTTGGTTTGTGTAGAGACGACGCGAGGATCAGTCCTGTGTCCTGTTGTTGCAGCTCGACTTTTGTCTTCCAGCTCGTTCTTTAGACTCGCCGTTTATTTGGAATCGACGGTTAAAGGGATAGTTTGGTTTATGGGTTATTCGGTGAAATGTGTCAGTCAGATTTTAGTTGTTACAGTCAGGATAATCACAAGTCCGCACTATTTTTTATATATAGGAGAGGAGAGAAAATAGTACCAAGCGATTATGAGGTCTGACTTTTTCGTGGTTCACCGTTTTGTGACGCAAATGTATCTTTCGAACACATATTGTTTTGAGAAGAAAAACGCGTTATTTTCGTGACCCCAGCCAACTCGCGGGACACTTTCGTCAGCACGAAAACCGTGGAAGAACTCGGCTCACCGGATGCTGTCGGGAGGTAAATCAGTGTTGATGCGCGACTCTGCTGATGGGGACGTACAGATTCATGTCAAAAAACCCAAACTATTAATCGAAACCCGGCTCTTATTTGGTATTTTACGGTACTCAAACATGCATGGATGACATACGAAACCTCTTCAGACATGTTTTTGATGAGGGAACATTATAACACGGTAGAAAAGCTCCAAAAAAACCAAACCCTCTTTAGCGAATCGAGAAAAAAAAGCAACTTTACTACTGAAAAAGAGGCTATCCAATTCCGAACACTGAGGAGCCTAGTTTGTATAGCTGAACTTACGAGACAATGGACGATTTCATTCGCTGTGCAGTCGGCCTCGCTTCATTTCAGTACAAAGACAAGGTAATTATAAGCGCAGTATTATCCCGTAAATTGGACTGGTGGATTATAAAGCACTGACTTGGGGGAGCACCTACAGGGAGGACTATAATTTTTCTGCCATGTCAGGCCTCCCCGTGCAGCCTAAGTACAGCGCTCTTAAGTCACTGCAGTGGTAGGCCCTGGGTAGTAAAAGAGAATGCGTCTGTGTATTGTAAAATAAAATAATAGCCTTGAAAATCACCGCTATAATTACATTTTTCAAGGATAATGGGGAGACTGAACATCGCATTAATAATGGCTGCCGTGTGGTTTTGTAAATAGATAAATAAAAGCTTTTGAATTAGTGGTTGCACGTTTTCATTATTTTTTAAGTTATTGTATGTGCTATAGTACTGCAGATAGGAGTGGGTTTAGATTAATGGGTATTGGATGAGAAAAGCATCAGATTTTTGGACATAGTTTTACAAAGAGAAGTGTACCGTGTCTCTCCGATTTGAGTTGAGTGTGATTGATAAGCAGATTAACCAATTAAAGAAGCGAATAAAAATAAACATGGATGATTAAGAGGAAAAAAGGGGAAAAAACTATATAAGACAACAGAAAAGATTTCAGTAGAAACAACAAAAAAGCACCAAACTCGTATTTATCCCAGGTAAAAGAAGTCATATATTTGATGATACAAATAAGGATGTAACAATAACCGAAATATTGTGATATCGTATCGTCAAAGGTCTCACAATAATATCGTGGACCATCACAATATATCGAATCCCAAGTCTCTTTGCTTAAATGAATTGTTCTGATGCAGGAATAGCTAAAAAAACAGAGGGAACTACATAGACCATGATCCTTTGCTCCGTTTCAGTGCAGTCGACATGAAGAAATAACTGTTCTAAGCACTTTTACATCTTCATTCTTTGGATTAAGTCTTGTGAAGGCATTTTTAGAGGAAAAAGGAGCATATTTACAGTTTTATATTGCAATAAATATCGTATCGTGAGATGTATATGGTGAAAATATCGTACAGAGAGATTTGGATATTGTTACACCTCTACTTTTAACTCTTAATATTTGAATTATTGGAAAGGTCTGTGGGAAAAAGGAATAGAAAATTTACATCCTGAACAAGATTTTCCATTTCTTTTCCCTATAGACGTTTCCAATAATTCAAATATTAAGAGTTAAAAGTCATCGTGGAGGCTCACCAGCTACATTCTAACTCATATCCCTATATTCACAGTAGTTTGAAGTCTAAAAAGCAAATTCAAAAGGCAAAATTCTGCTAAATGTTTTAATAACCTCTGAATTTATAAAGTTTCAGCAACAGATTTTACATAAAAGTGAAGGTCTTGTCATTAATAACCATACCTGTTTAGCCCTGAGCTTTCGAACTTTGAATATCCTTATTTTATTTTTCAGAAAGTCTAAGAGAAAAATGAATGGAAATTTTACCTTCGGAAACATTAGCGGCTTTGGTTGGACTGTCCCAATTTGCAAAGCTGTGTGCAGTATGATTTATAGATGTTTACGTGATTTATCACTCGTATCGTATTATTATTACAAGCTAAATGAAATTAAATTCTATAAAACTGTGAAATTGTGTGAAATTACAATTCAAATGAAATAAAAAACACAGAGCCATTGAGCATTAGACCCAAAGAAAATAAATAAACGTGCGAAGGGAAGTGAGGATGGAAAGTCTCCAGACGTTGTGTTTACCCCAATGTTTGGCTTCACTTTTAATAATTCATTTGCTTTCTTTTTCAGTTTGATCCTTGTTTATTCCCATGTCTCTACAAGTTTTTTTTTAAAACTGCCTGAAGCGTCTTTGCACAACTCCAGAAATATGTTTGCGGATTTGTTTGGGGGAATGTTCTGCAGTTCATCTTTATGCATTTTATGTTAACGGTACGAAAAATTCAAGTGTGAGAAGTTGGCGTTGAGTTTGTGGCGTATCCGTGGTTTAAATAAATGCACGGAAGATTTTAAAGGCACGCTGAGTAACTTTTCTGGTGGAGATACGGCCGGGAATGTTCCACAGTACGGCATTAGCGGTTGACCCCACAGGGAGACAGGGTTACGCGTCAGATCTGCGGAGAGACGAGCCCACTCACAGCAAGAATGCCAATTTTAAGGTCAATAAAAACGCATGTTATTGAGTAAATACTGAGTAAAAATACAGATATATTTAATGCCACACAGGGACATTCCAGGCAAAACAATAACATCTCCATGAGGACAAGCAGAAAAGTTACACAGTGCAACTTTAAATTCCATAAACATGCTGTAGCTGTGTCCCCGGATAAGCGTAAAACATGTTCAAATCAAATAAACCTTTTACCAATAACAATTCTGCCCAACAAAGACAAAAGACCTAAACTCACCAAAGTGTCACAGTAAGAAAAATGACTTTGAAGTTTTTGTTTTGTCCGAAAATATAATAGGTAGAGCTCCCAAAACTAGTTGCTATACTGGAGAAATACTTGCTCTACCTGTTATACTTTTGGGCAAAACAAAAACTTCCAAGTGACTTTTCTCAGTTTCACATTCACGAGTTAAGGTCTTTTGCCTTTGTAGGGCAGAATTGAAATGCTGATTTATTCTTAATTACAGTTTGGTGTTTTGGTTCTCAAGATGTTTATCCAATTAGGAAGCAGAATGAGCCTCTTAAGAGTGTCTCATTTCTGTTGCCAGTTTCGGTGCTGAAATCCACTTGGTTTAAACCTGAAATGCCTCTCTCTGATCTGAACGGTCACTAATTAAACCCCAGAACCTGCAGCCAGTCATCAATCACTGCTAATGCAGCCTCTGCAGCTCGGGGAGGGAATTCTGGAGGTTCACATGAGCCATCCATCTGTCCATAACCCGAGAATGAGATAAACTTGGATGTGTCTCTGTCTGCAGGTTAAGGCATTAGCTACCAACTAAGTTTTAGCTGAAAATGGAAACACTCATGTTTTTATACGGCGTTTTCCATGTTCAATGCGCTTTATATCACTCACCCATTCATACACACACATCACACACACACCAATGTACGCAGACACTGGGGGCAAGGTGGGTTAAGTGTCTTGTCCAAGGACACAACAACAGCAGTATTCATTTGTAAGAGTTGTGAGTGGACAAACGCTCTAAACTGAGCTGCTGTCGCCCCCTATGATTGCCTCAGCCTTTTTTTTATTGATTTGTTTCTTTTTTTATTTCGAGTTTGTGCCAAGAAAGGAACAATCATCATGTACATCCTGCATACACCGTGTAAACAACAGAAAAGCACATTTCTCGAAAAGGAGACGGGAAGAAGAAAAAAAAACTTTATATTAACCCACCGCTGTTTCACTGACAGTTTCTGATGTGTAAAAATGATGCGGTTGCTCCACATTGATGATGAAACTTTACAAATATTTACATATAGCAAAACAAATGACATACTATACATACTAAACATAATTTTAACCTGCTTATAAAGTTGTTTTCTAACGTTTCCAGACACTAATGAGTGAACCAGGCAGAGTTTTGTTCGTTAGACTCGTGGCTGTTGTAAGATGGGTTAAAGTGGTGTTAAGCTTCTTCAGTGTGAAGCAAATTGTCGTTTTACGTGGAAGTTAAGAACTTGCCCCCATCACTACACTAGTTTGTTTCCTTGACAGACTCACTGCCACAGCGAGATCTCCGCCGAGGAAACACTGATCTGTGCCGTTTTTTGGCTTCTGACAGAATTCAACCACCTCTAGAAATGGACTTTAGCTTCAAACGTGCCGGAGTTTCCTTTTGAATATTCAGGGTTTGTTTGTGGGTTAAACATGTGTGAACCAAACCAAACACAACTCTGGGCATGTTTGTAACGAGGAAACGACATTATAACATAGATCAGAAAATAGTGTAATCCTTTATTGCGTTTAGCAGTAATCAGACATGCGTAGATTTTCTAGGACATCTCATTAAAAGTTCAGTCACATATCGTAAATAAATAAATAACCGAAGCAAAAATCTAGGCTAGAGTCAGCGGGGGTCCTTTGTGCACCGGCCTCCGCCATAAACTATAAATACCAGCGCGTCTACACGTCCAAATATTAGCGAGGCACAGCAGCAGGATCCTGATATGAGCTGGAAAGTGCTAATTGAGCAGAAACATCTCCAGAGCGTGTTTAGCGGGCGCCATGTTGAGATAAAAGTGTCATTTAGCCGTCGCTCCAGAGCACTCCCGCTGTCAGGACGCTCTTCAGGCAGAAGGGGGAGAAATGCTAAGTACATCTGGGTACAATTTTCTGTTTTCTTCCGACTTGGATGCTCAAATTAGCCCTTCAGAACGTGTTGACAGATGTGGTGGTCGTGATAGTGGTCGCCGGTGATGGGCGCAACGAAACATTTTACACTGAATTTTAAGCATTTTTTGAAATGCATTGTTTATATTTTTGTTTACAATAATACAGCTGTACAACACTTCACTATAACTGAACTGATTGATTGTTATTATGTTTTTAATAGGTTATTATGTTATTAATATATTATTATGTATTATGTTATTAATATGTTATTATGTATGTATTATGTTATTAATATGTTATTATGTATGTATTGTGCTGCCTGATATTAATTTCCTGATGATAAAGTATTTCTAATCTAATTTAAATTTTCGATCAAACTGGAATTGAGAGAAAATAATAGTAGTGGTAATAGTGGTAGTATTATAGTAGTAGTGGTAGTAGTATACAGTAGTAGTGGTATTACAGTAGTAGTGGTAGTAGTATTACAGTATAGTGTTAGTAGTAGTATTACAGTGGTAGTGGTAGTAGTATAGTAGTGGTAGTACTAGTAGTATTACAGTATAGTGTTAGTAGAAGTGGTATTAGTACTACAATAGTAGTGGTAGTAGTATTACAATAGTAGTGGTAGTAGTATTACAGTAGTAGTGGTAGTAGTAGTGTAGTCGTGGTAGTACTAGTAGTATTACAGTATAGTGTTAGTAGTAGTATTACAGTAGTAGTGGTAGTAGTAGTGGTAGTAGTAGTATAGTAGTGGTAGTACTAGTAGTATTACAGTATAGTGTTAGTAGTAGTGTAGTAGTGGTAGTACTAGTAGTATTACAGTATAGTGTTAGTAGTGGTACTAGTAGGTGACAGTAGGGTTGGGCGGTAATACGGTAATAAGGTATCCCGCGGTATCTAAAAATAGCCACGGTATCAGATTCATTACCGTCATTAAAAAAAATCTTGCCCTAATATAATATTAACTATAATTGACTTAATGCCTAAATAAAGAGTGTTTTTTCAACACTTATGTATGTGTGGTTGTGTTTGTTAATTTAATACTATTACAGTTTAAAACGAATATTACTATGTTATAGTGTAATGTTGCTCTTAACTGTTGACATTCGATGAAGTTCCTGGATGTTGCGTAGTCACGTGACATTACCGCTCCGAAAGGAGAAGGAGAAGGACAAGACAACATGACAGGCCGCGCTGAGTTGGTCCCAATGAAAAACAACGTCTGCAATTTGGCAGCATTTCGGATTTCGGCATGACAAGGGAGAGCCAGGCAGATCCGGTCGGCACTGTAGAGGAGCGAGCAGAAGCAGAGACAACTGCATATTGTCGCGAGCCTCGCGAGCCTTATTCCGGGAGATGAAGACCCCCTTCTTTGGTGGAAATCCAATGGAGTCAGGCGCTTTCCTTTAATGTCGCGGGTTGCCCGAAAATACCTGTGCGTTTGTGCCACAAGCTCTCCATCGGAACGGGTCTTCAGCACCGCGGGGAAAGTTATCAACCCACAACGTGCCCTACTCAAGCCGGAAAAAGTGAACATGCTGGTTTTTCTGGCGAAAAACATTCAATAGCTTAATCATTTTATTTTCAATAAGGAGTGGCTTTTTCTGACGTACAAAAACGGTTCAAAATGTTGTATAGCTGTACTTTTAATTTATTTGATTCATGTTAATATATTTTAAAAATATACAAACGAGCATTTCCGCTGCGTTCTCATATGCACATTTTCGGTTATGTCTTGTTAGCTAGCTTTAGCCCATAGACAATTTGTTATTTCGTTCTGTCGGTTGACTGCTGTATTTGCACTTTTTAAACATTTGTTAATAAAAGTTACTAATTTTGTACATGTTTTGTTATGTTTTCAGTATCATTAGGCCTATGTAATGCTTGCTTTTCTGTTTCTAAACGGTATAAGTGCAAGCTGCCATTTGGCCAGCGGACTCCACCTTAGTGCTACGAAGTGTTTTTTTTTTTTTTTTTTTTTAGCCTTAGCAACGGTAATACCGCATACCCCGGGAAAATGTGGAGACGGTTTAACGGTATCAAAATTTGGATACCGCCCAACTCTAGGTGACAGTAGCTCATAGTGTTTGTCCATTGATCTGAAACTTGGTGGTTTGAGTCCTTCTCTCAGTTGTTGTGTTGTTGTGTCCTTGGGCAAGACACTTTATCCCCTCACTCCGAGTATCTGCTGGTGTATGAATGTATATGAATGGATGAATGAGTGAGTGGTTCCTTAATGCAAAGCACTTTGACCCTTGAAGGTGCTGTTTTTATTTTTTGTGTATTTTTGTTTGCTCAAATTAGAAAAGTCTTAAAAATAACTTCTGCTCTCAAATGTAGTAAAGAAAAAGCAGTAGTCGCAGTAGTAGTCGTAGTAGTAGTAGTAGTAGTAGCAGTAGCAGTAGTCGTAGTAGCAGTAGTCGTAGTAGTAGCAGTAGCAGTAGTAGTAGTAGTAGTAGTAGTAGTAGTAGTAGTAGTAGTCGTAGTAGTAGTAGTAGTGATGTTATTAGTAATACATCAGCAGTAGCCCTGACAGTAGTACTATAGTATCACGTGTAGTACAATATTTTACTTTTCGTGCTAACACAACAATAGACCAGCGACTGAAGTGCCCCCAGCGGAAATAACAGCAGCTGTAAACATTTTCAACAATTTCCCCAGGTATTTATATTGCTCCATCTACTTCCTCTAATCACTCTGGACTTCCTGTTACGGTGCGCCGCAAATCAAAACGCGCATCATAAAAAGCTCTGGCACTTGTCGCGTTCTTATTTGCAAAGTGTTCGGCGCCGAGAAGCAATCAATTTTTGTATGATGTAAACATTCGTGCGCAGCTCTCTGCTCGTGAGTAATCGCGGCGCTCGCGGTTGCGCGTCTTTACTAGCGTCTTCTGCCAAGCCGGCCGCTGTAAATGCTAAACTGGGCGGGCGCGCTTTTACAGCTCGCCGGCCCTCAGATGATCAGGGGGAGATTAGTCGATGAAAAAGGCAGAGTTACCGTGTTTTATAGCCCGGTTGATGGTAAGTGCGACGCGAGTTATGGTGTTATGGTTGTATGAGGATGAGCAAACCGGTTCTCAGTTTTTCATGAGTGGTTTTGGATCATAAACTGTGTAAAGACGTGGATTAAGTGAGCGGGACGTCACCGAAAGTGTTCAGCTCCAGTCAAATGAAGCTCATTGCAGCTGCATAGGGCTGGGGAACATGGAGCAAAAAATATATATATCGACATATTTTGCTATATCTCAGTATACGGCACATATCTCAATTTCTGTACAGGAAAAATAACCCCCAAAAACTACTGCTGAAACAAACAAACAAAACATGCTAAATTCCACAAGGTCTTTTTTTTTATTTAAGTGAAAAGAGGCCGTTCATGTAGGAACAATTTCATATTTTCAATTTCTTTTTCATTCAAAAATAAAACTCAACTCAAGCTCATGTTTGCATGAACTCTGTGAACCAAACGATCACCAGAACCTGAGCTCCTTTAGCCTGAAGCTCTGGAAGTTCCTTATTTTAACAGACCCATGTTCCTCCCCAGCGATCAGGACCTCTGAGGTATCCCACAATCCACTGCACAGATCTGAGGTATCCCACAATCCACTGCACAGATCAAACTGTTTCCAAACACGATTGTACAAGTTCAACACTGCAGCAGATTATTCATTCAAATCTTCTGCACAAATAAACATATAAACCATCACTACGACAGAGCCACATCATCCCGTTTGAAACAGTGACGTGTTTAATGCAGTTTTGGCTCATTTGTTTACATTTTACAGAACTTATAACAGCACGGCTCATTTGCATAAACTATAAAAGCTGAAACAACAGCTTTGGGCGTTCACAGGCTGTTGTGGCGTCGCCGTGTTGAACGAGACTCGAGGGGAGGGCGAGGAGGCCGAGCACAGAGAAGACAAACAACAGAAGCGGCGAAATCAGAAGTAAATATAAGCGTTATATTGATATACACGAAAAAATCCATATCAAGTTTTAAAAATATCGAGATATATTTTAACAGGGGGCAGACACAATAAGTTTATACTTCTTTCTGCTCCATTTCATTCATAATATTTAATTGTTATAATTATTATAAATATAACTGTTATAATTGTTTTTAAATGAGTGAAAAAAAATGAAATGAATCTCGCTTGTGACTGTAATGTTATTTGAGAAGGACTTGTTTAACAGCTCAAGTCAGCTCACCTGCTCTTCAGCTAAATCACTTCTTTCTGGGCAGATTCTGTTAAAACAAAGCTACAAAGCTCTGATTAAAATCTAACTTCACTGCAAATTTCTCTGATTTGGCCAAGATTTTAACTTATATCAGGTTATTCATCCTGTTTTCAGATTTATTGTCTACTTACTGGTTCTCAATTGGTTGTAAAAAACATATATATATCTAGGTAATTTAAAATGATTTACATTAAGAACATTTTGCTTTATTTGAGCAGATTCAACTTGACAAGTAAAATTATCTGCCAGTGGAATAAGTGCTTTTCTCTTAATTCAAGCAACATTTGATTTTGTTTCTTATTTTAAATGCAAAAAGTTGTAGTTTTTTTTTTATTTTAAGTGTAGCAAGATTTATTTTTATATTTTAAGTACAAAAACACTTTCCACTGGCAGATTATTTACTTGTCAAGTGAAATTTACTCAAATCATGGCAAAACTTTCTTAATTCAAGGCATCTTAACTTGTCTACATTTTGTTTTTTGCAGTCTATAATCTTAAAAATTGTCACATATATTTCCTCCATGACTCAACTAGTAAGAAAATCTTAAATTTAGGGAATAAATGTTTAAAAGAAGCTACAATCCATTTACCATAGTTTTCCCCTGCAACATTTAACTTGTTTTTAGACTCAGTGATACAGATTTAGTATATTTATCTAAAAATTCGCATCCATAAACTCACAGAGACGCTTAATTCTAGTCTAGAGGTCGTTTATTTTAAGAGAACTTCTCTAGTAAAATAATCTTGCTGCGTGGACAGATCATTTCACTACTTTTAGGTCATTTTCTGATAGATTTAAGTGTTTATATCTTAAATTTTGGCCAAGCTTTTTCGCAGTGTTGAGTAACAGCGCTTCAGACAGAGCAGTGCCTACAGTTAGCATCACACCCTTATTATCTGCAAAGGATTAATCGAGAAGGCAGCTCTGGTTAAGGCAAAATCTCAGCCCAAAATCTTCAGTGCAAAGACGTTAAGACGGTTTAGCAACAACAACAAAAATTCAGATGAAAAATAACTCCACATTTTATTCATTTTGTTTGAGAAGTTCTGGCAATTTGCGAACGTGTTCATATGTTCCAGCACATTTGTCCCGGTTTGATATACTAAACCACATAAGGCTAATTATCAGTCTCGATTTAATATCTTTTTAGCAGAACACATCCGGTAGCTGTCTCCATCTGGAAGTGTTCGGTTTGGAGACAAATCATCTCATCTTTTCCCCATCTCCCCGTTCTCCGCGCTCACCACATAATTGGAGACCGGCATATGGCACTTCCTTATGCATATTAAGCTCGTAAATCCTCGTCTCGTAAATGTCACCGTGCCGACTCTGGTGCCGCTCACTCCATTGTGCTCAAGTCAAGTTTTGCGTTTCCGTGTCTGGTTGTGATGAAGATTACTCATGTTCTGTATATATCGCATAATTGATTGATAATAGCGCGTCCGTGGTGTTAAAAGAGCATTTAAGGACGCCCAAAGACGCTTTTTATTGTAGCCGCAGCCGCCCCTGGACAAACAAAAGTAAAGCTGTTAATCTGAGGTTTAATTTGAGTGTCCATCCATCCATCTTACTCCTACTCATAGCACCTGACCCCCCCATGAACCCCTCTGCGGGTGGTGAGCCCACAGGAGGGTGGACGTCATGGTCCTTGATGTTAGTTCAGGTGCTGCATGTTTTGGGTTGATGGGGGAAACCGGAGTACCCGGAGGAAACCCATCCAGACACGGGAAGGAACATGCAAACTCCACACAGAAAGGCCCGGGTGACCCAGGGATCGAACCCGCAACCTTCTTGCTGTGAGGCCTGAGTGTTGCCACTCAGCCACCGTGCCGCCACTAATTTGAGTGTACCAGTGTTAAATAAATACTGTAAAATGGACTGCAGAGAGCTTTTTATTGACTTGTGTGCAAGTATCTCTGTGGAGGAAAGTTCAGGAGTTGCGCACATAAACAATCACGGGCTGAGAAGTTTTTAGGTTGTCAAAAAAATTCGAAAAAACTAAAACAAAGTGAATATAAACAACACATTTTCAGGTTGTGTTAAAAAGGGGGATATTGCAATAATAACTTAGAATGACTCCTAACCTATGACTGTTTTGAAAAAGTTATATTTGGCAAAAACAAAGTATTAACATTTTCTACAAGTTTTATTTGTGTTTTTGATGCCCTGAGTCTTCTCTCTGTTTTCTTCCCGAATACTGTGTGCTGAGTATTGGACAAAATCTTGCAGCGAACCGTACACTGCAAATTCCTCTGATCTGGCCAAGATTTTAAAAGTTATATCAGGTTATTCATCTTGTTTTCAGATTTATAATCTTCTTACTAGTTCTGAGACTGCTTCATTCTAGTCTAGACATAGTTAATTTTAAGATAACTTGTCAAGTTAAATCATCTGTCCATGCAGCAAGATAATTTCACTACTTTTAAATCATTTTCTGACTGATTTGGCCAAGGTTTTTTGCAGTGTAAGGGCTTGGGAGAGATCGCTAGATTACTCAAACATGCATGGATGACCTAAAACCTCTTCAGACATGTTTCTGATGAGGGAAAAACGTTATAATATGGTAGAAAGCTCCAAATTTAGCACAAAAAAACAAACAAAGCTCAGATTTAAGTCCAGCTTGAGTAAGAGAGCAGTGTCTCCAGTTAACTTCACATCAAGAACTGTTAATGTTAAATAAAGGTTAACTAAAATAAAATAAATAATGAAATGATGATTTATTATCGTCTTACTAGTTCTGAGACTGCTTCATTCTAGTCTAGAGGTCGTTTATTTTAAGAGAACTTGTCAAGTTAAATGATCTGTTCGTGCAGTGAGATCATTTCACTACTTTTAAAATTTTCTTCTGATGGATTTAAGTGTTTATATCTTAAATTTTGGCCAAGCTTTTTTGCAATGAAAGGGCTTGGGAGAGATCGCTAGATGACTCAAACATGCATGGATGAACTAAAATATGTTTTTGATGAGGGAACAACGTTATAACGTGGTAAAAAGTGCCAAATTTAGCACAATCCCCTTCAAATAAAGCTCAGATTTAAATTGAGTAACAGAGCTAAATTGGCCAAGTTAAATAGTTAAATAAAGGTTAAATAAAATACAATAAATAATGAAATCAGCTGCAAGTGTCAATTCCATGAGGCAAAGACATAAACAAAATTTTAACTTTGACCCCAAATGTTTAATCATCTAAACCAAGAATCAAGAGAAATTTCAGAAGGAAATTTGTAAGCCCTAAATCCTTAAATCTAAGAAGAAAATATAAGAAGTAAACGTTAGGATCCTGTTAGAAACAATGACAAAAAAGCTAAAAAATAACACTCTTGTTAGTTAAGTAAAAGTACTGATACACAAAAAGTCAAAGTATTAAAGTACACATTTAAAAATTCACTAAAAGAGTCAAAAGTACAAATATTTTGCGCAGATTTACAGATATAAGGTTTCAAATGTATTGATACAGGTTTGTGCTGAATTTCGTTGACAAAAATTCAAATATAAAACAAGTGAGGCTTTTCTTTACTTTGTTTGTGAAGTTATAGTGTTTTGAGGATGCGTTCATCCTCACAAGTTTCCAAATCCCAAATTTCTAATCATTGTAACTCTCACAAGCACAACGCAATTAGTCACAACAACAAGCACCGACTCTTTATCTGAGCGAGCCGGATTTGAATACAAAAGTTGAAGATTTATTACAAACGCGTTAATTAGGAGAGTGCGGCGCTCTCCTCGCAGTTTTCCTTTTGCTGATCTAAATAAACATGAGTAAACTCTGTCTTAGCTTATGCATACAGAATCAGCCGAGCGAAACCAACGATCTGAACACAGAAGAAGAAGAAAAAGATGTTGATTTGGGAGAGACAAATATCCCACTTAAAAACGTAATACTCCAGCCCCTTACGCTGATTAAAACAGTCCCTCTTTGGGTTTCTTTACTGGCATCAAACCTGCAAAGTAAAGCAGTGGAAGGTAAGAAAATAAAAAAGTTAATTAAAGTTCTGTACGTTACTTAAGTAGATTTTAAGGTACTTTTTACTTTTACTTCACTACATTTAAGAGCAGGTGTCTGTACTTTCTGCTCCACTACGTTTTTGAACAGGACTGAAAAGTAAAAGTGTTTTATGTTATTGTTTGAGACCTGCTGAAAGACTGAGAGGTTATTTTTAAGACTTTTCTAATTTGGGCAAACAAAAATACATAAAAAATGTTGAGTGAGTTGTTTCGATTGAACAAGACACAACATAAATCTTTATCAAAATCACATTTCAAGCCTCATTAGAGCTCCAAATGTGCACAAAATACGTTTTACTCTTTCAGTACATTTTTAAACAGGCACTTTAACACTTTCACTTAAAGGTGCAGGTGTAAGGTCCACCATCTGCTTGTGTTCATAAAAATTGCATCTTTTTGCTTTGGAATGTTCCACAGTTGCCATGTTTTTCTTTTATTCAGAATAAAAATTAATTCAGCTGTAAAACAGCCATGGAAACATCTCCTTCTTAATGAAAATGATGACTTAAACTCCTAAGTAAATCGGTAGTTTATTTAGATTTTAAAGACAAATGAATTTATTCCTCGAGCATGTAAATGTTTGTTCTTTTTAAAAATAATCGTGCTCGTTGGTTTGCCCTTCTGAAGCAATCCGGACGCTCCGGCTCCTCCACTCGTCTCTTGGGACTTTCCTCCACGTCTCTTTGGATTTGTGAGCGGGATGTGGGAGTGAGCTGAGGTGTGGCAGCCTCAGACTCAGTTTGTCTTCTTCCTCCTTCTCCCACACTCTTTCCTTCTCCTCCTCAGTTCACAGACGGAAAGCGTGAGGAGAGAATTCTCCAGCTGCTGCTTCATTATCATCGAAACGACTGCGGGAAAAGTTTGGATCGTGTTTGTGTCCGTCGCATAACGACAAACCGAGATGACAGAAAAGCCAGTAGCAGCTGAAGTGTGTGTTTAAATACGTTCGTGTCGCTGTCCAATCAGAACCCTTCCCCAACCCCAGACGTTGGTTGGAATTAAATAAAGGCGACTTAATGCGTTTTCCATGTAAACCTCAATTCAAAATTCTTATTTCCATGTAAACTTGAAGGAGAATATTTTAATTCAGAACTATTCAATCCAGAACAATTAATTTGGTATTAAAAACATCATGTAAATGTGGCCAGTGTGGCAATAAATATCCATCTTGCATCTTTTCAGTTACAGGTGATTCTATTTCTGTCCTATTCCTCCAAAATAAATAGATAGATTTTTTATGCGATACTTGGACTTCAGTATTTTTTCCGCTCCAGCTATTTTCGAAAAACCAAACAAAGCTATTTGACTTTGCAACTCTTTTAGCTAATCAAAATCTGTCAATTGAATTTCAGGGCTTAGCGAGTAGCAGGGGAGAGCCTCATTAGCAGCCCGGGCATGTATTTGAATGTTAAAAACCTATTATGTAGAACAGGGCCTAAGTAAGTCATTAAATTCATGAAATGGTGATTAATTGTCTGATTAGTGTGAGGCTGAGGATCGCTGGCGAGCTCGTCTTATTGAAACGCCGTCTACTGTACATCCGACCGTCACCCAAATGCCATCAATTATCTAAAAGTCATTCGGATTGGTTGCTAATGATGGAATTACAGGCGACGCGCTAATATGAAACGGATAATTGGATAGTTAGATTCTTGTCCGCTAAAACATTGCTCACTCTGCGCACTAATAATACAATTTCGGGACGATTTTATTAAATACGGAAAAATGTAATGTTGACAGTAGGAAGTCTTTTTTTCCCCTTTTATTTATTTCAGCTTCACTCGTCAGCCTCGGAGTCCTCGTCGTCTTGGCTGATCTAAAAGTATCAGATCTCGTACGTCTCTTTGTCTGAAGACAGTCACGCAGGTTATTCTTCGTCAGGTACTTTTTAGTCAGATACTTTTAGGGAACTGCTTCTTAGACGTGACGTTGATCTTGTTCTTCATGCACTCGACCTGGACGACATTTCCCAGGTTCCCACTAACCTCTCTGATCTCCTCTTTCAAATTTGGAAGAGTCGAGGATTCCGTCTTCCTCTGGATGCGTCAGGTCCAGGGTGAACTTCCACCCTTTTTGGACCTTTTGCCGACGCCTGGCTTCTTTAGTGTCTTAATCGGTACCATGTTGTGTGCAGGAAGGAGAAAGAGGCCCAGGAAATCTTAGAACGAGTCTGCCAATGTTTTATGGACTTAAAAACTGAGCAGGGTTTCTACCTCTGATGAAACAATCCTGGTAAATTTCCAACTATGTATGTTCTAAGACTTTTTACAGAAGATTACTTAAACCAGGAAGTGAGGAAAAATACAATTCCAGGTATGTTACTGATGAGGGAACAATATTATGGTAAGTGGGAACTGTGGTCACATTTTTCCACTTTCAAGGCTCAAACTGATTTACGTCAAGGAACCATTCACACACACATTCATACACCAGTGTGCACAGACACTGGGGGCGAGGGGGGTTAAGTGTCTTGCCCAAGGACACAACGGTAGCATTCTGTGGGTCAGTAGATCAGTTTATGTTGAGGGATTCAAACCTCTAACCTTCAGTGGACAAATTGATGCGTTATTATCACCTTATTGTGTCATAACTTTATTTGCGTTTAAAGAGACAGTTCTGAATTTTGGACATAGGGCCTCATTTCCTTGTGAGTCAGAGTGTTGGAGACGTGTGGAGACACTTTTTTTAAATACTCCATCCAGTCCTTGTATTTGGAGAGGTTGCTGGTGCTAGGCTAGTGCATGTCAATGGCCATAGTCGTCCTGCCACTAAAAACAGTCTTACCCACTCCACAGTGCAGCCGAGGCAAAACTATTATAGCTCCAGACTGTCCATGTGAATATGGCAATAGAATAATTTTCGAAGTAAAACCAACCGTTGCATTTGAAGGATTTATGAGCAGCAGCAGTGAGTTGTACTTCCTGATAGAAAGCTCAGCAGCGGCGGACTGATATATGAGAAAATAGTCCCTCAACATGCAGAGATTTCACACATTCTATCAACACAGACATTCACATCAACACTCTGGAGTTATAACTGCTTTGCCTCAGGTGCTCTGTGGAGTGGGTAAGACAACTATGGCCATTGACATGCACTAGCCTAGCACCAGCCACCTCTCCAAATACAAGGACTGGATGGAATATTTAAAAAAGTGTCTCCACACGTCTCCAACACTCTGGCTCACGAGGAAACGAGGAACTATGTCCAAAATTCCCAATTGGACCTTTAATATGTTATTTTTATTGAAAATATGGATTATTATTTAGTTTGATTATGAATTGTAAGCAACTAAAAAGGTACATGATATATATTGCAAATGCGGCCAAAATGTTTTCATTTGGTACATTTTAATTTGGTGTTTTATTGTGAAAGGAACTGTACAGGATGCACAATGTATCCCATCTTGACAGTTATTAAACAAATTGAATCAGTGTTGCTGTGTCGTTGCTGCTGTGTTCATTAAAAATGTGAACACTGATGAACACAAATGAAGAAATCCGCCTCTGTCATTTACTCTGAAATCTTCACTACGTAAAACCCTGAGCTATTGTCACTCCGTTATAACATGGTTTTAGATGATTCAAAATCCCTTTTACCCAGTGCTTCGATCACTGCTTCTCTTGGCGTTCGACTAAAGAACCCTGATGCCCATTTCAGGAGGCTTCATCATGAAACTCACTGAAAGAAGGTCAAGATTGTGCAGCTGTCAAGAAAACAAATGATGGATCCGGTGAGGAGTTGTTTCGTGTACTAGTATTAAATGTCTTCAGTGCAGTTTTGGAAGAAGTAGTTAAGAGTGTAAGTAAAAGTACAGATGAGGGAGCAAAAAAAATACAAAAATGTTACATGAACTTGTTTAAAAATATATTTAAAGAGTAAAAAGTGAAGTATTTTTGCAGAGATTTAATGGGCTTTATTCATGCTTATCTTACAAAACCAGAAGACGTTTGGAAACATGTAGATGACGACTTCCGACGGGCTCGTTGACAGTAATAAATCTGTGAAAACTGAAAAAATGGCCCTGTTTTCTTCATCTAGATGTCATTGTATTATTTCTCTTTTTTCTTTCATAAATTCTGTGTTAATTTGTGTATTATAATTTGTCTAAAATTAAATTAAAGACGTGATTAGAGTCCCGTCACCCATGGAAAGCTTTGGCAGGTTGTGAAGACGCTGGAACCACAGCGGAAGTCGTCATCCGCATGTTTCCAAACGTCTTAATTGTGAATGGAAGTTATAAGGTGCATAAACTTAAAATTTATTCTCAAGTATCGTACTTTACAACTTTTATTTCCACCGCTGCTTCAGTATATTTACAATGTACAAAGTGGTAAACATAAAAAGCATTGAATAACTACTTGACTGGCAGTATTCCTCAGAGGGGTTTAGTCGTCTTTTTTTACATTCCCACTATTTTTTTTTATTACCATTGTGCAGATTTGACTCTTAACTCAATTCGCTTCTTTCTAAAACGTCTACTTGAAGCCCATTTCTATTAATACAAGCAACCCTCTCCATGACTCTTCCTATTAAACCACATTACAGTTACGCCATGACACTCTTTTTATGTCTCAGCGAAGCCCGAATGGAAGCCAATGAATTCTGACGCTAATAGTCGATCATTACACCCTTTCGTCGCTCGGAGTGGGAAAGGCCTTTTGTCTTTCTTTGAACCGCGGAGGCCCTGTTTTGCATACGACTTTGGCATATGAAAATGGCGTGTCTTCTGTGTGCCGCTGCTAAAGAGGACATGTCAAGGGCTATGCGATGTGACAGCTGTGACGGTGATCATTTGAAGGTAGATTGACTTGTTCTAGACCCGGTCCCATCGCGTGCGAAAAACCCACATTCTCCGACGGGCTGCAATTATACACTATTAATTATCTCGTGCCATAAATAGACAACGAGGAGAGGAGCAGACAGGGTTGGTTTATATTCCAGAGCAGAGTACAATTTCAGACTCTATTTCATAACTGAGTAATAGACTCCAAACCGATTTCAATATCAAAGTGAAAATAATAACAATACCAATAAAACACGCTTTCTTTAGACTGGGTTCTTCAACGTTTTTCAGGCCAGGAACCCCGAAACCCACAGAGAGCTGGAGCAAGGACCCCCTACTATTTATAAGGCATATAATTGTGGTTTATATTGAAGGGACAGTTCGGAATTTTGGACATAGGGCCTCATTTCCTGGTGATCCAGAGTGTTGGAGACGTGTGGAGACGCTTTTTTATTTAAATATTCCATCCAGTACTTGTATTTGGAGAGGTTGCTGGTGCTAGGCTAGTGCATGTCAATAGCCATAGTCGTCCTGCCACTAAAAACAGTCTTACCCACTTCACAGTGCACCTGAGGCAAAACTATTATAACTCCAGACTGTCCATGTGAATGTCTGTGTCGATAGAATAATGTTTGAAATAAAACTAACCTTGCATCACATGAATTGTGGCATGTTGAAGGACTATTTTCTCATATATCAGTCCGCCTGAGCTTTATATCAGGAAGTACAACTCACTGCTGAGACATAAATCCTTCAAATGCAAGGTTGGTTTTTCTTCTAAAATTATTCTGTCCACACAGACATTCACATGGACAGTCTGGAGTTATAATAGTTTTGCCTCAGGTGCTCTGTGGAGTGGATAAGACTGTTGTTAGTGGCAGGACGACTATGACTATTGACATGCACTAGCCTAGCACCAGCAACCTCTGCAAATACAAAGACTAGATGGAATATTTAAAAAAGTGTCTCCACACGTCTCCAACACTCTGGCTCATTAGGAAATGAGGTCCTATGTCCAAAATTCCAAACGGTCCCTTTAAATTGAGCCGAATGTCGTGTATAAACACACTACTCTGCTAGTGTGCATTCAATACTAGTGGGATATTCCATCTAAGTTGCTTAACACGTCCAGGCTTATCTTGAAATCCTGAGCTGAAACTTGCTTCATCTCTAGATTAAGCCTCAAGTCGTTTCATGACAGAAATAAGCCTCTGACGAAAGCAAACTCAGTCCTGAAGTTTAAGCTGTGCTTTGTGTGCGCTCGTGGTGACTCTGGGAAGGCCGGATGAATGGAGCAATGATATCACAGAAAATGTGCTCAATATTTGGCTTTTTTAATGATTTTATTAAACGAGAGAGAATTGAGAGTTTGATATTGGACACTGACCTTTGAGGTCATTCTGATCTGAGAAGGGTTAGGTCCCCCCTGTTGAAGACCTCTGCTTAATTAAAAGGCCCATTTGATGCTGTTTTCTATGTTATATGTTGTTGTCTGTCCATGTTATAATGTTGTTTCCTCACCACAAACATTCCTGGAGTTGGGTTTTTCAACACGCAAATCGTACGTACTGGATTTATGCTGAGTTCTTCTCTTGTGTTGTCATGTGGTAATACAGGAAGTCCTTCATGACAACATTAGGTGAGACCAGGCATTTTGAGCTTTGCAAATGTAGACAGACTTATAAAGGATTGCTCAAACATGTGTGAATGAAACAAAACACAACTCCAGGTATGTTTTTAAGGAGATAACAACATTCTAACATGGCTTAAAGCTCAGAAGAGTTAATTTTCTTTAATACAGGACCTTTAAATCATAGTACTTTCTTTCCTATTCCCATGTGGTCTTATATCTGTGTAATCCCTCAGTGGTCCAGGTAGGATCCATAGTGGTCCATGGGCGTATACAAGTCTATGTGCTCAAGATCATTCAAAACTATTCAAGAATGAACCTTTCCTGTGCAATGAATGTGACTTTTTAGTATTGATACCTCCTTGAATCAGCATCTAGATTCGATACTAGCTTTAGAATTGATTAGTATCTGATATTTGATACTTTTGACAACCCCAGAAGAAAGTGTTGTGCAAAAATTAGAATTGAATTGAGTGCAGACTTGTGTCGAGCTTTGTTTGAGCTCTAAGCAATCAAACAATTTGAGAGAAAAATCTGATTGCTATATTTTCAGACACTTTCTTTTATTGCATTTGCACGATTCAGTTGACTGTGCACATTTGAGACAGAAAATGAATATTTGAGAGAACACTGAAATATGAAAAACATGCATTTCAGAGAAGGCCTATAAAAGGATACTGAAGCCCCTGGGAATACACCACCAGACTTATAGTTTATATTACGCTATTTTCTCATCTACTTTATGTTATAATATTGTTTCCTCGTCAGAAACAGACCTGGAGTTGTGTTTTATTTCATCCACACATGTTTAACACAAAAACCCTGCAAAATTAACATCAGTTTTTCTCTCAAACAGAAAACACTCCACGCAATGATGTGTTTTTAAATGCTGTACATCTTCACTAGAATCTTTTGGTTGATTTCAGATATTGCCAATCTCTACTGAACTAAAGATAAAAGGAGCTGTAACCTCCAGATCTTGGTCAGTAGTGTCTTAGCTGGAGGGTTAGACCTATGATGCTGTTGGGCTGGTGAGGGAACATGCAAATCTGTAACCTTCAAGCTGAGGCGACCACATTGAAGAAATCACAAGGTCTTCTGAGAAATGTTTTAATCAATATCTTGAAATGCAACAATAATTTGTTTACCTGCTCTGTCTTGCAATTTAATGTCGCCCTTTGTAGCAGTTCTGGTTGAATTCCTCCGCCACCTGCTTCCTCCAGGGAAATGTTACTGCTTTGTAAGGAGTGTTCCACAGTATGGCATTATACTTTTCTATATTTAACAGAGGGACTTCAGTGCTTTCCATGTAAAGCAGTAATATCTCCTTGGAGACAACCGTGCCCATATTGCACTACTTTCTAATTTAAGTTATAATGTTGTTTCCTCATCACAAACAGACCTGGAGTTTTGTTTCATTCACACATGTTTATCTCACAAACCCTGCATATTTGGGCTGAGTTCTTATGTCAATGGCCATACCAGCTTGTCAAATCCTGATCTCGTCAGACCTCAGAAGCTCAGAAAGGCCGGGCCTGGTTAGTACTTGGATGGGAGACCACTGGGAAAATCAGGTGCCACCATAGTCTGTATAAAGACGTGACTAAGTGAGTGTGACGTCATCCACAGCGTTCAGCGCAGCTCAGATGAGGCTTGCGACGCTCACAGTTACAGAAGCAAATCTGCAGCGAGGTTCTGTTATGAAGAGGGTTTTTTGATGGGGAAAATATTAAAAAACAAAATTCAGGATCATATTCAGGATCATACGAATATTTTAAGACCAAAATGACGAGCCAGAGTCAGAAGGAGCCGGAAGAGCCATCTGGAGCTCTTCTAATTTGGCACACGGCGGCTAGTGCATTAGCTTTGTCCATATACGGTCTATGGGCGACGCAGGTCACAAAAACTGTTGTTGTGTCCTTAGGCCAAACTGTTCACTCACCCTAGAATGAAAGTGCTGTGTGCGTGAGTGAAGGTGGTGGATGGAGGGGCTGATGGCGCAGGCAACTGCACTTCCATCAATCTGCCCAGCTTATGATGAATAATGAACTGGAAAGTGTCTTTGTGACATACTGTATGTCTGTGAAAAAGCGCTTTATAAAATAAAAATGAACTTACTTACTTCGCTATGTTTTAAAGATCCATACACTTTGGATAATTCCCCGTCTATACTGAACTTTTAAGGTAGCTGTAACTTCCACTACATGACATCACAAGGTGGAACAGAGCATTTTGAGCTTTGGCGATGTCGAGAGACAAATAATAAAAGGTTACTCAAACATGCGAGAATGAAACAAAACACAACTCCACGTATGTTTTTGAGGAGGTAACAAAGTTCTAACATGGCTAAAAACTCAAAAGAGTCAGTTTTGCATATTGTAGGATCTTTAAGCTTACAGATACACAGAACTTTTCACATTTCACAGCCCTCTAGATGCTAATTAAACCCCTTTTCTCCCTGACCACAAAATCCATGTTAACTAATCTCCTCCGCCAACATCCACACAGCGTATTTTGATCAAACTCCTGGCTGTGAGTACTGCGTGCAGCAGATAAATCAAAGCCATCACCCGCTCTCTCCAAAGTACACGATCACCGGTGTACTACAAAGGGCGCCATGACACCTGCTGTTGCCGCGGTGATGAAGATGGCGCCGCTCCAGCACGACATATGGCTCTCATTGTGGGCCTAATGATGACAAGCTGACATAAATATCAGCGGAAAGTAGCGCTCTGGAGGTCTGGGCTGTCCCACACTGCAGAGGAGATGTAAACATGTGTTGAGCAGGGCTGGTCGCGGGGGAAAAGCAAAGAGAAGGCAGGCGGAGAGAAGATGAAGTGCTCAGATGTATTACTGAAGTAAAAGTACTGGTACTGAAGGGAAATAATACTCAAGAAAAGTAAAAATATCACATAAAAAACCAACAAAAGAGTATTTCGTGCAGTTTTTGAGATCTAATAAAGCTTCAAAGGTAGTGGTTTTGATCAAGTGTTTTGATTTTGTTCAGATGAAACAATTGGATCTTTTTTTAAATTTGTATATTTGTGTTTGCTCAAACTATGAACGTGCTAAAAATTATCCTCAGCCTTTTCAGCAGATCTCAGACTATAATGAAAAATAGTTTTACTTTTCAGTCCTGTTAAAAAATGTAGTGGAGTAGAAAGTACAGATACGTGCTCACAGTAAAACTATCCACTGTAAAATGTACTTAAAGCTGAGCATACGCTCCGACTTTTGGCCCTTTTTGAGCTGATTTTTCATTTGTGCAATTGTGTTTTTGGGGTTGACTTTTGGCTTAATCGTGTGTCGTGTCGCAAACATGAAGTAACGAGAACCGATTAATACCTCACGACCAGCTCCTGATCGGCAATCGTAGGTCGCGAGAAAATCAAACCTGTTTGTAATCCAGTCGCCTCTCGTGAGGGTTTCGCACTGTCGAAGTCGTTCCAACAGTGTGAGAACATGAATTATGAGGTGTGAACTTTTAAACCCTGAGATTTGGTCGTACAGTTTGAGCTGGAGTTGAGGAAATGATCGAAAATATCACAGTGTTCGCCCAGCATGAGTGAAGTACAGATATAAAAGATTTATACTTAACCTAAACCTGAGTACAGCACTTTACTGCTTTTACTTAATTGAGATATGATGATAAAAAGAGAACTGTGATTTTAATCAGTGAGGCGTAAATGAAGAACCGTGGTTACTCTGGATGGGAGTTAAAATTGCCACTCGAGGAGAATGATTTTGTGAGATTTTTGTGGTAAACTTTGCTGAATTACACCTCTTGAGAAGCTGTAGTTCCAAAGGGAAGGCACAAATATGAAATAAAATGAATAAAATATGTTAATATGGCCGTCACTAATTAAATAAAATGTGTTTCGTGTTTCAATAAAGAAGCTGCAGTTAAAGGCAGATTATTCTATAGACTGTTGGCCTAGTGCCGAAGTTCTACGATTATGTCTACGATGTTCGATTGTCCTGATGCTGAATGTCAAGTTTATTTGGTACATGAATTGTAATTGTTCAGATCACAATTTTTTAAAAAAAAGTTAAGGCCAAATTGTGAACTGAATCTCACAAATCTTGTTTTGTCTCGTCTTGTACGGCATTTGACCGATCCTGCTGTGCTAAAGTTGGTCAGGAATCACTTGGCTCACGGAAAATGGATCGGCCAGAGGAAAGTCACCCAGGCACAGGTGATCAAGCCCCAGACCTTCCTGCTGTGAGGTTAAAGGAGCCACTTAGCTGCAGTGCTGCCACCCACACACTGCCTTCTTACTGTTACCGAAAAACAAGTCAAATGTTCGTGTAATTTCTCCATCTGAACTGCCACCACATCAACAAAAACATTGCTAGGCACAGTTTGTCTTGTGTTTAAACCAATGTGAGCTCCAAATATGCTTCAGTACATATCAACACAATGGGTTTCCCAGTGTAGAGACTGAAAACAGCAATTATTTTCTTTAAACACAAACAGCATAAGATAAAAAATGATCTAAATGTGTTTTGTAACTACTGAACAGCTTTGCAAAAGTACAAGTTTAATATTATGAGATGTTTTGCGCCAAGTAAATCGTCTTATTACACAAATTTATAAACTAAAGTGCGATAACGACACCAAAATGTTCAATATCGGCTAAGGCCCGACTGATATGGATTTTTACAGCCAATAAAATGGGAGTTGGAGATGCCGATAGTCGATATAAAAGTCGATATATTTAGAGATGTAAGAATTCACTGTAAATCTTCAGTTGATTATAAAACTTACTGGATTTTAAATTGGGTTTGTTTAGGCAACAGTTATTGTTATTCTGCCTCTTTACGTCATATTTAAAGACAGTAGGTCGGCTTAAAGCGCATGTGAGTGACCTGATTCTGGGGGTGCGTTCAGGGACAATACGACATCACAGACACCGACAAATTACTCTGCAGATAATGCCGATAATTCACTAGCAGAACCACGCCAACAACACATGTGCGAAGAGAAAAGAGTTTATTAGAGGGAGACGAGGCGGGTCGGCTGGGTTGAGACTCATGGTGGGGGTTCAGTCTCAAAGTTCACATGGCCCAGCAGGAACGGGACCCCCCTCGTAGGCGTCTTATGTCTGGAAGTGAACAGATCGGGGTTGGGAGGGTGGGGTTGAGTTATTCAGGACAAACTTGGTTGCCGGGACAGGCTGCTACAAATAGGTTTTTGGGAAATTGAGGTGTGGCAGAAGTGAGCTGTGATTCGCTGGAGAGGAGGCGAGGGCGGTTGAGGCGTGATCCTGCTCCTGAACCTAAGTTAATCATATTAACTACATATATTGACGTGGCGCCTCATATTAGGACATTTCATCTGTCTGTAAATTGGATTAAATGGACAGAATATATAGACTCTAAGCTTTATAATGAGTTTAACATGCACGTGTGGACTATCAAGATTTAAGCTGATTGTCAATATGTCTCCAAGTGCCCATTTCGGCCGATAATATTGGCCAACCGATATATTGGTCGGGCTCAAATATCGGTGATGATATCTGATACCAGCATCGTAGTTTAAGTTTAAGTGTATTGATGTTTAAAGTGCAAAATCACACGGAAGTGTCTCAGTGCACTTAGTAGCGAATATATTTACAGTGATTGACAGCAATATACAGTGGTAAAAATGACAGAAAACAGTGTACAGTGTGTAAAATTCAAAATGACACCATTATAAAAATGTATACATGTGCATTCACTCATCTCACACATCATACACATAGACCTACATACATACATGCTTATATACATGCCTGCATAGCTACATACATACCTAGAAGCCTTACCTGCAAAGTGGTTGATTGATTGGGAGTGTAATATTTAGAAGAAAAAAAATCATAGCGGTGTATCCTTAGTATTTGCAATGAAATGTTGTCCTCTGCTGACGAAGAACCACCCACAAGAAGCGCTTCTAATCATTTCACTGTTGGTAGTCATTCAGTACTGCCTATCCATACATCCATAAGACATCCCCATACATATCTGTCAGTGCTTTGAACCTGTCAGGATGAACTGCACATTATCCTGACAGGACAAGACGGCTGTGCTGCTGTAAACAAATGCGACAGCCTCTATGTCACAAGCCCGTGTCAACATCACTACATGTTATTTTCACGCTTAGACGGCACTCGGGCTAGAACTGGAACAGACAAGCAGACTGGATAATTTGAAAAAAAAACAAAAAACATCTGTCTCAAAAATAGCAGTTGCCAACTCATCTATACCCTATTGATGTGTATGGTACATCGTATCTTTCGTATATGGTAGACAACAGATCCATCATCTCTAAAAAAGCATCTTTTGTCGCTCTTGTTTTGGCTGGGGCTGTCGCTGCTTCTTCAGTCGATTGGCACAACAAACAAAGCAAAAGAGCAGAAAGCAGTTATTTCGCTCACCAACCTTTAATATTGCTTTCAGGACTCTTGCAGGCGGTCAGTGGGGTAATGGCCAGTGCTTGTAAGGTCCTTCTGTAGAAATAGTTACCCTGAGGCAGATGGATGGGGGCATGGCCTGTTCTGTATGTTGGAAGTGAGAGCGCGTAACACAACGGCTGCCAGAGCTGGGAAACACAGGGTCCCTTTGATACGACACACGATACATGGCTCATGATACAATATTATCACGATACATGTGGTAATCTACATTCTACACATGATACTCCGTGATACTGCATGTTGCTAAACCAGTACCTGTGTATTTCAATCAATAAAACAGTGAATATGCCAAGTGTATTGCATAAACAAGTAACAAAAGTAATAAATAAGTAACAAAATTGTAGTACAGTCCCAAAAAAATTGCAAAAAAAATGCTCTATAGCAATATAAGTTTCGTCTGACGTCATTGTTATTAAATGCACTTGTTGCATGATGGGAAATGTTGAGGCCGGCGGCAAAAAAATATAAACACAGTGTGTGACTTTGCGGTCTCTCAGTTTATCAGCAATAATGGGGAATTCCTGCTGAATTTTTTGGATGCACAAATAGAAGGAAGGAAGAAGGAAGGAAAAGGTCTTTTCCGTATTCCGAGTGAAAAGAACCGCCAACGTTGGATTAAACGGCTTTCAAACATCCGCAGAGTGAATATTGACGATCCGAGCAAACCGTGGAATCCAACATGAACGCATATGTTGGGCCCATTTCTTAACAGGTTTGTGTATTTCTTTAAAATTCATGATTTTATGATTTATGATTTTGCTGTGAATGACCCAGGAGTTTCTACCAAGTAATTGTGGATGTCGCTGAAGTGGATGTTCGGCCACAGTTGGCGATTCAGACCAGAAATGTTCTTTCGTCCACACTTTGTCGGGGTCGAAAACGGTGATTTGGCGAACCTTCGATGCTTATGTCCAATTTCTGGTCCAATCGTCTTCAGTCCTCTGCAGTTAGAGTGGATAACTAACCGGGATTGGTGCCTTCTACGTGTTTTCTCGCTACGTTTGTCATGTTTCCTGCCACCGGCCAAAAATATTTCCCAGCATGAAACGTGGGCTTTTGTCAACAATGAAACTCACTTATATCGATAGAGCAGCTCACGATAACGATAATGTATTACCAAATTTAGTGTCATGATACATTGATATTTGGATATTTTTGCACACCCCTAATGGCTACAAGGGACGAGTGCTGCTGTGGGGTTGGTAAGATTGTCTATTAATTCTGACCTGCTGCAATAAGTCATCTTTGGAGGTTAGGGTCAATGACGTAAGGATTTTCAACAGGCAAATTTTAAAATATATTTAAAAAATAAAGTTTCTATTAAACTTTTTCAAATATTTACAGTGTCAGGTGCATAAATCTGTGTTTAATATTTATATTTTTATTGTAAGATGTCATGTGGTGTGACCGAGAATAACCTTAAAATTGTTTAATTTTCTAAAACATGGTTGGGACATTAATCTAAGTTCTGAGTAATATGAAGTGTATAGAAACAAACTGTTGGCGTTTCTTTAGATTTTTAATGCATATTGATATTTTCTTTTGCTCCAATATGACAGTCGCCTGCTTGTGTTTAATCAACAAACTACTGCCCTGGAAAATGCATCAAATGAAGAAAAATGCCTAAAGAACCATTCACTCAAGTCGACTTTGTCTGTTATTCAAACTCCAGCCATAGAATTCCTGCTGTTATTAGTCGCACCACATGATGCACGGTCGCACCACATGACATTTTAACACTAAGTACAAAAAACGTACAGAATAACTCATGATTTCTGAAAAAATGATTTGGTTCCATGGAGGTCAGAGGTGCTACAGAAATGTGGTGAATTATTATGAAGTTTGAAGCAGGTAAGGCTCTCAGGTTATATATCCCATAGCAATAAAAAAACGTATAATTTAATACATGCAAGAGTGTGAAGTTTATACCATGCACTTTCTAGGCAAAGCAATTAATATCTAAAAGACAAGCAGGTGGCAGAACCTCCAGCAGAAAAGTTACACCCCACCTTTAATGTAACCATCACAGAAAACAGTTTATGATGGAAAAAAAGCCAACAACTTTTACCTCCTCAGACCCTCTCATCTCCTCCCAGCTTCCACACTTCTCAGATTCGTGCGAACAAATGGGATTTTGAACTTATTACTTTCCTCTGGTTCCAGAGAGCTGTGCCAGTTCGAAAACGTGTTATCAAAGGATTCAGGTGTAACGAGGAGCCAAAATAACAGTGAACCTCCACACATACCAACAGCAGCCAAGCATTATACTACTACAGGACTACATACCATACTATACTCCATACAACAACTCACCCTTATGTAACAGATAACCCTGTGTCCTGTCAATCATATCATATTTTCTTTATTTTTTATTCCTTACGGCCTCTTGTATAAAGCTGAGTTATATTTGTATCACTATATTTCTATATTTTATTTATGTTTACTTGTCCTTGTTGATATTTGTCATCAGTTTCTTGTTATTTTTGCTACTTATTTTGAAATTATTATTACCATTTAGATCTGTACTCAATACTTAATTTCTCTTGTGAATCAGTAACGTTTGTCTCCGTCTAAGTCTAAATACTGCATTAACTTAACCCTGCTTTAATTCCCTCGGGATCAATAGTGTCCCTCTATCCATTTAACCATCTAAGATAAGATAAGATAAGATCAACTTTATTGTCCCAAAGGGGAAATTATGTCTTGGGCTCAGTGCCCGCAGCTTAAAAACACAGTTACACTCCCACCTACAGTCAAGAGTTTATCACAAGATACATAATGTGTCCATTATTTATGGCCATTGTCCATTTTTGCTCAACCATAAAGTTATTGCACCAGCCCTACTGCACCATTCAGTATAAAGTGACTTAAGTGTGCCTTTGTTGTGCACAAATGAGAGTTTATATCTGTTCCTCTTAAAGTGATGCTCTCGATAGCGCCCCCGCCTGCCTGATGGAAGAATTTCATATTCGTCATGCAACAGGCGAGAGGGGTTCCCACAGTCCGTCAGGCCTGAGCGAGCACAGAGTTTTGAAAAATGTCCTGCAGAGAAGGAAACTCTTTCCTGCCCGTCTCCTTCATGGACAGTTTTTCAAGTTTGTTGTGCTCACACCAAACAGCCTCAGTCTCCTTAAAGAGTGGATCAAAAAGTACTTTCCCTTTAAACAAAGTGTCGATGTACACACAAATATTTAAAACCTGCTCTTTTTGTCAACTAGTGATGGGAATTCCCGGCTCTTTTTAGAGAACTGACTGTTTTGGCTCGGCTCATTAAAAAGAGCTCTTTTGGCTCTTCATGTTGTTTTTGGCTTTAATTCATTTATTATCAACAACAATATAAAATTATACACAATATGAATTACTAATGTAAAAATGTGTTACATAAAATGTAAAAAATACCACTTCTGTACATACATTACCTGTTCTCCACTCAACATATACATTGAATAATAATGTGTTTAATGCAGCTTTGCACACATGTGTTTACATTTTATAGAAATTAAACTTAAACCTGCATGGCTCTTTTGCAGACAGCTTCTGTATCTACTGCTGCATAGACCGTATGGCACAAACACATAATGACCAATATCATGTGGTGTGAGGAGAAAAAAGTGAGAGAAGGTGTGAGTACCATTAAGGAGCCAGCTCCCGTCGTTCACTTCAAAGAGCCGCTCTAAGAGTTGTTCCCCGTCACTACTGTCTACCATCTATCTCTGTCCTAATCATAAACTTTCATCTTACAGCAACTGCTAATTCAGTTAAAACGTTGTGTACTTGGAGCAACGATGATCTGCTGCGTCTGCTGGTGATTGGTTGTTGGTCTTTGTTTTCTTTTAGCTGTATTTTAAATGTTACACGGGCTATTTTATGAATTACCTGCTCACTGTTACCTGCCGTCATTTTACCTCTGCCCGGGGACTACGGATGAATGAGCATGTGGCTAAATCTAGTCTGTGCATGGTCCCTGTCAAATAAATAAATAAATGAACACCCTATTTTTCAAGAACACAATAAAAGCAGCACATGCAGAAATCACCCCACATTTCTATGATCTGTATCACGTATTGTTCCATTATTATGAACATTTTTGGTTGAATAACAAAACAGAAAATCCCCCTAATTAAAAAGCACACAGTGTCACCTTGGAGGGACACCGTGCTACCTCCCAAAATGGTTATTTCTTTCTTGAAAATGTTAGCGCTGTATTAGTAGGTGACCCCCACCAGGAGAAGTTACAGGTCAGATCTGCGTGTGAGGTGACCTGGCTCAGTAAGAATAGATGTTTTTCAAGTTAAAATGCCTGTTTTTTCATGTATCTGAGCAAAAAAAAAGGTCTTTCCTCAGTACAGATTATTGAGTCTTTGCAGTGATATCATGCAGGGGGTGTTCTACATGTCTTTCTATGGCAGAATGTTACTGCTGTCACCATTCGCCAGTTAGGATGAGTGAGGAATAACTTTGGGATCACCGCAACTGTTTTTCACTTTTTTAAAATGGTAAAAATCAGGTACAGCTTTTTATTATTTAGTAAACAATGCAAGATATACGTTTAATGCCATACCGTGGAACATTCCAAGCTCAGAAATAAGAACTCGATGGAAACAAGCAGGTGGCAGACACTCCCAAAAGTGACACAGTTCACCTTTTCAGAATCAGAATCAGAATCAGAATTACTTCTATTCATCCATGAGGGGAAATTTTTTTTGTTACAGATGCAACCGACCAAGTAGTTAGAATAAAGTTTCAAAAATAAAATAAGATAAATACAATAAGATAAAAGATAAAAATTGTTCTCTCTCAGAAATTATTTACATCAGTGACATATTTTTGAGGGTATGGAGTTGAAAAAGTAGAAAAACGTAGTGATTTGTGACAGATACGGCTCTTTTGAACAGTTCTTCAACATCGGATCTCATTTTTTAAACGAGACGAATCTTTTCTTTATATTTTTTATGGATTTTTATACTGATTAACCCTGAAGCTTACTGTGAGTGGGCTTGCTGTAATATTCCACAGTAGGGCATAAAATAAATCTCCAAGGAGACTGTTCTTAAACTGTGTATTTTAATGATTTTGACTTCATTTGGTGGAATTATAACTATTGTAAATCAAGAAGCAATTTGTGAAGAAAAATATGCTGCAAATGACATAAAGTAGAGAGTTCTGAAGCATAAGCAAGAAACACATTTTCTGATATTTTAAACACAGTTTCAACAAATTAAGCGGAAGAAAATGGATGGATGGATGGAAGGCGCTTTTTTATATTTGTAACTGAAAGAACCAAATCTTTTTCTTTCTCATTTTTATTCATGAACCAATCAGCACAGAAGCAAAGCATGCAAAAAAACAACATATTTGGCATCATAGTTACAGTTACTTTTAGTGTTTATTCTTACTGTAGTGCAGAGTTTTATTTAGTTGCATAATTTAATGGGAAAACACATCCCACTTTCACTTTAAACCATCTGAAACGATTCTTAACCTCGGTCACTTCTCTCTGTGATTCGTTGGAAGACAAAATGAGTTTTCACCTTCACTGTAGACGTATAAATAAACACTAAGACGAGCAGTTCCTAAAGATTCGAATCCCATAAACGAGAAAAACTACATTTGTTCTAATGTATTACACTGACATCGCAGGAGGCTACATTCCAGATCTTAAAACGGCTTTATACGGCTTAAAACGGCTCACGATTATCACGATACCTGTGATAATCCATATATAGCACATGATACTCTGTGATTTGTTGCCGTTTTTTTAAAAAACAAATACATTTTAGCAACAATATTTCTTTGTTAAACCAGCACCTGTGTATTTTAATCAACAAAACAGTGAATATGTCGAGTGTATCGCACAAACACATTTCCTTCCAATAAATAAGTAACACAATTGTAGTGCAGTCCCAAAAAAATTGCTAAAAAGTACCAAAAAATATTAGCTATCTCCATTTATATATACAGTCTATGGCTTTAAGCTATACTCTGGAAAAATTATGGAGGTTTGTGACTGGTTGTAGTGGCCTCACCCGTCACTGTGAGCTCTATGCCAGAGCCCAGTGGCCTTCACTAACAGTCAGACGTTATACCCACTGGATGCTTCTGGTTTCTAAAGCTCTCTTAGGTTTGGTGCCGCTCTATTTGTCTTCTGTTCTCCAAAGAAGCACCAGCCACTACAGTCTGCATTCTTGTAATGTTTGTCAATGTTTTGTCCCTCATGTACTGAGATGGGGAAGAGGCTTTTGGTTTTTCTGCTCCTTCCTCGTGGAAACTCTCCAGACAGAAACTCAATGGCCTGATCTGGTTTTTTTTCATACTTTTCGATCTTTTTTTACTACAAATGCAGAGGGATTCAATTACTCAGTGCTTTTCTAATGTGAACTGAATGTGAATTTATGGCTGTTGCACTTTATAACATTTGGCAATTTATGAAATATTGTTGCATTTTAGGCCTGTTTTAGATTTAAAAGATTTGCTCCAACTGTGTGCATTCTGTAAAGTATTTTTAGTCTTGTAATACTCTTGACGTGTGCTGCTGATCTCGATCTCAGTGGGTGTTTCCTGGTTAAATAAAGTTTAAATAAAATAAATAAATAAGATTATAGGAAAAGGAACAATATTTCCATGGAGACAAGCAAGAAGAGGCCCTTTCACAGGTCAAGGACGAGTCAGGTTTGTGGAAATGCAAGCCCACTCACAGTAAGAAAACATCCAAAATGAAAACAAACAAAAAGCTTTTATTTTATTATCATTTTTTTTGGCCAAAATGTTACATACTGTGGCTTAAAAACGAAATATTATACAGTTTATTATTAGTATTATAATTTAATGGGCAAACACATCCCACTTTCAGTTTAAACCATTTAAAACGATTCTTAACCTTGGTCACTTTTCTCTGTGATTCGCTGGGAGACAAAATGAGTTCTCACCTCCGCTGTAGTCGTATAAATAAACACTAAAAGAGCCCGTCTTCTGAACGGCTCTTTGAAACGAGCAGATCCTAAAGAGTCGAATCCCATAAACGAGAAAAACTACATTCATTCCAATTTATTACGCTGACATCGCAGCAGGCTATATTCCAGATCTTAAAAGCGTTTTATACCTTATCTGCAGACATCCCCGCTGGTCCAATCCCGCACCCGGCCCACCTATAGAAACAGCAGTCGTCTTCTTATCTCCTCTATATTATCGCCACGTTTGCCACCACTTAACCTGCAGTATCTCTAACCACTAACAACCACCATTTCGCTCCTTGACTTCCATCCCCGGTGCCCACTTCTCCGATGCGCACCAATTACACGGTATTAATTATGTTGGAGCGTAAACAGACTAGGGGGAGTGCCCGCAGCAGCCCGTCTCCATTATCTCATGTGGTGGAGACTATTACGGGGCGCTGAACGGCACCAGCTTCCCCCGTAACATTAACCGTTAGCCTCGCCGAGTGCCAGCATGACTCCGCGTACAGACGTGTCAGAGGTTGGAGTCGAAGGAGAAAAGGAAGTACGGCTTTTTCCGCTTCTCGGCAAACCCTGTATTTGCTGTGCTGGCGCTCTGAAAATAGCGAGGTCGTCGGGGGCCAAGAGTGTGAGACGGTGTCAGACGTTTTGCGGTGTTGGTTTTAAAAATAGGCTGTTGATAAGTAAGAAAAGGTTTGTAGAGGACGTACGGATATTTCGCAACAAATGTCATCGAGTTTCCCCTGGAGAGTGATACTAATGCAAAAAAACTTGGCCAAAATGTAAGATATAAACACTTAAATCTATCAGAAAATGACTTAAAAGTAGTGAAATTATCTGTCCATGCAGCGAGATCATTTTACTTGACAAGTTCTCTTAAAATAAACAACCTCTAGACTAGAATTAAGCAGTCTCTGGTCTAGTAAGTAGATAATAAATCTGAAAACAAGATGAATAACCTGATATAAGTTTGAAAATCTTGGCCAGATCAGAGAAATTTGCAGTGTGTTACTCAAGTTGGAGTTTAATTCTGACCATAAAGAACTGGTTGAGTTGGAATTACCACAGATGAGCTGATTTGTGCTGTTAAACAAGTCCCTTTCAGGTAACATTGGAGTCACAAACTTTCTTGCATCAGCCAACGGTTTCTGATTTGTTCAGTTTCACCTTTTTGTTGAAAATCAGACACCTAAACAGGACCACGATCACTTCACGATCACAGGTTCCTGAAAATCTGTCGTTTAAATCCATTTTTAGTTTTTAGACCGTCTTAAAACTTATGCTGCGTTCTATTGTGCTCAGGACTCAAGGAAAACTGACTTCGACCTCGAAAAAGTGCAAGGGAATGGCCAATCAAATCAGGGTTCCGAAACACAAACTCGGGCTAGTTCGGTGCATTGGATTTAAGTCACAGCACAGTAAATAGAAGTTTTTTTTCTAAACATGTAATAGCCAAACTACTATAAATGAGATACCGACACATAGGTTAGCTAGCAGACTCTATTTATTAGTAGGAGTTAGCGATACCTGACGTTACATTAAACTTTTTCGGGAACGGATGTTGGGAGAACTGACTCGGATTTATCGACTACCGCCATTCAATAGGATGCGACATTATGGACAGTGTTCGCTAATGTGTGCATTGTGTCACCATGGTAACTGATGACCATTGCACCATAGACATACAAGTAGAACACCTCCAAAGTTTATGAGCTTTTCACGATGATACTTAAGTACAGAGTTCGATTTATTTCATACCTTGACAGTTTGGGCTCCACTGCAAAACAAAAACCCTTCCATGGGTTGGGACAAGGACCACAGTTGCCCACTAGACAGAAAATCGGGATGAACGGGGCATAACAACTTTGTCACAGCTGGGATACAGTTCTGAAGAAGTAGATGGCGCTGTCTTCCTATTGCTCCAAAAGTGCAGCCCAAACTGTCAAGGTAAGAAGTAGAGATCTGTATAGGGTGACCAAACGTCCCTATTTACCCGGGACAGTCCTAGTTTTGAGCCCTGTGCCAGCAGATTTATCCAAAACCAGTGATTTATCCCAGTTTTATACAAGAAATATCCCACGTGTCCCTATTTTTGACCAACTGATCATTGCCATCAGTAAAGAGAGGCATAAACTGTCATTAGTTTAAGTAAAATACAGAAAAGCTGCTTAAAAATGACCAAAACACAAAGGATCTGTGACTAAACTGACTCATATTAGTCGTGGATGGTCTCTGCAGAACAATTTTCTTTAATTACGCACTTGTTTCACAATTTTATTATTACCAACCACCAAAAAAGGGGAATGTCCTAGTTTTTTATTTTGAAAATCTGGTCACCCTAGGTCTGTACCATAGACTAAGGACATGTGAAGTCACCCATAGTGTTCGGCTCCAGTCAAGTGAAGCCAACGAGGGCCAGTAGTTATAGGCCAGGATCTCATTGGCCACCCATCATTTTGAACAAAGTCAAGTTTAGTGCTTTGTTCATTGATTCTGCAGAAATCCACCATGTTTTTCAGTCCTCTGTGTTATTTTTTCTTTCTTTTTTCCTCTTAAACAGACATACTTGTTTGGATACAGACCATACTTGCCCCTGATTGGCTAATCCACCCGTCAATCAGTGTGAACTAAAAATGGAAATTCACCAGTGACCGGACTCACATTTTCCTAAAGTATTGGAGAAGTGTTTATTCTTGATCCAAGCCAAATATTGCAACATGTTCACTCATTGTGACCTGGGTCAAAGATCTATTTTGATTTCATTCATTTGCGTAAACTTACTGTCCTGTATTTGAGGTCTTGGCGCTCATAAAATCCTCTGTCCCACATCCTCGTACTAAGTTGCGATTATCTGAAAAATGAACGCTGCGAAAGAGAGTTGTAACAGGAAGTCAATGGCCCCATTTATTTTACTAAGATGCTTATGTTAAATGTTCCAGTTTACAATGAACAAAATGTGAAATGCAGTAGTTTAATAAGTCCCAGACAAAAAGCCTAATATATCTTCCATAAAGTGCCTATATTTTTCTAAACGGGCTTTGTTTGAGCTTGTGTTCAAGTGGAAATAGTGTGTCCTTATCAAATAGTTTCATTAATCTTGCATGTTTAGTCTTTTTTGTCCAGATTTCAAAATGCTCGGTTCCACTTTATGAAATCATTGGGTCATCCGAGAAATGTTTCGTCATGTTTTCGTGTTTTTGTTCTGATCTTTTTGCCTTTCTCACATTTGGATAATGACGGGAAGCTAAAGAGTAGTTAGCGCTCCTGCGTTTGAACACGGAGGTGGTCGGTTTGATTCATGAGCTCAGTAGGAAAGACTCAGTTGGTGAACTCAAATAACATCAATATTATTCATTAGTCGCGCTGGTGTTCTCCCTAAAAAAGAACTTTAGACGTTTCCTTTATTTTATTATTATTTAATTTAGAATTGAGAGTGAGAACATAATTTAAATTTTTCATTTGTTCATTTGGAAATTTGATAACAAACTTTTTTTTATTGAATTTGGTGTATTTGCATGTATTTCAAATCAGCTCAAGCTCTTTCAGGACAGATTGTACTCAAATAAAGATCAGATTAAAGTCTAAAGGCGCCTACACACGGCAGGATTTTTTGGTCTTAAACGATTTTTGAACGTGCGATAAAAAGCTCAAAACCAGAGACCCGAGGGGAATCTTATGAAACTTAAAATCTCCGATCTCAAATCCTGCAGTGGGATTTGTCTGTGTAAAACAGGATATAGAGCTGTGAGCGCTGTGATGGCGTCAGCTGTTTCCTGTCTACAGTAAAACAAGTCGCTCTGGGACTCTGAAGTGTTCAAAGATCAGAGCTCTGCACTTCCAGTTTAGACACAAGTCAAACTGTGTTATTATTATTTGTGGTACTGATTTTTAAATCTGAGAAGAATAAAACTGGAGAAAAGTTGTTTTAAATCAAAGTGTCTGGATTTATTAAAGCAATGCTGCACACAATTACAATGAAGAATAGAAAACAAAACCTTTCTGTCCCTCACGCGGGGTCCGTCTCTCCCTAATCTGAACGGCAAAACAAAAACAGGCTTCTTATACTGTTCATAAATGTCATGAAATCAACATGAGGTAAAACATATGATAGTATTGATCTAAACAGTTCTCAACAGGAGACAACTTTTCTGGGTCAACTGGGGTAAAGATTAGATTGAACCCAAGGGTACGAATAATTCTAAATGATGAGAATGAATAGAACAAGTTGTTGTTTTAACCCTGATAAATAAAGACTGAACATAATGACCTGCCTTGACGTAGCCCAGACGCAGCAGGTCACACCGCTGCATGTGACCAGGAATACAGAGGTGCTTTAGCAATTGTGAGTTACCAGTTATATGAACCAATACAATACATTCTTTAGCTTAACAAAGTAAGAAATTTCCATCCCAATACGACGTGGTGCAATACTTCAGATACAGGATTTTAAAGCATAAAAGATTAGAGATAAAGTCCACAGGAAGTAGAGTCACTATCGTTAATCTGCAGCTTCACCTCGATCCGTGCACGTGAGGATCTACTTTTGCCTTTTTACCTTTAAAGAACACTTCAAAATGGATTAATAGTGCGGTTTTGAGAACTGCAGAGGACAATTTCAATGGAGAATGTGGGTGAGATGCTGCACTTTAACTTTACCACTTTACGAGAAAGTGAGTGATAACGTCTTTATTTTCACTCTATCCTGAGTTTGTATCTTGTGTCTCTGTGTTCGTCGCTCCTCTGCCCCTGACGCTCTGTTTTACCGGCTGTTACTTTAGCGTCGCTGATATTTGGTGGTTCTGATCTGACACTGACACCGCACATGAGGAGCAGCGGCTTCAAAACTGCACATGAAGACACAAAGTCGGGTCACTCCTCTTGAACTCAGGGAGAAGAAATCGCAGCCTAAACCTGGCAAATTCTCCTGTTGTGTATGGCAGCCTTAACTTCAGCAACAGCTTCAGACACAGCAGTGCTTACAGTTAGCGTCACACCTCCAGGGAATGCTGCAAAGTATCACTAGGTTAACCTAGTGCAATTTTAGCACATTTCTCCTCGCCTGCATTTTTTTTTTTAATTTTGCTTTTAAAACGGCCCCTTTTACCCCCTAATGAAGTGTTCTACATCCTTTTGTTCCTTACAACCTGTTATTTCACAGTCTGCTGCTGTATTTTTGTCATGTGGCTGTAATAAAGCCATAGGACCAGGAATAGAGATGAAAAAGAAAAACTGAAAATAAAGTTCTCACTCTTTTATACAAAACACACAGCAAACAAGTATAAACAACTTTTTGGACATAAAAAATGAAATGAAAATGAATTTAGAGCCTTAGCTACAAAAATGCAAAATATCAAGTCTGTAAGTAAATTAAAAATATCCTTATTGCCCTAAAAACAAAAAAAAGTGTAATCGCTCCATTACTTTTCTGGTGCCAGTCATGGAAACAGCTCCTGTAAAGTCCAGGACCAGAGCCACAGCACTTCTGCATTTCCCTGGTGTTTATCACATTTGTATTTGTTCATTTTGTGTGAAATAAACCTTTCAAATAAAAATAGAAAGGGATGCACAATTACACACACCAAGATGCATAATTTGCCATGTGTGAGAATTAACTCCACTTAGAGCGACTTTTTCACTCGTTATAAACACACACAGTCAGAGGAGTCGAGCATCTTGACTCACTTCACTCTTTGGCAAAGTTTGGGTCGATCAAAATGGACGGAGCGCATGAGTTTGGGGAAAACAAAGTTCCTATTGGACACTCGTTTTGCGCACGTCATCACACAGTGTGAGTGTGACGTAGGATAAAGCCGCAGAAATGTACGGAAGCCTCTATGTCTGCACTTTCAGAGGGAAAAAAGTAAGTTTCTATCTTTTAAGGTTAGAAAGTTCTGCGCGGTTATAGAAAACATATTCCTCGTTATCGTATACGATAACGTAGGTCTTCGAGGGTTAATAAGTGTTTGGAGACACCCTGCAGAAGACATTTTATCCTCAACAGCTGCTTATACAATCTGTCTGTACTGGGGAAAGATCATTTTTGCTCAAATACACGGGAAAACTAATCTGTTTCTGGCCCTTTAAAGACTTATTCACACGCCCCAGACGGAGATAGCGCTTATCTATGCATTTCCTCACATCTCCACAAATATTGTCCAAGCCATTAACTCCCTGAATACATGCGGCGTCATGTTTCTACTGCCCCCTGCTGGGATCAATCACCAGGGCGCCTCTACTTATCCGTCTGTGCCGTTCCCCTGGATACTGAGGCGAATGACATTGCTCAGTGCGTTTCCCTTAAAACAAGCAACCTCGGCTAACCCCGCGGGGCGAGCTCGTCTGCGGCATTTGTGTGTGTGCATGAGCGCCGTATCCGGGGGCTCGCGTTCAGATGCCGGGCACGTCCCGTCTACATTTTCTGTCATTAATTTCCCCAATCTCTCCATCGACTTACAGCGACCCAAACAGCAAACATCATTTAGCGAAAAACAGTGCGCTGGATTTGTATGTAGCGCCGCGCTCCTCGACTCTTGCTCCCTTGTTTTCTAGTTATTCATGCATAATATCTATTTGATTGCTACAGAGGGTGAACTGAAAAAAGTATCTGTGCTTGTTTCATGCTTGATTAGTGGTTACTTTATAAAGATGAGAATAGTAGTAGGTCACATTTTGCGTATATTATATCTCTTTGTGTGCCTAATTGACAGATATTCCAGACAACATATCAATAACTTTAGAAATAATCCAGTTAATGCAGTATTCTTATTCAAAGTACAGTTGTTTTTATAAAATCAGAGGATACATTGTGGTATTTCATCTCACAGTTTAGGATTCATATGGAAGATAATTTGTTTCATCAGATTTTGAATTGAAAATATCGTTGAATTTCTCACTTTGAAAAAACATGTTTGGATTATGTTTATTCTGAACTTTAGTTGCTGCAGTGCTTAAAAGTCAAAAGAAAAATTTCACCTTTTAAATATTCAGCGCAAATATTTTCATGGCCTCAAATGAAACAGTCAAAATTCAGAGTGTAAAATTGAATGAAAAAAATTAGCAGGAAAGATCCAAGATGACTAAGGCCGAAGCAATCGATCCAAACTGCTCTGATCTAACTTGGTAACGAGTAGGAAATGGTGCAGTGAAACGATCTGATTGGTCAGAATTAGCCTCATCCAAACCTCGTCTCTTTTATTTCTTAAGTGTAAACTCCGCCCACAGATGAGAACAGCCAATAGGAAGCAGCGTCTGTCCTCCTCACTCGCTCACGATCGATTGCTTCTGCCTTGGCGTCTTTGACTTTTGAAGATGAGGGTTTGAAAATATCTGTGCTGAATATTTAAAAGGTGATTTTTTATTTTGAATATTAATAAATTGAAACAGTACACTTAAAATTTCAGTGACTAAACTTCAGAAAGAATTTTTTTTTTTTCAGATTAAAAAAATTCAAAGTGAGAAATTCATCCATCTTCTCCCACTTAATCCAGCTGAGTCACGGGGGCAGTTTGCTGCCCAATACTCATAGCACCTGACCCCCCCTATGAACCCCTCTGCAGGTGGTGAGCCCACAGGAGGGTGGACATCACGGTCCTTGATGTTAGTTCATAGGGGTGCTGCATGTTTTAGATTGATGGGGGAAACCGGAGTCCCCAGAGGAAACCCATCCAGACACGGGGAGGAACATGCAAACTCCACACAGAAAGGCCCGGGCGACCCGGGGATCGAACCCGCAACCTTCTTGCTGTGAGGCCTGAGTGTTGCCACTCAGCCAGTGAGTGAGAAATTCAGCGCAATTTAAAATTCAAAATCTGGTGGAACAAATTGTCTTCCATAGATTCAACTTGCACAAAATTTGTGAGTAAAACACAAAACAAAACAAAAACATTTTCTGTAATGTTGTTTGTCTGTAGGGACTGCAGATGGAAATTAGCTCTGAAAGCTAAAGTCTGGTACAAAACATCTTTTCATTTTTTGTGATTAATGCTCCTGTACATCCCTGTCAAATAAATCAAATAAATAAAACTAAAGCACTGCTCTCGTTGTGAATGTAGAGTGTGATTTAACTTCCCCAAATAGTGACTGGAAATGTTTAACAAACAATAATAATATTTTTAAAAGTATTAAGTGTTTAGAATACTGTTCTCTGATTGGACCATATATTAGAATAAATTGAAAAACACTGGGAGGTATTTTTGTCTCAAAAGTTGATTCTAACTTGAATGAAAATGTAAAATATAAACAATTAACAAAACTACCCAGTTGTTTTTATATGTAGATTGTGTAGGTTTTGCAGCCATGGTAATGTTAACAGCAACTAGCATGCTAACTTGCACTTCTTGATACTTGGACAAGACAGAGAGCAAACTTATTTTGACCTCAAGAGCTGCTTAAACAATATATCTGCACTTTGGCAAGACAAATATGCTCATATATTGTTGTTTGTTTGTTGTAAAGCGCTTTGAGGTGAAAAAGTGCTCTATAAAAATGTGACCAAATGTGTGATCGTATATCTAATGATTGGTTTGTCTGATTATTCTAGTTATCTGAGTTTTTTTGGACATATAAATGAACCCGGAGTCTAAATATAACCATCCCGTAAATGCTTCTGTTGAACCCTCCCCTGGCTGTACCGGTTTTTACCTTTCTCTTCTCGGCATAAGTGAAAGTGTATCTAAAAGGCCTAAACACGCGTGGGCGACGATCAAAAGAGGCTTTAATCTGACATGTTACACGCAGGACAAAACCCACTTTCAAAGGAGCTCATTTTGAAAAGAGGCGAGGCATTAAGTCCTCTGACGGCTAAACTCCACCGACAGGAGCTGCTCTCGCTGACGGACGCTTTTCTCCGCAGATTCAGCCCAAAAATGCCCAGTGTCAATCAACTCCTGTGTTCACCAACATAAGAGAAACGTCAACATCACAGAGGAGACATGACAAACTAGACGCAGAAAAGACAACGGAAAATAGCAGCAGTAGTAATACTATTAGTAGTAGGAGCAGTAGTTGTAGTAGTAGTAGTAGTAGTTGTAGTAGTGGCTTCTCTCCATGGAGAAGTTATAGCTTTGGTTATAATGTGCCAAAATATGGTATTAAATCTCCATAGAGACAACCATGTGACACCACCAGACTAAGTTACTGTTCAAAGTTCAAAAGTTCAAAAGGTTTATTGTCAATTCTTCATACGAAAAAACATATAAAGAGTTGAAATTGTGTTTCTCACTGCTATGTGTGTAAATAAATAATAAATAGAAAAGTCCAAGTGTTCTCTGGGTTCTGTTCTTGGGGAGACGCAGATTCAGAACGGATTAAAAGAAATACCAGACAATATTCCACACAATATAAAACAAAAGTGACTTGTTTGCGCTTTTAACCATGTTGTATTGTTAGCCCTTCATCCAAATTTTTTTTAACATGTTTGGATTGTTTTTATTCTGAACTTTAGTTGCTGCAGTGCTTAAAATTCAAAATAAAAAATTCACCTTTTAAATATTCAGCACAAATATTTTCATGGACTCAAATTAAACAGTCAAAATTCAGAGTGTAAAATTGAAAAAAATTAGCAGGAAAGATCCAAGATGACCAAGGCCGAAGCAATCGATCCAAACTGCTCTGATCTAATTTATTAACAAACAGGAAATGGTGCAGAGAAACGATCTGATTGGTCAGAATTAGCCTCATCCAAACCTCGTCTCTTTTATTTCTTAAGTGTAAACTCCGCCCACAGATGAGAACGGCCGATAGGAAACAGCCTCTGGAGTATCTGGAGTCGAGGTCCGCATTTGGGATCGGCGCGAATCTCGCGAGACCGGGTGGTTTCAGTTGACCTGCGGGCGGGAATGTGCGGCTAAAAGAAAGACTGCGGGAGAGTGCGGGGCCGGCGAGCTTAGCGACAGGACGACTCAATCAACCAGCGAAGTAGAGAAGAGCATCAAACAAGGGTTAAACAGCACAAAACACAAACAAGGCAAGTCTGACATCTGGAGACAATTCTCTGTTTGTGACCCAGACGGAAAGGAGCTGGACTTCGTTACTTGTGACTATACTGTACAAGTGCGAACATAATTTTCAGAGTTTCGTGGTTGCCGGCGGGAGTGGGCGTACACGTGGTGGGAGCGGGCGTACACGTGGTGGGAGCGGGCGTACACGCGGCGGGAGCGGGCGTACACGCGGCGGGAGCGGGCGTACACGCGGCGGGATTGGGCGTACACGCCGCGGGAGTGGGCGTACACGCCGCGGGATTGGGCGGTCGCGTTGTGCACACGTGGCGGGTGCGGCCGGTAATGGGCAGAAATTCAGCGGGAGTGGGATGGAAGAAACAGTCCAGCGCAGTTCTCTAATCTGGGGTTGTATTTTGCTTCACTCACACTTGCTTCATTAATCCAAAGCCGTTTTCTCTGAGCTCTCAATAAAGAGAACGTTTGTGTTTTGCCCAGATTGTTGCGTCACAGGCAAAACTCTCCTGCACAGTGCATAAACCATGACGCGTCACCAGAACGCACTATTACGGAGCATTCAGAGAGAATCAGGACTTCATTTGTTTATTTTCACATTGCTCGTTCTCGTCGCTGCCAGCAGAGGGAGCCCCAGCTCCTAAATACCTCAATGGAAATG